>JAOTQM010000311.1:3355000-4605000 GCA_026939265.1 Oreonectes daqikongensis
ATTTACTAAATGGACAAGGTGCTTCGTACTGTATCCTATACACTGTTTAAAGGGACAGTTGACCTAAAAATGAAAATTATTTTATTATTTACTCACCCTCATGTCATTCCAAAAAATTTCCTGACACAAAAATATATTTTGAAGAATGTTGGTAACCAAACAGCATTGACCCCCATTGACTTCCAAATGGACACAAACCACTCAAAATATCTTCTTTGGTGTTCTATAGAAGAAAGAGTCATATACAGGTTTTGAATGACATGAGGGTGAATACGGTAAATGATTACAGAGTTTTTATTTTTGGGTGATCTGTCCCTTTAAGATATACTGTAATACCATTGCACATTTATTGAATGATTACCATATTTATAATAGCTTCAGCAATGTATTATAAAAATGCTGTGGTACATCGGTATGGTATTTCGAAAGCATTATAAATGTAACATGGTATTCTTTGAATGTTAGTTGGAGTTTAATGTAAATATCACAGTATACAGAACATCGGTACTGCGGTATATGGCAAAGTAGATGTGAGTATGATCCTTTTTGTTGTGAAAGAGAGACAGCCCGAGAGAGAAACATAAGCTGTCTTTCTTCTTTAAAAGAGAGGACACAAGCTGCCCGTCTCCCACCGCCAGCCCAGTTAAACTCCTCACGCCTGAGCTGAGCTGGGTTTGCATAATTCAGCAGGGTGGGCAAATCAAGATCTACAGATTATCACAAAGGCACATGAGAGTCAGAGATAAAAAGATAAGAAGTCTGTATACTCCGATCACATCCATTTATTGGCTCCAAAAGTGCCGTTCACACATCGTGCACACAAATGACAGCTGTTTTTTTACATTTTATACAGCTTTCAGTCTTTTTTAACTTTTTAAACCATTACAATGTGATGTTTGATTTTCTGTCATACCGGCTTGATATTCTGTCATCTTGTAGCTTTTTTTTTGGTTTCCTCTCAGCTTTTGAAACTCGATTCAATTTTATTGCAGCTCTGCGAACATATATACGTTTTATTTTTTCCCCGGAGAATTTTATTAAAAATCCTAATGGAGGATGTAGAGCCACTGTTGATTATATAAAGAAACCTGTGTTACCTAAAGGCAAATCACATCTCCAGAGCTGGTTTTAGCATAATAGGACAGAGAATCTTCAAAGTCGAGAGTTCTCACAGGCAGCAGCTCTGCTTTTTTACAAAAAGGAAAGCTTCCTCTGGTCTTCGCAGATGTTATCTGGTCAAATTGGCTCTGGTCTTTGTCAGGAGTGGGTTCCTTTTTTAATCCGTGGTGGCTGTCTGTTGCGAATACCTCACTGTTTCCATTGTGGCGCTGGTTTGTGTTAAACATTGACTTAGGAAATAATCCAATATGTGGATAGGGTCACGTCACGGGCAGTACGCTCGGGTTTGGGCCACTGCAGCTTTATGTACAAGTCAAAATTTTAATGAGGCACAATGAGAATCATTATCTCACAGTTCCAAGGACGTAATGAGTTTATAGAGTTAAACGCAGTCGCGTTTTTATCATTAAAATGAATGGGGCAGGTCATGGCCTCTGGTAGGGGAAGAAAACGTGCTGGCTGATCTGAAAAGGTGCGTGTTTTCTGTTGCTTTAGAGCGAGGTCCCTGCAGACTGCAGATTCGTTCTTGGTAGGTTTAGATTTCAAATGCGTCTCGAGAAGTGGAGCGCTGCTCTCGGCCGAACGTTGAGCTTGCGTTACTGGAAACCAGCTGCAGAGAGACTCCCAGAGGTGCGCGCGCGCGTGTGTGCGCGCCAGGATCACCCCTTACCACCAATTAATCCACAAAGTCTTTTTAAAGAATCAATTATTAATAACAAGAGGTACTTCACAGGAGCCTGCCTTTCTTTTTACCACCTCTCCCTCTCTTTCTCCCTCTCGCTCGTCCTTTTGGGTCCTGGGAATTGAAATTTCAATACAAGCATGCTTTATTGCCATAGCAAATATTTAACAATCGCATTGCCAGGGCATTTACATACATATATATACGAATAAAGCGGCGAGCTATTGCTTTCCTTCACTTTGTCACCGTTCCAAATCATTTATGCATCCCTCCCTCTCCCCACCCCGCCTTCCCGCGGCGAGCAGGCTTTTCTCAGGTAACACTGCTGCATTCCAGCAGAGGACAGCGATACGACCGCATTGTGCTAGACACGCAGAGCCTAGGAAAATCCCCACCCTTGCTTTAATGATGTTGCAAGAGAACAGCGTGCCATCTACTTTGGTAACCCGATCGGCACATGGGCGCTAGTGTGCAGTGGGCCGGTGCATCGGCGCGGTGTCTCCAAGTCTCATGTCGTAGCGTTCGACTAAACAGCACTATCATGCTCCACACGGCTCCTAATGGCTCTTGCGGAAAGGGGCCCGGCTCAAGCGGATGTCCGCCGCCTGTTCCGTAATTGGCACTTAGACAGTAGCACAGACGCGGGGAGGGCCGGGTTAGAGAGCTCCGCCGATGGCTGCGTATATACTGCTCGATTGTTATTATGCAGGAATAATTGGATTTTTTTTCTTTCTGTTCCCTTACTCCCACACTTTTCCATCAAGCGTTAAAAGTAGACGAGCCACAGTGACATTACGCCGCGACTCAACCCTGATTACTTGTATGAATGATCACATTGTGTCCGGTAACACAAATATCTTGAGATAATTACATTGAGTGGGTGGGCAAAAGACACAGAATTGAATACAGCAAAACAACGTCCAGCCCATATTAGATTCTTATTTAGATGCTGGAAAAATTAACAATGATAAGGCCTGATGACTTAAAAACATTGCTTTTAGCATGTGAACCTTCGGATACGTGACGGGTGATACGTGCGTGCGTGTACAGCCAATGAAAAAATTAAGAGGCTGCTCCAGTTTTGTATTTAATAAGTATTTCTGCATGTATTGTGGCAATTCCAGTCCAGTTTTTGTTGGATTTTAAGACAAACATTAGGAGTGACAAAGTTACCCAACAGCAATGTGAAAGACTGGGAGAATGCAAATATGTATAAAAGTTTGGAAAAAAATCTGGCTTATTCCATAATATTTATTTTTGAACTAGAAAACTAAGATATATGTAAAACATTAGTATTGTGCTTTTTAAATGTGAACATGTTTTCATCTTTGTTGTTGTTTGGGCCTGTTTGTCCTGTTTTAATAAAACAAATCTGAACAATTTTCACTGAACAAATTTTGGAGGGGGTCTCTTATTTTGTCCCACTGTATGCATGCGTGGTGCAGTTCAAATCGACGGATCCTGATTTGACAGCATATTAGACAAGAAAAGCAAAAGATGAATATGGCCTATTTGTATTCCACAGATGTTTTGTAACCTGTCAACCCAGTTTGCATTATTTTATGCGACTGTCAGACATGTGTTTAATGCGTAGACTCCACACGGTCTGAAAGATCATCTTAGCTTGCTAACGTCCTACGTCTGGACCGCGGCCATGTCCTTGAGTGCACGATTTGAGACAGCGGCACCCTTGTGAATCTCCATCGAACATCATCTGCACACCTAACACGCAACTCAATATGTAGTGATGACATCGCAGTGCACGGGTGAATATCACAAGACACACATACTGTATGTGTGCTTTTACCTTAAGGGTGCATTACAGCCAGTGTCAGGAATGTGTTTTTTTATTAATAGACTTGTCTTTGGAATCTGGAATATTTTAATTTTTACATTTGTGTGTTAGATTTTACAGCTGTCTGCTGTCAGCCATTATGCTATTTAATGTGTTTGCTATATTAAGTTTTGCAGTGTCTCATATGTGATGCTGGACCACAAAACCAGTCATAAGTAGCACGGCTAAATTTATAGCAATAGCCAGCAATACATGGTATGGGCATCAAAGTCGTGGCCGGAAACATGCTACAAACTCTTTGGGAATTACCAGCTTTTAGGTTCATCTATTCTCCACAACATCATTACAGCGGTAAGCCAATAGAGAGCGTTAAAACAAACCTGTTTCTTTTGTTTTCAAATAGTTGTATCTCAGCCAAATTTCAAATAGTTTTTCAAACTATTTGAAAAACTATTTGATTTTCAAATAGGATTTTCAAATAGTTGTATCTCAGCCAAACATACTAACAAACCATACGTCTGTGGAAAGCTTTCAGATGATGTATAAATCTAAATAAAAAGAAATTGACCCTTGTGACTGGTTTGGTGGTCCTGGGTCACATATGAAAAAACATTTATTTTAGCTACGCATTGAACAACACTGTGAGTCAATGAATACAGAATGAATCTGACAGCTGCAGTATCTTGCGAGGACAGTACTCCAGAGTCCTGAAATAGAATAAATATATCAAATTATAGATGCATAAACAGAAAAAAACGTTTGCTGTGGTTGTTTTTTGACTCTGTCTGTAATGCACTCTGTTTTAAAGCATCTCTCGATGGATGGGAACGTTCCACATGCTTAGCGCATCAAATTACAACTCCTTTACCGTCTAGCCTAAAGCGTCTCTCATCCCCTTCAATGCAAGAAAAAAAAGGTTTTAACCTTTCATTGTAATTTGATACGGCTTGTAAATCATTCCCAGCTCACTGTATGACTTGATGGTGATCAGGCCAGCTAGCGTCCGCGTTCCTCTCTTCCTCTGTTATCGATCAAATCAGGCTCTGGCGTTTAGTGAACTGATGAAGGACCAGGTATGAAAATTGATTAATGGCCGCTTCAATGTCACTCGTATTCAGTGACCGTTTGAAGGAATATAATACTCAGTGCACGGACGGGCTATCTCTCTCCATCTCGGTGTCAGCGTTGAGCTTAGCTGAGGTTTCTGTAACACACAAGAGGGTGACATTGAAACATGGATCGGTTCCTTTTTATCATTTATTTATTTATTTAGGTTTAAATGAGTGTGGAAGTGCAAGGCTGTGTGGAGGCCTCGCCGTATAGATCACATTTGGAGACCACACACGCACGCTCGCTCTTTTCTAACATGATGTGACAACATTTGATGATGTGTGACTAATGGAGTGCAGAGCTGATGACTCAATGTGGCGGGAGGCACAAGGACATGTGGTGTGTAAGACTCTTTATCATCTGTGTGTGTGTGTGTGCGTGCGCGCGTGCGTTTTGGTAGAGAGACTTTAAAGAGAGACCAAGAACAGCAGTAATCAATTCAGTCCAATTCACAAAAACATAAATGTGTGATTCCACAGAAAGGTCAACCTTACCATGAAAAAAAGTTTTTCACAATACAGATAGCTCAGATTTGGTGGTTTAAATACCGAGGTCTCTCTTAAAGTTTATATAGCATTCAGGCACGATTTTCCATAGTCAGTTAAGTGCTGCTTTTAGAATTATCATCCATATTCTTCATAAATGAGCACATGAAAAATGTATGTGCCATTTTGTGCCATCCCTTGGGGGTTTTTGGTTTGTGCATTGTAACTCACAGACATTCTTCAGTGTTGTCTCTCAAAAACATTGTCCTTTTTTGTCCTTTTTCGAAATAGAAAACTCATGCATAGACTGATATTTTTCCGTTGTTTGGACTCTAGACCATTAACAGGGATTTAGGAAACATAAACCGATGGTATACTTCAGTATATTGGTAATAAACACGTTATCTGAGAGTTTATATCTAAAGTTTTGACTGAAAATGTAAATTTAAGCATTTTGAAAGATACAGGTCCAGAAGTGCTCCCTTCTTCAGATTTACACAACACTGCACACATGTTAAAACAATGTATTACCAACAGAACATTTTGAACTGGTTAAAAATGTGAACGTCTTCTAGAATTAATAAGTAATTAGTAGAATTATTCAAGAATTATATTTGTAAAAATGATTTAAAACCTAAAACAGGAAGTGCTTCTGGACCAGTTAAGGTGTCATATTTTTCCTACATGATTATCGTGGCCAAAGAAATTACAAGAACAGAGATGCCATAGAAGAACCATTTTTGTTCCACAAATAACCTTTGTTAAGGGTTCTTTATGGAATCATTTAGACAAAAATGTTCTTCTATGGCATCGGGAAGCACCTTTATTTATAAGAGTGTACCATAGTATTTGAATTGTAATATAAGATTATTTGTATTATCATGGTGCCCCAAAAAATGCTAAACTGCTGAAAACAATACCATGCTATATTATGGCACTGTACGTTTTAGTATTTCAAGCTTATGCAGCTATTCTGTGATCTCTTGTCACAAAATATGTTTCGCTGCAGTAAATTAGAGAATTAGTACATTTAGATTAATTTAGTTTGTTGAATAAATGACATCCAAAGTGAACAGACCCTCCAGCCTGATATTTCACCATGTACACCACTGTCAGTGCCGAATAAAGCAATGATTTAATTCAGCTGCTCTCCATCAAATTACCCTAACTTGGACGTGACCCCTAAACCCACGCAGCTGTCATGTGATGGCAATTAACAGTAGCTGCTTCTCAAATAGCCTGGAGGGGAAAAGAGTTCGGAGGGAGAGCCTTGAATGGCTCTTGTCTGGAGTTCTGGAAACCCTCCTGCAAAGATAAAGGAATTTTAATGAAGGCACAGGAAGTGAGCTCTTCTTAAGCTAAATGAATTGTGTATGACTCTCGACAAAAAGAGTCGAGCTCATTGACTTCCTCTGTTATGGTTTCGTTTCTCCTCGCACGCTTGAGAGTCCCTCGACTCATACCTGCATTCTCTTAATGGAAAACTGTTTGCGTTTGAACACTAATGTGATTTATAAACCAAACTGGAGCTTGATTACATCGCTGCCATAATTGGCATAAAGATAGAGCTGAGAGTCGGCCTGCAAAATTACATTTGAAAAAATCTGTCGACTGAGGTGCCAGACGTTTGGAATAAGTGTTTTTGAACCACGATACCGCTCTGGCACGGCTTTAATGAATTTGACAAACTGAAAAGCAATCACGACCTACTAGCTCAAAGCCCTGAACAGAGACGTTTCTAATTGATTGATAAGACCTCACGATGTCCTCCTCTTTGTTGCCGGGGCAACGGGGGTTGGCGGACTGTCGCCGTCTGCGCGGCTCTCTGAACGGTCTGGTCCAAAAGCGAGCGGCATATTCGGATGTTAATTTCAGCGGCATGATTGCGAGAGGAGAAAATGCTATCGGACTGTTTCTTGTGACAATAAAGAGGAAGTCATTGTCGGATTAAAATTGACTGCCGCGGATTTGCGGGCTTCCATCTTCCGTTCATATGCAAATGAGCACGCTCTGATTGTTTCCTCCTATTTGAATGTGCGCCGCTTGCCCCCAGGGGCTGGAGATTTCCAGGGTCACGGAGGGACGGGGTGTTTAAATACAGAGAAATCCTAATGTGATGTACGAATTAACTCCGAATTTGCCCTAAACTGTAAATGTGCTTTAATACGTATTTATTTTACGTTCTCATCCCTTCTGATTAACTTTTCATTCACCTTTTCCATACGTGCCAACTTAGTTAAACCTTGACCTCGGCGAGGAAAGAGGCGGAGTGCTTATTGAATATTTTTAAGAGAAATTAGCATAGATCTGCATAATAAGGAGGTGGTAATGATTATTCATGCATCGCAGATACTCGAGAGGTCGAACAATTCCGGTGAATAATCCTTTAGTGTCATTACAGCGCGGCCACAGATGTGAGCGCGTCCCATGCACAGACGTCATATGTTGCGTGGGTGAAGAAGTTTGATTGCAAACTGAGTGTGAACCTTTGCTCGCTGCGCTGTCGTGAGAGAGGAAGATGTTGTAAGTAGTGTCTGGGCGAATGTTTGTGTAACTCCTTCATGACATTAACGTGCGTGGGCCTGACGTTAACAAGCTGGAGTGTGGTTGGATGTCTGGTGCGGTGTGTTTTCTCTAAATTAAAGCCAACTTATTTGTACTTCGAGTTCTGCCAGGAGAGAGTTATGAAGCGTATGGACCGGTGCTCTTGTACCTGTGTGGTCTGATTCACTTTGTACTAGTTTTCAAGGTCAAAAACATTAGTAAGTTTGGTGGGAAAGTTTTGTGGAGAGGACTGAACTTCATCAAGACTTTTATACAATATATTCAATGTGGTCATGTATGGTGGACATCCCCTTGGGTTATTTTAGTCTAATGTCAATTTAACATGCCCTTTTAGATGGTTCTATTACTTTGACTGTAATAACTGGGTTTGAGTTTGTTTTATAGTTTGTTGATTTTTGTGCCAATTAAAATGAACGCAAACTTTAACAAAAATATACAATGAAATAAAGCATCCAGATCGCTCTCTAAAATCCGTTCTACTGAAATATTACTTCCCGGTCAGGGAGTTGTCAATTCAGATCTCTCTAGCCAAAAAGAGTAAAGTGCCCTTAAGTCCCGCCCACACTTGAGGTTTGTGAATGTAGGTGAACGTAAACTTGAGAAGCATAAACGAAAACTCTAAAAGCGCATTTATAAACCATGATTAGCGAAAAGGAAATTTGGAAAACTGAACAAACTGTAAAAGTTTTGCTATCGCATTTATTCTTTTCATTATCAGTGTTTCTTCTTTCTCATTGCATATTTACATTTTTTTATAAATGAACGATAAAAAATACAGTAAAGGTAAGATTTTCTTTTCTTGCTGCTCCAACTTTTTATAAATGCAGTTTTACCACAGCAATGCGCTGTCGGCACTACACTACACTAATTGTAATACAAAGTTTAGTATAAAAAAAGCCCAGTGCTTTATTTGATCTTATACTTTGATATTCAATGTGCAAATTATTTTTTATCAAAATTGTATTTTTTATATTTTGCATCCCTTGCCTCCCTTCTGATGACCTGTATCATTGACAAGTTAACATCCTTCAGCCGGCTTTTGTTTGAGCATCAAGCCAATAGCAGGCCAAGTGTTACTGTATGCAATCCACTCGTTTCATCAATATCCCTCTTGTAATAATCGCTTTCCACGTCTCCAGCACAAAGCTCTAGAAGAAGACCGGCCATTTATTTCATAAGAAATTCTGCAATTTAAAAAAGCTCTAATACAGTATGTTATCGACTATGAGCTTTTAATGGCAGGAGCACTCAATGCCCACGTGCACAGAGGGCTTAGAGCTCTCTCTCTCTCTCTCTCTCTCTCTCTCCCTCTCTCTCTCTCTCTCTCTCTCTCTCTCTCTCTCTCTCTCTCTCTCTCCCTCTCTCCCTCTCCAAGAAGGCTTCCTCCTACCTTTGCTGCAGTAACTCTAATGTATAGATCTTCCTGAGAGCTTAATGGGCTAATGCGTGCGGTAATATATTTCTGGGTCAGAAAGACTCATATGTTTATGTGCGCTGGGTGTGTGTGTATACTGCGGTGTAATCTTTGGGCCTTCCTCAGGCCTCCGCTGTCCGGATGCGAGGGATCTCAAACCCTTTCCCTAAATAGCCGGCATTCTTTCCCTCGCCCCAAGAGGCCCCGGGGGTAGAGTTGAGGAAGGGAGAGCAGTGCTCGCTGTGTCCTGCTCTCGTCCCTGTGATGTTAGGGTCACGGCGTGTACTATCGATCACCACCGTCAGCAGCGAGGCTGAGAGCACGTGTGTGTGCTGGGAATACAGTCTTCGGGAGAAACCAAATTGTTATGGGAACTGCATACTGTAACTCTGGTTAAAAAATGGTGGCAATGCACATTTCGGAGATCACATGCTGTGATGTAGATTGTTATTTTGATTCGCTATGGTGCTATGGAGGATATTATAAAGTGTGTTCAGGATTTAAAACTCAGTTTGGGGGGCTTTAAAAATGGCGTATCACTTTGGGGTGTACTATCACTTTAAATAAAATATGACGCAGGCAAAGCTTAAACCGTATTGTTTCAGAAAGTGTAGAAGTTTGCACAGCTGTGAATAAATGGTGTTAAAAAAATGGCGCATCGCATGCGGCGTTGCAGCATATGTAGTGTGGCGTCGCACGTTACTCGCCACGATGCATGGAGAACGTTGCATATGCGTGCGCATGAGCCCCTCACACTCTTGTAGATTTCCACAGCCTCAGCATAATCACAGTTGGTGGAGGCACGGGTTAACTTCACATACTCGGCAGGCAGCGCAAGAAAGCTGACCTGAAAGAGGTCAATTTCTCTCTCCGAAGAACAGCGGAGGAGAAATAATGAGAGAGCGTGAGGCAGACGGGCACACGAAGGGAGGGAGAGAGGTGGGAGAAGAGGAGACGCGGCCATTCGAAACCCATTTTCGAGGGCTCTCCAGGAAGTACTAATTGTTTGGTGACTGGAGTACTCTTTAGGGAAATGAAGGCTATCTGGGCGTGCAGAGAGGAGATAATGTGTGTGCACATCACTCACCCTTTAATAAAGAGCAGAGCCCGGCCGCGCACCGGCCAATCCCCGGGATACGGCGCAAGGGCGGGAGAGAGGGAGGGATGGATTAGCCGTAGTATAGGAGGGAGGCGGAGGGGGGGAGGAGACAGTTTATACAAGCCAGGCTGCGGAAGAAAAGGGGGTTGGATGGACAGATTACAGTCATTAGATTGGTGGAAGACAGGAATGAGAGATGTGTAATGCAAGGACGAAATCATTTAATTAGCGGACAATAGCGTTTTCTTCTCTGAGAGAGTATAGAAGTGCAAGTTATTTCACAATGTTTACAAAATGCTGTTTGGGGGGCTGAGGGGTGGAATTGGGAAAGCCAGACTCAACCTGTTTAAGCACTACAGCTCAACATTAAAACTATATGGGGTTAGGCTCATGTAAACATGTTTCATGTATTTTCTTCGCATTACCAAATTTACCAAACTACTGTGAATGTTGTAATGATTTAAATGTAGTTTTTATTTGACCGCTTGGTTTCCTAGAGACTGTGCCTGTAGGCCTGTTTCACTCCCACTCTGTGTCACCCTTTGCAAATATGAGCGTTGAGATAAATGTTTAAAGCATAGATTCTAGAAAAATGATTGAATTATTATTATATTGTTAGCTTGGGTACAGTTTTAAAAGGTATGTCTTTTTGGTAGTTTATTATTATGTTGGTGCATATACAATGCATGAAAAATATTCTTCATTCAATATTTCTTCTTTTTATCCACATTTTCTTGATTTGAACATTGTACTTTGCAGCAAAGCTGTTTGGTTGAAATGTTAAAACGGTTTCTCAAATAAATAAAAAAAATGGTTTCTCAAATTAAAAGAAAAAAAACAGTTTATAAAATATATATTATGATAACACAAGAGTGTTTTAGTTTCACGTTAAAAATAATAAAATAAGTTTACAAGAATATAGCTGTAATACGCCTATTTTAAGATCAAAGTCAAAATTATGAAAATAAAGTAAAATCACATTCTAAAATCACTCCAAACACTGAAGACTTTATTTTCTCAATATTACAACATTATATAAAATATTGCTATGACTTTATTCTCATATTTTTGACTTACAATTATGCATTTGGCAGACGCTTTTATCTTTATCCAAAGCGACATACCTTATACACATTATACATTTGTTTTGAGTATGTGCAATTCCCTGGGATCGAACCCGACCTTGGCGCTGAGACTATGGGACATTCTGTCTATTAGTACTGTATGTTGTAACTGACTGTGGTCAAACAATAGTGGATCACAAATATAAACACTTTATGTGCTACAGGCAACATATGCATAGCACAATAGCACATGTAATCCAAGGCAATCCATCTCTGAGTTAAACGTCTCCGCTAAAGCTTTACGTAGTATAGGATGGAATTTGTTCATGTGTGTGGTTTTAGAGACGCCCAGAGATCGTGTGTGTGTGTGTGTGTGTGTGTGTTTGATTCCTGTTGAGTCTGTTGTAGAGGCAACATCATCTCTCTCCTTCTCTCTAATCCTGGCCCGTCTGACGGCAAAGTGAACATCTTTGACGTTTCAAAGGCTTCCCCCATCATGACTCCTGACACACTACACACCCCGACGCGCTATCGCCGTGCCCCTGACAGCTGCACAAATTGGCTGAAAGAGGTGTCTGCGGCAAGGACTTTGATCAGCTGAGCTTTTGCTCTCTCGCTCTCGGTCTGTATCCGTCCCGGCGTCGTGTTGCGAAGGCCAGGCTCCCGATCTGCCGGGGAGAGCTGGGCCGGGTGCGTCTGATAAGCTGCTGCTCACAATGAAGATTTTTGTTCGGTTGGATCATGCGTGTGTGGTTTTGTGTGTATGTATGATTGCCTGGAGCCATGTCAGACATGATGGTATGTATAGTTTCTGGGAACTGGATGTATTTATTATATCCAGATTTCATGTAGGGATCTGGTGTACTAAGCCACAGTTATGCATGAATGTATGTGTCAGTGCAGTTTTGCATACTTCTAATAAGTTACTACTTTCATTGCATTGTATCATGCAGGATAGACAAGGTGCCTACATCCACCACTGAACAACAACTATTTTTACCAGCAGTATTTTGAAGTCTAAAATCTAATCTTGATGTAAGCTGAATTCATATCACTGTTACTTGTTAACTGCATTTGTCAGTAAATTATTAAATATGAAATATTGCTAAGAGGTTATTATTTTATTTTTCAAAAAAAAAAAATATTTTAGTTATGTTTAATATAAGTATCAATTTGATCTCCAATGTTTCTCTTAGAATTATTAAAGTAGTATCAAAGAATGAAAGAGCTCGGATTATTTGGGGGGACTTTGATGAAACATGACTGAGATTTTGTTTAAATTCTATTGTAGACTTCAGTATCTTACCCTTTGATGTGTTTTTGATATCTCTTTTGAAACTCTAGATGAGAGACATGTGAGGAAATCTCCATTTCTTTCTGTTGATGTATATACGAAACAATTAAAGGGATAGTTCACCCAAAAATGAAAATTCATTTACTCACCCTCTTGTTCAAACCTGTATGACATTCTTTCTATCGCAAAACACAAAAGAAGTTGTTTTGAAGAAAGTTGGTGACTGAACAGCAGTAGCATCCATGAACTTCTATTGAATGGACACAAAACCAAAGCAAATGAATGGGTGCCAGTTAACAACATTCTTCAAAATATCTCCATTTGTGTTCTGCGCAAGAAAGAAAGTCATACAGGTTTGAAATTGCAAGAAGGTAAGTAAATGAAGACAAAAGTTACATTTTTATAATGAACTATCACTTTCAGATTTGTACAGAGATTTGTTTATGTTATTATAAGTTACACATATAATATAGCATAACTAAAATAAATAGCAAGTTACTTTACTCTCACCTTTAAAGAGTATTTTTTTTAGATAAGGTTACTCGTAATTCGTTGCCTCCTAGAATTGCATATCGCATTGTTCACGCAAGCGTGTCTTTTTTATACAGGCCCTCATATTCATATTCTCTAAAATCCCCTACATTTTTAATCCGAACATAAGGTATACATTTCCATCTAAGCACGGTAAAACAAATGTCTGTTGTGACAGCACTTTGTCATCTCTTGTTCCTTGTCTGCGCGTTGTATTCCTGAGAACTCAATGGCTTCATTCATAACTGTAGCCTGAGGCGCAGGGGTGTGTGAAGTATATGAATGCAGAATCTATTCAGCCCACGATAGGCCTGTCTGTCTGTCTCTCTGTCTGTCTCTCTGACTGTCTGTCTGTCTGGAGGAAATTGCAGGCTGTGTGGAAGTGCAGGTAATAGATTAATGCCAGGGGAGACTTGCGAGTGTACAGCACAACTGACAGCCAATGATTATCGCAAAACAGAGAGAGAGAGAGAGAGAGAGAGAGAGAGAGAGAGAGAGAGAGAGAGAGAGAGAGAGAGAGAGAGAGAGAGAGAGAGAGAGACACATACAGCCCATCACATGCTGTAGACTGCACAAAGACAGCTCACACACACATAAATATTAGCTCTCGTGCTATAGTCTTACTGTCAGAGTGATGTTTCTATATCTGGCTGGTTGTGTCTAGCACTATTGAACTTTCATGTGCTGTTTAGAAGCATGGACCAATCAGCTGTGAGCTGGTGGATAGCTGATTTACTGTAGCATAGCTTGTTAAATACAATTTTAGAATTGTATTGGCCCACATTCACTAATAAAGTTGCTTACTTTAGTATGCAGGAAGAGTCTGTGATTTTGCCAGTTTAAGTTTCTTCTAATTTTTATTAAATAATGTGGGATGAATTGTTTGTAAAAATGTGTATGTGCACATACTTAGCTATGTATGCTGTGTTCACATCAAGAGCGAATTGAACTATTTGCCCGAAAATGACATACAAAGTCAATGCAAAAACCCGCATGAACGCAAATTCGTTCTGGGCGGCACGAATGGCTCAAATTGGGTGTCGCGATTGCTCTGAACGCGCCATATTCAACTTGAGAAATTTGCGCAAAGAGCTCCTTGTGACGTGTAGTTTGACACGTCCGGACGAGTAAAGACAAAACAACAAAAGATTTTATGCAGTTTGGTACAAATTGTTCTAATCATGTCAAGAGCTCTAATATTATACTGGATAAATATTGTATTCAAATACTGTATTGTTGTTAGTGTGCGGGGCTCAAAGTCAAAAAGTTGGCGAATAACTGACCAAAGTGTATGTACTGTAAATTAAAAAAGATGAATAAAAGACAACAAATGACAAAAGTCATGTGACAAAATGATCTACTTTCTAAAATTATCTGCTTTCTTTTGGTACAATAGAGACTTTATTTTTTTTAAGTGTGTATTACTGTAATTACTGTAAGATAAAATAATAGCAAATAACTCTGTTTTCTGTTTGTCCTGCAGCAGTCATATGCCCCGCCCCCTCCGCCCATGGCTCCGCCCAGCCCCAGCACCAACAGCAGCAGCCACAGTGCAGCGGAGCAGCTCAGTAAAACTAACCTGTACATCCGGGGGCTTCCGCCTGGCACCACCGACCAGGACCTCATCAAACTCTGCCAACCGTGAGTGTTGTTCCACAGCTGTCGCTGTCTGTCACTAATTCTCTCTTTGTCTAAGCATGATTGCCACTCTCTACATCACACTGTATAGGAACAATCGCTCCGTACCTATTTATGGTTGCGGACGACTCCTGTATGCCGGCATGGATATACATCAGCATTACCGCAATCATGTAAATGCAGGCACAGAAGGTCACGGAGAAATGAAAAAGTGACAGCGTTTGGTTAGGGGAGGAATATGGCCCCGTAAATGGAGTCGACATCATTAGTGGAAGGAGGTCATTATGAAACGCCGTATGAGGACCAGAGGGCAGCTTGCATAATCTTCTCTGATGACTCATGCAGATATCAATCTACGTTGCTGCGTGGGGGCTTTCTGCCTTAAAACACTAGACGTTTACTTCGGTGTGATGACCTTTTGTGAATATCTTTGAGTTTTGTAAGTTTGCTTCTGTAGAGCTGGCTGTTAGTGGTTTCTAGGCAACATTTAATGCAGGGCGGGGTTGTCAGAATGCGAACGTTTCAGATACCAGTTTTGATATGACGCAATATTCAATGGCAACTGATTATTATTGAATACTACCAATCCCTGCACGACATGGGGAAGAATTGTGTCCGTAATTGCGAATTCATTCACCCAAAGAGGAAGGTATGGTTCACCCCAAAATGTGGTAGGTTTAAGTAAGTCTAAGCATTGAAGCAGATGGTAAAGAGGAAAGAAATTGGTCCATTTTGTTGAATTGGCACTACAATGCCTAATGTGCTAAATTCAATATTTTGACGTTTTTTGTCCTGTTTGTTTACATATGATATAACCTATTGCGTTTACATTTATATCTGGTTTCCACCAATTAGTAGACCCCCACACAGATGCATGCTATTACCTGGCTTAAGATAGTTCCCATAATGCATTGCACATCTTTTGGTGGAGGCAAGAGGGTGGCAGTGCCTCCTACCATTTTTTACATTTTAAAAGCTGAAAAGGCTGCTACTTCTAATGCCCCCAAATGTTAACATGTCAAAACTCACAATGGTGAAACCTCCAGGTCTCTCAATCTCTCCCAGGGTCTCAGGCTACCGTGGTCCCGGTTAGCCCAAGGCCTTGAGCGGGATTGGAATAAAAAATTCATGATTATGAAAGTTTTATTAGCGGCTGCTACCGTGCCAAATGGGCAGTAACATTTTGGAAAGGTCATAAGGGTTCGCCTTGGGGCTCACTTCCGAAGCTCAGCAGAAAAAAGAAAGTGCCCACAAACACGTTTTGCTTTTTTAGCATAACACCACAGTGATTTAGGTGGCATGCATGCATATCTGTACCCCAGTGCGGAGAGCGCACACTTGCGAAAGCGCACATATGCGCGGCCGCTTGGTGACCCCTTTTCGTTCTCTCGTGGTGTTGGGAAGGGCAGTGAAAAGTGCTTCTGTCAGGCTGACATTTCGGAGATCTTCTCTTGTGATTTCCTGCGGAAGATTGGCAGCATTTTGAGGCTGAAGGTACAATGGGGTTAGACTCGAAAGATGAAAAACCTGGCCTCAGCAGAATCCGTAACCCCAGCCGTATAAAAACGAGCCCTTCTGGTTTTCAGCTCGCCTTTAATGAGATAATCCAGTAATTAAAGAACGGCATGATGTAACGGCACAACAGCAGAATGGTAGCAAATTGTGACTTTGAAACAAATAACTAGATTTTATTATCGCAATGGCGTTGTGTTAGGAGAGGTAAAAAGGTCAAACTGAGGGATCGTTACATTTACTAAGACAAAAACACTCTAGAAAATGTGCCAGGGCGTTTTCATAAAAGGGCTGAATATGAATCATGAATTTATAATGAAAGCCTTGGGTGAACACGTTGTCATCATGTTTATGTACTTTCATTATGCATCTGCGATGTGTGTGTGTATGTTGGTAGAAACCAGAGGGTGGGGAATCATGTGTGTGCCAGTTCATTACTTTTCCTTTCCATGAGTCGATATCATGGAGTATTAAACCTCAGGACAGAATTTTACAATACCATTTAAAATAATTGCATTTCAGAGCTCCTCATTACATCTCTGATTTTAATCTAATGCTACAGAGAGAAAGTGAGCACCATCCAACTTAATTCTACTCACACTTGGAGCAAGGTTAGAAGGAATAAATGAGGATTTCATTTTGGTTACGTTCTGTACGCTAATGCTCTTTGCCCAGTGTGTCTGCCAGTGTATGTGTGATCCCAGACGTCATCACTTGTAGATCGACACCGAATGGTTGGGTAGGTGGCAAATATACTGTAAAGGTGTTCTTTGGCGTGACAGCAAAAATAAAAACAATAAAGATACATCTCTCTTATGCCATTTTATATTATACGTGTAAATATTAATAATGTAAAATAAAATAATTATTAACCGTTTTTAACGGTTTACGTTTTGCTATGTCACACCATAGGACACATACAGGACACGGTATATTTGTCAACTACCCATGCACAGATTACAGTTATGTATTTGGATGAAGCTTTTTTCCAAGCATTCAAGGTATACATTTTATCAGTGTACAGCTGCAGAAAAAATTAAGAGACCATTCCAAATTTTCATTTAATCAGCATTTCTATTGTGGTCATTCTAGTCCAGTGTCTGTTGAAACCTTATGAGTGACAAAGTCATCCAACAATAATGTGAAAGACTAACAGTTTGACAAGACACATAAAAAACACATTTTGAAATGTTACATGTAGAAATATGACTGTTGTATTGCTTAAAAGTGAATATAAACTTGTTTTCTTTGCAGTATTTGAGGTCTGAGAAATTACAGAGCATCTTTTCTCCTTTTGCTCCAGTTTTCATTTTCTGCAAATAAATACAAATAGATTTTTTTTATTTGGGAGAAATAGTATTAGTAGTTCACAGAATAAAACAAGAATAATCATTTTACCTAAACACATACCTATAAACTGTACAGTACATGTTTCCTTTAGGATCAAAAACACAAACTTTTTACCCTGATAACACAAGTGAACTACAGAAACACCATCTACACAATTGTAACACTTCATTTGGAAAATTCAACATATTTCTTACCAGTTGTGTGTTTATTTATTACTAAAAGTATTTGGGGTAATTTTATTATGCTTTCAGCAACCAATAAGAGTGTAACAGTCTCTCGTTTACATATTTTACTGTTTAAATTATTTTGGCAGAACACCACAATTAAAAAAAAAAAAATTAAAGTTATTTTTTTAACTTTGTCATGTTTTTGTATTTCTTTAGAAGAAATAACACAAATGAAACAATGGTTGACATACAGTTATCATATAGAACTATAAAGTTAACATGGATAGGACAGCTCAGATTATACATTTTTTTTATATAAAAAATAGTTAATATTGAAGTCTCTGAATTTGGTTTCTTTGCTGATCTTGTATTTTTCTAGTCTGGAAAACATGACACCCCCAAAGTATCCATTTGCTGTTCATTTAATCTTATAGCTATCTAGTAAAAACAAGTGAGATACAAAAGAGATTTAATATGCGTACCAGTGTGAAGAATATTGGAGTGTTATTATCTTTTTCCAATTGTATCTTGGCATTCAGCGGTTCTCATTTTCCTATTTTATTCTATATTCTTTTCCTATGCATATAAAATATTTTATATATTTATGCAACAGAAAACAAAACCTGCCAAGGCCTGCCATCCAAAATGTCTCTCTCTCTCTCTCTCTCTCTCTCTCTCTCTCTCTCCCTCCCTTCCTTCCTCTTTCTGTCTCTCAGTCTGATTGACTAACTGACTCAGTGGAGGAATTGCCCTCATGTACAGGGCTGCCATATCTAGGGGCCTCTGGGGTGGGATCTCATTTTCAGTCAGCAGAACCGCCCCCCCAGGCTCGAATAACTCAGGCATCCAGAGCATGCAAACCATTTCAGAGCCAGTGACAGGGCTAGTAACAGGTCACGGTTTTTATTTCAAAGTGTTGCTTTCCTACAATGCGCTTGTCTGCTTGTTCTCGGGTAGAGTGTTCACCCGTACTTTGATTTATGTCCTCGTCTTCATTGCTGCAGAAATGTCTAATTCACAGGAAGAAAAGTGGGCCGGTATTCCTAATGATTTAAAAGAAGAATCCATAATTCATATTTTTTAACTCGAGTTTTCGCTTTCCAGAATCATTTTTTATTCATGTCGCCACTGACGTCCAAAATTATAACAGGCTGTTTCTGAAAGTATTTGGAGGCTGAAACGGGCAAATATCTAACACATTCTCAAGTTTTATTCATTTTGACAGGCTTGAACGTTGTCAATGTCAAATGCCATTGGTTGGCACATACCATATGACCAAATGTGCCACATTTGAATATAGTACGATTTTATGGTAATACCAACTTAATTTTTTCCTGGTTCATTGTGTGAGCTACATTGTTGTTGGAGTGGTCGAGGTGGGATTAAATATCTCTCACACTGTCATTGAACCTTGATGGAATCCTCGAAATCAGAGGTTCAAATGTTAAAAGCGATATTATGTTGTGCATGATAAACGTCAATACAGTAAAGTTGCAAAATTGGCAGGTTATTCTCACTGCTGCTATGTATTTTTTTCCAAAGCTAACATTCAAAGCTAACCTGAGGTGAGATGAATGGCCGACTTCTCTTGAACAGCACCTGTTCTGGGTATGTTGAGAGAGCACATGAGGGCCAAAAAGCCGCTAGCCATCAAAAGCCGTCTTGAAGTCTTTGTAAACTCAATCTCTCTGTCTCTCAGTATCACACGGGTCTTGTCAATGTGTGTGTGTGTGTGTGTGTGTGTGTGTGTGTGTGTGAGGTGGAAGTGGGAGGCTTAGTGAAAAGGTGACTAAACGCTCGGGATAAAGATCCTTCAGGCTGGATTCTGCTCTGTTTTGTGCCTCTCAGACTTCTGGGATGGAAAGGAAAATGTCAGTCATCATTTTGAACTTCTGACTCCTCTAAGCAGTTCAACTTTTGTCCTATTAGCACAATTTGAGATACAGTTGAGACACAGACTAACAAATGAGCAAAGCAGGTGATATCTGTGAACTAGCATCTTGGTTAGCGTTAGCATGCTGGGCTCTTGTTGGCTGCTATTTCTTCATTATTTGGTCCCATTCTTTCATTTTAAACATGTTTTAAGCACAGTTTTTTATTTTTGTCTTTAAAATGAATTCCAAAAACGTACATACACCCTTTATTTGAAAAGATGTTAAGGTTAAAGTTACTTTGGAGAAAAGTGTAAATGTTTCCCTGTCTGTGAAATCCATGCAGGCTGAAGTCTCCTAATATCATTTTAAGATTAGGAGCATCGATTTCAATCATTAATTTCACTATAATTTCAATCTTTAGCATGGCCTTACTCAGTCAATATTAAAGATATGAAGATTGTATTTGCACAGACTGTTCTTTACATTATGTAGAAAGAGTTTTTATAGAAAACAGCAAATCACAAAAAAATGATTTTCGCTTGGTAGGGTCACAAACAAATAAATGTCAATGGTAATATTAATATTAATACTATTTATTATTTATGTTTTTCATGTATGTAGCTATGTAAAATATACATTAACAAAGATTAAGATAGTAAATTCTGTAGAAATATTGATATTTTATTATACATTTGCATTAACAAATATAAATTAATTGAACCTTTTTATACAAAAATGCGTCGCATTTTATCTTAACAAAAATTATTTGTGTGGTGACGTTAAATTTGCACATTATTGCTCCTCTTGGAAAGCAGGCAGCAGATTGATTTTTGTTCAAAAGAAATGTTCACATTTTTTTTGATCATCTCATGATTATTCATCAAACAAAGATACATTGATAGAAAACAGAAGATACATCCAGACGCATTGTGTAGACAAGCTCATTCTTGGCATTTTAAAGGGCCGATTCAGATGTTTGCATCACAGTCATAACACAGTACAGTCCCAGTAAAATATGACAGATCATGGTAGTGAATAGATAATGATATAGTGTCAGTACATTCAAATTAATGGAGCAAGTGCAATTTAATCCTAGTGTCCCCTATAGTGCATACATTTTAATCAGGATGATTCCACATGTAAAAAGTCACCGTCTTTCTTGAAGCCAGCGGAGCATCCAAGCATACAAACAAACATCAGGCGCTCGTAACTCAATGCAGAAGTACCGAGCGGGACACGTCAGGCGAGACAGCTGCATTGGTAGCCAATTAAGAGATCCTCCACACCCACCTGGATGGAAGTTGAAAGAATGCTGGTTCGCATCTCTCGGCACGAGACATCAAACGGGCCAGCATCCGTGGCTGCCGGCGCTCTGGGGAAAATAAAAACACAGATCAGAGTGTGTGTGTGGGCCCTTTGAGAACTGTCATTAGCACTTCACACACTGCAGTTGAAAGCTCCGCACACAAGACGCGTTGTCTTGACGGCGATCGAATCAGCCGGGATTCGTTTCCGGCTCTGACTGTCACAGCACGTCGAGCCGAGACGCGCCGTGATCTTTCAAACGTGCGCTTGTAGGTATAGAAATATATTTATCTTCGTTTTTAATCCTTTTAGGTGTTTTGGTTAACCTCATGGGGTGTACAGTTATTTTTTGTGTCTCTTAGTTGGAATGCAATGACATAATTGTTGTATTTTTTAAAGCTGGATTTTGTCAGGAATCAGGATATGGTCTGTTTGTGAGTTCTAGCATTGAACAAATCTACCGCTCTTGAGGCAACACACAAATTGTGCTGTTTTGTCCGCCCGCTCACTGAAGCCAGATTTATTTTCATTTACCAGCAGCATTTTCAAGTTCTCTAACCATAAATCTCAAGGTAGTCTGAAGAAATCTGTAACGCTCTGTACTATCTGATAAGCACGACACATGCTCTCTATATTCAATACCTATTGCATTCATTCTACAGTGTTAAGATTTTAACTTTAACCTACATAACCTAGAAAAACGGTATTATAGAGTAAAACCTAAACAGAAACTCCAACACTGTTTATGTTGCTTGGTTTCGGTGTACCCGTGGATTAACTATAGCACATGGCGGGTTCAGTGTGTTCTGTGCTAGACAGGGAGGTGGTGCGTATGCGGTTGCGAATGCGAGAGCGTTTCTAGATCCAGATGACCGGAGGAACATTGCGATCCCACATGCAGGCTGGTATTTCACAGGAGATTTTGGTGTGTATGTGTGTGTGTGTGTGTGTGTGTGTGTGTGTGCGTGCGTGCGTGCGTGCGTGCGTGCGTGTGCGTGCGTGCGTGCGTGCGTGCGTGTGCGTGTGCGTGTGCGTGTGCGCGGTATCAGCAGTCTAATTAAAGCTCTCTGGGTATCTATTATTGTCAGGGCGTTGTTGCATCCTTTCGCTCTTGCTTACTTCCATTCTGTCTGTCACAGCTGGTTCGCTTTTGGTTGATATTAATAGTTGTGACTTTCTTCACAAAGGTACGAGGCGTAGCGATGTCTTTAACATTATTGTAACCCATAATTCTCCACTGACATTCCCATGTGCTCACATGTTTGTGTTCGCTTTAAGAGTTTTCTAATTAACGGTTTTGCTAAGGCATGCATTACTATTAGGGTTTCACATACTTACGGCTAGTAATTCAAACAAACCACCTGGCGGTTAAGGATCAAACAGATTTGTACCTTTTCTGAAATGAAATACGATGCGTGGCTCCAACCTAGCCTTGAGATTGCTAGGTAATTTGTCTTTCATCAATAAAGTGAAATGTTGAGTAAAACAGCCATATTTAAAGGAACAGTTACCCAAAAAATGAGTTGTTCCAAATCTGTATACATTTCTTTGTTCCGATGAACACAGAGAAAGATATTTTAGAAGAATGCTTGTAACCAAACAGTTCTTGACTACCATCGACTACCATAGTAGGAAAAATAGTTTGATGGTGAGTAAATGAAGTAAATGGTGAACTTTAATGTTTAAAATGCCTTTAAACCAATTAAATTGCACAGTGGGCGGGGCTACCCAGAGCAACGTGAAGAAAATAAACGACCAACTAAATGTCTTGTCATGCGCCGCTTGTCGCGGTCATGGCTGGTTAGGACAAAAAGTCAGATTAGCACGGAAGAGGTTTAAGTGATTTATTGGTTGCAGCTTTGTAGCGTTGCACTTCACCGGGACACAGTGTATTATGCTGTTATTGTCAGTGTTGTTTATAATGTTGCTATATATCATTATCATAATATATCGTTGAGTTTGTGCATGCATCTGCTCTCACTGTAAACCTCTTTTGCTTCATGTTATTTAAGGTCAGAGTCTTGGCTCAACAGACATGAGGGGAACTTCATGCCCGAGGTTCTGAAAGTTTTGAACTAGTAAACACAGCAAACATTCAAGTCTTGGTCCCAATCAAAAGTCAGAATCCGTAGAAAGAGTTCATAAGGGTCTTTAAAAACACGTGGATGTTCTCCAGCAACCCTGACACGCAATGTATTACAACATCCCTGCTTTTTGTTAAAACATCAAGGTTTACACTTCCTTAAAGGGATAGTTCACCCAAAATAAAATAAAAATTCCTTCATCATTCATTCTCATGTCATCCCAAATCCATTATTGACTTCCATTGTATGGAATGTATTTCTCAAAATATCAGATGAAAAATCATATAAAGGATTTGAATGACTTGAAGATGAATAAATGATGAGATAATTTTTGTTTTTGATCTCTTTAATGTAACTGTAAACATTTTAAGTTTGCTAGCATATCTTTTACATGTGCATGGTGTAATGAAAGGAATGTGAAGCGTAGCAACAAAGCTAATGTAGTTTTGGGCATCAGAATGACAATAAGACCACATTAAAGAGTTTCAACAGAAATCATTTTGAAGAATTGAAGATTTTTAAAAATAAACTTCACAGTTTTTCCATACAGCAATGTGACCACATCTGTCAAGCTCCCAAATTGATTTATTTGTTTGAAATGTTCTTTATATTTGGTTTGTTCCTTACACAAAGTTATATAAACCACTTTTATAGTTTTTTGCCTTTTTTAAACATGTACAGATGTTCAGTATAACCTTTAGTTTACTGAGAAGAGCTATGCGAAGATTCTTTAAAAAAATGTCCTTTTGTACACTGCAAACAAAACATCTAAGATGAAATAAATAAGCCGATCTGAATATTAAACTGTAAATTGCTCTCGACCCTCATATTTATTTTCAGTATGATTTGTCAGATGTTATTGCTGTGACTGTCTCCACCTTTGGCTTCAATGTTAGCTGTGTCATCCTAA
The DNA here is from genome assembly GCA_026939265.1 of Oreonectes daqikongensis. Lineage (NCBI taxonomy): Eukaryota > Metazoa > Chordata > Actinopteri > Cypriniformes > Nemacheilidae > Oreonectes > Oreonectes daqikongensis. The sequence goes on from JAOTQM010000311.1 coordinate 3,378,999, forward strand.
GGAGTAATTTCTAACTCACAGACTATCAAAAATGGTTTGTGTGAGGAAAGCATCCTGTTGGTGCGTTTGTGTTATGGAGACCGTGTGCATGACCCTGGTGTGGCACTCGCTCGCGGAAGCGTTGCCAGATATGTTGCGTACATTCCTCCCTTGTCCCCGCCCTCACAGACCCACTCACTCATCTGCGACGTCTGTGTTTGTCCTACCACTTGTTTTGCAAGATGAAACGGCAGTAAATCAAGCGTTTGAGTCAAATGGCTCTCATGTGTTTCCTCACATTGGTCTGGTACATGCTTTCTCCGGCAGAACTCTTCATTTTCATGTCTCTTACTTTCTGTTATGTGGTTGCTGGTCCCCTGGGCTTCTTCTTTGTTTACTGACAAACTATGTTACCAGTATTGTTTCTATAATGAGTCTCTGTAATCCCAGAGTTGTGATTATCTGTTTTGGAAAAACATCCGCCCTCACTTGCACAGCGTGTGACGAAGATCAGACTTTGTTGATAAATTTATATGAAACCTCATATTCCAAAGCTCATATTCCAATATTAAATATTGAATTCCAATTTAATAACAGTAAATGAGTACATTTACTAAATCTCATATCATTCCAAACCTGTATGACTTTCATTTTCCGGTTAAACACAAATGAAGATTTTATGAAGAACGTTGGTAAACTAGCAACACTGGCCCTCATTGACTTCCATTGTATGGAAACAAAACCACTGAGACATTTCTCAAAATATCTTCATTTGTGTTCTACAGAAAAAGAGTCATATAATATAGGTTTTGAACAATATGAAATGAAGGTGAATAAATAAAAGGTGAGCTGCCCCTTTAAGAACAATTGTAGCGCATAAGCTATATGCACCTCATTTTCCCTGTTACCCATTCACCATCACTTTATGAAATTATATGAAATTTTTTTTTTGTTCCAAAAGAAAGCAATAAAATAATACAGATTTGGAATGACATGAGGTTAAGTAAATGATGACAGAATTTGTATTTTGGGCTGAATTGTTCCTTTGAGAAAGCCATTTCATTCGTAAGACTTTTTGCAATAGTCGCCTCTGGCTTGCTCTCTCGGGGCTCCTAAACATTAAAGCATATACTCGTAAAGTTCACTAGGACCTAAAGACATTAAAACACTGAGACATTGTTACATTTCTGTAAAGCTGCTTTGAAATGATATTTAGTCTGAGAGCTGCCACACAAATATTCATGACTTAGTTGTGCCGTTAGCATGTTTATAACGCATATGAAGGCTTCTGATGAATTAGCTGCCATTTTCCAGACATTAGCGATACAATACCTCGCTTTTTAAGGTGACAGCACAATGAGCTTTCCCTTATTAAACGCCTCCGTCCTTATAAAGGTGGGGTAATATAGTCCCTCACTTTTACCTGGAGGTGAGCGCCGCATTAAATATTAATTAAAAGTCACATCAGCCTTCCTGGTCTTCAGGCGCAGACGAATGCGATAAGTAACTTTATTACCTCCAACGCGGATGGAAGGGAGGCAGCGGGAGGGGAATATGTTAAAAGAGGAACGTTAGGGAGATTCATCCGTTGTGTAGATATGTTCGTGAGTCTGCGATTGTGTTGTATGAATAGGGTTTTTGTAAAGTAGAAAGAAAAAGAGAGAGTGCATGAACACAGGGGTGCTTTTGAGATGAGGGTGGGGAATTTTCTGGTGAAGATGAATAAAAATGAATTTTCAGTGTTTAATGAATTCGCAGGGGTTTAAAGCCTAAATCCACCTCCCCTTGTTTACGGTTTCCTTGTAGGGAAGGTATTGATGTATTGATAAACATCCCATCATCAGGGTTTTAATAAGGCTGAGAGTTCAATCTTCATTAAACATACTCTGAATTAACTTCAAACTTTTTAATTGAGCTCATAGCAAACATAGCCCACAGTCACATACGGAAGCTGCCGTGTTTTATTTAAGGCGTGGAAATTTACTTAATCTGGCTATCTTTCATTTCATTGCTTTTTTTATTTTAGGTCAGAATCAGACATGACTAAAAGTAAAAAAATCCCTCAGGTGTAAGATGTGTCTTGTTAACGCCATGAATAATACTTACACTGTAAAAAGATTTTTGCTGTTATGCTGCAGTTTGCCAGTAATTTACTGTAGATTGATATTTATCTAATTTATTGGCAACAATTTATTCAAATATAAATGAACATTAAACAAGTCTTTATCTTTACAGAAAAAAACTATAAAATAAAAGCATTCTGGGAACAAAAAAATCCTCATTAACCTTTTTCTGTTTTTTTTCCAGATTTGATAAATATAAATCTACAGTAAGTTACTGGCAAACTGGCAGTCTCTTAATGGGATAGGGCACCCAACAATGAAAGCATTACACAAAAGAAGATATTTTGAAGAATGTTGGTAGCCGAACAACATTGGGCCCCATTCACTTACATTGTATAGATACACAACCACTGAGAAATTTCTCAAAATATTTTCTTTTGTGTTCTACAGAAAAATAAAAGAGGGTTTTAAATAACACAAGTTTAAATAAATGATGACAGAATACATTTTTTTGTGGAACTATCCCTTTAAATCTTGAATTATTTTTAAAACAATTAAAAAATATATTTTCTTCAGTTTTGTTGTGTTCATTTGATAGAAATTATATGGGTTATCTTAATGGTTATCATTATCATCCTTGATGTGAAGTTAAATTGAATTTTTTTATACACATATTAAATAGTGTATGCCAAATTAGATTAAATATTTGTGGGGCTCATGCATTTGAATTAGATTTGTGTTGATTGTTTTTTTTCTTTGTCCTCCTCAGGTATGGAAAAATAGTGTCAACAAAGGCAATCCTGGACAAAAACACCAACCAGTGCAAAGGTAAGTAACACTCTCAATAATTGCTTGCATTAAAAACATATTTGCATAACATTCACAAATACGTAACCAATAAACTCTATCCACTGCTTTTTAAAGACTACAACTGGTTTGGAAATTATTTCGATAATCTTTAGAGGCAGAAACGTGTTTGCGTGAGAAGTCTGCACAACCGGACCAGACGCTAGCGTGACAAACAGGGTTAGCGGCTGCACGAAAAAGCAGGACTCCTCCTGTGTTGATTTGAAAAGTCCGGGCCTAGTCGCGGGGGTTTAAAAATAGCTATGGGGGCGAGGGAAGGGTCCGGCTGAAATTGATGATTTAGCAGACAGTGTCTTTTCAGGAAACGCCATAAATAAACAACCCGGCTTCCTACACGATCTGCCAAGCCTGGTCCCGTAGGTTCTTCTGCAGTTTCATCCGTACCAATCAGCGTGTCTGTTTCTTTATTACGTTTTCCCTCGGAGAAATACATCCTAACATGAGCATCAACGTACACGTGACACGGTGGGGGCTGTTTAGGAAACAGAGGAAACCACTCCAGGCTTTAGAAGACTTCCTCTTCCTGAAGTTAACTGCCCTCCTACTCTGCCAGGTTTCTCCACCCTGATGGGCTTCTAGCCAGGACTTATGAAAGCCAGGAGAACCCAAAAAAAGAACATGCTTTTTTTCACAGCTCACGTTTTGTCAAGCTTCAGTGAATTGTACATCTACATGTGTTTGTCCTGTTTTCTTCCACAGCTCGTGTTTGTTGCACCGGATATGCAGCTTTTAGATTTTGCAATTACAACCCTATCTGTTCAACAATAGTTTAATCGATTCAATGTAAACCATCAAGGGTTGTTTGCAATTGAGTTTAATTGGTCATTTGCTTCTGAATTCTGCATGTCAAGATCATTCATAGGTTATTCGTAAAAGCTTTGCGATGTTTTTAATTATTCTCTGTAAATGGATTATTGCCGGTACGTACGTATGTGTATATTTGCCTCGTACGTTTCATGTTAACTTGTTTGCGCAAAAAAAGAAAAAGCGCATTTCAGTTTAAGGCAGCTGTTTTTCCTCTTGTCCTCAATTACAGATGGAGCGGGTGGGGGCTTGTGGGCGACGGAGAAGGGTGTGTTTTATTTCTCTTTGGCTCAATCACGAGCCTCTCATTAGCCGAAGCGAATGTAAATATTTGTGTGTTGAACGAGACACCGGCACGACGACAAGCTCTCTCTTCCAGCCTCTCTCTTTCCTTTTCAAATTGGAATTATCTGCAGATAAAGGCGACAGTATGCTCTCTGAATCTTTTCCCACAGTTTTGACATCCGAGGGGAGCGGTCATGTGGGGGGTGCTGTTGGAATGAAAGTGAAAACAGAACATGTGCACTCATTCCAGGCGTATTTGTATTTATGGATTTAATTACGCAAGGCTCCCAAAACACTTCCAGCCAAACCCCAACGTGCGTGATGTAGTACACACAAACACACAGACTTTTATCTATCACCTCTGCGCTGTGGTCCGTTCCGGTCACATTGTTAATACGAATCGATCCCTGCATTCTTCAACTTGGAGTCTCTCTCTTATCCTACTTCCTGATGCCTGCTGTTTAACTCTCTTGGTCAGTGACCTCAGGAATGCTTGAAGCATTCTCTCTAACCAGAAGTGTTCCTCTTTCTGGATCAAGAACAATCTACTGGAAATCCTTTTTCACACACACGCTCTGTTTTCTTAGACTTATGAAACATCTGCAGTCTTTGGAACATCTGGCTGGCTGAGTTTTCCGCTGTAGAGATCTTGCTCTCTCTCTTTCTCACTTCCATGTTCGGTGGGCGGCTTCAAAGCGGATGGCGTGTTGGTCTGTATGTGAGGTGTGTGTGCGCGTGTAAACGAACACATATGTTTGGCATATAGAGCCGTTGGCTTGAACTCTTCGCGGGCTCTCAAAAGCTCTACTTTCTACCATCTGTGGTTTCAGATGTCAGTCAGGCTTTGAGCGTGTGTGTGTTTAGAGTTTAGAGAGGCTTATGGTCAGAATGCCTCCGCAGAATGAAGACACAGTACCTCAAAAGGGCCTCAGATGTAGCTTACTGATGGTCTCCGAAAACTTCTGTCACTCACTGTTAATCTTCTAAACCTAATGTTGGTTAGTCAAGTATAAATGTAAAATAAGTGACAAAAAACGTATGACAGTAATATCACAATGTGTATACTGTGGGTGATACGCTTACAAACTCCTTGCAATCTGCTAATTATTAATGATTTAAATGTGAAATGGGTTATTTTTGTACTATTAGTTGTTACTGTGTGTTGTGGAATATGTGTAAACATCTGTTATGGGAAACATGTCGGTTATGATTATTGAGAACAATACTAAATTACCCCAAAAATTTATTTTTATGATCATTTTTATTACCATTATGCAGATTCTGCAAGGTGCATGTAACATATATGTTTATATTTATAACTATTTATATTTTATTTAATTTATATTCATATTTTATTGTATAATAACTATATTAAATAAAAAGTCACAAAACAATGCTTTCTAGACATACTTTAAACTTGCTAACTGATGTAATTTACTTGTTATTTATTTTGCTTGTTATCAGAAATTATCTACAGGACCCACAAAAGCGTTCATGTGCAGTAACATTTTTTGTAAAATTTTATTTTCCCAAATTTTAAGATGATAGTTATACTATATGTAAACATCTATTATGTGAAATAGCTTATTTATGGCAGCACTAAATAAAAACAAACTGTAATTTCTATGATCTTTCAGTAACATCGGTAACACTTTACAATAAGGTGCTATTAGTTACCATTAGTAAATGCATTAGCTAACGTTAGATAACAATGAACAATATAGTTTTTCAGCATTTATTAATTGTTGTTAATGTTAGTTCATGTCAACACAGTTATTCATGTTAGTTCATGGTGCATCAACTAATGTTAACAGTGACAGCGTTTGATTTTAATAATGTATTAAATGCTGAAATGAACATGAACTAACATTAATAAATGTTGTATTAGTATTGTTCATTGTTAGTTCATTTTATTCACAGATCATTTTCTCTCCCTGTCTGCCAACAAAATGTTTGGTAACGGAGTGGAATCGGGAGGGGTGAGGTCAGGCTGAATCTTCCTCTGTCCTGTTACTGAGGAAATAGTTGACAAGCTGAGCCTTGAACAAAATGGCTGTTTCCTGTCGCCCCATGCGCACACACGCAGACACGAGCGGCTGGGCTCCAACATGCACGTTCTCTTGTGGCTCCACGATCCGCATGATAAGACAAATAACCGAGCTGTCTTGTTTTGACCCACACATCTGAAATCTGATAACGTCTGATTAATGTCTGATAAAGAATTCTTCACTTTTGGCAAACACTAAGTAATGTGTAAGTGTGTGTCGTAACGTGTATAAATAACTGGCTCTTATCTGTGTGTGTGTAGGATATGGCTTTGTGGATTTCGACAGTCCGGCGGCCGCGCAGAAAGCTGTAGCGTCCCTGAAGGCCAGTGGCGTACAGGCACAGATGGCAAAGGTAAGCCAGGCTTTACGCCGTGTCCTAAACATGCACGCCGTGACTAGCATCAAGTAATATTTCAGTTCTCACAATATTGTGTGAACATTTGATGTTTATTGGACAGCTATGTGGAGCAGAAAGATTTCAGTGTGGGCGGAGCTTTGGAGTGCAGAATAGTACAAATATAAACTCACCAAAGGTCTATTATGTCAGAATTGGTTAAAAAGACTTGGGTAGACCGAATCAATGCATACGTTTTAAACACTCGAGTTTGCAATAATGATTCTGATTCCAATGAATATTACAAGTCAGATGATAATAAAGATGTCAATTATTGCTGTCAGGGTGTTAAACATCTGTGCAGGAAGTATATATATACCATTCACAGGAAGTTGTGGAAATAAACTCATGTAGCTGGATGTCCAGCGTGTGCATGCAGACGCACACACAGTTGTTTAAAGCATCTGTCCTCTAATATTCATAAGCTTTCGTGCTGTCAGGATGCAGATGGTTTGTGTATCTGAAATCCCATTTAAATGCATGCCTGTCAGAGCTCTGTGCAACACAGCAGGCCTCATATGAAACAGACAGGTCATCTTACAGTGACGGGGGAGGGAGAGAGAAAAGAGAGAGAGCACACTAGCATGTACAGTACACTTGGGTTACACAGTTTGCCATTAACTCGGTTGTGCTCAGTTTACAAACTAAAACTGTTGTTCCAAACTGCATTTAATTAGTAGGAAGATCTGATAATGATTTTGGAGGCTCCGCGTAGACCCCGTTCCAAAACTCTGTGATCCAAGCCAGCATATTAAGGCATCATAGGTTTGCTCTAGACAGGAAAGCTGTTCCAAAAGCTAGAAAACATAATTATTCTGTCTTCTAAGAAAACTTTTGTTGAAGCTGCAACCCGTAACACTTGGGTTTAAAAAAAGAAGTGTGCAGTTGTTGAACAAGTACTGAAAAAATCTGTGCTTAAAGTGTCTCCTTTCTTTACTCATTTTCACAACGGTAAGCTTAAAGTAATTTGAGCTGTCAGACCAATTTTGAGAGAAATTACTGTTTAGAAGACTTTTGACGTCAACCAGCATAAAAAAAAAAAAAGATGCCAATATGCACTGTCAAAAATTAATGTTGGTTTAACTTAAAAAAATAAGTAACCTGGCTGCCTTGAAATTTTGAATATTGTTTTGAATATTTTAAAAATATTAGTTAACATAACTAGTTTGCATGGTTTCATTATTTACTCACTCTCATTTAAATCCTTTTTTTGGGGTGAATTATCCCTTTAATGCAGTATCGCATCCTTCATCAATTAGGCTCAGTAATAAACATAAAATGCAAATAAAAATGCAGAAGCTAGCAAATGAGTCAATATAAAACTGCATATTATAAATATTTATAAATGATTACATACCAAATACTACTGATGAAAATTGTTAAAAATTGACTTTAAATTTGTGTGAGCTATGCATTTTATACGGTAACACTTTATTTTACAGGGCCCTTGTTACACATGTTACATGAATATACTATAAAAATGCGTAATTATATATAATTAACCCTAAACCACACCCTAACCGTATAGTACATGTAGTTAATTATTATTTCTCAGTAATTATAACCTTTTATACTTATTAGAACATACTTCAGTTGCTGCCTTTGTAGAGCTTCCCAACATTGTAAGATTTTAGTTCAGTGAGGATAAACTAGATTTTGGAACAGAGCAATTATTTTAGTTTCATTTCAGTAGCATTTATCAATTGAAAGCTAAACATCTGCAAGCTTTGAGTTTAATGAAAAAGAAAAAAATTAAAGCACCTGGATTTGTGATTAGCTCATAGCGTGAACCAGTCAACAAAGTTTCTTCTCATAGCCACCCACTTCATTAAAACAGTCAGAGCTGATATTCACTCTATTTCCTCCCCGTCGAAATATAAAATACACGGATATCGCGTCCAAAATTATTTGGAAATGAAATTTTTACTGTGCTGTATTGTTTCAGAACTATTGAGGCCTTTCCCAGTAGAAGGAGCGTAGAAACGAAACTGTTATTTGGAGGAATTTACGCTGTGGACGACGGCCACATACATCTTTTTAACAATGAGAGAAGGGCAATTAAAAGAACTAAATCGCTTGGCTTAAGGCTCATTAAATTAAACAGGAGTGCAATCGAAGAGTTTCCCTCTGCCCTATTAAACCTGTTTTCATTAAGAATTCTCTCACTTTAACAATGCCTCCGAGCGGCGAAACCAGACTCTTGTAGTTATTTTGCCAGCGTATTCAGCTTCCACGAGTCGCTCGTGTAGTCGTCCATGCTTATTTTAGAAAATATAAGAGGCAGACGTGCATTCGAGAACCAAAATATGACCCATGTGTGTTGTAAAGAGTTATAGGAAGGTATGAAAGAATACGTGAAAATGCAAAGCAGTGTTTTCGTCTAAAGATACAAATAAACCCGTCTGTGTTATTCATGTTCACCTTTAGATATTCAAAGAATATTACAAATGCGTTGCACTGAAAGTACCTCGCAGAATGCTTTAGTGCGCTGAAATATTTATGGGACAGATATTAACCAGAGCGGTATGAATTGAAATGGTTTTTGCAAATGTAAGAAAAAATATTTGATAAAGGTGTCTGAATTATTATCAGTGTTTGATGTTAGTGCATGGCATTTATGGAAGGTGTCACAGAATATACAAATTCATGGCCTCATTGGTGCCATCAATGCATAATTCCTGCATTATTTTGTCTTTCTTATACTATTTTTCACTTTCTTTGTTTCTCTTATTGGTTATGAGTTATTTTCCTCTTTTAGGTTATTATTGCACATCACATTCATCTAATTTGGTTAACAATATCTTGCCGGGGAATAAATAGCTTTTCCTCCTTCTCAAAATTGTAGTCGTGAGCAAGGTGAACATTTTGGGTGGATTTGTTTTTTAGACACTTTTATTTCATTTTGGAGCTCAAAAAATGATTTTGTGGAAACTTTCTGTCCCCTAATTCGTGTTTGTTGTGCCTAATTTTTCCTGCTGTGACGTTCTGATTGTTTCTAATTTTATCAAAATGCAGTTTTAAGAACTTCTGTTGCCACTTTAAAACGTCCTTTCTGAAAAGTTCAATATTTTAATTCTCACAGTTAAACAAACAAAACTTGTTAGAATCAAGCTGGGAGTTTGTTTGGCAGGAATGTGTTATAATTATGGTGAAGTAATGAGGTACTAGCGTGGAATACTGTAATTGTGAGGAGATGAATTATTCATGGGACAGTATTTATGTAAATGGTTACACGTATGTCAACCGCATAATCTCTATGAGAGAAGAGTGCGTGTGTGCATATACATATCTTCACGTATCTACACACGTGCCACCTCTGTGTTCGCATGTCTGCTGGCGATGCGATGTCGTGTGTGCATCCATGTGGATGTGTAATTTCTCAAGAGAGGACGTTGGGGTTTAATTTCCACCCCGTGTAAACTTGTTTTTGCCAGAACCTGTGAACGTGTGCAATGCAGTCATCATGTAAAATGTCAGGCCCTTCTTAGAAAGGTCTGGGAGCCGTTTGTTTCAATGCTATTGGTGTGGGATATTGTTTTCGCAATGTTCTTCTTCCTGTGATGGACACGGAACAAATGAAAGAAAAGAGAATGGCAACACAGACGGAGAACAACTTTCTGGAAGGATCAAAGATATTATGTGTCGTGCTTTGTTTCTGCTTTGTCATTACTGGAAAAAATTCAGAGTTGCCATTTAGACAGATTACACCTGGATTCTAGAAATTGTGTGTGTGTGTGTGTGTGTGTGTGTGTGTGTGTGTGTGTGTGTGTGTGTGTGTGTGTGTGTGTGTGTGTGTGTGTGTGTGTGTGTGTGTGTTATATGCTGTCATACCATAAATCTTTGCTTCAAAAACAGACGTCTGTGTGCATAGGAGATTAACCTGCTAAAAAAACAAGCTGGTAAAGTTGATCTGTATTGTTTTTTTTTAGTTGGTCAGACTGGAAGAAACAGCCCAAACCACATTAGTCTGTTTTAATCTGCAGGGTTACAGAGAGGTATATTAGAGATACTCGCCCTTAAGCTAATATGTGCAGGTATCAAATTATACCCGTCAGGCTTATCAGAATCATATATAGCTATTATGCAACTGTGGTAATTAAATAACACATTAAACCTTCACGGTGACCCAGGACAGATGACTTGTACTGTGAGGTGACTTGAATATGTAAATATTAGAGTCAGACTTTTGCTGTTGTGTGATGAGGTTATAAAAATGATTCTAATCAATGCTTGAAATGTAATGTCAGCCATTACCATTTTAAAATGTAATGTTAGTGATTTTTTATTGATACCACCGTCATATTTAACAGCTTGATATGACTAGGCCCTTAATAGCATTTCATTATGTAACTGTTGAATTAAACTGTGTGTGTGTGTGTGTGTGTGTGTGTGTGTGTGTGTGTGTGTGTGTGTGTGTGTGTGTGTGTGTGTGTGTGTGTGTGTGTGTGTGTCACATTTTCCTGCAAAATCATACCTGATCAGTCTTGAATCATATCTGATTATTATATTATAGTTTCATCGGACGCTTGCGCCTGGCATGAAGTTAACTTCCGGTCTGTGTTTGTTGATCGGTCTGGCAATATAAATATTTGTTTTTTATTTAATTTGTATTAATATTCATTTATATCAAATTATAAAAAAATTGCGCAATAATTGTGTAAATAAACAATTAGTTGAATTTTATATGAATCTTATTAAATAAACAACTTGTTGAATGGATCATGTAACTTCGTCGCATTTGAGTTTAGACAAGTAATGGTTCTTCTACTGGTAACCCAAAATGATACTTACTAGACTTACTTTTAACTTGCTAATAATGTCATTTACTTGCTATCAGAAATAATCTGCAGGGACTCTATTCTTTGCCTATGTGTAGCTATGTGAAACCGTCTATATCAGGTGATCAGGTGAATCAGGGTTAAAGTAAGGAGATGGTTTTTAACACACATTTTTTAACTAATTGTAATGAACTCTAACTTTGTTTAAACAGAGATTTCTCATATTTAGCCATTAGTGTTTTATAATAATGCTAATTGAGTACACTAAATATCATAATCTTATTATAGTATAAAAATCATTGCATCTATCTTCTAAAGTCTGTGTGTGTGTGCGTGTGTGTGTGTGCGTGCGTGTGTGCATGCGTGTCTGTTTGGTCTTGGCTTTTTTACGAGCGGGAGCAAAGTGGTAATATTACCGGCTTTGCTTCACCTTTGGCTTCTGTTATGATTTCTTTCCTCGGGCCGTCTGAATTACGGTGAACACTCAGATAATATTGTGGGCTTTTGAGTGTGTGCATGTGTGTGTGTGTCTGTCGCCAAAGGTCTGCTCTTCGTATGCCTGTGTGGAGCTACCTTAAAAAGCGGGGGTCACGCATTATAAACCTTATCAGCTTGACTCATAAATATTAATTAGATGACATAACATTCACCCAGGAGTCTTTGCACGGTGAGGTCCAGAATCTCTTATATAATATAGTGATATTTTCCCAAATGCAAGGGAGACGTGTCCTCGTGTTATAATGGTCCCTACGCTCCCGGTGGAAATGCACAACGTGTGTATGCATTTACATATTGCATATACGTTCTTGGCGAGCTGTAATTGTATTACTTTCATGACTTTCGTGTAGCGGTGCTTTCTCGCAGCGTATTCTTATGCTTAAAAATGGTTTTGTTTTTAATATAGCCATATAGCAAGCGAAATAATTCCCTCGGGGTATTAGGCGAAGGGAAGTGTGGAAAATGCTCTCGTTCTTTTCCGTTCTCAATTTTGCGTGTGTCACAGGGTTGCAGAGGTGCCAAATGAGGGTGAATAATTGCTCCTTAAAGAAAAAGCCCTTTCCAGTCTCACGGACACGCTCATATGAATAAACCAGCGCAACAGCTTTAAATTGAAGTTAAATTGTTTCCCCTCTCTGTGTGCTGTAAGCGGACTTATCGTTTCTTCACAGAGCCTCAGCGGTTTTCTCATAACATCTTTTCCTCCGTTTAAGAGGCTCGGGTCCGGCCAGGAAAGTTGCGGAAAGCATTCCCTGCACTGGAAGGTCGGGCCTGCTCGTAATAACCTAACCAAGGTCAGGTTGGTAATTAGAGTCTGTGTGTGTGTTTGCCAGCCCCCATCACACCTTAAGCCCAGACGTGAATTACGCTGTGGGAGCCGGAGCTGCACCTGTCGCAAAGATTCCTACTGCTGGGTGACTGGCAGCTCCGCCACACGTAAACACACACACAGCCACATTCATGTCTGCTGGTTAAGAAACCTCGAGGCGAACGAGTTGTCTTAACAAAACATAATTTTACATAAGTCTGTTTTATAATGAACTTTAATGTTGAAATGTGAGGGGTATGCAGGGCATTGCTGTGCGGTTCTAGGTGGGTTGCTTCGCGATTGCTATGAGTGATTTTAAGCTGTTGCTATGATTTTCTGGATGGTCGCTAGGGTGTTACAAATGCTCGGTGGTTGGATTTTAGCCAACAGAATTTACTCTAAATTACCCACCCCTAAAGACGGTTTCATCGGAGGTACACGCCTGGACCGAAGTTAACTTCCGGTCTGTGTTTGTTGATCGGTCTGGCTATTGTCTAATTTACGTTTACGCATTTGGCAGACCGACTCACCCAGACTGAAAACCCTATTCTCCCTAGGAGTACATACCTTACGTGTAATAAAAGCAAACCACCAAAAAAAAAAACTGAGTCGGGTTTAAAAATTCAACCACCATAGCTACCGGATTATTCTTCCTGCGATGGCGCCTCAAACAGCGACAGAACAGCAGAACAGAAGAAAGGAAAGGAAAAATGTGATTGCTCTTTGTCTGACATCAAATTCCCATTTCCTAAATGTTCAGTGAAGTGCGTTTCTTTCTCCCTGGGCTTGCCGTTGTTGTGTGTGTGTTGTGAGAACGTTGCCATTTGGTTTGGTGTGGGCCCGCGGTGATTGAAAACAGATGCCTTGTTTTCTGTAGTTGTCTCACCGGGCAAAGTAATGGACAAAGCAGAACGCAGGACAGCGAGAGCATAAACGAGATCTATTGCGACACAATGAAATGGGCTCGGGAAGCAATAAGCATCAGGCGTATTCCGGTTATATAAAATGGTGGTTTCTCACTTCCTTTCACTCACAGATGATTTGTATAACATAATGCGGCTTCCTCTTGCCTACGATACTCCGGCCGTGCCGGTAGAGTCCAATATGAGATGGAGCCGCCAAAGCTCGTCGCCAATGTCATGTTCTCTGAGTTTTGTAATTCAAATTTTTGCTCGTATAGGCCGGGCTTATCTGGGAGTTTTGTTTGTCTTTGTTTAAGTGGAACTCTCGCACAGTAACTGTTGTGTATGTTTTGTAGTATTTGTAACCACACTTTTTGGTTGTTCAGAAGAATATTTTCTAATTATAATCTAACCGAATGCCTTTAACTCTTTCCCTGCCATTGATGCGATTTTTTTAATGTCTTCATTGTTATATTTACATTTACATTTATGCATTTGGCAGACGCTTTTGTCCAAAAATATATATTTTTGCCCAAACAAATTCGGGGAACAAATATTTTTAATATTTAGATGTTAGTTTTCTTTTTCTTTTTGTATGTTTATAAATTCCTAGAAGAAAATATTCTCCTGGCGTGGAATGAGTTAATGTGTAGCCTGCATCTGCTTTTCTGTTCTTTTATGCATTTTCCATTTCCTCAATTACATTTTATTTATGGTCATTATTGTATGTTTTATTCATCTTTATGTAAAGATATATGTCAATATATGCTATGGTATAGGTTGGTATTAGCTAATGTTTATTTATGTGAGCAAATGCATTGCATTGTGGGATACCCCATAAGTGTGCTCTTGTTGTATATTGCAAAGACATCTGAATATTCAATGCATACACATCGTTTACATACTATTCAGAATACACGTGCTATGCTGTATATATATATATATATATATATATATATATATATATATATATATATATTTGTGTATGCATTGAATATTCAGATGACCTGCAGCATACTGCTAAAATAGCATAAGCCAATATGTTAACATGCTATTCCCAGCATAGCCTTTTTTAGAAGGATTTGGGTGTGGCCATAAAACCCCTCTCACAAACAAAAGGAATAGGGGCAGTCTGGTCCAATTGAATTATGGGTGATGTAGTCTGAATGTTAGTATCTCTGTGTTTCTATCATCCTCTCACCAATCTCATTATCCATGCATTAGCAGCTGTGTGAGGAAGGAAGGGGGCTTTTAGTGGATGCACTCAGGAGCTGAAGGGCTGGGATCCAGACAGAGAACGAAAGGGAAGTTGAGAGCTCAAGGGTTTGCAATCGCTGTTGTTCGTAATGATGATAATGTACACGGAGGCATTTGCTATGTGCGGACCCGATTCTCTAAAGACTGGGGCACGCAGAGAGCAGATGAAAAAGCAAATTCAAACATCTCCCCCTATTTCAAGGGGTCCTGCCCAATCTAGACCACCAATGAGGGGGAAATGCATCCCTCCAAAAATGAATCTATTTGTGAGAGAGCAAGACGGTGGTGACGCACAGACAGGCACATCCGGGTGCTGCTATCTGTCTGTGTCGTACATACATGGGCACATTTCCCTCTAGTGCTCTCGTCATTCCTCACTAGGGCTCTGCATGTCTGAAGGACATGAGGCCTGTCCACATTTCACTGAGTTGCTGTCATCCTGTATGGAGAGATGTCATTCTCAGGAGAGCTTGAGAGTACAGTGAACGTATCGCTTTATAGATTAATAGTCTTAGTGTCAAAGCCGGTCGTTATTTACTACTTGCTATTCATTTTTTATTTTCAAAACTTATTTAAGAAGCTAATTTGCAAAAGACATTATTATCTTGAAGTATTGTTTTCTTCTTTTTTCTATTTAAACGTACATTTAACAACATTTAAACAGAATAAAGGTTTATAATAATAATAATAATCATAATAATAATTAGAAAAATAAACATAATTTTTCTTCAGATTCTCAATGTACTGTATTACAGATAAAAAATATTATAAATAAAATGCCCAGATGTTAGAGTTTTGTTTTTAAAACTTATTTGAGAAGCTAATTTGCACAATATATTATTATATTGAAGTATTGTTTTTTAAACATACATTTTACAACATTAAAACACAAGGTTTATGCTTGACTAATGAATAAATTAAAAAATAAATAATCTCCATATTTTTCCTCTCATAATGTACTATATTACACAATTATTAAATTTAAGGTTTGGTTTTTATATATTTTTTTTTCAGTAAGATTAACTGCAAATGTGCTAATGTGTGTGTTTTAATTGAGTTTCTTTAATATTTAGTGATAAATAATTGATATTTTGAAGCTTTGGGCAACTTTAGCTGGAAATATGTGATTATTTTGCTGTTTTTTTTTTCTTATTTGTGACAAACAGGAGCAGGTCCATGTGTCAGTTGCAGCATACAAGGTAAGATTAGTTTTTGTATTTCTGTAGGTATAATACTTTTAAACCTGTTTGGGCATTTAAGATAAAATATATATTTACAGCAAGTAGTAAATATCTCAAGACTGGTTGTGACTGCATAAGCCTAATCTATAATCTAAGTGTATTTTTGTTAGGAAAAGAAAAAAGACAACGTTTGACTGCACCAAGTGTCATGTGTAGATAAATCCAATATCACAATAACCCTGAGATCAGTTTGAGATACATTTTTACTTAATCCGTAAAGAAGTTGTCCAAAGCTGAGCCAGAGACAATCTGGGGGTTTGAAGGGAAAAAGTAAAAGACAAAGTTGGAGATGCTGAGATTTTGACTGGTTATCATTCTGTATGGAATTGTGTTGTGCAAACAGCTGCTATACTGGCGGAACAGCATGTTCTCTGGGCTGAGAAAAAAGCAAGAAACCAAAACAGACTGCGTAAGAGTGAACGTTTTTGGTATGTCACATAGTCAGATTATAACCATTTCAGTTTCCGTTTCATCCGTCGTCTGTCACGTTGAGACTTCTGGACAGCTTGCTGACATGCCTGTTTGATAAGCAAACTCAAAAAGAGGGCCTGAATCCGCTCGTGCGTCACACATTTCTCACCCTCATCTGTGCGTGCGAGCCTTCCCCCGGTTGACACTAGCACTAGAGCAGAATCTTAGCCGAGAATCGACATCGATTGGCTCCAAAGAGCAGCACGCTCGAAACAAAGACAAATGAACGATCATCATTTCCTTTCACTCCACCCCTCAAAAATCTCTTTCCCTGTAAATCTCGCCATTTGGGCGTACCAAACGCACAGGGCGAACTAGCGATGACCTGTTTGAGAGGGTGTTGAAGAAGAAAAAACAATGGACCTGATATTCTTGACGTGTAATAAATCAAAAGTTATATAATTCATAAAAATCTCCCGCTGGATGAGAAGGGTAGTTGCGATACGGCCGGCACTGAGTGATTAATGCTTCTCTGTACATTTGATCTCCAGGCTCATGCCTCTTATACGCACAAAAACAACACAAGGGCGTAAGCAGTCTGCGAACCCGAGGCGGAAATGATTCTGATGATTTGGATATGAACGCATGATTGATGGGTGGTTGGAATGATAGAGGAGGAAGTGGAAATCGAGACAGAAAGCATAGACCCACCGGAGCTGTAACACAGTGGGTGTGGTGTGGACTGCTACGTCAGAGCGAGCTCCGTACGTGCCAAACCCCAGCTGTTTTGGAGCCAGATGTCAAGTCGGGATGACCTCATCATAGATACTAGGTTGCAGCTGCTGTTCTTATGTCAGGCAGATATGAGCTCACCGAAGCGCTCGCCAGTTACCGTAAGTTACGTCTGATAGAGCACCATTTGGGATGTATCATAGATTATCTTTGGAAGTGTAAGTGCAGTAGATCCATCCAGTACTGTTTAATAGTATAATGCACGGAAGTGGACGGACTTCATTGAAGGTATATCAGTACTGATATACTTCACTACATATTAAGTCCTACAAACCTTTTTTCCCACATTATATAAAACTCTGAACTCAGTTTTTTTGAATATAATGTTGTAGTTTTGAAATACTTTTGAGTTTTGAGAGTAAGCAATGCACAGCTGCGGAAAAAAATATGCGACCACTTAAAAATTATTTTCAGTTTTTATGAATGTACTATTTATACATGTTGAAGTAAAATTCTCATTTTTGTTTTATTCTGTGAACTACTGATGAAAAGATTTTCCAAAATTTCAAATAAAAATATTGCATTTTATATGCATTTTTTTGTGGCTAATAATATAACTATTTATATTTAATTTAATTTATAATAATATTAATTTATATTAATAATTGTTTTTAATAAACATTTGTTGAATTTTAATGTATATTAATAAAACTATTTGTTGAATGGGTCGTAACAGTTCTGGTAACCCAAAATAATACTGGCTAGACATACATTTAACTTGCTAGCTAATGTCATTTACTTATTATTTATTTTGCTTGTTAGCAGAAATAATCTGTAGGGACTTTATTTTTGCGGATGTATACCGGAAGTTAAATGAAACAAAAGCATGCATGTGGAGTAACGTTTGTTTATGTTGTTGCTTGTCCATACGTCAAGAAAAGCCTAATCGTTTTGGTGTTTTGAGTGAACTAAAAACTTTTAATCAACATAAATTAGACATGGAAAATAATAGCCATAATATGGCAAAAATCGTGTTATATGCTTCTCTCTTACCAGTCCACTGGTTGTAGTCATTACTAAAGGGCCAATTGTGCTCTTGGCCACGACATAGATGATCACAGTCTTGACAGATCTTTAGATGCAATAGGCTAGGTTGGGCAATATTGTAGGCTTTGGAACAGCGAGGGCTCGTGAGTTTACAACAGAGCGAACACTGCATTGCTCGGCCCGTGACGGACATTATAGTCTTAGGATAATAGCCCTGCTGGAGGAAGTCTCACTGTATTAACAGATAAATTAAACACATTAAGGTTCTTAAATAGCCGTGTACGTGAAAATGGGAATGTTATGGCTATACAGGCTCTGTCTGATTTGTCTCATTATGGGACATCATTTGTTTGTGTCTTGTATAGTGACTAAATTCCACATTAGAATTAGGCTTGTTTTTGCTTTTTAATTACGTTTTGGCAGAGTGTGTTAAATGAGCTATGGCAGGTTAGCGCATTCCCCCTCCATACCGGAATAAAACGCTTAGATTGAGCAAGACACTAATCTTTTAATACCAGTCACTTTGGGCTAACAGGCGGGTTTTCTAAAGTGATGTGAAGATCTGAACGGTTTTCTTTAACAGCACGAAATTAGAAATTTACTTTTTAACTTAACCTTTTTATTGAGCGTCATTAGCACGATAGTCTCAAACGCCTATTTTACATGATATAGGAAATAAGGTTTTTAAAAGCATTCTGAATGTAAGGAAATATATATGATAAAGATGTATCATATGTGACCCTGCCTGGGAAATCCAAGGTCAAAGTCTCATAATCTAATTTTGAGGAAACAGTACAGCGTAGGTCTGACGCAGAAGTTAAAATTCGCCTTTAGTCACCCTTTATGATTATCACTGGGTTTTGCAAATATGTAATCCATTAAAAGTATTAAAAAGTGCTTGTCAACTTTGACAACACAGTTTTCAATCATTTAAAAAGTTTTTTCCATTTCCTTGTAAAAAAAAAAAAAAAGTAAACATTTTAATTGCATATGTCTGCTAAAGGTTAATTTTGTTTCGATCACACTAGTATATCGATGGCTTTAGAGCTAACAAATATAGACCGACAGCCACAAAACACCAGTTTTTATTTAAAGGTGTCTTTAACTGAATTTTCACAAAACGTTTGGGTCTACTGTCGGCTGAAAGCAATAGCTCTACATTTCAGATAAGCTACAGACTGTCCGTCTCTCAATTTTTTCCCTTGTAATCTTTTCCTCTCTCCTTGGCATTTTCAACCTTAGTCTTCACAGTAAGAGCTATAAGTGTCAACATTTTTTAGCACTGCCTATTTGATCACTCGACTGTGTGTGTGTGTCGCCGCTGGTGACATGGTTCAGCGGCAACACTGTGATCCCTCACTGGCTTTCAGAGCTTCTCTCCTATCCTTTATCATTTTCTATTGCCACTAAATCCGAGGTCATGACAGATAAGTCTCCAGGTGGCACACTAGTACACAGTGTGTGTGTGTGGGGGCGGTTTTGTGTGTGTCGCGTATCAAAAAACCCCACACCCTATCTGTTCTACAATAATTGAGAAATATCAGAGCACTCGTGTCAAATTATAGAGGAAACATCGATAGAACTTTGTGTGTGATTGGGATTGAAGTGTATATTCGTACCCAAGCATGTGTGTGTGTGTTCGTGTAAGCGTTATAAAGAAAGGAGTTCATTTCTCAGGGGCTCAATAGTCTACCCTTTATCCCAATCAAGATGAAGAGGCCATGCCAACTGAAGATGAAAGCCCAGACGCTTCAACACCCGTGGCTTTGTAATGCCTTTGGTAATAACTGGCTTTCATCAAGAGCGAAATGGCAACAAACGTCCGTTTGTGTTTAGCCATCAAAAACGGCATTCCTGACTGAAAGTGGACAGATTAGCGCAAATCTACGGAGCGGTTAGGTGAGTGTTTTTCTCATCCGTTTGATCGGGATCATGTGTGGAGTGTTAAAGAACCGTGGTTTATGGACGCGACAGGCCCGGCAATGCTGATTGGATAGCGGTGAGAGGATTTATGGGAAGATGCTTCAGCCATTGATCAGAGAGTGAGGACAGAGGTGAACAAAGTGCCACAGAGAACCTTTAATACAATGACACATTAGTAAATCAACACATACTGTGGTTGAGATGCAGGTACAGGGATTGTAACCAGAAGGTTTTGGGTTTGATCCCATCAAGCCTGAGCCATGAGCTGTCACCTTTGTACCTTTTTCATACAGTTTCAGATTGATGCATTTTTTTATCTTATATTATAGCACTATATTTTAGCCTATATTCAGTGAACATTTACCTGTAAATTATTAGGGAAGCAAACACAAAGGCTTACTGTATATGGAGACCATAAATGTTTATACACTTTGTTTTGACTTTGCCTAGTCAAACTATATGTGATTTATTTTGGTTAGCTAGAATATTTTGCAGGTGCCATTAAGCGCAGGTGGTGTGACATTCACTCATCCTCTAAAAACAAAAACAACACTATTTAAGGTAATAGAAAAAAATGACCCAGGCTACGTTAAACATACTTGCAATGATGCAAAACATTGTTGTTGTTTTTATAAATTTTTTATTGGGACATATAGTCAAAAGACAAAAAAATCAAACTCTACTTAATTACACTTAATTATATATATATAATTATATATTTTAATAAATAAATACATAAATACAGCCGCAAAAAAAAAAACTTTTATTACAGTTTCCATGCATCTTGTCAATCTTTCACATTGCTATTGGATGAGTTTGTCACCTCTGAGGTTTGACTTGAAAAGGAATGGCCACAATACATCAAGAAATGCTGATTAAATGAAAATTTGGTCTTTTAATTTTTTCTGTATATACAGTATAATAAGGAAATAAATACATCTTAATGTACATGTTGATGTTGTTTTACACATCAGCTTCCTTCTCAAACATCCGTGATGTTTTCCTGACTCTCGCCGGTCGCTGTTAGACTTTCTGATGAGCTTTTTCCGTAACATGTTGTGCTTCAGCGGTCAGTGCTGGAGCAGGTGCTATCAGACCCCTGGTGATTCCAAACACATCTTTCCACTCCAAGAACCCTTTCGTGACATCCTGCGACACTTGAGTGGCGACTGCAGAGGGCCGTTGCGATCGGTAGCAGCGTTTTATCCTGAAAGCCTGAGTTTTTAATGCGGTCTTTGAAGCAGACCTCAGCTTGTCCTTGAACCGCATGCGTAGGTTCTGCTGCGGACATCGTGTCCCTGCCAGCACAGGTGTCTCGTGGCGTATAGGTGGGTGGGGGGTTGTTTCGGTTATAACGTTCTTACGTGTTTTTCAGGACAGGCCGAGGATCATTGAATACACACACTCATTTTTTGTCCTTTTTACAGCTTCACTTCTCTCATGCCACCCACCCGCCGCCACCGAGATAGAACTGCCTTGTTAAGTGAAGATCAATGTGTGTATGTGCGCACGCGCGAGCGCGCATCTGCGCCCATTTGTGTCAATCTAAGGGAGAATGCATTAACATTTATGACTTGCGATGGTGGCCTTGATAGTGAGACGGAGCTGACACACACTTTGACACACTCGGGTCCCCGCTGGCCCCTCGGCGCGCTGCGCTGTCACACACACCCCCCATTAGCATGGCGGCTAACCGCTTTTCTGCATCCATTAGAATAAATGTGTGTTAATGGATCTGCTTCAGCTGCCAGTGGCTGATTAGAATAAATGCGCTTCATACAAAGCTGAAGCAGATGAGTGTTCACACCCCTGCTTTGACCTGACACGCCTGAAGTCGCTCATAGAAAACCAGCTAAACGGATGCCTAGCATTAGAGTGTGTGTGTGGGTAGACGGGATCGGATATGATGGCGTTATGGGCTTGCGTGTTTAGCGAATCTTTTTGGGGTAGATTTGAGAAAAATGTCTGAAAAGTTAGACACATCTGGACAATACTAGTTTTGGAGATAAAGTTTTTTATCCTAAAAATTCTGCTATTTTCTTTAAAGGGTAGAGTTGGGGGTTGGGTTTTTAGTAGTACAATATGAGGAAATTTTATTTAGTTTTATTAAAAATTTTAAGTCGATATAAAGTTTAAATTTTAATACATTTAAAGTAGCTGCTGTAATGTGACATATTTCTGAGGAAATGGGCAGTTGGGGTGTAACAATATATCATGGCATACAATAAAAGTAATGTAATACAATATAAAACGTTTATGATATGTATTGTAGAGCTATTTTGCTAATTAAGCTCTTAGGGTTTAGCTTTTTAATTGTATTTTTTACTGACAGATTTTTTTTATTTTATTTAGTAGGCTACTTAGAGAAGGTGAAATAAACCTAAAATAAAACGTTGATAATGTTATGAAAAATTTAAGAGTAAAATTGAAAGTTCATTTGCAAAAACTGACTAAGGCTGTCAAACGATTAATCGCAATCAGAATAAAAGTTTGTGTTTACATATGTCTGTGTACTGTGCGTATTCAATTTTTAATTAATTTATATTAATTAAAAACAAAAACACATACATATTTTATATATATTCATATATTTATTTATATTTACCAATCATTTAAATTATATTTAAATGTTTGAAAATATATATATTTAATGTTTTTCTTAAATATATGAATGCATGTGTATGTTTTTATAAGTACAAAATTAATATGCGCAGTACACAGACATATATTATGTAAACACAAACTTTTATTCTGGATGCAATTAATCGCGATTAATCGTTTGACAGCCCTAAAAAACGTTTTATTTTCAAATATCATGTTTTTTATTATGCTATCATGTTTTTATTGTGTTCTATTGGGTTAGTTAGCTGTATTATTATTTATTTATTATTACTTAATCAAATCAGTTTGATTGCTACTACTTGGAATGCACAATAAAAACATAATTCTAGATTTTTTTCAAACAGAGTTATCTGTTTATTATGTTGTCATGTTTTTATCATGTTTTTATTGTGTTTTATTGTGTTTGTTAGCTGTATTTTCCTTTTTTTGTGTGTTAATTACTTAACCAAAACAACCCAACTGCAGTTTGATCGATATTACTTTGAATACAATGCACAATGTATCGAATCTTGAGCTGAATGTATCATTATTCCCGTAGTTTTATACAGATTTTTCAGTATTGCTTTATTAGAATAATTGTATACATTTTTGTATGATTCATTAATATGAATTATCCACCTCGTAAAACAGTTACGAATACCCGTGAGATCAGGTTGTCTCTTCACACGTCTTGGGTCATCTGAAATCTTCATAAGAGGCTAAAGCAAACTTGAGTTTTAAGCATTCAAAATAATTTATCCTGCAACAGGATATGGTGAATAAATTGGGTTATGAAAAGTAAGACTTTGGTTGTCCTGGTTAATATTATTTTCTCCCTCCCACACAGCTGAGGTTGCATCATTAGAAAAGAATAGCTGTTTCAGAGGTGAAGCGAGATATTACATTTTAATGAAAGATTATGAAAACAAACATTTCCTCTTTACAATAAAGTGCCGGTATGAAATATGCACAGTACCATACGACCAAGGCCATATCAGTATAAAAGTTTGATGTCACGTTGTCTTTAAAATCTACGGATTGTCCTCATTCAGAGAGCTAGTCAAGTGTGTGTGTGTCTGTGTTTATTTACATGTCTACATACAAAGCATTGTAGGTGGCTTTGGGTGAGTTTATGAGCGTGAGTGTGTATGTGTGTTTGTACATGAGGTCTGTGTGTGCTCTCATGGGTTTGTTGGGTGTTTTTATTGTATGTGTAAAGTGAGTTGTATTAGCATGTGTTGTCCTTGGTCGGGGTGTTGAACGCGGCTAGATGGTAATGAAGCTGAATTCATTATGCTCTGTGGTGATCTGAGAGCATTTGGCTGAAGCGCCACCCGCTTTTCGCTGACTTGCTTGGCCTCACCTCTCAAAAGAACTTCTAAATAACCTTGTACTGCCAAGCCCATACCAGCCACGCTGTGAAACAGACACAAAGAGAGAGAGAGACTGCAAACACATTCACAGACGCACTTACTCTGCCTCCACACGTACACAAAAAAATATGAGAAGAGACAAATACACACTTAAAATCCTGTACAGATTTATGGCTACACGTGTTTGCACGAACAACATCTGAATTCACAATTTGTAGATGTTATTATATGTGATTTAGCTGACTGTACTTTAAGGTCTCTCTCTGTGTATGTTGGTGGTGGTGTTTTAACTTACATAATAATAGTATGCTGTGCCATTCATGGTAAAACCCTTTTAGAAGATTTTTGAATTCTTTAGAAATTCCCCATTTTAGGATTTTTACATGTAGGACGTCCTTGGCCATTCCGTTGTGTTGCATCTTTCGGTTTAAAAAGCAAATGTAAAGTTTCTGTAACTTGAATCTAAATGTTTTTGTAGCTCACTGGTAAAGTCCTGGATTCCCAGGGAACACAAATACTGATAAAACGTTACTTTAAATGCAAGTCACATTGAATAGAATGTAAACATGAATGCGTAAATGTAAACGTGAAGTTTATAAATGTGTTTTATGACCCCAACATGGATTTATATAAATGTCCACTAGGTCTGATCAGGGTCATGTGAACCAGAATTCAGCTTCTAAGGTTCAGGTTTAGGCAACCCACTGACTAGTTAGTTATGAAAAACAAGCTTAAATAAGATTTGCAGATCCATAATATTATGTAATTTGACATAAATATGCAAATGTATCTATATGTATTTTGTTTCTCTCTCTCTCTCTCTCTTTTGTTTGTTTTACTTTCTCTTTCTCTTTGTCTGTCTGTTTTACTTTTTGTCTGTCTGTCTGTTCTTTTCTCTTTGTATGTCTTTCTGTTTTCTTTCTTTTTGTCCGTCCACTTCTCTTACTGTCTGTCTGTTTTTCTTCATGTTTGTTTGGTTACCAACATTCTTATTATTCTGTTTGTCTGTCTGTTTGTCTAAATGTCTTTTTGTCTTTCTCTTTGTTTGTCTGTCTGTTTTATTTATCTGTCTGTTTCTCTTTCTGTTCGTCTGTCTGTATTTCTGTTTCTCTTCCTGTTCGTCTGTCTGTATTTCTGTTTCTCTTTCTGTTTGTCTGTCTGTATTTCTGTTTCTCTTTCTGTTTGTCTGTCTGTCTTTCTTCTTCTCTTCCTATTTGTCTGTCTCTATCATTCTAACCATCAGACCATCTCACAAAAAATGTCTAGTGAAAAGTTCTTTATGAAAATCACTAGAAAGAGACAAGGCTGCACTCGCCCCCCTCACTCTCCTCTCTCACTCACTCTCTCTCTCTCTCTCTCTCTCTCTCTCTCTCTCTCTCTCTCTCTCTCTCACGCTCTTTATCTCTCTCTTCCCTTTGATCACCTCGCCACAGAGCGAGTAAGAGCCCTTTCTCTCCACCGAGGTTAATCCTTCCGGTTTGCACACAGAAATAACCATGGCAACAGGTTATCTTTGCGCCACGCATCACCCGACGGATAATTGATCAGACTAGAGTGGAGGCAGGTATTCTTTTCTCCCTTAACCTCTCTGGTCATTAATGAGATGTGGCGCGCACACCGTACACGCACGCACCACCCCTGACCTTGGCATTTTAACTGGAACCCATGAAAGGCGACACGTGGTGAATATAAAGTGGAGATAGGACATCCCTGTGTTTGTGAAAACCCCTCACGTCCCAGAGGACGCACTACAGAACAATCTCTCCGGTGGGCCGTAACCCTCTCCCCGCCTCACTTGCCTAGCTTTCAGAGTCTGGATGCGTTCGGCAGTTGCGGAAACAGCTCACGTGAGCGCAATAAACTTTATGAACAGACTCCTCCAGGTATACAGTGGCACGTATGTCGCCATTGCATGTATGAGCTTGATGTTATTGTCCATATGCTCATATGGGAATGTGGTTGTCATGTGAGCTTGGACTATGACAGTATTGCAATAGATATTTGTTTTAAATTAAACAAAATACAACATATCTAGAGAGGGATGTTCAAAAAGCGAGGCCTTGGAGATGTTTCAAAGCAACAATATAAATGTTACTGCGCTTTAGTGGCCCAAACTTAACTTCCGGTACACATCCGCAAAGTATAGAGTCCCTGCAGATTATTTCTGATAAGAAACGAAAGAAATAACAAGTAAATGACATTAGCTAGCATGTCCAGCCAGTATTATTTTGGGTTACCAATAGAAAAACCGTTACTTGGCTAAACTTAAATGCGACAAAGTTACACGACCCATTCAACAAATTGTTTATTTAATAAAATAATAATGCATCCAATGGACATTTCTCAAAAAAGCCAGCCATAGCTGATAGACCCAACACCTCTCCCAAGCGTTTATTGAGTTTTGGGTATTGAGTTTTTGATGGCCAACTTTCAAACCTTGTAGAATTGTCAGCGCAGACTCTAGACGCCATTAGCTGAAAATACATTGCCTGTGATTGTCTTTTTGTCTGTCTCACTCTCCCCCCACTCACCCTCGCACGCTCTCACTCCTTCTCTCGCAAAAAACTTTCATTATTAATTTTTACCCTCATATCTCAAAAAAGCGCTTTTTGGTTATAATCCACCAGACTCTTTGGTTATTGCATTTATTTAATGAAAAAATCTAGGCGCCCTGGAAGACATAGAGTTACGGAGAGTGTGCTCATGTGGGAATGTGTGTGTATGTGTGTTTATATAGGAGAGAGACAGGAATGGGGAGGATGGGGAGGTTTTTTTCTGTCCACGGTGGAGGCCGAAGTTATTAAGTGTAGCGATGGAGTGGAACTTCAGGCTGTTCCTTTGGCTCTGGGCTTCTTATTAAAGCAGGAGAGATTGAAGCGATTTCACACAGATCTCTTTCTGTCTCGCATTCTCTTTCTCTTCCCTGCTTTCCTCCCTCGCCAAATCCCGAATCACAGACCAATCAGAAAGCTCCGGTCCTCGCGAGTGAAAGAAAACGTATCCTCGGCGCTACGACTTGATCCGAGAGTCTTCGAGTTTGACTGAAGAATCCTTCAACTGAGGTGACCTTATTGAATCTGAGAACAAACAACGCAGTCAATGGCTGGCGACGCCTCGCGAGCGTACGCTAATCGTCTCATTTTATCTTATTTTTGGCCCAACATCACGAGAGCATCGACGGCCTGCTGAGAACAGACATTTTCGACTTGGTCTGTATTCGTGCCAGTATGTCGTACGATACCAATCTGTCCGTGTGGAGCGAGTTCGGCTGTTCTTCCGCCCCGAGTGTTCGGTCGCTCGCTCGCTCCATCACTCCCTCTCACTCGGGGTGCCGGCCCCCTCTCTTTCTCGGCTAATGAGTCCCTCTGGATGGGCATAAAAAGGTCCTCTCATCAGCGATCACGCAGATGAGTGAGGCTTCAAAGAGTCTCCAAAGACATTAGCATAACAAGGCTACCTGCAGATGCTGGCAGGGCCCGAGACCCGAGATAGAGACAGCTCTCCTCTTTTACCTAGACGGCATGAATCATTTAACGTCTCAGGCAAGCCGAGTCTCGGCTTGTGGCCAGGTGCTCTGCTCGCTGCATGAGTGGCCTTTCTTACTCCGAAAGTCCCTCGCGCTGTTGGGGAGCCAGGGAGCTTACAACCTTTACCTGAGATTAAAGACACTTTCAGGGTGAAATAACTTTTGTTTTTGAACACAAAGTTTGGATTTGTGTATGCATCCTTTGAGGTTACACACAGGAAACATCACAAATGAATGCTCTTTAATGTTTTTTTCTGTGTTTTTCATAAACAGATTAAATGAAGAGTCTTGTTCAATCTCTTGCTCATTAGGTTTTATTTCAAGAAGATTACCCCAGGAATCTCACATAATGCCTCACAATGATGTTGTAAACTATAAACAGACTGTGCAGTTAAATGTCAAAATGTTCTTATGAACTTGTATATTTATCATTAGATGCTTTTGATCATTTTTTTTGTATGTGTTATTTGCATCTATTATATTTCCTAAGAATTACAAGCTGAAATCTATAGACCTCATAAAGAGCTATAGTTCATTTAAAAATGAAAATTCTCTCATCATTTGTCATTTTAAACCTGTATGACTTTCTTTCATCTGCAGAACACAAATGAAGAGATTTTGAAGAATGTTGGTAACCAAACAATGATGGTGCCCATTCACTTCTATTGTACAGACACAAAACCAATGCAAGTCAATTGGTACAGCTGTTGTTCGGTTACCAACATTCTTCTTGTTCTGCAGAAGAAAGAAAGTCATACAGATTTAAAATGACAAGAGGATGATGACAGAATTTTCATTTGAACTATCCCTTTATCTAAATTTTCCTCCAAGTATGTAAGAGCAACAAATAAAAAAATCTCTTTTACATATTACTATATAGACAGTTTCGTGTTTTTCGAAAGTTAAATGATCCTTGTCCCTCTTTGCTCTTGAGTAAATGCCTCTGAATATATATACTTTTCAGAAGCCTTCAGGGTTCCCAGTGAGTTTTCAGAAATAGCTGGCAAGACAAATCTGGCAGCATTTGATACAAAAGCTAATGCAAAAGAATTCATGGCCATTTATGGGAAACTTTAGGTGCATGTCAGCTAGCATAAACTTTTGCATTATCACACAGTGTACTATACAGTAAAGGCGTTATCAGCCGCTCGGTACTGTCAGTTTAATATATGCAGAACAAAAGCACGGCACACAGATAGCTGTAAGTCTGTATTTTAGCTCATGTTGAAACTGACACTAACACATATCTCCAGACAGGCTCTTGTTTGCGCTGCAGACATCCCTCAGGTGTACCTCCTTGTTTAGCTTAGCTGTGAGAGGCGGGGAGCCTTTGCTTTCTGCTGTATTACATTTACAGATAAAATCAGGCGCTCATTTACTAAGCCTCTAAAGGTGTCGAGCTCAAGGGATTTGGCGCTCTGTTACGCTGTCGATCACAGAGATGACTCTGAGTCGAGTAAAACTTTCTGTAATGTTTAAATATGACATTTATGACTGATCTGAGAGCAGTAATGGCTTCTCTTTGCAATAACCTCTTTGTGAGCTCACCTAATGCTGTAGATTTGTGTTCCAGTTAGTATACTGTATATGTTTTACCGTTTCAGTAACTGTATATGTTTTAGTTTCAGTTTACACAGCTTTTTGGACTGCTGGATCAATTTCACAATCAAAAAACAGCTGAAGACCCACTCTTCCATGAGCACTTAACTGTCCAAAAAAAAAAAAAAAAAAAATTCATTTTACCCTATTTTCCTTTTCTAATGTTCTCTATATAACTTGCTTAACTATCTTGACGTATATTTGAAACCTTTGTATTACTAGCACCTCTCGTGAATATTGCTTACTTAGACGAATCGCTGCTGTTTTCCTAATGTAAGTCGCTTTGGATAAAAAGCGTTGTCTGCCAAATGAATAAATGTAATGTAATGTTTTAGTTTCAGGAAATTTACACAGCTTTTTGACAAGTTCGTCCGTTTAGTCAATATTCCATCACGTAATTTTAATAACTTTAATCTGTTTTTTATCTTTAGTTGGGCTGTTAAACGACTAATCGCATCCAGAGTAAATGTTTACATAATATATGTCTGTGTACTGTGCATATTTTATTTTGTATTTATAAACACATACATAAAAACAAAAATCAATATATGTTTATATATCATTTAAATGATATATAAATATAAATATATACATGCAAATATTTTCTAAATATATATGTAGTGTTTTAATACAAAATAAATATGCACAGTACATATATTATGTAAACACAAACTTATTCAGGATGCGATTAATCACGATTAATCGTTTAACAGCCCTAATTTTTAATCGATGGTGGGGTTGATTTCCAGGGAAAACACTGAAAAAAATCTTGCTGTAAGTTCACGTATAATTTTAGTTAATAGAAATTGCATTTTATTAATCTTATTTTAATATTTTTTTAATTAAATCTTTATTAAAATAATAGCATATAATTAGTGTTAGCATATTTTTAGGAGTTTCTTGATGGTGAATTTTTTGTCCTAGTACATTTATGATGTGTAGATTTTTTTATATTTTGAGTGCAATGCTTTTTCTTGTCATACTTTCTATAACGTCAAAACATATTATTGATAAACATTTTGCTCTGTAAATATGCAAAAATATTAGCTTAGTAAACAAACTTAACTTACTCAAATAGTGGCATTGCCATTGCTAACATTACATTTACATTTATGCATTTGGTAGATGCAATCACTGGGATCAAACCCATGACCTTGATGTTGTGAGTGCCATGTTCTAACCACTGAGCTACAGAAAAAGCTAATTTGTCGCCTAGCGACCCAGTCTGCATTCCTACCCAATTACATCCAGTCCCAGCTGACTTCCATTAAACCCGATCCGAGTCCAGTAGCGAGGGGAGGGGGAGTTTAGAGTGCTGTATGTGTGAGTTTTAGTACAAAAGTTGTGAGTCAGACAGGTGGTGACAGATTCACTAGCTGCATGATCTCAGAACAGCCATAACAGAGACTTTAAAGGCAGGATTTTGGCAGGATTTTGGTCACCTGTTCAAAAGAAATGCTGTATCGTATGAGGCTGTGATGTCATGTATAGTAACTTCATAGTCACATGAGACGAGTATGAGATCAGAGTAGAACACGGGGGTAAACTTCACCAATAGTGTGTCCAAACTTACAAATGTGTTATGGCGGGGTGATGTGATGGTCTGGGAGGTGCAAATGTGTTATGGCAGGTAAGGGGTCGGGCCTCAAAGTACCATAATAAGCCCCCTCGTCTGGTGAACGAGGGTCTTGTTGCTTAACTTTTCCCCAGCCCTGATGAATGGTAGTCCAGTCACGACGTGTATTTGTTTAATATTATTTAGTAGTGTTGTGTGGGTAAGTGCTGATCGCTCTAATGGCTAAACAATATAAATATGTCTTTAAAGAACATTTAGGTGGACTAAAAACAAACACTTAACATTTCAGTTATGTGTCGTATTGAATGAACTGCACCTTCATTCTTCATCGCCTTGTTTTCATTAGTTAAATAAAATATGGCATCTGCACTCATTGTACAGTAGGTC
Source organism: Oreonectes daqikongensis (assembly GCA_026939265.1). Classification (NCBI taxonomy): domain Eukaryota; kingdom Metazoa; phylum Chordata; class Actinopteri; order Cypriniformes; family Nemacheilidae; genus Oreonectes; species Oreonectes daqikongensis. Next base: position 3,410,098 of record JAOTQM010000311.1, read on the forward strand.
TGTACCCCCAAGTTTACTTATTATGCTTTCAATGTTCATTATGTACACGTAATGTAAGTCTAAACTAATCCAGCAATGGTTTGAGAATATGCCAGAAGCTTAGGAACAGTTCTTATAAGCGTGCACTTAATCACATTCTTTTCCATTGACTTTTGTAATTATTATTCTGAGCTAATGATATTTCCGGTACCGTAACCCTAACCCTCCTAGCATCCTTTATGCAGTTTTAGATTTTCATCGGAGCCGTATTTAATATGTACATTAAGTTGGTTTTCTTGTGGGGGCTGTTAGCGATGATTTCAGGTTTTTATTAGACCTTTGGGTACATTAGGTCCCCATTATGTGGGCAAAGCCTGGCCCACACACACAATCCTCTCTGGTTTACCCACAGTGCCTCTGCACGCTTTGACCGTAAGAACCTGGGAAAATAGAAAAACCTCAATAGCACAATTCCAAAATATAATCCGTCCTCTAAGAAAAAGCAATGATTCGCTTTAGGAAATCCTTTCATTTAGATCTCCTGAACAAGCATGGTTTTTTTGCCAGTGTCCTAGTAATACATCACATAAACTGCCTCCCAGGGTCTCGTTTTTTAAATGTTCCCACATCTGTTCACCAAGATGTTGCTGCAAAAGCCGCTTTCTGATGCAGTCCCTCACCTAGAGCTGTCAGAATGATTTCTGCCTCTCTCTCTCTCTCTCTCTCTCTCTCTCTCTCTCTCTCTCTCTCTCTCTCTCTCTCTCTCTCTCTCTCTCTCTCTCTCTCTCTCTCTCTCTCTCTCTCTCTCTCTCTCTCTCTCTCTCCTTTGTGTTTATCTGGGAACATTTAAGACATATTTTTAATGCCAAACTTTATCCAGGACTGTGGTTCAGTATAGAGTCAAACATAGATGTGTGTGCATTACACGGAACATGTTTTTGCTGGTAGTTGATAAAAAGTCCATGAAGATACACAGATAATCACAAAAATCATCATTTATTTACTATTATGTCATTCAAAATCTGTATATGACTCTTTCGTTTGTTGAATGCAAAAGAAGATATTTTGTGAAATGTTTCGGTGGTTTGCTTACCTACGTTCTTTAAAATATCTTCTTTTGTAAAATGACATAGACATTATATTTTTATGCAGTTTAAGCAAATTGTGATCAGCCCACCTTGTTTAGATTTTTGCCCATTTGACTGTATCTTTAATATGCACACGGCTCTTTGCATTCTTCAAATATTTGTATCCACTGTCCCGGAAGTTACAGTGCATTTAAGCTACACATTTTTTCAACATGTTCCCTGGGAACCAGATCCATGACTTACAGAAAAGTTAGCATTTTTTTCAGTTTTTTGTGATGTTAAGCATGAGCTGATTTTTAAAAGCTATCAGAATAGTTGTGCATGTAAACACATTCAATAACATCCAATGAGATTGCAAACAATTACATAAACCTAGCTTTGAATACACCGAATATCTGTCGTCTCCCGTCTCCTTGTTTCTTTGTTTTGCTCATTTTGTTTGTTTACTCGAGATTGAGGTCTTTGAGATTGATTCGAGCTTTGCTTGCAGCCTATTTTGTTGCTACCCATAATTCACTGCTCTACCTCATGACTGACAGCGCTGCTCTGGATTGGCCGCTACAGCTCTTTGATGGATTACTCTGGGCTAAATGTATTACTACAAACACACAAACACACTACACTTTAAATTGTTAACCTATTTTTGTGAAACAGGTTAAACACACAAATGCACACGAAACACGTTTTGCTTAATTACATGCACAAATTCAGTTAGATTACAACACGCACAAACCCACGGCCAGTCACACAAACAACAAATGCAGCCCCTCTGGTCGGGCCTCTTTAACAAGGTAATGCATCATAAATTCATTTGGCTCCTGGTAAACATTGTTGAAAAATGAGAGTGATGGATGTATGCCACGGGGAGGAGTGCCACATGCTTCAGAGTGCGTGTATGTGAAAGAGAGGGAGACTGTGACTTACTATATAAATGGTTGAGGGTGATTGTACACACATTGAGCCGTACACATGTTTTCAGGTCACGGGCTGCTAATCTTTATGGTGGTCATTTAGCTGTAGAGGGACCTTTGAGAGAAAGGGAACAGGAACGGAAAGCCAGCAAGAGCGTGCAGCGAGGTGGAAAGTGTGCTATCCCTCTGCCATCATCACGCTGCTGCAAGAGAGCTGTGCTTCCCATTTTGGGATTCAGCTGCGCCTGCAATGCAGCCATTGAGTGTCTCAGCATCTCTGTACTTTTAGGAACAATGTCTTAAACACACACACACTTGACTAACACTTATATTGTCTATGCATATGTAGGTCGTTGTTAAAAACACATAATTTGCTATAGTTAAAGGGATAGTTCACCCAAAAATGAAATTCTGGCTTTCTTTCTTATGCAGAACACAAAAGAAGAGATTTTGAAGAATGTTGGGATCACATTAACTTCCATTTGTTATGGGTACTGCCATTGTTCTCTTACCAACATTGTCTTCTTTTGGGTTCTGCAGAAGAAATGATGTCTATCCCTTTAAAGTGTGCGGCAATCAGTATGCAAAATTTCACATCCTCCCTACCAAGTGATCTACGGTCTGCCATAGATAGTGAGTGGATAAGAACAAGAAAATGAATGCAATGAAAAGATGCCTACACACCACCTGTGCTCGGTGTGCATATCGGATTAATGTCATAAATATTGTATAGGATGCATTTCGGTGAGCTAATGAAGCTGCTTTTCAGTTTTGAATCAATCCTTTCTAGATTTTCTTCTGCCAAAAACATTATCAGGGCATTTTTATATGCTGCAGTGTTATCTTTTTCATCATTTTAATTAATCTCGCTCAATTAAATGTTTTTTTATTAGTAGTATTATTATTGACCATTTTAAACCTCCATTTTGCCTCTCTATCACCATCTCTGAAACAAGATTGCAGGTTACTTCATGTACTTGTTACATGACTTGAACTTAAATGATGTCAAACTGACATTTCCTGCAAAATTGTACCTGACAGCTGAAATTCGAAATCACCATTATAAGATTACATTGTGCAGTTTTGTCTATTTGTAACCAAAAAATGGTTTCACAGTGAAGCTTTTCAAAATCTTTTGCCGAGATAAGTTTTATGAATAACTTCACAGACAAGATTAACATTGATCTGATGGGGCATTTTGAAGGATCTGCCCACTCAGAATCCACTCTTGCCCCTTTTTCTCAGTAAAACCTCATAATATTCCACTTGCGGTTGCAATTATTGCTGCTGGCCATTTACTCTCCTTCCTCTTAAAGCAAGGAGCGGCAGCCCTGATGTGGTGATTAACTCGAAATTACAACAGCTGTTGATGGCAACTCCAATTAAGACTCCAGGCATCAATTTACTAGCAATCTGTAGCATTAGTAGGGTTTCATCTTTACCAGCTCTGTTAACCACCCGATGGTGACAGAGGCCTGTCACTCAAGTCCACAAATTAATGTGATTGGACAGAAAAGAGAGTGCAGAGAGCAGACTGCTTTAGGGTGGCGGTCATTTATCATGGTGTTAGTTATGTTGCGTACACCATCTATCCAAAAATGTAAAATCAGTACTAGATTTTTGTGTTTTTAAAGTAATTGATAGTTATTAAATACAGTTGGAATTACGATGATCAAATAAATTGGGAATATGATTAAGAATGAATAAGTAATGTTATGAATTCACTTCTCTTTGATCTTTTGTTTAGGATGTATAGATGTTGTTTCATTTGGTGAATTCTGTACCGCTCTGTAAGCTCCAACTTATACGAATCCACACATAATACACATTTCTGATCCTTTACAATCCAAATGTAATATTTTAGACCATTTAAACCGTTGTCTCTGCCAATTTCCACTGTATATTTTTTATTCTTAAAGGGCCAGAGTTTTTCTTCTTTTACAGATGGTTTGCACTTTTCAATTAAGCTGCCAGCTGTGTGTCAGTACCGGGTCTGTTTCTCACACTAGAACCTCTATGTACTCGTCCTGTTGTTGTTGTATAGCAAGGCCACCCAAATCTCTCTTTCCTGGTTGGATATAGTTTCTTTTCCATTTTAAAGACAGTAACAAAGAGTTTTACACAATGAGTTTCTAAAAGACGTATTTCTTTCTGCTGGTTTTTAAACCAACATTGCAAAAGAAGTTTGCTCAATAATTCAGCTGCTGACATTGTATTGTGGTTAGCACACTTAATTAAGTTGCATAACTCCTGGACTGTGCTGAGATAACCAGAAACTTTTCTTTAGTACTGAATTAGCACTTTATGAATTAGGTAACACTGTTAGTGCCTTAGTAGGCTAAAATGATTAAAATAAAGCTTTGTCATCACAGATCAAAACAGAATCAGAACATTCAGCTTAAATACTAATAATTATTATTATAGCAATGCACAACAATTAGTATAACAGTAACTGTATTTGACTGTATTTTTGTTCAGTTAAATGGAATGGATAAATAAAAGTTTAATTCAAACATACATTGCTTATCGATTTTGTTTATATGAAATAAAATAAAAATCATTTTTGTTCTTCTGTATATACATTTTATTTTATATACGTATGTTATTATGTGTTACAGATCATATATCTTGTTATATTGATATATATGATATCAATATGTAATTAACATAAGAGAAGATTAATTAACCGCTAAGAGAAAATACAATGTAAATTTATTTGTAAGTGCCGGTGAATCTTTATATGGTCTCGCAATGTTAATCAAAAGATGATATCGATTTTATCATTCGTCTTTAAACAACCATCCTAATGGACCATCCAGCCTTCTATTCTTTCCCAACCCTCCTGTTGGCCTTCACTGGCAGAGCTCCAACTAGAGCACTCTGTCCCTCCGGGCTAATCAGCTGAGCGCGGCTCCGCTGCCCGGCCTGTTAGTTCTGGCTGTAATGCAGGCGATGGGAATGTGTGCGAGTTTACCCAACCCGGTTTAATCTCTGGAATGCTGAACTATTGCTTCAGCACCACGGCCCGTTCTGAACACAGCCCTGTAAGCAACACCAAGAGTGAATTGAAAACTTGGAAACCTGGCTCGTGCGGAACATCTCATTGTATGTCTGTTTGCACGCAAGGGCTTCATCCTCGAATTTACATTGGATACGGTCTGTCCGTAACGAGACTCGGGGGCTTCGAACGGTTAAAATGTTATTAAATATTTACATTGTGTTCATTAGGCATTTAAAGAGCCATCAGCAAGTCTGTCTTTCAGTAGCTGCTAAGCAGTCTGTTTGAGAGGATGAACGTCTGTTCTGACGTCTCAAAGTGAAACGCAGAGGTCTAGGTGAGACGCAGATTGCTATGACATTCACAGATGCTTTGCTGATATTCCCGTTGCTCAATTCTGGGAAAGAAGTGCAGCAGTGAGAACAGGATGAACTCTGGCAGTTTGTTGCACTGTGTAATACGGAAATCTGCTGTTCTTTAGTTCCTGTGGTGACAATAAACTTGTTTACTTTTTCATTCTGCTTTTTTTTCTTTTTGGATGCTGCAAGCCAAGAACAAACACTTTATGTAACTAAAAACAATGTGATGTACAATTTTTCTTTTTTTGTGTCGCAGTTATGATGAGGATTAATATCTCCCTCGTACAGTATTTGTTTATTTTATCATAGTGAGAAGGATAAACAAATCATTTAGATCATTTTATTCATTTAATGTTTATTTTTTTACTCTGGTCTTTGAGTGATCTTTATTTTGTGTTTTATTTATTATATGGGTAATTTTTTATTTATTTAATCCTTTTCTTTTTGAGCAATCTGTCTTTATTTTCTATTCATGTTTTGTTCAAATGCTATTAAATTTAAGTAAACTGTATTTAAAATGTTCTAATATTTTGTATACCGAACAGTTACATGTATTTTAAATAATTCTGAATATTAAGAGTTGTCCTATGTGCCATTATTGTAGTTAAACTAATAACCGTACAAATGACAGAACATGATGGTTTCAAAGCAACAACATAAACAAACATTACTGCGCATGCACGCTTTTGTGGCCCAAACTTAACTTCAATACCCTCCAGATTATAAAGAAATAACAAGTTATAACTAAACGTAATTGCGAAAAATATGTATTTAATTATATACAGTAAAATTCAACAAATTGTTTTTGTAATACAATTATTCTACAATAAAATCTTCTTATAAATTAATATAAATATATAATTTGCCAGACCGATCAACAAACACAGAACGGAAGTTAACTTCGGTCCAGGTGCGTGCGTCTGTATGGACAGAGGTATGATGAGCTGTGTGTGTGTGTGTTTGCGTTCCTGACAAGCCGTTTGATGTGTTACTCCTAATTGTTCTTGCGTGAGCAGACACACATTATGCTATCTCTCTCTGGATTTAATTAGTTTTTGCCCATCATGCGTAACCAGTAAAGGTTCCTATTTTGGACTTGAAAGGTAGAATCCATGGAGAATAATTTGATCAATTCTGAAGTATCTCTGTTTATCATCTCTGAGACCAAAGCCACTGACATTAATCATCAGTTACTACTGTATATATCTACAATTTATTCAAAAAAGTGTGCAAAAAATATACTACCAATAGTTAGCAATAGTCTGCTAAATGTCTTCCAACAGTAGCTAGTTACCAAAAGTCATGGGTCAAGAGTTTAAATGGACACTTTGATGTCAACAACAACTTTTAAAGTAAATTTATTTTGCTTTCATAATGTTCAATTATAGGTATAGTTGCATTTGCATTGTTTTTCCCTTACGTCTCCATCAGATCAGAATAGCTGGCGATGCTGGGTCCTCAGGTTATGATAAAAATCCGCAGACATATGTTCATCTAAAGTTTCAAAACAGAACCTGAGGGACAAAAACACTGTCATGCTCCTTATACTAAAGCATTTTAGAACTGCACTGATCCTTCTAAAAGGTATATATAACACACACGGCTCGGCTCTGTTTTCAGTCGCGTTCAGAGGCCTGAAGGAAAGGCCGGTGTTTTCATTTCATATTCATAAATCATTCATACATCTCACAACGTCAGTCCTTTAGAAAATCAGCCCCTCGGTTTTATATTGAGATTCGAAATGTATTTTCTCATCCACATCACAGGAATAATCCCTCAGCCTGCCACTCTTTCCTAGCTCTCGCATTTGACAAGAGTGACACATTTATGAAATATTTTCACTGAGCTCATATTCTTTTGTATTTCTGAGACCACAAATACGATTAAATAGATGTTTTACTGTTTAGGGGAACAGGCCGGGAAGGAGCTTGCGGTTCGGGTTGAAATAGTGACCCCTATGTCAATAAGACCCAGCTTCTTAAAGGCGTAGTTTAACCAAAAATAAAAATGTTGTCATCATGTATTTACCCCTATGACATTCAAAACTTGTATATGACTGTGACACAAAAGAAGATATTTTGAGAAATGTCTCTGTGTCTATACAGTGGGGGACAATGTTGTTTGGTTACCAACATTCTTCAAAGTATCTTTTTTTGTGTTTTGCAGAAGAAAGTCATACAAACTTGGAATGACATGAGGACGAGTAAATAATGAAAGTAGTTTTATTTTGGGGTGAACTATCCCTTTAAGCACTAATGTGAAAGGAATTGTTATGTGTAATGTGGGGGGCGTGAGGTCATTTTAAGATTCAGAGTTGATGAACGTTTTTTCTGCCACCCATAAGATAAATGTATATGTCCTCACATATACACAGACGTCCTCACTGGTCCAACATCCCTCTCCATATATCAGTAAACATTAAAGTGATAGTTCATCAAAATATGAAAATGTCTTGTGCATGGCAAAACACGCATGATTGTCATCTAAATACGTTATTTATCACAGAAAAAAATGACATAACAATTACCTTTCAAGTAGGACTTTAAACCATCTTTCTTCACCATCAATTTGACCAGTGTTGTTGTTTACCCTTGACGCAAGTCAATCCAATGATTACATTTTTAAAGATGTTTTTTATTACTTAGCCTTTTATAGCTTTAATTTTCCGTTTCATCCATGTAAAGTTTTATATCCAAGCCCGTTCCCTTCTGTGACGGACATTTTTTTAAAGGGGCTTTTACATACAGACCTGGACACACAGCTGATGACATCATCGCCTGCGTTGGGGTTCAATAACCCGTCTGGATCTCAGCCAGGCAACAAGAGCGTCTAGGACATCTGGTGTGTGAGAAGATGTCATAAAACCGCTACAGTTGCTTTTTTAATCACTTTCACTTAATAAAGGAGTGATGCTCTCCTGCAGGGGCCGGACGTTGCACATCACATACACTCATGTCAGATATCCCCTTAACTCGCCAGCAGGTAGTCGGCATTTTCTGCTAGAACTCCAACGCTTTCTTTTTAGGATTCTTGTCCGTGAGAAGGTTTTCTATTATTGATGGATTTGCAAAATGTTTTATCCAAAGCCGCTTTGAGTGCATTCGAGCTGTTCGTTTCATCTGTATGCGCATTCGCTGAGAATCAAACCTATGGAACATTGGAACCGAATTTGACCTTTGTTTAAATTTAACATAATATTGTATTTATATTTTAGCACTTTTTTTTATTACTTTGTGTCTTGCATCAGCCCCCCATTATAGATCTGTGGCCCTTACCGTTTGTTTGCTTTGCGATTGTACCGCGGTTTGATTTGGCCTCCTGTACCACAGTTCAGCTTAAGTTTCAAAGAGACAGGTTCTCTAATGCTGCTCATTTTGGACTTTGTGCACATACACAAACCTCTTCAACAACCACCATCCTGTGTTCTATCCTCTCAGACCCCCATTAGCCACCTCACAGTGTCTCTAGAAGAGGCCATCAACACAACAATGGATTCCACCGTTGCGTGAGCGAGAGAAAGATGTTTCCAGCTCGGGCCCTCCAGCGTCTCATGTTCTTCATTTACACAGCTTTCATTTTTAACAGCTCACGCTCTCTTTTCTCCTCCCCGTGAGTCTCTAATTCCCCCCATTGCTAAACCAGCATGGGAGATCTCAGTCGAAAATGCCCCTGGAAAATGAACATGAAAGGGGAGGGTTGTAATCGCACAGATGTGTCCATGTAAATGTGAACAGGTGCATGTGAGGGGCTGAGGTGGAGAGAAAGGCATTTCTGGGTTGTTTTGTAATAAACTAAACGAAATATGTTTATTCATTTTTTCCGCCATAAAAAAAATCTAATCATTTTAGTGTCTGTACTAGCTGTATTGTGTTCGGTCGACTAGTTGTCCTGTTCTCGGCCTAAGAAAACTGCAATGCGACTTGACCGAAAGACTTTTCTAATGTCCTATTCTATGTTCTGTCCACAGCAACAGGAGCAGGACCCCACTAACTTGTACATCTCTAACCTCCCGGTTTCAATGGATGAACAAGAGCTGGAGAACATGCTGAAGCCCTTCGGACATGTAATCTCCACACGGATACTCCGAGATGCCAACGGGGTCAGCCGAGGGGTCGGCTTCGCCAGGTAACCTTGACAATCGATACTGTCCTTGTCCAGAGGATACATCCTTTTTTGTTTCTTTTTGTCTGTTTTGTTCCTGCCTTTCTTTTCGGACCCCCTCACCCCCGCCCCTTGTGTGGCGCGTGTGGGGCGGATTGGCTGGTTTTCAGGGTCATTGGCCGTGTAAGAGATCCCGGTAGAGGCTGTGCGTGTGTGTATGAATGTGCCAGGCAGGCAATTAGCCGTTCAGCCATGATTGGGTGAGCAGAGCTGAATGGGGCCGCACAGAGGAGAGAAGCCACTCCAGAGAGCGGAGACTTAATCAAGACTCCCAGCAGCCCGAGATGCTACATAACACCCTTGCCACTCTTTTTTTCCCCCTCTCTCACTCTGTCTGTTCCTCTTTCGCCCATCTTCTAAATTAACACGTAAAGCAGAGACTTGAAGTGCAAAGTGTAAACTTGTTTGCATTGGGTATATACACACTCCAAAGTTTGGATGTCAACTTTTTGACGTCAGAGCCTCCCTTTTGGATTATTTTCAGGAGTGAATTTAGTCCCATTTTAATGTGTTTACAGAAAAGCATCAATGGGATAGTTTAGCCAAAAATGAAAATTCTTTCATCATTTACTCACCCTAATGTCCAAACACGAATGCCCTTTTAATTCTGCTGAGCACAAATTGATATATTTCGAAGAATGCTGGTAACCAAACAAAACTGGTCCCTTTTGACTTCCATTGAATGGACACAAAACCACTAAGACATTTCACAAAATATCATATGCAGGTTTTGAACAACATGAGGGTGAATAGTGATGACAGAATTTTTATTTTTCGGTGAACTATCCCTTTAAGAGAAATAACAACCGCATATAGACGGTTTCAAACAACAACATAAACAAACGTTACTGTGCATACATGCTTTAGTGGCCCAAACTTAGCTTCCGGTACACATCCACAAAGAATAGAGTCCCTGTAGATTATTTCTGATAACAAGCAAAATAAATAACAATTAAGTGACTATATCCCTTGCTTGTAAAGTTGTTTTGTGTATATATATAGATTTTGTATTTATCTGTAATTTGATATATTTTTTTGATATATGTTATTCTATGTTATCTGTATGCACCTGGGGTCTGAGAGTAACGCAATTTCAATCCTCCATTTGTATGTACTGTACATGTGGCAGAATTGACAATAAAGCTGACTTTGACTTTGACTTGACTTGACATTAGCTAGCAAGTTAAAAGTATTATTTTAGGTTACCAGTAGAAGAACCGTTACTTGGCTAAACTTGCACGACCCATTCAACAAATTGTTTATTTAGTAAAATTAATATACAATATAATATTAATATGAATGAATATTAATATGAATTAAATAAAATATAAATTATGTTATATTACTAGCCACTAGCCAGGCCGACCAACAAACACAGTCCGGAAGTTAACTTCGAGCCAGGTGTGTGCCTCTGATGAAACAGTGACAAGACTGACAACTTTATTCTGATTAATTCGGATTATCTCTGTTCCCTTCTCTTTCTGTCACAGGATGGAGTCCACTGAGAAATGCGATGTGGTGATTCAGCATTTTAATGGAAAATTCCTCAAAACTCCACCAGGAGTACCAGGTAAGAATCAACAGCGCTAACATCGTGTCCTAACCAGGCACTTCACGTTTCACTTTTTGTTCGGACAGTTGCCGCTGGAAACCTGTCGCATTGCGCCTGGACAGGACGTGGTGTCAACCTCTACACTAAACCTTTCAATGTCATCTGCGCCTTTTAGTGTGAGTCAGTATAGACTTGAACCTACTTTCTGACTTTATCATCTGATCAGAATTGTTTGACAGGAACAGATTTATAGGTATATTACATTTTAGTTTAAGTTTACTGTGGCTCAAAAAAACTGTTCCCGTGGGGCATTAAAAATACTGCAAATAAACATTTGTACGCCAAGACCGAAATGCATTTATGTGACATATTTCTGAGTTAAACACAAGATACCGTGGGACTGTAATGTAGGTCCCGTAACATTTGATTGGATTGTGAAATGTTAGGCTACGATATTATTGGTTAACGCTATTTTCCACGCCCACCAGTTCCTGGTTGTGTCAGCCGTGTTGCTTTCAAGGGTGGAGAAAGTTATTACGTTCTGATTATTAAAACGGTGCAGTGTTGAATAAAGTGCTGTGATGAATTGTGCGCAATGATACCAGAGACGTTTATTGCAAAAGTAAACAGGGTCCATTTTGATTCATGTTGCCTTTTACAGTTGCAAACACTTAATATTACAGACGCACAAAAACAGCGTAAACACACTTGTTTAATGGCGTGCTTCTGCAAAGCGTGGGATCTTTTATTCAGTAATACGTTTCTTGTTTATTCCCCTGCTGTTGTACACCTCATTCGCCTCAGAGACAGAGAAGGAAGAGAAACGGAGAGGTTTGGGTGTACGCTAGAAAGAATATGTGCTTCCGAAGCAGTACGTGTTTGTGTGTGTATCTGTCTGTTTTGTGTTTGAAAGAGGCAGGCGGAGGGCTTGGGGGGAGTTAAAGCAAGTGACAGAAGAGAGAGAGAGAGAGAGGAAAAGGGAAGAGAGAGATTGGAGAGGGCAGCCTGCAACTCTGGCAGTTGCTGTGTGATTTGTGGGGTGTAGCGTGCGGCTCCGTGTCAGACCTTAAGACAGAGCGATGATGGATGACTTCATCTCCACCTTTCGTTTTTTTGTCTCCCTCTCTACGTCTCTCTCTCTTTCCTTCAGTGCTAACAAACTATGGGCCAACTTCTTTACCCTCAACTTCCTTTATTTTGTAACATGTGTGTCAAGGATATGTAAGGTCATTATAAAGGGAGAGTAAATCTTGCATTGCATTGATGCTTAAAAACTGCGTTTTGAGAGAGAGAGAGAGAGGTGATATTGTGCGCACTTAAGTCAGAATACTGCTACAGTCCTTGCCAGCCTTCCCATAATGCATTCACTCTTGAAAAGGAGCCATGCATGTATTGATATCCAGGTTTAAAGCTCAGAATAGCAGCTCATCGATTTTCTGTCCTCTCTCTCTCTTACTATCTAGCACGTGGATCATGTGATCCTATCCTTCATGCAATGGCTGTGGAATAACTGTTTTGTACAATGAGCGTCTCTGTTGAATCTCGCTGTAGTTCATATCACCAGATACTCTCAAACAGGTGTATCATTATTAAAACATGAAGCCTAAAAGAGATCAGCTGTTTTCTTTTACCACAGAGATCTGTCTTACTCACTCACATCACTTTGACACTTCAGTTCTTGGATTTATTCTATTTCTTACACGTATTTGTACTGTATTTTTGTTGTAAATAAGGTGGGTGGATGGATGCCCTTACAAAAATAACATTTATTTAAGTGTGCTATTAGCAGCCTATACTTCTTTAAAATATATTTCATTCTACTTTTATCATTTCAGTCCTTGAAAAACATACAATTACACAAGTAGGCTTACTGACAGAAAACTCTTAATATATTTGCTCTATAAGGTACTTTACAGTACATCTTTGGATTCAGAACCATATAATGAAGTATTGTAAGTATACTTGGCTTGTAGTGGAGTTCACTCTTTTGATTGAGTAACCTATTAAAAACCTTTTCACATAGTTTTATATACTTTCTTAAACATGTATACAATAAAGTTGACACGATAAATGTTTAACTTTAATATAGCCTAAATATAATATAATCTGTAAGTATTTTGTTAAGTTCAGTTGAATGAAACGTACAAGTATACTTGCCATATAAAACAACTAAAATAGTAGTTTACTAAGAGTATACATCAAAGTGTACTTTCATAAACTAAAAATTGTGCTACAAATATTGAACTAGTAAATCAGTGAATCAGTATATCTAAAGTATTTCACTTGTAGTATACTTGCACAAAATCTGTGGTATACTCACTGTTACTCAAGCAAATTTAAATGAGTAAATTACATACAAAGTAGATGCAAAAATGCGAATTATGCCCCTCAAACACTTTTTGCAAGTATACTGCTTGTACAAATAATATTAGTATATTTATTTTATAAGTATTTTGAAAAATATACTTAATATAATGACCTTGAAGTACTTATATTTGTTAGAGTGGATGTATGCTGAACATATGATAACAGAATTGTTATTTTGAGTGAGCTGTCCCTTTAAAAGCATAAAACACTTGCTAACACATAAACATATGTTGCTCTGTCTCTCTCCTCACTCTTCCTCTTTGTCTGTCAATTCCGGTCTCTCTCTCTTCCATCTGCTGTAGGTGTGCTTTGCACACATGTTGTCCTGATCCAGCTTACTCAGGCTTTTCTAACAGGCCGCGGTGGGCCCATCAGATCTGCCCGTCCGGCTCTCGTAATTACACAGGCTCTTAGGCAACATGCTGATGCTGGACTAGATAATGATGACGACCGCGTAGTGCCGTGACCTCTATATCACGCATACGCTCCCTGTCGCGGGACGTCCGGTGCTCTTTATGTTCTGCTGATCTTCACATCTTTAACTAAAGCATGTGAGATCTGTCAGATTTTTGTGGGCGTGTTTCGGACAAATTTGGTTTTCAGTTTGATCACACTCACACAATTAGTTTATTTCATTCCGTCATTTTGACATTTTATTGACATTTGCTTGGCTAATTTACTCAGGATATGCTGTGTTTCCTTGCTATGGAAACGGCATCATCACAATGCTGATTGGACAATCATGCTATAGGAACTCTTATGAGCTGTGACATCAGCATACTGGGAAAAAAATAATACATTTGATGGTTTAAAGAGTTCTCCAACCAAAACTGGGCACTGGTCAAACCTTGTAAGCTGTATTGCAATATTGCTATTTTTGAGGAAAAATAATGCCTTTCACTATAAGGGTTCATAATTCCATTATGAACTAATAAGGTCTGAAGGGGTTATGCTAACCAGCCAATTCCCGACCCCCGATGTCACCCTGTTTATAATCAAAGAGGTCTCAGGAATGTCTTTGTGGAGTTGGCACAGGAATCACACCGTGGTTATGATGTCATAAAAGCACAAACGCGCACATATGGAGTCAATTTGAGGTAATTTGAGATGATTGAAGGTGAAATAGAGAGAAAATTGTTTAAATAAAGGCACACTTTCTCTTTTACTCAAATTCCAAGACATGAGAGAGGAAAGCTTTCAAGCCTTCTCCCATTCTTACATACTCTATCCAAAACTGACAAATTACAAATACCTTGACCTCGATATACTGTGTTGTTGTCTTGCGTGTGTTTCTTTTTCCTTTTTCTGACACAATTTTTATTTTTATGATGTGATGGTAAATGATGTAAGTACACTTAATTCTAAAAAGCATCATTTTGTATCGACTGGCATGGTTTTCAACAAATATTTCATTTTTGTAGATGTTTACCAGTGCACATTTTTTCAATGTCTGCTATCTTTGATTTCACAGCTCAGGTTAGTTGCCTGGTTTGGGACTGTATGCATTTTTTTTTTGCTGTCAGATAAAGGTGAATAACTTCATCCTTTTTTTTATTTTAAATGTGTTGAGGCTTGAATTAAAGGGACAGTTCACCCAAAAATAACAATTCTGTTATCATTTAGTCACCCTCAAGTTATTCCAAATCTGTATTACTATCTTTGTTCCAATGATCACAAAGAAAGATATTTGGAAGAATGTTTGTAACAAAACAGTTCTTGGCCACCATTGACTACCATAGTGAAAAACGGCAATGGTAGTCAAAAGTGCCCCAGAACTTGCATTCCTACATTCTTCAGAATATCTTGTGTTCAACAGAACAAAGAAAAATGTATAAAGCAAATTTTCCTATATGGTAGTCAGTGGTGGCCAAGAACTGTTCAAGCATTCTTCCACATATTTTTCTCTGTGTTCATCAGAACAAAGACATTTATACAGGTTTGAAGGTGGGTAAATGAAGACAGAATTTCAGTGAACTGTCCCTTTAACACACAGCCATTGGCAAAATGTACTTTGAAACTGAAACATTACGATACAAAGAGACAAAGTGTTGGATACAGTATTGCGTTCTGTATGTGTTTCCCTACACAGGCAGATTAGTAAAGTGACTTGTTAAATTGCAGTTTGTGTGTGTTAGCTGTGAGTGAAGAAAAATTGTAAGCCTGTACTCAACGGCTTACAAGGCCTCTGTGTGTGTGTGTGTGTGTGTGTGTGTGTGTGTGTGTGTGTGTGTGTGTGTGTGTGTGTGTGTGTGTGTGTGTGTGTGTGTGTGTGTGTGTGTGTGTGAGTACTTCCACCCCACTGTCTGTGCTGATGGAGGGGGAGACTAAATTACAGGCCCTGTCACTGTGTGAAGGGCCACGCTGATGTGTGTATTCGTGCATGCGTGTGTTTGTGTGTGTATATTGGGGTGACCCATCAAATTTGGTTCCACTCGGCTCTCTAATGCCTGTGAGACTGAAAATCAAGCTGCCACAGAGCGATACACTTTGAGGATTTGTTTGCTTGCAGACTCGAATGGGATGTGTGCGCGCATCTGTGTGTGTCCTTTGCAAGCACTCGATTTCATTTAATGGTTTTCTTAACCCTTGACCTACAGTTACAATGGTAATTCTTTTAGGGAAGAAAAGTAAAGTAAGTAATATTGTGGTTTAATGACATCTTTGTACTTGAAATGTGTGAATAAAAGGAAGGCATGATTCCTCTAGGAATACAAGTGTCATTTCAATACTTCAAGTACAAACTTTTACTTAGCCTACGTGTGGAGCTAAAGTACGGTTATTGAAGTGATGTAAGGACATTTGCACATAATACAAAGACATTTTTTCAGTATTTTCTTACTATGCAGGCCATTGAAGGGTTAATTCATCACTAGTCCTTCGTTCCTGCAAACGCCCTGCTTATATACCACGGTGTGCCATTGAAATGAAATGTAGAATATCATGCCTACTCCAAGATAAATCCGAGCGTAATCTGCTGATCTGGTGTGATTGTTATTGCTGGACTGATCCGGGTTCAGTTTAAGCAGACTTTTTGTTCCAGCGGTGAGGTCATACCGGGGCTCTCAGGTATAGGTTTGGTGGGCTGGCGGTGAGGCGTGGAAGGTTTTGGAACTGTTGTGATGCATTAATAAGCGGTGAGCTGGCTTCTGACTGACATCTTCTGTTTGCATAGTTTGTGCTTCAGACGAGGCGCTCACACGCTATGTGTGGAAAAGAGCAAGAGAGAAAAGAGAGAGAGGGAGGTATTTTATAAAGGAGGTGCTAATGAAGCTGTTTGTGTTCAGGTGAACACAGTGGGCGCTGGTGCATGTCTTCCTCTCACATTGTCTGTGCACATTTTCCTTACACCTCCCTGTTATCTGTGCTTTCGCTCTCTCTCTGTTTATTTTGTAGATTTGAATAAACCCCTTACCCTACATTAAACTTCAGTGCATAACTCATCCAGCGCTGTTTGTGCAGCGGACATGACTGATGCCTCCGGTTGTGTGGTTTGTTGTTGAGGGGGGTGCTGTTTCTTTGCCAAGCAATCTGACTTATGATTTTTGCCTGGCAGATGATAAAACAGGCAGGAAAAACTTAATAGATTTAGACATCGAAGGAAGGGCCTTAGTCGTATCCAGTGACCAGAATATTATAGTATAATATATTATATTGGCCAAGATATAACTATTTAAAATCCGAGGGTGCAAAAAATAACTGGATTTGTGATCCAGGCTTACATATCAAGGTTTTAGCAGTGCCCTAGCAACCCCCAGATCACTCTAACAACATGCTTAGCAACATCCTGGCAACACAGCATCCTAGTGTTGTATCCATCTCTTCCTTCTCATCTTCCAAAAATTGGCATAGAACTTGTTTTGTGTTAGCTTTCTCACTTAGTATTTGCTTTGTTTCCCCAAAATATGCGAATAAGCATGGACCAGTTTTTTTCAGCAGGGACCCGACAAATGAAGGGCGTTTCCATTCGGCTGTAGTTGTGAGAGATAGTGACAGTGGTAGGAGGTCAGTGTAAAACACACGTGCTCTCTTGTAAGGTCTGTTTAGTAGAGCATAACAGCAAGTCAGACGGATGCTTTTTACAATAGTTGTAAAGATGCGAACACTGCGCACGTAACACCAAACGAAGTAAACGCAGCCGGTCTGTGTGTACATTTCAGTAGTAAATTATATATATTTACGTTTCACATATACATAAAATCACTGAATTTTTTCTCAAATAGTGACATTAGATACATGTGCAAAATGACTCTCTATCTCTGTTTCATGTATGCAGCTGGTAACCGGGTCTTTTAAGTGCAGGCGTGAGGAAAGGATCAGGTTTCGAAAAAATGCTTGAATATGTGTTAGTGGTTGAGGTGTGAAAACTGTACCTGAGGTGTTAATGCATATAAAACATAGTGTGCCACTTATGTTAATTTTCTTTTTACAAACTCTTGCAGTTTGATTCTTATCAAGTGTCAACCTCAGGGGTGTTTGTCATAAACATGGAAAGGCTGATGCACACATTTTATTTTATGTGTTGACTGTTTATTAGATATGCATGGGACTATTTTACATATTAGTTTTCTTACAAATATATATTTTTATTTTATTATATTTATACTGTATATATTTATGTATGTGGCTGATGATTACAGAAAATTATTTATTTAAACCACCAGCATACCTTTGATGTTGTCAAGAAAGCTTAACATGTATTTAGTCCAGAACATTTCTTTAAAACAAAATTAGGAAACAAGGCAAGTATTTTCCTTTCAATTGATCAGTGAAACCAATGTGATCACCAAATTGGACGACTAGTTGTTAGTAGTTGTAAATCAATAAATCTAAAGTTCATATGAGCAGGAAGATAAAGTGACGTGCCCGTTGGGTTTTCGGAGCGTAGCAACTGGGTAAAGCAGGACACAACGCTTTGTCATTTTCTCACCAGCACTATCTGGAGAATTCACCAAACCAAATTTTCTAAACCGTATTATATTTTGATTTATTCACGCTTTGTTCGTCCTCGGCGGTGCCTTGATTGATTTAGCGCCATTCTGACACAAACAAAGCCGGGCACAGATAATCACATTTCAACAAGATATAATTCTAATGAGGGAGAGAAATGATGTTTCAGTGAAAACTATCTGATCTGGAGCGTCCTCTAATAGCCCTGTCTGTATCTGACCCAAGAGAGGACGCCAGTCAGCCCCACGGTGGGCGAGTGATTTCAGTGGAGAGCCTATTAAGAAGCAATATTGCACGTATCTTTTTTTTATTTTTTGTCAAGCGTTCATTAGGGCCGCTGCATGAGTCATGCATATCCAAATTAGACAGATTTGATTTCGTGCACACACGCAGAAACGCAAGCAAATGCTTCTCAATTACTTGCAGGCGCAGGAAACATTTTAACCAACAGTCTGAAAACACAGGTGGGAATGAATTGCGCCCACCGATGGCATTGATTTAGCGTCGCTAAAGGAATCATGCAAATCAGGTAACTCTAAAATTTGCGCCAATTGCAATTTGCATGCCACATATCCCCAATCCAGGTTAACAAAAGACACATTTCGACATAGTTTACTGGATCTGTACATCATCGCTCCATCATTACTACTCGAGCACCTGATTCGCTTTTTTAAACTGTGGGTCGTATGCTTGACTGGTTTAGCTAATAACCAAAGTGTATTCTGGATTTATGCCGAGTTATAATGCTCATCTGCATCATTTGATTATCGTTTTATGAATTACTGATTGAAAATGTACACAAATGTCTCTAAAAATATAACTCTTATTAAATGGGATTTAACAACAAATTAACAAATTAACAAAAATAATCAGTGAGGAAGCTTATCACAAAAATGTAAAGTGGTAGTTTACCCAAAAATTAAAATGCTGTTATCATTTACTTATCCTCTTGTCATTTCAAACCTGTATGACACAAAAGAAGATATTTTGAAGAATGTTGGTAAACAAAAACCGCTTACAGTGGTTTTGTGTTAAGTCAAAAGGAACCAATGGTTTTTGGCTAGCAACATTCTTCAAAATATCTTCTTTTGTGTTCTGCAGAGGAAAGTCATACAGGTTTGAAATGACTAAAAGGGGGCTAAATGATGACAGAATTTTTGTTTTGGTGGTATTTTATTTACTTTAACATGGTTTTACAGCACCGTTTTTTACGAAGTCGCCTTTTCGCAAATCATGTTTTGTGAATTTGCCTCATTTACATTTTATTTACACTCTGCAAGTTTGTGTTCACCTTTCTGGCACAAATATGTTGTGTGGTCACTTTACAATTGTATCTGTTTGTACCAGAAAGGCGAACACGAACTTTTGGAGCATAAACAAGAACAAGAGCGAATAATACTCGAATTCATAAATCATGATGTGCAAAAAGGAAGCTTAAAAGACTGTTAAGAAAGAATGCAGTTTATTCAAAACTGTGTTGAATTTTGCCATTTAGTTTATTGTTTTCATTTTTCTTATTTTGGCTTATTTCTCATTGTATATTTGTCATATATTGTAATGGCAGTAATAGCTCAGCCTGTAGTATCAGGGAATAACAGTGGCATTTATAAATGGCCCAAAACAAACCTGATTCACAAAGAAAGGATGTGTGTTATTGCTTAAAAGAAGGACAGAGACTTTGTGCGGCAGCACTATGTCAGCGCAGATAACATCTGCATAAACTGCGCGGTTTATGATTAGTTAACAAGATGCAGGTTTTTTGCCATAACTTGTAATTGAACCTCTCAATCCAGCATCTTATCTTTATCTGTTTTTTCAGCAGCGAGTACTTTTTCTCTAAATGAAACATGAACTTCAACCTTTAAATGAGTACGCAGACAACTGGCTCCTGACCTTGAACTCGGCAATGTTTTATTAGAGGATTGAGACAATTCTCTCTCTGTCCGCTGACCTGCTCTTAGGACGTGCTGTGCAAAGCAGCATTCACCAAACCGAAGTCGGACAGACCCATTAAAAAACAGGAAGTGGGGAGGCTAAGCTGATTATGCAACGTTTGTATTCTACTCAGCATGCCTTTCTCTCTCGTTCCCTCTCTTTTTCTCTCTCGTTCCCTCTCTTTCTCTCCCTCTCTGTCTGTCTTTCTCTGCATCGTCTCCGCCGTCCCTCTCCATGGAGATGAGATGTCAAACAGGCCTGTGATATTTACCCGCTTTAGCCCAAACAAACAACCCAGTGCTCTGAGTAAACTGTTCTACCAGCACTGATCCAAGATCAGGGCATCACAGCAGGAACAGACTGTTTTCAGTTCAATGTGTTTCTTTCATTATTCACTTTTTTTCCTTTAACATTGGGCCTGTGAAGAATGCACATATTTGGCTGCTCCGGGCAAATGAATATAAGCTTTTATTGTAATCTATGTAATGATTGTGTGTTCCTATATGTGTTCCTGTAACTCTGAATTAGCAACACCAATGTAATGGGTTTAGTGCCCAGAAAAACCCAGAGGAAAATTTTATTGCTCAGAGGTCATTCATAGCTCAGGAAATTTCATGGAGTTCACAATTGTCTTTCATTTGAGTATGAACTTAAAAATTGCTTAGGAGGAATGAAAACAAAGACAATTGTTAAAATACATGAAGAGTATGAACAGGTTAAAATAAATGTAGATGTAAAATAATTCGTATTTGTGTAAATTGGATTTATAAATGTTTGAGTTCAACATTGTTGAAAATATTTTATAAAATTGACTTTTGTTTGAAGGCTTGGCAAATCTAAACATTGTTGAGATCTTTTTTGAAATTCTTATTAAGATATTTGTATAGCTTGAATTTACTATAAATCACCTTGTATTAAAGCTACCAAATGCAACATGAATATGAATATGAACTTGTTTTCTTTGCAGTATTTGAGGTCTGAAGCATTTTTTCTGGTTATTTTGACCCGTTTCTCCAGTTTTCATTTTCTGCAAATAAATGCAAATAGAATCAGTATTTTGATTTGAAATTTGGGGAAAATATTATTAGTAGTTCACAGAAATAATAATTTTACCTAAATACATAACTATGAATTGTAAATTCAGAAAACTAAAAATGGCCTTTGAATTTGTTTTTCTGCTGCTCTATATACTGTATATAATACATAGCCATATATATTAAAATTTAGCCATAAAGCATTAATAATTCAAATAAATATTCACTAATTAAAGCAATTTGTAATTTAATGAATTAAAATGACTTTCTTTTAGTATCAGCATTGGGTTGAGATGGGAGTAAAGAGGCTTGTCACATGCTTAAACCTTCATTGTTCTTTCTTTCAGACAATGAATGTGTGTGTCTGTACTGCAAACGCTTTCTGCAGGGAATAGAAATAGAGTTTTGAAAGGATTCCTAATGTAGGAGCAGCAGATTGTATAACGCAGGAGATTTTCAGCAAGTAATAAAGCTCAGCTTCCGTGGCTTTGTGGAAAAACGGGGTTTCCATCTCGCAAACAAACACCACATACGTATAACACCACAGCTGCCTTCAGTGCATTCACATGTGTGGGTTTACCTCTCAGCAGTTCTCAGCTGTGGCTTGTGTGTTGTATGTTTTCTCTCTACGTGCATCATACAGACTGAATTTTAAACCGCGACGTCGTTCTTGTGTCCGAGTGGAGCTGAGCTGCCAGCGCTACGGATCTGTGCGGTAGGTTGCCGTTCAAGCGTGGGCGATGTGTAGACACCAGCTTTGTCAGGGTCACACGCCCCTCCTACCCACTCTGTGCACACCGTTCCAGGGCAAACAGTGCTCTTCCTGTTGGTAAACACAATCCTTTATTTCCTCTCAACGTGTTCTAGCAAAGCGACTTTTATGTGTAGCACATGTACAAATGGGGTTTTCAAGGCCCTCGGCGCTGATCCAAACCTGTTTCCGGAACAAGCAATCCAAACATCATGAACGCTGTAATGAGAACATCAGCATCCTAGAGTTGTTTGGAAAATCCAGTTTAAGCCAGCGTCTGTGTTTTAGAACCAGGTGGTCAAAACTGGTTGTAACCTAAAAACCAGGTTACAGAACACCGGCTAAAACCGGATTTTCCAGCTCAGGGTAGTTGCAAGGAGAAGATGATTAGGAATGATGGGAATGGAGAGGTCTGGGAATGCGAGGGCCAGTGTGGGGATGAGGGTGGGAAATTCGGGTGTGGCTGCAGGAATGCCTGCCGCCCACAGAGAAAACTAGAGGTCTGTGGGAGCCCAGCAGGAGTTGGCAGGCCGGGCGCTGGATTAGAAACACATGTCTATCTTATTGACGGACCCCCCCTCCCGCTTCGCTCTCCGAAAGAATATCTGCAGTGCTGTGACCCAAAGTTAATAAACAGCTTGGAAATGCGTGTGGTTAGAGCTGTCTGCTTGGGTAAATGTTATGAAAACACTCACGTCACGTGGACACACACACACACACAATCAAACATGCACTTTTAAACATGAACATTACTGTACAACACAAAACAAGCTCCACGACCATATTGTGTTTCACTACATTCCCTTGTTTTCCCCGTAGTGGTCTGAACCGTGTAAGTGTTTGAGTTCTGCGAAGGGAGTTGCAAGTAAGGGAGCAATGGAAAGGGGCAATATTCCACACAAACCCTGTGAGAGTCAATGAAATCCAAATTTTCCATTCAGTACTTCATACGACATTGTAACCACATGTCATTGTGTTGTGACACTGGCTGTAATGATGTGTGCGGTTGCGGGGAGGCTCTTGATTAAAATATCGGCATATTGAAGTGAGCACTGCGGATGTTTGTGGGTGTGTGTCAGTCAACTTGAGACGTTTTTTTTGTACAGCATCTTTAACAATGTGCGTCTGTTCAAAGCAGCTTTACAGGGAATTATATTATAGTGTCTTAATTGTCTCTTAAGTGTCTCTGTTGAGCATTCAGTGAAAATTCCTTAATGTTTTTGTCTTGGCAAGCTAAAGGCGAGTGTGGCGATAACCGGAAAACTCCTGAGTATTTACCATTGTAGTACAGAAAAACAATAGAACTATCCAGCATGAACATAGTCAATATTAGCTACAAGAATTGATAGAGAAAATTGAGAATAAAATTTGGTTGGCAATGTTTGAGATGTAAAGGCTTGTACACACCGGGACGATAATCGCGTGCGTTTATCACAGAAGTTTATTAACGCCTCGCGACTAAACAAAGTGTGAGTGTGCACACCGATGCACAAAACGGCAGGCGTAAAAGCGGCATTTTATAAAAAGTACGTCTCAAGCATGTTTTTTGGTTTGCGTTAATAACTGGCCGACCAATGAGATTGGCATTTTTGTCCACGTGCCTGGAGCTGCTGAAGTTACAGTAAAACACGAAAACAGTAAAGCACAAAACGGTCTTGCCGAACACACATTCATAAGAACGACGAATGTCAGAAGCATGTAGTTGCGCAGCGCCACCTTGTGTACCGGGATATGAATGCCGAAAACGTTGGCGATAAGCGAACGCAATTATCGTCCCGGTGTGCACAAGGCTTTAGATGAATGATTGAGTGTCTTTGAAGTCTGTTTGGAGTTAGATGTTGTTGTAGATGTATTGTCCTGTGTGTGCTTAAAGAAAAGTGTCATGTTTTTGCTCATTAAATGTGATGGAGTGTCATACTAGGAATACACCTGAGATAGAGATACAGTATAAAAAGAGTGAACCTTCTCAGTTTATTGTATACTTTGGTCACCCTCAACCTGCCATTGTGTTTACGTGTGTGATGCAGTACTTGTAGATATGTTTCTGTTTGTGTTGGTAGTTTGAAGATGGACTGCTAGTCTCTCTGACAAAAATGTACCACGGTAACCATAGTTTCACTTTTTGTTCAGAGGTCGCTCTTTCATGACTCATATTTAATAATTTAGTCATTTATATATTCAATAATTTTACTGTTTATTGAAGGTTTTTAATCATATATTTAGTGTTATTGAATATTTCATGATGAGTAACTCAAATAATTGTAGTATAGTCTTAATGTATTTCAACAATTGTCTTATTTGTATCTATTTCTCCCAAACATGAAAAACACCTGATACAGTGTTGATACTTAAAGGTAGTATAAAGTATACCCATAAATAAAAATGTTGTCATCATTTATCCACCCCCCACGTGATTTAAAACCTGTATATGGCTCTCTCATTTGTGGAACACAAAAGGCGATATTTTGAGAAATGTCTCAGTGGTTTGGTGTCCATACAATGGAAGTCAATGGGGGCCAGTGTTGTTTGGTTATTAACATTCTTCAAAATATCTTCTTTTGTGTTCTGCAGAAGAAAGAAAGTCATACAGGTTTGGAATGACATGAGGGGGAGTAAATCATGAAAGAACTCCCTTAAAAGAGCAACCTGTGAGTAAAAACAGTCTGAAAACCCCATAACCCTACAGATGAACAGTTATTGTTATCCTTGTTATCTGATCATGATGTGAATGCCTGAACTATAAGGTTATCTCTGGAGGTGTTTGTTCTTACAGTATGTTTGTGAGAATTCTGGACGGTATGTAGCATGATTTCCTTGGATGACACACAGATCTGATATCTGTTAGCAAATCACACATCAGTCATTTCTAAGAGCTCCAAAACTTTTTCTGCTTGAGAGGGGATTCAACGCTTTGAGATCAGAGCAACCTGACTAACCAAACAAACAGAGACAAGCAGATCCTTCTCATAAAATCAGCAAGGATATTCCAGCACGTTCCAAAAGCAGCAGAAAAACTCCCAAGTTATTTGGCTCCTCTGTTTTATGATGGCGCTGCTTGTTATTTTAGAGTTGGACCTAAGCTGTGAGGGAGTTTAATATAGGGTGTTTCTCACTGTCTCAGCTAAAACACACACACATACGCACACAGGCTCATTGTTTGGGAGATAGGGCAGGAGGAGAGCTGCTTGCACTAACATTTTGAGCCTGCCGCAAAAGCTGTGATCTTTCCTGTTGCCTGCTTTTCTTTCTGTCCTTCACAATGGAGCCGCTTGTGTTGTGCTGCTGTTATCAGCGCGGGCCAGCGTGTGTGTGTGGATAATAGGAGGGTGATGACAAGGCTGCAGGTGTAGACTTATGACTTCTGCGCAGGTGGAGGAGAGACTTTTCCTCAACCTCAGTTCAACTCAAAGCACAGTCACATCACAGGAGCCGAAATCTACCTCGTGCAGATCTTGCTTCACTTCTCCTTCTCTTTTGATCTCCTTCAGTCTCACCTTGGCTCTATAATTTTGTCTTTTTTCCTCATTCCGTTTATTTTCTCTCATTGCCATGTGTCATCTCATCTTGTCTTGCCCCATTCTTTTACTTTTTTCTTCCTAGCTCCCTGTGTCTCACGGTGTCACTGAGATTTTTTTATTTTCATATTTTTTGTATTTTAAGTTTTTTTCCTCTCATTCTATTCTTTTGATCTTCTTTTCTGTCATCTCATTGCCATGTGTCATCTCGTCTTGTCTTGCAACCTTCCTTCACTCTTCTCTTCTTATCTCTGCTGATCTCCTTCTGTCTCACCTTGTTTCTTAACTGTATTTTTTCCTTTTTCTTTACTCTTCTCCTCTCTTTTCTTCTCTTCTGGTCTTCTTCTGTCTCACCTTTATTGTAATTTCTTTTCTTCTTTTTTGATCTGATCGTCTTTTCATCTCTTCTTGTCTTCCCACATTTCTTTGCTCTTCTCTCCTTTTCATTTTTTTCTTCTCTTTTAATCTCCATCTGTCTCACCTCGTTCTGTTTTTTCTTTTTCTCATTCTGTTCTTTTCATCTTCTTTTCTCTCATCTCATCGTCATGTGTCATCTCATCTTGTTTTGCCTCTTTCCTTCACTTTTCTCTTCTTATCTCTTCTGATTTCCTTCTGTCTCTCCTTTTCTTTTTGGCTCATTTTGTCTCTTTTTGTCTTGACATTTCTTTACTCTTCTCTGATTTTCTCTCTTTTCTTCTTTTGTGATCTCCTTCTGTCTTACCTTGTCTCCAGTTTTAACGCTCTCTATTGGCTTACCGCTGTAATGACGTTGTGGAGAATAGATGAACCTGAAGCGTAAAATTCAAAGCTTTACATAGATACTAAACTTTAGTGGGTCATTACCAAAGAGCGACAGCAGAGAAGTTTGTAGGTGTGTTTCCGGCCATTTTGTCAACTCACAAAAATAAAGTTTTTATATATTTACGGTAGGAAATGTACAAAATTTCTTTATGGAACATAAATCCCAAAGATTTTTGGTATAAAAGAAAAATGTATAATTTTGACCCATACCATGTATTGTTGGCTATTGCTATTCCTCAGAATGGTTTTGTGGTCCAGGGTCACATGTATCTTCTCACCTCATTGCCTTATCTCATTTTATCTTCTTTCTGTTCTTGTCTTGCCTTGTATTTCCCCATTTTCTCCTCTTCTGATCTCATTTTGTCTCACCTGGTCTCTATTTTATCATTCTCCTTCTTATTGATCTCTTTTTCTCTCATCTCATTGCCTTGTCTCATCTCATCTTGTCTTTTTTCCTCTCTCTTCTCCTTGTTTTCCCTCAGATCATGTCTTCTTATCTCCTTTTGTCTCACGCTTCTGTTCTACCATCTCTTCTCCTTTTGTCTCCCCTCTCATCTTTCCTCATCTCCTCCATCTTTTAGTGTCTCACCTCATTTTACCTCCCTCCTCATTCTGTCTAGTCTCGTTTCTTTTCTCTTCTCTTCTCAAACTAGAACTTCCTTAAATAAAGTGCTGCGTTTTATTCAGTTCATCCAAATTAGTGTTTTTCACGAATTTATTGCGAAATCTGTTTTGGTCCTTGTTTGATGTTCCGTTCAAAACAACAGGCAAAACAGAACAAACAACAGCCATTTAATATTCTATCAGCTGCAGAATACTAAATATTTGTTGAGTTGTTTCAGCTTCTGCTTGTTTCGTGCAATATATTTGCTTATTTACACATATGCATTATCTTCAGATACATTACTAAAGCTTTGTAATACAACATATTTTTCTGTTGATCATGGCTGAAATACAGCAATGCAGGTAGGAATGTTTAAGAGAAAGCGTTCATTTTTCTCTGACAAACTAACATACTTTCAGAGGTGACTGTGGAGTCATATCGCCAGAGGGCAAAAGTACTCGGAGCGTACGGACGGTACAAAGAAAAAACCTTCCTCCTGCATCTATCATTGCTTTCTGCCAGATCACATCATCCAAGAAGTTTTCGCCTGCTGTAAATGAGTTTTTGCGGTTGCCGGGGAAACCGAATCAAGTTGAACTTAGCTGTGGCGTACAGGAATTCGTTCAACTCGAGAATGTTTTCCTGCCCTTCAAGTGCGTTGGAAGGCCTCGGAGAGGCGTTTTACGCCCCGTGACTCATATTGCCGTCATGATTGAACGAAAACATTGAGCAGCGCCTGTCATCCTGCTTAGCGCTTTTGGAAGAGAATTCTCCTGCACGAATCGGCCCCTCCGGGTTGTGGGGAAGCACTCGCGCTTTGCTTTCCTTGTTCTGTTTCGTGTAATGAGATAGTAAGCTGGATTCACACTCCAGTGAGCACACAAAACAAATAATGTTACAAAACTTTCAAGTTTTCGCCGAGTTTAGATGGTTATGATGTTGTTTGAGGTTATTTACTGTCGCAATCAGATCGTTCGGTATTTCACGAGTATTAAACAAGGCGCTTTGAAGGCCTGCCAGGGAAGTTGTTTTGATGGTGGGGATTTGAAAGAAAAACCGTGCCAAAAGCGGAGCCAATGGTCTGAGCATCTAAGACATAATGGAAGGGGCGGGTGGCGACGGGATGCGTGCAGGAAATCAAGAAAAAAAGATGGTCGAGGGGAGTTGAACTTCAAAAGGTCATTGGATATTCCTCCGCTGCTCTGTGGGCCTGGTGTGGGTGTGATACCTGCGGTGTAACATTTCCCTCTCTGTTCCAAACACACTCAACTTTCTTTGCTGAGGTCGTAACCTTTCCATCAATCGTACTGCGGTTGACCTACGGGGGGGCTCTTTAACTCCTGCTTCTCATACCCTGCTGGCTCGCTGACTGATCTTTGTTTTGTCCCTCTCTTCCGCAGCCCCGACGGAGCCGCTGCTTTGTAAGTTCGCAGACGGGGGACAGAAGAAGAGGCAGAGCCAGAGCAAGTACCCTCAAAATGGCCGACCGTGGCCCAGGGAAGGAGAGGTGAGTGTCGGGACCTCAAAGATTTACAGCATATCCTCAGAACTTACTGTATTTCAGCCCGGTTTCCTTCCTGACATTTTCTTAACCTTTCCCTGGATAGCAGGGGGACTGTTAAAACCCGTAAGGAGGGGATGAGGGGTGTGGAAAATTCCAAGCTTTACATCACTAACATTATATTGTAGATTAAATAGAGAATACATAAAGATAAAAAATAAAACACAAAAAACAAAGAAAGAAAAGTGTATTATTTTTTTAAACTTTGATTGAGTTAACTACACTATACAAAATGTTTATTTCTTAGTATTTCATAGTTTTGCAGTATTAAAATTCTTAACTCAAACTACCTGAAAAGCAAAATAATAAATACAAAATGCAAAACATGCAAAAACGAATAAGATAAATTAACTTTATTTAAGTTTTTCATGAAGTAATTCATTCTGTTCATATCTGCTTGTTTTAACCATAAACTTGCCTTGTTTTTTATTTTAGAAAACAATACTTTATTTCGTAGGTCATTTTGATTCTCAAGTAAATATATGTTGATTTAAGAATTTTTTTATATTTGTTCTGCGAAACAAGTAAAAAAAAACAAGACAAACAAGACAAAAAAAACAGAAAATGACAAACAATATAAAATTCATTTTCATATAGTACATATTTTTATTTTATATTTAAAAAAAAGACGAACGGAGGCGTGAGAAAGTCTATGACAGACAGAGACATCTGGCCCGATCTATCCCCCAAGTCCTTTAATCTCTTCCCTCTTGTTTTTATTCCTGAAAAGTGAGTCTCGTTGGCTGATGTGAAAATGGTGGCAAGGTGAACAACTGGCGTTTTCTGGGCAGCCCCAGTTGCTGGCATGACGCAGCGGTCCGGGGAAGCGTGCCCAGATACCGACCAGACCGTGAACGCCCATTATGAGTAGCTGGCAGCCGCCGTGCCTTTGGCTGCACTCTCTCATGAAGGCGTCTATTTTTTTGCGATGGATTTCAATACGCAGGCCCAGGGGTCCACATTAACCGGAGAGAGAGTCTAGTCAAACGCGGGTGAGGTCGATGGTTTTCCCACCAGTCTCCAGGTCCTCTCCCCTGCCGAGGAGAACTTGGCATCCGACGAGCTGCGGTATATGAGCGTTGTTTATCTGCTCCAGCCCAATACAGGTCTAAGCGGCCAGCTTTCCCCCCTTATTCACTTAGCTGGCGTGGCTCTGTCAACATGAGCTATGCTTTCTGCTGCCTTGTAAATACCAAATAACTTTGTGCCGTATCGAACCCGAGCCCGTCTGGTATTACAGCCCAGTGCTCAGAGGTAATAGATCCACAGCTACGAGTCGTGGGTATGTGCTTTTAAAGATATAAAGAGCCGCTGGCTGGCCCCTATTAGATGACCCTGTTCTATTGCCGGCATTACTCAATAGACTTTATAGGATGCTTGCTTCACCAGGCCGATCTTTCACTCTTTGTTCTTGTGTTTCAGAGTGGCATGACGCTGACCTATGACCCCACTGCAATGCAAAATGGGTAAGAGTCAATTGCTCGTTTGTGTCATAATCCTGATGGAAAGACCAGTGTGCATTTCCAGCCGGTCCAAACTGGTTTCATGTTGGCTAATGCTGGTTAAAGTAAAATTCTGACATTTATTTACTTATTTATTAAATCTATATACGACTGCTTCTTCTGTGGAACACAAAAAAAGATATTTTGAGAAATGTCTCAGTGGTTATGTGCGCATGCAATGGACGTCAATGGGGACCAGTGTTGCTTGGTTACCAACGTTCCCCAAAATATCATCTTTTGTGTTCCGGAAAAAAGAAAGTCATACAGGTTTGAAATGATATGAGGGTGAGTAAATAATGAAAGATAATTTTTATTTTGGGTGAAATTTCACTTTAAGAAGCTTAACTGGGACTGCTGGTGACCAGCGATGCTTGAAAAGCAGTCCAATGGAAAGCAGAAGAATAAATAAATGACTGCTCCCAATGTCTCACTAAGCATTGTCTCCTCCATATTTCAACTCTTTTTCCTCATAGGTTTGTCATAGGGTGAAGCAGTGAACTTATATAAACCCTCAGCAGTGAATCTGTCTTCACACTAGAGTTAGCAAAGTCCGAGATGACACACACATACACACACACACACACACACACACACACACACACAGATGCTGTCATGTCCCATCTGCATTTTGTGCTATTGTTGCACTGTAGAGTGTAAGTGTTTCGTCAGGTGTTGGGTGCTGGGCTCAGGGAAATAAAACCCTCTCTGTCAGTCCGTTCTTGCGGACGAAGCGGCCGACTCTGCGTGTGATCCAGCCCTCTGGGGAAGAGTCATAGTCGCCACCTCTGCTGCACACTTTAGCTTCCTCTGCACTCCTGACTCAGCACTTCCTGTCTTTCAGAAAGGGAGCGAAATAAAGACTGACAAAAAAATGCAATGGGGAATAGAAAGCAGATTGTGAATTTTAAATAACAGAGCTGACTAGAATGTGCTGAGGAGGGGAAATGCTTTATTTGTTTCTTTTCTCATTTTCATCATCGTATTAGAGAATATATTGTGGGGGATTTATTACACATGGTTGTGCCATGTTTGAGGTATTTTAGCACAAAAACCTCTTATTTGGCAGGCATTTGCAGACTGCTTTTAACAATTGATACATGCATGAGTATTTAAAACAAATCATTTATATTTTTATTTGATTTCTATTTATATTATTTTTTTATTAATATTTTATTGTATAATAATTTTATTAAATAATCGATTTGTTCAATTTTATAGTATAATAATTTTATTAAAGAATTGATTTGTTCAATTTTATTGTATAATAATTTTATTAAATAATCGATTTGTACAATTTTATTGTATAATAATTTTATTAAATAATCGATTTGTTCAATTTTATTGTATAATAATTTTATTAAATAATCGATTTGTAAAATTTTATTGTATAATAATTTTATTAAATAATCAATTTGTTGAATGGGTCGTGTAACTTTGGTGCATTTAAGCTTAGCCAAGTAATGGTTCTACTACTGGTAACCAAAAATAATACTGACTAGATATACTTTTAACTTGCTAGCTAATGTCATTTACTTGTTATTTATTTTGCTTATTATCAGAAATAATCTGCAGGGACTCGATTCTTTGTGGATGTGTACTTGGAAGTTAAGTTTGGGCCACTAAAGCGTGTATGCGCAACGTTTCTTTATGTTGTTGCTTTGAAACGTCTATACTGTTTTCATACTTTTATGCAGAAAGCAAAGTATACAACACAAATGCGAATTTGTTGCCAAAAAATACACTATTACTATAATAAATCCAAGGCAAATTTTTCTAAATGACTTGAATAGGTAGAAATAAATGACAGTACCGACTCATGCAGTACATTCTTCACAAATTCCCTTCCGAATTTACAATTAATTCAGTCTTAATGGTTTAACCTCTGTCTGTGCCATCTCAATGTCGGATTGTAATACAAACTTCAGCTGCATTCCACGTTTTAACCCCTTTTCCAAGATTGTGTTACATCTTTTCCGGACATGTGACGCGCTGCTCTCACTCAGGTTGTCTTGCACGACTCTGACAGCTCTCGGGGAGTGTTTGCTCTCTGGGGCAGACAGCGTTTCTTTCCCCACGCTCCATTTCTCAGCTTCCAGACAAGCCAATCAATACAACCTAGCAATGGCGCTTGCAGATGAAATATGTCCGTCCTAGGTACACAATGATAAATAAAGTCCTGCCTTAGAAGTGTAGCTATTGGAAATAGCCGTTGCTTGGCTGAAACAGAGAGGTTAAGCATCTGCAAATAGGATGTGACATAAGCAGATAACACACGCGAGCAGGTCTGCTTGATATGCTAGGTTCATCATGCAAGGACATGCATATTATTTTTTTTTTGCATAGTTGCATATTATTATTAGTTGATACAATTTTGGGAATAAAATATTCATTTTAGATAAAGTGTAAACAGACTCCACATCATTCTTTTTGTAATGTAACTTCTTCAAAAGGACTCACTGATGTATGTGTATGTGTATTTGTGTATCTTGCAGATTCTATTCCTCACCATACAGCATCTCCACAAACCGCATGATCGCCCAGACGTCAATCACTCCATTCATAGCAGCCTCACCAGTCTCCACATATCAGGTAAGATCACAGCCTATACACACCATTTAGAAAGAATAAACACATCCACACATTTGTTTTTCTGTCATGGTAGAGACTTTGTATTGACTAACCCTCACACGAAGCTTTCTGCATTTGAACATTTTTAGTAAAAATATTTACTGTCATGAGACATAGTAGGCAACATATACACATATAGGGACATAATATAGACGTATTGTTTTCATATAGTGTGTATAGTTATAAATATATTCAGAAAATATAATTTGTGTAGATTTAAATGTTATATTTTAAATAAATGTATATTTATTATTTTAAATATGTTTAATATCTAGTTTTCACTATAGGATTTAACTGCAACTGGGGAAAATGTGATTACAAAAACATGTGCATGGCCACATTTAAAAGACAATATTACATGTAAACAAAGATAAATAACCCCCAACAACACATGGTGTTATAGCATATTTTTCTGTTAACTCTGTTGTCTCTCCCTGCAGTCAGATAAAGTGAGCTAACAGTAACTATGAGCATCCTTAATTGATTTGGCTTAAGCTAAACTAAACAAAACATTGCTGAGCTTAGAGAATAGCAAAGCCTTTTAGATCCTCACGAGAACCTCGTACTCGCGCAAACACGCTCACAAAAACATACATACAAACCACCCACGCTGACCAGAGCGCCACTAGTTCACGTCCGAGTTCTCAGCGAGCATTCGCGTGATAAATTTCACACGGCAGAGAGGTTATCTCTTCATCAGATTTCACCATATCACACGCAAAGCGCCCCGCTGGCCTGCGAATTTAAATTGCAAAATGCACTGAAGCCACCGAAACGGGTTCGAATCCGAGCCGACAGAAAATCGATGCAGCGCTACCTTTATTTCTCCTCTAGAACTGCGAAGGAATAGAAGGAGGGCCAAGCGCTTCCCTCTCCGGTGAAAGGACAGGAAAGGAGAGAAAGAATGAGATGGAGAACATGAATCTTTTAGCAGTTGGAGAGACAGACAAGGTGTGTGCTTACACATCTTATTGGACTTAGCGTGTTTAGAGAGAGAGAGACGCCTGAGGCAGATCACAGTGATGAACAAATCCCAGAGGCTTTTCTTCCTAGAACAAAATAAAAGGACACAGAATATAAATTTAGACACCTGCGATGGCTCTAGCTCACTTTTACAATGAGAAGTTTTAAGTTAGAAAATATAATTTATGGGAGTTTACGGCAAGTAGTCGCAAGGGTTATAACTCATTGACTATAAAAGTTTCAATCAAAAGTCAGAAGACATAAATGTTTTTCTTTAGCAGTGGATTTCTATATTAGTTCTCAAATGCCTATTCTTCTAAAAGTGAAATGTATCATTTCTGTGTCAACAGTGGAACCAAAATTTTGATCTGTTTCAATATGATTCTTTTTTCTGGACAATAATAGCAGAAGTATTTAGTTTAACTTTGTATACGAGATTTTAAGGTGCGTGTCTTTAAAGGTGTTAAAGATACAGAGTAGGTCATTGGACTATAATTAAGCTCCCCCCCAAATTCTTTTAAAAACCTGTAGGTGTACAAAAAGCGTACAACCAATTTTGTATTTTTTTCTGACAGCAGATTGTACAGAAAAGTATATAAAAAAGCAAGTACATAAAAAATCTGTGTTAAAAACTGTCATCTTGCTTTATCCCAATTTGCAACGTATACGCTTATAAAAATGATTTATCAAGTGAGCTGTCGGGTACAATTTTACAGGAAATGTCATTTTGGTGTCATTTGATGTCCACATAAAGACCTTTTAAAAAGTATTTAGTAATTATAATTAATAAAACGTAAACTGCAATTTTATGTTTTAAGCAGAGATGTCGGTATAGAGGCAAAGTTACATTTCAGCTTCAAAATTAAAGAAAATTTCATTTTCAGCTTCAAAATTAAAGAAAATTTCATTTTCAGCTTCAAAATGAAAGGAGATTTTCAGCTTCAAAATGAAAGGAGATTTTCAGCTTCAAAATCTCTCAACATGGAGATTTAATTTAAACGACATCTAATGGTGAGCTTGCAAATTGCAACCAACAGCTCACTTCACCGCTCACTCCTCTCTGTCGTTGTCACGTTTTCGCTCCTTTGCCGAATGCACTCTGTAGAGCAGTTTGTCCGTTTAAGCTACTGTATAAAGAACATGATGAATTCCACGTAAGGGGACCCGCGGTGTATGTAGATAGAAATAGCTCATTCTAAAAACATAACGCTTCATTATGTAAGACCTCTGAACACATAGTTATGTATATTATATTGCATTTTAGTCATTTCCTTAATATTACACATCTCACCTTTAAATGAACTAAACAACCTAGTGTAAAAACAATGCACAAACATATTGTGTCCTAAATGAAATAATTGTTGGACTGAGAGGTATTTTGTTGAGAATCACACTGACGGCGAGATGAAAGGAGCGATTTTTGGGGTCCAAGTCGGCCCGAGATGATGAAATTGCTGCGGCAGCTCTGTAATTAGCAGGCAGTGTCGCCGTCTGTAGAATTCCGATCCCTGTGTAATTATCACTCTGTATTACTCGCTCCTGCCTCGACTCTTCTGTGGGAATCGGGGCTCGGAGGGAGCGGGGGGAAAGGCGAAGGAGGGGGGTGAGGAGTGAAATTAAGAAATGCTGGTTTCCGCCCACAGGTCCAGAGTACGTCGTGGATGCCTCACCAACAGTATGTTATGCAACCTACGGTAAGTGCTGCTCAGGAGGCGCTCATTAATCTTGGTGTGTGTTTGTGTCTGCGTGTGTGTGTGTGTGTGTGTGCCAGGGATGTACGGTGTTGAAAGAAACAAATAGATAGGATGGAGAAGAATGAGGTGAGAGTGATTGAGTTTATCTTTTTGAAAAAGAAAGATGTTGTGTGAGAGAAAAGCTGCAGCGGTTTCAAGGTTGCGCCCTCTTGTGGCAGAGCAAGGAGCAGGTCAGAGATGTGTGTGTTTAAAGAAATATTTCATTTAAACATTCACACTTTTGTCATCAAAAGCACCATAAAAGTAGAAATAATCTAATGTCATATTTTCATTTTTGGGTGCACTGTCCCTTTAAGAGCAGAAGACTCCAGTACAGTCGCTGTATCTTGTGCCTCCGGTCAGTCCACAGTCTGGATCAGATAAATGGATCCCCTGTCTGAGCCCCATCGACACAACTTGAAGAGATTGTCTATTGTCCCTCCGTCTCACTCCACAAACACGCTCACAAACCTCTCCTTGCGTTTTATCCTCACCTGAAGTCTCGTCTTAAGAAGGGGTAACCCTGTGACCGAAGTCTGGAGGTGTGCCCACCATCTCTCTGGCTCTCACCTGAACTTGGATTTACTGTAAGCCAAGGGTCTGCATTCCACCCTGAAAATGGCCAGAGGTAGTCTGGAATCAGGCCTTTCTCCTTGGCAGGGGCTGGAAAAGGCTTCAGTCGGCTGTTTCCAGATCCGCAGCAGGCAGACAGAGGTGAATGCAGGGATTCATGGAGAGTGAAGGGGAGAGACAGCAGAATAGAGAAGAAGGGGCAGATGTCTGTCTGACTAGATAATGATATCCCAGATTTTGCGTGTGTATGTGTGTAATAGGACGGGAGGTTTGATAATGATGATTATGTTGTGTAAATGTGTTTGTAACCAAACCCTCAAATCTAATGATCTGGCAACCCGTCAAATACGACCTCAGCTGCCTTGGAGAGAGAGAGAGAGAGAGAGAGAGAGAGCGAGACTATCGAGAAGGCAGTGGGAGTTTGTGAACTGATCTCTAATTTGAAATTCCTGGAAAGAAAACAAAAACCTGGAGAAGTCTCTTCCTTTCTCTTTGTGGATCCCGCGAAGAGAGAAAGCAATTAAAAGTGGCTGAGAAAAGGGATGCATTGTTATTGGAGAATGCTGCTGCATTTGGCACCTTGTTACCGTGGAGACACGTGACCATAGCGACCGGAGCCGACGATGAGGGTTTAAGCAGATCAGCAGACAATGGAAGCACTCGGAGTTCTCTCTCCGCACTGCAGTGTGTGTGTGTGTGTGTGTGTGTGTGTGTGTGTGTGTGTGTGTGCGTGCGTGCGTGCGTGCGTGCGTCTTAAGTGCACCTGCTGTTGTGACCTGCTGATTATGTTAGTCATACAGCTGAGTTATGCATTATTATCCAAATCAGATCTGTGTGTGTGTGTGTGTGTGTGTTCGTGCGTGCATCCTTAACACTCCTTTCTAATCCATGGAATAATACTGCAATTAATTGTTTTATACTAACAAAATCTTAACAAATATAGTCATGCTTTTGAAACAACAAATTTTTACTTTAGGGTGAGGATAGTACATGTATCACATTTGAAAGATTTTCATAAAAAAAGGTTTTTTGTCTAGCTGTGCTGGTCTCTAAACCATGCACGCATACCAACCAACATACACACACTTACCCACGATGCACCACCCAGAGGGCCATCACTCAACAGTACCTGTTACTTTCCATCACAGTATGGAGAAGAATCCCAAGCCGCCCTAACCAAATCACATCCTGGAAATGAACATTAATGAATCAAGACCGCAGTGCATTACAGCAAAGCTGCTTAAAGTGGAACCGCCACGCAAGACGAGAGAAAAGAAATGAAACGCTTCTCTAAGCCCCTGCTAGTCACGGCCATTTGCCGAAACAAAGAAGCCCATGTTTGAATAAAGATTTGAGTTTATCAGAGCTTCATCGCAGCCGACGAGGCTGTGTTTGAACTGTGGGAATTGGCAGCTATTCCGCGGCACGTCTTGTCTGCGTGAGAAAGAAAACATGTACGCTATATGTTAAGAATTGTCTTTAAATGGTGGGAATTGGTAGTTGTGCTCTGGCACATATTGTGTGTGTGTGTGTGTGTGTGTGTGTGTGTGTGTGTGTGTGTGTGTGTGTGTGTGTGTGTGTGTGTGTGTAGCTGATGTATTTAAGATTGATATCAAACATCCTCCCTGGCAGCCTGTTTTTTTTAAGCACCGGTACCTGAGAGGGACAAAAAGAGTCGCTTCCTCTTCCTGTCTCTATTTAAGATATCTTGGCAAAAACTCGCCTTCCTGTGATGTCACATGAGATTTGTGGTTGTCTAGTTCACATCAGAACCTTGGGCCTTAAATTGCGCTCGCAGACATTTTTTGGCATCCGAGTCTCCAAAAATCAGCTTAGATAAATGTATGTTTTGTGTGAGGCTGAAAATGAGTATACAGGCTGTCGTTTGAAGGGAAGGGGACACAGATTGAGGAGAGAGAGAGAGAGAAAGAGAGAGAGAGAGAGAGAGTTTACAGGCTGCCTCAGCTCTATGCAGAAATCCTCTCCGAATGTCACTCACTTTTCCAATACTCCCCTCAGAGAAATGAAGGAAAACACACACGCACACGCACGCAGCTTTAATCATCTGTCTAAGTCTCACACTGATATGGCTGTAAATTAGAGTGGAGAATTATTCAGCGTGGATTTCTTTTTTCTTCCCTCATTATGAAAGCTTGTCGCGGGGCGGGGGAACTGTTAGCTCGAGGCTCTCGCTTCTGAAAGCTAAGACGCACGGCAGCCGTACGAAAGAGGCTGAGCGTTTTACCTCTGAAAGCTTGAATAGAGACAGAGGGCTTCTGACACCAAGTGTCTGTATGGTTTATTCTTCAAACGCAGGCTTTACTAAAAGCACCAGCACCACCAAGCTGCACTCGCTGAGAGACAGAGAGACGCTGCTGAAGTTACACGCTCGTGTGTGTAAAGGCTTTCTTGCCAGTATTCACTTTATTCTTTTAGGGAGATTGTCTGGCATACAGCTCTGTAGAAAGTGGTACTTTTTACTCAAGGTAACCAGTCATTTATTCTAAACTGTTATACCAAACAATTTAGTGGGGATCATTATAGAAGCGTCTTGTGTTGGAGGCAACAAAAACTGTCATTTTGACAAAGAAGTTAACATGGTTAGTATTGTCACAAATGAAGTCACTCAACTAGAAATGTTACTTTTGGTGAGAATATGTAGTGTAGTAAGTTATTTTTCTACTCATTTTTTGCCAGCTAGATAAAGCATACTTCTGTTGATTTTTTGTTTTGTGTCACAAATGCACCTATTTGATTTGAGCAAAAACTAAAAAAAAATGTTTGTTTAACTTTGTAGTATAGGGTTCCACAATATTGAAGGCAAATGCGATACACGATAATTTGCTAATATGATAATGCTTAAATTTGGCTTAAAAAAATAAAAATTTATTTATATTTAAATGTAAATATTTCAATGTTTTTATATTCATATAGCTTATTTTATGTAATTATATTACTATATTACCTTTTATGTATTCATATATTAAAATATTATTATATTTTTGTCTTTATTGTATATTTTGTATTTTTTATTGTATTTTTATATATTTAAAAGATTAAATTGTCTTTAACAATTAAATATTTATTTATTTTGTAATTATACATTATTTTGTATATAATATTGATATATATTATATTATAATATTTGTATTTTATATTAATTCAATGATTATATTACATTTTATGTATTCATATATAATACATAATATTATTTATCAGTACATAAATATAATTATTAATATATAATAATTATATTATACTATACTATTATACTGTACTAAAATATATTTAAAAACTAAAAATATGTATAATCCTACCATACATGTAGAATACATTTTGCATTATTTCTGGGAAAAGACAGCATCACTCTCTCTGTCTCCAGTTTCTATTCTATTTGCATTGACCTGAAACTTGGACTAAACACAAATTTTTGGAGGTATTAAAAATGCAAACCAATTCCATATCTCAGACTTTTAAACTCTACTGTACCTTGAAAGTGATAGTTAACCCCAAAATATGATGCTGTGAGGGGGATCTTCTGCTGTACTGATAGAACAATCTAAAAAACAGCATTGCTAACAGGAAAGAGTCTCTCACAGAGCTGAACAACAGTTTCTCATCTCCTCGGCCTTTGCCAAACCATCTGAGAAGAATTGAACTTCAAGACAAAGCACTTGACAAAGGGTCTCCTCGGAAAGCTTAATCCTAATCAAGTTGGCATGCAAGAACCGGCATGAGCGCGCGTACCTTTCTGGCCTGCTTCAGTCATGTGACCGCTTCGGATGATGGCTCAGGTCAGCGCTTACAAATCGTAGCCTGTCTCTCTCTCTGTCTTTACCTCACATGTGTTAGCACTCTCATCCCGGCGTGCTTGAAACGTAAACACGGCCGTGGAGCCGAGCAGCTCTGCTGTTAAGTGGGCGATGCATCATCTCTGCAGAAGTATGCATGACGCGCATTTGGATCGCATTATTTCACTTGTTGAAGTGGAACAGCTCACGTCTGGCCCCTGTAATAGGGCCCAGCTGCAGGCAAGCAGACCGTATGAGATGAGTGAAAGAGTTTTTCGTGGAGAGCATGAGTGCGTGATCAACCTGGACGCCGCTAATGAAGTTGTCCAGATGCATTGTTGAGTGGGTCCTCATTTCTTCAGGTGCGTGTGTCTGTGTGTCATAGGGTGCTGTGATCACGCCAACCATGGACCACACCATCTCCATGCAGCAAGCTAACATGATGGGTCCCCTCACCCAGCAGATGAACCATCTGTCCATGGGTACCACTGGAACTGTAAGTGTCCTCTCCTTTCTCTCAATACCACTCCACAGTTTTCCTTTTGTCTGATGTTCAATGCATCATGGCCTATTCACACAGAAACAAAACAACAAATCCAAAGCAATAAGTAAAAAGTTAAACTATTCATGTTTGTCAAAAATTCAATGAACTGCAGTATTGCAGAATACTTTCGGCTCTTCTGCCAGCCTCCATTAATCGAAAAGAAAAGAAAAGAAAAGAAAAGAAGCCAAATACTAATTAAAAGTTTGCAAACAGCCATAGGAAAAAAACAAAGGACAAACTCTACCCAGGGGTGTAGAAAATACTGAGAAATGATCATGAAATGAGGATTATGGTGTCAGGCGAAATTTTACTTGGGTAAATGTATTTAGCTAAAAACATACACAGTAAATTAGGTAAAAAAAGACTTACATTGCACTACACTACACTACACGTCTTGTTTCTGGATGTGTGCAATCCCCTGGGATCGAACCTGTGACCTTGGCATTGCTAGCACCATGCTCTAACCACTGAGCTACAGAAAAGCCCATGTATCATGTACATTGCAAAACTGTTTTTTTAAACATTTCCTGACGTTACAACTTCATTTTCAGTTATTGAGAAAAGTTCAATTATACCATGTATTTTAATTAGGGCTGTCAAACGATTAATCACATCCAAAATAAAAGTTTGTGTTTACATAATATATGTCTGTGTACTGTGCATATTAATTTTGTATTTATAAAAACAAACCCATGCATGTATATATTTAAGAAAAATATAAAAATTAATAAACATTTAAATATAATTTCTGTTATTGGTAAATACAAACAAATACATCTAAATATTTCCTAAATATATATAGGCCTACATGATGTGTTTGTGTTCATAAATACAAAATGAATATGCAAACTGACATCTATTATGTAAACACAAACTTTTATTCTGAATGCAATTAATCGTGATTCATCTTTTGACAGCCCTAATTTTAATGCATTTTATACTATGTATTCTGTATTATTAACAACAAAAAAGGCCACTTCAAAATATATGTAAAGCTGCTTTGCAATGCAAATTTTAATTGAACATTTATTCATTTAGCAAAGGATTCATTATTTATTCATTTATCCAAGCATCCATTTCCATAAGTGCGGTACACAAAACTACGTTTTATATGTAAGGCTGATTTATAAAAAACAAAGTGCACAGATTTTGCGCATGCACGCTTTAAGGTTGAAGTCTATTTAAAGCTGTACACATGACGAACAATCCCACATCTTAAAGGGATTGTTCACCCAAAACAAAATTCTTTCATCATGTATTCACCTCAAGTCCAAAACCTGCAGATATTTTGAGAAATTACTTTTGGGTTCATACAATGGAAGTCAATGGGGGCCAGTGTTGATTGGTTATCAACGTTCTTGAAAATATCTGCTGTTCGTACAGGTTTGGATTGACATGGCGGTGAATAAATGACGAAAACGTTCCCTTTAAACATGAGCCACTATTGTGAAACCAGTGCACTTGCTGAAACCGGCTTCTGTTTGATTGCAGTACATGACTGCGGCTGCTGCTCCTATGCAGGGGACCTACATTCCCCAGTACACTCCGGTGCCTGCCTCAGCTGTCTCAGTGGAGGTGAGTTTCTGTGTGACTGCATCTATTCACCGCTCTCACTCATTAGATGACTGTTGCTAATTGAACGTGTGCAGATCGGTCGCCTTGGGCCGTAATCCACCCACCACTTCCTTAGTGCATTTTATTCCGGCTTTACAAGGCCTGACTCCAGCTTGCCGCATATGTTAAGTTAATTCCACTCGGAGTACTCGACACAGCCCGAGGCGGCCTAATGCAGGTTAAAAGGTATTTCTGTTTTTGGTGAGGAGACGTCCTGTAATTACGACATCACTTCCTTGCAGGGAGTGGTGACGGAGGCTTCTCCACAGAGCGTTCCTTCGTCGCAGGACGTCGGCGGTCAACAACAGCCTCTGGGCGTGGACAACACCAGCGATCACGCGCCCACCTACTCTTTCCAACCCGCTAAGTGAGTTTTTCAGCACTTATATATAGACAGTATAAGGTGGACATCTGTTTCCTGTAGTTCACCCAAAAATAAAAATGCTCA
The DNA here is from genome assembly GCA_026939265.1 of Oreonectes daqikongensis. Classification (NCBI taxonomy): domain Eukaryota; kingdom Metazoa; phylum Chordata; class Actinopteri; order Cypriniformes; family Nemacheilidae; genus Oreonectes; species Oreonectes daqikongensis. The sequence goes on from JAOTQM010000311.1 coordinate 3,452,457, forward strand.
TGTTATCAAAACCTGTGTATGATGAAGATATTTTAAGAAATGTTTTAGTGGTTTTGTGTCCATATACAGTGGAAGTCGATGGGGGCGAATGTTGTTTGGTTACCAACATTCTTCACGATATCTTTTGTGTTCAGCAGAAGAAGAAATCATTTTTCTTTCTCTTATGTTTCTCTCTCATTCCCTCAGATAACCAGAGGAGGAGGGGGGCGTTGAGGTGACAGTGTTGCCTTGAGACTGGGGGACTGCGACGAGGGAACATTGAAGACGTAGTAACGCAAGAGATAGGAAAACACGTTTGTGTCTACTTTCGCACAAGCATCAAAACAAAAAACAAACGATTTTATTTAACACCTGGCCCACATCGGAGGACCTTTTGGAGAACTCCCATCCAGATCTTCAACGAGAGAAATGCAGTGTGGGAGATCGAACCTACTGTTAATCGGCTACCCGAAAAAACTTTACCTTCATGAAGTGACGAATTCAGACAAGTACAAGTTTTCCTATTGTTTTTTTTGAATGTGCAGGTAGGTTTCAGAAACAGTGGGCTTTTCTATTAGATGAGGAAGCACGTTCTTGTAAAACAGTGAGAGATGGAGCTAAAGAAGTCTTCCTCGGATTCTAAGCTATTATTACTTTTCTTTTTATGAGTTAGATTTTAGTTTTCTAGAGAATATCAATGTTTTTTTATCTTTGTTGCCTTAATTTCGAGAAACATCTAAGACTTTTTCCTGTCTGAACCGAACAGACTGACCAATGCAGTGAAAATAAGCAGAAACCGAAAGGAAGATTATGTGTATAGAGCAGAGAGAGAGAGAGAGAGAGAGAGAGAGAGAGAGAGAGAGAGAGAGAGAGAGAGAGAAAGAGAGGTATACTGGAGATGTTTTAAATTATCAGTGGTGACTTTGTGTTTAAAAGAGAGGACAGACAAAATATTGGGATGATGATGATGATGATTAAAGAGAGTTGCATTTTTTTTAGAAACAGAGGAAAAAAATGTTAATCCACTGCATCATGGAAATGCAGTTTATTGTGTAGTGCAGATCATTTTTAATGGCATTATTGTTTTTATCTGCAATATTTTTTATGAGCTTTAAGGTGTTTTTAGCCTGCTTTGCTTGTTTCATTGCGGAAAAAAGAAACTAAAACGGTCACACACAAAAAAGTACTGGCAGTGCAAATCTACATAGATAAGAGCTTATGGATTAAATCAAAACAAAAAAAGCAAATGTGTGCAAAAAGCAATAGAAATAGGAAATTGTTGACAATTTCTTTAGTCTTTCTTAGCTGTGGATCAAATGCAGCCCATGGATGGCATATTTTATACCAAAGATGAAGAAACCCCCCTCAAGACAGTGGAGTGGATTAATTTTTCATTTTCTTGTTTTCTATTTGAGATTTTTGGGTGTTTTAATAATTATGTTTCACGGGTATCCGTTTGACCTTGACGGCCAGATGGATACTCCTAAAGGTTTAAACTTCCTTCCACTGTTGCAGAATCTGTGTCAAATGTTCGGTTTGAGAGGCAAAAACACCATCACGGATTTTGCGCGAGTGTGATCTTTCCACCAGAGGGCGTCAGAGAGTGACTGACCCATCTTTGTTTTCTAGCCTCTGGCCATGAGCTATACCTCTCTATCACTGCACCTTCTCAGTCACTGACCTAGGGTCAGTCGCTATAAACCACATCACACATCCATTGAGCTTTCTTACGCAGAAGGCTGTCGTTGTTTGAACTCTGCAGGAAGGAATCAAAACACTAGTGTGTATTTAAACTCTGTGTACAGATCACTACCTCATCGAAAGCAGTCTTACCATGAGGAAACACAGGTATATAGGCTTTGAGATAAATGAGCAGTTTTAGAAAAATTTGCATCTCTTGCATTTGTGCGTTTGACAAATGTTGCAAAACAAGCACATGGCCGCAGACGTGTTTGCAGTCGCATCGATCGAACGCCTCATGTTGTATGCAAGGTTTCTTTAATCAACCCGATGCCATTGGTCATAAAAGTGAGACGTTCAGGTGCCTTGTTGCAAAGCGATAGCGGCGGATTCTATTCGAATTAGAAATATTATTACATTACAGTACATTTAATTTCGGCCTTGCGTCTCAGTTCGTCAGCCTGCCCATTCCAGAGGGGGGAACTAGCAAATACAAGAGTAGATAGAGGTAAACATCTCATGTTTTTTTTAAGGCTGCTGTCTATTATTTACAGTGGTTAGGATGTTAATTTTATACAGCAAAGAGTTTCAATACACATGGTGAATTCTAGACTGCCTTCATGTTTCTAAGCCTCATAAATACGCCTCCTAATTTTACAGTCAGGGTCATGAAGACTTCTCGAGGTGCTCTGGGAATAAATCCAGCTGTCAGTAGGAAGAAGGCAGTTGTATTGGAAATATATATTCGGACTTTTTTGTATGAACTGTGTACTGAGGGACTCATGAAAAACAAATTATGAGTTTGATCTGTGTATTTGCTTGTCATAGTGGTCCGTGTGCTCTTTATAACATCTTTCACTGTGTTTACCAAGAGTTGAGTCTCTTTGGTCTTCTCAGAACCTCGACAACAGGACCTCTACTGCAACTAAGTAATGATATCAATTAGCCACTAGGGGGCAGTGTTAACGCAAAGTTGGTGACTATCCACTGTATTGGATTTAATCGATGTTTGGATGAGTTCTGGAAACGTCAGTGATGTTGATAAGCGTAAGGACCAAGTACTGCTTAAATAAGGAAAACAAGCTAGCTTCATTTTCACTTCTTACAGAAAAAAAAAGAAAAAAGTCACTGTGTTTCGTGTCTGTTCTCCACTGTCTGTTTGGAGAGTTGTTTTTATCATGTGCTGCTATCAAGCATTCAGTATTTAAGGGACATAGAGAGGTGACACGGGCTTACGAGGGATGTACGTGGGGTTTCTTTAAGGAGTATGCCTCTCTTTATGAAGTGAATTAATGCGTGAGATTAAGCTGGAGGTTTCCTTTAAGCTTCAGGACAGAGTTCTCATCCCAGCTATAATTCACTAAGCTAAACATTCACTACAAAAGTTGTGCTCCCATTGTAATATTCTGTTTTTCATTGGATGTGAGGTCCAGGCCATGCATTGTTTATCTGTATTTGATTGGCTGTCACGGTTGAGGTCTTTGAATGAAGAACGTTCATCGGACTGTCGAGACTTTCAACTCAACGCGAAGGGACAGCGTGTCGCGTTCAACCAAATTTACCACAAACGGCAAAACCTCAATTAGAGACTTACTGGCGGATGAAATAGAGAAATATTTATGGAATTGTTTTCTGTACAGGTGTTGTTGAAATATGAAAGAGGAACAGTTTTACGATGATTTTCTGACTTGCTTCACTTTCTTGCCTCCCATGTGCTCGAGCTGTGATCCCGAGAGCATCTGTAGACCAGTGGATGTTAGGTTTAAACTTCTGTTTATTAATTTTCCTTTTGATGAAGCTTTCAATAAAAAAATCTACAAAATCACACTGTTTTTCCATTCTGTTTGTGCTTTTTGCACTGTTGCTAAGAGAAAAAAAATGCTGTTTAAAAAAAGACAAGATGACACCTGATAGCACACATGCATGTGGGAGACGTCTATTTGATGTTTGCATTTACATCTGCAAGACGTAGTTTTTTGATTGTTGCTCATCTGCAATACATCTCCTGTCAGATATAGGAAAAGGAAACTGCAAAAATAATCAGAGGTTTCATAACTGTTTACATTTTACAATTCATTGTTTGAGTTTAAGGGGCATTTTATTTTAAGACTGCAAGTATATCATTTAACAAAAAATGCTGATTATCACAAACTGAATGTTTTTGACACAATACTTCGTGATAAATGTGATAAACTACACTTGTGCTTTTTCAGCTAGTACGCTGTAAAAATATCCAAAAACAAATTGAAATTTTCTGTCAGCTGTGGCGAAAGAAATATAACTCAAAATATGTATTTTCTGTACATTCTTGTAAATGTGCATTTTTTCTATCATTTTACAGTTTTTATAGAAATCTTGTTAAAACCCAGAAATTTTCTGCCAGCTGGGGTGTAAAATTACGTTTTCTTGTACATTTCTGTATTTAAAAAAATACATGAAAATCTGTAAAACTCTGTTTTTTGGGGGGAGGGGGGTTGTCTGTGAAAAAACAGCAGAAAAATTCTGAAAAATTACAGGTTTTATTTTTTACAGTGTAGACATGTACACATGTAGTACAAACTGACCTTAACTAATAATCAAATATGATATTGTAAACCAATTCCAAATTTTATTGCAAAAAATGGCTTTGCAAGGTGAAGTTAGTTCTGCAAAAAGCTCCAGCATCATTTATTTGCACATGCCATTTGTTTACATTTTTTAAATTATGATTAATGTTGAGTGTTTATAAAGGGTCCAAAAGTCTCCAAATACTCTTTGGAGCCCAGCATAATCCTATACGATACAAAAATACAAACCTATACAATCCAGCCAAAAAAAGTCCACACGCTGCACAACGCTTGATTTCAATGGAAAGACTGAGAGTTAAGTGACCTCTGTGGCTCTCTGTAGTGGCCAGTAACCATTTGGGCCGCTTTTCCTCCTACTCCTTTGAGTCTGATCGATGGAGGGATTGTTCGTACACACAAGCGACCGTTTCAGTCTTCCGTTGACCTTTCAACCCGACCTCCCCCTCCCCGCAACCTCTGTCTGTCTTTACCCAGCCAACAATACTCATTTTTATATCTGACATTTAGACAGCGAGAAGGAGGGAGTCTCTCTGTAAATTGCACACTACTCAATTGGTTCTTCTGTTTAAGAAGCTCGATCAATGCAGTGTCTGACACACTGGGTTTTCGTGCTTTGTTTAGTGCATTAAGATGCTTAAGACTGCAATAGTCAGTCTAGATTTATGTTTTCACTTTTAGATGTTTGTATTAAAGAAACTATGGATCCCATTGCACTTCAGAGCATTGAAATTAAGATAGCAGGGAATGCGAATAGATCAGATATCTTGAACCTCCTTGTTATTGGCAAAGGCATCATTTTACATTATGATGTAGATTTAAAATGAATATTTTTCATTTCGCTCTACATGCATGCATATGAAATAACCACCCGGTAACTCAAGCCTATATTGTCTTTCCCATGTTTTGTGCCATTAACACATTTTCCATGGTCTCGTCTGTTTACAGTCCCCTCCTTCCCTGTTCCATATGCCCCACCAGTTCCTTCCTCACCGCCATTGCATCTTTTGTCATTTTCTCAATGTTTCATAAGGTTGTGTCATGCTGTGCTGGTTCTGAAGTCTCCGAGTTTGCATAACGCTCAGAACTGCTGCCAGAAGGTGTTTAGCCTGTTTTATATCTCTCTGTCTCTCCCTCAAGGTTTGATGGGAAAAATGGTTACCAGGGTCAAAGAACATATTAAATGTAGTTGGAACCAACGGTTGGAAAGATTTACATAAGACTCCACTCTCAATGGTTTCTTGACTGAAATGATTTTTCTAATATGTTTTGCAGTTTTCATATCCCTGGTGTTTGCATTTTACAGCCAAGAGAGTTGTTTTATTTAAATCAGCTCTCAGAAATATGAAGCAATCTTGCATTTCACTGGTATTGACCTACTGTGTCCTGTAAGTGCTTGAGTATTGATGTATCTCGTAAGCCAGGAAAGTGAGTAATGGCATGGGAACTGGTGCACGCTTGCTTTCGTGCTCAGCGGCGCTTAAGCAAAACGGTATGTATTGCATTATTCTAATAAGTAAAAAACTAGATGGAAGAAGAAACCTGCGCAATATCTAGAGACGGTTAAAATATCTCACAGAATTTTCATGTTCTTTATTTATAAAAATCAAATTTGATAATACTATTAGCTTCCTGAAAGTGTGCCGTACTCTCGGCTTCATTTAACTTATTTTAACATTCTCAAAGCACATTTCCAGGTATCATCAGAGCAGAAAATAGAAAAGGTGAGCAAAGTTATAATGCGGAAAATGAAGGTGCATATTATTCTAGGTTCATTGCCACTTTGGACCTGCAGTTTGGTTGAAATAATCTTCATGCTCTTTGATTTTTCCCTGAAGAAAAGCAAAACCCATTTAGGATAAAGGCCAAGTTGGAGGAGTTGGTTCTGAATGTTGCAGAGGCCTCCGAAGTTTTGTGACCCGAACCGGTCAAGTATGACATCTGGAGAGAACTGGGATGACCCTTGATGTCTTGCATGAAGAACCATTGTTTCTATGGTTACCTGCAGACCAATAACAAGGCCCCGTTGTTTCCAATATAGGTAATATACAAATACATGAACTGTCTACTAGACTTTAACCACTCAACCACAGCTATAACTTCTTTGCCAAAAGATTTCTTAAGGAGTCTAAGCGCTGATGACACCTCGCTTCAATCTGTAATGGCTTTGTGTCCGATTGTGACAGTACATAATGACGAAACGTAAAATCGCATTGTTCTGAAAGGGTTTTCCAATCCTTCACGTTAGCTCTATTTCACGTCTCTTATAAAGAGCAATGCTGTATCTTGCTGTGAGACAATATTCAACAGTCTGTGTGTTTTTGTTAGTAACGGAGACAGATGGGATCGTGTCAATTTCATTTTATCATAACGACCTCCGCCTCTCTCTCCTCCTAATGGAAACTGACAATCACATACCTCTCAAAGACAGCGGATGACACAGCGGGACTCTCGGCCTGCGCGGAAAGCCAGGGCTCCATCTCAATTCCCGAGCAGAGGATCGATTACCTCAGCGCTATGGAAACCGTTTCGAAAGATCTCATCCTTCATTACAAAGCGCAGGCATGAGAGTCGAGCCTCTCAGGAGGCAAAGCGCCGTAATGACCTTCATAAAGGAGGGAAAGCAAAAGCTGACTGATTGACCAGGTCTTGGAAGGTTGACGCATTTATCAAGATGACAGGCGTCGTCGTAGGCGTCCGCCTGAAATGGGAACAGCATCGAACGATCGCCGGATAACAGATTTCTTGTTAATAGACACAATGTTTATAATCGCAGATATTTTGTGTAATGAAGCATGCTTAAAACATTTGGAAACGTTCACATAATTGGCTGGATGTTTGGGAGAAAACATTGCATTTTGCTTGACTGGTCGTGATGTCACTAGGGTATCTGGACTGCTGTGTTTCCATTATGTGGAAGTTGGAGGTGAGTTGGACCTACCACAGTCAAACACACTGTAATCCTGGCTGACGTCAACAGACTAACCCTAGAATCAAGGGAACACTTGTAAGAAAAAGCAGATGTGAGATTTCTGTAATATCACAATCACTTCTCTTCCTTTTTCTCCTATAAGCAGAGTCAAGTAACCTTATGTGTCTGCTCCAGAAATTCTGAAGAGCTCTCAATGATGTCACCGCTCGGATTCGCCAAGATACCAAAGTCTTAAAGCAAATTATTCCATAATTTACTCCCGCTCATTCCATCCCAGATGTATAAACAGTTTCAAAGCAAAAACAAACAGTTGTTAATGCGCATGCTCGCTTTTGTGGCCCAAACGTAACTTCCGGTACACATCCGCAAAGAATAGAAGAACTTACCAGTACAAGAAACGTTACTTGGCTAAACTTAAATGCGACAAAGTTGCACGACACAGTCAACAAATTGTTTTCGGATTCTAAAGTGCATTTGATTAGACAAGAACTTTGATGAGAGGCTGAAGTGTAGCATGATGTCATCGAATTTTTAGATTTAGATTTTGAGCGAACGTGCGAGACTCAGTTTATTGACGTCCTTACGGCTAACATATTTTTTATAAAAGGAAAAAAACGTTCATTTTAATTTCAGTGGATCTTTGAAGATATTTGTTTAATATTTTAATTTGGTTGTTTTTTTTATTTTAATGTTGGTTGTATTTTGTTCAAACGTTTGTGTAGCGTTCAAAAACTGAAACAGGAAGTTCTTCAGGACCAGCGTTGGATCAGCTTTGCTTACATTTTCCGAAGTGGACTATACTGACCTTATTTTTCTCTTTAGGATGTTTAGAGGAAGCAAAACTGAGCAAAGCAAATTGTTTACTTTGTTCACCTAAAACATCACCAATACAGTATATTTTCTTTCTGATAAGTATTTACATATTGACTTCAGATATAAAGCTATAAAGTCGTGTGTAATACCAGACTTTATCCTGAATCTGTGAATCCTGTCAGGGTTATGTAAGTGCACAATCTATCTCATTCTTTTTGTGCCAAGCTGATATCCTCTATTCTTCTCCATTTTCCTCCACAGTTTTCCTGGAGCTACAGTGGGAAACATCACACAGACACTCTTTTTTCCCATGTTTCCATTCCCGCTTTCAAGATATGACGAACTCCACAGCGGCTCGGGCGGCCAGAGCGGTTGCCATAGTGTCGGCCTCAACAACATGCACAAACAGTGGCAGTGTGATGTGTCGATGAGGCCAGGGCAGCACAGCTGGGCACTCGACTTAATGCTACTGAGTGAATCCAGGTGCAGACACGTCTTTGCCATGGAGAGCGACCCTATCCCACTGATCTGAGATCAGTAATTTTTAGCGTTGGGATCCAGGCCCTCCTGAGAGACGAGGAATGTCTGTTTTCCGTACAGGGCGGTGTGGAGAGGCTTTGGGTGTATAGTGAATATAAAATAAGAGAATTATAGCGTCTTTAAACTACTGTTTGTTTTTCTATGGAGCAGGATGGGGCACTCGCTCATTCATATGTTTTAACGCTACATGGGTCAATGCTAAACCGTGTGTGTGCGTGCACGCTCTGGTATGAGCGTGTGTGTGTGCGCGCACATGTGCTGTTAGGGCATTCCACTGGCCTTTAGCATATTATGGATTATCTTGGCATTGATGTAATGGCCCAACGGGAAAAGGGTTTTGGACTCTCGCTAATAAGTTAACTGATGAATGGAATGCTACATTAAGTCCTTTGACATGTTAAATATTGGCTAAGTCCTGCACATTACTTCTGTCCTCTGTGGTATGTAATAACCCAAGCTTAACATGGACTGGCCCTGTTAGATCAGAGCCATGTGTCTTACTCATGTTTGTGAAGCGAATGATAATAATTTCTTCACAATAGTTCAGTAAAGTACATTATATGTATGCTTGCTTAAAGGAATAGTTCACCCAAAAATGTCATCATTTACTCTCCTTATTGTCATTTCAGACCTGTATGACTTTCTTTCTTCTGCAGAACACAAAAGAAGAGATTTTCATAAACGTTGATAACCGAACAACGGCGGTACCCATCGACTCGCACTGGTTTTGCGTCCAAACAATAGAAGTGAATGGGTACCGCTGTTCTTCGGTTACCAACATTCTTGAAAATATCTTCTTTTGTGTTCTGCAGAAGAAAGAAAGTCATGCAGGTTTAAAATGACATGACGGTGAGTAAATGATGACAGCATTTTTATTTTTGGGTGAACTATCACTTTAAAGAAATAATGAAATGGACAAAAAATATCACATCTCGCTGGACAAAGATTTTTTGGTGTAGGGTCAATTTTAAATATGCATCTACTTAAAGTTTACGATTACAGTAACCCTTCACTGTTGGGTCAAAAAGCAATCACCCAAACGCTGGGTTATAAATAAACCAATGCTGGGTTGTTTCAATCCATTTTTGAAAAACTGTGTCAACTAACCTTAACATTATCTTTCATCTTTTTCAATTCATCTGAACTAATGCAATAACTTATGTTTATTAATACAGCTTTATTGTAAAGTGTTACCCAATTTTTATATAGATATAGTATACAGTAAACATAGACTAAAAGCCACAAAAGTTTGACTTTGCCTCCAGTATCTGAAAACCTTGTCTTGTCAAATGTGCATCTTGAGCCTGGATTCCTCAACCATTACGTTATCATTAAAACTATTTTATCCATAACATTACAGTGTCATGGGATGTCAAGGGGCCCTTCTCCTTGCCTGTTTTAGTTCCAATCAAAGCCAGGAACATCTGGTCCTGATTAGGTCTGTAATGTCACATGGACTATCTGATCATTGTCTTATTCTCCTCTAAACTCCAAAGTCTGCTACTACTCATGTTCCCACCTCCAAACATGTTGATCCCATTTGCTCATTAAATAGGGGTTTCTATGAAGCAATAACTAATGTTAAATACTATCCTTTCGTGATGTAGCCTACTCTGCATGACATTTTGTGGTTTGTAAATGGTATGACAAATCAGTCTGACTTCTCTCGTCTCCTGCCCTGCACCATCTAACTTCATGCATTAGCCTGGACGACTGCACTAAATAGGGAAGCAACAGAGAAGACTCTTCCGTTGTGAATCAATTCGTCTGGCCATTGTTTAAAAACCACAAAGGAGACAGCTCATGTGTGTGAATGACTGTATGTACAAGTTTTTACAGGGACAGATCTTACTTATGGACACACTGGTGGTGGCTCAAAGCTTGGGCTTTAACCAAAGCTTAGAAAGCAACCAATCACTTGTCATTTTGTTTATACAAGGGCAGGTTTAAATGAAATTGATTATACACTCTAAAAATGGTGTTTAGCCCCTGATTGGCTCAAAAAGGGACAAACCCAACCGCTGGGTTAAATTAATCTAAAAAAATTAAAAATGTCACCCAATCGTTGGTTGGAACAACTGAGCATTTTGGGCTAAAACAACCTAACATGAGTCGGTCAGGTTTGTCCCTTTTGACCCAACTATGGGTTAACAAGAACCCAGCATTTACCCAGAGTATACCATATTAACATGATGTAACATGTACCATATAAAAATGTTGGGTTATTTTCAACCCAGTATTGGGTCACAAGAGGAACGAACCCAACGTTGGGTTAGTTAACCCAAAAATAGTTACATTGACCCAATAATGGGTTAAAACAACCTAGCATGGGATAATTTACAATCCAGTTGGTGGGTTTGTCCCTTTTGACCCAATGCTGCTTTAAAAATAACCCAGCATTTTTTAGATACTGCACACATGAAAAATACATCTAAAATAAAATCACGTGCATATATGTGATCCTGGATCCCAAAACCAGTCTTAAGTAGCACAAGAACATTTGTAGTAATCACCAAAAATACATTGTATGGGTCAAAATGATCAATTTTTCTTTTATGCCAAAAATTATTAGGATTTTCAGTAAAGATCATGTTCTATGAAGATATGAAGATTTTGTACAGTAAATATATGAACTTTATTTTGGATGCAGCGAACAATCGCTAACAAAAATGGCCGGAAACACGTCCGCAAATTTCACTCGCTGCTGTCGCTCTTTGGGAATTACCCACTCAAGTTTGGTATCTATGTAAAGCTTAGAATTTCAGCTTTAGGGTTCATCTATTCTCCACAACGTCATTACAGCGGTGAGACAAAAGAGAGCGTTAAAACAAACCTGTTTTTCTTAGCAGCGGCCTGCTACAGCGCCTCTTATTAACAGCGAATTTCTCAATGATTTTTGCACCCTCAGATTCCAGAGTTTTAAATTATTAAATCTCCGCCAAATATTGTCCTATCTTAACAAACCACATATCACTAAAAAGCTTATTTATTTGTATTACTTATTACATTTTCCTGAGTATATGCAAAAAAAGCTGCTATTTGTTTTTCTACTTTAAAACAAAACTTTTAAATATTTGGTGCATTTTTCCACCTCAGAAACCCTCACCAGTAGGCTATTACCCTGGTACCTTGTAAAATGTAAACATTGAATACTGTGTGATTTTGGTAAGTGCTAGATACTTTTGTTTGTTCTAGGCATTAGATGGTCGATGAATAATCTGTGAGCACTTGGGTTTGAGGCCATCCATGTTCTTCACGTAAATGTTTTGCTTCTCTGTTAAATGAATCAATGGGCCTTTAGATCTAGAATGCAGGTCACCTTTATCCCACATGCTTAAGCATTAAATCTAAGTGAAAAAAAGGATTTTAAATCAGTAATCTTGCTCACATAGAACCAACTGCGCATGCAGGGGTTGTTTTCAAGCCTCAGGGTCTCTCCAGCATGTATTGACTTAGCTGTGTACACATAACACTCTCAATAGTCCCAGCCTGCCAAAGCTCATTCTGTCACTATCTCCCTGTCCCCGTCAACAGTCATGTTTTCCAACAGGAAAAACTCAATTAGCAGGCGGAGTTTCTCTGTCGGCCACGGGAGTCACCTGATCATTAAAGACTGACACTTATTAAAGTAGATTTGTCTTCTTAAATTAAGCGGAACGTTCGCTCTCACCTTGGCTTTGCGAGCTGAAATATATAGTTCAGAGGTCAGGGAATATTGCTCTGCAACCGCTTTGTGGTTTCAGAGCTCAGAACAAGGATTTCAGACTTCCTATTTTTCTTTCACTGTCTCAATTTTCTTTTTACCAGCTTTTTACGTAAGAGGAATTTACATCTGCATGTGTAGCTGGTATGTTATACTCAAAACACGCGTACAGTCTAGACTGCGGTGGTAATGCTCGTTCAAGCAACGCTCATAAAAACAGGTTTGGATGGAACTGGCTCATATTTTTGTCAAGTTACCATGAACATGTTCATAACAACACACACATATTTTATCCATCTGTCTTTCTGTCCTTCATAATATATCCTTGCAGTGCCAGAGGAAAATGAAGACACTATTGTGTTCTATACTGTATATGGCTCAGGCCTCTGTTTATCGAGGTAAACAAATGTATGATTTAAGCATCTTTATTTAATTTGTAAAAGAGATTTTCTTTTCTATGAATCACCTCCACATTTACAAGTAAACACACACAACACCGTCGAGGCTTCTCCGTAACATGACAGATGCATTAAAATACTCCACTTGTTCTCTTCCATCACTTCCATCACAGGCCGTCTCTACAGACCCGTTAATGACACAAGTGAAATACACAGATTTTTAAAGACCAGTTGTGTGGTGAAAGGATGGTCATGTGAAGTAAAGCAGAGGGAGTAGAGAGGGGTAGAGGAGGCCGTGTGTGTGTTGCATACCAGAGCGATGAGATCGAGCGTGTACAGAGAACAAGAAACGCATACCACTCTGCTCAGTAAACACACACGGCACACTCGCTCTCTCTCTCTTTTATTGCAGAACATCACAATGTTTGGCTAAAACACTTGTGTTAACTTAAGAACAGGAAGTGATGTCATACATTTGGTGTTAAATCCCTGTTCAGTTTGACAGGTATGTTCTCTATTTTTCTGTGTATGTATTGGTTTGTCTGTCACCCTCTTCTGGTGTTGTTTAGAACGTACAACCCATTACTGGGCTAATTGATGTGGGTTGGGTTAATAAGTGAAGACAGGTGACACATGTTTTAGAGAGGGTTTAAATCCCTTCAGTGAAGCAGGTGAGAGTTTGCTTCAGAGTGACTTGTTCTGTGATATAGAAGGGGAAAGAAAATGGGATCATGACATCTAAAGTGTTTTATGTGAAGCATGTTTAAGCGTTCTGGGTTGTTTGGGACCTTTTAAAATATATTTTTTTAAATGCGAATAGCTGGATTAAAGCATCACAACCCTAGTGTACCACAATCGAATGACATGCAAAGAGCAAAAAGGGAGAAAAACACTCATACATGCACATTCTGCCCTACCAGAAGAACTTCATCTGTTTATCCACATTTAATACACTAATCCTTGGTATTTATGGTGGAAATTAATTGTTAAACCTTTTTATTGTTTGCAAAGTTGTAAAGTTGTCAGTTTGATTGTTATAGTGCTTTTTACAATTTGCATTGCATCAAAGCAGCTGTACAAGAAAACCAGACAACATACGCTGAGCATGCAGGGTAAATGTAAAAGTACTTAAAAGTAATATGAACTTGAAAGTAAGAGAAAAAACAAATATACACATACGTTTCTGTATACATGCGCATACATGTGTAGGCACTGTATATTGTGTAATGGTATACCGTGGTATTATTGCAAGTCTGGCAAATGATAGCGGTACTTCAAGTATATTATCAACAAGTCAAATGAGAAATTTCATAATTCTTGCACAATTGCCATTCCTGTGAAAATGGTTAAATGTGACCCTGGATCACAAAACCATCTTATGAGATTTTTACATCATGTAAAATCTGAATAAATAAGCTTTCTATTGATGTATGGTTTGTTGGGATAGGACAATATTTGGCCGAGATACAACTATTTAAAAATATTGAAAAAATCACCTTTAAAGTTGTCCAAATAAAATCCTTAGCATAGCATATTCCTCATAAAAATAAAGTTTTTATTCATTTACGGTAGGAAATTTACAAAATATCTTCATGGAACATGATCTTCATATCCTAATGATTTTTGGCATAAAAGAAAAATGGCTAGTTTTGACCCATACAATGTATTTTTGGCTTTTACTACAAATGTTCTCGTGCTACTTGAGACTGGTTTTGTGATCCAGGGTCACAAATGTCTACAACTTAATTTGACTAATACGTTAAAGAAAATATTCAAGTATAAAGCCCTAAACATGATGCAATGTCTAATGTTAATATAAATGTTAATTTGTTTGTGTGTTTGTGCGTGCGTGCGTGTGTGATGTAAGTGTGACACTGCTTGTACTTGTTACTATAATGCACAAAGTTTGTGTTCTTGCACTGCTGTGCACCTGGAAGCATCTGAAGGAGTGGGTGAGATTCTTCTGGTACTGTATTTACATTGAGAGGTTATATTACTGTAAATATGACTATTTTGGGTGTCTGGTAAGATCATCAGCGTTGGTGGCTGTAGCCAGCTGTAGACCAGCTGTTCTAACACTTTATTCTGTGATGTCAAACTATAAGCTTTATTGTACCACCCGTCTCCACCAGCCTTTCCTGATCTGCCTCTGTGTCTGCACAGATGGATTTGGAGATGACATCCTGATGTTTTATGTGAAGAGTTTTAGCTTTCTGGGTTGTTCAGAATAGTCCTTCCAAAACAAGCTGTCTCACCCATTAATCATAATACAAATACGTATTTCTCTTATTTATGTGAGAAGCCAGTAAATGATGCAAATGTCATGAGCTGGAACTTGCAAACATCACAACCCAATGTGTTGGAACTTGGAGCATACCACTGTGCCACCAAATGAAAAGCTCAATTGTTAATGTTTATAAAAAGAAGGTCTTTTATGTTTTCTTGAAATACGAAAACAATTACCATAAATGTATATACTGTAGCTATTTTTAATCAGTTCATGCCAGTTTATCACATGTTAGAAACCACTTCAAGAGAATGTGTTTTGGCAATTATGAATCTAAAACAGATCATGTTGTGTTGATGCACAAAAACAGAAGTTCTTTATTTCTCTCTTATTGCTTCTTATATCCATCTTCAGCCAGCATGAGAATTTTTTGTGGTTGGTCTGTGAAGATAAAACATGCTTTTACACTTTAACATCACCCAATGGGGATTTTCACCTCCTTGTTGATATTAAGAGGCTGTTTACACAAAATCGTTTTCAAAAGAAAACGCAAAACTTTTTAAACAGGTCTCAAAGTGCAAGTTTTGGAAAACGCTGCGTTTTCGTCTCCGTGTAAACTGCGAGACGGAACTTTTTGAAAACGATGACATCACACGCATGCGTATTACGCGTTCAGTCATGTTAGTATACCCAAAACAATATGGCGCCTCCAGTACTGTGAGCTCTACTATGTATTAACGTTTTCCCAGTAAAATGTGGATTTACTGCACCAATAAGACCAGCAGAGACATATTTACATTTGCCAGACATTAAACATACATTTACGTCAACCAAGGGTATTAAAAAGCACTTTTGGCTTATAACTATGTGTATTTGCACAGGCACATCCTGTTTCTTTAAACAGCAACATCGGCATCCACTGGCCTGGCATGCATACTACAGAGTTTTTATCCATTTTCCTGGATCCATGTAAACCATTTTGATAACGCTGTCATGTGTATGTGAAACTTTTCAAAAACGCAAAGGAAAAACTTTCCGTTTTTCATAGTGTAAACGTGGTCCTAAGCTGCAATTGAAAAGCAGCTCTTGCTCACAAAGATTTTCAAATTGTTTAATCTTTTAAGCAAGGCTTTGTTGAGTCAACATATATTCTTTACTCAAAGCTTTTCTCACAGTTTCTTTTTGTTGTTCATCCGATACGAGCTTAGCAATCAAGCAGATGGCATTTCATACTCTGTTTATCATCTGATTGTTTCAACAGCTGAACTCGTGTTACCAGCGGCTGAGAAGATACACTTACAAGCTCACTACCACACCAGGCCCGAAGTTCCTACAGACAACATCCTCAGTACATTTTGAAAATGCAATGGTCACCGGCTGTGGTAGATTTCTGCTTATGCTTTCCTTCAGTTCAAGATTGTAAGCCCTTGTTTTATGAGGTCGCCATTTATACGGGCAACTGATGAACAGTTATATGATGAACAATTATACGGGCATCTGTGTGGGCTCTTGGAGCTCAGAAGTCTAAGCCTTTGTCCCTTTTAAATCCTATGGCCCTTGTTGTGTCAGGTTTGTCCCAAAGAAGATCAAGATTCTGCATGAAATGTGTATAATATTTTGTATGTATACAGCATTTTTTCTTAAAGGCTCATGTTTATGTTTTGCAAATATATAAAATATACTTAAAACTAGATCTACGTTTTTATATGTATATAAGGACAGTCACACTATTTATTTAAATATAAATAAATGTCCAAATCTGTGTTTTTGGTGGTGCAGGCAAATCTATTTGACTTGTGATATCAAGCTTATTGCTTGTAAACCTTGCATTGGACACAGAACAGACATCTGTTAACTTTTCTTCTTTAGACGTAATTTCTCATCTACTTCTGAGGCGTCGTGTTCTGGGAAACATTTCCGAATCTAAATAATCATCATAGTCAGTAAAATCTCCCTTGATGGAGCTGCAAACAGCTCAACAGGCACACATTCGGCTATTTCATTGCTTCATTGAGGACACACCTCATTTGAAACAGGAAATCATCTAATTCACTTTGACATCACTTGTAGCTTTAAGCTCTCTTTCATAGCTAGTCGTGTGTTTTATTTGTTTAAATCTGTGTGATCGTGAATAGTGATTCAATCACAAAATCATGTTCGATTTGATTTGCCAAACGGCATGACATTTCTGATGAGTGTAATAATGTCAGTATGTGTCGTGTAGGTTATTGTTCAGCTAAACCGTTTCTACTCTGCTGTAAACTAGAAGAGTACATAAAGGATTAATGGATTATTGAAGAGTATGGAACATGTCTTTGGATCAGGGTGTGTTGTTATGCTTTACTTGGTTCATTTCATGGGTTTGAGAGCAATTCACAAAACATTTGGCTCATGTGAATATTTTTGCCAATAGATTTCATGGTTACTCAAAAATGTAACTATAAGGAGTGTAGCGGTACATTCAGCTCACAACTTGATACAATATGTTATACTGGGTTCACAATAAAATGGCATCACAATATTCTGAACAAAATTTTAAAACTGCAACTGAAATTAAAATGACACATTTCTAAAACATTAACAGCTTTTGTTAAAGACTGAATGAACATTTTTTATAAGTGACTTATCTGTGCACTATCTTTTTTTAAAATTCATGTGCCTTCATGATCTTTAACAGAAAAACATCTCATTACTTCCGGCACGAGGGCGGAGCTTCTTCATGGGAAGGTGCCGATGTGAGTCCGATTGGGAATTATCCTCCACGATTGCTTGCAATCTCGCATTATATTTTTTTTTTAGCAACGACCATCTTCCAACGATCCAATCAGTTCTTAATGTGGGAAACCAAGTCCCGCATTTTCTCTCATTTCAAAAACATTTCTTACCGTTACTTTTGTTTTATCCCGACTTTAAGTTTTTTTCTGTGCCTTTTCATAGACTGTAAGGTTTGATTCTGTAAGGTTTGATTCTTGTAAATTACTATAAATTAAATTATGAATAAAATGAATGAATAAAAGTCTGCTAAAAAAAACTGAATTTACCAAATTAGTCGCAAGAGAACCTAGGTCGGTGAGAACACACAAAAAAGACACATTAAAATGTTGACCTTACATGTTGACTCACTCCACCAATAGGATTAAACATGTCATATTGTAAAAAAAATGCATATTGTATCATACATTGTGTCATGATTGTTGTACCTGTTTATAAATTACAGAATTCACATTCAAAGAAAGACATTTTAATTATAAAATGTTTCTGATTAAAACTTGGCATTCACAGAAATGACAAGAATCATAAAAACATACTGTCAAATACATATTGAATCTTTATCATTTGAATGGTCTGTGTGGTGTTTTATATGCTAAATAATGTGTGTTTAGCTTCCCAAGTGTGTAATCACTGTCATTTGTTTGTGAAGAGGTGACAGGCACTTTGTCTTTGGCCCTGAGCTTGTAAACATTCATAAGATCCCGTTTAAATATTTCCTTAAAGAATGACATCAGTCACACTGCTTTCCACCCTTAAGACTGACTGTTTCCTGGGCATGTAAGTGTATAGTGTGTGATGGCGTAAAATCTTTTGCCACCCTTTTAATGAGACACATTGATTACATCATCAAGGAGCCATGGCCTATGAATACTTGGGCATCTGTTTTCCAATGCCATGAGTTTGGGGAGGTTCAGGTTTGTAGGACATCTTCTGAATTGTGCCACTGGTGTCTGTAAATCACTCACACCAGCTTCAAGAAAGTATATCCACACATGATTCACCTCACTGTGAAATTACAGCGCTAAAGACTTGCCGTAAAGTTAACAACCTTTGCGACTCCTTCGACTGAGGCAACATCGAGTACTTAATGAGTTCGAACGGATCCCATCAATTCCTAAATATGACATCTCCAACGGGCGATAAGCTGCATTGTGTTCCGCTGTAAAGCGCGTTCCCAAAGCAGACAATTGTCTCTCATTGCTTGGTTTGCAGTAAATACTGTGGTTTAACCAAAGCTCCCTGTCAGTCGGTTTTCACCAATTTTCATGACAACTCATGTGATTATCATTTAAGGTTTCTTGCTTTCAAGTTCCCCTGTCATGTCTGTGCTGTGGTGAGAATGATCATCTGTTCCCATTAGCACCAATCAGCATCTTCTTTTTAATGGTCACGTTTGGCGCACATGATTTGTGCGGCTCACCCCAGTGTCTTATGTGGGGACTTTTGCATTCCTGTGGGTACCAAAACTTCACCAGACGTGCTGAAAAACATCCCATGTGTGCTTGTGTGTTTCCGGTTGTTCAGTGCATGTACATGCCATCCTACGAAACGGTTTATCAGCTGTTATTCTTCTCAGTCGAGATTAGCGTCCCCTCCTCCATCTTGGGTCATAGATAAGACTGCCACACACACGGCTCCAGCAGTAAATCATTACGGGCTGATGGCTGATGGTGGTCTTGCTGCTGTTAAGAGATGAGTCGCTTCAGAAAGCAATACTCAGAGGAATCAATACAGTGATAACTCGATGTATGATTGTATTTGTTTGTTTTCATGATTGAAAAATCTAAACAATAACATGCATGTGTGGAAACTTTAAGCTACTTTATCTAGTAAATTGCTCCTTTTAACCCACTTCATTAGGTTTTTATAATACTTGAAGGCTTGTGTATGCTGGTCACTTTTTGGCTTTTTTACTTTCATATGTTTTGTCCAACTTATCAATTTAAATGAATATATCTGCCATAATTAAATTTGATTAACATTTAGGAACACACTAGCATTGATCACTGTACCTCTGATGTAAAATGAGCCCCAGAATTTTTTTTTTCCGGAATTTACTATTTATAGGTATGCGTTTAAGTAAAATTATCATTTTTGTTTTATTCTGTGAACTACTAACATTATTTCTCCTAAATTTTAAACAAAAATATTTGTATTTACTTAAAAAACCTGGAGAAATGAAAAGATGCTCTGTATTTTTTAGACCTCAAATACTGCAAAGAAAACAAGTTTATATTAACTTTTAAGCAAGATAACAATCATATTTTTCATGTATTTAGGAAAAGTTCAGAAATTATCTTATGTGCTAACCTTTTTTAATTTAATAAAAAATAATGAATAATGAATGATTTAAATACATTTAATTTTACTAAGTATATTGTCATACAACAAACATATGGAGTATGTGCCACCTTTAGAAATTTCTATTTTAGTTTACCTTTTATAGACAATGGTAAAAAGCACACTTTTTCAGATTCCACACTTTTTTTCTCACCTAAATTTTGGAAATGGAGCCAAACAAAGTAGACTTTCAAGCGAAACATGTGCAGTAAATTGTTATCTGTTCATACCCATGTTGTTGACATGAAAGGTTGCCATCTTAAATTCTGCATGACCCTGAAAGTACTGTATGTTGAAATTTTTCACATGTGGACGTGTAGGATTTTCTTGAAAATTGTAGCTTTGTAATGAGCAATACCTGAGCTAAAGGAAACTGCCAGTAAAAGACAATTTTTCACTAATGCCAATAATGGTCCCTTAATAATATAACATGCAGTTATGGATTGCATTCTGAAATCAAGCTTGTATAACTCAAAGCATCTGTGTTCATGAATATTTTCAGTCCGTACTGTGAGATTTCTGTACCTCCACCATCAGCGGGCCCTGTAATCATGTCTCTTTCTGTTTTTAGGATGGTTAGCATCCACTCCTTTAGCATCCATTTCCTTTCATCCACTAATGACAGATCTACTCCTCATTCTGGATTCTCAGCCTGCCAGACCCCAAACCCAAGCGGTCGCTTCTTCCACCCGAATCAAATGGCTATCATGTGTCAGAGTGGTTTGGGACCTGGTATCACACAGCCCACTATGCTTACTATAGGATGCACCCTGGAAATGGGGTTTAACCAGCAGCCCAATCATTTTGTGAACCAAATCTAAAACATTTTTTCCATGGATCTGAATGATCCAAGATAAGGACTGCTGTCAAACTAAAAGCTAAAATTAAGTTAATAAATGCCAAATATGTGCAGTTTCACTATTTCTTCCAAATGGCACGTAGATCTCTGTGTGTTAGATCCTTTCGAGATGAACGTGAGGAAGTAGATACCATATCTTTAAAATACCCTCATCATGAGAGAAAAGTGGTTCAGGTCTTGTGCTTGTATTGTTTGAAAGTAAAAAGAGAAGATGATGAAATCTGAAATGCAGGCAAAAGCTGGAGAGACCCTGCTTCCTGCTTTCCGATCAGCGACATTCCAAGCAGCATTCTGGCCTCCAAAGTGCTTACTGTTTAGAAAAGCACACTTCTGCCTGCAGCAGGGGTGACGGCGTGTACGCAAGAGAACGAAAAATAGGACAGGAAGAGGGCGAGAGAATGGTCAACCAGTAAGGACAGAGTTTTTGCCTTAACACACAAAAGCACACATACACACACACCCTCAAAAGGACTCTTCTGGTTTCTGGCATCTCTCCTTGAGATTACTGAAGACAATGGTTTGGATATGGGAAGGCAGGAGAGCTCTTTGTGATACTGCTGTGTGTGACAATTTATTTCCTTTTCCTCTTGCCTTCTGAACTCTCCCACAATTCATCTCAGGAGACTGACATAGTGACTTCATCTTTTTCTATCACATCCAGCGGTGGAAAGGGCCATCGTTCACTAGTTTTGGATGATATATATTTTAAACCAAACTCGCTTTAGAAAAATAAAAGTGCTACACAATTCCATAGAAGAACCATTTTGGTTGGACGGTTTCATAAAAACTTTAACGTCCAAAGAACACAAAGTTCTTTGTAGTGCAAATGTGTTCTTAGACTATGAAAAGAGTTAATGGTTCTTTGGGGAACCATAACTGGTTCTATGGCATCACTGTTAAGAACCTTTTGTAGCACTTTTTTTTTTTAAGTGCGTATTCATGACATTTGCATATAGATATAAATTCTCTACATTTTAAGCTGGAGCTCAGCACCCCGCTGAATTTATTTCCTCAACCTTGTCCCCCCCAAAGTTCCCTGATTTCTATAAACATCACTTTTACCTTTTGTTTGAGGTTAGTGCTTTTGTTTTGGTG
The DNA here is from genome assembly GCA_026939265.1 of Oreonectes daqikongensis. Classification (NCBI taxonomy): domain Eukaryota; kingdom Metazoa; phylum Chordata; class Actinopteri; order Cypriniformes; family Nemacheilidae; genus Oreonectes; species Oreonectes daqikongensis. Next base: position 3,474,359 of record JAOTQM010000311.1, read on the forward strand.
CTTTGCGTATTTTTTTACTTCCTGTTTACAAAGTGGATTTAGTTTTTCATGTGGTTACTCTTTTATTTGTGTGTAAACCACTAGTTTATATTGTTAATTAGCCATAACCCAGAGGAATTGTGTGAACAAGCGAGAACAGCTTTTGAAGTGGGTGAAAAGTCAATAGAATCTGATGGACCTGTATAATGTGTGTCTTTCTCTCTAGGGTGGGTGTTAGAGAACACAATATACAGTTTGTACAGTATGAAATCATTGTGTCTATGGAAAGCCCCCTTATATGTACAAATACTGTACCCTCTTACACCAACTTATACATGTACATAACTCTGCATGTGAAGTAAAAAAAGTATTTTACCCAGTTCCATGTGTGACTAAATCTAGGAAGTGTCGTGTAACAGCTGGCAAATGATCAGGAGTGAGTGGGTGCTCAGTCTCTTCTAAAGGGATTAAGACCACAGGAAGTGCTTGTACACATTCAGCCCTTGAGCCATGGGCTGACTCTATGCACTGACTCAGTGTAATTCACTCCATACAGACTTCCCATAAGCTCTTGAGGATTTCATGCAGCCCTTTGAGAGCTGTTGGGTCACTTCAGCACGAGTGATTTACATCAGGGGACCAGGCGGCGAGTTTTGCTGAAAACTCTTTCACTGAGTCACGATGACTCACATCCTGTTGTTTTCAAAACATTGTTGTATGTTTGAGCATGTTTAAACACGAGTGAAGAGAAATGCTTGCCATGTGTGATTTGTGTACGGCCCCGTACTGTGTGAAGGGTACTTGTGTGCATGTCACTCTTGCATGATATATGGTTTGAGTTGTTTGAGAGACACTCCCTGTTAAAGGACTAGTTTAACCAGAAAGTGGTCAGTTAGGCCATGCATTTTTGCTGAAGAACAGCATTCATTCCTTCTGGTTTAAGCGTGATTTAAAAGTGAACATAAATTGTTAAAACTTTCTAATAGCTAGACAATTTCTTACAAATAATCCTATAAATCTTTTCATCTGTCATCCATGTACTATCATGTAAACGCAGTTAGAGTCTAGAACGTGTGTAAAAGCTTGCTCAACTGCATATTAAGCCCTCTTTCAGTGATGCTATTCTTGTCAAGTGCATTTGTGTACTCTGTACATCCCTGTAAGCTCAAGGATAATGGTCTGATGTGTGATGTGTGATGTGTGATGTGTGACCTGTGAGCTATGACTTATGAGATTCAAAGCGTTTGGCTGTGTTTGGCTGTTCAAAATGTGTTGGCGTGAAATAAAAAGGCCAAAATAAAGAAGGACGAGCCGATTTTTTATTGCACTTTAAGGTATCCATTTTAATATTTACATGTTATTTATTACATTTACATTTTACATTTATTCATTTGGCAGACGCTTTTATCCAAAGCGACTTACAATTGAGGAAAACAGCAAGCGATTCGTCTAAGTAAGCAATATTCACGAGAGGTGCTAGTAATACAAGGTTTCAAATACAACGTCAAGATAGTATAAGCAAGTATATAGAGAACATTAGAAAAGGAAAAATAGAGGTAGAATTTTTTTTTTTTTTTTTTTTTTAAACAGTTAAGTGCTCATGGAAGAGGTGGGTCTTCAGCTGTTTTTTGAATTGTGAAATTGATCCAGCAGTCCTGATGGAAACAGGAAGATCATCACCAGCTGGGAACGGAGAGTTTAATTAAAGTTTAATTTTAGCTAAAGGTGATGTTAAACAGGTTAATCCCCAAATACATACTCAGACTGCAATGGCAATGCAAACGTAAACTTTTTGTAATGTCAATAAAAAGTCAATTGTTTTAAAGCACAAAAATAAATGTTCATTATGTGCTTGCGCATGTCATTCCAAACCTGTATGACTCTTTCTTCTGCAGAACACCAAAGATATTTTAAAGAATGTTGGTAACCAAACAACAGTGGTCCCTATTGACTTACATATATGGAAACCAAACCACAGAGACATTTCGCAATATAACTTTTGTGTTCCACAGAAGGAAGTCATATAAAGATTTTGAATGACATGGGGATGAATACATCGACAATTTTCATTTTTGGGTGAATTATCCCTTTAATGTGAGAAATAAAAGGGCCAACACAAGGTTGAGTTAATAGTAACACAAACTGTGTTGTCCTTAACTAGACACAGAGATATGTTAAAGTGATAGTTCACCCAAAAATTAAAATTCTGTAATTTACTCACCCTCTTGTCATTTCAAACCTGTAAGACTTTCTTTCTTCTGCAGAACAGAAAAAAAAGATTTTTTTGAAGAATGTTGATACCTGGCACCCATTCACTTGCATTGTTTTTTTTTGTCCATGCAATAGAAGGTTTTGAGATGACAAGGTTTGAAATGACAAGAGGGAAAGTAAATGGGTGAACCATTACTTTAAGGACAGCAGTTTTTAAAGTGTAGGTTAAACAGACTGAAACTCTATACAGTATATAAATATATACAGTACAAGAAACTTTCCATAACACAACACATCATATCTTGCAAGCTTGCAACCCCATTCACACAAAAAGCCCTAATTTCAATAAGCTACACATATTGAAAGTTGTGTGGTGAGTTTAGCAGCCTACTCCGTCACCTGATCTTGAATATCTGTAAACTGTAAAAATCCAAATATATATGACCTCTTTGTCAACTGCATCAGACGTGCTATTGCATATGGCATCTTCCCTAGTTTCCACAAAACCTGGGTTCAGGGGGTGGAGATGCATGACATGTCTGTCACAGCAAGCATGCCAACAGAAACCCAACTCCTCTTAGCTTTTGTGTGCTCAGAATCAACTTGACATGACACACGTTTAAACTTTTTGATATAAAAGATGAATCTAACCGCAGTAAGAATTTGATTGAGCTTATGACTTCAGGCCTGCGGTGGAGTCGACTGATGTCAGAACAGATGTCTCACGTGTTTCTGAGGAGGGGGTTTAACCACACACCTGTCAACTGTGAAACGTTAGATTATTGCCAAAGTGATGGATGACGCCAACAGGGCTTTTGTAAAACTCAAACTGTTGTCTTAAAGTCGATCTCTGATAAGCTTTTTGCACTATCACATCTGCACTGTTATTTATTTGATCTGCACTGCTGTTTATTTCACTGGTTTGCACATTTATCACGGTTACATATCCCTTGCTTGTAAAGTTGTATTGTGTATATAGATTCTATATTTTGATATATTTTGTGACATATGTTTATTCTGTGTTATTCTGAGCGTAACGCAATTTCAATCCTCCATTTGTTTGTACTGTATATGTGGCAGAATTGACAATAAAGCTGACTTTGACTTTGACTAAAGCTATCTATGTTTACTGCAGTGTTTAAAGGTCCTTAAAAATTTACTTTGTTTTTAAATGTCGCAAAACCAATTTTGGTGGTTAAAATATTCTATTTTAGGGATATTAGTCACTCATCTGGCACCAGACCTGTTTTTATCTCATGCCATTATACATCATTTTGAACTAGTTTGTTAAAAGCTCTATTCATTTCTATTAGGTATAAATCTTTTTTGAAGGAGCTATGTGGACATTTTAGCGGTTGTGAATTGCAACCAATGGCTCACTCGACCGCTCACCCCTCCCTTTCGGAGCACTACGGTAGCTGACACAGGACAAAGATGTAACATTTTCTCTCCTGTAGTTCTTAAGTTTGTCCGTTTAGGGATACTGTAGAAACAACATGGTGAAGGAGACCCATGATGTATGTAAATAGAAAAAGCTCACTCTAAGATAATAAAAACATAACGCTTCATTATGTAAGGTCTTTATACACCTCTGAAGACATAGTTATGTATACTATATTGCATTTCCATCAATATGTGACCGGTCCTACTCGCACACGCTCTGAGTGGGCCTCGAACCAGGTCAGTCCGGCATGAGAGTCGGGTGCTCTAACAAGGAGGCTAAAGACCGCAGCCTCTAGCGTCTGTCGCTAGAGCACCTCTTGAGGTCAGGGACTGAGGTTAACACACTGCACAGCTCTTCATTAGCTGGCCTTAATAGATCCTGCTAAATATTACACACAGCTTTAAGCATATAAAATTACATCTTTTAAGAGATTTTGAGCCCCCTACAACTTCTTCATAAATCTGCATAAATGGTTTACTAACCTGAATATTTCCTACACTCTTAAAAATAAAGGTGCTTCAAAAGGTTCTTTGATGCCATAGAATAACATTTTGGTTCTATAAAGAACCTTTAGAACCTTTCTGTTTCACAAAAGGTTCTTTGTGATGAAAAAAGATTCTTCAGATTATAAAAAGTAAGAAAGAGATGGTTCTTTAAAGAACCTTAGGCTGAATGGTTCTTTGTGGAACCAAAAAAGGTTCTTCTATGGCATCGCTGTGAAGTTATACATGATTTATCTCACCATGCTAAGAGGTGAATTTGACTCGAAAGCACATATTGCTTTAAATCACATTTGTATGGACTGTGTCTGATTTCAAGTCGTTTTGTCGTTTGTGATGCAAAGCTAATAAAACAGTACACAAAGCGTGCAATGTTGTCTGAAGCTGCACAAATATTAGCTCACTCTTTGCTTATTCAATGAACTACAAGTAGTGCCTAGTCAATGATTCAACGCGTTGGCATTATTTTAACTCGAGCATTTGCATGAATATGTAAACACAGAAATGCTTCTGCTGTTTGTGTTCTCATGTTTAACATCACGGTGAGATGTCATAATAGACATGAGGATTTATATGCAGTGTGAACAAAGACTTGGTGCATGCACAAAGTACTTACACTATCGATGGTTGTGCAAATATTAGATGGAGCGAGAGAGGTGACGACATTGACGGGAGATAAAACGTCCTGGTATGTGGCTGCTTGTCAGAAGACACTGTATTTGTTCTTAGCACTGTTATATAAATCTAAAGAAGTATTTTAACATGATTATACACATCACCTGCAGATTTTTGACAGGCTGTGCATCTACATGTAATGCTATGTTGGTTACCACTCCCAGCATCATCTTGCCATACTGTGGTATTCCAAACAGATTTCACTATTTCTCCTCAGCTCTCTAGTCTCAAATGGCACACCCTCTGTTCTTGGCAGGTTCAGCTGCAAAAACCACCAAACCTTTTGCTACAGTCAATGGTTTGGCTTTAAGAATACTTGCTTTTTACTGATCTCTATATATCTGCATGGTAGTCTGTTCTCCTGACATGTTCAGACCTGCATCTCTACCCTGTCCAACAGACAGACATGCCTCAAGTTTGCTTAACCAAAATGGTAAGGAAGACATTAGCCGTCTCTCCAAACCTCATTATAAAATAAAACGGATAATTGTAGCAATCAAGTTAGAGACGGCTTACGTGTGTTTAAAATAACATTGAGAGACAGCTGTGATCTAACTTGGTACAGTTTAAACTTGATGCCTGATGAGGCTAATGATTGCTTAGGTTATCCGTCTATAACAAGAGCTGTGGTATAATGATTACAGCGGAGCAACTGTTTCTGTAGAGGAGACACGGGGGGCAACGTACAGACACGGAGGTTTGTTTTTGCTAGAAAAGACCACCTAAAATATTTCACAGGTCTGATTTTAGTGTTTTACTATTGGGCAGGATGTATATAAATATTTGGTGCTTGCAAATAAAGTCAAAACTGTAAATTGAAACATTAGGCCTACTAACCTCAACATTAAAGGAAACTTAACTGAAATCACTGAAATTTAGCGGCATCTAGCGGTGAGGTTGCGAATTGCAACCAAAGGCTAAGTCCACCGTCCCCCATCCCTTTCAAAGCGGCAAAGTACTAAGATGTCATCACGCCAAATGAGATAACTTATTTACCAAACTCGTTCTGTAGAGCAGGGGACATGCGGTGTATGTAGATTGAAATAGCTCAAAAACATAACGGTTCAGTAAGGTTTATATACACCTCTGAAGACATAGTTATGTATATTAAATTGCATTTCTATCAATAGATCCTCTTTATTCTTACACACTGGTCCTTCAAAATAAACGTTGATGTTTATTTTTATGTTGGTTGTCAATGGATTTTTTTGCACTGGACTCTGGCAATGTATTGTGTTCTATATGGTTTGATGTTAACTGCCGGATGAAAACCAGTAGAACATTGAATCCTATACTGGAATAGGGCCCAAAACACATTTAAGGATTTTTAATGGTAAACAGCTGATGGTTCATAATAGTATTTGTAATGGAGACCATTCATTTTAATTATTTTTCCAGCAGGATTGCATCTACACACCGTTTATTTACATATAGCCCAATGACCTCTACTTCTATTAAGCCTACTCCGGAGGAAAAACGTTTTAGTCCCATTTTGGTAACAGTGAAAGTTTGTTAAAAAAAATAGCACTCCCAAAATACAAAAAAGTCGGCTACACACTTATATGTTTCCACTTCAACCGTGTTTAAAACGAAATAAACGAACCACATCAGATACAAGCGCGAGCATCGCGCCCTGAAAAAGTCCATCGTCTAAACGACACAAATCCCACGATAATATCGTCAACGTGTCATTTAAAGTCTGTCACAATAAAATTAGACGTGAAGGCATACGCATAATTACAGGCTGGAGTAAAAGTGTATCGTGAAGGAGGAAAGTCCTGCCCTTTCTGCAAGATTTCCTGTTTCACTAGAGCAGAATGTAGTGACTCAACTCCACTGACTGACTGACTGACTTTGTGACTCTCAAACACGCCGCGACTGTTCACTTCAACAGCATGAGATCTCCCCGGATCACAGCCGAAATCTGATCAAACAACACCAGCGGAATCACATTCATATTAATGCGTTTGTGATGGAGCTACATCGGCTTTCTTCGCTATGTTGGGGAACATTTATAATCTCGGTTCTTATGGTTCGCTGCGGAGTCAGTAAGTTTCTTGACACATTCTTACGCACTCCTCGAGTTTGCAGGTATGTGCATGTCTTCAGACGGGACAGCCACATACATATAATCCAGGTTATTAGTGTAGGGATTGTTTTCGCTTGCTTTTAAGGTAATGCAACAGGTGATCGCTTTTTTAACGCTAACGTTGTTTTGTCAGTAGTTATGTAAGAGTGGCATACGAAGCGGCATAAACAACAATATGCAAAGTGTTATTGATTTATTATGTTGTATTGACTTCGCTTTTTTTGTTTTTGAGTGACTCATGCAGGGCTATCAAACCGTTATTTTGGTGTATTACGTTACACACAGTGACTTTTGACGCTGGTCACGTTGTGTTGTGAAGTGGCGTTGGACGCAAAACAAACAAACAAGAAGTTGACCTTGTTTGTTTTTATTGTTCGTGTAATTAAACCACTTATTTGCAGTACGTTGTTGCATATGTTGTATTTATCCATGCTTTTAGTATTGTAACCAGATTTTAACTTTGTTGTACCATGGTGTCCTATGGTGTGACAGCAAAAGTTTAGAAAAGAAACTGTTAATAATATAATATATTTTATATGTATAATTTAAAATAGCATAATAAAGATTTATGTTGTTTGTTCGTTTTTCGAACTTTTTGCTGTCACACCATAGAACACATGGTACGGTTTTGTCAACTACACATGATCATCTATGCCTGTGGTATCTGATGGTTACACTATGGTATTTAAATCATGATACTAAAAATTATGTTTTATACATAGTTTTTCTAGGTCTTTCAAAGAATACAGTACTTTTGTTTGCTCTTGAGCAAAAAAGGGTAGTACCATGTCCCAAAAACTATGCTGGTAATCCTTTAGGAGAATAAACTGGTTTTATTTGAGTTAAAAGTGGTTTTATTATAGTAAAACTTGCCACCGTTTACCTACAAATATGATGGCTGAACTATGTTTACTATCATTACTGAAAAACTATGGTTACTATAGTTAAACGTGAACATGCATTTTCATAAGGGCGTTTGGTTGGTGACATCTTTTCTGTCTCATTAAAATTTTACATTGTATTGAAATTACAGTTCCTGTAGTCAAGTGCATGACTTTTTACCCTTGATAGACTATCAGTAATTCGCTGTGTGCACACAAGTGAACACCCTTATTTACAGACAGCCAAAAACACACGTTCGACACACGAACATGGAAGTGTTTCACAGTGTACAATAGGACTTTTTTCCATTTAAAGCAACCCCGCATTATCTATCCCCCGGTGTAAATTGTTTATCTCTCTGTGTCCTGTCATTCATTTCAGCCTCTGTGATTACAGGTTACTTTAGACACTAATTACACTCACTGAACTCCTCCCCGCCTCACGCCTGTGATTATCCAGCGCTCTCTAGAACGATATGTTTGTCACATAGACCTGGCAAAAGAAACTTCATACAAAAATCATATTTTCCACATGTCAGGTTACATCTTTGCCACTTCCTGTTTCCAGCCTTGCTTGGCTGCATGTTTCCTTGCACACTCCACTGCTGAAACACACTAGCGCTGTGTTTGCAATGTTTGGGCCATGTGCAGGAGTTTTGTCCGGCTTGTTTTAAGATGCCCCTGTATGCAGGTATGGCACATGCCTTCCTGTTTTTACTCAGTGTTACTTTTTTATTCTCATCTGCCCACATAAGTCATTTTGAGCGATGACATCCCACACACACTTGTCCATTTTTGCATCGCACACATACACTCTTGCTTTTTCCTGTTTAAAAGTGAAAGTTTAGCTATGAATGCCACTGAAATGAGTTTGTGTAGTTAAGTTTGGTTCACGTTAAAACACGAGCACTTTTAAGTACCTGACCCTGCATGTCAAAGTTTGCTACAGAGGTCTAGAAGAAGCTCTGATGTCCATTTTCCTTATCTAGGCCTCACTGCTTATCGCAAAATACAGGGCCTTTAAAGACATCTTGTTTTCATGTTTGCATGTTCAAACCAGATAAAACACTTTAAAGCATTAAATTGCTATCATTAATATCCCTGTGGTCCAGAATGACTTCTTAAAAAAGTAAAAGTCCTCCACATGTGTAAAGTCCTAATTTTGGCTGTATGGAGTATACTAAAGCTCAGTGAAGCAACCTGTGCCAGCGCATAGAGATTTAGCAACTACACTGTCCAAAAGAAATGTCTGAGGTAATGTTTTTTTTCAGTATATAAAGTTGTCCAGTCAAGCCCGACTGTAGATAGAGAGCAAGCGAGCAGTGCTTAAGGACTAAAAAGCTCCTTTGTAGGCCCTAGGAGCTAGGCTAGTGGAGAGAGGTTGTGAATCTGCACTTGTGTTTACCAAAGCCTCCTAGGGCCTCTGCGCCAAAAACTCAAAAATAGCCTTTTTGAGATGAGGAGGGGTCGCATAATCTCAAAACTGCTTTTTGTCCTAGTGGACGACGGAATCCCCTCTTGGCTTGCTTCAATGAACCAGAAGCTAAAAGGCACAGCTTTGCTTATCTGTTTTACTCCAAAGACAAGTTAGCCCCAAAATGACACTGTGCATTGTGTTTGTAAACACAGACATTTGGAAAAAGAAAAAGTTCCAGTCAAGCCTTGTCTGTTATGCCACATGTCCTGACATATTTACTAGTAACATTGATCATTTTTATACATGGTGATGTTTTAATTTTTATGTTCCGCTTTAGCCACACTCACAGTCTCTTTAGTAAAGAGTCCTGCGGCAGAAGAGTCCTGGCTGTTTTAGCTATGAAAGGAAAGCCACACATCCGCCCTATCTGTGTTTCCTTCCTCGGCAGGGTCCCCTGTTCCGTCCTTTCCATAGGAGAGCAGAGCTATGGAAAAGTAGGGGTCAGAGGTCATGCCATAGTGTCTCCATAGTGTCTGCCATATTCGGTTGTTCAGTGATGACGCCAGAAATACCATTTCCGGATCCAAGCGTACACTCGTTTCAAGCGGAGCTACAGCGTAAACAGCTGTTTATAAGAACTGTTTATTCATATCGCCTATTTAAGCAAAATATTAATAAACTCCCCATATATACACTACATTCTCCATGCTCATGGAATCCCCAACATTAATATTTTAATAAACTGCAAACAATTAATCGCTGTTTGGCCATTTGGGATTTCAATATGAAGATAAAGGTAAGAATCACGTGTTTTTCAGCTTACCACGAGCGTTTATTGGCATTTTTTGCGGTTTGTTAATGGCATCCGATAGAGTGTTCGGACCCGGAAACGGTACATGACCTTCCATATATGGTGGTGCGTGACGTCAGACTAAACAACCGAATTGCTTTACTGTCCTCTACATCAGAAATGATTCTGCAGAGTTCAGATGTTTCCACTTAGGGGTGGGTGCTGTGACTTGGGTCCCCCTGAGTTATCTGTCACATGCAATCTGATGAGTTAACCACAGATCCTTTTTATATCGTGGTGTACACAGGATAGAAAAAAATGTTTTTGTGGTTGATGTTTTATTTAGGCACAACAGTACTATGTACCTTCATACTGCCCATCACTAATCATTTGAAGAATTTAGTGCTGCTCGACTGATTTTCAGCTGATTCAGGGTTTTGTCGCAAATGCTGTTCACACTGACAATTATTTGCAGCATCAGAGATGCCAATAAACATTGTTGAGCTGAGTGCAGTTTAGTTTTATCTTTATGCAAATAACATGATGTGGCAATAACTAATGGGAGTGTAGACAGTGTAGTTCACATGATCTGTTTCATGATACAAATAGCAATAGAGGACATCAGAGATTATGTATTTTTGTATGCAATCCCCGGAAGCGAGTTAGCATTTTAGCACTTCCGGTTCCATTGACACAAAGTCAAAGGTTTTTTTGAATAGGTTTTTGGTAAATCGCCTGAAATAAGATCTGTGGTTAACAAAACCTCGAAAGTCGAAACATTTTCATGTTTTAATCTATGACATAAAACACACCAGTAAAAGGCCGCTCCTGATTTTTAAAAAAGCTTTATTGTCTCTTAATGGACAAGTTGCTAAAAGTGAACACATCCTTTGGCAGGGACGCTAGTTGTCAAAAACGCTAGTTGGCGCAAATCTCTAAAAATGTGGATGAGGATTCAGTCACAGGGAACATGTGTTTGGACACAAGTTGTCTGAGGCTTGGTGGTGGTGACGTTGATGTCAAGAGACCAGTGTAGTCTGTTTATAGCACTGTGTTAGCTTTTTACCTGTGCGGCGGAGCTAACTTCTGGGTTGACCTACAAAAATACGTCATCCCTGCTGCACTTCTACCATTAGCATAATGCATAAATGTTAACAGCTCACCACTTTGCTTTGCACTTTTACTCCTCCCAACTCTCGCTGAGCCTGTGGCATGTTTAGTCAGATGTGTTGAATGTAGTTTACCAAAATGTTGAATGTATATTTAGGAGTTTATTTTTATTTTAAATAATTCATAAAATGTATGTATGTATTTATACCTTATTAATTTTGGTTGATCTTTTTGTATCAATCATTATTAATATATAATGTTTCCAAAGTCAGTAAGTAATATTTAATCATAATCTTAATATTGGCCAAAGTAGTCATTATTATTAAGCCAGTTTAGTGAGAACCAAAAGGTCAAAGTTTTGCTGGTTAGTCATGATCAACTTACCACCTGTTTGTTGGTAGATGGATCTGCGTATTCTCACAAACACATTTTTTACAAACAAATAACTAGATGTTTGCCATTGACTGTCAACTGTATTAAATCTTTATTTTTGCCTGCGGTTCATGTTAGTTGTTAGTGATGCTGTATGGGATAGTGCATGTGTTTGTGCCGCTGTCAGCCAATCAGCATTAATACATTTTCCTTCATAGTGACATGACATTTACTATGGGTGGCTCTAAAACCTTGGCTGCCGTTGAGATAAATGTAAAATGCAGACCGATTTTCTGTTGAATATCTAGTGTATAGTGCTTACCAAGGTCCACAAAAATAGACAGAAGTGGTCAAGCTCTGAATGCTAATTGTCTAAAAAGCTTTGTTTTAGCAGTTAAGTTTAAGTTCTAGGTTAGTTTGCTGGTTGTTAATCATTTAGGCTTTGCTCTATCGGGTGGCTCTAATGTCACACAGCATGTTCAAATGACTAATATCCAGTGTGGCATTTTATCACAGGAAAGGGTTTGTTAAAGACCAGCTAAACTAACACATTACGTAATGCAGTTTTATGACATCATGTGGATTGGCTCACCTGCAAAAGAGCGACTCGTATAAGACCAAACTAATAACAAATGTGTGCGTTCTTGAACTTTTCCCATCCTAGAGTTACAGATGAAGCAGTGGCATAAGCATAGCACTTCCCATCACTGATCACAGATTATGAACATTATGGAATTGATGTGTTTTTGGTCTCTGTGAGCTGGTGTTTGATCACATCAGCATATTTAGGTCAGAGTCTCAGGAAACGTCTCATGGATGCTGGAGATAAATGCACGTTCAGACAGGACAGCGTATAGTAGATAATGAGAGAATAGATCTATATCGCTTACAGACGGCGTTTCATCTCAGTCCTTTGGTTTTTCTTTTAGGTACCGCAGTGGAGTGTTTAAATGGAAATATTTCATTTAAAAATTAAAACGTAAAATGAATAAAAATGCTGGGTTGACTTTTCGACGAATGTGTTTGATATCTATTGTGATATATATACACAAAGTACACAAATAAAAAATGACCTAACCCTATACTGTGTTCAAAGTGAATCATCATAATATTTAGACTCTGCATTGAACATAGAGTTGGATGTATAACATGACTACTGTTTGCTCTGCCAACCACAGTTTTTAATGGGTGTTTTGTTTTGTCCTAGGTGGGATGGATCTTATACAAAATTTGCAGTTTCAGCTCAGTCAGTTGTGTATGTTCTGTGACTTAATCCCATCCTCCTGCAATGGTACTGACACCTGTGAAAGCAGCTGCAACATCACATCCATCTGTGCAAATCAAAACGAGATCTGTGTGGCTATCTGGTACGTCACTATTCCAGTGTGGGCTTCAACATCTTATCAAATCAAACATCTGCTGTACACAAGAGTAAAACAACTGTTTTAAATGACAGATCATCAAAAATCAACCATACATCTTCCTCACAGATTTTTTAAGACCAGTGGATAAAAGGTGTGTCTAAAATGTTTGTCATTTCTTGTAATCTGTGTGTTTGGGTGTGTCTTAATATCAGGAGGACAAACGATAACAACAACACTATTGAGACAATGTGTCACAGCCCCTCTAAACCTCTCTATGGCATCCTGTTGGACGACTACAACAACACCAAGTGTGAGATGAAAAAGAGGATGTCAAACAGCGGGCCCTTTCACATCTGCTCCTGCAACTATGAAGAGTGCAATAACCACCTGATATTCACAACACGTTAGTTCACCTTCATATCATAAATTCCTTTTTCATGACACATGAAACTCTGTTTAATGCAGCATGTTCATGTGAGAACAGTTCTTATATATGTGTTTTTATATGTATGTATGCATGCATACTGTTCCCTAAGTGGCCTCTTATAGTAGGAATGCTAATTGGTTAGCAAAACCAGAACAGCTTTCTAGGCCCCCCAAAGCTTTTCACGTGGCGTAGCCTACATCTCACCACTCTGTGGTGATGAGGTTTTCCTTGAAAATATAAAATGTCGTGTGAATAATGAATTTTGTCGTGTAACTTTAGCCAAGTAACGGTTCTTCTACTGGTAACCCAAAATAAAACTTGCTAGCTAATGTAATATACTTGTTATTTATTTTGCTTGTTATCAGAAATAATCTGCAGGGACTCTATACTTTGCGGATGTGTACCGGAAGTTAAGTTTAGGTTACAAAAGTAATGTGCAGTAACATTTGTTTGTTGTTGCTTTGAAACCGTCTATATTATTGTTTTGTGATGGCTATGCTGGATTAAAAAAAACATTTATATTGATAAGTTATCCATTTACATTTATGCATTTGGCAGACGCTTTTATCCAAAACGACTTACATTGGATTATACCATATATTTGTTTTTTTGAGTATGTGCAATCCCTGGGATCGAACCCATGACCTTGGTGTTGTTAGCGCCATGCTCAACCACTGAGCTACAGGAAAGTTGTATACTACAAGGGTCAGTCTGCAAAAGTGCATTAGCGTACAATGCTAACTATTTAGCACTGGCTCGTGGAGCTCGTGTGCATGCATTGGTATGCGAGCACAGGTTGTTTAAAATGCAAACAACATGCTGTCATGACGGTTGAAAGCAGCTGCGTTGTTGCCGTCCAGGCTGTCCTGTGTAAGGCAGACTTTCTATTGGCTTTGGCTGTGTGGATGGCTGTGGATTTCAGACATGTGGTTTCCTGTCTGTGTAACATGAAGCAGAGACATCATAACCACATGGCAGAACAGCTGTGTGCACTAGACGCGCTTTAAAATAACCGTATTTACCACTATTTGGAGAGTTTAGCACGTTTGGTAAGATGAGCTTGTTTTTAAAGTTCACATGTTCGTTTTTACAGGAGGAGGATCTGAAATATTTTACAGGCTGTTCGCTAAGGTTTTTGTTGAAATAAAATGGAGGGATTTTTCAGGAAAGAGTATTCCAAGGTGAACACACTTGTTGTGGGCTGATTAAGACGAATTCTACCAATTTTTCAAATTACGTGTGTATATTTACACGTATACATTACAGAAAGATGACTTGAGAACAGGTGGTGATGTCTGTTGTGTTAGGTATGTTGAAGCAGTCCATGAATGCTGTAATTTCATCCAGTCGAGGAGGCCTCATTGCCTGCTAGAGTGAGTATCGCAGGAAATCCATGTTTACTTATTGGAACGGCTCCATGGCATATTTCTCCAGAAATGCCAGGCATTGTTTTCCCGGGCTGTAACATTTTTATGACATTAACTGTGGCTGAGAGCCTGCACGTTTACAGTGTTACAAGCTTCTTGTTCTGTATTAGACTTGAGTCAACGCCATTAATTATGGTTTTATTATGGCAGCTGCAGTGTGAACTCATACATTGCATATCAGAGGTTTAACCGTAAGTTCAGTGTTTTAGTGTTTGTTCTTTAGGAAAGTACACACAAATAAAAGGTTCATCAAACATCCTGTGCTTTTTTGGTTACTTGAAGAACAGTTCAAAGTTCTGTTGGGTTCATTTAAGAAATGTACTTAATATCCTAATTATTTTTGCATTAAAGCCAAATTTATATTAAAATGGTTGACTCATACCATGTATTGTTGGCTATTGCTACAAATATATGCTACTTATGACTGGGTTTGCTGTCAAGGGTCACATTTGAGCAGAAAGATCCAGTAACTTATTCAGGCGCAAACCTCAAGTTGTAAACAGTTTGTGAAAATATATTTTTAATAATAAGGATTGTTACAGATTAGAGTAGACACATTTGCTACTTCCTTGGGATGCTCGCTATTGCCTGAGTTTTCCCGTGAATGTACATTTGTTTCTAATAAGCAACTCATAAAGCTTGTCAGAAGTAGCATGTTGCACTTTTCATTGTGGTTTGCACACATGGTTTTCTGTTTTTCAACTTGTAAACATGATTGGCTGATAGGAATCTTGAAGTCATCTTGATTTAGAGGTCTTGGAAGCTTTGCTTGATTTTATCATGACAAAAACAGTTCATATACCGTCACACTCACGCACAGAATGGGATTCACACTCCTCTCGTTGTTATTGGTTGATGCTGAAGTTTCATTTTTACTGATTTCCTGTTTGTTCTGCAACAGTAGCTTGCAGTGTTTGCGAATGTTGCGATTTTAAAAAATGATGTTTTATGATATTGCAACATTTATTTTTTAAATACCTTTTTAATTTTAATAAGAGAAAAATGCACGTTTAACAATTAACTTATCTATCTTCCTAAAAAATAATCTGGTGTTTCATGCATGTGCTGTGCATATTTTGACAGGACTCATTTACAGTGATGTGCTACTTGTCATATCAGTGTCTTCATCTAACTGTAACACCAACACAAAGTGATAGATACTGAAATACTTAATCTGATCTTGTGGATGATGGGACAAATGAGTGACAGCATGTGTCTGCGATTCACTGGAAAATATCCAGCCTGAGTGACAATGGTTTTTTTAGTTGATCTTTAATCATCTGTTATTTTGATGGAAAGAAGAACACAGGGGAAGGAACAATGAGTTTCTGTCTGTTTGGATTTTTATTTTCATCCCTGACATGCACGTGAAGCTCTGCTCATAACTTTACATAACCCTTGCAAAATCTTACTAATAGCATTTGAAAAATGTCTTTTGGTTCCCTTAAGATGTTGCACAAGACCTTATATACACAGTATTCCAACTTATCCTTCATTTTTTCATATCACTTCTTCAAGGTAGAACTAAAAAACAAAATGCAAAATCTCTCTTCATTTCAAACCATCTTGCTGATTGTGCAATGAATGTAAACTGATGAGCAGACCTGTACGTAGTCATGAACACACCCTCGTTCACATACTGAAGAATCTGTGCCTCTGGTTATAGAGCAGATACATAAAAAGGTCTGAGTCACGGCAAGAAAATGAACGAGAGACCAAGACGGTGTTAGTGGGGAGAAAACCTAGACTTGTTTGCGGCGTGAGCCATGCTATAAAACAAAGTCGTAGCCATAACAAACAAACAGTAACGGGCCCGTTTTTTTGCATGTTACTGATCTCAATCTGGCAGGTTTCGCGTGTTTTTTGAACCAGGATGTGGATCTGAAAAGGCAGAAACTTGTACATCTGGGAATCAGAATTCAAATTGTGACATTTTGAAATGGAAAACACACTACATGTCCAGCCAGAAAATTAAAGCAGGCTGATGCTGGTTTCCAGCTGATCATTTGTACACAAGAGGGTGGACAGATTTTGTTTGTCTAAGTTAAAACCTACAGCAAATGAGAGTGTTCTGTCTAGAGGGTGTTAAAACTCTTAAATCTCTCTCTCTCTCTCTCTCTCTCTCTCTCTCTCTCTCTCTCTCTCTCTCTCTCTCTCTCTCTCTCTCTCTCTCTCTCTCTCTCTCTCTCTCTCTCTCTCTCTCTCTCTCTCTCTCTCTCTCTCTCTCTCTCTCTCTCTCTCTCTCTCTCTCTCTCTCTCTCTCTCTCTCTCTCTCTCTCTCTCTCTCTCTCTCTCTCTCTCTCTCTCTCTCTCTCTCTCTCTCTCTCTCGTATCTGGACGAGTACAATATTAAAGCGCATTCTCGTGTACATCTTAACTTAAACTTCTGCGTAAGCAGCAATGTTTTGTTGAGTCGAAGTGCAAATGACGCGATCCATGCGCAAACGCGCACCACTTCAGCAATTTTGACATTTATAATCCAATTGTCAGCCGTTTACTCTGATTGCACGTTTATATCATATTTATTTGTTTTACGTTTGTAATGCATGCATACTGTATAACATATAGCCTAGAAGATAAACAATAATGTTAAATTATTAAATTATCTGTTCATATCTTCAAGGTACTTTAACAATTTCATTTATATACAATTATTTAACCCCTTTTGTAAGCGCCCCTTTTTTTGAGCATTCAAAAACAAGTTATTATAAAAAAACAAGTTATTATGAGTATTATAAAAATATATAATAATAAAACTATGATGAGCATTTAGCTGATCCGAAAAAATGATCCAATCCGTGACCCAAAATCCCTAAAATGCGAACCGTGAGTTTTGTGATCCGTTGCACCACTATTAAATGCACACCGGTCTTTATCCACTTTTCATTCCGAAAACCCAGACAAATAGCCTGTGGTAGCGTCTTTGCCATTGGTTGATAATGTCATGGCATGGACTGTGGCTGGCATCCTGGTTTATGTGGCTGGTGATTTCATGCATGTTTATATTGGTTGTTTGGCTCACATAGAACTTTCTGTCCCTGTCTGCATGTCTGTGAGAACAGTTGAGCGTTCCCAACAACTACTCTATGCTTTTTGTTTACTGGTTGCTCAGTTTGCCAAAGTTTGGCTGTTATTGGCATTTTCCATGTGCCTGTGTTGTGTATCCATTTTTGTTTTTATACGTCTGTCTGGATGAGGTGTGTCTGTGTGATGAAGAATGCAGACAGGCTACACACTGACTCCACTCTCTGCCCACGTAGCTGGCAGGTCTCGCTTGTCTCTAGATTGAACCTGCTTTACTATGGTTTCCAAGCCAATCCTAAGGTTGGCAAGCATGTACAGCAGCAGGGTAACTTTCCCTGGAGGGACACAGTGAAGTAACAGGCTTGTGTTGTGTGAGCCTTGCAGACTCCCCTTTGACCCTTCCATCTCCTAAAACAAAAGTACAATATTAAGTTTATTTGCTAAAAATTGTTGTTTCCATATTAAAGTACTTATATGTGCTGTGTGTAATATTTAGCAGGATCTATTGACAGAAATGCAATATTATATACATCTTCAGAGGTGTATAAAGACCTTACATAATGAAGCAATATTTTTTATTAGCTTAGAATGAGCTATTTCTATCTACATACACAGCGGGTCCCCTTACATGGAATTCGCCATCTGCTCTAAAGAGCGCATTTCTTAAATATCTCCTTCTGCAAAGAAGCGAAAACTTGACAACATCTTTGTCCTGTGTCAGCCACCGTAGTGCTTCAAAGGGGAGGGGGAAGCGGTGGAGTGAATGTGAATGTCCTTTTAAACAATGTATAAAATGTCATATTTCAATGGTTGTATTAATACACAAGTAGCTCTGCATTTGCATTCAACTGTGTCCAGTAGTAGAAGTTAATGTAAATAATGTTTCCATCCTTCAACTTTGTGTCCAGGCATAGACCCCCCAGACCCCAGCAATAACCAAGTGGTGTTGGTGATCCTGGTTAGTTTACTGCCTCTGCTGGTTCTGGCTGTGCTTGTCATCGCCTCTTTTTACTGGTATCGCATCTACCGTCGCCGCAAACTTGATGAATGGGAGACCAAAAAGCTGTCCAAACGTAAGGGCCCAAAAAGCCCTTTAGACTGCAGCGACGCTTGCGCCATCATGATGGACGATGACCACTCGGATAGTAGCTCCACGCATGCTAACAACCTCAATCATAACACAGAACCTCTACCCATTGAGTTGGACCTTCAGGTGGGCAAGGGCCG
Source organism: Oreonectes daqikongensis (assembly GCA_026939265.1). Lineage (NCBI taxonomy): Eukaryota > Metazoa > Chordata > Actinopteri > Cypriniformes > Nemacheilidae > Oreonectes > Oreonectes daqikongensis. The sequence goes on from JAOTQM010000311.1 coordinate 3,493,296, forward strand.
ATTCGCAGAAGTCTACAAAGCCAAGCTCAGGCAGAATCCCTCGGAACAGTTCGAGACTGTTGCGGTGAAGATCTTCCCGTATGAAGAGTATGCATCCTGGAAGAACGAAAAGGACATCTTCTCTGACATCGATCTGAAGCATGAGAACATTCTACACTTTTTAACAGCTGAGGAGAGGAAGGTGGAGAAACAGTACTGGCTGATCACTGCATATCATCCATGGGGCAACCTCCAGGAGTACCTCACGCACCACCTCATCAGCTGGGAGGACCTGCGTGTGCTTGGGGCCTCGCTAGCACGAGGTGTGGCTCACTTGCACAGTGACCACACCCACTGCGGGAGGCCCAAGGTGCCTATCGTCCATCGAGATCTGAAGAGTTCTAACGTCCTGGTGAAGAATGACCTCACCTGTTGTCTTTGTGACTTTGGGCTTGCTCTTCGTCTGGACAACTCGCTATCTGTGGATGACTTGGCCAACAGCGGACAGGTGAGGCCAATATTTCATTTTCGTAGGAATGAATGTAGAATGTTACACAGGGACATTCGCAGATGCCTGCAACACGCATTGCATTATGGGAAATAATATCTCCACGTTAGTCTGTCTGTAAATTGCAAATCATCGCTGTCCTTCCGAAACTTCAGATGTCCAAATTCGCTGTTTTTCAGGAAAAACACTTTGTTGTCAAAGTTGTCAAGCACTTTTTAATACTTCTTATTGGTTAGATATTAGCAAAACCCAGTGACAAACATAAAGCGTGACTAATAATAATGATTTATGGCAAAAAAAAATTATCACGAAATATGAGGTTTCAGAATGACAACAGCGAAATATTGGTTAACACTACTAAATAAAAAACATACAGTATGAAAATAAATCTTCATACATAATTTTTCAGATATAATAGAAGTTAGATTTAGTTTTGGTTGGTTTAACATTGAGCTTGAAAATGTAAGTTAATTTCCTTCCTCATTTTTTTATTTTATAATGAATCTTATTCATTAACCAAAGTCCCCTGAGCAACTTAACTCAAATTAAATGCCAATGCAAGATATCACTGCTGTTTGCAGATTCACACGTTTCAACCTTGATAAAAATGTACAGCGGTGGGGGCATCGTGTCATAACTTGCAGGGAAAGTCCCCTCGAGCATCTCTACTTGTGCAGGTTTATGTATGCGTGCCCTTTGTTCAGGCTGTCTGCTCAGATTTATGATTCACGGGCTAAAAATGTGAATACAAAAAGCACATAGTGAATCAGTAATGAACTAGCAAACAGTCACCTGACTATGTGCTGTCGTCTCCCATCTTTTGATGCTTTTGATGTAGGTCAGCATTCGTTGCTTTCAGATGGTGACTAAAAATTGAGTTTAGTGTGCAGGCTGTGTTGAATTGATCCTGTTTGTTGGGTTGTCTGTGTGACCTTTTGTACTCTTTAAAACAAACACAGCTCATCTTATTACCTAATTTCAAAGATAGAGAGATATGAGAAAGACGTGTGAAAGTTGCTCCGCACCCTCAAAACAATCACGTTTATTGTCTGAATGATGTAAGGATAAACTGTTATGTCTGTCAATTTTAAAGCATTTTGTGTCACATTATATGAATTTTGTGGCATATAATGTGGCCAAAAGTGATGTCTAAGTGAGCATATATTTGCTACAATATTTGCTTTTAATGCCAGTTAAGTTCGAATAAACCATGAAAATATGAGTTGTATGGCAAACAATGGGCAAAACACTAAACTTCAGTTATTTATTAGACAAAATTATGTGGCAAAAAGCAAATCGCAGCACATCTGAGAATTATGGGTTTTATTCTAATACACATAACATGCATAGTAAAAACAAACCGCTCACAGAAAATAAAACGTAGATTGACTATCTGTTATTAATATTTGAGTCATTCTCCTAAGCTAAATTTTGCATAGGTGTTTTGCCAAGCCTCTTTAAAGGGACAGTTCACCCAAAAATGGGTCATCATTTACTCACCCTCAGGTTGTTCCAAACCTGTAAAAATGTCTTTGTGTGGTGAACACAAAGGAAGATAATTGGAGGAATGTCAGTAACCATAGTACTGCCAGTCCCATAGTAGGGAAAATAAATACTATGGGATGAGAACAGTTTGGTTACTTTGGATACTTCCAAATATCTTCCTTTGTGTTTAGCATAACACAGAAATGTATACAGGTTTGGAACAATTTGATGGTGAGTAACAGAATTTTTTGAACTATCCCTTTAAATTCTTCTCAAAGCTGAGCTCTAGTTTAAACTCCAAACACACCAATGCAACATGCATACATTTTTGAATGCTTCTTTACTAAAATATTTGCATAATGAGCTAAAAATGTACGATTGGTTAAAGTTGGCCACCACTGAATATACTGTACAATATATATCTTGTATGCATTTTAAAAACTGTATATCTCATTTCAAGGTGGGTACAGCCAGATACATGGCTCCAGAAGTCCTGGAATCAAGGATCAACCTTGAGAACATTGAGTCCTTCAAGCAAACTGATGTCTACTCTATGGCCCTGGTACTATGGGAAATAACCTCCAGGTGTAACGCTATCGGAGGTGAGTTCAAGAATCATCATGCACTCAGATCTCATGGTATGCTGCCAAGGAATCACAGTACTTGAAAAGCTATTTTTGCCATTCAGTGAAAAATCCATTTGTGTTGGCTGTTTGCCAGATCAGTACGCTTGGTAATCTCTAGACAATGCTTGTCTTTGCCATTCATCCCATAATTGTCCCGTAAGGAGAACTTGGATGAAAATAGGCTTGCTAGCATTGTTGGGTTATTGTTTCTGTACATTGCATGGAAAGCCCATTGCGGCCCACGCTCTGTTTTGACCGATTTGCAGTTTCCTGTTATTGGAGAAGCCGCTCCTCAACAGCAGAGATGGTACGGCAAGAGCTCTCTTTATTCACTTCAGGGAATGATAGGAATGTGTGAAATGTGAGTGAATCCTCAGAATGTTGCCTTCTTTGGTCAGGTGGGAAAAAAGCTGTTAGCATATTCTTGGCACATGTGCATATTAATGGGACTGATCTTATCTCAGCCAATAAGACAAGAACTGAAATTGGGTCCTGAGGAAAATTTAAAGGAGCTGCATGAGAAACAGGATGAAAAATGGTGATACAATTACAAAGTATTTTTTCTGTGGAACGCAAAATGTCTCGGAGGTTTCGTGTACATACATTGGAAGTCAGTTGGGTCCAGTGTTGTTTGGTTTCCAACATTCTTCAAAATATAATTTTGTTCTGCAGAAGAAAGAAAGTCATATACGTTTGGAATGACTTGAGGGCGAGTAAATGACACAATTTCCTTTTTGGGTGACCTATCCCTTTATGATTTCGAGCAGCTCTGAATTCTGCTTGTCGTACAGTAAGTGATAAGTCGTGTAAGCAATGGCATTCGTGAAGAAGGTGTGGCATGGCGGTTTATTTTAATTGCCTTGGGTAATGCCAGTAAGAGTGTGTTTGTATTTGTATTTTGCATGTGTATATTGTTTCTAACGCTGTCGCTATGCCCGAGGTGTTGTGTACCCACATGCCCCCTCTGTGGTTCATAGGGGTTGCGGGAGTCTCACTATCATAGTGCTTAGCGCTTATCTGCAGAGCTGGAGTTGTTTTCAGCCAGACAGACTGTCTGCTTCCAGCTGAGCTCTGAGCAGTAGTGTTGAGGGAGGATAGCAACAGACATACAAGGAGGATCTCGGAGTCTTCAACAAGCAGAGTTCTCAGAGCCCTTGCTGCAGTCTTCAAAAAGTATATCTGACCAAGGCACCTGTTGTAGACTGTACAATAGCATGAAATGTTTAAACAAATAAATGATGATAGAAATCTCACCATGAGCCAATGTTTGGGGATTTGAACCTCCTGTTGAAGACTGCTTATTATCAGGAATGAGAAGGTTTGATGAAGGATCTGTGAGCGGATATCACTCATTGCTGGTTCATTGTGTGCTGCTGGCATGTCCTGGATTTGGGGCGTGACTTAGGTTAGAGTAGTGGAGCAGAGCACAAACTCGAGATGCTGGGTAAGGTGGGGGGTAAGCAGGAGACAGCAGCTGGTTAGCAGGTGGCGAGACCACATACAGGGTGGTTATCCATTAATACTGGTATCAGATTCACTGCTGCGACACCTCTCACAGACAAGCTATTTGCAAGGATGCAAGTGGTTGTCTGTGAATTGTTCTGTAAATCTGTAAATGATTTAGTTTTGCCTTCTGTATTTCTGTAAGCCTTTTGAATTGAAGTTTAGTTTTTGGCCATTTTTGATCATTGTTAGTATTAGTTTGAGTTGAGTATGTTTATTTGCATTTTTGTAAACAAGTTTTCATATTTTTTTGAATAATTTTTAGTTTTTGCTAGCATTGTTGTCATTTGTGTTAGTCATTTTCTATCTTTTATATAAGCTTTTCATAAACTGTGTTGCAAAAATACAATAAGCAAAATATGCAGCGCAGTGCATATTTTTTATTATTTAGTTCTAATATTATCTAGTATTTTTAATTCAGTTTACTTTTTTGTCATTTTCTGTATTAATTTCTTAGTATACATATGAAGAGTTTGGTTCCAAAATGCTATAAATCCAAACGCTATACAAATTTTTTGATTGTGCATTCCAATTAATTTCAATCAAACTGCAATTGTTTAGTTTTGATTTAAGCCATAATAACTAAAAATAAATATAGCTAACTAACACAATAAAACACAATAAAAACATGATAACATAATAAAAAACATGAATTTTGAAAAAATTTAAAAATGGATTTATTGCGTTTTGGAACCAAACTCTTCATATACACTTACGTTAGAAATTTAAAAAAAATTCAACTAAATTTAAGTTTTAGTTTTCAAATGGTAAGTTTCATTCTTATAATAATATGCTCTTTCAAAAACTAAACAGATTTAGGATAATCTTTATTTTAATTAGGCAAGTTTTATTAAAGCTAAGTTATGGAATTATTTATTACTTATACGTTTTATGTATTTTAGTTTTTCTTTAGTTTTCATAGTTGACTGTTGTTCTTCCACTCTCAGTCTCCTCAAAAAAATGACTGTAAAATTCCTCCAGTCATTCAACATCATTGCTGTGTTGGTCTCCGTGAAGTCTCAGACTGTAAATGGGTCACAGTGTTATAGTAGCAATCCCGCCTCCGTCCGCTCTGACCGGCTGCTTCACTCCTTGCGTGTTTAACCGCTTGTTCCCCTCCATGTACACTTTCCCAGACAGAGAGTCAGACACGCGGGATTGTGGAGGTATCAGATGGTTAATCTAAAGGGGAAACCGTAGTAAAAAAGCTTCCCTGGATAGGGCTGCCGGTGTCCAGGGTGGGAGGCCTCAGTCAGCAGGACATCTGTTCCCAAAAACCACAGCATTCCACACATAACCAGTGCATTTGTGGAGCCCGGGAGAGAACCCCTAGAGCAAAGCGAGAAACGGAGAAGAGATGTAAACAAAGACTGAGATGCTGTTGACACCTTTATTATGTTTTAGACAGACATTTCTCCATCGTTATGTATCCTAAGACGTGGGAATGAGATTTGTCCGTTTTACCACAGTCAGGTTAGACCCGAGCATGGGGCATTGAGGACAGCATAAACAGCACCTCAGGGGCGGGCGTATTTTGTTTAAGAGCTCAAACAGGGGAAGTCCACTTGTCAAAAACAGGATGTGTTCGCTTGTGGAGTCAGCTTCTCTGTAGGGGCCCAATCACAGCCTTCCACTTCCTTTCCCGAGCCGCATGCTGGCCAAGCCCCTTCCTGTGGACCGGAGCGCCGGGCACAACCACATAACACACACTTTCAAGAGCAAGCTGCTTCAATGTAAATATACTCATCTACAGTCATTTGTGGTGGTGTATTATATGTTGGCCAGCTTTGTTAAAAGCATCCACTGTTTTATGACATTTCTGCAAACCTCTTGGTGTTTTGTGTGGACTTTCCCCTCTGTCCAGCACTCCATGTGTGTTTTATCTATAGCTGGCTCTGGTCAAGTGTGTGCGTGTGTGTATGGCCGCTGCAGACAGATATACGATTGGGCGTCCGCAGCTGCACAGAGCTGTTTCACAAGGTCTGGAAAACGATGCTGCGGATCTGTTTTCCGAGTTCTCTGGCACAGTCCAGCGATTAGCCCCATATTTCACCAATTTGTTTTCATGAACAAAATAAATGACTCATGAACAGGGTCTCATTATTGTAGCGTTGGTATTCCGACGGCGCTTCTAAATTTCATCTTCTACGGTTGTCGCATTTTCAATTTGCTTTCCTCTACCAGATAAAATAACCGAAGCCTGTGAAATATATTTCTCTCCAGTTTTTTTTCCAGCGGGGGCTTGATTCCAGCTTTGAGTCAATGAATCTCACTTCAGTTCCTGCAGTTCAGCTGTTCCAACCAAACCTCTCTTCTGTAATGATTTTTCACTCATGAGTGGTTGGAGTCATAAGAAGGTTCCTGGTTAAGTAATGAATGTCTGATTATGTTATTGTCCTATGTGTGTCTTCACAGAGGTGAAGGACTATGAACCACCGTTCGGCTCTAAAGTCCGAGAGCACCCCTGTGTGGAGAGCATGAAGGACAATGTGTTACGTGACCGGGGGCGGCCGGAGATCCCAAACAGCTGGATGAAGCACCAGGTAAAAGAAAGCGAAACGTAGACGTATGAGGCGTGATAGTGTTCATATTGACATGCTATCCATGGGTCAAGTGTTTTAAAGGGATAGTTCACCTCAAAATTAAACTTTTGCCATCATTTACTCACCCTCGTGCAATTTCAAACCTGTATGACTTTCTTTCGTCTGCAGAACCCAAAAGAAAATATTTTGAAGAGTGTTGGCAACAGAAAATGTTGGTCCCCATTGACTTGCATTGGTTTTGTGTTCGTATAATGGACGTGAATGGGGACCAATGGTTTTTATTTACCAGCATTTTTAAAAATATCTTCTTTTGAGGCATACGGGTTTAAAGTGAGAATTGTCATTTTGGGGTGAACTATCCCTTTTATTCATTTAGCAAAAGATTTTATCCAAAGTGACTTCATGAGCATTTAATATTTAAGTTGAAGGAGCCAACAATATTGTTTTAAGTAATAGTGAGACAGAACTGTAGGACCAATGTACTGTAATGGGACTCAGTAAAGCTCATGCGATCGATATCTGGTTGGATGCTGCAGTTGAGCTTAAAACCCAACAGTACAGAGAAATACAGTAGCAGCCTTTGGCAATACGCTATAGGTGCGATTTGCTGTCAGTGTGAACGCCCTTTTAAAATTGATAGCAGCCTTGGGAACAGTTTAATTTGTCAACTGTCAGTTGAATAGCTGGTTTAGGTGTGGTGGATTAAAGTTGAAACTACACTTTGGTGTATTGCACAACACATCTTTTTTTTCACCTCCAGGGCATGTCTATGGTGTGTGCCACCATCAACGAGTGCTGGGACCACGACCCAGAGGCCCGACTCACGGCGCAGTGTGTGGCCGAGCGCTTCAGCGAGATGGTGGACGACCCTGACAAGTTGTCCACCTGCAGCAGCTCGGAGGAGAAGATGGTGGAAGATTGTGCCGTGAGCATGAGCGACGACAAATGAGAGAGAAAAGTCAGGGCGTTTGGAGATTTAGCCAACACCTCTCTGTGCCTCCGCTTTTGATTTTTTTCATCTCTACCAACTGCAGAAACTGAATGTTTGGATTTAGCAGTGAGGTGGAGTGAGGGAATACGATGGTTTCATAAAGCTTTACGTTTCATAACCAAAGATTTCATGCACTTTATCAGATTTCTTATGCATAGCTCACACTGAGGTAGGTCACGCTGCCAAGCAAGAGGAGCTGGACAGATACTCGTATTCTCCTCAAATAGCTGACCAAGAGCCAAAGATAATCAGGAAAATGTTTTGCCTCAACACTATTCATTCATAGGAGATTGTATGTCTTTTTACAGATCAATTCAGGAGTTTTGTGGATTCATGAAAGAATGTGTGTAATGAAAGACATTTAAGTCTTTGTTTGTGTGTGTGTGTGTGTGTACGTGCGTGCGTGCGTGGGTGCGTGTGCGTGTGTGTGTTTTGCTATTGCTTTTACCAAGAAGTTTATGGTGTTTTGTAAGCCAAAGAGAATATTGTAAATATTTTTTTTTTAATCAAAATCAGCCCACACTATTGAAAGAGCCAGAAAGGGGAGAATTGCTAGTATAACAAAAATATGTAACAATCAGTGTTTTAAAAATCACAAAGTGCCTCTAAGTGTGTACACGTATATTGAAAAGTATTGTTTTATACATCTGTGTGTAATATATTGTAAATCTTTAATGATTCAAATACATTTATGTACAGTATTGACACTAAAAATGGTTTCATGTTTCACATTATTTTTAATATTCCAGCATATATGTTAAATATTTAAGTAATGCTTATGCAGTGAAATATGTTTTTGGGAAATTTTCATATATGCAATATACACCATAGAAGATGATTGACATCCATATATTACCTGTATCATGGCTGTTTGTTTCAACAATGTTGTCAGTAAGTCTTAAAGCACATTCCATTAGCTATTTGTCATCCTGCTATTTTAGGGTTCTGGGAAACAAACCTCTTCACTGAAAATCAGATATGTTGTCAGATATGCTTTAGACACTTGTACATTAGCCTCAGGGTTTCTACAGTAATGTATCAAAAACGCTTTGATGTTGCCAAATCAAGAAATTGCTGCCTTTAATTCTGCTCATTGTGCGAAAGGATCCCAGTGGGGGAGATAAAACAGACTTACGTCTGAATTGTTTGTCTGTTAAAATCATTGCTATGAGGTTGCTAAGGTGTTTCAGGTTCATTCCCAAGTCTGTAATATTTTTGTCTCCAGATATGGCTTGGATCCATCCTTCAGTGTAAATTACCCATTTTATCATTTGCCACAAGGCTAAAATCTCAAATCCAGCTGTTTAGAAAAGTAATAGAATATTATGCATGATCCCTTACGAAACAAATCTGCATAGAAATATACTGGAAAATATAATGCAATATATTGAATAATGCATTTCCATACTGGAATTAAGTTCTTGTATTTTTTAAACCATGAAACGTGCCAATTCACTATGTTGTATTATTGTTCTATATATTTTCAAGTAGTATATTGACATCATTCACTCTAAAAGAATACTTTTTGAACAAACCTAAACTTTGATTAAGAAATATTTGTATACCTGCTTTACATTTGTTAAGTGAACACATTAGGCAAACGCATATATCATATATTATATATATCATATCTGTGTCTGATGGGTGTGAGTTTGGACAGATAGCTGTGTAATCGAGCAAAATAATCTTCCTTTTTGACTCCATTATTCTTGAGCCTTTCTTTGGAGTCAGTAGCAGGTCATATGGGCTTCATTTAGGCGTTTTGAAATTCCTGTCCAGAAATGGCTACGACCATAATGACAGAGAAAACTAAAACTGTACCCGTCCCTCAGTCTGGTCATTTTATAGTACGCAGTCTTCCACGCCTCTGTTCCTTTACCTCTTCTCCAGTCTATTGTTTCTTTGCTATTTTAGATCTTAACCACTAAAACGTCTGGGGGAAATAAGCAGACAGGGGAACAAACTGGTATCTGTGGGGAAGAAGCCCTATAAATATCTCTCTGTTGCACTGATCTCAGAATAGGATTTATGGGCTGGACTAAACCTTGGCATTCGTTGTTGTGGCGTTTTCAGAAGAGCAAAACTGACCAGAGGAAATCGTAGTGCAGTGAGGTAGAGTAAACAGTTTAGTCTGTAGCTCCATTTCTAGAGAGGTCTGCAAATAGCAAATAGTACTAAAATGTATAAATATCGTACACTAAAAATACGATTTACGAGACCGCAAATATGAGCCTTTTGAAAGAAATGTCTTTTCAGCCAAGTTTTGGAAACCATAATTGTGCAAGTGATTTTCGTAAACAACAATTTTACACAGCATAGTATGTGAATATGATTCAGAATTGAAGATGATTTTACATTGTTTAGTTGTTACAGATGGGCTACTATGCACACTGTTGATTTTGTGCACCCACTGACTTGGACACAAAACCACAAAGACATTTCTCAAATATATCATTTGGTTTTACAGAAGAGAGGTTATAAATGATCTGATGATTTATTTTTGTGTGAGCTATCTCTAACTTACACTTTGCAAGCTAGCTGCTCTCCATACCCGTTATCTCAATAGATGCTTATTTTTTGCGCAAAGAAAATATATTTTGTTACATATTACCTGTCAATATTTAATACATATTTGAAAATATATAGAATAATACATAAAAACACTATGAACGCCTGAAAGGAGCAATGTAGAGATTTTAGCGGTATAGTGGTGAGGTTGCGAATTTCAACCAATGTCTCCCTCCACCCTCCCTTTATACGTCATCACGTTTCTGCTTCTTTGTTTCGTAGATAATGTATTTACAAAAAACAGATAACGTATTTACAAAACGCGCTCTGTAGAGCAGTTTGTCCATTTAGGGCTACTGTAGAAACAACATGGCGAATTCCTGCTAAAAGGACCCGTTGTTTTTGTAGATAGAAATAGCTCATTCTAAGATAATAAAAACATAACGCTTACAGTTATATTATATTGCTTTCTGTCAATGATCCTGCTAAATATTACACACAGCACCTTTAATCCTGAGGGTCTCGATCTGTTTTGCAGCTTCTTTCAGTAAATAAACCAGAAGAGTGGATTTTGTCCATGAGCAAGTCAACATTGTTGTTGGCAGCTTGAGAACTGATATGCGTTTGAAAAAGTTCACCTTTCGCTGCATGTCTGGTGGCCACCATCAGGCTGCTCTTCATCATACGCTCTTTGATCCTGGCGCCACCCGAGGGCATGCAGATCAAACAACAGATAGACAACATGAGACTGAGACTGTACACTAAATGTAGATCCAAACACAGACACATGCAGAAAGTTCTTGGCATAACTAAAATGTTGTATTCTCATTCTTAAAGTAATCAAACCCTAAGAAATATCTTGACTTTAAGTTGTTTAAGCTTACTTTAATTCTTGTTTTGTGCTATTTCAAATCATTTACAGTCGTCTTGATGCCTCTTTGGAAGTTTATTAAACAGTACTAGAACCTTTTCAGCCGTGCCTTTTTTTTGCCTTAGTTTATATTAACAAACTATAATCACCCTGGCACTCACAGGTCACCTGGCAGGAAGGCAATTCCATTTTTGGTCGTCATTTTAAACGGCTAAATTGCATCAAAGTCCCAAATTCCAGTGTTATATTTCTGTCATCTGAGGCCTTCACTCTTATTGTTTGTTTACAAAACTCTTCCATTCCCAGACTGAACTACTAAATCAAACTCTTCTGTTGAAAGAGATCTAAGGGTTTGGTTTTGTTTTATGCTGGTGAGTGAAATGGAAAACTGGCCCTCTGTTGGTGGTTTTATGAACAACTCCAGATTTACTACTTTTTTTTAATATACACATTCCTGGTTTTATTGTAAATGATACACAGTGCATAGAATTCCAAATAAGAGACAAACCTGTTTACAGCAATAATGGCAAGAAAATATGTAAAATAAAAAAAGGATCAGGATATGCTTGATATTGAACTTGAACAGTGAAATTCTTTTAAACTTGAATTTTAGAAGTAGTGTAACTATAAACAGATTATGTAACATAATAAATCAAAAATTACACTTTAATTATATATTTATTGTAATATTTATATATGGCCTTACAGTTCAATTCTAAACTGTGACACTAGATGGCGCTGTGCCGACACAATGCCAAGCCTTTCATTTGTCTATAGAATAATTCATAAATGCCAACGTGTCTATACACCATTTTGCAAAATGTGAACAACACTGGCCCAGAAACACTTTCTAATGTTAGTTTTATATGTGTCACATAAAGTATAAGATCATATAAAGTTTTTTTTCTCTAAGTGTTCTATTGTTTTTTTCTAATGTTAATGTATTGTTAAAAACTGAAACAGGACGTGCAGTGTTTGTCTTGCAAAATGGCCTAATTTTTCCCTTTGGAAAACTGTTCATATTAAGTATTTTTTTCCAAAGTAGATTTAGAATCCACCAGGGTAGAAAGAAAGTAAAAGCAAATAACTCATACCCATTATAAAATGAACATTCAGGATCGAATGCTAATTACAGCGTGTGCTGAATTCAGAGTCCGTGCAGTAAATGATACGCCACAACTGCAGATTCTGATATCTTTTCTAGAACCTGGCATGTCCTCTAGTCCATTACTGCCTTACTGGAAAGGCCGATGAGAAATAGCAAAGCAGTTTTACAGCAGAAGGAAACCTAATGAAGACAAACAGACCCTCGGCACACTGCTAGAATGTTATTTTGCCAGAGTTCTCTGCAGATACAGAGATAGATCAATGCTTTGGGAGAAGTGTCAGAGTAGATTATAGAGTGTGTATTGCCATTTTGTCCTGGAGTATTATGAGATAATACTGCAGTGCACAGAGGGGGCAGTGCCATGCCACACAGCTGGAAAACAGCAATAAATATAAGGCTTGAAATGAATGAAGAATTGCTGCCATACATTTTGTTTCAAATTGCTAAGATGTTTTGGTGACATTAATACATTTCACCCCAAAATGTCAAAGAAAACAAGGATAACACATTGATATTAATTAATGAATAAATGCACTTGATTCTAAATGTAGGTGCATTAGGTGCAGTATGTAAATCACTAACAATAATAAGTGATGCATGCTGTTTTCTTTCAATTATAACCAGCACTTAATACAAAATACAGCTACCCATTTGTATCCCCTACAGCAAAAGGTTTTGTCAAAAGGTGTTTAATAGCAGCCATATTTACAGTATAATGAATGGAGCAACCCAACATTGAACACATACAGGAACATGTCTAGAGTCTAGAGCCGCTTTCTGCGCTTCATTATATCCCTCCATCCCACACAACTGATATGAGTCACAAGCTGTATCTAAACCATCATTTGATCTCACCTTCTCTAGGCACTTTTTACTTTCTTCCTAAAACTGGAAACCTTTTCCCATTTAAACATGAAAATGAAAATAAATGAAATTAGATATTAATGTCACACTGTAGTGTCTAATTGCCTTGACATTTAAATACAAAGAACTTAGGATTGCAGAAATATTCTTGGATGACAATAACTAGATAAAACACAAATAACTGCACTACAATTACCAGCTGACCAATGTATATTATAGGCGATATATTTTAGACAATTGGGAAATGGCTGCGGGGGGGCTGAATGGATGGTGACATTATTTAATACGTTTCTATATTCTGCACTTTTTATGTTATGCAAATGCATGGTACTCACAATGTTGTTTAGCACTGGCAACATCAAACCTCCAGGTGTCAGTAGAGTCCTATAAGTTCATAGCAGAAAATACATTTCGCACCTTTAAAAATCGCCATCGGCAAATGTGATTTGGTTTGGCTCGCTTATTATGTGACCATATTGATTCTTCTGAGAATTTTTATACTGAAATTTGAATCTGGATTCTATATTGAGCCTGACTGTTATATTTAAACACTTCAGTGCACGGCATGTTATCTCTACCATTAATAACATCTGTTGGGAGTACGATGAACTGTGATGGTTTTCTAAGATGTATACAGAAAGACAAAAATCAATCTTAAATGCATCTATTGATTTTTCAATGCAGCAATATTGACAATTGCTTAATGTTGGATTACAGAAATAGACCAGCCAGGTCTCTTACGCTGTGGTTCGACTCATGTTTAACTAAAACAAATGTTTATTTTCTAGTGTGGTGGTCACTGGCTAAGCAACTGAATGTCACAGTGGATTACTTGGAACAAGCACATCCAATGATCAATTATTGGTAAACACATAAACATGGTATATAAGGACAATAAAGTGTTTCATTCGTCAAAACCCATGTCTTAGTATAGACTGTTAAATGCACCAGAGGCACGCACAGCCTGGCCCTAAGTTAACTTCCGATCTGTGTTTGGTTATAATATTTTCTATATTTAGTTTCTATTAATATTATATTCATATTAATATTTCATTATATATGAATTGTAACAAATTAAATTAAAAATACTCAACAGTTATTATTCTTTGCGGAGGTCTACCGTCCGGAAGTTAAGATTGGCCACATAATGTTTATTGCAGATCCAGGCCAGTTTGGGCTATTTGAACCGTGTTGCATGATCTAAACTAAATGTTGTTTTCTTTAAGTTCTTTTTGGTTTCATTGTAACAGAGACTGGTGTGAACCGGTTTCATCTAAAAAGTAGTACATGAGGTAAGTAGGCCTACAAAGGCTGATCAAGGTGAAGAACCCACTTTATGAATGTGAGATCACTGTCCTGTAGCACACTCATCCATTGCAGCAGTCAGTTTTCAATATTTTTTTACCTCCAAATGCTTAAAAATAGTGCCCTTAATACATTTGCTGGAGTATTAAGCATGTCTGCTCCAGAGCTAAGCTGTTTTAAAAAAAGTAGTGCTTGCTGTTTTGCAGGTGCTTAGGAATGTCCTCTGCACATTTTCATGATATGCCCTTCCCATGATGCTGATTCACAAAACATTACTGGTTTATTGTGTCCTTGATTTTGCAAACATTAAGAGGTTGAGATTATATATATTTATAGGATGCCAAAAAGGAGAGCAACCCAAATCGAAGACTTTAAATAAGGCGTAGTGGCTACAATGTTAAATGTACGCAAACCCCCTAAATAATCTATCACCCTGTTAAAGCAACACACGTGAGAAAGTGTGTGCTAAGCTTTTAATAATCTTGAATCACTTCTTTTAAACAAGCCCTTCGTGCCAAAAATATTCATTAATTTTAATTCATTTAATATCGCGACGTCAAATGAATCGCTTGAAATCCGCATAAAAATTACGTTTCATAGTAGCCTGAAATATACGTCACATTTTAGTCGCAAAAATTCATTTATTTCATTGGCACACCACGCAACAAGGCAACGGCTTTCCTGCATGCTTATTGGCTCAATAGCATGTCCGTTCTTTTAAATCAGTCACATGATTGGCCACATTCCCATGAGCATTTTCCGTTTGGTTTCTCAACGGTCCAGAAAGCTAGCGCTTTCATTGGCTAAACGACTGCTCCTGGCAGTCGTCCGCTTGCAGCTTATTGGCTGAAGTCAACCAGTTTGTGACCCGCCTTGTTCTACCTGTCTCGCTGTGAGAGGCTGAAAGATTCTTCCTGCTGTATCGCGCAGATCCGCCCTGTCTCCCCCCCCACACTATTGGATCTCGTGTGCTGAGTGGTACAAGCCGGTTAGCATGCCACTCTACGCAGAATCTACTGCAAATAAATAAGTTGTAATTACAAAACAAACAAATAACTGCAGTTGTAGCAAAGCCGCTGAAATATTGGTACTTAGGAGGGAGTTGGTTGGTGGACAGAGGGGTGCGTGGCGGTGGGAAGAGCTTTCCTAACCAAATCCTCCAGCACGGCTCGCTCAGAACATGGCGGAGCACCACACCGCCTCTGACTGCAAGCACAAAGCGAGCTCCAACGCCGGGGGTTCGGTCTCGGGAAACGGGCGGCCCAACTCCCCGGCTGGATGTAGCGGCGGAGGCCTGTCTGGGGGACTGACGCAGCCGGCGGGATGGCAGTCTTTGCTGTCGTTCACTATTCTGTTTCTGGCCTGGTTGGCAGGATTCAGCTCTCGACTTTTCGCAGTTATTCGCTTTGAGAGCATTATTCACGAGTTTGACCCTTGGTAAGTAAATACGGGCGGGTTCGTGATCGAGATTTGATGTTTTAGAATGTAATGCACAAGTAAATTCGTAGGATTCTTGATTTTTTTGCGCGCAGCGTGTAATGCACAAAGGTTGCTGCGATCCTTCATTCATCTCAGCGCAATTGTTTTAGGAAGCGTTTTGTCTCTGTGCGGCACGTCCACGCTTGACAATTTTGACACGTAACCGCATGGCAGTTGCATGGCTGTTGTTCTCCATCGTTTTATAATGCGTTGCAAACTAAATTTACACTCTTCTTTATATGAATGTGGCCAACACCGTGGTCCGCCTATTTGAGCAGAACTGATGACGAGCTAACCTCTCTTCACTCAATGACTTCCGTGTATTTGCATTGTGTAATTCTTGACAGGTCATTAAATCATTACAATTCTTAGATAGCGACTCTTTTTTATGCTTAAATGCACATCAGCTACTTTTAAGCATTATGCGTGTTAGTAACGTATTAAGAACGTTGTGTAAGTGTTACCTAAACGTTTTAATCTTTGCCATTAATGTGTGTAAGTTAAAGTTTATACATTAGAAATGTTTTATAATAAATGTCAGATTGCAGATAGGAAAGTGTGATTTCCCCCCCCCCCCTCTCTGTTTGGTGTTGATCCTGTCAGAGCTGTCAAACAGAAACTTGTCATTTCTAATATAAAGTAATATGTTAAATTTTTGGCAAAAAAGTTGATTCTAGTTCGAAATAGTATATTTGAATGAATTGTGCATTATACACCAGTGGAAACTCGAAAGCACTCGTTTACTTTTCCTCAACACTATAATGCATTTCCTTATTGCCTGGGTTAAAGCAAGGAAGATATAGCTCTGTGTGTGAAAGCATTGAGAACTTCAGCTCGAAAGTGAAAGTCGTGGTTCATGTGCATGGCAAAATTTAAGTTAGTTTTTGTGGTATTCTATCATCATTGAAATCTATGTCGTTTTATGACTACTAGCCTAGAACATACGCATGCATGTTGTATTACATAGATACAGAAACAAGGCTGCTTTTTGCACATGCAAATGATGCAAAATGATGTGTAATGACTGGTTTAGTTTGTAATGCAGCCAGTTGTTATATTATACTAGTAGTAACCGTGACATGAGTGAACTGTTTGTCTTTTGTGATTTGATATCTGAGAGTTTGTTACAGTCCAATTCATAGGCAAGTTAGGCAGCATTGTCAGCTTAGTGAAAAAAAACAACCCATCAAAATGACATGAGAGATTTGGGCTAAAATATCTTGTCTCATGAAAAGGGTTTTTCTTAAAGGTTACATATGATTGGTTGTCAGATAAGCAGTACCAGAAGGCAATACAATGCACTTCCCCCAGCCATTACACTTCATAGTAATTATATCTGTTTCCTGCTTATCTGATCTCCTTCTCATATAGACCAATTGCAATTGCTTAACGTCTGCTGAGTCTGACATTACACATTAGCTTTAGGAAATAGAAACTACAGTTACGTTGGGCAGTACATTACATTTTTACATGTGAGAGCTGCTTGTCTGTGCAGAATTAGATGCTGTGTTGCTAGGGGGCGTGACTACTTTGTGCTACTTGTGAGACTGAAGGAAGAGTGAAATTGCTTAATGGTGTTGTCTTTTGCACATAATCCTAATTTTACCAATATTCGCTGATGCTTCGATCAGGATTTTTGAAGGTTCAGATCCCGATTCCAATGCTTCAGGGTTGATATAACTGATATGTAAGCCCTTTGATCACTTTTTTTCTGGATAAGGTAGTACCATAGATGTTGCCTGTTATATTTTTTAAATATTTTTACAGTAATTAAACTTAAAAACTTTTGAATCCGGTATGGCAAATTTACATTCATATACATTCTCACACGTGGATGTTATCAAATTGAAATCGGTTTGTGTGATCGAACAAGTTAACTGAGTACCAATCAAATCATAAAATGTGTTGATCGGAGCAGCCCTAATATTCGCTTTTCACAATACTCAAAATAGTAAGATTATAACTAATATTTGATATCACAGAGCCCTAGTTGCTAGGGTGTACTGCATTTTATGTTCATAGTATATATCCATCTGTTAATTTCTATCTATAGTAAGAGACATCTGTAAATCATGGTCATAGTACATATCCATCTGTAAATTACTTCTGTAATATCTATTTATGTAACTTATGCAACCACTGTATATCCTGCACTTGCTGCTGTTGCACTTCTGGTTAGACCTAAACTGCATTTTGTTGCCTTGTACTTGTACATGTGTAATGACAATAAAGTTGAATCTAATCTAATCTAAATACTTCTTTAATAATAAAAATTTAGGACCATTTAGGACTAAATATTGCTTTGGTTGTCTTTCAGTCTGTAATACATTTTTGCCCAGATGATTATTTTCTGGTTGGAAGCCAAAAAGCTGGTAGCTTATTTTTGTTATAGCAAATCGCTCCCTAACAGTCCACATAATTTGAGGTGCAAAATTGAATACTTGGGGTTAAGAATTTAAACAACCTTAACCCTAAGCCACAGTAATGACGCTTGCCTTTTTGAAAGCAACACTAATTAGCAAACGAGCCTTTATTATCTGCTAATGGCCTACTGAATTTCATTGGGACAGTTTTCTAAACCATTTATGTGTAATGGCTTTGCCGACCATGCCCATGTCATTAGCCCATTTCCTTTCATGCCATCCATAAGCACGCATCATATCCTAAAATGGCATGATAATTTATTTAGCGAGATGTTGCTGTGAGAGTTCCCTGTGATGCTACTACACTCGGGCAAGTCCATTTGAATGTGTTAATGAATTAATGTCTTATGTTTCTGTGATGTCGTAACTCCAGAAATATCACATATGAAAGCAACGAAGAGATGTGCATAAGCTTTGTTGTGTATGAAATGCAGCTTTAAGTTTGTTGCATCATCGTGTAATTACGTAATGGCAGACAGTCCTTTTCATATCCTTTTTGGTTGTTTTGCGAGGTTAGAACCATTAAAGCAGTCTTTGATCTGACATACCATTTGAATTGAAGAATTGAAAGCAGTTTATTTGTGCCCCTTTCCTTTGCATGCTTGTGTTTGGTTGTGTTTAATTTGGTTTGCTTGCACACATGGTCCTGTGCTCTCGAGTGTGTCATTTACACCATCATTTACAGTTTATGCTATGGTAATATACATTGTAATAACATGTAAATGTAATAAATCATGCTAGCAACGCCAAGATCATGGGTTCGATCTCAGGGATTGCACATACTTAGAAACAAATGTATAATGCAATGTTAATTGCTTTGGATAAAAGCATCTGCCAAATGCATAAATGTAAATTGATTTAAATCAGACAAAACATGTTTGCTTTGTGTATATATACACAAAACAGTGCTCATAAATATATATATATATTTGCAAACCAGTCAGTAAGCAGGCTAAATTTACCATACAGGTTGATATCTAAATGTTTAACTTCAACTGTGGAATCGAAACTGGGAATCGATAAGCAGAATCCTAATGGATAAAATTCAAAAGATACCCAACCCTAATGGTTTTGTGTCTGTTCAATGGAGTCCTTTGTTGTTTGGTTACTTCCGTTCTTCAGAATCTCTTTTGCGTTCCACAGAAAAAAGTCTGTCATACAGGTTTGTAATGACATGAGGAAGAGTAAGAGTGTCTCAGAGATGACGTATTTTTGTATGCAAACCCCATACAGGGTTTTTCCTGCATAGAAAAGTTGGAGGCGGCCGCCTTCGTCGAATTTCGTGCCGCCTCAGGCTCTCGACAAAATTATGTCAGATGTCTTCACAAAAACACTGCGTGTATTCAACAGTTTGTAACTGCAGTTGCGGCATTACGCTGTTTTGTTATCAGCCTAGTAAAGCGCTGGAGAGTTGCAGTACAAGAGCTAATAGGAGCTGTTGTATTAGCTGTGTTTCACGGCTGTTCTGGTGAAGATTGTTTATTTTACAAGTGCGTTCAATTTCTTAAAGGTTTCTTAAATTAACATGGCGTACATCATAGTGATGTTTTAAGCTGTACAGTTGGCTGGTTGAATCAGCGTTATACTGTAAACAGCAAGTTTGCCAGTATGAACGACTCGCAAACAAATGACTCCTTTGAACCAATTCATTTAATTGTTCAAACTTTTCAGTCACTAGCGAATATAAGAGATCAGTGAATCATTCAAATGAACAACAAGAACATGCAGGATGTGAATGAGCTTTGCTCATTTAGTAGAGACTGGTTAAATTTTTCTCTATTGTGGGCTGATAAAGTTAGTTGAAGAAGATAAAAAGCTTTATTTGTTTTAAAAACATTTCTGTTTGGTTGAATAAAAGTAATGTTTTATATAACGAAATAATTGTCATTTTCATCAAATTTTTATGTTTTAATATGTTAAGTGTTTAGTTAAGCCACTTAAAGGTACGGTAGTCCTACACGTGTGTGTGTACAAGATAAGGATGGCACCACCTCCGCCTCATTTTGAGCAAGGAAAAACCCTGCCATAAGCGAGTTAGCATTTTAGCACTTTCAATTCTTTCGCTTCAAAGTCTATGGGTTTTTTAATGGGTTTTTGGTAAATCGGGTGAAAAAACATTTGCGGTTGCTAAAAGTGAATTAATTCTTTGGCGGGGATCCATCCAGGTTAGACGTCATTGCTCATATAAATAATGCAACATTGGCACAAATCTCTAAAAACGTGGACGGAGATTAATTTACAGAGTAATCACTTTCCAGGGAGCATTTTTTTAAGAAAGGTTTAATAATTTGTTGGCTTGGTGGTAGTGACGTTGATATCAAGTGACCATAGTGTAGTCTGTTTAAATAGGGTATGCATTGACGTCACTTTCCCACGTGAACATGCCGGGACACGTCCCGAAAAACGCCCCCTTGAGTGGCAAAACACTGAGCAAAATGGCTGAGGAGAATAGGAGAAACAAAGAAATCAGGACAAAAAAAAAACAATTATTTGCTGAAATTACAAGCAGCTGGACTCGACGGTGATCCCTATGACTTACAAAGGAATTTGTTTTTTCTGGACACTGAAATGTTGCTTGAATTGCATTTCCTGATATTTTAAGCAATCATTTTGCTGAGTGTTTTGCCCCTCGTTCAGGCATGTTCACGTGGTAAAGTGACGACATGTTCATACCTTCTATAGCCTCATGTTAGCTTTTTACTTCTACAGATTGTATTTAGGCTTCAAAATATTATGTTAATTTATAAAGATTATCTTGATAGACAAAATGTGTGTAAACATCAAACTTTTGTTAATCAAAGATAAAAATTTTGTTAAGCTTCCAAGTCTATGGAAAAATGCATAGGCATCCATGATGACAAAAACATGTCATCCCTGCACCACTCAATGATGAAACAATGCCTTGGTAAGTGAACTATGCCTTTAAGAAAAAGTTAACAGACTTGGATTTGAAACAGGCCTTGGTTCTATTAGACATTTTATTCAAAAATGAGTAATTCAAATATTAACTTATTTACATTGTGATGGGTTTTTTTTTAAGTTGTGTACATTTGAGATTTTTTCTGCAGTCAAATGGAATGCAAAAACTTTGAAGCTCAATATCTCAAAACTGCTCAGAATACAGATAGAACCTTATAATTCCAAGGCGACTGTTTGTATCAGAAAAGTTGACACGGCATTTCTGTATTTGTTTGAGCATCCCAGCCAGCCAACACAGCAGCACTCCCTCAATGCATTCTTTCGAAGGACTTCTATCCACACTACACTATACTAGGTCGAAGTATTCTAATCACACTACACACTTGACCTTCAAATGTGTTCGAAGTTGGTTTAAATCCGGCCTCTTAACATCTCCTCAGTAGAGCAGTTCAGAGATTGACCGAATGTCCTGTTTGGCTGCTTGCATCCTGAGATTGTAATAAGTCTGAGAGCCCTTAGCCTTTCAGCCCAAGCTGTTTAAACAACTTTTCTACATTTTAAGCCAGGGGCTTTATTGATTTGAGAGCTCAAATGAGTAATTGTTTCATGTCCAGATAATTTCAGAGCAACACGCGCGCACTGTGATTCTTTTGGTTTCTCATTTAGAACCAGCACACTGCCCCGAGCCTGCTATGTCCTTTCTCATTTTTGGTGTGTTTCCTGTTCTGCTTCCTACTCCTGATTCCTCTAGTGTATTCTCTCTTTCTCTCTCTGTATCTGTCTCTTCCCTCTCTCTCCTTCTGGCTTGTGTGCTTATTTCAACTTCTTCAAGAGAAATAACAGTGCCCTCTATATTCCAATCGCACACTGGAAGCGGGAGCAAAAATGCAAATCTAACGTTTCTGATTTAACTTTTCTATTTTTTCCTCTTGCCTCTTTCTCTATCCATCTGGCATTATCCATCCTCTCTTGTGTTAATTGAGCTTTCATCCTGTATCTGTGTGATTGGGGTTGTATTGTCTGTGACGGGCATTCTGATCTGAAAGCACATTTGAGTGCCACTTATCTCTCGACTGTGCTCCTGTATCTCTGAGAATAAGATTGTACTATTATTGGAGGATATGTGGAGAATTATATATATCAGGGCCCTGTAGCCTGCGGCCGGCCTCCAGTACAAGTCTTCCTAATAATTAATCTCAATAAGGGGGAGACGAGGCCAAGCAGAGGTCAGCTTATTACCGGGCTTGGTGTAACCTTCACAATTGTTTAAGAACGGCGCAGTCTTGTGTCAATTAGAGTGGTTTGAAATGGGTGCTTTGGTGGTTTTTCTATAGAAACCTGGTGTCTTCATTTTAGTTTAGGTGTAGGATTTCTTCATATTTGCTTGTTGCAATTATTAGTCCATCACTTTAAGTTATTGCCTTTGTAGGATTGAATAGTCATGTGGTCATGAAGTGGGTGGTGATGGAAATCTATATATAATTTTAAGCAGTCGATTCACCTTTTATTTAAGCATTGATCAGATAAAATATTAAAATTAATTATGTGCTGCTTCCTTTTTTGCGTTGAGGTTTTTTAAAAGGTTTTTTAGTTTTTTATAAATAAACTTTGCTGTCTTGATGAAAATGGAATGTGGCATGACGGTAAAAAAATTTTTTTTTTAATTTAAATCTTTACTTTTAAATGAAGCATTCTTTTTAATGTTCAGCTTTTATTTTTGGTTAAGGTTTTTCGAAATTTTATTTTAGAAATCATTAATACTAAATGTATTACTAACTACTACTATTAATAATAAATGGTTCTCACCATAACATAGATGACATAGAAAACAAATTTTTTTTTTTGATTTATTTTTGGTATTTTTTGCCTTTATTTGAACAGTACAGTGTGAGAGAGGACAGCAAGCGAAGTGGGAGAGAGAAGGGGGTGGGGTCGGGAAAGTACGACAAGCCTGGAATCGAACTCTGGTCGCCCAGAGTGCAACGGCGCCATATGTCAGGCCACTGCCCCATTGGCTCTGAACAAAAAAAAATTTATCCAGCCTTTTAAATAAAATTATGCAAAAATGTGTTGGTTTAAAAATAAAGGTCATTAATCAAGTACATACAAATTAGTTTTAATTTGATTTGTTGGGATTGATTTGCAGGAAATGTCAGTTTAATAACTAAAAATGTGTGTTCCGAGCAGAAATGGCTAATAATTTCCAACTATTTCATGGGTATTACAACTTAAGTTATGGAAAAATGACAGCATAAATAAAAATTATGCACTGACCATTGGGCGTGAGCTTGAAGAATTTTCCTTTAAGAAAGCATTTCAGAGTGATTTTCTGTGCTCATGTAACGATAGTTTTGTGCATTTATGCATTAGAACGAGTGTTAAGTTCATTACCTAAAAGACTTCACGCAGGCTTTTACTCAACAAAATATGCTATGGCATTAGACAAAGTGCTGCGTTTCACACTGTGTATTAAATCGTGCCTTTTCGTTTGGTTGCATATGAGAAATGTTAACACAAGCTCTTTTTCATTTTTCTCTGACTCTCGATTGATTGGAATGGGCATTCCTTTCAGGGCGCTTTAGCATCAGTATATCTCCCACCACTAAACAGAAGTAATGTTTTACAGTTTATTATTTGCTCCCACTCAGGTTTCATCAATGTAGTGTTTTGTCCGCCCGAGGCCAGAGTCAGAATTTGACACGGTCCATTTGACTGTGAAAACATGCATTACAGGGCTATGTTCTTGGTTTCTTTCAGACTGTAGGAGTCTCTTGCTTTAGCATCTTCAGCTTATTGAAGGCTGCAAGTGGTCTGTCAGGTCTCTTACTCTGTTATGTTCCACCCGGCTTAGTGTTGTGTAATGAAAGTTCACAGCTGTACAAACTCATGGATTTATATTTATATGCAGCAATAATATTCATGCTATTTTTTCGAGATCAGAAAGAAACGTTGGCACCCGCTCACACCTGGGTTAAAATGTCTCTGGTTGTTGAATGCAACTCCCACAGCCAAGTTAGATGTTAGTATTTTTTTGTGTTATTTCATAGTCATTGGATCAGTGTAAATTAGTCTTAACACAAGAATATCATTATTTATTTGAGCCAGATAATTATGAGTGATCGTCAAGGCAAGACTTTGGATTTGTGGGCCATGAGCAATTTTCAGAGGAAAGTTCCAGACAAATATAGTTCAGGACAATAATATTATTCTTGGTCCTTTAATCTCTGATACAAAGTAGCTGTGATCATCTCATTATTACAGGCAGACGTTTTCTAATCTGTTCTCAAACAGCGATATGCTAAATATTAATCTCTGTGGGTTTTTGCCCACACTTGGATCAAATTGTTTATTCTGTACGCGGTACACAATGGGTCGCAGGCATCTTTGTGTGCTAAAATGGAATACGTTTAATGAGGATGCACTCTCTTTGCTCAGCTGCTTTGCATTCAGGGCACAAGCTTTCTCTTGCCAATTACGGGCCCTCAAAGTTATTCCAAGAGCGTCTCTTTGATGTGCTCGTGTCAGGCGGGACAAAACTCCTTGTCCTCATCCGGAAAACCTTCCAGATCGTCCCTCAAGGTTAATCAGTTCTTTTATGTTGGATTAAATCTCCAGGAAATTAACACACAGGAAGTGAGATGTAAGTTTGGCATTTGCTTTCTTTGCCTCCGCCCAGCTGCGTTTTAAAAAAGATTAAGGGTTTTTCAATATGAGGCTTGATCGATGCTTAAATCGTTCGGCCTGATTGCTTTGACCAGACACGCTCGCCACATAAATTGGGTTTCTTAAATCCAGTCAGGCGTTGCACGAGTTTCTGAAGCCCCAATTTCTCTCTATAAAGAACAGTCCCTGAATCCGTTACAGATGACTGATCTGTTGATCTAACCCAGTTCAATTATAAAATCTTTTTTGCACCTATCCATTTTGGTTTTCTTTTATAGAGGTAGGGTCAGTAATGTAGCCACTGATGCTATAAATATCTTGAAAGATGGGATGTCATTTTTTCTGTTTAGAGTTGGACCACCTGTATATTCTCATCGGTTGTATTCTGAGCTGGTTGGCTTTAAAACCATGTTGTGTGATGATTATTTGTGCCATGCATTAAATGCAGAAATATTAGCTGTTTAATGCATAAATTACTATGTCATTACATATAGTTTAAAGATGCACCAATACATTTGATACACAAAGCACAAATTAATACATTTTTCGGTCTTCTTTTGATTGACAGGATATATCCTGATCATTGGCTGTTTTTAAATGAGGTGTAAAAAATGTCTTTTATTGACTGATACCAATTATTGCCTGATGTATATCGGTACATCTAGTTCATTTTAATGGATTACGTTTCAACCTTATGTAATGTGTAGTTTCATGAAATTGGTTTGGAGTTGTGAAAGTACGTCTTGACTCGTCAGCTGTCATCCAAACCTAAATGGTTGATTTCTTCCTTTTATATTGATTTATTAAGGCATATGAAAGCATACAGAATACATATTCTGCATTGCTGCTGCTCACCCCCTCCCTCCAATGTCCCAACAATATAGAATCACCAGTGCCCATGTGATGACAAAATAACTTGATGTATTAATGCCACCAAACCTATTGTTCCTACATAACCTGCCTACAAACAAACATTGAATTTGAGAACTTTGCATGGTTCTCCACCAACAGTTTTAAAAATTGCATCACCCTCATTAATTCAATTTCAGCATCTTAATTCCACTGCAAGCTAGCTTTATTATGACAAGTTATTTAGATGTATAATAAATGAAATTCATTGCAGTCAGTTTAGACTTCAGGCATTTGTGAATGATATCATCTGATTTGAGTCGAGCGGGGACATAAAGCTGATGATTTAGTTGTGCAGCCGGACAAGAATAGAAACCGTGTATCCGCCAGCTGAAGGTGCTGCATTGGTACACTTTCAGTTTAGACAGCCAGGAGCGATATAATGGGAGGAATTTTGTTTGTTGCATCAGTCTAGCCAGAGTGAGTGGTTCTTTTGAAAACGTACACCTCCCAGTGTCTTATATTAGTGGTTCCTGGCCTGAGACCAGCAGGTTTAAGGGGTTCGAGAGCCGAATCTATCTTCTGTGAGATGCTGTGGAACAGGACCAGGTTGGGCATCACAACTTGGAGGAAAAGGAATGTATTTGGCTACATTCTGTAGATTTCCAGTGGTTATGTATGACTATATGTAGTTGGAAAACTGCCCTCTAACTTAACTTTACAAAGTCGCATTTCAGTCCTTCACAAGAAGTATTACATGAAGCTCCAGCTCTCAGTTTTACTCTGACATATTTAATGCACAGGTACAGCATATGTCACTTTATAAACCGTAACTCTTCCATATATTATTCAGCTATCAGACCTCTTTCTGCTGAGTCGCAGCGCCTCGTGCAGTCTTGCTTAGACAGACCCATTTTTAATGGGGCAGGTAATAAGAGCAAACTTGGCTTAACCCCCATCACTCTTTAGAAGTCCAGTCAGAATCTTAATCTTGGCAGTAACTTCCACTTCACAGTTATGAAAAGATTCATGAATACATGAAGCAGCTGTACCTTTGAGCTCAGGTCTTTGAGGGTGGGCTTTCATGCCTCTTATACACAGGTTTTATGAAGGATGCTGGAGTACATCTTTTCCTTCAAATGACTCGGGTGATGCTTGGGTAGATTTTGTAGATGTGTTTCATTTGTGCTAATGTTCTTATCTGTGGTTTTCCATGGAAGTGCAGGGTATGGGCATTGACGCAAGCTTGCAGTATGTTTGACATCTGAAATTGTTTTGAAAAGTAGGTGTGTGTGTGTTTATTATTATGTTGTGAGGGGTGAAAGAGTTCCCTATTATCCCTATTCCCTATACTTGTTATTCTTTTTAGATTAATGCTCATTCTTGTCATTCTGAACCTGATCTCACAAAGACATAAGGTGAAGTGTTTTACGGTGCATTAGGGTTTCGCGCAATGTGAATCAAACAAAAACATAAAAAGTAAGCATGTAGGGACATCCCTAACCTTAGCCATCATTGGGGCGAAAGAACATACAAAAATGTACAAATGAAATCATACAATTTAAAGCAGGGTAGCCACCTCGTAAAACATTTTTCATGAAATTGTGTTGTAATTCTGTTTTCAGGTTTTGGGTTTTTTGACTTGTTATTTAATGTTCGGACCGTCTAGCATCACTCTTGGATAGCTTTAACGAAGTAAAGTTTTTTTCTAAGTGTTTAAACTTTGCATCTTTATCCACTTCACCTCTTTGGCTTCAGTAAATGTTACCTATTCCTTGGTTCAGATTAAAGTGATGAAGGTGATTAATGTCAGCCAACAAATTTATTATGACAGCTTGACTCCTCAGTCTAAATGATTCATCATCAACTATCTAAAAAGAATCTGCCGTTATCAGAATATTGTGAGACTGTCTTGCTCAGTTGTTTTTCATGTTTCCTTTTTGTCGCATTGTAGGCTTTGATCGGCTCTTTAGGGATGTTTGTGCTGACAGCAATTTGCAATGAAGAAGCACCCTGAAGTTGTCGATGTGAGCGGGCATAAGCTGCAGAGACGTTGGTGATGCAACAAAGCTGAACGGAGTATGCAAATACGCGTCGAGACAGACTGCAGACGGTGCAGCTCACCTGTCTTACATTGCAGTTTGCTGGAAATGTGTCTATAATTAAATAACGGTAGCTCACGTTTATACAAGGCAGCAGCTTTAATGCACATTATAGGTCTGAAAGAGTGCATTAAACTACATCTCATTTTGTGGCTCCAGGTATTTCATCTTTACTTATGTTTGCCTATCACCAAGACATTAACACTCTTGACATTGCCTTCACGGCGCTCTTTATTTGCACTATAAACTAAGCCTGATAGCTTAATAATTGATTTAAAGTCGTACTTCGTATGACTTTGTTAGCAGCTCTGGACCTCAACCACTTGAAACTTAACAACCTTTTGTCTTGCATATTTCCCTCTGCACTTTAAACACCAATTTCTGCCGTACCCTCTACCGTGACTGTTAATAAATGTTAGCTTGCTTCGCACCAACGGATGGGACCTTTTCATTGCTCCCAGTGTATGTCCACGCAGTGTGAAATTGAGTTTTATGAAGACCAGTTTGGATTTCAGAGCTGGTGGGAGTGTTGAATGGAACGCGTGTCACATGGGTTAAACTGCACAGGAACACATTCTCGTCTCAATGGGACCAGGTGATGTTGCGCTCATATGATTCCAGAGTCCTGCACGTTTGTCATCCGAGATTACACCGCCTTAAATTGCACGGCTCAGTGATGCCTCGGGTCATGTCCCAGTGACTTCCTTACTATTGTCTGCTTGTGGATTGTGCTGAAAAACTATGCAGTTATGCAAAATGCCTCTAAAGGAACAAAGATTTAACCTCATAAGTGTGTAAGTTAAAACTTGTGTGTTCTTGCATGATCTTGATGTCATTTTTACCTTGCTGAAAGGACATTGCAGTGCCCCATTGATCTATGGCCCGGTTCAGGTATCACATTGTAGGGTTTTACCATGTCAGTAAACCTTGAATCTTTTCCTTCTCTAGAGAGCGGGGCAGGCTAAAAAGGGTATCAGAAGTAGCAGGTTACGGTGTCAGTTAGCAACCGGGGTCAGTGATGGTCGGTGTGTGTGCGCGCTCATGTTTAGCGTCTTGATGTGCGCATGATTCACAGCTCTTCTGTTCCTCCCACTCAAATGCAAGGTTGCCAGATCCTCTTCTGTACGTTAAATGTCTCTTGCAGTGAAATGTCTGTATTATGATATAGAGGACATTAATCTAGTGGCAGCCTGTGTTCTGTAACTTTCCACGATCTGATTAAATAAACCCAGAAGTAATACGTTTCAATCCCAGTGGACTGAAGCTACTTGCATTAACAAAAGCAGCGATCTACCACAGCAATAGGGGTTAGATGCCTTATATAACAAATTTAAAAAACATGATTGTGAGGAATAGACTTGCTGTCCATTCGGTGGATTACTTTGTAAGGTAATATATCACATCTGAGGTTTTGCCCACAGAAATGTTTTGTACAACCCTTTGAATAGTGTATATGTTTATCTTAGACTTGTTTTCATGTGTCAAATTTCTACTAGTCCTAACTGATGTTTTGGCCATTGTTGACTGTTATTGGTCATCAGCTAGTGTTTTTTTCACTAATGCTGTTTTTCAACTGTTAGGTGTTTTTTGAAGAATGTTGATAGCCGAACAATGGCGGTACCCATTGACTTGCATTGGTTTTGTGTCTGTACAATAGAAGTGAATGGGTACCGCCATTGTCCGGTTACCAACATTCTTCAAAATATCTTCTTTTGTGTTCTCCAGAAGAAACAAAGTCATACAGGTTTGAAATGACAAGATGGTGGGTAAATTATGACAGATTGCGTTGTTTACTTTTAGATGGGAAGTGGAAGTTGTTAGGCAAACATCATAAATGTTTAGACAGTTTTATTTATTATTGTTATTTACTTAGTCTACTTAGAATATGTTGTGTATTCTGCATTAACATAATTTAGTTGATGTGCGATCACATGTATATTCAATATTTTAAGACAACTAGCTAATCCCTTTGGATTTTATAAAACAAGCGGAACTTTGTAGAAAGTTAACTAGCTGCTCACGTTTTGATCAGGCTCAAGTCGGTGTATAGTCAGTAAATTCTACCTGGCTTTATTTGGTTTTAAACATGAAGCTGTGCGTGTTTGTGTTTGTGTATACATATGCACATTAGTTTCTGGAACTAAAAGCATTATCTGTTATCAGCAAACAATATATTCTGAGAAAGCATGAGACTGCGGAGTGTGAAATGAAATTCAATCATCATCTGATTGAAGCTTGATTACATCAGTTTACCATCAACACCCTCTTACGCTCACTATTGTGTGGCTTAGGGCTGCACAGTTAATCAAATAAAGAGTAGAGATTACGCTTACAGCTGTCATTATTTAACAAATTGTGAAAACTTGCAGCATTCCATTACAACTCGACACCCGGTGCATCGAAATTGACGATGTGTGTTTATTTTGCAGTCTGACAAATAAGTGTTGAAGAAATAACACCTGACGCTCAAAAAGCAGCTGTTGTCAGAGAAAAGAATTGTTGGTGTTTTGTAATTACTTTGGTTTTGTCAGATGTGCCAGTTGTTTGCAACGTAGCCGGTGTAATACATTGCAAGTGAGTGACATGACAAAGTTAGAACATTACCAACATTGTAAACAGATCGTAAATAATAGTTAAAGTTTTGTTGGGTAGGGTTGATTTTAATAGGAGAGTGAAACTGTAATCTTTTAGCTACGGCTTTGATTATAATGCGATAAGAGCGCTCTGGTGCTTTTTGTGTGTTATTTTGATTTGAATAGGTGATGCCAATAAAAAGTTAAAGTTCGCATTAGAAGTATTATATGTTAATATAACATATATATTAGTTCTTGGTAAACAGTGACACCTATTTAGTATGCAGCTGTGTATTCTTGCTTACAGCACATAAATTGAGGATTGCTACCTGTTTGTACTTGCAATGTTTGAACAGATGTTTTCTGTCTCTGTAATAAAATGCAAATATTTCTTTTAATTTCTTTCAAGATGTAGTTTGTGACCTGAAGAAACAACTGAAATGCTTATTCATAAGGGCTTGAAGGTACATGTGAAGCACTTGAAACCTTTTTATCGAATGGTCTTTTTATAGTCTTGAGTTTTGGCACCGCTGGTGCGGGCCGTTGAGTTTATGTAGGTGGAAAGATCCCATCATCACTCATTCAGACACACTGCTGTGAGCGCTGGCGATCAGCGACACACCTCCTCTCCCAGTGTAACACATCCTGACATGTCAATTCTAATAAAATGCTGCCTGTACCTCATGAGAAATGACATTTGTGTTTTTCTCTCTCCAGGTTCAACTACAGATCGACTCATCATCTCACCACCAACGGCTTTTATGAGTTCCTGAACTGGTTCGACGAGAGAGCATGGTACCCTCTGGGCAGAATAGTGGGGGGACGGTGAGTTGAGTTTGATTCTGGGTGGTTCACGATTTGATTGAAAAATGGAACAAAAAAGAGAGGAGATAAATTGGATGTTAAATATACTTTAAACTATTAAAAAAAACGAAAGGCGTGTTTCTGTAGCTCAGGTGTTAGAGCATGGGTTGGTGGCACAAAGGTCATGGGTTCGATTCCAGGGCGCACGCATACTAATAAAATAAATAGTTGGAAATTAATTGTATTTAACGTTGGATAAAAGCATCCACAAAATGCATAAATGTAATGTAATATTAATTTGCTATAGTATTACTTGCTCGACTATAATGTGGCGTTCTCTAACAATGTGACATTAAAAGCAAAATAGCTTGTTACTGGAAAAGCTACATTATTACTATGACAGCTAAGCTACTGAAAAATGCAGTCTTGTATAAAAAAGTACCAACGCTAGATTTAATTACTTACTTCCCATCTCTGATGCAGTTACACATGACCCAACTACAAAAACAGCATGAAATAATTGTATTCGCTCCTTTAGACCTTTCACGATTGGCTGGAAACTGCACGGAAAGCAGATTTCTTGCCTCGGAGCGTCCTAACCTTGAATCCCAGCACAGTTTGTTCACACACAGCATCAATACAGAACCTTCCAGCGATGTTACAGTTCTGCAAATTGCTAGAGCCGCTTACAAAAAATCTTGACAGTGAGGTTAGTTAACCCATGACCTTTCGACTGAAAAGTGGTGTTGAATTTCCAGCAAAAGCTATATGTGTGAAAGCTAGCCGTCGCCTTCCGTTCCTAAATAAGGCCGCCCCCCTTTAACAGTTCCCGTCACGGAGAGAGTCGGCGCAGCTAAGCTAATGAGCTGCCTTTCCGGGCTGGAAAAGTTTGGCTGTCTTTTGGCATTGAGCGCTTTCGCTCTGACAGTTCTGGTGTTGAAGCTGCGGGGGGGCTGGAGAAGGCAGGGAACAGCATCTGTTGTTGTGTACAGTTCAAGCAGTCGTCATAAGGGCTTCGGAGCAGACCGATCTGTTCGCAGCACAGCCTGCCGACCACTGTTCATTGAGAGAGAGAGAGTGCATGGGAATGCGGAGGTGAAAGACTGTATTTTTGTGAACCTGAGCTAAACATCCCACGTAAGCCATGTGCTTGTGTTAGATGATGAGGAGCAAAATAGATGTTTTTAGGTCTCTGAATGAAACTGAATGCAGTGATTTTCTGAAAAGATTTGAGTTTTAACAGCTGAATGAAAACTAAAAGTTATTCCTCAAAAATAGTCTGGTTGTTTGTTTGATCACTTTTGCATCTTTATGGTCCATTACAGGTGTATCCTGGTCTGATGGTGACAGCAGGTCTAATTCACTATGTTCTGAATCTGCTCCATGTGACTGTTCACATCCGAGATGTTTGCGTGTTCCTGGCGCCCATCTTCAGCGGCTTGACCGCCATCTCCACGTTCCTGCTGACGCGAGAGCTGTGGAACCAGGGTGCGGGACTGCTGGCGGCATGTTTCATCGCCATCGTACCCGGCTACATCTCCCGCTCTGTGGCCGGCTCGTTCGATAATGAGGGCATTGCCATTTTCGCCTTGCAGTTCACCTACTACCTCTGGGTGAGTTGGATGGAAATAACACAATGTGTGTGTCTTTTTTGCTTTTTTGTTGTTTATTCAGTGTCTTTAAAAAGTTGGAAAGGTTTGTTCAACACATCGAACAGACAAAGTAAGTATTCATAAAATAGTTTAGGAAATTAATAGTTTAATTTCCAAATGTTGTGACATTCCAAGGTCTGATGTTCCCAGATAACCGCTCAAAACTAATAACACATGGTAACCCGGATGCTGGAAATATTTTGACAGGCACAGTTTAATATTACATATGAATATGCATTTTATTAAGCAATATGAAATTATATTAACAAATGATTAAACCATGTTGCGTGTTCGTATGACCTCATGGAAGGTCTGAATTTGTTAAAAAAATGAGCTAATGAAATATTTAATGTTCAGTATTTTACCAGGTATGTAGCCATGTAATAAGCAGGGTAATGTACAAACAGATGGCTGTTATCACAGAATGAATCCCTTCAGTGTGACACGAGATCCTCTGCTTCGTGTCCTGTTCCGTTCACACTGTCAGGGTTTATTCTTTCGATAACAACCGACTGCTTGTACATTATTCCTTACTTTCCATACCAATGCCTTCTATTGGTATTCTGTGAACAACATTGGTTTTAAATGAATTAAAAGCGCCAGTCAAAACTATTTTCTGTGGTAATGAACAGCACAACGCTTAAGCCAAAACATTTCGTTAACTAATGACGGACCTCATTCACGTCTCCCATTCGATCGCGGACAACAAGATAATAGGAAAAGATGCAGTGACAGCAGACATTGTTTTAGCTTTGTGATTGTGTCCAGCCCATCTCTCTGGTGCTTGCTGTCAGCTCAACTCAAACATTGAATCTTTCTTATCTCTGTGTTTCTGGTCTTGGCTTTGTTTGGTGTGATCTTATCAGGATTAACAGGATGAACTTAAGTGTGTCCTCTCCACACAGGTCAAGTCGGTGAAAACTGGTTCGGTGTTCTGGGCCATCGGCTGCTGCCTCTCGTACTTTTACATGGTGAGTTTTCATCGAATTATTCGTAAGAAGAGACAAAAGAGGAAATGAGAGACGTGTGCAGGAATGAGATTTGAATGGTTGAAAGAAAATGACTAACGTAGTGGGAAAATATATCTGTGCCAGTGGGTTGCTTTGCCCCAAAACTGTTGAATTTGTCATATAACCTTCAGTGATGAATTTATGAGTAGTTTGGAGACTACAAGTAGTTATTTAAAGTGGTGTAACTTTATCTCAATGGCTAAATAAGCTTAAAATATTAATCGTTTTCTTTCACAAACGTATCATTTCATTTCTAAAAGCATTGGCAGAACTAATGACGTTTGTTTAGTAATGCATTAGTTGTCTATGCCAATTGTGGTGACGATTAGACAAACTCTTGTTTGAGTCAACAGGGTCTGAATATGAGCCAGTTTTGGGCAAACAAATAAAAACTTTAGGAAATATTTGGATAAAACTTCAAATTGTAGAAGATTTAGCCAGGAGGAGATTGAAACCACTGGGCACAAATATAAGGTGCTTGGCCTCGGAAACTGTTTGCCTATTATAAAAACTTAGGCATGGGATGCGTATCTTTCTCATTCTCTCCCTTTCTCTCGGTATCTCTCTCGACCCATTAATGCAGTATGTAAAATAAATGAATAAGCAAACAGCAGCATCCATCACAGGGCCCTAGTGGGGGCCGAGCGCCAGTCGTTTATGAATATCGGCCATTTCTGAAACTGGAGATTCACCCTCCAGAGGAAGCCAGCACTCATTAATAATGGAAGCCTTAGGCCCTGCCCAGTCAGTCTGTGCTTTTCTAATGTGTTTATAAACATAAATGCCTCCAATGCAATCTGACCCATCTCTTCCGTTGAGACTATGGGGTCCGGTACAGTTCGATACAGCCTAGAGGCGTGGCACTACTCTGAGACTTCGTTTAAAGAGGATCTCTTAAATGTGGGATGTCCCAAGTAACCTAGAAAAGTGCAGGTTTTTAATGGATTGTATTGTGCATGGCTTTAGAATCTGGCAATATGTTGTGATTCTGATGCTGTGTCACAATACGATCATTTTGATTCTTGCTGTTTAAGTATAGTTGTTAACCTATATATTGCTATTATGTTTTTATTATCTTTATACATTTTTGCCATGAGAATATTGTTTTTCACACCCTTAATGTGTAACACTGTTTGTTTTGCAGGTGTCGGCATGGGGGGGCTACGTCTTCATCATCAACCTGATTCCTCTCCACGTGTTTGCGCTTCTTCTCATGCAGCGCTTCAGCAGGAGGCTGTACATCGGTGAGTCACCTGTGTTGTGTGTACGGTTGTGAGAGTGTGAAATACACAGGTTACCTCCCACTCAAACCCGCACATTGGTCCGTTCCCTCCTGTACAATAATGAAGCGTGAACCTGCTTTTACCAGCGTGCTTTTCATTTAAACACCACATTCACATGCGTGTTCGCATTCGTGACCATAAAGTGCTCGACTGCACCTGTGCCTCTTTCCAAGAGCATTTAGACATTGATGTTTAATGTCACGTTTATTCCGCCCACTTCACTGTCGCATCTCACAACCTGAATATCGCAAACGCAACTGATCTGAGTATACGTAGATCTTCATATTGGCATTTTAAAATGACACGTCAAGTGCTTCTGTTTGCTTTTCTGTTAGCACGAATAACCTTTCCACCTCCGCGATGGCAAAAATAAATCTTCCTTCAAGAGAAAAGGATCTTTTGTGGAATCGTCGTAATCTATTTTCAGCCTTTGACGTATTGTGCCATTTTTAGATAAATGAATAATTGAAGGTGCAGTGTTTTGGCAAGGCCCCTGAGCGAGTTCTTTGATAAAAGAGCAGGGCCTTGTGCCATTGTGCTAATTCTGTTTAAATCTTTATTAGCTCCACCCTTCCCGCTCTGCCATGTGAATGTGTTTTCTGATGGATGCTGGGTATTAGCTCTGTCCGTCTCCATTCCGGAAAGTTCTTGCATTCGCCTCAGGTCCCGCTGTACAGTTGGCCGGAGTATTAGTGACACCTCTCGTAATAGATCATAATGATTAGATTTAAGTAGCACTGTGTTGTCTGGGACTGGGGGCTTCATGAAGGACATCAGCCAGTGGGATTTTAATCTAACATTTTTGCTTCACCTTGTTCTCTCCTTCTAGGATGATAGTTTGTTAGTGTGACTTCTAGTGTTAGACACCATGCTCACAGACCGCCCACAGTTCGCTCAAGGACCGTCTGATGTGTATTGCACACAAAAGGTTGTTGCTACGCAGGTTTCAGGAATAAAAGTGCACAGGTTTCATTTTACAGGAAATTAAAAACACTGACAGCACAATGTTTAATTATTGAAAAAATGCAAAGTTGACAAGCTATTCAATACGTTTTTAGTCGAACATTTGCAAAACCCACAGACACATGAAGGGTGGCCAATAGTAATGATTTATAAAAATACAATTTATGAAAATTTAGGTAGGAGATTTCAATCCGATAGGTACCAGGTTTGCTCAGTAAGTGTCTCTAAAACGAAGAATGAATTTTTTCAACTTTACAAAATTCAGTGACTAATGTGTTTTCAAGTGTCATCAAAGATATTCAAGTGTACTTGCACTTGAATATCTTTATGAAAAAAATATAAAAACCACATTTTGACCACTCAGTTTATGCAATAGTGAAAAAATTGGCTAGATAAATAGAAGAAATGCAAAAAACATGTTCGGCCAAGTGTTTTATTTTTATTTTATTTAAGAATTTTGATTTCGGTGCACCCCTAGTCTTTTATTTTGGTAATGAGTCCCAATCAAAATACAGATGTAGGGAGGCAGAGAGAGAGAGTTTCTAACTATTTTAGAAGTATTGATAAATGTGGGTTTTAATATCACAGTTATTGGCGATACCCGAACTTAGTTACACCCCTAGTTGGAAATGCAGTGGCCGTTCACGAGGAGAACCGTGTAAATAATACATTAAAGCAATTTCAGAGGTTCTGTTCAAAGTCT
This sequence comes from Oreonectes daqikongensis, assembly GCA_026939265.1. NCBI lineage: Eukaryota > Metazoa > Chordata > Actinopteri > Cypriniformes > Nemacheilidae > Oreonectes > Oreonectes daqikongensis. Next base: position 3,530,010 of record JAOTQM010000311.1, read on the forward strand.
GAACACATTTCTTAGATGTTTACAGAGACTACCAGACAATTTTTTTGAATAAGCTTTGCTCACTGGACTAGTGTGTTATTTGGGTGCTCACATCCCTACAGCAAATGTCAAGTAAAGAAGCATGAGTCTGCGTAGTACAAAAGTGGACAAGATCTAATCTCAGTAGTCAAATAAATAGTTTACAGCTTTTGTATTCTAGTTGGAAGAAAGAGTGTCTTAAGGCAATGGTTCAATCAACTCTTATGATCTCCCCACCCTCTCCTTTTTTGAGAGTTTTTTTCAGAAAACAGCAGCCTGTCAGCTCTGACAGGAGAGAAAGTGATATTAAAACCGTTGTGTCTGGAGAGGCAGGTGTGTGTTGTCTTGTTAGACCATCTGTTTAGGACTAAAAAGATGGCCCTGTTTGGTCCTAATTGATGCCTCTCAAACGCTGACAGCTCGTACAGTTGTCGACTCGCTCGGTCACCGGTGGCCGGCCTTGGTTTTCCATCAGTCGCTTTCTCTACCGCACAGCTGTATGCCTCTGTCTCCTGAGCGCGCACGCGAACAGCAGCGTATCTGGCAGGCTGTTGGCACCTGTCTTTCAGGCAGGGGTCCACTTCACTGAGCTGTCACTCATTTGTCGCACGGGTGACAGGCTGCTACGCTTCTCGTCGTTCCAAGAATGACTGCGTTAGTGCCTTCTATTTTATTTGTAAAGTATTGTCAATTTTGCTAATATGAAAGGACGCATGATAAACTGTAGTGTCTGTTTTACAGGATGAGATGTCTTTGACTCAGTCTCTGCTTCAGACGACACGCCCACAGATCGTTTGCGGATATTTGATATATATACGGCATCAAATTTGGCAAAGGGTGGCTGCTACTAAATTTGTGGAGTAAACAAGGATTTATTAGGAGAAACTATATTTTGTTGAAAAGTTAGTATGTAGTGAAAAGCATTCAAAGAAGTGGATTTGACAAAGTTTGCGAGGGTCTTTGATTTTTTTTTTTTTTTTTTTTGATGAAGTATGAAGTTAATGAGATCCTCTGGAGCAACTGTATTCCACTTTTTGGAAGATTTATGTCTGTGAAATAGTCTGTACTTATTACTTTTGGGACAGTCTGCAATTTACTACAAAGTCAACCCACATTTCCTATGAATTTGTCCGTACAACCTTTCAGGGAGACTGCTGTGCTATTATTTGACCGAGCTACCTCTTTGTCGGACGTCAGACTTTTATTGCCGTAGCATTGATTTCAGATTTTCTCGCCCGTAAATGTAAAACCAGACCTAGATCATTCTTTTCATGTGTCATTTTTCTGTCTCAGTGAGTGATTCTTGTTCACAATAAGCTACGATGTTTACCAGAATTTATGTTGATAATTTAATACCTGGGTTCTGAAACTGTCATTGATGCACTACAGTATAACAAGCCAGTACCTGAGATTCGGTCAAGCAAGATGTCTTGCTATAGATTTTTAAGGTTTGATTCACATATTGATTTTTGAGCGTGTAAGATACCGCCAGTCTTTGTATTCTCTCTCCAAGTCATAATACCATACAAGCTGCTGTACGCATCAACGGCTCATTGCATCCGCAAAAGGTTGCGAGTCATACAGTGACATTGAAGACCTCAAAGACACGGATAATCGAAGGCCATTAGACAGCGAGTACACATCAAGTGAGCCATTTGGGACAAGGCCAGATTTGGATGTTAGGCAAATTACCTTCTATTTTCTCATCTTCTGTGTAAAGGTGACGTGCTGCGGTTCACAGATATCTGTTACCTGCAGTCATGGAGAAGTTGGTGTCAGCCTTGAGCTGTTTTGAGGAATAATAATTTTAAAAAGCTTTTAATTTGGTCTTTTAATGGTTTTTCACCACTTTGCTGGGAATGGAGCCCAAATTAGAGCTCGTACAGGGGGACATCTGAAGCCGTCTCACTTTCCCCGGCCGGCTCTTCAGTTCCAAGCAGAACATCATACTGCTGCTGTCATTGGTCAAATGTAAATCAAGCACCAATCCCAGATGAATTAAACAGCATCATGTCACTAAGCTGTTCTCTGGAAGCTGAGGATGTTAGTAGTCTTTTATCCAAAGCCACTGGATAAATAGTCACAGGCCCTAGAAAATTACAACCTTATACATAGCTCCTCAAAATGGTAATATATTTTAAAATAAAATGAATATATTTTTTAATATATTTTTCTTGCCCGTGAATCTATATTTTCCAGTACTAATGAAATTATTTCCTCGTGTTGTGATGTAAACCTTGCAATTTGCTCGTCCTAAAACCCGTTTCTCAAGGTTTACAGTACCTCATTTCATACCTCATTGCAATGGCTATTCACTCTGTCTCTTTCTCTCTCTCTCTCTTGTAGCCTACAGCACCTTTTATATAGTGGGCCTGGTGCTGTCCATGCAGATCCCATTTGTAGGCTTCCAGCCCATCAGGACGAGCGAGCACATGGCTGCTGCAGGTTAGACATTTTTCTCCATTCTTTATGAAATCCTGAACTGTTGCTGATCTAGCTTGATCGGAGACCAGCTCTTTTAACCTAAATCCGTAAGTCTTGAGAAGCGTGTAAGGTCTTCACCAGTAGTTCATGTCTGTTGAAATTGAGTACATGGGTTAATGGTGTGTGTCTGTGTGCATGTGTGTTTTCAGGTGTGTTTGCGTTGCTTCAGGCCTACGCCTTCCTGCAGTATCTGAAGGACAGGTTGACCAGACAAGAGTTCCAGACGCTGTTCTTTCTGGGAGTCTCTCTGGCTGCGGGGGTGGTTTTCCTTACTGTTATTTACCTTACCTACACAGGTGAGTGCATTTACTGCAGTGGAAAAACAACTCAACGCTACCTCAATGTTAAATGTGCACTTTGTGAGATTAAGGAGAATCTATTGACAGAAATGCAATATAATAAACATAACTGTGTCTTCAGAGGTGTATAAAGACCTTACATAATGAAGCGTTATGTTTTTATTACCTTAGAATGAGCTATTTCTATCTACAGGTCCCCTCACATGGAATTCGGCATGTTGTTTCTACAGTAGCCCTAAACGGACAAACTTCTCTTCAGAGCATGTTTCGTAAATGCGATATCTTTTTATTATCTATAAAATTGAGAAACACCCTTTTTGTTGAGAAAGTCCCTAGTCTAGTTTTAGTTGTTATTGGGAGAAAACAGACCTAAGGATATGGCGACAAGCCAAACAGAATCAAGTATTCAAGAGCATTGTGTAATAAGTTGTAATGTATAACTTTAGCACTCTAGGCTTTGTTTTTGCCGCCGTCAAACACGAGATTCCATATTGTATCTGTCCATTAGTGCTAGATGAGTCATCAATATTTTTGCACCGTTTTCTTGAGACTCTTGAGTATATTTGCAACATGGTTATGTTTAAAAGTCTTAACTTTCTGGACACAAAGCACCACAAATTAGAAGGTCACTGGTGTGTCAGAAGTAATTTGTTTTTTAGAAAAATTTTTTTTACAATTGTTGCAGTGCCATAATAAATTAATTTACAGAATAAAAGGCTGTTTTGATGTAACATTAAAAAGCTTTTTTCAGTTTGCCTGTTACGCAGAGAACACATGTCTGATAAAGTATGAAATGCTTTTTAACACAATTGTTTAGATCACCTCTTTGTATTTTCCCCTTGATTTAATCTTTAAACTTTACACGCTTTACAAGCGAAAATATCCCATCAAAATCTTTCTCACCTGAATACAGCATGACTCGTATGACCCCAGTCTCTTAACATTACACCCCTGGTAGTATATACAGAGTTAGGGTGATTTGCTCGTATTCCCCTCGCACCCGAGCCTTTCATTAATCTTTCTGCCGCGGGCCCCGTCTCCAGTAGGCCTCAGAGATCGCATTAAGCGCTTCCCTCAACTCGCCACGCTGCTTTTCAAACCGAGCGCAGCCTCGTGGTGTAGATTAATTGAAACCGTTGTCGGCTATATGTGTGGTATTAAAACTAACTGGATCCAGTCCAAGCTCGTGAGCTCCTCGGAAGCCGGCGTTCTGAAGTGCTTTCCAGTCGGTAATGTTGGGGTTGTTTGTGCGTCTGTGTGTTTGAGTTTAATCATGCTCTTGTGTTAATGTGTTTTCAGGGTACATTGCTCCTTGGAGTGGGCGTTTTTACTCTCTGTGGGACACTGGGTAAGTTTGCCACACGGACTACATTCAATACACTTTTTTTATATTATAATATTCGATTAGCATAACGTGTTAAGAGACTTAATAATTAAAGAGTGGATTTTGTCAGGGGATGAAGTATGTGATGAGATTTATTTGTAAAAGCGGGGCTTTAAATTGACTTTTTTCAGTTAAAAAGAAACAAAAATCAGTTGTTAAGCAAGTAAATAAAACTAGAGAACGGATTCTCAAAACTGACATATTTTTTCTTCAATTCTAATTTAGATTTTTATTTCTGGAAAACGCATATTGTATTGAGCCAGAATAGTTATTTTGACTGTTTACTTGCCAATGAGATTTTTTTATATTAATATATAATAAGGTATATCTGCATTGCTTTCATTAATAAAAAACTGTGATTTTTTTGTGATTTTTACATTATTCTGGGACAAAGCGATTTGAAATGGACAGGGTCACAGAAATTAGGATGTGACCTTGTAACACACAAGAAAGTATTATAAGAAATATAATTTTAGCTAACATGCAATCAATAATCACGTTTATCATTTTATTCATGTGAAAGCGTTGTTGTTAAGAAATATTTGAGAACTTCGCAAGAAATTTTCAAGACACTCTTACGAACTAATATATATTTTTTTTAATTTGGCCTCAGGGTACTAAACTCTCTCCTTACTTTACCCAAACGATAAGCTTAAAATGATTTTTTTCCCCGTAAAAGTATGTTTATTACGTAACCTGCAATTTTATGTCTATAACAGAGATATAGATTCAATTTATGAATTGCAAGTCCAAATACAATATTAGAGTTGCAATACTGTACAATAATATTACTTTATATTATTAGTGTATAGTTCTAAAACGTAAACTAATGATATATTTTGTATTTATTTTTGCGAAAGAATATAGATTATGCTGTGGTAAGCAAAAACATCCCACCTCTTAAACTTACCCTTCATTTGACGTTCTTTGACGTCAGCAATTAAAACAATGGTGAACACTGATGGTTTAAGTGGTACCATAGGGATGCATTTTAGTTGCTTTTGAGGGTGAACTTAACTCACGTCTTGTTAAAAAAAACTCAAAGTGGGTGTTGGTGGGTGGTTTGAGGATTGAATGTTCCCACACAATCTACAGACTCTCATTCATGTCTGGCTTGTCAATGCTGTTTCATGTTGATTTTACTGTGTGTGTAAAATCTAAGTGGTATGTTAATCCTGCCTATTTTTCCTCTCAGATACGCAAAGATCCACATCCCCATCATCGCCTCCGTCTCAGAGCACCAGCCCACCACCTGGGTCTCCTTCTTCTTTGATCTGCACATCCTGGTCTGCACCTTCCCAGCCGGACTCTGGTTCTGCATCAAGAACATCAATGATGAGAGAGTTTTCGGTGAGCTTGAGTTTTTTCAGTTTCGGTCTAATGGACGCACAGTTACCATTTTCTTAACTTTTATCGATTGTTTTTCCACAGTTTACAGCAAAAGAGTATGAAATTTAAAACCTGAATGACAGTTTAAGCGGAAATGACCTCAGAGATTCATTAGTCAATGACTAGTTTTTTGGAAGTAATTGTAATAAATTTAATAGGGAAATTAGTATCTGACGTCACTTGTTTACTAACGTCACTGCATATTTTGCATTAAATGCAAATACATGAATACATTTGTGGCTATAAGTCCATCTAAAAATAACAATTCTATCTTAATTTGTTCACCTTCATGTAGTTAAAAAAGATAGTTTGAGAAATGTCTCCATGTCAAAGGAGACCAGTGTTGTTTGGTTACCAACATTATTCCAAATATCTTCTTTGTCCTGCAGACGAAAGAAAGTCATACTGGTTTGGAATGAAAAATGATGAAAGAATTGTTATTCTTGTTTACACTTTATTATGAAGTGTCTACTTTTTCTGTATATGAAGTCTTACAAAACTTACTTACTGTTGTTGTGCTTTATCATTTCTTTATGTTGTTTTTTAATGCAACATCATTTCTCCTACACATTTCCCATTAACAAATACATTATATGGAAGAACAAAAATGAAAAATGATATAGTCTGTTAGTTTTGGCTTTTACATAATTCTTGTAATGTTTTTGTTTATATGGCACATATTGCCCATCATCCTTCCAAATATCATTTGCCATATTGCCAATGTATATTTCCCTTTTTTCCTCTCTCCAACAACTTCATTATGAATCTCCAGCAGTGCATCTAAACAGCTTGTTTCTGCCAGCAGGGTTTGTATTCTGACAATTTAAAGCTGTGTGATTGTATCCTGCTTGCGCTGAGAACACCGACTGCAATTTTAATGTCTCCTGTGAGCCTTTACATTTATGTAAACACACAAATGCATTGAATTAATCTCATTCCCCAGGACTGAGCATTTTATTTGTGCATATTGGCTGTCATGGCGTTCCTGCGGAATAAACAAGGGAACGTGAATAGACGACATGTCGCAGCACGTTTAAAGCCCAGTGATTTGACTTTCCTCTTGACGTCACCTGCGTGTTTTTAGGTCCCTCAGGAGTCATTATCCAGCACAGAAGCAGAAAGGCAACGCTACTGTTCACTAGTGTTCTTCCTGCACTGCAGTGTCTGTTTTATTGACTCGTGTTCTTTGTCACCCTCTAGTGGCTCTGTACGCCATCAGCGCAGTGTACTTTGCTGGCGTGATGGTGCGGCTCATGTTGACTCTCACCCCGGTCGTGTGCATGCTCTCGGCCATCGCATTCTCCAGCGTGTTCGAACACTACCTGGGAGATGACATGAAGCGCGAGAACCCGCCGGCGGAAGACAGCAGTGATGAGGACGATAAGAGGAATCAGGGAAACCTCTATGATAAGGTCAGGGGAAGGTCACCAATTCAAATGTTTTTGATTTGATTGGTTTAACTCGGTTTGTTGGTTCGGTGTAACATGACAAAGTTACACATTTATTTCATTTGGTCACCACCAGTTTAGGGAATACATTTGTTATTGTGGCAGAAGACATTGGGGTGGCTTGTTTGTGTCACATCAATATTGGGTCTGATGTAATTGTCCTCACAGGCAGGCAAAGTGAGAAAGCACGTGTCGGAGCAGGACCGCCCGGAGGAGGGTCTGGGGCCCAACATCAAGAGCATCGTCACCATGTTGATGCTAATGCTACTGATGATGTTTGCTGTACACTGCACCTGGGTCACCAGCAACGCCTACTCCAGTCCCAGCGTGGTGCTGGCGTCATACAACCATGACGGGTAGGAACATGCGCGATAGACTTTAACACTGTGGAGTGATGCTTGAGTAAAAGTGTTTACCGATTTTCTGTGTCGATTCGGAAATGCCTCTAGGTCGAGGAACATCCTGGATGACTTCCGTGAAGCGTATTACTGGCTCCGGCAGAACACCGGTGAGCACGCTCGGGTCATGTCCTGGTGGGACTACGGTTATCAGATCGCGGGCATGGCCAACCGAACGACGCTGGTAGACAACAACACGTGGAATAACAGCCACATAGCACTGGTGAGGAACTTTTACTTCAGGAGCTGGAAGAGAAATCATTATGGTTTGCTGTATGTTAAAGTGTCAGTGGCACCAGGATGTGAACACTCATATCCTGGCTCTTCTGTAGGTTGGCAAAGCCATGTCCTCCAATGAAAGTGCAGCCTATGAGATTATGAAATCCCTGGATGTGGATTATGTCTTGATCATCTTCGGGGGAGTGATCGGATACTCCGGCGATGATATTAACAAGTTCCTGTGGATGGTGCGCATTGCAGAGGGAGAGCACCCTAAAGATATTAGGGTAAGTGTGTGAAACTTAGCCGTTTTACTGTCTCTGTAAACATAAATGCTATGTGTGTGTGTGATAATAGATGGTGTATGGTTTTGTGCAATCGTAGGTCAAATATATTCAGGTTATTTTGTTGAATGTGAGTTACCCCATTGAATGCATGTTGATGGATTGCCACTGTGCTGTTTTTTTAATTGATGTTCCCATAAAGATGGTTGTCAGTGGAGCATTTTGCTTGTCTCGCACCTATGGCAATATATTGAATATTATATATGATCTATATTTGCGATAAATTATAGAATACAGTGATACAGGTGTGGATAAAGATATGGGAGTGGCCGAGTGGGTGATGAATTCGTCTCCTAAAAGAATGTAATTTCGGGATGCATTCGGTTTTCAAGAAACTAAAAAACTATATTTTTTAGTTTTTTAAATGCACCGTGTGTGAAAATTCCTTTTCTCGGTATTGAATAACCAAGTGGTCATTTAGACAACCCGCAGGACATACAGTTTGAAAAAAATGTTGTTTTGCACATCCCCATTACAGATAACACTAAGCAATCTCTGACTTGATTTTCCTGGCACATTATTGTACTCGATTAGGGAGGCTGTCATGTTTTAGATGTGCAGTGTGGCTAAGTGTTGATCTACATTTGTATGCGTTTGTTCTTGTGCAGGAGAGTGATTATTTCACACCACAGGGTGAGTTTAGGGTGGACAAGGCCGGATCGCCCACCCTGCTCAACTGCCTGATGTACAAAATGTCTTACTACCGCTTTGGGGAAATGCAAGTGAGTATATCACCATTGGGTTAAAACGGGTTGCTGCAGATGAGATTGTTTAAATAAAAACGTTTTCCACAGCTGGACTTCCGCACACCTCCCGGGTTCGACCGGACACGGAACGCCGAGATCGGCAACAAGGATATCCGTCTGAAGCACCTGGAGGAGGCGTTCACCTCCGAGCACTGGCTGGTGCGCATCTACAGGGTGAAGAAGCAGGAGAACAGACAAGCCCTGGACCACAAGCTCCGTAACATCTCAGCCAAGCAGAAGTACACCTCAAAAAAGGTACTTCCCTATAGATTCCCCAACTTTCGAGAATCCCAGGGGTTTTGTTTAATACAGAAGTGACTAATGATTCTTTGTTTTTGTGGTGTTACAGACAGCCAAGAGGAAGCGGGGGTTCATCAAAAATAAATTGGCTCTGAAAAAAGGCAAGAAACTGGTCAAGAAGTCTGTTTAGCTATTGAATGGAAAGGTCGAGAATGGGAAAAATAGGAAAACAAAAGACAAGGACAAATGCAACTAGTAAGTAATCCACCAATCAAGAAGAAGAACAAACGATTGTCGTCTTGCACCGCCCACCTAAGAATATTTGATTGGAGGCTTTTGGTCCTGTGATTGCCATGACGACACTGAGGTTCCACGATCGGTTCGAGGATGCAGCACGGATGGGGATGGACATCTGTTTTAATCTGACAACTCTGGTTCTGTTGTTTTGCTTTTGTTTTGTTTCTTTGTTTTTCTTATGTACTTGAATGTGCCGGCGAAGCTAGAGACGCACGCGGCCGTTTGTAAAATGGCTGTCACTATTTTTGTGGTAACATAATCTAACCGAATGCTAACAACTGACCAACGAATATCAATTCAGTAAAGCTCAGTGAATCTTGGAGCACCAAAGAAAATATTTTCTGTTTTGTCAGAGCGTGTATGAAATGACCTTTGATAGATTTAAAAATAAAAGATGTGGAATCTGAGGAATATGGCTCTGCAGTCTGACAGGAAGTAACTTGCTTTTTTGGTTTTAAATCTCTGTCGATCCCTTTTCATGTGTAACAGAATGCAGCTGTGTCTTTGACTCTGAATTTGTGTGTTTCTATGGCAGACGTTTCAACAGACTCGGTTTTTGCTAACGTTTAACTATTGTGGTGATTTTTGAATTCTAAATCATTTTGTTCATTACATTTTGAATGTTTTTTTCTATTGGTTGTAAGGTTTTAAACGTTTATGCAATAATTCGAAAATCAAAACCAGTTGTTTAATGAAGAATCCTGTTTTTGTTCCTTTATTTCTCGTGTTTTTGTCCAGAGACTGCTGTGGTTTAGAATTTACGGCACAGTTTGCCACTTATGGATGTTTTCCCCTTTTTTGACTAAAGTTTTGGGCCAGTTAGAAATTCTGAACGACTGTCTGCCAGGACAAAGTGTGAATTGAATTAGCTGTAGGTTTATATAAAAGATGCTGCATTATTAGTCTGAATGCACTTTGTCTTAGTTCAACTTAATCTGGATCCACTACTGAGTAGCATGCAGGTGGAGAGTGTTTTTAGTGTGACTATTCCCATCTTTTTTTACGTTGAAAAGGACGCTTTCTGCAACATCAAATGGTTTTGGGCTTTCCTCAATTTTACTCTGGGCTGTCATTTAAACTTTCTTTGTTTCCTGCTTTTCTAGTTTCCAGCTTTTCTGCTTTTGCACCGGATTTTTTTATATGTAATTGGAAGGAAATGTTTGCTTTCCCTCTACATAACATCCATATGTTCTTCTTAGAGGGCTTAGAATCTTTGGAAGGTATTTATTAACAAGATCGAATTTGAAGACGAGGCAGCCTTTCATCCTGAAATGCAAAAAGCTGTAATTTTCTTTTTCAAATGAAAATTTATTCCATGAATTGTAAAAAAAGACAACATAAAAATCTAAAAACAAATGGGGAGCAGCAGAGATGCTGTTGTGAGTTGATGCCGTTGTGATTAAAAGACTCCGTGAAAGAATCGGCCTTATCCATTTGCACTTTCACATACTGTTCTCATTCATTTTCTTATAGGATGAAAAGATTTGCAGTTTTTAAAAATTAAACATCTGCTTAAGTACCAACAGTACTGCTTTGATATTCCACATTTGTCCTCTAGATGGCTCTAGCTTGTCGCTAAAGCAACTTGGTTGTATCTTAATTCATGTGCTTTTATATTTAGCAGTTATTTAGGTTAGCTGTGACATTTCAGTACATTTACTTATGCAGACATAATTGATGACACTAATTTCATTCCTGTTTTCAATTCTGGTACATCACAAGACTTGCATTTATATTTAACATGTTTAGATCTGTAAATGATAAGCAGAGATGCCAACATTTGTCTTTTGCATTGGGATCTTTATTTAGTATCTAAATACATATTGTGGGAACACCATCTGTGGTCAGATACGCTTAATTCGCTGTGTTGCAGGCCGTACAACAAAGCAGCCCACATTCAGAGCACCTGTAGTTTTACACATGTACAAAATCTATCCCAGTGACCATCACAGGCACACATGCAGAGAAGCTTTATTTGAATAAGACACTTAATGCCTACTTTACAGCTCACCCTCGAGTCCAAATCTGTATACATTTCTTTGTTCTTATGAACAAAGATATTTGGACGAATGCTTGTAACCAAACCGTTCTTGGTCACCATTGACTACCATGATAGGAGAAAAGACAATGATAGTCAAAAGTGCCCCAGAACTGTTTGGGGTCTACAATGGGGTCCACGAACTGTTTGGTGACAAGCATTTTTCTAAATATATTTTTCTGTGATCATCAGAACAAAGACATTTATACAGATTAGAAACAACTTGAGGGTGAGAAGAACTGTTTCTTTAAATGTACAATTTTGAAATATTGCACAAAGCTGTTATGAATATTCTGATAGACGTTATGAGTCTTTGGGTGTGTTTTTTTTTTTAACTTTACATGTGTGAAATTAAATCAACTTCTATTTAGTGTGTTTTGGATATAGTCTATATTGAATTCATTATGAAACATCGCTCCCTGCTGGGAACAAAGGCTGGTGGAACTGATCAAGATGATGTTTGGGCCGTTTAACTGAATCCATCAAAACAGACCAGTTTGGTCAAGCTGGGATCACCAGAGGCTGGATGCCCAACAGGGTAACAGAAATGCACCAGTGAATTTTGTTGGAATGCCATAATGCTTCTGACGCTACAGAGAAACAGCATAATAATAATAGTTGACTGAAGTAGCACCAGACACAAAAATGACATTTATTTGCAGTTACAGTTTTTGCTTGGGTGTATACAAATGAGGGATGTTAAAAATAGTTTCACAAGTTCACGTTTCTGATTATCTGCTTTCGACTAGACGTCAACTTGCACGTAATTAAACGATTAGAATTTTAACAGAAATGTGTGTCACTGGATTTCCATTTATGGAAAAAAGCAGTAAAGGTGCATAATGTTAATAAATGGCCACACATCACTAATAGTGTTTTTATTTGGCTTAATAAAGTGTTGCAAATTTATTAGCAGGAGAGATCTCAACTAAAACAATGAACTATTTAAATCATAGGAACATGAGTGGTGAGGTCACTTTAACATTATATAACACACCTCACTGCTCTCATTTACACAGCATAAACATCTGTCTCTGTGTCCTCATCACATAAAACAACTCGATCATATATTATTTACTAACACAGATGCTACATCTTTCCTATGTGTGAATAACTGATTACCATATGTAATATACAAATATAAAGATATTGCAACTATGTCAATTTTGGCCTCCATGTCCAAATCTCTATCGTCCAAAGGGGCATCCGAGGTATTTTAACCACCCACGAGTCTTTGTATTGTTTTTGGCACCTTCCACTCTCTGTACTATGTGTGGAAGAAATGGATCAATCCTGTTCCCTGCTCCTCGAATCCCAGTGGTCGGCCAGCCCCTCTTTTACGTGGCCGAGGGCCGGTGTCTGTGAGGGTCCGACATCACATGGCTCCAATTTATCTCATCACTTCGTCCTCCATAGAGGATTGTGATACACCCACCCCTCCCCCTGAAGGACATTTAAAGACAAAAACATGAACATTTTGAATGACATGTATTATATATGGCGATGAGACCTTAAGTTCACACTAAAGCTGTTATACCTCTTTGATGAAGTACTTTGGGTTCCACGGGACGTTGCTGGCCGTTCTCTGCTTGCCTTCCCTCCTCTGTCTCTCTTCCAGCTGGTGTTTGTGTTCAGTAGCAGTATCGATGTCTCCGGTCTTCAGTGCGGTGGTCACGTGCTGCCAGAGCCGTCTGTCAATCAAAGTCACGGGGCAGGGTAAGAAAATTGCATCAAAAATGTACAGGATTGATGTGATCACACATAGCCCGACTGTAACTGACAGACCACCCATAGTGTGTTGAAGTGTGGGCCAGTGCTGGAAAGCACTTCCTGGCAAGACATTTTAGCGCCTTTTTCAGAAGGTAAATGACAAATATTAAAATATATATGCAGTCTATGTTGCTTGTTATTGAATAAAAAGTATTTTGGGATGAATTTTTTTGGTTTTGTTGTATTTATTTAAAAACCGACTCATGCCATGGATCCACAAGAACAACAACTACATGAACACACTAGTCGGTTTCAAAGCAACAACATAATCCAAAAAATGTCCACAAAGAATCCCTGCAGATTCTTTCTGATAACAAGCAAAAGAAATAACAACTAAATGACATTAGCTAGCAAGTTAAAAGTTTGTCTAGCCAGTATAAATAAAATTATTATACAATAAAATTCAACAAATTGTTTATTAAATACATTTATTATACAATAAAATAATCATATAAATGTATAGTAATCTAAATCAAAGTATAAATAGTTATTTTATTAGCCACTAGCACAAACGTGCGTCCGATGAAACAGTGTGAAATGAATACAAGGGTTCAAAATATCTAACAGCATTTGCCATTTTTCTTATAATAGTGGCATCAGAAAAAAGTTATTTAGAGTTTTGAAACCGTTCTAAGTTGGCGGTTTTTTAGATGTATTGAAGAACATTTTAAATTTCAGTTGCCCCACGTCTAGACAGATCATGAATCAGCAAAAGCCTTTTTCCAATTGCATCCCAAACCTCTCAAGGATCAAGTAATCCCCACTTTTCCTCTCGGCCTCCTCGTCTTTTCTGATTTCATTACACAGCTGTGGAAAAGCCAGGCTGATAGCATTAGACTACTCTATCCTATCCTGTCTGACTGCCCATCCATGGATCTCTTTCTACAATAAGCCAATAAACAGCATTAGAGATTATTAAGTGAAGCCTCCAGCTTGCTCAGGGCCAGTCGGTGTAGGGTATGAGGGTCATGAGTATTGCATAAGAGCTCAAGAGGACCAGGATTTAACAAATACTCAGCTAAAAAGCGAGGTACCATCGTCTGAAGTTCTACCTTTTATTGGCATTGCGTAAGTATTTTTGCAGATGGATGGTTTCACTAAACTTGCATTTGAAGAAAGTCTCTCTCATACACCGGTGTTTTGGACTATGTTATCAATACCAAAGCTAAATTTCACATTTAAATCTTCTCACCTGGACTCATATGGTCCCTGTTTCTCAAGTGGGCGGATCTTTTTCCTTATGACTGGCAGTTTGGATGTGTCAATCACTTTGGTGTCTCCGCTGCTGTAGGTGAACTCCAATGTTCCATTCCACTCCCCCTGCGCCTTACACACGATGGTGCCGGTGGGGTTGTGCTTTACCTCGGCGGTAACCCTGTCAGAGGTTAAAAGGAAAAGTTTTACTCAAACTATGAAAATCCGTTCCATCATTTTGACCCAGAAACTCACTGTAAATTCAGTGCATGACACTATAAAGAAAAATGTGATTCTAGGTAAATGTGATTCTAGGTTAATGTGACGTAAAATGATGGAATGCAGGTCACAAATGTTCCTGTGGCTTAGACACTATAGTGCACTAGATTTTTATGATAGTAGGGTTTCAAAAATGGGTTTCACAAATTCCCAAGAAAAACACATTTTAGATCATAAAAAAATTAAACGCATTAATGTATCCATAAACATTGGTATTCTGGAATTTAATATGATTCCTGCTTTTAGACACTCACAGATGAATGTTTGCTCTCACCTGTGAACTTTCCCTCCATAAAAGGGTTTGGTGTGGAATGTGACCGTGGCGGAGTATCCGCTTTTGGCGCAGTTGATGGAAACCTTTCCGCCCAACTCCACCCAGGGCACTGTGAGGATGGAGCGGGCGTATGCGGAGGGTAGCGTGAACACGTACTCCTCGCCATGCTCCAACAGATGTAACACTCCTGACACATACACAAGAACAGAGCACACAGAATATTGAGGGCAGTTCTGATGCTCCTAGTGCTGCATAAAGCTTCAAAAAGCTCTTGAATGATTCTACCAAATAAGAAATTCATTAAGATACTGTAGAAGTGAGTACTTTGCTCTGCTCACCAGGAGATACACATTTTATATAATTTCCGATTATTGTGTGAAGCTATAGAGAAAGGTCTTAGATATGACATGTAACAGTATAGTAGTGCAGTTTTTATCCAAGCAAAATACAGCCGCGGAAACAATTAAGAGAGTTTCAAAGCATCATTTCAGTTTTTCTGAACGTACTATTAATAGGTATGTTTTTAGGTAAAATGATCGTTCTTGTTTCATTCTGTGAACTGCTAACCCTATTTTTCTATTATGTTTCTATTTGCATTTATTTGCAGAAAAAGGGGACTGGAGAAACAAGTCAAAAATCACAGAAACGATACTCTGTATTTTTTCAGACCTCAAATATTTGTACATGTATTTAGGGAAGGTAATAAAAATTGTGAAAACTTAAATTTTTGTCACAGTTTTCATGCATCTTGTCAGACTTTCTCAATGCTGTTGGATGACTTTGTCACTCCTGAGGTTAGATTTTGTTGAAATTCAACAGACACTGGACTGGAATGACCACAAAACATCTAGAAATGCTGGTTTAAAATAAATGTTGGAGTGGTTTCTTCATTTTGTCCACAGCTTTTTTCCAGTTGACAAATATACTAGATGTGTCGTATGGTGTGACATAGCAACAACAAGAAAACAAACTGTTAATAACATATTATTTTATAATATTACTATTTAAATGTATAAAATAAAACTGCATGAGGGAGATCTATCTTAATTGTTAGTTTATTTATTTTATTTTTATTTTTGTAGACACATCACCCCCTCTACAGTCGTAATGTCCAACTTCACAAAATGTCTGCCTTTGGTCTTTACTCAAATAAATATTAAACATAGCTTCAAAATGTTTATGTTGCATAGTTCAGCTTGAAGTGTAAACTTAAGCTCAGCTTTGAAAAGAATTTAAGGAGGCTTGACAAAAAATAACACACAACACATGTGCAAAGCTTATTAGAGTCAAGGTCCAGAGAATTGCAACAAAATATAACTACAAGAGAACATGAACAAAATTAACTGATACAACTGCAGTCAATGTGTGCTTCATTTCTTGTGAGCTTTTTGTTTTTCTGTGCATTTTTTGTATAATAGAATAATCACATTTCCTAATACGCCAAATCATTTTGTCTTTTGTCCATTTTGACCATACATCTCATACTTCAATGATTTAATTGAACCTGACAGGGCATTAAAAGGAAATATTGTACAAACAAACATCCCCTCCGGACATCACATTTGGCCACTACTGTATATTAACTCTATATAAGTCATATGGGGAATAACCAGTGGCCTGCACATAGCAGAGCATGTTCAGCTCTCCCAGTGGACCTGGCCTCTTTTTTCTAGTTACATAATAGACAGCTGTCTTGGCTAAATCTCTGTGGGCATTCGGCCGGCTCGACAACAGCACATCTGGTTGAAAGAAACAAGAGAGCTAGGAAAAAGCTCTGCTTGCTGACCCTGTCCCTCTGCCCCAGAGGGGTCAAGGGGCTGAACGCAGTGCTGCTCGAGCAGTTTATTGTGAGAATGCAGAGGTCAACGCTTTTCTGCTGATTCCAGACGAATGAATTGAATCTGCACCGCATGGACACGTGAGGAAACCAAATTTGAGTCGTAAGAGCTGTTCAAGTGCCTCAATGAACACTTGCTTTTACATTTGTAGAAGAGATAATGCAAAAAGTAGTCAGTTCTCTTACTTCTTATTACTCTATTCTTTAATTACTTTTACTCGACCGGTGATTTTAGCAGTTTTAGGAGTCCAACCTGGTTTCACAGCTGGTGTTTTATAACCCACACCAGCTTAGCATACTAAAATACAACTTTTCAGTCAACAATTCAAGTCTAAATGATTTACTTGCTCAACAGATGTTCACTGTGTTATTGTGCGTGATTCATCAGTGCACATTATTCACACAGAACCCTAATTATTTTTTATTAGTTTGTTTAAAATAAAAAATAAAATTCCCTACTCACTTTGTACTGTATGTGGGAGACTGAATTAACATTCTGACCCATAATCCCTTAAATTCCTATAAAAGTTCTGGTGCTGTAATTAACACAGTGTACATTACTCAAGAGGATTAGTGCAAGCCGTTTATATGTAATTAATGTTGTCCAAATTACAGAAGAGTCTTAACTGGTTAAGCTCACCATACAGCATCGTCCTCAATGATCATTTACTTCACTCAGAACGAATGAACAAAAAAGAGAGAAAGAAATAATGAGAGAATGAAAGAAAGAATGTAAGAACGAGAGAACGTAAGAACGAGAGAATGAAAGAAGGACAGAAAGAAATAACTAAAGAAAGAACGAAAGAAAAAAGAATGAGAGAACTAATGAAAGTACTAGAGAACAAAAGAACTAGAGACCGAAGGAGAGAGGAAGAACGAGAGGAAGAACATAAGATAGATAGATAGATAGATAGATAGATAGATAGATAGATAGATAGATAGATAGATAGATAGATAGATAGATAGATAGATAGATAGATAGATAGATAGATAGATAGATAGATAGATCTAGATAGAAAAAAGAACAAGAGTAAGAATGAACAAACAAACAAAAGAACAAATGAGAGAGAAAGAACGAGAAAACGAACAAGAGATTGAAAGAAAGAATGAGAGAATAGACGAAAGTACTAGAGAACAATAGAAAGAATGTAAGAACGTAAGAATGAGAAAAGAAGAGAGAACAAATGTGAGAAAGAATAGCTAAAGAAAGAAGGAAAGAACAGAGAAAACATTTCTGTTGTTATCCAGAGAGACAGATGGAGTTATAATATGAGCACCAGTAAATATCACAGGCCCTGAGGGGAACACAGGCCCATCTAACCACAATCAGCTGATCTGGAAACAGTGTGTTCTCTGCACGCACATCTGGGCAGTTCGCCTGAATGAGCAGAGCTTCAGGCTTTAATCAAACAATGATGAACAAAACTCAATCATCCTAATAGACAAATGACTGCATAAACAATACAACTTTATGAATACATAAATACTGTACTGTTCAGAAAATATATTACCAATGTATTCCATAAATGTTTGGTTCGGTTTGGACACCTCAATCATAATGCCCCGTATAATAGAGATTATATAAAAAAAAAGGCATAAAAATGGTCTAAAGGCAATCTCACATGATCGACTGATGTTTATACTCCTACACTGTGATTGGCTGGAATAGTTCCACATTGCCGTTGCATACATGATCACATGGCAATAATACTGCATCAAACAGGAAGTAAATAGGGATGATGTCAAAAGAGACAAACTCACCTTCTCCAACCATTGACACTCCTATGGACATGCCCATGAACTTGCTTTTAGTCCAAACGTGGGTGTTAACGCATATCCTGCGTTCCTTACACTCGCAGTAAAATCCGGAGACGGGTGGGTGATGGGACACCTGCTCAGCAACAAAGCGTAGCCGGTAAGATCCCACCCCCTCAGCAGAGGCATTCTGGACGGAGGGAGTGGCCGCGGGGGCCGGGCTGGAGCTGGTAGTCCTGAGGGGCCGCACTTTGTGTCGCGGTACATCCCACGTGCAGTGGAAGCACTCCCCCTGAATGGGGTTGTAAGGCTTCTTGGCAACAGCACCTTTACGACCCTCGTGGAAGGCGGTCAGGTAGTATTCCACAAATCGGATGATGCGATCCTCGGCCGTGGCTCCGGATGTGATGGCCAGGAATATGTCCGGATGGGCCATGAAGTTGGCATACATCTCTAGAAGTGAACGTTTCTCCAGAATAAATGTGGGCAGCACCACCTGTGAAACAATGTCATCATTTAGCAATAAAAAAATAAAGTAAAAGTAAATAAACACTTCCATGCATTTAATCATCTGTGTATATTAGTTTATGGCAGGATGTTCTAATGACAGAAAATCATGCAAAGCTGTGGAAGAATCTTTTGTTCAACAGAAGATATTTCTGTCATGAAAACTCTGTGGTTTATTTATTGATCCCACCTACACTACCAGTCAAAAATGTGGCAATGCTTGACTGAAATGTTTCTAATAATCTTAGAAATCCTCACATAACCTCAAGGTGTGTGGTTAAATGTTTGAAATGACTATTGCAGACAAAAATATAATTGTGCCAACATTTTATAAAACAAGAAAGTTTTATAAAAAACAAATTAAATTGGATGACCTGAATCAAATAATGAAGAATAAGCTGCCAATAAGAGCCCTGAATAGATGGAAACTCTGATAAAATGCCAAGAGCACGATTTAGCCAGTTTTAGTCAAAGGGTGGAGACTGAAAATGCTAAAATATAACAGCATTTTGATACATATAAGATCCTTTTATTTGCAAAACAATTCCCCCAGTTACAGTTGTGCTACTCTATAGTTTTGATGAGTTTACTATTATTCTTAAAGGTGGAAATGTAAATAAATAAAGAGTTAGTGTTTCCAAACTACCTACTGACTGGTAGTGTATTTCTGGTAGTGTATTTACAAATTATTACCTTGCTAAAGAATACAGTTGGTCACATGATGTATTATGATAGATGTCCTGATGGGCAGATTCAAAAGTTTTCTAGCTAAAAGACTAGTAAGTCCATTTTAATAGGACTGTGTGTGTGTGTGTGTGTGTGTGTACCCGTGTGAGGTCCATGCCAAGTTTGAGCTGAGATAACAGATGAAGAATGATGCTTCTCTGGTCATCCAGGACCCCAAGGTCTTCCTCTTCATTGTCTTCCGAGTCTGTGATCTCCTCACTGGAATCCAGCGAGTCTGGACTGGAGTTCTGTAATCACACAGAGAACAATATCTACTGAACACTGACATCTGTATATCTGTGAATTATTATTAAAAACAGGTTCATTTTTTTAATGTCTATCATGTTTAAACATACAGTACAGATATATTGCACTTCCTGTACTAATACTGAACTTAACATGATTTAAATTATATTATTATATAAATTATTATATTAGTTTAGATTACATTTTCCAAATAAAAAATGACAGATGCTCTCTGGTTGCATATCTTCTGTGTCTGATCTTGGGTGGCTAATGTAGTCGACTCCTTCAATCACTCATGCACAAACGCTACATTGTTCCTAATGCATAATGTAAAGAAGCGGTCCAGAAGTGCCTGCCCCAAAGCATCATGGGAAGTGAATAAAAGCCTCCCTTCCTCAGTGTTGACAGATGAGCGAAGATCACATGACCTTCTCTTATTGGAACGCTCTTCTTTCTTTCCAAGGCACACGGATGTAACACAGGGGAAGCAGATGGGATTTAAATAGGTTACAATGATGATTAGACAGTAAAGTAAAACAGTAGGGTTTGTAGACTTGTGATAATCCCCAAGGTAACGCTTTCGTCCAGGCACATACTATGGCCTTATGGTACGTTTTTATTAGATTCTCTCGCAAAACATATATCATATTTTTCCCTCCTGCTTTTTCTCTCTCAGTGACGAAAAGAAAATAACGTGTTCCCGGAAAACCTATAAAAGCTCTGTGAGCCAAATGGGACGTCCACATTTCGAGCTGCAGCCATCCACCTGAATATTTAATAAAACAAGGGCAAAGCATTTTCTCGCTCCCCCTACACACCACAGACATTACAGTTTAAATAAACACACAAGGGTGAGGTCACGTTCAAGGTCATACATCCAGAGAGCGCAAAAATCTATAAAAGTGCTTGTGATGCAATATCAATCCGAAATACAATGTTCCATGCGGTCATGTCATTCAATCAGATGCACACGCAGTGAAAGATTCAGTCCTCGTGCGATCTGCAAAAGATCAATTTAAAGTCACTTCTAGCCTCTCTGTGGACGCTCATTTGTGTTGTGTTGTGTTGTGTTGTTTTGTTTGTTGGTCTGTCGATTGGTAGCTTTCCTGTAGCTTAAAGCATGATGCTAACAATGCAAAGGTCATGGGTTCAATCCCAGGAATTGCACATAGTTAGAAACAAATGAATAGTATAATGCAATGTAAAGCGTCTGCCAAATGCATAATTGTAAATTGGTAACGAAAGTAATTAGCCGAAAGTTGGATAGAAGCCAGATATGCAAATCAAATCAAAGGTAATTAAGTAAACAGATTTGAGAGTTTATTTGTTTACTATTATGTACTCTGCTTTACATTGCACGTAACTTGTAAATCTTAAATAACTCGCTGCTTTCCTTAGCGTAACATTTCCATTTATGCATTTGTCAATATTTTAACCAAAATGAATAGTAATGCATGTGTTTTCCTAACTTTTAGGACTGTTTATCAGTAATAAATCAGGGATCTTGGGATCATAGCATCATGTCCTATCAAATTAACTACAGAAAAATACCTGCATCACAAAAGAAAAACCGATTTTAGGTATTATGTTTCTTTTTCTCCTACTATAAACATCCAGGTCATGGCTTGCTCAGGCTCATATCTGAGCAATAAAATCTTCCACCGGGGCACATAGAACCAAGTGGAAGCTGATAAAAATGTTTCCACAAAAATATTCTCAACATGAGCCAAGAACAACATTCCAACAATAAAGTTTCCAACTTTCCTCACTCCAATGAGTCACCCCTCATCTGTGAACATCCCACACCAAAATCAGGAATGAACATGCGTCACTAATAAGAAAAAAGATGTCAAACTTACATTCATTTTGGGTCTGATTCAGAAACAGGCTCCTGGCTGTTCATCTCACAGCTTAATTGTGGTGGTATCCACAAAACTCTCTTTCACAAACTCTCTCGAACTCTGACACTCTTATCTCGCTGCCCAGCTGTCCCTGAACCGAGGAAAAGCTTCCCCTTCCTACTCTGCCAGTCTCTTTCTCTCTCTCTCTCTCTCTCTCTCTCTCTCTCTCTCTCTCTCACAGCCAGTCACACAGCTTCTGTCTGGACTTGCCACAGACTGCTTGCAAAATTCCAGGTGGACTTCATGAGGTTTGTTCACAATACAGAGAAATCCACAGAGGACACAGTGACTGACAACAGCAGAGATGGAGAGATTAAAATTGAAATCCTCCATGACTCTCAATCTCTCGAAGCCCCTCCCACCTCATTTACATTTCAAATGCATGTATACTACTTTTGCATTGGCTCCACCCCCTATGACAGTATGGTCAGTATTATTCTGCTGAGATGCTGTCAAAATTGAAAAAGCATTGAACATTTGTTCACTTGTTTAGTCCTCGATGTTTCTAAAGTGCATTGCATTTCATGAGTGTTCAATGCTGCACAAAAAACACTGAAGGTTACACACAGCCCAAGCTCTCAGTCTTAGTTAAACAACCAATAATTCAGATACTCTCAGCTGCACATATCTCTATTACTGTCTGTTCTGATCCAAAGCTACATAACAACGTTAACCTACATTTTCAAGGTTCAAGTCTACTTTAAATAGAAACAGACCCACACTCTTAAAAAAATGCTTCAAAACGTTCTTCACAGAGATGCCATGGAAGAACCATTTCTGGTTCCACAAAGAACCATTCACTCAAATTTTCTTTTAAGAAACAACGTTTTTGTATATTTAAGGTTTTTTATGAAACCATTTAGCCAAAAATAGTTCTTCTATGGCATCACAGTACCTTTCAAAGCACTTTTGTATCCTTTTACTATTTTTCAGCATTTGTGACATAAAACCAGTCACAAGTAGCACAGGTATTTTTGTAGCAATACTACTACAAATACATTGTGTGGGTCAAAATGATCGATTTTTCACTTATGCCAAAAATCATTCCATGTTCCATGCAGATATTTTGTACATTTCCTACTGTAAATATATCAAAACTTTATTTGGAGGCAGCAAAATTGTTTTGTCCTATCATAATTAACAAGTGATGTATAAATGACTCTTTTTGTGGTTTTAGTTCAAACATTTATTCATTGGTGACAGAATTGAAATAAATACTTATATATAACTAGATGTTGTATAAACAGTAAACAGACGTTGAATAAAGAATCACATGTTTTGCCGAGTGTGTGATGTGTTCAGTAATGTCTGATGATGTGTTTAATCCCCATGTGGTCTTATGATCCTCACATGACTGCACGATGGAAACCTCTTTAACATGCGTGTGGATGTGAGGCGATGTCCAGATAATAATACTGTACTGCTTCCATACTGCCTACTATTTCTGAGCAGTTGTGTGCTAAACATTGTGCATTATACGATGATAAATGTGAAAACCACAGTATACTGCATTACTGCTACATGTCCTTACAGTATGTCAACTATAGGCTTCTGCATATTTTGGCAAACAAAGCAGGTTTTCGATATTTGCACACTAGAAATAAAGCAAGGCTGCTGCCCCAGTGAGAGATGAACAAAAGTGACAGGAGTCTAAAGTCCGCAGTCTTTCTCCATCATGTGCTTGTGTAGAAAAGAGTGCTTCAAAAATACAGTTCAGGCTTCAGGCTACAGATGTTTCTCATACAGAATGCAATAAGCCGTATTACACTTTTGAAACAAACAAGAAATCTCAGGACAGGCTTTGAATTCACACTTTGAGTGCACATACATGCACACCGCTGACCCCGAGCAACGCTACAGGAATAAAACAGTAACATGAAAGACTCATTCGGGCATAAAAGTCAGCTGACGGTTGTTGATCAGATGACCTGACGTCACACTGGATCTCTTGTGAAAATAGCATGCGGGTTGTGGCAGTGCAGTGTTTTAAAAAGACATTGCATTCATGAATAATTAACCAGCATCAGTTCATCTTTAGGGAGGAGGTAAATGAGAGCGCTTATGCATGGAGGATGAGACTAAACTACTTTAATAAAGACTATAAAAGTCCTCAAAGAACTCTACCTTGATAAATGTTAGCATTGTGTCATTGTCAAACGTCTTACATATGCCTGATTGGTTCCAGCTCATGTATTGTGTTTGGGACTTATTTCAGTAGGTTTTAATGGTGTACCATTGGATTACATCTGCCAGATGACATATTCCACAAATACAACCAAACACTACCAGTAGAGAGTCGTCTTTAAAGCCCATTAAAAGCATTAAATCCATTACAATTATCGTATAGGCTTTTTTGAAGCAATGATGGCCTCATTATCATTTAAATTCTTTATGTGCATTTACACAAACATCCCCTTCCAGCTTCAATGAGTCGTGACCAGCAGTCGTGACTGAATTTATTTCCACTGCTCTCTAGCGCCCTCTGCTGGTCATCACGACGATCCTCAAACACACACTCCCGTCTTGTGAATTAAACAAAAAGCAAGTTGTCGGACGATTTGAATGTTCAGACATTCATAAACATTGTTAAATGTAAGATCTTAATATCACACTGACAGAGATTACACAGACTGGTTTTGAGGTTGGCCAGGGCGGTGAACAGCAAGACTCGAGCACCGACGCAGACGGATTTGTAAGCTACTGAATTCAGACCAGAGAAATGAATAAATCGCTTAACTAATCGTTTGTTTGTTCTCGCTATCGTTTAGCACTGTTAAACAACGCATAACCACCGAGCAGAGGACGTGCTTTACGAATTTGTTGCGTTGTTTACCAACCTTAACAGCGCGTTTCGTTTTTATCTCAAACATTTTTTATCGTTTTATAAAAACAGGAGAGACCCACACAGTTTCCAATATAATTCCCATTTGCACTTAAATCCATTCGAATTTCTGTGATGGTTTCTATTAGGCTGTTTATTATTTTATGACTATGGCACAGTCCTGAATTCCTTACAATATTTATATTGTCATAGGTGAATGTTCAATAAATGTTATGCAACAGTTCGTTCTGGTCCTCTAATGTAATTGGCCATGCGGCCAAAAGTGCTGATAATGTAAAATAGCGCCGGAAAGGTTTATTGCTTGCATCACTCCACTTGTGAAACAACTAATGTGCCTAAGATTTGCACAGTATTGCATGTTGCACTCCTTGGATATGGAGACATTATATCTTGTATGTCTTAGTATTCCTGTAACTCCGATCGATTTCCAGGGAAACACATACTGATGACAAATGTATACCCTGAAGTCGCTGTGGATAAAAGCGCTTGCCAAATGCATAAACGTAAAATGCCATTTCATTTTCCTTTTTTGCAGAGATTGACATAATTAGGATTTGCACTATTGTATGTATTGTATTGTGTTGCTTCACTGTAACCGTATTATGTAAAATCCTAATAAAAATATTTAAGGGAAAAAGAGAGAAACTGCACATCCAAAAAATAAAGGAACACAAGCTGCAGACACTTGGTTTATGATGGGAGTGATGGATGGGGCTCATATGAACACATCAGACAGACCGGTTCATGCATCAGCACATTTCACTGTGTGCTGGCACAGGTTCATGCACAGCCAAAGTTGATGCCACACGTATGCTTCAGTCGATGCTTTCAAAAGCTCATACTATGCATTTTCTACATTGCTATCACCATAGTGTCTTCTTAATATTCAACAGAGCGAATGGAGTGATGTATAGATTTAATGATATGTGGATGTTAGATACATTACGCCGGGTGTGTCGCAGAGGAAACATAGCATAGATTCTGTCAGGTAAAGTGGAGCTTGTTCATCCTCACAGCCAACTTAATAACACACACAAAGCGAACGCAAAATGAATTATCTCCCTTCAGGTACTCACGCACACACAAATGAACGCACATTTATAACACACAAACAAACAAATGCAATGTGAAGAAACACCAACCATGGCATCTCTCCAGAGGCATGCGGGCGGATGAAACGGAGACCGGGGAGAGAAGGTATCCGAGAGGGGCTGGCTGACTCATTCTCGCTCCAGAGGGATTGTGGGTATCCTCAGTCCCCCGGCACAGACGTTAAAACTAGAACACGTCCAATTAGCCCTCCTCTTACCCTCCCTTGCTGTAAAAGCCTGGCAGGCGTACGCACAATAGCGAAGCCTCTTTTTCAAGAAACTTTTCAAAGACGCGTCGTCTCTACGGGAGACTTTTAAATGAGTCAGAGGCTGTTCAGATTTTTTGGGGCATTATCAGACGAGATGAACAGATCTCAGTGACAGTTCTAGCCCTGGAAGATCAACTCGCTTTAAGAGTAACAAGTGGGACGTTACTGAGCTGAAAGCTTTATAATGATACAGATGAATATAATGATGGCTACATCGCAGGGGCGTTTAGACTCAGCGGAAGCAATGGCTCTTATAGTATTACAGATGAGAAAATAATGGGCTGTACAATATGAAACAAAACAGATATTACAAAATAAGAGGTCAAAAAGTGTGTAAACCAAAAAGATTTACAGAGGAAAAGCAAAATGTGTGTTGGTAAGTACCTCAGTGTCTTTAAATTGTTCTTTATTCCGGTGCACCGGCGAATGCGGCTGATGTCTGGGAGAGGTGTTGTGACCTGTCAGCTCTCCGTTTTTCACATAGTCATCTGAAGCAGGTTTAGGCCTTGACCAACTTGAGATGTTATCTGCACACAAGATGTTTTCAGTTATCTTACACAGCATAGATTTGACAAATTCTACTGTAAATTTAGCACTAAGATGTAAAAGAAGATAAAATAAAACAATCAAATAATGACAAAACATAAAATAAAATCTTAACATAGAAATAAAACAAAAAAGTAAAATAATGTAAAGAGAAAAAAAATCAAATGAAACCAAGGTAATTAAAGTACAGTAAAAAATAATCAAATAAAAATAAAACAAAAAGTCAAGTAAAATAGAATACAATATAATAATAAATAAAGTATTTTTAAAAATCAAGCTGCAATACTATAAATCAAACAGCCTGTATCTAACACACATCACACATTCCAGTACCACTGTAAAAAGAAAAGAAATGTTGGTTAAAAAAAAGTAACCTGGTTAACATAACGAGTTTGCATGAAATTCATTAGTTAACTAATTGCTTTTTTTTAAGTTGAATTAACTCAAAATGTTAAGGCAGCCAGGTTACTTTTTTTTTTTTTTTTTAAGTTAATCCCAAAAAATGTTTACAGTGAGAGACAGTAGAGTGCTATATTCTCACCTGCATTAGATCCCTGCGTGTGGCCGTGGGTGATGTGTTGGGCGGCCTGGCACACGTTGTGCTGAAGGATACTCAAACACTCTCCCAGGCAGCTGAGCGTGGCGGCAGATGTGGCCTTCAGGAGGAGCAGATCCTGGTCCAGGGAGGACAGCGGCCCACGGCTTGGCAGGGACTCGATGGAGTTCACCAGGTTCTTCTGCTGACCCTCCGCCTGAGACATAACCTACAGAGCCCAGAAGATCATAAATGATTCCATTCGGACTTTACGACATCATCATCAAATCCATTTAACAGCACACTCTGTATTGCAGTTCTCTAACTTTTATAAGTCAAAATGAAATGACTTTAGTAACTAATTTAACTAATGCAAAAAACAAAGTTTGACTGGTGACAGAACACATATGATTGTGATGCGAGGGAGTGTTTGTGATGTTTGTTGGCACGTCTTTCCCACTGTGTCAGTTCGAGGGTAATGACCGTGGGCTTTCTGTGGTTTTGTTGATGCTGAACATCTCTAATGAAAAGCAGCCAGACAGCCAAAGATGAGAAGCAGAGACCTGCAAGAAGTGACTCATTACTGAAGGTCTCCTAGTACACACAGTCTCTCTCGCTCTCTCTCTCTCTCTCTCTCTCTCTCTGTCTTGTTCAAACCCTTCTGTGATTGCAACACCATTACAGCACAGCTGTAGCCTTAATAGATTAAACTTTACGCTCATGCACAAAGAAACATTAAATTAGTTTTCACAAGTCCCTCTGAAACCTGTCAGGTCTTATCTAAATCAAAACACTAAATGAATGAGACACACAATACACAAAAGTATACAGACATTTCCATGATGTTTGGATATTTTAGCTAAAAAGTGGACATAAAATCAAGCATATATACAGCCAAATGTTATTAGTCTCCACAGACAAACATTTTTCGTAGAACAGAATGTACCGAGAAACTCAGAAACACAATTCTTTAAAATGTGATTTAACAGGTTAGACTGAATTTGGTTCTCTAGACTGACGTCAGTTTTTAATCATTTACGGGAAGCAGTGATATCACTCCATCTCCGTTGGGATTTTAACAATAACTGTCAGCACATGGCAAACTTTGAGCGAGACTGAGATTCTGCCGCACACAGAACCACCGAGTTCTCATAAAAAATTGATCCAGCTCTTTATTCTCTCTCTGATCTGTTTCTTTTCAAGTGAGTATTAAAGGAATGAGACATGCATTACAGCCGTCACCTGCTTCTGGCACAGAATTCCCATGTCTCCCTGCACACAGGTTCTGCATTGATGATGCAACAGCTGAGAGATCACACGCTCGCAACTGCAGTGTTTTATAATGCCACGTGAGAACGACTGTCCAAAAATGCATTACAACAGACAAGGATCAAATAAAAACATTGGTCATTATATCCCTATCCTCAATTGAAACCCTTTATTTTTATTTTATGGAATTTAGTTTTAAGAATAGTAAATGTAGTTTTTTGCTATCCAATGAAAGTTTATGTTGACTAGGATGAAAACAACGATTTAAAAGAAAGTGCATGTTCATTTTGTAATGTTTTGTAGTATTTTGTGTGTTTACAGCAGTCTTGAGGTTGAAACATTGACTTCTAGTATCTCTCTTTACTAATAGAATGTGTAATGTAGAAAACCCACATTTCCCTTGTTTTCATTTTGCTTTCATCATCTTAACTGTGTTTTGACCTCAAAGTGTTTGTAGCAAAAACGGTCGTTTCTTCATGTAATTTTCTCATGTTATTTTCTTTATCGCTGGCTGGTCTGTCAACTTTTACACGTGCCATTATTTTGCCCTTTGTTCTTCTCTCCTACGGATCCTTACTGCCTACCGATAATATTAGCTCCAACAGTCTGTGACCGCATTAAAAATCTGGTGTTTTTCCTTTGAACCTGGAAACAAACAATAACATGTCATTAAGATGGTGTGCTATTTCTAATGTAAGCATGTCTGTGACCATGTTATCTTTGGCATGCAAAAGCTCAGATTTTCTGGTTTCTACTGAAGGACAAGATATTTTTGGAACATTTTGGAATCAGCATGCTTGAACAAGAATCTGGCTTTGCACAAATCTGTTGAGTCTATGCCACCTTCAGTGCATGATATGGTATCATTAAAGCAAAATTATTTATTTTAGTAACTGCACCACACATTACCGACAGATCTGATTCAAAAGAACAGTCTATAACAATATTAAATGAATAAAAAAATGAGCGATGAATAAATGCAAATGCACAGATACAAAAATCCTGTAACCTTGCATCAACACTTTTCTATGAAGATGATTATCTCAAACACTAGCTCATTATTTCTGTGTGAAAAGTGCAACCTTCACATACGCTTGTAGAGAGAAAGCTGTGTGACTAATTAAATATCAAACCGTGGATAAAAATAAAGATGAACAATAACTGAAAAGTCAACAGTTTCATGCAATTACATTCACAGGGTGCTTTTCAAAATTATTTACAAGTGATAAACTACTTTACAAGTAGTTTCTCCTATACCAGATTGCTGACAAATAAGTTACAGAGAACAACTGTCTCTCTAAATACTACTATTTACCGAATTTAGTAAACGTTCGGTTTTAAGGTATGAAACATTCAAATGTCACAAACAGGCACTTTAGTTTAATCATTTGTAATTAAAAGACATATTTATATTTATTTTTTGTGTAATATTAAACTGTACCGGTCAAAATGATTTCCAGCATCCGGGTTGCCGTGTGTAGTTTTGAGCGGTTGTTATCTGGGAATAACAAACCTGCAAATGTCGCAACTGGCCAATCAGAGTTAAGCATTTCAACGAGCCATAAAATAACTAACAATAAAAAACCAGTGGCTATTTAAAAAATATCCCAAAATTCCTGTTTCAATAGGAAATATGCCAACAGGGAAAGAAAACTGCCCATCATTGGATACATTTGGTGTTTCACGATGCCATAGAATAACCTTTTTTTGTCCACATCATTCCATAAAGAACCTTTAACATCCGAAGAACCTTTCCGTCTCATTCAAGGTTCTTTGTGGTGAAAAAGGTTCTTTAGATTATAAAAAGGTAAGAAAGAGACGGTTCTTTGTGGAACCAAAAATGGTTCTATGGCATTGCTGTGAAGAACCTTTTACGCACCTATATTATTAAGAGTGTACATGCAGAATATGAAGTGCTGATGGAGGAAAAACGTCTAGCCAAGCCTCAAAAAGACAGCAATAGATTCCCTGCTGTTGAAAAGAGGTACTAGAGATTAATATGAAGCTTCACACAAAAAAATGTGAGGGAAATTTGTGTGAAGGATTTGTGAGGAAAATCTTTGACTGACAGGCCACAGATTACCTTTTGAGTCTCTTATCAGTGGGTGTAAATGAGGCTGGATGACTTTAAATAGGTGTATGGGAGAGGGTTGGCTCCAGGGCTGGAGGTGATGAAGCGGAGCTTGACTGAAAATATTAGATGAATGGGTCTAGGACTGAATCCACTGCAAAATTCGACAAATAAGGGGAATTATGCTCCCCTTATTATGCTCCTGCGCTGGATTTAAATATTGAATACTCTTGCCTTCATTACACGCAGAAAAATGATGAGACATTCAGAAAGACCGCTAATAAGAATTTCATCGCTGAGACGCACACATGTTTTGAAAGCTCTTTTTACGAAGCTTAGCGGGTTTCCAATGACTTGCCACATGTTTCCTTTGGACTGCCAGTGAAAGTGACGGTGTCGTGTAATTCGAGGGCAAAAATATGCCCTGAGAGGCGGAGAAAGCAGCTGGCTGTCAGGAAAATGTCACACCAGAGGGTCTGCCGGTTTGAAACACCAGCAAGTCTCCATATATGAATAATTCAAAAGAATGACTTCGCTTATTTTTTAAACTATTATTATATAACATAACTAATTCCTCATTTGAGGAATCGTTCATATTCAAACCTCAAATCTGTATTAAACCCCGCTTAAAGCAAAGCGTTGAGGGTTTAATAGTCACTATAAATCACTGTCAACAGTTTATGATATCCTGGCATCATGGAGACGCCGACTTCACTGCAACAATGTCAAAACAATGTGATGACATAAACTTCCTGCTGAACAGCCGCTTTCTCACGCTGACACAGCACTCGCAGGCCAGCTGAGGTTCAGATGTTTCATAAGGGAGCAGCTTTACAGATCCTGTGCTGCTGACTGCATACAAAACCTCCTCCAGAAGTTATACAGGTAATATCAACACATGTACTGGCCAGAACAGACAGGGGGTTCAAAATTTGGCTGTTTCCCTTAAATGCATGACATCCACTAGAACGGATAGCTCTTAAAAAGCTATTTTAACCTATTTGCTTATATCTGAAACACCCTAAAAGACACGGGTTGTTTAAGTTTGATCCATCAACATGATATGTTCATTTTACATGCCATTGTGTTTTTTATTTATTTAAAATAATTAACATTTGCCGGAGCCGATGGTGTAGTGGACAGTGCTCCGGCATATAGCGCGGTTGCGCTCCGGGCGACCCTGGTTCGAGTCCCGACTCGAGGTCCTTTCCCGACCCCACCCCCCTCTCTCTTTCTCCCACCTCATTTCCTGTCCTCTCTAGAACTACTAATAATAATGGCATAAAAAGGCCAAAAATAAATCTTAAAAAAAAAAATTAGCATTTAACATGGCTGACAAAAATGCACTAAGTACTTTATAAATTGAAAATTTTTAGTACCTAATTCAAGATTTATATTTGCTTGTTTTAAACATAAAACTACAATTTTCTTTCATAAAACAAGACAAAATGTTAGTAATTTTTTCTTGATTTAAGAATCTTTTTTTATATTTTTACTAGAAAACAGACAAAAATGCTTTGTAAGAAATTTATTTTTTGCAGTGTATACAGTAACTCTCTCAAACTGTATTATTTGTAGAATACTAGAAACATAAAAAATTTAAAAATACTGCTGTTGCAAAAAGTTTACTTATCAAGGTAAAGTTACATGACAGGCTCATACAGGTAAGATACAGTAGACGTCACGATCAAAATTGCATTAACCTTTAGTTATGTCCTGTATCATTCCAACAGCAAAATGTGAGCAAACACCAAAGTGTATATTTATGTATAACTGTCATTGTTTTATTACATCTAAGCATTGTCCAAAGTGACTTACAGTGCATTTAATGTACATTATTTTTATCAGTATGTGTGTTGATCGAACTCACAACCTTTGTGCAGCTAATGCAAAGCTGAACTACAAACCAGCCGAGCTATAAACACACCTAATCGTTATCATTATAACGGCCTAATTTTCAGCTATTATAGCAAATTAAAATAATATTAATATAATAGCAAATATTTTTATTGTTTTTCTCAAAAATGTTGCTTACAAGTTTTGCGTTACTACTGGCCCAACTGTATCAGCAAAAAAAATCCTTGTTGAGTCCTAAAGCCATGCATCAAAGAGATGACAGACTTCAGAAGTCAGTTTGTTGCAACAACAGAAGCTATCTGCCTCAGTCTAAAGCTGTCCCTACCTCTTTGACCTGATGCAGTCCTGCAGGGTGCTGACTGCAGGCTCTGTGGCTGGCAGTGGGGGACTTGTGATGGGTGATGGTGATGACAGAGGCGGGCGTCCCATGCTGAGGGGTCTGTCTTTGGACGGAGCACTGCGGGACGGGGTGCGGGTGCAAGGAGAAGCTGTGGGTCCGGCCGGTGGAAGAGGAAGAGGTGTTGTTGCAGGAGGAAGAGGAGCTACAACCCTGAAACAGAGAGCAGCAATGGGAGCAGCAGGAAAGGGAGCTGACGCCCGGACCTCGCTTCCCCACGGGAGCAGACGTCGGCCCTGTGCTGCCTGCCATAACGCAGAAGAGCATCGTCGGCCTGCCACGACCGATGCACGAGACAGCTGCCACATACACACAGCAGAGGGAGGGAGGAAGCGAGAGCAGTGCACGATGGGAAAGAGTGGAACATGAGAAGGGGAAAAGAGGAGGAGAGAGCATCTTCTGGAGCACAGCATTGTTCTTGGAGGCAGAGAGACATAAAGGATGTCACTCGTGTGAATGCTTTCATGTCTTAAAAGCTCTTCAGAACAAGTTGAGTACTGTAATCTCATTCCCTCACAGCTAATCGGAGGCTTCAGTTTATGTGGTTTACAAAAGCATTTACGGCATCTCTGGTGGATAAAAGATGCAAATACGCAGGTCCCCAAGGCCTGCTTTTTAAAAGAAAGCCACAAAATTGCAAGGCTAACTAGATTTTTACATTTTTAAGAAAATTAGCAGTGTTTGCCAGCGCAAAAACTTGACGCTATGATGCGTGGGTGCCAGGGTGTTACTTTATGATGGCTACGACGTTTTAAAAGTTTTGACTGTTGCTATGCGGTTGCTAGGAGTTTTGCTAGTTAGTTGCCAGCCCAAATTATGGGAAATCTCTTATGTTTCAATTCCTTCTCCTAGAGGGCAATGAGATTTGATGGAGCTTCCTGGATTTTCCTGTTTATTGCATCCTGTCTAAAGCTTCATAAAATATATCTACAATGTCTCAAAGTGTGCTCAGATTGGCTCAGAGATTTGAAAAGAAGACCTCAGAAATCACCAAATTCTTCAAAAAACAAAATATGAAGGTTATTTTACTGTAGGAATTTGAAAGTATTCTACCCACATACACTATAGTCAAAAGTTTTTGGACACTTGAGTGATATGTTTCTCATTATTTTCCTGTAGATCAGGGGTTAGAGCATGGCGTAAAAAAATATTTTTTGTAGTTACAACATAATTCCCATAGTTTCCTTTGTTTCATTTCATAATTTTGAGGAGTTTATTATTATTCTAAAATGTGGAAAAGCCAAAAACTTTTGACTGGTAGTGTACATTGGAGTAAATTGATAAAAATGATCTAGCCTAATTTGACAGAAATTCTTGACTAAATTTGACAGCTATGCTATGTTATATTAGTCCAAAGTGTTAGATCGGTGAAACACTGTGATATATGAGAGTGAGAGCTTTCATTTGATAAATGGCTCATCTATGTTTTATGAATTATAAATATGAAATTAAATATTATTTGTATGATTTTCAGATGGTGGTGGGGTTGGGGAGACGAATTCAGACCTAATCATATTCTTTTATGTAACATAAATGCGAAATTTATGGGAAAGTTCAGGTTCTAACCTTTCAAACCATACCGTCTAGTTTTATTCTCCACAACTAGATTTGAACAAAACTGCATATTTTATTTATCTTGAGGGATCTGAAATGAAACATTTAAGATAAAAACTTATTTGTAAACAAAATGGTGTTTAAATCCTTATCTCTTAATCTGAACAAATAAAGCATGACAAAAATGTTTAAACAGTACAAATCAGTATCTCACCAACTTTATTCCCCAAAAATCATCATGCGGTGCTTCTGAAATGCTTCACATTGATTGAAAAGAGAACGTGCAAAGCAAAATAAGGTAACTTGGTAACGACACCTGTGCATTTTTGAGAAACTACAGAGAACATTGCTCCCCTGTGTATTTTAAAATGGACTCTTGTGCTTGGAGGAAGATCATAATATCTGAAAATGAGGCAGCGGTACGTGGCTTTCTGTACATGCAGTTTTATTCAGACCTGACGGAGCTCCCTGTTCTCATGCAATTGCATTCTCGCAGTCTAATGGAAGTCCATTGTTCAGCCATCTGACATTTCAGCCCTGAATATGAGGTTACATAAGTCTCTAAATATCCAGACCTTCAGAGAAGAGCTCTGACCACATTTTCAGAATATAAAGCAGCACGTATCAGTATTGGACTATCTATAAAACCATAATATGTACATATTTTTCAATATTAAATTTCATCTGCACTTTATGTTGGCATGTCATAGATGCATGCATTATGCAAAAACAATTGTTTTCGTTTACAACATTGCATCTCAATGTTATCGTAGAAATACTCAGTGCTGCAGTGATGACGTATTTCTTAAATCAACATGAAAGTTAGCATCACACTGGCAACAAAAAGCCAACAGGGTTTATCCCATATTGGATTATCACAAAAAAAAGCTCTGTGATCACCAGAAGTTCATGATACTTACACATTTTGTCCGTCCGGAACAAAATTCCTGCTTTTGAACAAAATGTTGAAATACGCACATTGAATGTATAAACTGTGTAGAGAATGTGTTGCGGGTATCATGGATTTAGTCATTAAATGAGTAAATGCTTCACGCCGGTAAAGTAACATCTTCGGCCACAGGCGGAGGATGAAGACCAGACTGTGGCATGTGTGGTTTCAAATTGCTCTGCTTATAATGTGATTAATCAAAGACACTGCAGGGATTTTTCCTTCCTTTAAAATACATTAGCAGCAAACACTGGGTTTTGGTATGAGACATTCATTTGGTTCGTCATTCACTGAAAAAAACGCTAATAGAAGTCAAATAATGTTAATGATTTAGCCTCGAGGCAAAAGTCAACATTTTAGCTTCTCCTTGAAATTAGGGGATATTGCTGGTCTCTCTGAAACGTACAAACTTCTTTCCCGATTTGACTCAAGCTGTCAATAACTGGCCAAATGATATTTAGACAAAAGAAGTATATGCCCTGTGGAATATACAAATAATGTGCATTTCTACACTAAAATGTTAATTTAAATCCGTTTCAGGCTGCAATACAAACACTGTTTTATCTTGTAGCAAGATTTAATGACCAGCTTAAAGTTTAACTCAGCAAAGGTTAAACACACAAATCACCAGTCGCAGCTTACAGCCAAACAATAGTGGGAAATAAGCAGTACACTAATGTGTTTTCGCCACATGGTACTAAAAACACACTTATCTTTATTCCGTCAAACAACTGTTTATATCTTCACAAAGATAACCATGCCATGCACGTGGACAAAATAGAAATGAGAGGCTTACACAACCAGCTCAGGTGAATGGTCACCTTTACAACTATTTGTTATTGCTCACAAGATTATAACTATAACTCAATCTGTGAATATGTCAGTGATTATAATAATACAGACGAAAGCTTAATGCTGTCCTATCCCTAACCATATAAGTGAAGTATCTTTTATAAACCATCTTGGCACCCTTAAAGTCAGAATAAACAATTTTATCATAATTTACTCATGGAAACCACTGAGACATTTCTCAAAATATCTTCTTTTGTGTTCCAGCAGTCAAATACAGCTTCTGAATGACATCAGAGTGAATAAATGATGACATATATTTGATTTTGAATAAACTCTTTACGCTGGTCTAATATCGTCAACAAACCAGCAGTTTATTACAAAACAATGCTACCAGTTATAGTCGTGATGAACTAACCAGCATCACAAATCACAAGACTACAGTTCCTTGAGAGGT
The DNA here is from genome assembly GCA_026939265.1 of Oreonectes daqikongensis. NCBI lineage: Eukaryota > Metazoa > Chordata > Actinopteri > Cypriniformes > Nemacheilidae > Oreonectes > Oreonectes daqikongensis. Next base: position 3,566,429 of record JAOTQM010000311.1, read on the forward strand.
CAGAAAAAAGGAAAGTCGAGTCGACAAGAGAGAGAAAGTGACAGAGACGCACAAAGAAAGGCCAAGCTAGTTACAGGAAGAGGCACTTACAGGAAAGACAGCTGGTTTATTATTATAGACAGTAAGCAAAATCAAAAGCTGGAATGAATTGAGAGAGCAGACTGTTAAGTTAAATATTACCTTGGCACTGCTGTCTGAGTGGCGACGGGCACACAGCTGAAGCTGGGTCATCCACATCTGCTGCTCGCGGGCATCACAAGCTATAAGTAGACACACTAATGTAATTCAATGAACGCAAATTTAGGGCGGAATTGTAACGCCCCAATTTTTGGGGTCTCGGATGAGCTAGGATTATACACTCTTAGCATCTTATATGAATAGCATTCATCTCTCTGCTTTAAAAATGTGACCAATTGACATTGAGATGTGACCCTGGACCACAATTTGTAGCCATATCCAACAATACGTTGTATGGCTCAATATTATCGATTTTTCTTTTATGCCACAATAATATAAAGATATTAAGTAAAAATCATGTTCCATGAAAATATTTTCTACCGTAAATATATTACAACTGTATTTTTGTGATTCACTCACTGCTTTATACATCCACTCAAGTTTTGTATCTATATAAAGCTTAGAATTACAGCTTTTGGGTTCATCTATTCTCCACAACATCATTACAGCGGTAAGCCAATGGAGAGTGTTAAAACAAATCTGTTTCTTCTTAGCAACGGCCTTCTACAGTGCCTCTGATGGACAACTTTAAAGGCGATTTTCTTAATATTTCGATTTTTTTGTACCCTCAGATTCCAGATCCAGAATATTTGTATCTCGGCCAAATATTGTCCTATCCTAACAATACAAGATTATGTATGAATCTCAATTTAAAAAAATTGACCCTTGTGACTGGTTTTGTGGTCCAGGGTCACATATGATGCTAGTATATGATAATAATGATAACCTAATACTGTACTTACCGTATAAGGGGAACAATTATATTTTGTACTAGACTCAACAGTATGGTTAACAATATAGACCGACATAATAAAATGTCTGCATAGATTTTTCTCTTTTATGTACACCCCAGTATATAAATAAGTGGGCATGATCAACTTACACAAACTCATATGCTCCTGTAAAATAATGAGATGCTGAACGTAAGACTGAGTGTGTTGGAGAAATACAGAAAAAAAGAAAGATACACACACACACACAGATCAAAAAGATCCACGACTAAATCCCGAGCAGGAGCATCTTAACAAAAGAGGTGCAACACAAAGTATATTGTGATATATATTGTTACAGTGAAATAAATATACTTATACTGTGAAACAGATTTTTTGGTCATACCACCCACCTCTAATGAAAATCAATGTGTGAAAGGGGCGTTTACATAAATGCTTTCAAGGGTGTGAAAAATTAATTGTAAGGGTATAGAGACAGAGTATAGAAAAAAAGTCAGGAAAAAGGATACTAACAAATTCAATAATGATAAACTATGTGGTTACAGATACTGCCCAACGTTATGATTGCGAAAAATGTAATGTAATAATTCAGACATTCTACTCAATTTGTGGCTTGTCTATAACCACGGGTAAGACCGAGAAGGTGTGAAATGAGAAAAATAGCACCTCAAGATTATCATTTCAGAAAGCTGGAACATTGGGAGCAGACTAGACTGTAGCCCCGTGGCACAGCTGTCAAACTGCTGGCCATAACGCTGGAGGTGGCTGCTTTTTCCCAGCAAAATTCATCCAATCGCAATCATTTTAAAATTGCTTTTGTTACAAATGGCCGATTTGGCTGGTGGTATTTTGCCTGTAAACTCTTGACACAGTCTAAATGAGTTCTCAAAGTTGCCCCAGACCAAAAGAGTTTTGATGTAAGGGTTTCGCGAAAGATAGTGGCGTACACCGTGATAAAGGCACGGTGAAACAGAAACGGGGGTGAGAGAGACGATAGAGATCTAATCTGATGTGGAAGTTGCCGGAAATGAATGGGTGAACGGGGACAGCTAAAGCACAGATAAAAGGGGACGCCTAAGGGGACGTCCAATATCAAAAAGAAACTTCCCTAAAAGATGCGACGCGAGACGTATCAGACACTGCGATCTGGGAGACGGAATCAGGTTAATGAAGAATGGAAAAGTGAGGTGTCAAATCCAGCCAAATAAAAAGCATCCTTAAACCAAAAGCTCTGTATGCTCACCTCTCAGTTTGAAGAGATCTCCATTAGCAGCATATACTGTGAACATGAAGGGAAACTCATCACTCGGAGACACCAAGGAACCGATGAGGGGCAGGGACCCGCGAGGCTTGAGGTTCTTACTGTTCTCATTGATGAAATACTGCAGCTGGCCGAGCTCAGGGTCCAACACAAAATACCTGCACAGCATAAAACAGAGATACTATACTATACTAGACTTTTCTAGAGACTTTTCTTTTTACTAGACTAGAAGTTTACAAAAAATTTGAGTGGTACTTAGAAACACGCTGCCAGAATTCTGTTGCATTGTGGGTGGTTGTTTTTATTAAATTTGAATGTGGTTGTTAAAGGAACAATTCACGCAAAAATGAAAATTCTCACCCTGAAGTCATTTTAAACCTGTATAAATGTCTTTCTTCTGCAGAACACAAAAGATATTTTGAGAAATGTTGGTAACTGAACAACGGTGGTACTCATTCATTTCTATTGTATAGACACAAAACCAATGCAAGTCAATGGTACCGCCACACGGTTACCAACATTCTTCAAAATATCTTCTTTTTTTTTTAAATGACATGAGGATGAATAAATGATGATAGAATTTTCATTTTTGGGTGAACTTTCCTTTTAAGGTGTTCTGGGTGGTTGCTTACTGACCCAAGTCAAAAGAGACCACCTTCAAGTCTAAGCGTAGTGGTCTCCAGATATGGATCCACTTTAAGTCGCCACTCAACCCAGCATTTTTGGTTGAAAACAACCACCTAGCATAGGTTAATTTATAACTCGACGGTTTGTTCTATTAATATTTTACAACCATGGGTTGACAACAACCATTGTCTAAATTATCATTTGCCTGACCAAAATTATGTTTGGTCACTCAAAGAAGTAAAGCAGTAAAGATGTCGTCACACTTACTAATATTTAGGGTTAGGAGCTTGTTGAAATGCTGCTCTTTTACTTTTTAATAAAACAAAAAAACTTTATGTGGCACTCATTACTCTCTCTTCTCCTTTCCTCATTACCCAAGATGCACTGCAAGATCCCCACTGTCAACCAGAGAGGTGCTTTATATGAGACCATAACTCTGCAGGGAACAGATTGTAATCACACAGTTTGGGTGTGATAACACAATATCCATCCTGTCTCTTTGTAAAAAATATCTCTTTTCTGCTGTCTCTCTGACAGGGTCTGACAGGGTCTCTTTTTAGCAAAAAGCAGCTAAAAATGACAAGATGACAGCAGCAATGGATGCATTTCTGCATGATAGCAGAGGAAACATGATCATTGTGCACCTTTTTTGCTACAAATGTTGGCATGAAAGTAGTACTATAACATTATGTTGTGTTTGTGTTGTGTTTCCTAATCATTTTCTAAAATAAAATCAGCTATATACAGTATAGACGGTTTAATCGGACACACGCACCTGGCCCAAAGTTTGTTGATCGGTCTGGCAAGTGGCTAAAAATATAACTATGTATATTTTATTTCATTCATATTAATAATAACTTATATTAATATTTTATTGTATAATAATTGTATTAAATAAACTGTCTGTTGAATGGGTCTTGTAACTTTAAATAGTAACGGTTCTTCTACTGGTAACCCAAAATAATACTGGCTAGACATGCTTTTAACTTGCTAGCTAATGTCATTTACATTACATTTACATTTACGCATTTGGCAGACGCTTACATTGCATTTTACTATATATTTTTTGTTTCTTAGTATGTGCAATCCCTGGAATCGAACCCTTGGTGTTGCTACCACCATGCTCTAACCACTGAGCTACTGGTTGTTTTCAGAAATAATCTGCAGGGACTATTCTTTGTACTGGAAGTTAAGTTTGGGCCACAAAAGTAACGTTTGTTTATTCAATTAAAAAAAATTCCTTTAATATTCCTTCCTTTAACGATCCAACATGCGCACCAGACTCCACAAGTTTGAGCAAAACCTGATGTTCTCAGACCTCAAGCCTTTTGTACCGTTTATGTTCACAAACTTCCTTATTTTATTTGTAAACTAGACATTTCCAGATTTATTAATTTCAAGTACTTACAAGGATTAAACAAGACACAGATTTTCTTTTCTCTGAGTTACTTTTTATGACATTTAAAAGATAAAAGCCTTTCCACCCTGCACATGATAACATGTGCATCACACAACAGAAAAGGTTTAACATACTGCTAATGGCACAAAATCAAATGCATATTATGTGACACAATTAAGCTAGAAAGATCTGTGGCAACACTCTTCCATGTGTGTCTGCTTGAGTGTGAATTCATTCAATTTGTGACTGAGATTCTCTTAGTGGTTAAATCCCATTAGGGTTTTTTCTCCATCAGGTCAATGTATTGGTTAGTGTGAGGGAATCGCTCTCTCTCCCATGCACATGTACACACACCCACAAATCATTAAGCGGTGAACAGGGACCGGTGCTGGGGTTAACATGAGGGCTGTTTTAGAGCCACTGCAGTTACTCTGCTGTCCTGAGGCTCATTATATGGTTGGCCTGATCCCCTATCGATCGCTTGGCTAAGCAACAGAATGAGCACAACATTATGGATGTGAGGGATCTCCCATCACGGATGAGTCATAGTCTCTCACAGATGAAGGAGTCTTAACTGTGGGCTGTACCACGCTCAACCCTGCAGCACACGCAACCACGAACTCCAACAACAGAACCTCACGTTTTCAATGAGACGCTCTAGCTTTGGAGTGTCTTTGCATAGCCTGGTGGTTAAAGGGCTCTTCACGTTCAAATTTCTGATCACAAACAGCATTTTTTAATATGACAATATTTTCTTAAATAAAGAACATTTCATGTAAGGATAACCTTTCAGACCAGTGTCTCCTGTTCATGCCAGAGACTCTCTTATATCATCTAATCTGCATTTTAGATTTAGTGTAATTGTGTAGAGATTTATTCTGCAACAGGGCATATGACATAGGCTACTATATAATATAAACCTGCAGTCGAACATTATTGAGCCCACAGAAAATTATATAACAGTTATATAACATATAAAAGTGTGATCTAAATAATCTATATTTACAGATTCACTGCACTCTGAAACATGCAAAATTAGTTGTTTTGGTCCAACAAGACTAAATTTTGCCATAGGACAGCACTGTCCAACATTTTCATCAACGTATATGCATGACGTCAGAATTAATTATTATTTGCAATTTTTATACTGAATATTTGTCATATTTGATCAAAACTTGACATTGATTTTAAACATTCATGTTTTAAGATGCGTTCAGCGCATATATTCTCCGGATCAAATGTTCATGCGGAGAAACTGATCAAATGTTTCATTGAAACATAAATGTTTACATTCATGCATTGCGTCATAACGGAGCAAAATAAACCGCGTTCTTTGTATTCCTGGATGATGACGGTCTTAATTTTCATCTCGATATTGACTGTCATAAAAATGATGGAATGATATGATGAAGGATGTCCAGCGTAAAATATACATCATTCTGTATCATGCATTGTTTCGTGATATAAACATACATTCAGGTTTAAAAGTTGCAGTGAAAGTCAACTGTAAGCAAGCGTCCAAAACTTCATTACCTGTTCTGCCATCCTTGTAGTAAATTTGTGTATTTGTTCAAAACACCCTCCAAGTGTCTTTTGTGGGTTTGAGACTGGTGACTGCTGTCCGACACAGTTCCTGATCCAGGACTGTACGAGCCGCTTCTCGCCTGTCTCTGTGCGGGATTCCCCCGATCCGTGGAACACTTTCCTTTACTGCTCCCTGAATGCGACACGTTTAATGCTTTTTCCATGATTATTCCAAACTCGGAGTAATTCAGTGTGAGGATTCAACGTCAAAAACACAGTTCCAGAAATAAACCAAAAATAGTGTTGAATGTGATGATCGTATGGAGAGAAGATGAGGAGACATTAGTTTCATTTTTTCCTTGCTGGTTTGCTTCGGACTCTTCAATGGTCTTCTCTATGTTTCCATTGGAACCAGCGTGTGGTCACTCCCCTTCCGCTCTCCACCAACAGGAATCCTGCATCTTTAACACAGAGACGAACCAAATGTGAACGCGATGCCACGCCCCCTCTATTATACAGGCGAAAAAACTACAGAAATGCGTAAGAATTAAATGAATGAATTAAAAAGAAATATAAATAAATAACTAGTGAGTATACAAAGAGGTTTATATACGTAGCACCTGATACAGAAATGCATATATGTAGAAAGAATAAACAGCAAGAAATTGATAAATAGATTAAATAAACGCATACAAAAATTCAAGACTACATTTTAGGAAACTTTAAAGACACGTAAGCAATTTATTTATGAATTTACGCAGATTAAATCCTCCATACAAAATCAGTTTACAAACTGTTTTATACAACGTTTTACAATTTCATTTTTATTTATATTAGTGTACTTATTTGTTTTAAATGTATTTATAATTCTAATTGCATAACTATCTTTAACTAATAATAATAACAACTATTTATAGATCAGGATACTCGTGTTTACTATTTAAAGGACGTCTGTAGTGTTATAAGAGGACCTGTATCTGCCACATCAGCGTAAAGTTTGTTACTTTCATAAACAGACGAATTTTATATTCATATTTGTCTTCGTTAAAACACCAAATGTATGTGTTTTTTACCTCTATTCTGAGAAAACTGTAGAAATAGGGTTTCAACTACAACTCCCAGAATTCATACCGCCAGTTGGTGACGCAATCATAGGTGGCCCGTCACGTTTCCTCCCATCAGCTCCGACAAACTCCTTGACTGTACAATAACTACATTCTTTACCTGAAACATTCAGCAATTTGTTGAAAGCAAAACTAGTCATGGCTGCCCCATTGAAAGTATGTATTGTCGGTTCAGGAAACTGGTGAGTATGCTTGTTTAATAAATTAGATATGATCAATATATGTCAGTGGTAAGGGGATTAATACAGAACATATGGCGTGAAGCTGTCACATCTCAGACACCAAAAATAAGCATATGATAAGCATTGATATTCTAAAAAAACTAAAGTGATTAAGTTACTCTCTTAACTGTATTCATTCGATAAGATGCATGCTGCAAAATCCTCATTTGGCTGCAGGTGGCAAAGCAACTTCTTGGAGTTGTAAACCCTGTCGGAAATGATGACCCAGTTAACTGTTGTTCAACAGCATACTGACATTTTGATTAAAAATACTCTTATGTTCTCTTGTGCCAAGGGGCTCTGCGATTGCAAGAATTATTGGCTCAAATGCACAGAAACTGCAACACTTTGCCACTACAGTTAAGATGTGGGTGTATGAAGAAATGGTAAATGGCAAAAAGCTGTCTGAGATCATCAACACGGAGCATGAGAACGTCAAGTACCTTCCAGGTTACAAACTCCCAGAGAATGTGGTAAGAGTTAGGAAAACCCTTAGTTGTAATTGTAAATGTAAATGTATGTAACTAAAGTTTTTTTATTTATTAACCAGGATGCAAATTAGGTAATTTGTTTGGTTTATAGTAATTGACATCCATCCTATGCTGTTTCAACACAATGTGTTGCTGCAGGTCGACCACCCCTGCAATTACATTATTGATTCATAAATGTGCTGTGAGATATTGCATAAAGTAGATTTTAGTCTATCCATCGACTCCCTTTAAATGGCACAAAGCACAAGATTATTAATGATGTGCTTTACATTTTAATAAAGTCTTAATCAGACTTGCCTTAATGTAGAAGTGGCAGACAGATTGAGGCCTTTCTTCCTGCAGGTTGCGATGCCGCAGTTGCGAGATGCGGCGGACGGTGCCGACTTACTGGTGTTCGTGGTACCTCACCAGTTCATCAGAAAGCTGTGTGATGAGATGGTGGGCTGCGTCTCGGAGAAAGCTAGAGGGATTACGTTAATCAAAGTAAGAATGCCTTGCATTAACCCGAATTGATGTTGTACTTTTGTAGATTTGTTTATTATTTCACGCAGGATTGACAGCATCTGTGATGCATAGATAAAGAGCATTTTTTTCCCAGGAACTAATGGGTTTAATGCTTGCTCTTTAAGTACTTTGTGAAACAAAACGAATTTTGTCACGTTTTGTTTTGGCTCCATTTTCATAATTTACCAACCAGACTCGAGCAATAATAATTTGTCTGTTTTGATAATGCTAGATGATACATGCAGAGAAATGACTAGAGAGACCAAACAAAAGAACAAAATGTCGTACATTAAACAATGTTTCGGTTTGTTTGAATAGTACCTAAAGTAATTTATTAGTATGCATGTTTACATATTTTAGTTAAACCATAACTATAAGGACCAACAATAATAATCACATATCCAGCTATGGTTTAACTGGGAGAGCCGGATGCCCTTTATGGCTGTTGTTTGATTAATAATTTGATTGGTGGAAGTTTGTCCACCCTGTGCCTTGTGCATTGAAGATGTTGAACTCACAGTCTTGATGCCTTTTTAAAGCCTGAACAAGACATACTTGCCATAACGTGCTCATGGGTAAAAAATGTCCCTCTGGCCTGCTGGCAAACTCCTCACATGCAATTTATCTCCTGGTGCCTGTTTGCTCCTCTGTTACTGACTGTGCCGCAGAGCACTTCATCTCTGTAGTTATATTTTAGATTTATCTTTTCCGCTTCACTGTTTGAGTAGCAGCCTAATTGAATTTCTCTCAGTGTTGCGTGTTTAATATTCCCAAAGATATTGACCCGTCTGATTCCTCCGTGTTTTTTTTCTCTTCGTTTTTACCCATTTCTTCTGTACTCATTCGCCTTCTTTATTATTTTCGTTCTGCTTTTGCTTTTCTCCTCATTTTGTGGATCATTAGGCAGAAATGTTCCTCCAAACAGCTGTGCTCCAAAGTTACAGCCACTGAGGGAACAACACTGTATGCTACATTAAAACAGAAAATTATGTTGATTGGCTCCTCAACGTTAACTTCCTGTGTGTCTGTAGGGTATTGATGAAGGACCTGAAGGATTAAAGCTTATCTCTGACATCATAAGGGGAAAAATGGGCATCGATGTCAGTGTCCTAATGGGGGCGAATATTGCCAACGAAGTGGCGGCTGAGAAGTTCTGTGAGAGCACCATTGGTGAGTGATGTGCTGTCGGTTCATGTTGTGTTTGTTTGAAATAAAAAGTGCTGAAATTCATTCAGTATCTACTGGTGCTTTGCCAAGACATTACCGTTATTGTCATTACTAACACTGTCACTTTATTATACCAAAAATAAAAATTCTATCATTATTTATTCACCCTCATGTTGTTCAAAACCTGTATATGAGTCTTTCTTTTGTGTAACACAAAAGAAGATATTTTGAGAAATGTCTTTGTGGTTGTGTCCATACAATGGAAGTCAATGGTGGCCAGTGTTGTTTGGTTACCAGCATTCTTCAAAATGTCTTCTTTTGTTTTCTCCAGAAGAAAGAAATAACACAAGGTTTAGTAAATTATGAAAGCATTTTCAAAGCAGCACACCACACATGTGACACTGGCGCAGCCAAGCACCATAAAATCTAGTTTTGAGGTTTGAGTTGCTCATTCAAGATTTCAATGATTTGCAGGAAGCAAGGTTTTAGAGAATGGGCTCCTATTCAAAGAGCTCCTGCAGACACCTAACTTCAGAATCACTGTGGTGGATGACGCTGACACCGTGGAGCTCTGTGGAGCCCTCAAGGTAAATATCAGTCATGTCTAGATGCTCATCCCAGGGGAAATATCTGGATTCAGACACCTGAGATGCAGGGCTGCGGGGGCACTATTCAGCTTGCACTGCTGAAGTCATTAGGTGATGCCTTCTAAAACACATGATGATGTAAAGACAACATACAAACCTAAATTGACCCTGTTAACTTTCTTAAAGCATGTTTGGGGGACGATTCATCAGTGCACATTATTCTGAAGAAATTCATGTGTTTGCTTTCATAATCTTTCATCAAAATTGAATGAAAAACTTCTGTTTTTTCCGCTGATGTAACACAGACAGGAAAAATAATAAAAAACATTATCATCACAACCCACTTTTTACAATCCAATAACACCCTGATGGATAAAATCTAATACTGCTCTGCATTATTTGACTATTTACTCAGGTGAAACAATAATATGACACATTGTATTCGTGATGTTAAATGTAAGGTGCATTTCTCCACCCGGCAGCCTTTAATGGAAATGTGGGATGTTTTCAGACACAGACTATACATGAACGTATTTCAATAGTAACAACAACAAATCCAACCTCTTGCTCTAGAACATTGTAGCGGTGGGCGCAGGCTTCTGCGACGGTCTGCAGTGTGGAGACAACACCAAAGCAGCCGTCATTCGATTGGGGCTAATGGAGATGATCGCCTTTGCCAAACTCTTCAGCAAGGACGACTCCGTGTCATCAGCCACGTTCCTTGAGAGCTGTGGTGTGGCCGACCTCATCACCACCTGCTACGGAGGGCGTAACCGTCGCGTGGCCGAGGCTTTCGCTAAAACAGGGAAGGTGAGCAAAACCGATTGAGCTGTTTCCTGTTTGTCCATTTGCCTGATGGGCTGATAATGTATATTCTATAGATTTAACTAAATGTGCATTTAGCACATTTGTAATGATGCTGAAAGGGATTGATAATGATTTTTTTCCACTCAGAGCATCGAGGAACTGGAGAAGGAGATGTTAAATGGACAAAAACTTCAGGGTCCATTGACTTCTGCAGAGGTCTATCATATCCTTAAACAGAAGAACCTAGTGGACAAGTATGTGTTATCTAAATTATAGCATAACTAGAGAAATTAGCTAACAAATCTTACTCGAGCTTTGGAGCCTGTGTGGTGGTTAATGTATGTGCACCTAACCTACGTATTTTAAGCCCTGGTGCTAATGTGGGCAACATGGGTTTGAGTCTGGCTTGTAATCGCTCACAGGCACAATGTTTTCATCTAGATGAATTTATTTTCAACAGGCCATTTGTGATATTCTCTTAAATCTGTTTTTCAGGTTCCCCCTGTTCACGGCAGTGTACCAGATCTGTTTTGAGGAAAAGCCGGTTCAGGATATGATCACCTGTTTGCAGAGCCATCCAGAGCACCTGTGAGCATCTCCATGGACCAGATCCTACGACATCACCATCTCCGTCCTCTCTCATCCTCTGGGTGGTTCTACCTCTAACACTTCTCTCTTTTTTAGTTGTTACATTTATTTACTTCTGTACAATGTACACCCTTACATTTCTCCCAGAACCAGTTCTGGCTATGTACACTAATGATTTCGGGTCAAACTCAGGGGTTTGCTACCAACTTAGGGTTTGTTGTGACAGATCATGTGACAGAATGTACTTGACTAATAACTAAACAATTTAAGTGACTTTTTTCTGTAATCAATGCAAAGCCATGTATATTATTTACTCCATGAGCTGATATAGAATTTGTAACTATTTTTTCTGTCTGACTGCCCCCTTGTGGATGGTCCACAATATCACCTAACGGACAGATGGGATTAAATGATTGATGGTATTTTTTTTATAAAAAACAAAATACCATCAATAGAATTCCTCTTGGATTATAACCATGGAGTCTGACACCACGTCTACATAAACGCGTTGCACAAATGTGATGCAAGTGCACTAGAATGCCCCCGATATAATCTATAAAGTGCCCGGAGCTAAAATGCGATGCAGCTTTGTTGAGCGTTTTAGTTTTTGTAATTAAGAATCCTTTGGTGCTTTGAGATCCCGTAAATACTGCCATGTATAAGTAGTTCAATTTTGGGAACACATACGATGTGAAACAAGTATGATTTCTAATGTGAAAATGCCTTCAACTTCTCACTGGTCCAGTGCATTTTTGAGATAAGTCAAAGAATACTTGAACTTACTCTCTCTGGGAATCAAAAACTTTTTATGTAGTTGGTTGGTTATAATGAATTGTATTCTCTAAACCCGGTTTACTAAAATCTGTAGATTGTTTTTTCAGAAGAGTTATGAGAGTAGCTAGTATTTGAATCTTTAATGGCCGCTTTTATTGTGTAGTGCTTATATATCTCTTACGTTATACCTAACACAAATGATAAGCACTAAGCATGTATTTGTTGAAGTAGTTTTTTATTTTATGTACCTTAATAGTGTTCATGTAGTACTGTGCCACAAATTAATAATGATACTACAAGTAATAATCTAGTCACAGTGTACACATAATGTATAACACTCCAGTGGATTAAAACATTGTAAGATTATTAAATACATGCATTTTGTTGTATTAACCCATCCTGTAGTCTTATAAATGTGATAACGTAGTGTTGTTGACATTGTTCAGACTGAATTTCTAAACAAATGCTGCATTTGAAAGTAAACATTTAAGTCAGTGCACAGTCATTGATGCTGCTGCTTATTCTTTCCATGTATAAATGTAACAAGTAATCAAGAATTGCTCATTAACAAGTTCCTAAACTTGTTTGAGATCTAGACAGGTAGACTGAGATGATGTAGGCACCCATTAAGAAGTAAAAACTGTTTAAAGGAAGTTAACACTATTGTCATCCAAATGAATATTTTACCTTCTTATTACTGATGACTTTTATTAAAGCTCAAAAAATGTACATACATGAACTAAATTATTCATATTTTAAATGAGATTCCTTTTTTCATGTAACCACATGGTTTACACATTGTAGCAGATGCAATTATATTTTCAAGGAAAAACATCATTTATTTCAAGTTCAACATTTAATTACTTAAAACATACATTTGTTTTTGCCATGTGACACAATGTATAATAAAATTGTTGAATTGTAGAATTATTAAAGTCCCACAATCTGGGAGGATAAAATTAAAAAACCTAAAACATCAAAAATAAAACATGCACAGCTCCTTTATAGAAGCCATATATGTACATCTAATGGGCTCGAACAGGAAGTTCCATCTTATATGCATTTCTCTCTGACCTGTATATCAAGATTTCTTATTCACTCCACTGGTTCATCATATCATTTCCAAAGTGTCATCAGTAACTATCAGGTCACTCGGAACAGAAATTAGATGATATTCCTTTCCACTGTCTGTTGTTAAGGATGCTCCTGCAGAGGCCCATAATGATGCTTTACAAAATTACATTATAAATGAAGCTACATGTAATAATCACTCTCACAAGACATCTATTTTACACACACACACAATTTAAAACAGTAGTTTTAAAGGTCTGATTCCAGAAATATCTTGGAACTGAATCTTAAACAAACTAGTCCTCATCATCATCATCGCCACCAAATGACAGTAGACTGTTGTTCTTCACTTTCACACCTGCCTTTAACTCTTTCTTCTCTGCATCACCACCTTTCTTCTTCTTGCTAGAGCTGGCAATAATGCCTTCAAATTTATCAGAGGAGCGTTTGACAGGTTTCTTAAAGACAATCTTTCCATCCGCAGGAGGCTGCTCATCTGTAGAAAATGAGTGTTTACATTATTTAATGACCTTATGCAGTAAACACCAAAACATCACAGAATGTTGATGATTCAACACAAAAGTAATCTTAAATTATTTAAGTTAACTTGCATAAAATCATCTATTCATTGCACACCTCACAAAGTTCTTCATCAGCCATATCATTTTTGTATGACCAATCAAATACATTTTACTAAGAAATGGAGCCTATATTATACAAATATTTTTGATATGGGTATTGTTGACAAATATACTGTGACATTGAATGACTAATAATTTCCTTCTTTTAAATTCAAATAAAACAGAACTACTACTTTTTGGACCAAAGACACGCAAGCAGAACAGATTATAAGAAAACAGATGGCTGCACTGTTACTCCAGCAAATACAGTTAAAGACCTAAATGTTATATTAGACAGCAATCAGTCATTTGAATGTCACTAAAACTGCCTTCTTCCATCTCAAAAATAAAGCCAAACTACGAAATATTCTATCTGTTGTTATGCTGACACAGAAAAGCTAAACCATGCAAAATATGATCACATAACCCCAATTTTATTCTCTCTACACTGGCTACCCATGAAGTATCGTATAGACTATAAAGTATAAAGCCTTAAACGGTCTAGCTCCTAGCTCCTATTGCGCTACAACCCATCATGCTCCCTAAGATCCCCAAACTCCGGACTATTGATAGTACCTAGGATAATAAATTCACCAAAGGGGGTAAAGCATTCTCATATGTAGCACCAAAACTCTGGAATAGCCTTCCGGATACTATTCGGGGTTCAGATACACTCTCCAAGTTTAAATCTAGATTGAAGTAACATCTTTTTAGCCAAGCATTCACATAAAGCTTGCTATGCAATATTACAAAACAAATGCAAATTATTATCTTCTGCTAAGAAATAGTGAACAGCAGCAATTATTCTTTCTGCCTTCCTCCCCTAGAGATTACACCACCTTCCTGTGAGAGCCTACGGACTGAGTGATCATCCCAGCTCGGGCAACTTTCATTACCAAACTAGAGCAAAGATGGACTCTTTCTGTGTTTCCTTTTAAGCTGCTTTGAAACAATACACATTGTAAACAGCGCTATATAAATACAATTGGATTGAAACTGAAAGACTGGTTTTGCTGTCCAGGGTCACAATTATTTATTAATTCATTTTAAGTACTTGGATCCTCCATAATGTAAAATACTAGGGATGCACCGATAACATTTTTTTCTGGTACTTGCCGATACCGATCCTTTATCTGTATTTTTTATTATGAAAAAATAAATAATTGTATGTGCTTGTCACAAACTTTTAAAGCACAAATTTCAGGCGGTTATGTCACATGAGGTATCGGTCTTTGGTATTGGTATACGGAGTACGAGTACATGAGCTTAGTATCGGGCCGATCCTGGTATCGGTGGCGGTGCATCCCTATAAAATACTGTAAAAGGATCAACCATGATTTATTAGAACAGCCATGATGCATGTGTACTGTTTATACCGGTTTTTGAAGTCGTCTTCTCGTTCTTGATCCCCATAACATCCTCAGCACTGAGATCTCCCTTTTTCAGCTGCACGACCTGCGGCATCTCATCCTCCCGATCGCTGTCACCACTATCATCATCACACTGCGGCATCTCCAGCCTCTGTAACAACATTTACAATTCAATTTGTTACACTAAAAATAAAGGCATTGTCTCAAAACCTAGCGAATGAAAACGTCCGAAGTCAACTCCAAAAATGCTTTCTAAGTAGGTAGCGTACTATGTTTTGAGACACATCCAAAATAAAGACTCTCACTTTAGTCTCCACTGTCGGTCCCTCTTTAAAACCAACATCCTTCTTAAACTTCTTCAGAAAAGATGGTTCCGCTGGCTTTATCCATGAAACGTTACCCTTTTTACTCATTGCGTCTAAATAAAATTCAGACTAGTAATTCAAATGTGCTTAGTTGTTTAACAAACAGAATTCACAAGAATTTAGCGCATAAAGTTTACGTTCATAAAACGTCATCAGCAGGCGTCTGTAACTGGCCAATCAAAGCGCGTCTTTATCGCCCCGGGAGAACACACCTAAACGGAAGTGTCATTATTGCTTTTAAATGGAAAAGATGGGGTAAATGTACTGCTTTCACAGTCAAGTCACAGTCAGTCGGTCCGAGCGGAAATTATGTTGCCCGGAGTGTTTTACGCGTTGCTGGCGGGATTCCTGGCAGCTTTAGCATCATCTTCGGCAAAGTTATCCCTGGGTGCTGATCACCTGAAAGAGGTGTGTGAGACAGGACTGAAGATCTGGACAGATAGACAGGCGAGCAGTCGGGATCAAGGGCTTGACTCCACAGTTTGTGACTGGGTAAGTCGTCTCATGCAAACGAACCCCTTACGAAAAGTAACGGTATGGTCTTACTATAGTAACCATAGTTTAATTATAGTATTAATAAAACCATAACAACCACAAATTTACCATTTGCTCACCACAGGAATCATAGTTTAACCACGATGTTTGTGGTAAAATTATGGTAATACACATACTTTTTCTATAATAAACACCCTGGTTAGTTATTTTATGCAGATATAATATATGTACAGTGTACAGTATCTCACAAAAGTGAGTACACCCCTCATGTCAGCAACAATTTTATTATATCTTCTCAAGGGACAATACTATAGAAATAAAAATTGTATATATTTTAGAGTTAGCACTGTACAATATACAATACTGTTTATACTGTATCTTAACTCATTACAGTTACATATACCCTTGCGACTGCTCTGTGGTGGTCTTCTGTTCACCTGCAATGCCGTCATGTGGACATTCTTCGCCAAAGCTCTGCGACACTCTTCTTCCTCAGCCCGGGCCACTGTGACCACTACTGCCTCAAATTTTATCTCCTCTGTGAGTTGTAAATAAAAAAATGTTGTTACTCAAAATGATCAGTTTAGCATTATATATCTCTTTTGAATTATGTCACCTCTTTTATAGGCATTCCTTGGACATGTGATCTTTGGGGAAACACATGCCATGTTATGGTGGGTTGGTATAATCCTGACTTTAGCAGGCCTTCTTGTCCTGCATGGATCAACTACTCAGGCTTCACAGGAAACTGTGTCTAAGAAAAATGAATAACAGAACAACACCGAACAAATTATAGACCAAATAACAATGGTGCTTGAAAAAACATCAAGCTGATATATGCAGAAATCTATGTTAAAATTATTTATGTTGAGAACATATTTCTTTCTTTCAGACTGTTTAAAATGTTTGGAAAAGAATTATTTCCTCATTTTGATTCGTTGTGTAATGTAAAGCAAATGTAGATAGAAAACACTTTGTGCCTACAGTCATACACATATCATTTACTGCACACTTAAACAATCAAGGACTGTACCTGTATGCTTAAACTGAGTTGATACTTTACAGTGGCAGAGGCTAATATTTTAGTATTAGATGCCGTATAGGCAGATGTATACTACTACAACTACAAGATGTACTTTAATTTTGACTATTGTATTTGAATAATGTTATTATTTTTGCTGATGTGTGGAGACTGGTGCATGCTGAACTGTCTCAAGTGCTGAATCTCATCTCTTAAATTTCAGTTCAGGTCCTAGTCCCAGACATAAGTCAACAACTTGCACTGACATACCTTAAAATATATCAGTGTGATTGTGTTGTACACAATGTTTTATTGTAAAAAGTGTTTTTGAAAACAACTAAATTTAACTAAGGCCTAGTCCTGTTTTAAACTAATCCCTATCTGGGCAACTGCCTCTTCATGTTTGGTTTGATCTCAGGTGTTCTAAAGTCAAATCTATTTGCACTCTTTGGCCAGAAAGAGGCATTTAGACAGGAAGCAGTCACTGATGTTATTTCTTTCCAATACACTGGCTGTCTAACTTGATTTCATATACATATTACTGTACATTTAGGTCCCAGTACATAAATAACAATTCTGTATACCTTTTGACATATACTGTAGAGATTTGTATTGCAATGCTTGAAACATGCACTGGAATAAGCCTTCGTCAGGTATCATCTTTCAAGCAAATTACTTGGCTTTTTTAATAAAATAGTTCACAATCTCACAAACACTGGAGTAGAAATGTTTGTTTTATTTTGTCATTAAAAGGTCCGACACACCTGGTCTGAACTTTATAAAAGAAATAAACCACATAATTATGAATATATATTTGTACAATAATACCACTGACGTGTTATTCCTGTTAACACTGTTTAAGAGTGCAAAAGCTTATAACTGAGGTTGCATAGCCATAAGAAACATCAGACAAAAAAGTAAAAAAGCAGATAATGGTACAAAAGTCCAACAATAAGGAATTAGAGAAACAAGTCATCATAAAAATATTCTTCAGTTGTTAATGTCAAACATGGTTAAACCAAATAACAAATCAAACTAAAGATGTCACTGCTCACAGGCACAGCTAGTGTATCACAAAGCGTATGCTGTGTGACAAGAGCTCAATCAAATACCAGAAGATCGTAAAATCGTGATCGTAAACAAAATCATGACATTTGTTTTAATTTAGAAAGTCAGAAAATGTTTGGTTTTGGAAGGCACTTAGGTACAGTACATACAGTATAAACTCGTTTAAAAGGGACTTTTGTTTTAAAACCTCTGCCAAGTTAGGTACAGTAATGTCCCATTTTAATGTCCATGGTTTACTTAAGCAGCAAATACATTCGGATCTAATGAGAATCCAGAGGAATCTCAATCACATCCTCCTCAATGATTTCACCCTGAGCGAACACAGGAACATGATCCGAAGTGTCGTTCTGGCATGTGCAGTCTGTAAAAGGGCTCAACCAGGCCGCAGATAGCGGACCACCAAACGCCGACTCCATAGCCTCCCAGAATGAGATCTTCTCCCACGTAGGGTCTTCACGCTTTAACCTTTCAATGCCCTGCAACAAAATAACACTTCAGTGACTCCTGCTAAGGATCATAAATAAATGGAGAATAACATCCACACTAGCACATTAGAAACTTAAAATCCATTGACTGAAAAAGAAAGCAAGTGGTTACTATGGTAAAAAAGGTAATGGGAAATGAATCAATACACATGCACCTGCGTAACTTTGGTGTTGTATCTGAAAAGATGGTTCAAACGTTTGGTTTTGGCACAAGTTAAAGGCGCATGCAGCATGCCTTCACATTCTTAATGATCTCTTTAAAAATAAAACACATTTTTATATAACATGCATTCAGGCAGTAAGTGTGATGTTGGAGCTGATGGTTTGAACTGCTTATACCAGCTTACCTCCATCTCATACCAATCAAACAGTGACATCAGGCCTAATTCAACATTAAATATGATTAGCTGATTTATTTATCCATTTTTTTAATTCCCCAAAAGCATCTGAGGAAAGAAACTATTCATAACAAGCACACAAGGGAAGAGATCATATACAAAATGAGGAAAAAGTAGGTTAGTTAACAAAGCAGAGAGAACGTGGACAGAAAAACAGAAACATTTGGAGCTTTTGAGAGATTACAACACAGTCAGTAATTGTGCAATGTCAATGGAATTTCATCTGCTGATTTTTCCTCTAGTGCTATTTTAGGCTGTTTGTCAAAAGGCAAAGACAGTTTCGAATGTGGTTTTGCATTTGAAAATGCAATAATAAAGATCATAGAAACAATATGGTTTTAAGACAAAAAACTGTTTCAACATCAAGGCTTTTCATGTTTTTAATTCACCCTTTGTCAAAAGAACGATTGTCTTTCGTACAAACTTAAAATCAAGCAATTGTCTTTCATTCGTAACAAAAACACATTAAGAAAATGTAAAATATATGAAATAACCAAAACAATGGCAATATGGAGTAAACCAGAGAATATATTCAGAATATGCTTGTATACTGTATATAGATGTAATTCACTCATTTTCTTCACCCTCTTGTCATCATTTCTTCAAACCAAGTATACTGAAACAAAGTAAACCGACTCCAAACATATAAAAGACTGTATATACTGTATCATAAAGAGTACATTTTGGGGAGAAATTGACATAAGTGATAAGATTACAATAAATTATACGTATAGTTGCAAAGGTGCCCATAATAACTAAAAAGCACGTTTTATATTTGTAATATACTGTACGCGTAATATATCATTTTAGTGAATGGTTGTCAGTGCTCTTACATGAGTTACCAAAATTTCTAAAGGAAGGTATAACTTGTAAAAGTTCTGAAGAGATTACAATAGTGATTACATTAGCATAAACTGGCTTCTATTATTTCCACCATCATTCATCTTCAGTTCAGTATAGCTAGGCAGAAATTACCACATGATAAATGTAAAGCTTCAACTTTCTTTTTAATAAAGATGAATGGAGGAAAGAATCATTGGATGCACAACCATTTGTTCCCTGAAAAAATAAAGATGAGGTGATTTAGGTGAACGCACTGCTCAGGTCTAGAATACAAACAAATAAAAAGACGCTGAGGCATTAGTTTATGTGGGCGGTCCAAGTGCACTCCAGTCTCTAGCTTAAAGCTTCCTGAACTCAGACCACATACTGGTACGGATCGGCTTTCCCGTGGTCGGGCGTTGAAAACGGGCTAAACCATGCTATTGAGAAGGGGTGTCCGAATACCGCCTTCATGTTCATCCATTTTGTTTTTTTAGCCCATCTTCTCTCTTCCTTTTTCAACTGCTCTATGCCCTAAAAACAAGAGATAACCGACACTTCAGAGTGTGTGAATGTTACGAAACAAAAGTGGAAATGTAAAGAATGGACCCATTCCATAAAAATGGAATTTAAACCACATTTCAAAACATGTTTTACTACCAGAACCATAAGCTGTTTTCATGAGGAACTATCAAATAGAAGACTTTGTCTACAGAATATGCAGGAAACGATGCAACCAACTGAGACCATATTTACGCCTATTGTTAACACCATCTAGTGAACACAGTACAGACACCACTACAGTCCAACAAAAGGAATCAGAGGGCCGTGTCGAATAACATCTCACATGTGAAAGGATCTACTTGCATCTTTAAGATAAGGACATTGTGTTGGATTGTGTTTTCTAGATCAGATACAAGCAGTCTGCTAGATAAATGGACACATCCTATATTTAAATGGTAATTAAGCGCCAAATGATTGCTAGTTAACCAAGTTAAACTTGTTCGCACACTTGACAAATGTAACATGTAAGCAACATCTTGGGTTAAGTGTTTCACACACTCACAATGTTACAAACAGCAATCGCAGATCAGATACTATCGATAACCAATAACCACAACGTCCTCCACATTCGCTGCAGAAACAAAGCGTTCTCTTACCGTCTCATCTGTGCAGATGGAATGGACTTGGGTGCCAAACATCACAGAGGTGAAGATGAGGAAGAGGAGGCCCTCAAAGCACAGGAGGATGAGGAGGATGACAGTGGCCGGGGGGGAGAAGCTACTGCACTCTGGGGTTAGGAAGGGAGAGGGAACATATACACTCGGACTTAACACAAATACACAATTAAGCCTACCTATACAACATACTATCAACTATAAATACCTACATATAACTACACTGGAGGTTAATTCAGTTATTTAAGGGACGTTTTGGAGGAGAGATTTCACAAAAAGAGGGTGTAAAAATTACACATTTAAAAGAAGATATTTTGAATAATGTTGGTAACTGGCACCCATTCACTTGCATTGGTTTTGTGTCCATACAATAAAAGTGAATGGATGCCAGCACTGTTCCGTTACCAACTTTCTTCAAAATATTTTCTTTTGTGTTCTGCACTCTGCATTGCCATCTTACCCCAAACCTTTAGGTCACTGGGGTCAAATTATCCATCAAATAATCTCTTACTTACTTGTCCAGTCATCTTCAAAACAGTAGAGGAAATGAAGGACCACCATGACTAAGGAGTGCAGAGAGATGAGAGAAATGTACATCTGGAAAACAATCAGCATTGAAAGTTAGTGTTCATTTCAAATAACTGGAATGGAACATACATAATAACATAATGGTATGTGATAATATTATACATAGTATGAAACTAGAGTTTGGAATTAAAATGGCATTTTATGATGTAAAGCTGGCGCTTCATTGCAATAAAATGCTTCTGGCCAACACCAGTGTGTTCATGGCATTTTTAGTAGTCTGTGTGATGTGATGGTTTAGTACTTACTGTGAAAAGCACAAAGTACTTCTGGTTATTTTCCCCAACACAATTGTTTACCCAAGGACAGTGATGGTCCATCTTCCGTATACAGCGCTTGCAGACACTACAGAAGAGTGAGGCGTTTGAAACAAATGGGTGGAGAATAGATAGAGATGAGAAATATTCAAACACTGGCAAACAACTAAAAGACAAACTTTATCTTAAATGATCATTTGAAAATATGGCTTTCAAAACTATTTAGAGAATAGAAAAGAATGGTTCAGTTTCGTGTCATTTCAAACGGTTCTTTTAAATAAAACAATTTGTCAAGCTCCAAAAGACCTTTTATGGGTGAGATTCCTTTAGAAAACAAACATTCAAGGTTTGAAATGACTTGAGACTAAAAGACAGAATTTTCATTCTAGGTGCATCTTCCTTGCAGAAAGGAAAGGAATCCACACACTTTTCTCTCACCTGCAGTGGTGAGCTCTATCTGGTTTAATACTGCAGCATTTGGGACATTTGTAAACCACCTGGCCTGGCTTCAGCTGTAAGCTCTCGATATACTCTTTAGTGGCGTTTCCCTTTGGCACAGCTCCCTGAAAAAGCATCAACATCAGCAACCTTTTATAGCGAAACGCAGTCTTCCGAACATTTAACCAGTCACCACGAAAAGCAAACACACCGGGTCTGTGCACATGGCCCTGAAATGAGACGCCAGGGCGAAGAAGGCCAGGCTGTTGAACAGGGTGCCATTCACAAGGCTGTAGGTCAGGTTCTTCGATGGAATGAGCATGACGAACAAGACGACGAATTCAGCGAAGAAGACGAGAAACCAGGTGATGATCGCGCACACGATGCCGCAGGCATCTTTGATGAACCACATTTTGTTCGGCCGCTCATGACAGGGTGGAAGACACTGAGCGGGCTGCAGGCTGTTGGCCTGCCTCTCGACGTCCCTGAAGCGTGATACCGGAGTTCTCATCCTACCACGAAAATTACATTCTGTTGGAGTAAAAGATAGACAGCAATTCAGAAAAAAGTTATAAAGTAAATCCATCACAGCAATTCTAATGAATCTAATGATAACGGGAACTGGGTTTTTAAAGACGATTATAAGGGTATGTTTGGGTTCTACGTACTGGTCAAATGTAACCTGGCGGATGGAAACCAATAGATCACCATTAAATCTTTCTGGAATAAGGCCCAAAACATGACATTTTATATCGACAAAACACCTCCAACATTAAAACAAATTGTATAATGGTTCTAATGGTGAACAGTTGACAATCAGGTATTTGTAATAGAAATCTGTAATAGCAGGGCAGCATAAATAGACACATACAAACAATCAGACACAAACATTTGCTTGAGCACAACCAACAATGTCAGTAGAGGACAGACTATAGTTACAGTCCTCATCTCATTTCAACCCTACCTAATCAATTCTACATCAAACTTTTATGCCAACCTATGAAATTCCCATATACTCCAACCTATAAAGAGCTGCTTTCAAACAGCCAAGCACGGTTCAACCACCGGCCTACATAACATTGGGTTTATCAAGACGTTAACTGATGACTTTTAACTCGGCACCTGGTTTAACCAGTAAAGGCAGTAATCATAGCGCAAATTACGCAGTGGCTGTAACGTTACCAAGATATAGCAATATAATCCAATGTTTATCATATCATAAACCCTAGTGAGATGAAAAAAAGGCATGCAGTTTCATAACAGCACATTTTCTTGTAATAATATAGAATTAAATAGCCAAAATGTGAACAGGAACCTGAGCCAAAGCGATACTCACATACTGTATGTGGCGACATGGGGCTCCTCGCGATCGTTCGCCAAACCAAGGCAAAAACAAATAACGTATAAATCACACTAAATATACACTAAATGTTAGTAGTATTGTAACAAAAAGTACTCATTTGGTGAAATACAGCATTTTTGCGTTCCGTGTCAGCTCCCCTCCCACTGCGGCCAAGCCAGCCAGCCGCGGGTTGAAAATACACTGTCAAGCCAAAGCCACTAGATGGAAAGCCTGCACCATTTAGCCCAAAAAAGCGTAACGGCTAATGCTAACGCCGCAGACGCCGTTTTCAATGGATGTCAATGGAACAGAAGCTTCGCTACACTGAATAAACAGCTTTTGTGAGGAAATAGTTATTCATTTAAGGAATCGACTGTCTGTCCATTAATGATCAGCATGTTTTATAACAAACAATACTTTAGTTGGGAACGATATGTAGATTTTACTATGATAAAAATGTTATTTATAAACTGTGAACATCGGCGACTGACATCACTGCCATTATATGATTGGCTGAGATGCCTTCACGTGATCTACGTTAGACCAAAGAGTATAGAAGCACAAGAGGCGAAACTCCGATGCTTTCTTCAAATTGGAGGTGTAGTTTAGGAAGCCACCCCTTCACAGCTCAGAACTATCAGGCTTGATCGAGTAATCATCGAATATTACAAACAATATGGCATACAATTTAAAATAAAAACACATTAATTTCAGAATGGGCTAACATAAACATAATAAAAAGAAAGAGAAAATTAACTAAACAACATAATACAAAAAAAGAAATAAAAGAAAAAATAAACAGACAAAAAAAATCATAATAAATTATAACTATCAAATAAGTCTAACAAGATACCAGATTTTTTATTTATTGTTTTTGACAGAGTTTTTAGATACTGCTCCAAATAATTCCTTAACACTATAAACATGGGGTGATTTAAAAAAATCTACACTTATGATTATGTATTCAGTAGTGTCAAAGTCAAAATCAAAGTCAGCTTTATTGTCAATTCTGCCACAAGTACAGTACATACAAATGGAGGATTGAAATTGCGTTACTCTCAGACCCCAGGTGCTTACAGATAATATAGAATAAACATATATCAAAAAATATATCAAAAATACAGATAAATACAAAATCTATATATACACAATGCAACTTTTCAAGCAGGTAAGTATAACGAGATAAATTTGCAAACCAGTGAAATGAACAACAAACCAGTGAAATGAACAACAGTGCAGATAGTGTGTATTATATCTTTACCTAGCATATGTATTTTTATGTGTCAGATTTGATAAATGGATGTTTTAAAAGTTGACTACAATACATGAATCGACACAGCTGGCAACTAGTTTGTAGTCTGAACATAAAGGCATTCTTTTTACCAGCATCTTAAAATAAAATGAATGCTTTAACAGTAGAATTCAGGAACAGCCATACTCAAGCTAATGGTTTTGAGGATTTAGTTAATTTTAGTGTCTTTAATGAATTGTTTACTCAAAAATGTAATTCTGTCATTAGTTTATGCTTATGTCATTTTATACTTGTTTGACTCCCTTTAACACAATGTGTAAAGGCACAACTTAACAATTATTGCTGAATGTTACTATTCATTACATATTATCATACTGTTGTACAGAATTAAGCTTTAATTTTGATAGGTTTTTAAAGGAAACATAAATAAATATCATTACCTTTTGCAAATTATTGAACATTTCCAATTCCATCTGGAAGTTCAGTATATGGCAAGACGACAATAGAATTAAGGAGATTCAAGAAACTGGTGTTCATTTTATTGTTATAACTAAATGTTTGCTTTGTCACAGCACATGAATATGTTTTATTTATGTATCAACTTTATCTCAGATGATCCTTCTACAATTTATCGTTGTTGACATGCAGAATAAGCTATAAACTGAATCAAAATTACACACACAGTTGTCTGGGACATATTTTATAAGCAATCATTTTGAAGGGTGATCAAGTAAATTTCTGTTGAAGAAAAATACTGAACATGTTACAATTGCAACTATATTAATGGCTTTTGTTTCAAAGAAAACGATAATCTATAATGTTAGATTTAGGACATGGGTTCATGAGCTTGCTCCAAAGTGTCTTAACTGCCTCTTAGAGACGCCATCTTTCACGCCGCATGCGCAACTACCTGTAAGTCTGTTCTAGTGATTGTCAAGCAAATTTTTGTCTTTAAAAATAACCGGATTGAGGCCAGTTACGAGCACAAGAACGACCTTTCAATATGGCGGCCGATTGTTTGACCATAAAATGCATAATACACAGGAAGAAGTTAATATAAAATAATTGTAATTGATCAGACTAATTTATAGTTGCATTCTACCCTGAGATCAAAGCATTGTGTATCACGTACTACATTTATTAAAATGAGCTCATTCTTTTAGAGAGTAATATTTTTATTCTGAATCTTAATTTAACAAAATAGTATTTTTAAATGTACCTTTATTTTGTCGTATGGCTGAAAATGTAACAAAGCGTCGCTTTAAGTTTGCGCAAAACGTATTAATGGTTGCCATATTGCTTGTAAAACATGCATATAATCCAATACATAAAAACTTTTTAATTCACATGAATTAATGCATATAATTATGCTTATAAACACTGAAAATTAATATATTTATTGGCGTTCTTTTCCAATACTGACAATTGTATTACAACCAATGTGACCCTTACACGTTATTTTTCAATCTGGCAACCCACAGCTTCCAGTTCCTTGTTGGTGTAAGCAGAGGTAGTACAATGAAGGGACGATGGCTAACGTTACCTGCATCAGAGTAATATGGCTGAGATTGACACCTCTGACAGCCCCTATTCATAATGGTTCTGTTCTACTGATGTCTGTTTTTTCCAAAATACTTTGATCTCAGCCGAACCTGTACGAGATTAAGTATCTGTATCAGTCTGCTAACTTAGCTCCGTGCTATGGTGTCAGCCACATCAATTGTCTTTAATCGACTTGACCGGTGAGTAACCAGATGGATCTGCACAATTTCACAATTCATTCAAGCATACACTCTCTGTGAAAGTAAACTAAGGCAATTGAACCTCGCTGAGCAACATACATGTTCAGTTAGCTGCGTATTTTGCTAGCTAACATTAGCAATTGCTATTACAGTGTACTTGCTTTCCTTATTCTTGCTGCTAAAGGTCAGTTGAGGGTGGATCGGGGTCTCGATGTGCATCGTCTATTTATTTTTCTTATCCTTAACTATGAAAACCCAACCGTAGATATTTCGTATACGTTTTTTTTTACGTTTTCCATACTTTTCTACATGAAATCCATATGTTTGAATGACTGCTGTTGCTTCATGTTAAACGTTTTTCATGTTTCTGCATTTAAATGCGGAATTAATGCACACATTTGACCTCTTTCTCCCCTCTCTTTTCTTTTTAGATATTACATATAACATGGCCATTACTCAGTTTCGCCTTTTCAAAATATGCACCTGCTTGGCATCTATCCTGTCATTCTTCAAGAGACTGATTTGCAGGTAAGTGTAAAATCACAGTTTAATATTAACCAGTTTCAGAATAACCTACTAAAGATGCTTATTTTAACACTCTAAAGGGCCAGGGCAACATTAATCCCTGATCTGGAGATGATTGTGTCCTTTAAACAAGTGGTCACCTTTTTTTTGCCATTTTGGCCATGTGTTTTGACTGCTGTCTTTTGTTAATATAGGACTGGAAGATCACGCAAGCTGAGTGGGGATCAGATCACCCTTCCTACTACAGTAGATTACTCATCTGTACCAAAACAGGTTTCTGAATGCTATATCTATTTGTGGGACACAATATGATAATATTGCAATTCTTTCTTTAGTGTATAGCTTTAGGATTTGGGAGATGACTGTATTACATTTACATGTATATATTTGACAGACACTTTAATCCAAAGCAATTTACAAGTAGGAGAGCATAAAACATTTTGTCAACACGTTAAAGAGTACCGATAGTTTACAAACTAACTTTTGGTTGACTTCAGTAATAAACACATTTTTGTTGTATAATTCACCGCAGCCTGAGATTGAGGAGTGGAGCTCATGGGATGAAGAAGCCCCTACGAGTATCAAAATTGAAGGTGGTAACGGGGCGGTTCCTCCTCCTCCAGAAGGTGACGATGAAGAACCAGACTACTTTAAAGACATGGCTCCGACCATCAGGAAAACACAAAAAGTTGGTTTGTTATTAGGGGCTTTAGCAAACTTGTTGTTGCCATTACATCTTACAAATTCTCTCTTTCTCGCTCACTGTCTTTTGTTTCCAGATTGTGTTGAAGAAAAGGGAACCTCTGAATTTCTCCATGCCAGACAGTTCTTCTGGTTTCTCCAGCAGATTCACTCAGGATATGTCCTTCATCCAACCATCTGTGAGTAACACCACATGACATCAAACTGCCAGTTATCACACTAGTAGAGAAACCAAAAGAAATAAAGGCAGAAAGGGTGCTGTCATTTCATGATGTTTTAAGTATTTTGGGGAGTTAACGCTGGGTGTAAACAAGGGCCATGTCTTTGTGGGCTACAGTCGGAGCTGGGAGATCTTGACACCTGGCAGGAGGACACAAATGCTTGGGAGGATGAGGAAGATGCAGCCTGGGGGGCAGAGGAAGTGCTGAGGTAGGCTGACTTATTTTTTTGTCTGATGATTTAAGATGCCCTCTCAAATTATTGCCATATCACACAAACACGAGTGTTTCCTTAATAGAAAAAAAAACCTGATGAACTTTCTAACAAGTTTTATGGGTGTGGTACACGGAATCGGCACAAAGTTTGGCGTGTTATTACAGAACTGGAATTCCTATCATTCAAAATGTTTGACACATCCCCGCCTACTACGTGATCGATATTTTGGCCAATGTTGTACCAATGAAAGCATTTTACTTTGTTAAAATACAATAAATGTGCATTTCAGACATTTATTGTATTTTTTTGCCCTGCAAAATAAAGGTGTAATGGCCTACTCAAATTGCTCTCAAGGAGGAGTTTGGAGGTTTTCTGTCGTTGTCCACTAGATGGCACAGTTCATTGCAACCTGGGCCACATTGAGCCAGACTTGTATTTAGCTTACTTGTTCATTGTGGTTTTATTGTCTATTGTCAAATGAGGTGATTATATCAAACTAAACCAGCAATCAATAAAGTCAAATCTATTTCTTTGTGTCACCTGAATGCAGGCAGCAAAAGCTGGCGGAAAGAGAGAGACGTGCTATGGAGCAACAGAGGAAGAAAATGGAGAAAGAGGCACAAAGAATGATGAAGAAAGACCAAAAGATAGCTGTCAAACTATCATAACATTAACACAACACCAGACACTCTAAACAACAGCCAAACAACTCACCATATTGAGTTTGACCTTGTTTTGTCCAGGCCACCACACCGCTGTCTTCTCTGAGATATTTCTGGAGTCCTTCAGTTGTCTTGAAGAATTCAGTTTATTTCTTGGGCTTTTTCTATATTGGACAGAACACAGCACAGAGAACCTCTCCTTTCGTTTTTGGGTCATTGTGATTCTTTCAGTGCGCCAATTGAAAGAAGTACCGGATGGGTTTTCTTGTGTCAGTATTTATGAAACTTGAAAGAATTTTTGCAGAATAATTTTAAATGCGGAATTCAGATTTTTGCCTTGCCGTGTTTTTCCCACCAATTTTTCTTTTTCTTCATCTTTGTAATCTTGTAACTGTGCTTCAAACACTGGACAAATTTATGCAAGCTTGAGTTTCTGCTCGTGACACGCTATTTAGCAGTAGCTTGTTGGTTTTCCTCCAGAAATTCTTAATCACAAGTAATTGTTAAGAGACCTTACAGTCTTGTTTTGTTTTAATGGGCAACATTTGTTTTAAACCTGCACTTTGATCTGGGTATATGTTAAATAAAATGGTTGGTAGGATTGGAAATGTTGAGCTGAGATATGTAAGGTTTTTATCAGAAGTGGGTTGGTTGTCATGGAAACTCTAGAATATTAAAATATTCACATTGGCAACCAAAGCATCTATTATCTTTGGTACCACTTACAGTAGTGTCTGTTACTAAGAGGTGTTGACATGTTCACCATATTGGTCACAGGCCTAGCCGTTTAGATATGTCACAGGTTTTTGGTTCTGTTAAACAAAACTGATTTAAGAGATTTTGAACTGTTATGAATGCTATTCATATGCTATTATAATGCATATAAATGCTATTCAGAATGCTGCCAGGGGAACCGTTCTGTGTCTTTAATAAGAAATTGTTAAGATCATGTCTACTGATATTTTGAAGCCTGTCCTATTAAAACGAAGATGGTGCTAATGTCAACCTCCGCATGCTATCATTATTAAGAAAGATGAAGCCATGAGAGATGCAAGAGCAGATCATTATGAAAAACAGAATAAAATCAAATTTTTTGCCATTACGGATTTTTCTTTATTTTTTCCCCCACATGTCAAAGCTTTATGCAGCCTTAGCTGTAAAAATTTATTTGGACAATTTGGATCTGTTGTTACATTTTTATCTGAAGAATCCCGCACTGTTATTTCCTCAGATCATCTTAAGCTTTTACCAGCCGACTTGTTCAACAACCAGTGCTGAAGTAAACACGATGTGATCGTTTGAACAACAGGCAGTCGGCAATACAAGAAACTTTGTATGATATTTGATGATCACAGAATCATGTCTTTAAAATACATGTTCTGTCATTCAAGCTGTGATGTTCAAGGTCAGATGCATTATCCCGACCGATGGAACGTTCTGGATGTGAGAATGTGATGTCATAATCCCCATCTGCCTCAGCCCACGGTCCCACAACGCTCCCACAGCCTGACCCACTTAAACGAAGAGAGGAAGATAAACTGACTGAATTATACATTACACACTGTCTACTGCAGTTATGCGGATCGCCAATGCGTCTGACAGTGCGTTTACTTATGAGTTAATCTATGAGCTTGTCTCTGTAATGAAGAATTGTTCATTAAATAAAATAAATATAAACAAAACATACGTATGTATCTTTAGAGCTCATCTGCACCAGAACTGGATCACACAAAAGCAGCAAAACGCACTACAGATTTTTTAACATCTAAACTCTTAGGATAAAACTGATCTAAGATCAGGTCTCACATTTAACTAGTGTTTAGCTGGACCAAAAATAAACAACAGCAAGCATTTGGTCTATTCTGTCGTTTCATGCATGCAACGATATGTTATGCAACAGACAAGTCCCATTTCGTAACAGATGTACTGAATGTTCTTTTGGGTACCCAGGGGTCCATACTTGCTAAGTAAAGGTTGTTTTGGTCTCTGCGTCTTTAAGTAGTTGTGTGAAAGTGCTGGATGGTGCTGAAAGACATGTACTACTTGTATATTGTATTACATAAAGCAATGTTTGTGTGTGTGTTTGAGTCTACAGCAGATTTATTAAAGATGCATGAATGCACTTGTATTCCTGTAGCCGCCTACATGAATTCTTTTAAAGTTTAAAGCCTTTTTATATAAGATTCTTAAAACATGGGAGACCTGAAATGCACTGGGAAAATAATGCTTTATAAAAAATTAAACGAGTTGTTTTGCAATTTATTTAATGCAAATGTGTGAGGATTAAAGATAATCCTGTAGATTAAACTACTAATTAAAATCATCAAATTATTTAATGGCATTGCTTTGCTGGGCAAATTACAGTGTGCAATATGTTTTTAACATTTTTATTTTTTACATAATTTGCAACCGATACAACCAGTGAGGTCCAGATGTAATGGCTGAACTTGGATTTGAGGGGAAACATCTGCACAAATGAATGTAAATATTGCAAAATACTGTATGTGTGAGTTCACCCAAATTCTGTCATCAGAATATACTCATGCTCTTGTCATTTCAAACCTGTATGACTTTCTTTATATTTGATATTTGAAGATGTCAGTAAACAGACAATAGCAGTACCGTTCTCTGGTTAACATCATTATTTAAAATATCTTCTTTTGTGTTCTGCAGAACAAAGATTCAAATGACAAGAGGTAAATGATGACAGAATTTTCATTTTTGATGGAGCTCTCACTTAGTCATTTCAATTTTGACCAGTGCAGCCTCAATAAAGCAATTTTAGACACAAAACCACACACAGTCTAAACTTGAAGGGGTTTTCCATGCTTTAATAATAAATATATCGATACATCTGATATAAACAAAAATACTGCACATAGCTCAGGCACATAACAGTGTTCGCTGTACTGTGGTAGCTGTTGGAAAATGTTAGTAAACAGAGCAACATGTAAAAGCTCGAACTCCAAGGAGAGAAATACATTTTTCAACAAACACAAAACTGTGAACACATTAAAGCTTTGGCAAGAAGGTTTTAGTTCTTTTAGAACACAAGTGACATTTTAACTATAACAAAACACTGGCTAACTGACAGTCAACCCCTATTTTTCGCAGTATAAAAAGCAGGGAACAGCACAGTCAGCAAGAAGACGACTTGAGCAACATAACCACCGACCCGGATGATTAGATTATGCAAAAATATTTATATTATATTATATTATATATACACAAAAATAAGGGCAATAAATAACAAAAAAGACAAAACTCAAATTAAATCCCTTTAAATTCATCCTCTGTGCCTGAACTCTAGGCATATATACACAGTGCAAAGTAGGAATGTCGCAACTAAAAACAAAAATACGTGTATGCCTATTATCATAGGTGAACTAAAACACAAACTCTATAGGTCAAGATGAAGTTTAAGTGCTCTTGTTGATGGACAAGCTTTATATGCGAGTAAGGGCCTCTAAGTGTCTGGCCCGTGCGAAACATGGCGGAGCGAGTGCAATCCCATAATGCAACAGCCCCGAATCAAAGCTGCGATGTTGTACATAGGAGCCCCTCCTACCAAACCGTGCTGTGAGTACAGCCACGCCACGGTGGGAAGTACAGGCGCCGCCACTGCAACCAGATCAACCAGGAAGCTGTTGCTCCAGTGTTTTTTTGCCACCATGGCCATGCTTGTGGTATTTTTGGCTTTCTTCAGATCAAAATCAAGATCTTCCATAAACTGTGGATTCATTTCAGGCTCTGAAAAACACAAACCAGAATCACTGGGGTTTTCAGGGGTTAAGATCATGTTTGGGGCAGTGTTGGTGCACATGAGGCAAACATCTTTGACTGTCTGGCTTTCATCTTGTGCTTCAGACGATGACTCTTTGTCTGTTATAGCATCTGCTTCTTTATTTTTTGGAATCTGTAATTTCTGGGATTGTTGGGGGTTTGGAATGAACAGGCCAGAAAGCTCATTCCCCTGAAGCTTCAGCAGCTGGAGAAGGAGGGCTTGGAGATCATGGGTGTAGATCATCTCATCGGTCTGGACACCCATTTCCTCTTTGAAGATATTCTCCTCTGTGCTTTTTTCTGAGACGCTCTGCTCTATGGTTGACAGTCCTGGTGGGGCTATGATCTTGGTGCAACTATCCTGACTAGAATCAACAGCAGTGGACATGAGAACCTGCTCGAGAATCTCTGCTCTGTTGGCCATTTCGTCATTTATGAGCAGCTCACTATCAGCCATCTCCTCCACTGCTTGTTCCTCAACATGCAGCTCCATTTCTAGCTGGAGTGAGGCGGATCTCTCGGGAGACTCACAGATGAAGTCTAGCGTTGGCTCATCTTGCAAGTTGCAGCCGCTTTGAGCCAACTCCATGCTATGAAGCAAAGACTCCAGCTTCCTGTTTTGGATGTTTATATCAATGAAGTACTTTTGGATTCCCTTGTCTTTCTCCATCAAGCTGTTCTTCATGGTTTCCACCACTTGGCGAAGCTGCTTGATCTCCTTGCGCGCTTCCTTGAGAGCGAGCTGGGCCTCAACGCGGTGACATTCTTCCTCGATCCAGTCTTCTCGCATCCGTCCAAGCTGGGTCTTCAGGTTAACAATCTCAGCCTCTCTGTAAGAGTTAAAGATAAAAGTTAACCTTTTTTTCTTCTGCAAATGATCTAATATAGCACAGAAAGAAGGTTAAAGTCTCACCGGTCACAAACGGTGCTCTCAGAGTCTCTGAGCTTGGTTTTGAGGTGGCGTATGGCTACCTCTTTCTGCTGCAGAGGGGTAAGATACTGCTCCGGGTTGGGCGGCTTGATGCCGTGATTGTCTCCGCAGGAATGATAGCGTACAGCAGTGGTTCTTCTGTAAGTAAAGACCATGTTGAGTTGATGTACTATACCAATATAATAACTTCAGAAAAATAGATCTTGAATGAGATCCCGATTTCAAATCAGTATACCAAACAATCTCCCCAGCCAAATCAAATTCTAAAATACAAAAATAGAAAGACACAGTCAAAACAACAGCTCCCTAGCAACCTGCTATTTTGCTTTGAAGTCAGCTTTGCATCTGCGCCAGAGATGCACAATGGGAGAACAAATAAGGACACTGGAACGAGCTCAGGCAGGCATTACAGAACACACATTCTGTGCTTGGATAAAGCCTTGGCTAAATGAAAAGACTGCACATATACCAAAAAACAGTCAAACAACAACAAAAACACTCTACAAAGCATCACAACAAGCCTAATGTGGGCTCATGAAATATTAATACCCCTGCAACCTCCCTACAAAAATCTGGCACTGATAAACACTTTACTCCTTTCACCCTATCAACAGATTTGCTCTGTGGGCAAAATGAGAGCAGACCATTTTTTCAAAATCCCCTGAAAGCTTGGCAGAGTCAAACCATGACCAATGTAATCCTTTTTTCTGAGAAGAGGTAGAGGACACAATAACACCTTCCATCTGCATACAGCACAGAATCAATCTGGTCATGTACATTTTCACGCTTGGTTCATATATACCTCCTGGTGGAGTTGGAGCAGCCGCTGCTGTTGGTGACGGAGGGGGATTTTGGAGACGTCCGGTAAGGGGCGTAAAGCTCTGCGTCGCGAGGGGCGGAGGGGCTTCCTGCTGGCTTAAACACAGGCAGGCTCCTGATGTGAGACCCGCGGCTTCGAGGGAGAAAAACAATTCAAACAGATTCAAGTCAAAAAGCAATTTAGACACACATGGGCTGTGTTTAGAACCGCATACTGTCATATTTAGCATGTATACTATTTAGGCAGCTTACAATACAAAACACACAAACATAAAAGTGAACTGAAAATAATGTCGCTGCAACTGCATACCTGCGAGAAGATGCACTCTTCCCTGTGGAGTTAGAGAGAACCTCGTGTGTCTTGTAGCTTCCAGCGCTACTGGATGAGCTGAAATCGGTCTCGCTGCCTGCAATGCATGCATAAAACGGAGATGTAAAGTCTAAAGTTTCTTTGAAGATATTTAGAACTTCAGCAAAACTTCTTCATTCAAAGGCATCCTTAAAAACACTCCCAAACCCCTAGAGAGAGTGTGGAATCTGACTTCAAACCCCCAAATGCATAACCCAGGCACGTTTTCAATTAGCATATTTCCAGTAGCCCGATCAAAGAAGCTTGTCAGGGGATATAAGGTTACAGACTGTTATGATGAACACTTGTCTGCTTCTATTTTGGAGATCTCGGGCTAAAGAAGGCAGTGACTAATATTTCACATTCTGTAGGCTATCTTTTTGCATGTACCTGATGGTAAGGTTGTGTATCCTTTTACCTACCATTTCTACTGCACAGAAATTACACAAGCTTGTCATAGACCATGCAGATCAGGACATATTTTTACATTTTAAATATGTCTAATATACAATACTACATACAAATATAACAATTACAATCATAAAGATAAAGACAAAACAAATGCTACTGTGGGTGTAACATTAGAGTAGCCTATTTAATATAACAAAATGTAGGCTACAGACCTGAGAAGCATCTCTTTCCTTTTGACAAAACCATGATACAGTGTGAACTCCTTCCAAATGTGTCAACTATCTAACTAACCAACCAAATAAGTGACTTACTCTCTAACAACTATAAAACTGTGCAATTGCCAAGGTCAAGTTCAAATGCAGTGTGAATCCTCACAGCCAATGGTAGGCGTGAACTACTTTTAATTGCACTGATTGGTCACGTAAAACACTACAAGCCAACCAATCAGTGAAGAATAATCAAGAAGACTGCACCTGCTAATTCCTGGTTTGCTATTTCCTCAGGCTCAAAGTAAGAATTCAGAAAAACTCACTGACCTTTTTAAATAGACTAGAATCTTTCTCAAATTAAATAAATTGCTGTCATGTAAAGATATTCGGCATGCTGTTGTTCGCGTGCTCGTTGCTTTGTAAACAAACGTGTATTTGAGCCAAAGTGTACGTGCACATTTGCACAGGAGTCGATAACTGAACACTGGCCATGCACACAAACCTTCCTGCTATGTGCATTATCGTTGTTTATGTAACGATTCGACTTCTAAACCCAGTGGTTCAAACTAAAGTAATGATTAACTTCTGCAATGATCTGAAACATATTTGACAAATAACACAAATCAAGGATATTTTATTATTGCGTTATCCGTGACTATCACATGTTACAGAAACCATAGAGGAAGATACAAAAATCAAAGACGGCGTCGCCCATTACCAAGAAGCGAGTTCAACTAACTTATCAAACCTAACCGTGAACGGTTTGCCAGGATTTTGTTTAACAACATTACAAAAGTGATACAAGCATCTCCGTTGGACTAGACTTCAAACCTGCGGCTCATGCTGTTTATATATCAGCTTCTGTGAGTAAATCTCATAACGAATAGAAAGCTGCAAGTACAGCTCTTTCGACTCTTTTGTAAACATTGTCTTTATTTTCTTCTTTCTATTGGTGAAATTGTCTCCATTGTTTCGCTATGTTCACGGTCTTGAATAAAAGTTATCGAAACTTTACTTAAGAACCGCTGAAGTGCGCAATGCGCATGTGCGAATCGAGTGTATTCGCATGATATGACGTGTTTTATACTGTCTATATACGTGACATGAAATATTTAACGAACATGTGGTTGTCATTTGGTTAATAACATAACGTATTTAGTATGGTGTTAACAAACTCAGTTAGTAGATGACAGTAAATACAATAGCAATGCAATAAAATACACTCTATGAATGTGTATTTGAAATCACCTTTATGCATAATGGAGTTACGCTGTTTTTGTTCCCTCCTGTGTTTCTGTGCAGGTATGCTCCAGTCGGCCACTACATTCATCCTAACTCTCTTCACTTTGACCTTGCGCTCTCCCAGAGAGGGTGATCCCAATGTGCTGTTGTCAGAACCAGATGGGGTCTTAGCTGGAGATGCACACTGGCTGCTTGGGCATCCAGTATCATCTGAGAAGGTAGAACCACATGAAACTGTCAACAAGTGACGTAACAACAGTTTAAGGGTTGTACTGGTGTACTTTTCCTTATCACAGAGGTTACACATTTTTTGACATGTTCTCACAGTGTACATAATAACAACTTAACAGATTATATTGATTATAGTTAATGCAATTGTGTTCATTTCCTATGTGTGAGTTGTTGGGATGATAACTGCAGTGAAATATATAAGACGTAGACATTCCAGATATTTGTCTCAATGTCACATTTATATGGCTGGTTTGACATGTCATGACAGCTAAAGTGGCCCACCTGAGGACAGGCTGTTGGGACTGATGGTTCTTTTAAACTGCTGCGAGCTAATATCGAAATTCTTGCTCTCTTCTTCCGACAATGGCATGGTGGAGGCAGCTGATTCCTTTACTTTTGGACACAAGGTGTGGAGGACAGGACGGGGGATACGGCTGCGCCTGCTTCCCTTCTCGGATGACTTTACCTGCAGAAAACGTTTAAAAATCTATAACTCCAAAAATATAATGCTAACTAAGAAAAACTGAACGGCTGAGGTAAGTTATTTTCCCTATTTAAACTGATAATTTGCTGGATTATGCATTGGTCTATGAGGTTATTAAAATGTGGTAAGGTTAAAAATAAGCTTGGTTATACTATTAAATGCATGGCATTTGTTTTAGTAAAAATGTGATAAGACAAGATTAAAGAAGGCAAGCACCTCAAATGCTTGAAAGGGTCCCATTCTTCTTTATCAGGTAATCTTTCAAGGTAAACTGTAAAGAAAATAATAATTGTAAGGTTTTGTGAGAATAAATAATAAAAAAAATCATTTAATATGGTAATTGGGTGTTATGTAAAAGGCTTTTCATGTTGACAAGGAAGTTATATGGTCAAATTAATCCATGTTCAGTCTGGGATGATGAAATCCCACCCTGCTTGACTGCAACAGTGAGTTCATACAGTGACACGATTGCACAGCTGCTATGTGTGTTTTATAATCTCCATAAACTGACCACCCAACCCGAAGAAACCGCTTAAGCTCAACCACTGAATAATTCAACGTAATGTATCACACTTGATTGACTTCAATGACGCTATTGTGCCATTTCTTGAGTTTAGTGGTATACTCGGTGGTCATTGTTGTCAGCAGTGCTTTAAAGTTGGTTATGCAAGGTTAGGGGGTTGCTTTCTCTCTGAATGATGTAATTGACCCCTCAAGGTTCGCATTCGTTGCGTCAGTCCTTGCCACTTTCTATTTTGTTTCCAAATGACATGTTTCATTACAAAACGCAGTTATTCAGCCATTCAGGTATAGGTATATTTTTTATGCTGTGCTTTTAAAGAAGGAAAATACTTAGATTGTGTTGGCTTTGGTTTAATGTCTGTATCATGTAATGAAATGGAACTCTGCTAAAAATGTCTTTCTTGACTGTTTGCTAGTTGCTTATCTTGAAGTGCAGAATACAGAGCCTTAGCAACAGAACCTAGCAACATTGAAACAAAGAACATTTTTAATAGACGGGTAGTAGTTGGTAGTAGTCAGCCATTCAGTCGTTGATTGATGTTTGTGTCCGGACAAATTGTTTAACCTCTTCCAGCCAAATATAAAAACTCATGACAAAGCCAGACACAGAGTTTAGATGTTACTGATGCAAGCATGCTTTAGGGCATCCCATACATACTTTATGCAAATTGAACAACTGGCTTAAGGTGATAAACCAGAAGTGTAGCCACATTGTCAGAGGTTGTGTGTTCAGCGATTTGTCTTATGTAATGTTCTGTCCATGTTTAATCAAGTGGAAATCTTTCATGCATATGACTGTAAATTCATGGTCATTACATGTAGTATATATATGCTCGTCTTTATCAAAATATAAATTGATTGACAAATTCATACACACAAGAATTACAGTAAATCTGTTTCCTTCTACAAAATGACCATTGTTTTAGTTTTAGTCTTGCATTTAATTGCTCTCAGTCCTGATATGTACGAAACCAAATGGACTCTTCTGTTGGCTACTGTAGATACCAAGTCAACACAAAATATCTGAAAGGATCACATCAGCATTCAGAGACGTTTTAAAGAGATAGTTTACCGAAAAATAAAACCCGCTTGTTATTCAAAACCTGTATATGCGGAACACAAAGGAAGATATTTTGAGAAATGTGTCTGTGTGTCCATACAATGGTTGTCAGTGTGGGCAACAACATTCTTTAAAATATCCTTATTTAGTATGTTTTGCAGATGAATGAAAGTCATACAGGTTTGGAATGACATAAAGGTGAGTAAATGATGAAAATTTTCATTTCTGGGTGTCAGTTACTGGCAGCAGTGACTTCATTCTGTCATTTAAAGCATTGATGACTCACTATATACACCTATTGTAGATACAAAATATACCTGTATGTTTGCTGTATTTGCGTTTTCAGAATGTAAGCATGACTACAAAACTCATTTTTTAAATTCCCATTTTAAATTAATATTCTCATTAGATTCTCATTCACAATATTAAAGTAGTTGTGTTTGTCATTTATATCAAAATTTCCTTTGATTTTGTAGTGTCCGGGATATGTTTAAGTGTTTCACCCCACTTGTTTTTATTAAGTGAGCAAAAAAGGCACACTCATTCTAAAGCAAGATTACATGGTGCTCATCTCATAAAACAAGACGTTTCTGACAAACAATCTAGTGTTTGAGTATCTCCCATCTTGTAAATGCAAAGAATATCTACATTTCAACTTGATTCACAGTTACCTGTTTGATAACCTTCAGCTGCTGGTTAGTGTCACAGAAATGCGATCTTTTCAAAGGATGTCGTGTCCCACCTAAACAGTAAAAACAAAATACCAACGGATAAAGTTTTAATTACTAAGAGCACTAAACACCATTTTCGGATAACATATTGAAGTTAATATAGGCTAAGTATTATATTTGTTAGTTCATCAAAAAGCCAAAACAACAATGTGACGCAGCACGTAAATACACTTGCCTTGTGATGCGGGCTGGACTCCTAGTTCGCGTGAAGTGAAAAGATGCGCAGCTCTGTATCCTGTCAAAACAACAGAATGAGCGTTCTCAATCCCCCACCTTTTGTTTTAATCTAGTGTGATCGACTCTTACCCCCCGTCTGCGAGCGATGCCAGATTATTCAACACAACACATCTCTTGCTGCATCCGTATTAGCGCATGTGCTCAAGGAGAAGAGGCAAATGACATCGCCAGCGCGACGTGAATCTGACTAATGTTCCAAGTGTGTTATGTAACAAGCAACAAGGATTTAACCCTCACATGATCGACAGAGATTAAACAAGTCAGTTTTATTGACATGTACGGTTAATGTGAAGTACCAGTATCGCAGATTGTAACTGGTCGTTACGCTTTTGTCATACAGTGGGTTAGGCTATGATTTAGTGTCTTGTACTGTTGTGATGGTTCATGGATTATGCTTGATCTTTAACGTTACGGTCATTAGCCTTCATCTTTTGGCAACCTAATCGGTTCATGTGTCTTCAGCACCATGCGGACAGTGTTGGCGTCGGCTCTCCATGGTGCTGAAGTCAACCCGTCACACAAGCGTGAAATTAGGGCAAGTGAATGTGATTGTTTAGATCATTTTCGGTGTGTTAACTCGCACTAATTGTTTAACACACGTTTTTTATTCAAAGTCTTGGTAAAAATATATTTTGAAACAACTGTTTATTTTATTTAAGTATTGTTTTAATAGCAAAATATTTTTTATTTTAGCAAACACGTGGAAATAAATGATAGGCTATGTCTATCCACAATAGTGCCAGAGCCAGCACTTTCTGTTTTTATCTTATATTAACCTTGGAAATTTGAGGATGTGTTGTTTAGTGGCCTCTGCTGGTAGATATTGTTGTGTTAATTTAGTTTATAGACAAATTTACACTATACAAATAAACCCGCAACAATTCATTACACAGCAAACACATAAAATGTGACGAAAATATCAAATCGTTGAGTTTGTACTTATTTAAACAAAACACTTAACAGCCTGCACTAACATTTAGGAAGTGTTCTGAAATGCACCTTACAGTTAAAATTGTTATAAATAACCCTTGCTTTCATTTCTGTATTTACATAATTTTGTATTGCATGTAATTGTGTGTTGCATAATGTGATGCTTACATCTACCTGATGTGGTATGCTGTTATGTTTTGCTGTGGATGTCGGCCTATATTATGTATTTGACAATATATAGGCTATACACTATTGCTTTATGCTGGAATTTATGGTATGATCTGAAAATGTTTAGGTTTAGGTTAATGTAATATGCATGTTAATTTAACCACATTTAATGCCTTTTATAGGTTAGATCATAATCTGAACCATCTAGAACCCACAGTTTTATAATTCTTGGTAGGTGAGATTTTTTTTATACATTGTTCATAGAATTATATATTTCGGATGCAAGGAGGACTGGACTACTATGGCATTATATTCTGTATCTTTGTTCAAACTTTGTTTTAACATGTCCTTTACTGGTTTGGGTCATAGGCCACGTTCACAAGTGATTTTTAGAGTAATAACCGTATTTACAGGTGCGACCAGATTTATTATGACGCAATCCAACGTGTTAAAGGGTTATGCAATAACCACAAGGGGGCGGTGCAGCCCAAGCGAACGGAGACGAGAAATCTAGTCTGCGATCACTTTCTGAATAGCTTTAGGAGAAATAGAGTTGAGGTAATTACATTACTGTTAATAACCTTTTTTCACTTAACCTTAATTTAACCTTAACACTTAATCATAATTTTTGCAGTTCAACACATGACACAAACTGTCTGGCAATAAATGTCACCGGCTAATTTTGGTCAGTTAATTTATCCTGAATTGAAATATCATTGGCCATAGAATATAAAGCAATATGTTTTCATAGTTCTGTGCTTTTTTTTTTTTTTTTTTTTTTAAATGTGGGCAGGTAAATCTCGTTTTGACCGTTTTAAATTATAGGCTTGATTTAATAAGCAAAAGTTTACTTGTGCAGTTATTTTCGAGACAGTCTGCCCTCCAGTGAGGTGGTTCACCATCATCACTTGTAGGCGATAGAACTGTGAATATTTTTGTCGACCTGTTAACCTCTGTCAACATGTTAGTCTACTTGTAAGGTTTGGCATCCTGTTGCGTTGCCTGGTGCAAAGACAGAACCCCCCTCCCTTGTCTTTTTTCTATAACGGCTGACAGCCTCCTTAAACCAAGTAATTTATTTTTCTTCACCTTGGTGGACATGTAGTTTTTGTTAGTATCCGTGAGATCAAACATGGTACCTGTATTTGATTGTGATTCTGTGAAGGGCATAGTTAATAAATAATAATTAGGCCTATAACAACAAGTGTTTATTATTTTCTTATATAGTAGGCTACTTAGCAAACGCTGATTAAAATTTGTTAAAGAATAATTTTTTTTTACAAATATCTAAATGCTTAAGTCTTTTACTAGGTCTTAGGAGGTTTACAAAGAGTCTGGAGAAGTTCTCCATAAATACAGGAGCGTCTCTGGAGTGGGCGTGTCTCTAAGTGTGTCTGCAGCCTCCGCGCTCTTGAGTTTAGAGCGCACTTCACTGTAGAGTCGCACCACAGATCTCGCACAGTCCGCACTCGTGAAACA
Source organism: Oreonectes daqikongensis (assembly GCA_026939265.1). Classification (NCBI taxonomy): domain Eukaryota; kingdom Metazoa; phylum Chordata; class Actinopteri; order Cypriniformes; family Nemacheilidae; genus Oreonectes; species Oreonectes daqikongensis. Next base: position 3,608,890 of record JAOTQM010000311.1, read on the forward strand.
AACCAAAAACCCCGGCTTTACTCAAGGACAAGGCTCGGCTTTACTTTTTTGGGACAGTATCATCATGGATGCCTTGCGAGCAGTCGCTTTTTGCACGCTGTTTATTTTCCTTTGGAGTTTACCGTGTTGCCATTCAGCTGCGCTTGTATCGTCGAGAAGGAGCAAGGGTGCCAGGAGCGCATATGATGGACAAAGGTCACACAAATTTCTTAAAGAGATTTTCGCATCCTCCGCGGGTACGAGTCGTAGGGACGATTTTAAGGACCCAGTTGTTCCCCACGACTACATGATATCAATATACCGGACTTATTCCGCCGCTGAAAAACTTGGACTGAATGCAAGTTTTTTCCGCTCTTCAAAGTCTGCAAATACCATAACGAGTTTTGTAGACAGAGGAAAAGGTTTGTTTTAATTTATTTCTTCAAAATTTATAGTCCGTTTGAATTATATACGTTTTGAAGAACATTTTGCCTTGCGCGCATTAATAAATAGCCTTTGGTAAAGTGTTGAAATTGATATTTATTATTTCTCTTTTCTTTATCTTGAATTCAATTTTTTATGTTGTACGGTTGAAATCCACATGTTTGTGGCCTGCTGGTAGGCCACAAACTTTTTGAAAAACGGATGGATAGTCCTAGATCATTGTTAGAAGAAAAATAAGGATGTCCCGAAATTGGATGCATCATTTTGGAATCAACCCAATTACAACTAAAGGGAATTATTCATGTGGTGAGGGTTTGGTGATCTCTCGTCCTGTTTGGGCCAAGGTTTAATGGTCAGATCGACCTCATATTTTGGGTAGTATATAGTTATATTAGTTTTACATTGACCCCAAGGTAACACGCCAATAAAACACTAATTGGTGCGTTTTCTAAATGAAGGTAATAAATCATCCCTCTAACATCCTCGCTCGCGTGCAAGCAGTCTGAGCTGTTCTCACAAAATTCAGAGGATAAACTTCGAGGGAGTTTTTTTTTTTGAATATGTTCACAAATTTTCCTTCGAGTATATAAACATAGCATCGACATTTAAAACCAATTCTTTTTTTATTTCTGTTATAGACTAGTTGAATTTCCGCTTGCTTTTTCTATACTTTATTGTTTTTGGGCAGCAATTAAATTGGGTTTACTTTTTGGAGTGGACGACCAACGAATACAGACATGCATAATGGAAACAAACATGTAAAAAAAATATGGGTAAACGGTTCAAACTTTTGTGTGTGGTAAATTGCACTTTGCAGAGAAAAGCGTTGGCAGAAAGAAGAGAAGCGCACACTGATATGATGAAAAAGCTTCACTTTCCTCACTGATTTTGATTTGATGTGTCATTGGCTATGACCCTTCCCTGGACCCTCTGAGGGTCTTGCTTTGCATCAGACCGCTGATTGGACTATTTGAACTCCGTGATCTAATTGAGTGTTCATGTCATAACATATCAAACACTGTCTGTTCTCCCGTAATGAACTAGTTCAACCAGTGGCACATCCCCAAAATAGAGGAGCAAAAACTGCAGAGGACCTCCGCGCTTACCTCTGTGCGTGACCGTCTGTGTGGCACAGGTCGAACCTTTTTCTTTCAGATCTTAAATTATTTATGCGTGCTTTACCAAAAATACTTTTTTTATATAATACAAAAGAATTAAGAAAAATTCATGAAAAACCGGTGACATTTTCCTACTATTTCAGTTGCGTGGCCGCTCTAAACTTCTCTTGGCGGCTATATGTGCCATGCGCGTCATACGCTGTTAAATGTCATCAAGAATCATTTCCACTCAAGCGCCGTTCAATTATGATAAGGCGGTAATCTTTTGGTGTAACAGGAAAGAATTTCCTCTAAACAGATAAGACATTTCCCCAAATTTTAGATCGTTATGGTTGCAGGATCAGACAAGAACAAACGGAATGTATGAAAATTACTTTTGGCACTTAAAGTAACTCATTAAAACGCAGATGGTGCTTGCAGGCCCTGGTAGCCACCAGGTCTCCATCCCTATTTTTTCTGCCCGTCTCTTTTTGTACACAACGACCAAGGATCAAAATATTGGACAAGAATGTGCATCGAATAAAATGGATCATGAGCTGATGAATTGTGCGGCTAGAGTGATTTATGAATTTATTTTAGGGTAATTCACTTGTCTTTGTTATCCGTTTAGGCCGCTGTATAAACTCGTCCAACTCTTGCTGCATGCAATTGTGTTTGAAATAAGTTATATGCGAAATAATCGCTTTTGAACCGGGGATGTTGTTGTTGGCAGAAGGGATGAAATATAAGCGGGCTGTTTTTTTAATGGGGTGGGAGGGAATTCACAACTGTTAATTATTTGGTGACCTTGTATTCGATTTGTTTGAGGTCTTATAAAAACCTTAATGTGGACCATACGTGCATAGAATCTAAAATAAACACAAGGTTTCAATCGACATAAATTATTTGACAATTAAATTTACGGAAATCTACGCCTGACGTTTAAGGGTTATTTTGGGGTTATTTTATGGATGTTGAAATTGAGTTATTTGTTTTAAATATTAAAGAAACTACAAATTGAATTTACTTCAGACCTAATTAATAATGTAACTAAAATGCAGTTTTGTATTTCTATAACCTTGAAAAAAAAAATCGACTTCACGGAACTAACGAATTAAAACTGTTACGCAAAATGATGCACGTATTTGTCTGGCATTTTGTTTAGGTTAAATTATATCTGTGCCCAAGGCGTAGCTGTAGCGATAATAGTCTTAACAGTTTAACAATTTCTTACATAAGCCCTCTTAAATTCAGATTAATGCTTCTCGTTTGGTCCGTCAGAGAGATAAAAGGCGATGATAAAGTGCGACTAGGCCTCTGGATTCCTGAAGGGAAAAGAATGCATTAATTGTGCATTGTTCAACACGTACAGTATGTTGCTTTGTGTCTGACGCACTGTTTTTCTACTCTCTCTCTCCTCTCTCCCTCACTTGTGCTACCAGATCTCTTTTCTTTGCGTTATCACCTGCACATATGTATGGCAAATATTTTACAGAGCAATATTACAAAATGAAAATTTATGACAAATCAAAAACGTACAACCTTATTGTTTTCATTAGATATGTTGTTACCAGCATGTACTCCTGTATAGTTTGTCCTCGAATTTATGTGACATGTCCAAAACGAGTGAAAAGAGGCCAGTTTTACCTGGTCCCTTTATAAAGAATGTGAGCCACCTCTCCTCTGAACACTGTCCACTTTAAGTGAATCTGACTGCAATTATTTCTTTTTATCTTGCAGACGATCTCATGCTCTCTCCTTTGCGAAGACAAACGTATCTGTTTGATGTCTCAACTCTCTCAGACAAAGAAGAGCTGGTCGGGGCTGAATTAAGGATATTTCGAAAAGCGCCTGGGGATTTCCTACCGTCCCAGTCAGGCGTCTACAACCTTCATTTACTCTCATGTCGATCAGAGAGGCCGCTGGCTTCCAGGTCCCTTGATCTCCAGGATTCCCGAAAACCAGAATGGGAGGTTCTGGACCTATGGGGGATTTTCAAGAACAGGCATCATTCAGCCCAAGGGAATCAGCTTTGTCTCCAGCTCAAGGTAACGCATGGCAAATCTGACGCGGAAATCGACTTAAGGCAACTGGGTTTCCACCGGCACGGTCGGACGCAGCAAGAAAAGGCCATACTGGTGGTTTACACGCGATCTAGGAAGAGGGAGAACTTGTTTAATGAGATGAAAGAGAAGATCAAGTCTCGGGGAGAGGAGGAGGAGGACGAGAGCGCACTGCAGTTTAAAGCGAGGCGCAGACGGAGAACGGCGCTTAATAATCGCCACGGGAAAAGACATGGCAAAAAGTCCAAATCGAGATGTAGCAAAAAAGCGCTGCACGTCAATTTCAAAGAGCTGGGCTGGGACGACTGGATCATCGCTCCCCTAGATTACGAAGCGTACCACTGCGAAGGCGTGTGCGATTTCCCCTTGAGGTCGCACCTGGAGCCGACCAACCACGCCATCATCCAAACGCTCATGAACTCCATGGACCCCAACAGCACGCCACCGAGCTGTTGCGTTCCCACAAAACTCAGCCCCATCAGTATACTGTACATAGACTCGGGAAACAACGTCGTGTATAAACAGTACGAGGACATGGTGGTAGAACAGTGCGGCTGTAGGTAGCGAATCACAAAAAACAACGTTTGGCACCAAGGCTCGAAAAACTTGAAAAGAGGCGAAGTGAACAAGAATTTGTCCACAACGAAAAGACGCGCGCGTTAGAGCCGCTAAACAACAAAAGGGATTTTTTTATTTTCTCCAAAATAACAATAGCAACTAGTTTATGGTTTTGGGAAGATGTATGGTTTCTTAGTGGAACAAAACCTTTTTTGTAATTACAAAACCATTTCCAAAAAGTGAGACGTTTTAAGAAATATTCCTTTAATGAATCGTCTCTCAGACGAGGCAGATAGAGAAGAAAAGCCAGATTTAGTGCGGAACCGTCTGGACAGGATTCACTGGGGATTAGGTTACCCCATTATCTGTGTGGACTCGGAAGAATGGGTAGACGGGCACCTGTTTAAACGAGAAGGCTCACTCACTCATCTATTATATGGTCTGTAGTTATATGGATAAGATATGTTATATGGATAATGATATATGCGGTGCCACTCGCCTCTGCAGTCGCAAGTGTCCTGGAAACGCTTTATTACGACCGCAGGATATCATATTCAGCTTTTTGCGCAAAGGTGAATGTACCAAACACTAAGGCATGGAAAGCAATAGCGCAGATGCGTTTCTTCATCCCCATACAGAGAGAAACCATGTTTTGCTTTCGAGGAAGAGGATTTCGGACAATACACTTTGTTTTCAAGTGCCTGGACATTTGATTGTAGGTCACGAAGCCTCGAAAAACCACAAAATGTCATTTTGTACTTCACGTGGAATCGACGAACAAAGAGACTCACTTGAGACGACAAAAATGTAAATCCACCAACGTTTGCATATTTACGAAATGCACTTCCACAACAGCTAACTGTCCAAGTAGTCTGGAAGGAGCGTTTTTTCCCGACCCACAGACTTAACAGGAAAAAAGAGACTCGCAAGCGAGATTATATTTAAATGCACATTAGCTTTGAATGCACTGTTTTGTTCTTTTTTTTTTAGCTGTAAATATTTGTAAAGAAAAACCTAAAAGTGCAAAGAATGAAGAAATGAGAAGACATTTCTTTGTCAATGTACATTTATAAATGCACTCAAATCGCTATAATTTCTATTCTATAATTATTTTATTATTTGTGATGTACAGAGTTTCATGATAATCGTGTATTTCTTACGCTGATAAAACAAAATTAATTTAAAATGTATTCATTATTGCTGAGGGTGGAAATACCATTATCGATGTCTACCTCATAATTGCATAGAATCCGAGTACTGAGGTGCATTAAATTGGAGTTTAAGGTTTTTCCCGATTTTATATATATATATATATATATATATATATATATATATATATATATATATATATAAATAAATAAATATTATATACAGTATATCAATGGATAATAATCCACACTATTACTGTACAAATAAAAGGAATAAATTCACTGTTTGTGTGATGCCATTGACTCGCCAAATGCCTATAAATCTATAAAACTGCAAATGTTTGGTATTTGTGGAGATGTTTTTTATCAAAGCAAATTAGGTGCATCATTAAGTGAACAAAAACACATTGTTCAACAAAAATATTTGTATATATCAATTCTAAATTTGAACTACATGCAGAAAATCAAGTTTTTATCTTCCAAACTTTAGACAATTCACTTATATGTTATAAATGTTTAATGTTTGCATCCTTGTGTTTTTCATTAAGTGTAGCTAAGGTGTCACGCAGAGCTAAAATTTCAGTTTATCCTGTGCAAAGTCTAACAATTATATTCTTGATTTCACTCAGCAGGTCCTTTTCATGTGTCTATCTTTTGTTTCCATTGTGCTGACAGATCCTCTTGTGAGATAATCCAGCTCCTCACCTGATCAGTTTCACATTTTTATTAGCTCTCAAACGGTTTAAAAACCCATGGGATTTCTGGCTCTTGTTTTCGCAGTGCATTATTAGCAGGTCTTTTATCCTCAGATGCATTTCTGCTCCAAAAATCAACTCTGCGTAATGGTGCTAATGTGTCGCAGGCTAATTGTGCTTTGCACGGTGGCCTCTCGGCTTTTCTTAAACATGTGGACCAAAGAGATTTAAGGTATTGCGTCTCCAGCATGGATCTGAGCGCACGAGCAACAGGACGCTTTCCAATGAATTACCCATCCGCATGTTACGTTTTCTTAACGCTGTAATGTTTCCCAATCTTCAGATGAAGAGGTTGAAGGCACGGATTGTTTCGCTGACCGTGGCCTGGAAGCAATTAGGAAATTGCTTTGAAATGGTATATGTTGTCCAGACTCCCTTACAGTATCAAATCACTCTATACACGTTTGTTCAAGAAGTGGAAAAAGATGCTAATGTGCCTTTCAGTTGTCCTTATGAATGACAGTTAAAATGATAATGTCTTTCCGAGTGGAGATCGCATGCTCCGCGTCAGGTGGGATCTGCTTAAATGCTCCTCATCGCCCATTATGGGTCTGTTTCTTTTAGAGCTGTCGGGACAGATGGACGCACACAGGAACGAATTCAGCTGCACTTTGTCATTTAAGGTTTGTGCAGAATAAAAGCTTATTGTGGGTAGCATTGTTTAGATCTCAATTATGCCTGCTTTGGAGATACTGTTTCTTCGAAGTTTACAAGATTACCACTTATTTACTTCATGTAGTGTGGCTTGGCTGCGTTGGATTTGAACTTTTGAGGCATTATGAGTATAACAACTTCATTTTATATTGTTTACGTTAATTTAAGAACAAAAATCTTTTATCTAAATCCTTTCTAAATTCCTTTTCAATGTCAGTTTTTTTTTTCCAAGGGAAGTAAGAGAGACCGATTTCAACAGTCTCCTCATCCGTCTAGTATTTGATTATGATTTATGTATTAGCATTTGGGTTCATAGAGTGGATGTAGATAGGAATGCACGAGATACAGAGGGTGTTTAGGAAAGTGGAATGTGGAGTTTACCATTCCGGGTTTCTCAGTGCATTCCTGGGATGAGTAAATGGCTCTTCCTGGTTATTGGAAAGCGGGACTGCCTCTTGAGACATCACTGTTTATTTGAATGTTATGTCTAATGTGTGCGTGAGGCTTTTTTCTTTCATAAAATTGCACTGTAAAATGCCTGGCAGATGGACAGATACCTTTCAGTGGACTTTCGGGGGGAATGCTCTTCATAAAAAGCCTTGAAACATCGCATCTGTGCACGGCGCTATCGGACGGGGTTTCGCCTGTGAAGGGCTCTGGTAATGCTTAATCTCTGCCCCACACAGCAAAGATACACAGTCTTGACTTCTGAAAAGGACATTCTGGGAGGGGAAAAACTCAAATGTGCTAAGTTACTGGTAATGGGTTCATTAATAGCTGGCTGGACATCATTAACCCTAAAAGGGCAGGAAAGAAAAATAACCCAGAAAGTTAACTTGATGCTGTTATCAATCACATTAAAAGTTTTGTCTTTACATTTATTTTTACATTTTGTTTTGAATCACCCATAAAATGTATATATATTAGACTTTAGACTTTATATGGATTGTGAGTTGAGTTGAATCTCGAATTTTTTCCAGTTTTAAATCCACTTTTTTTTTTTTTTAGAAAGTAGGCCCACTCACTTTTTCTCACCCAGCATATAATATACGGGGCAAATAAGTTATAGTTATAATACTAAAATATGGAGGCTAACCTCAATGTCACCCACTAAACCATTTTTCTTATAATATTCAAAGCATGAATTCTTTTTCCAGCAAGGCCGTATTAATGATCCACCGCTTTTGATGTCACTTTGATTTTGATGAGTAAGATCTAAGGTTTAAGATAAGAGCAGCGCACACATGTGTCAGGAGCCTGTTACACTGGATGTGGGAAGAGAGAGAGAGAAAGAGAGAGAGAGAGAGACGGATCAAAAGACAGTAAGGAGTGTGCGTTTGTGGAGACAGAAGGGGAGCAGCAGCGCTCACAGATGGGTGGATGGAGGGTGTTTGAGGGCCTGCTTGAAGGGTGGCAGATGCCTCGACTGACCCCAGCGCAGCCCTGCATTCATCCACTGGACACGACACAAAGACAAAAGCCCGACCCAAAGATTATATACTCTCACCCGTGCCTCGAGTTCAGAGGTCAGGTAATATTTTTTCCACTTTTTTTTTTAAACGGCAGCCAGTTGCATTGCAAAGTGTTGGAATTTTCCTCCTTTGCAACACGTATAACAGCATTAATAAAGAGGCCAAAGCAATTAGCAGCTGTTCGACTGCAGGACAGCACATGCTGGAGACAAAACAAAAGACTGCGGAGGTTTCCTCTAATGGGGCATCTGCTGTGGTTCCAGGCTCATTTTGCCTTAACCCAAATCTCGGATGCTCCTAACTAACACCTGGCTTTAGCTTACCTGCTAATCGTGTTATAACGCGAGCCAGGGGCCATTTGAAAACCGAGTGGTGCTTTTATCTTATTAGTGCTCAAATCTAATAGAAGCTCGAGAGGAATCTTGTTGTTTTGGTTTGATAAAGGGAGAAAAGGCAAATATTTGCAGGCTGCTCGCAATGATTTACGTCGCGTTTGACCGCCTTTCACGCTTGTTTGACGAGATACTTTATTTTTCTGGAAATTCTGTCACGTTTGGTCTTTGACACGGCTCAATTGAGTGTTTAGAGACAATGGTCTGGTATTGCTTACTGTCGTTAAGTGTGTGTGCGTGTCTTGTCTCCGAGTGTGTGCTAAGAGCAGGGTAAATTTGCACAGCGGATCAGACAATAGCAGTGTTTAGTGGCAGGGTAGGGACGTGACCCCTCTGCCACCTTCCATCTGGTTATACTGCTGGCCATGTGCCTTGAATGCTGCTCCTAAAACTAAAAGCTGCTTTTCGCCCTCGCACGCTGTTTGAAGACACGCAGCACGGCCCGAGTCGGAGACCTGCGGGTCTGCTTGATTTCAGAAAAACAAGCTCGCGCCGCGGGGAACAATGGAGCGTTTGGAGCTGCATTGTAAAGCGATCCGCTCAGAAAAAACAAACAGCGGTCATAAGAGAACAGACCCACCATGATGGCAGAAATTAGGGCGGCTGGTGGACGGATTTTGGGCGCTGATTGGCAAGCGGGCCTGATGGACACCTTCAGGCTGAGTGGAGGCACGACTTTCACTCAGATGGTGCCTGGGGTGTCTCAAAAGGTCATAGCCCCTGCCGGTTCGCACCATCCATTAGTCATGAGCCTTTGCAGCTTACCTGTCTAGCGTTTCAGCGTGGCACAGTACAGTTAACCTCAACTGAGCTTGATTAGAAAGTGTGGAGTAGACCCGGCCGGAGACGGCGGCCTCCCTAAATATCAGACATCAATTACGTACGTTTGGGAATGGAGTACGGGTGTCATCCGCTTCGTGTGGTTACGCTAAGCTTTTCAGGGCGCACAGACCCAGTCGCTCCACATTCTGTGAGCTGTACAAAAGAAACGATATGCAGGCTTTACCGTTGTCCCAAAAACCAACCGCCCCCTCTTGGTAATTACCCCATTACGTGTTAGTGGCGGATGGAACTGTTACAGATGTTTTATGGTGGGGGCTCTTTTCATTTTGTCTCCCTGATGAGGGACAGATTTATGGTGTAACTCGACGATTCCATTCAAGAGTGCAATTCTGAAAGCACACACCCTCCCCCTCACACAGACACACAAACAACAAACAGATGAGTTGTTCCGGATGTGTTTCGTTTTTGTAGGCTCCCGTCTGGGAGACAGTCAGCCTGCGTGCATTCAAGATGTGGTCCGACACTCCACGCTGTGAGTTTCTCGCATGCATATCATTTTCGAACCAGGAACCCAGAAAGCAGTTTTTAATCCGTAACCTTTCTGTATGTGTGGCCGATTTCTGAGATCTTTGCTGTTGTCAGCATCTTTGTCGGACTGTCCCTGACCTGTAAGGATATAGAGATATGGTGATGGTTATCAACCGAAGCGCTTTCTTCTTTTAGGCTCTTTAAGAATTATTTTAAGGTTGGCAACCGACACGAAAACCACATTTCAGATTGATGGGTTTTCAAATAGTGAGTTCTTGCAGTTGTCAAAAGCAATGGATGGTTCCGTCTCACTGTGGTTCACTGTGTGGTTGACTTTTCTTGCGGTTGAGTGTTCATAGAAACATACAAAAATATGATGTTTCTAAATGTGGATTGATGATATGCAATGAAATATTTTAGTTATATCACAAAAACGTCCAGGCACATTCAGCTTCATAATCTAAAGAAAAACATCGTTTTTTTTATTCAGTATTTTATTTTTGTGACAATTTAGCACATTTACTGTAATTTATGTCAATGCATTCTTATGTGGTTTCTCATTAGAGAAAATTTTAATTACAACTCAATTATTTTGTTTAAATCAGTATAAAATTATATTTTACTGTAGTGTCTGTTCATTTTTATTCTCACAATACACTAATAAGAATATATGTTTTAAAATGTAAAAAAATGTTATGGTCCTAGAAATAAGCTTTGTCCCCATTTATCATACCTTAATTTTGGTTTTAGAATTATTAGCTGGACATGTTATAAACCGGTGTAATGAGGTAATCACGTATTATATCTCACCTTTGGTTTAGATTAAATTATTAATATTAAAAATGAACAAATTACGGGAAATGAATTACAGGAACACTTTACGATAAGGTTGTATTTGTTAATAATTAGTTAATGCATTGGCTAATATGAACTAACAGTAAACAATACATGTACAGCATTTATTAATCTTAGTTCATGTTCATTTCAGCATTTACATTTTTTTAAAGATCAAAAGTAATTGTTAACATTAGTTAATGCAGCATAAACTAAAATGAATAATTATATTGACATTAATATAATTGTTAGGTCATGTTAGTTAATGCATTTACTAAAATACAACCTTATTGTAATTTATAATGCACCTATAATGTTAAGCTATTTTATGAATTCAAATTAAACCTTATAACGATTTATACATTCTGTGCCTTACAATCATAGTTTTTATTTTATGAAACGGGATCATTTTGTTTTATTTTTGAGCTTTCTAACTGAAGCGTTTCTCTTCCAGCTATGGGTTTGGATTTGTCAGGTACAAGTCTTTTAACCAGCAAGGTCAGAGGAGGAACAGTTGGCATTAATCATTTACCAGCGTGACACAATGAGGACCTGAGAGACCAGATAGCCCAGCGCAGCCGGGCCTCTGTGAGCCAAACACATGCTCATCAAGTCCTAGATAAAACACAGACTAACAACACAGCAGCTCTCGGCATAAATCAAACAAAACCGCTGCTACTGGGTCACAATAAAAAAAACCTGTTCATTATGTGACAAATTCTTGGATGCACCGTTGTATTATTCAGGATTCAGTTTGATAAAATACAGTTTTTGCCTTCTAAAATTCATGTGCCATGAACCCCCGTGTTTAAGCAGGTGTAACATTTTGTTTTCTTTTTTACTCCCGTCCCCTAAAAACGAGCAAGTGAGAAAGCTTCATGCCAACCTGCTTTTCTACTTGTGGAGGTCTGACCTTTATCTGAACTGTTCTTAAATGAAAGACAGTTTCAGCTGTGGAATCAGATGGCAGTAACCATATGCCGCTCTACTGATACAAAGGTGCGGAGAGAGGAAGGTTAGTGGGTCCGCATGCTGTTGTGAAAAGGAAAGTGTCGTGCCACTTCTCTTTGTAGCTGTGAGGGGCCTGTTCGTGTGTGTGTGTGTGTGTGTGTGTGTGTGTGTGTGGTGTTGGCAGGACGTGCTTAAAAACAGAAAGACTGTCTGCCGTGCTCTTGAGATGGGGCTTTTACACGGATGGATGCCGTTAGCAAACAGAATTCTTCCTTTTGTCGACCACTTTGTATAAGAGAGTGTTTGCGTGGGCGTGTGTTCGCGAGAGCGCTCAACAGTGCGTGTAAGTGGGTGGGTCTGGTTTGTCTGCTGATGAGGGACTCAGAACCTCCCGGTCCGGTTGTAATAAACTCCCCTTGACCTGTGGGTTCACTGAATTTGGGAGGTAGACTCTTTTTAGGACTAATCCTGCTCCTCCCTGGTTATGTCCTCTTGGGCCGCAGCGGGAGGGGGGGGATGCTGGCCGCTGGCCGCCTCCTTGATTGACTGGAAGAGTGACGGAGATGGAGAGACCCCAGCCAAATGTCACAAAAAGACACTGCTGTTATACATTTTTCATTATAACTTTTATATCTTTTAAAATTACAATCATAAATGTGTCCGTTATTTTGTTGTGTGTTCCTGGATCATGAATTGTGTGTTAGGTTTGAATTAAGGATTACATTAAAGGGTTAGTTTACCCCAAAATTTCTCTCATCATTTACTCACCCTCTTGTCATTTCAAACCGGTATGGCTTGCTTTCTAAATAAGATGATGTTTGTAGAATGCTGCCAAACATTGGTACCCATTGACTTGCATTAGTTTTGCATCCATACTGTAGGAGTGAATGGGTGCCGTTATTGTTCACACATAAAAATATCTTACAAAAGACAGGTGGGTAACTAAATGATGACAGAATTGTCATTTTTGGGCGAACTATCCCTTTAATGTCAAACAATAACCAACTTATGATTTGTTCAGAACTGTCCACAAGCTCCTAACGCTAACATCTATGAATGTCTTCCCAGAACCAACAAGGATGCTGATCCAGAAACGGCGTGTGTCTTATTCTAGACCCTCCATACCAATCCCCGGCTTCCGACACATACACTAACATAATCTGCAATATGGGTGGGGGGAGATATGAGAGGAAGAGGAAGGATGTTTGTTACAGGAGCAACATTAATTCATTCCTCCAGCTTCTCTTTGAAGAGCACGGGCAGCTATGACAGGCTAAACGCTTCCAGAGATGTCACATTTCCAGCCATTCTTAAAGAGCTCAGTCCTTTCATGTTTGATTCTGTTTTCAAGATTCTATGATAAACAGACGAGGACGGGCTGGGGGCGAGAGAGGGAGAGACGCAGGGCGACAGGGAGGAGAGCGAGTCTATGCTGTCAGGGGAACCAGATGCCTTTGCAAATTGGCCCTTTGTCTGCATCATAAGGGTTGGGAAATGCAAGTCCAAATTAAGAGCTGGAATTCGCCTTCAGCCTTCTAGGATTGCAAGGATAGTGCACTGAATCAAATTAATGTAAGTTTTTAAGCCACCAGACCACCTCTTCAAATATACAGTGGTCAGGCTAAACTGAACTGCACAGATGCTGCCAAAACTGCAGGAAATTGAAATCCGTTCTGATCATTGTGACGGACGCAAACATGAACCGGTTTCTGGTTGTGGAAGAGCATCACCCTTACGAAAAAGTGTTGTGCTGATAAAGTGATATCCGATGATAAATATTGTGCTACTGAATGATACGCTATATCATGGCATTTGCTTGACGGTTTAAAGAATACCACAGTATTATGTTCACAAAAATATATATTACCATAGCACACGCAGGGCACGGGGTGTATTTTGTTGATCTTGCCCAGATCCAATGAGCGGTATGTTAAACCTTAGGGGACCTCAGCCTCATCACAGTTCCCGCTTGTCCGAGTACATTCCCAAAAGACCATAGTAATACCATGGTACTTTTTTGTCAGCGGAGGAGAATTCCTTTGGGTTCGATATTCTGCGTGTCACTTGCTGTTGTCACCTCACTCTCTTTGATAATACATAGCAGCACCATTGAGAGAGAGAGATTAGTGGAAATGTTTCGCGTGGCATTCTGCTCAAGTTTAAGGGTAAATGTGAACCAGAGAAAATCATGCGGTGACTTTAACCACATCCTTTTGACATCTCAAACCTCCACCCCTCCCTATCTCGCTCTCTTTCTGAGGTCTGTGAAGTATTCTGGGTCCTAACACAGTGTTAGGGGGCAATAAAAGCCTTTGGGGAAGCAGAGCATTTCCAGCCGAGCTCCGGAAAAGAGGCAGTAAAGACGATGTTAACCCAGGCAAAGAAAGAGAGAGAAAAAAATCGAGCACCCATAAAAATGCAATCATAAAAATACCAGAACAGTAGTGAAACATCTTTTCATTATTCTTAATAAAAGCCCTAAACAAGCCCTCGATAATGGGTAAGGTTTCATAACACGGGACTAGTTATACGTCTATGAATCTTGTTAAAAGATATTGGTTAGGGAAGAGGTTGTGCAGGGGCCGCTGAGCTGTTACATGGTCGGTTACAGCGATGGGTCACTCGATAAATCTTGTGCTTCCTTCAACAGGGTGGATGGACCACATGTTCGTTGTGCATAGAAAATGCAAAAGATAAACCAAGCAGAGACTTTTCGGATTTGGTGCTGGTTGCCCCCATCTCCAGGCACTTTCCGAACCGCGTATTCGTGAGGAACCAAGAGCAGTCCACTCCACAGCTCCAGTCGGAGGAAATTGAGATGCTGGCAAAGGTGAGTGAGTTCCCACAGGCTGGTGGTGAAGCCAATCTCTGGGTATTTGGCAAAGACTGGGGGGCTCCTGGTGGGTTTGGTATGAGGAGGGGGCATTCCAGAGTTCCAGCCAGGCTGATCGGTGATTGCGACTCCTCCTCTCTGCTCCAAGGCAATGCAGTGGCCCCGAGCAGCAGGATGCCCCCTTACTGGCATGTCTCATTAACGGAGGGGTCACATAAGAGAGTACTGGAGTGAATAGTGAGAAAAAGAGAGAGAGACTCAAGGGGTCCCAAAAAAGGGACGTCTCGTAGGAAAGAAAAAAATTATAAGATCTCATTAGTATCTCAATTGTTTCTCGTAGACAGCATTGAAATTGAGAAAAACACCCAGACTTGAAAGTTTTTTGCTTCCTGAGGAAAAGAACCTGTAGTCTCGTGACGTTTCTGGAGTTTCATAAGAGATGAGAAAAACCCCACAACCAAAAGTCAGATATTTTGATATACATTTATGATTATACCAAATAATCTCTTAAAGCTTTTTACTCTTCTAGTATATCAACCTGTCTGACTGGTGTATATTATATCTTCTGAGGAATTTTTAAAGAAGCATCAGAGACAAAGTTGATACTTAAATCAAACAAAATTGTAACCACAGAAGTCTCCTGAACTTTAAAAGAGCAGCCTCGGAGTAATAAACATTTTCTCTGCTGGACACAAAGAAAATTGCAAAATTATAGACTACAACACATTTCTTCAGCTGCTATATGCTGTCAACTGTAATCTGAAAGATTCATTTATATACATATGTTCCAGGACATTCTTGAAAAGATTTACCTTTTTTTTCCCCAAAATTTGATAAGATGATGTGACTCACAAGTGACAGCATATTTGCTAGACAGTGGTTGAAAGTGCAGATATTCACGGTGGGTACCCTAGTTGGGTACTTATTTAATAAAATGCATTATTATTGTATTATAATATATAATATATACATGCAAAAAAAAATATTTATGTGTGAAATGTAGCATTTTTATGCTATTGCATGGATAAAAGACGGAAATCCAACAGCTTTGAACTCTCTGCACTCCCCTCCAGCCTTTTTAATAGATAATATTTGATACTTATAAAGCTTCATGTACTGTATTGTATAATCAACAACAAACTTTTACTTATAGGTACATTCACCATTAAGTCAATAACCGAAGAGAATATCTTAATTTTCTTCAATTTATTCTGAAAAATATTTTAGTATTTAGTTTAAAAGTGAGTTGTTATTATAGTCTCTTTAGTAATATTGCCTAATGCAAAAACAAAACATTTTGGGTTTAAAAGATTGATGAATGGGAACTGGAATCTGGATTAGAGGTTTGTTTGAAGCACATCTCTAGTTTGACATGAAGGGTGAGCATCTTTAAATGAGCGGTGCAGGTACTGTAAGGAGGAAAATGAAAGGCAGCTCACTGGCTCCATCAACAGGCTGCTGATCTGAATGACGTGCCCTCGGGCCAGTTAGATTCCTCACTGCAACAGCCATTAGCCAGTTTAGCTGTGAAACACCACTGACCTCTGTTAGCTGGGACACATCTTAAGAACATATGGCAGGGTGTTGGATGTCTTTGTGGGCTCTTAATTTAATCATTGTGCAGCGCTTGTCAAATATGAAGACTCACGCAATGATTTATTCCTTAAGTGTTACAGTTACCCTGTGGAAAATGTTACTGCTCGGTGACGGTTTTTTTTCACAGCTTGTGTGACTTTGAGATATTTAATGAGATATGTTATTGAAATATATTATTGAAAATGAATGAATATTTGACTTTGGATAACACACTTTGGTGTCTCTGCCAAAATTCTCCAGGTTTAAAACCAAGTCTATTGTGTGTCCACAGAGACATCACTAAAGGGTTCACATTTAAAGCCCTGAAAAAGTCTTAAAACAGATAAACAGCGAACAGAACTGTCAATAAAAGCTTGGATTTACTGACATGTCAATTTTATGAGTTGGCAGTCCCACGCATTAAAATGGCTCAGGTGTTTATGTAGCCTGTGGCATAATTCTGCTGTTGGCTACAACATAGTCGGCAGAATTTGTTTGTGGATGAAGTTGCGTTGGATGACATTTCAGTGAAGTCACAATGTGTGTTTGTGTATTACCATCCTAAAGAAAAAATCTTTTCAATATGCCAATAGGGATCAAATATATTAAAGCAAATCAAGAGATATATTTAAAGGTTATTTCACCCCAAAGTAAAATAATTTTGTAATGATTTACTTGCTCTCAAGTCGTCCCAAGCATAACATTTCTTCTCATGAAAAGAATGTTGATGCTGCTCTTATTTTTTTATAATAAAAGTGATTGGGGACATTGTGAATTACTTGCATTCTGTTTCATAAGAAGAAAAGTCATATGGATTGGAGAGGATGAGGAAGTATTTCACAGTAAAAAAAAAACGACTAAATTTTAATTTCTGTGTGAACTGTAAATCTTCTGCTTCTATTTTGCTTTACAATATCTCTTATTATTTTTGATCTCAGTTATAGATGCTAGTAATATCGCTTGTGTATCAGAAGCTTTCAACAATGTCAAAAGTTAAAACACAAGCCTAGAGTTCAATAGAAACTCAAAAATGTCTTTTCATATTATTCCAAAATCAGATTATAATAATTTCCTAGCTTTTTACTCTTACTGTATGTTAACAAATGTCTCATTTATTTATATGTCCCCCGAGCAAGTTTAGGAGAAACATTTAAGACTAAGTTGATACTTAATTAAAACACAACTGAGAACCACAGTAAGTCTCAAGAGCCCTAAAAGAGCGCAATAAAATGTTCCACCGGGATGGCAAACATGCAACTTCTGTACCATCTGGACCTCTTAGCGCTCTCTCCGGTGATATGCTTTTTCTCCAGCTGGGGAAAAAGCGAACATGTCTGTATGTAAACGCATTACACACAACATTGCCATATACAGTATTTTCTAACAGAAACAACTCTGGCTGTGTACATGGAACAGTATGGTGGCAATCTGGTTTAAGTGATGTCATGTTGCCGCGGATGGGGTCTCCCACCCCTGCTCAGCGGGGAGATTTTACAAGGGACGCTATGATCTCACATGCTGCCCCAGGATCAGTGGTCGGCCTGTGGGGGAGTTCTGCAGTGTGGTGTGTGTGTTTCTCTGCCAAGCACAAGTCTGAGTAAATAAACATAGGAACATTAAAAGCCTGGCCCATTCACCTCTGCACCGCTGCATTAGATTGTGCAAACATACATCCATCCACAGTTAGCGCTGACACTGTGCTCTGCAGTTTGGTGATGATCTTTCCCTGCAGTCTATATAAACCACTTTTTGCCCTTTTGTGTACAAAAAGCCTATAGCTTAAACCTCTCTTATTTATCTTTGCGTGCGTGCATTTGGGAGAGAGATAGTAAAGTATCCACCGGCATTGGTGGAAGAAGCTTTGGGATACCTGTGTGTGTGCACTGACCACATCATTACAAGTAGATGCCGAACATGCCCCTACATATTTGTGAGGGTGCAAGCATGCATTCATCTGTTTGTGTGTGTGCGCATATGACCTGCATTACCACCCCCCCCAAAAAAACCCTGGTTACAGTCTTTCGTTTTCTTGACTCATGATTTGCGCCCCAAGGCAGACAGCGGGGGTTCCATTCTTAGCTTCCTGTAAAAAATACCTCCCTACTCCACGTCCTAATTAATCTGAAGGGCATGCCCAAGATCCCTATAAAATCATACGAGACTATACCAATTTCCTGGTAGCTTGTGCCCTACATGTGCTTCTAGTTCTTGAGTGAGTTTCCTTTCCCGTTGCTCTGCAAAGATTTATGCCTCTTCTCATTTAATCTTATTTATTTACTTGTTTTTCTAAAGAAACGTTTTCTCCTGGTGAGATTAAGGTGTCGTACTGTTACACGATAGTGAATGTTCTCTAGTTCTTTTTTTTTTTACAGGAAACTTCAAAAAGATGAAGATTACAAGCATATAGCTCATCCAAGGTTGTTATGAAAACATCAAAAACATGTGGCGCTCGCTGTTTTAGTGTATGATACGGTTAACCTGGGGATAACGCTCGTGCATGGCTTGTGTGTCTGTTTTAGTGTGTGTGTGTGTGTGTTTGAGAGTGAACATATATGCATATTAAGTTACACGAGGCCTAAAACAGTCAGAGTCTGACATTTAAAGAAACATACATTGATTTCTGCAAGCGCTCCACCTCCAGACAAAACGACAAAGCTAGTGAACGAAATGTCTGCGTGAAACACAACAGAGCCACATTGCACATGCTAGAACTGTGTGTCATGATTACAAAACTCAACCATGCACTCCTGAACCAACACAACAAGGAACATCAACAATCTGGATGAAAATGAATCACTCAAAAGAGAATTGCTCAAGCTTTCAAAAATACATTGATTCTACAATGAATCCCCCCTTGGGTAGTTGACAAAGAAACTGTAATGTGTCCTACACTGAAATAACATTTTTTTTTTTTACAGTTTTTCCTGTAAAATTACAAGTTTTCCCCGTTTTCTTGTAAAATTGCGGTCTTTTTATGTCTTTTTACGGTTTTTGACCAAATTTTCCAAAATAAACTGTAAAAAAATGAACATTTATGGCAGCTGCGGCGCCAGAAATAAACCGCAAAATAACATGTTTTCCCTGTTAAAATGACGTGTTGTAAATCTATTTAAAAAATGACATGAAGTATCTGTAAAAAAAACAGTACAATTCTGTATTTTTTTTACATATGTGGAAAATCTGTAAAAATAAATTACAGAAAAATTCTTTCACATTTTTACAGTGTATGGCGTGACAGTTAAAATTTTGAAAACAAAACTAACAATTAATATAAATCTCTCTTATGTTATTTTATATTATGATTATAAAATATTATTAATATAAATATTATTAATATCAAATGATATATTTTTAACAGTTTGTTTTCAAAAGTATTGCTATGTCACACCATAGGACACATGTATGGTATATTTGTCATTTGAACTGTGAGAATGTTTTTTTCTTAATATATAATTATTTTAAATAAACATCCAGTTACCATTCACTAATGTCGTGCCAAGCCTGTTTACTCTTCTTTCTGCTCTTTTCCATACAATAAAAGTGAATGGCATGGCAGGTCTCTCAAGGTAGGATTTTTCGATTTCTTTGTTACTCATATTGCTCTAGAAGATTAGGATCATCATCAGAATTTTATTTACAACTTTTATTATCTCTTTTTTTTGGAGCTTGACAGTCATCCAAACAGGTTTGGATAATGACAAAATATTCTTTAAGTAAACTATACTATGACTAAATCACCCTGACCACTTTAGGTACAATAGTATCATAAGCTTGCTTCTCCATCATTGACTGCTGCCTGCTGTTGAAGAACATGATGGTAAAAAAACCTCAAATTTTCGACTGGCTTTAGATCTTAAATGTTTGGTTGTGCTGTGCAAGTGATTGAATAAAGGTGCAATAGTGAGATATGAAAGTGCCTTAAGTGCTGCTAAAACAAGAAACACTTTCCTTCCTCTGCCCTACAGCCTGTGACGCAGTCCAGATCCCGTTCCTAAGAGTGTGTGTGGATTTCAAGCTGGTTGTGAACTAGCATCGGCCGCCGCTGCCTCTTATCTACACTGTTCCTCAAAGGAGACCTGCACCTAATCTGTCACTAGACAACAATCTCATTTATTTATGTTTTTTCTTTCCATTTTAAATTAAACATTGATCATTGACTAGACATTAGTTTACAATTCACAATTCTGTCCTCATTTTCTTTTGTGGAACTAAAAAGAAGATATTTTTAAAAATATGTTAGTGGTTTTGTGTCCATACAATATAGGTCAATGGGGGCAATGTTGTTTGCTCACCAACATTCTTTAAAATATCTTTTGTGTTCTGTAGAAGAAAGTAAGTCATACAGGCAGGGTGAGTAGAAGTGATAAAAGAACTTGCTTTTATGCGTGATCTATTCCTTTAGTTTAAGCTCACTTTTTCACTAAACTTCTTGCCTAACACTTTAAGAGGTTTCAAATAACTAGCAGGTTTTTATTGGCCTCAAAATAAGAAGCAGAAGAAGAAAGCTTGGATCCTACAACATACTATAGGCTCTGCTGGGCGAGAACTTTTCTGGCTGATGGAGGTGACTTGATAAGGAACAGTTTTGAGCAACAGCAGCAAAATGCTGAAAGAGAACAATGTCTGTAGTGAAAGGGAGGAAACTGGGATGAGCAGTCGTAAAGTCACTCAGTGGAAAAAGACCGTTGTATTGTCTCGCTTCTGATAGTCACTGGGTATCTGTTCTGAGTAGTTAAGAGGTGTGCTGAAGAAAGATTACAAATAGGAATGAAGGTGTGCTAAAAGAGATTATTTAACAGGAAATTACAAAGATATATCATACAAAAGTTCAGAAATGTTTACACTCATCATAATCCGATAAACATTTGGGAATCAAAACATAGTCAAATAGATTTCACAGCAATTTGTAACCATTTTATATATTATTCTATATTTTATAGTACTTTATAGTAGGCCTACAATCTGCTTTGTAGATGGTTAGGACAGAGCTTCATTCTTGCTTTTTTCTAATGTATTGTAATGTTTTTGTATGATTTAAGACCTCATATGAAATAGCCATGTAATAAAATAGTTACGTTATGAAGAACACACCCACTCTGCATTAAAACATCAAAGTATATAAACAATACGAAGAAATTCATAGTGCATTCAGAGAATCTATTTTATCAGTATAGACGGATTCATTGGATGCACGTGCAACGTAATTATTATTAATATAATAATATAACTAATATAAAATAAATAAAATATAAATGATTTATATTAATATTATGTTAAATAAAATTGTATTGTATATTAATTGTATTAAATAAACAATTTATTTGCTTGTTATTTATTTTGCTTGTAGTAACGTGTTTGTGTTGACGCTTTAACACCGTCATGTGCGTTTCTTGGGCATTAAACCACTATCAAACTTTTACTAGCATTATATTCTCGACCAGTTGAGCTAAAGGTACAATTGTTTGGCTATAATAAAAAAATAAATGACATTCAAGGGCTTTACCTATACACTGATGCAGGAAAGATGGCCATCGGAAACACTCCTCTGACTCATACATGTAGGTGCGCTGGAGTTTGGAGGAAGTCTTCGTGCAGTCAAAGGTTAGATATTTCAGAGGGCGCTAATCAAGCCACATTCTCCATTTCCTCTCCGTTGTTTCTTCCTCCCACCTAGCAGCTGCGTTCTGTAAGTTTAGCCTGGCACCGTAGCGCCGCTTCTCTTTCATCTCGCGCTCTCATTAGCATCGCAAAGACTCGCTCGTAGGTAAGGTTGCTCGCGGAGAAGTGGCTGGCCGGGCAATGAGGGAATACTTGCATAGCAGTCCAATAAATATCAGGGGTACGTTTATTGGTTCTGAAGCGTATTTGCTATTTGTCGGGAACTCTAAACCAAGGATAGGTCCTGGCGAAGTGCTGGGGTGGTGCTCCTTTCGGGGTCAGCACGAACATTGAGGAAATCCACCATGACATTAACAGGCTGCTATAGGAAGTGTTGTTGGATTAAACCAACGTAGAGTTGGCCGGCGGCTGGAAAAGGTTGGGGTTGGGAAATCGTAGAGACTGGTGTTGATGTAGGGGCTGGTGCTGAATTTTGGCTTGGGTGCTAATGATGCGGATTTGTGAGTTTGGAGTCCTTTACCACGAGGGTCTCTGTTAGCGAGAGGTGACTCATAGGTGTGGCCCAGTTCCTGTTCCTCAATTACACCCCAGACACAGGGCGTGTCATCAAGGGGAGATGACAGAACACAACATTGAATCACTGATGGCTTTGTGCCGACTTTCTTTCTTTCGTTCTTTACAATAAATCATAAATGATGTCTCTTAAATATCTTAATTGTTTCCTTAATACAACAGTGACATGGAGATCTAATAGAAATGTACCTCTATAATCTTAAAAGTTTAAAACATCTTCTAAATGTCTTAGCATAAAAATATGAACTACAATATTTCTCTCCAATTAGTTTGTTTTTAGTTTTAGTTTTATTGCATTGTATATTTAAACAACTTAAAATTTTTGGAGAAACGTCGGTGAAGTTAAGTGTGAGCTCAAAGTCTCTTAAGTTAGAAGACAGGGATTTTTTCTCTTAACCATGAACCCATTTTCTGTGTCATCACCTACAGGCTGGTATTCTGTTATTTTCAGGCAGATTTTGGGTCGGGATTATAGGTTGGAATATATTTAACACATATTCAGATTTTAAGAAAGCTCTATGCAATTCTGATGTTTATTATTTAGAAAAATTGCTGCACACATATGGATAAAGTATATCAACATTTTTACATCCACAGAGGCCCTTTCCAGAATCAAGCACTCCTGAAGAAAGTCCAGCTCTTTGTCTTTTTCCTCGGGTCACAAGAAGTCGGAATGTTCCGGAAAGAGCTCACGGAAGCGAGGCTATCAGCTCACGAGCCCCTCCACAGCCCGCTCGTACCCGGCCGACCCGCCGCCCAACATCTAAGGTGATGATTACAGTTTGATAAGGCCTGCGAGGGTCTGGAGCTCAGGCGAAAGCCCAGAGGGAAAGAGCGCGGGGCCCGCGGGCTTGAGTAGCCGGCCCCTCATAGCTGTCTCTCATCACGCCATTGACCCCCCAGGAAGCTTTAGATGCCTGGACCGGTTTCATAATTCTCTTATCCCGACGAATCTGCGAGATAAGCTGGAAGGAGTTGAAAGTGTAAACGGAGCACCATGGTTCTGGAATCCTGTTGCAGGCTCATTTTTTACCAGCCCCCCAGCATCGTTTACAGCAGGTATCCTCCCCCCGCACGATGACTTAGAACTATGATTGTGTTTGTATTTTGGCATACAGCCACAGAAAAAATGAAGCGACCATTTCAAAGACCTTTTTCAGTTTATCTGAATTTACTATTTATAGGAATGTGTTTATGTAAAATTATCATTTTTGTTTCATTCTGTGAACTACTAACACTATTTCTACCAACTGGAGAAACAGGTCATAATAACAGAAAAGAAGTTCTTGTATTACAACAATACAACAATAATATTTGTACATGTATAGGAAAAGTAAAAAAACCCTTTTCTTTTAGTTTTCATAAACTGGACTGGAATGGCCACAATACATCTGGAAATGCTGATTAAATAAAAATTCGTAAAATACGCAAAATTAGTTTTGCGTAATTTAACGTGGTAGTTCCCCCAAAATGAACATTCTATCTGGATTTACTACCCTTACGTTGTTCAAAACACATTTCAATTTCTATGGAACCCAAAGATGCTAGGCAGAGGATTGAATACTTCATTTTAATGTCAATATCCTTCAAAATGTATCCTGTAAAATATTTTAAAAAGTAATATGGGCTTGGAACACCCTAAGGGTGAGCTAATGGCTGCAAAATTTTCATTTTTGACTAAACAAACCTTTTAAGTATCAACTTTTGCCAGATGTTTCTTTTAAAATTCCTTATGACAAATGAAAATAAACACATTGATTTACAGTAGGAGTATAGAGCTATAAAATCAACGTGGATAGCATACCTAAGATAATTTGGTTTCGAAATAAATTTATGAGAAACATTTGTTGCATTTGTTCATATTGAAGTCTTTAATTGAATACTTTGGTATCTTGGCAAATCTAAGTACATTATGAAAAGTTGCAATCTCTTATGAAGCCGTAAGATTGCTAAGGTCTGTTCCTCAAAAGAAAAATCTGGAGAACTCTCAGTTTTCTGTCTGTTTAGTCAAATGGAGAAACAAATGCGATATTAAAGAGCTCTGACTAATGATTTTTCTTTTCGGTGAGCTCGGTCGACCCCACAGCCTTCATCAGGACCCTCATCCCCCGGCCACACGCACCCCACTCAGATAGTCAAAATTTGATTGATTTGTAAAAAAAAGAAAGAATGAAGTAAAGAGGCTTTGGTCACATCCTGCGACCGGCACTGATTTCCTTAGGCTGAATGCGGCCCTGGAGTATATCTCGAGCTCAGTGTCACGTTTGTATATGTTTCCAAAGATCACTGAGAAAGTGAGTTGGAGGTGAGGGGGGTGAAGGATCGGGGGGTGCAGACCTGTGTGTGTTTAAGACACGGCCCTCTCTCTGACATAAATCTGTGTCCTGGAAAGCGGATGTGGCTACTGGGGAATGCGTTAATTGATCCACAGATCACATGAATCGTACAAACAAAGGTTGAAACAGAACTGCGGCCCTTTAACCTCCTCTCAATCTAATGGGCTCGTCCACCGGCGCAAAGAAACACAAATGTTTTTGATATCTCTGTTGCTTCTCCTAAACACCAAGAACTTTAAATTCAGACCAGTTGGATTTAAAGGAACAGTTCACCCAAAAATGAAAATGTTTGCTCACCCTCTTGTCATTTCAAACCTATATTTCTTTTTTTCTGCCGAACACAAAAGAAGAGATTTTGAAGAATGTTGGTAACAGAACAATGGTGGTGCCCATTGACTTGCATTGGTTTTGTGTCCATACAATAGAAGTGAATGGGTACCGCCGTTGTTTGGTTTACCAACATTCTTCAAAAAATCTTCTTTTGTGTTCAACAGAAACATCTGAGACCAAACCGATACTTGAGTGAGAACTTCATGAAATCATGTACACTCATTGCACCTGATGTAGATGATGCTGAGGGTAATTGTCAGTTCCTCATGTTGTAATGAGCATTTGGAGGTGTAATACTGGATGTTCTATAGCCTTACAGTCTGTAATTAGCTTTTATATCACCCGAGGTAACATGACTCACATCTTTAGAACTCACTGATGTATTTGATGAGCCGGAAACTGATAGTCATCCAGTTATTCGTGACCATTCTGTCCAATTCGTCATCTCTCTTCATCTGCTTCTAGAATCCTCTTGATTCATAAACAGACGTGAATGGACTCATAGTTTACAACCCTCACTAAAGACTAAACACCAATGATTTTGTCATTTGTTTGCGAAGAGTACTCGTTCACTTGCTTCGGCCGTCTTGGCCCCGCCCTGTTACTTTGCCGTGTTTTAGCAGGCCTAGATTATAGAGTGCCGTAGCATTTCTTGGATATCACAGTAATACAGTAATGGCTTGGCATGAGAGGACTCTCCCTTTAATTATGCTTTGCCAATTTCGCAGGGACTGTTTTTTCTTATTCTTTCAGATCCATAGCTGTCTCCTTCCTTTCATCTCTGTTCCCACCTGATTGTGGGCTGGTGTGAATTTAAGGGTACGGAGTGCAACGAGGCTAAATAACATGCTTGCGGAGTAAGTCACGCTACACTCTCTATGTAATGAGACTTCAAACTCAACGTCTGTGTATCTCAGCGGCCTACGAACAATGCCTATCTGTCCATTTCGGGACTTGTGATTCATTTAAGACATGTCAAAGCAGTCACCTCTTTTGGCTTGGGGCTTATGACGAACAAATCCATTCTGGTTTATCCTCGCTAAAGGGGTCGTAGAGTGATTTACTGATTTTCTCACAATAGTTAGTACGGTTTCCTCCCCGTATTTTATTGCGTGTTCTTTTTTTATGTGGGTTTAGGGTTGTTTTTGATAGGTAATGAACCTCTTATGGGGTAATTGTGAGGTCATCCGGGTCTCTGTCGCATAGTTTTGCTTGTAAATGGAAATGACGGACATGTTTGTCATCTGACAGTCAATTAAAAGGTAGTTCTGTGAGTAATGCTGTCTTCTTAGGCTTTTATTATAGGTATAGTTCACAAAAAATACAATTTCTGTCATCATTGATGATGTGGATGAGAAAAGAAGATATTTTGAGAAAGGTATCAGTGGTTTTTTGATCACTCATTGGAAGTCATTGTGGTCGAATGTTCTTCAAAATATCTTTGGAAGGTTTGAAATGAGAGTAAGTGATGAAGAAATGTTTACTATCTCTTTCGATGGCACTAGCGGTGTAACAATATATCATGGTACAATATATTTCGAGTGTATTTTGGAGCTTCTATGATTTATGAAATTACATCAATTTCTTCTCATCATTATTTTACAAGGTGGCTAATTCATATGAATTCAGTGTTACTTTTTCTAATAATCATATGAATTAGCCATTTCATAAAGTAGTTATGAAATCCTGTGAGAAGCTGCCAACGTGTGCCTTGCATAGGCATATATAATGTTGTTTGAGCTTTTACTGCTTTAAGAAGTTCTTTCTTTGTTTATCATTCCCTTACACTTTCCTTATTTTTAAGAAAAGAGTAATTTTTACTCTTTTCTTGTATTATTCATTTTAATAAAGTAGGTTTAAAGTATGCACAAAAACGTTACTACAATGTACATTTTATTCATTCATGTCATGAAGCCAGTATCGTGTTTTGTGTTAAGTCGTGACGGTATTTGTTAAGCCCATTGCTTATCCATTGTTTGTTTATTTAACCGTAAGAAATTCCCATGATCCTTAGCAAAAGGCCTTCCCCATGAACATGACCCTTTAAGTAGAGAACACGGCCCGGTGGCAAGAAACACCTTAAGTTATGAAAACCCTTGCTTGTTATTGTAAGAGTATTGTTACCATGGGTTGTAAACTGGCAAAGCCTTAGCCCGTTTTCAGTTTATGACCCAACACAGAAGGGAGAAAAGTTAAATGCTCATTACAGTCGGAAAGCCTATCCCTTCTCCTTTCTGATTCCAGAAAACTTTCAGCTGAAAGCGAAGTGCCTTGCTGGAATATCTGGGTGGGTGATCCACCACACCTCTTTCCATCTGATTGAGCTGTTCTGTCTGAGAATGTACGTTCCTTTTGTTAGCTTAAGGGATTGACTTCAATTAATCCCTTCTTTCATGTTTGTGTCAGCTACATGCCTGCTTCTGTATTGAGTCAACATTTTTCTTTGGTGGTAATAGCCATTCTTACGACACTGCTATTAAAAACAACTAATCATGGAATAGTTCAGCCAAAAATGTTAATTCTGTCATTATTTACTCACAGACAGACCTGTTTCTTTATCTTGTGGAACATGAAAGGTACATTTGTTAAAGAATATCTGATGTCAATGTCTACAATTACAATATAACACTGTAAAATATTGTAAAAGTAGTGCTTGTAATAATTATTCATGCTTGAATGGTATTTTATAGTAAATTTTTCGTTATATTTTCGATTCTTTATATTTCAGCTATCGTGAGGAATAGACCAATATTTTTTAAACTGATGAATTCAGAAGAATTTTTTGGGTGAAAATGACTCATTCGTCATTTGCTTCAATGTCCATCCGCAGCCTGAAGTAATCGCTGGATTCCCGTCGTTGTTACAAATCGAGTAATGCGCGTACCTCCGAGACCCGAGTGCATACGGAGTCCAGCAGCCTGTTAGGTCATCGATGTTCTCTTGTGTACGACCTTGGTCTGCTCTTCATCACACGTCTGTGTTCATAAGCTCGTCCGCTCATTAAAGCTCTTTAGCGGTTGGGCTCAGAACTGATAAATCAGCGGTGTAATATAGGGGCGTGTTAGCACAGATAGGAGCTTTCTCAGTTCACTTCCCACAGGAGAGAAACAGGCTGGTCCTCAGGTTTTAGTTCTAATCGAATAAAGCAAACTGATCAAACGGCAACATGATTGGTTTACACGGCCATATTTTTAAACAGGATAAATTCTTCATCTGGGAGGTGGTGGTGTATTTGTATATGTGTGAGCGTGTCTCTCCGTGGCAGGTGTGCCGAAGTGTGTACGCCGAGGTGGGTTTCTCATTATGAACCTGCACATCTGTGTGTGTGTATGAGCTTGCATGTGTTTAAGCGAGCGCAAAAGAGAGAGGGAGTTGTGGACCTGGGGCCGTTTTGAGGTGAAGTCTCTTTGTTATTGCTCAGTGGATGGTTCCTGCTTGTATCGAGGCTTCTTGTGTTTGCTTTGAGGAGTGGTTCCATATGCATGGCCCACAGAGACATCTGGCCGCGAGAGCAGGAGGCCGGCCGCGTTAGGACGCCTTCCCCGGCCTCCCACGGCACATCACCAAGAGAGCTGCACCTGCCTTTTCTGTCCACGTTGTTGTGTCTCACACATGTACTACATTCTCGGTTTAGTTTTTACCGGGGCTGCACAGGGGGTTTGAGCGGAAAGGGTTTATGGTGTGCGCCAGGTCTGGCCGTTGCCCTGTGCATCAGTGGGGAAAGTCTGTTCCATCATGTTAAGAATACTTAACACTTCCCGAGACTCGGGGAACGTTCCCTGCAGGATGGAAAAGGTCTTTTAATAACCTCTTCCCACTCGCATAGGGCTCTCTGGGGGAAAAACAGATTTAAACAATTATCAGGCTACTGTACAAGCCCGGCGCACAGAGAACGGCTCTAAATTACAGTGCTTAAACTGTCCAAAAATATGCTGTGCTACCTCAAGGAAAGAACATGTTATGCATGACATGAATAATTGATATCAGTTCTGCGCTGCACAGCATTGTTCTGCTTTTATTCCTCTCCCTCTCTTTTTTGGGAGGGAGTTTTTTCATGTCCGAGAGGAGAAGAAAAGGAAAGAGAAGAAATCGCACATGCAACTTTCAAGTTGTTGCATTAAAACTGCTATTATTTATTATTTGATCAAAGAATTATTTTCATGAATTATTTTAGCACAAAACTATTTTGGTGTTTTTGTATGAATGACTAAAAATCTCAATTATGGTGACAGCAGTTTTTAATAGCAATAAACTTCATATTGCTCTATTAAACAGACAACTTAAATTGGGGAATTGTTTTAATCCGTTTCATTTACATAAACATCCAAATAAACCCATTCACTTGAAAAAAGTACTTTTCAAATGTGAGATCACAGATTATAACTAAATTTGATAATTCTCTCATCTTAGAACAGTATGGCCATACAGCTAAAACATTAATGTAGCATTTAATACTGTTCCTCATTAAAAAAGGATCTTGTTGTTATATACTAAATATACTTTTTAAAATCTTTTTATTATTTGAATAAAGGGATAGATTACCTAAAAATGTTGTCATAATTTACTCACATTTTTGTCATTTTAAACCTGTATGATTTTCTTTCTTCTGCAGAACACAAAGGAAGATGTTTTGAAGAATGTTGGTGATCTAACAACAGAAACCATTGACTTGCATTGGTTTTGTGTCCATGCAATAAAAGTGAATAGTTACCAACATTCTTCAAATTGTCTTCTTTTGTGTTCTGCGGAAGAAAGTAAGTCATACAGGTTTAAAATAACAAGAGGGTAAATAATGACACAATTTTAATTTTTGGGTGAGCTATCCTTTCAACAACAATTTTTCTGAAAAATGTAGTTATGCTAGTAGTGTTTTAATTTGATAGCTCAGAATCGCTATGTTTATGAAAGAGGAGATGGCATCCAATTCTTAAATCTCAGTGGAGTTAAGAGAATAACTATGACAACAGCACATAATAATTGTGGAATTTAAACAGAGAAGTTGCACCTCGAAACTTATTGTAAGTTTCTTTTGGGGGGCCGTTCTCAGGGAGAGGTTAGCGGGTTAAAGGGGGCTGCAACTACACTGATGGACAAGGGCAAATTGATTGCATGTGGGAGAGGAAGCCTTTCTATTAAAGGTATTTATTTTAAAGATGTATGGCTGCGCCTGAGCCTAAGCGCTTGCTTATTGTAAGAAGTCACTTCCAATCACGTCCTCGCGCGCGGCCTGAGGTGCGTGCCACGAAGCCATTGTCACCTTATCGCTGGGTTCGAGGCCCACTCACGCCAACATCTTTGGCCCCCAACCTCCGGTTTCCCCCCAGTTGTTCGGTTGTGAGAGGGCAAGAAGTAAGGGGGTATTTGTGCTGTTGTTAACCTGTGTTTCACACCTGCTGCTCAGTGTGGGGGGGTCACAGTTCAGGCTCTTCTGAGTTTAATTTACTTCAGGTGTTTTTAGTGCATGTACCTCCACTGCCCCGGGTCCCAGCCAGGAGTGTTTGGCACTGAAACCTTGTATGTTATAGGAGATTTAAAAGGAGGTTTTGAGAGGCAAGAAAAGGTTTTAAATTGAATATCAAGTACGCATAAACATCATTTGCAATTTTAAATTAACTTAATCCTCAGAGGAGCTGTGAAAACCATTTTTGGATACTTGGCACGCTATGGTTTAACTCCTTTGTGAGAATGTGTGTGTATATGTATATATATATATATATACGCACGCACGCACGCACGCACGCACGCACGCACGCACGCACGCACGCACGCACGCACGCACGCACACACTTACAAATGAGTTTTCATTGCGTGCCAAGTATCCAAAAATGCTTAATAGGTCATACAGATCTTAAAAACCTAAACCGGCTAATACAGGTGTGCATTTAATACATAAGACAAATGTTGCCTTGGAGATCTGGGCTGTGCATGTTTTTTTTTTTACATATTGCTTGATAAATAAAGGCAATAGGTCGAGTCTGGTTTGTGTCAATTTCTCTGTCCTTATCTCTATCTTGTCACTCGCTATCTCTTTTGTTAAGGCTTGGGCTACAAAACACCAGTGGGATTATGGGAAATGTAGTGCAGAGATTCTAATGCAGCTTTATGTCTTGCTAATGTGGATTTATAAGATGAATGTATTTCTATGGGAGAAAGGAGGACAGATTTTTTAATATATGACATAATTTACATAATCATTTACAACTACTTAAAATAGTTAGTGTCTCCTAGCCATAGATTTTGAGTCTTGGCTATCAACATGACACAAATTGGTTTCTTAGTCCATTTTCCAAGTTTCTTGCTTTTTATTATCCCGATTGTTTGCTTTATATTTCCCCTGAGATTTGAGAAGGATTCACTTTTCTCGGTTTAAAACATTAATGTTGTCTTTGTATTAAACAGATGTGTATATTTTCAATGAAAGATTGTAAATTGAATGAGTCATCTTGTCATATTTACATTTCATTCCAGTATAAGCAGACTGTTTAAATCAGAAAGTTTTTTAACAAAATCTCTAAACTTAAGGTTGAAATGGCCATTGAAAACATCTCTGTGATTTAATCGGCTGTGTGCTCTGGACTGCAAACTTATCATTTCACTTGCTGATTTATTCTTGCATCAGTCTGCGAAAGCAGTTTTTTTGCAAAAGCTTTCCCTGGAATGTCAGATTTTGTCAAAAGACAGATATGCAGATCCCAGACTGCACAACACAAACGTTTGTGAAATACACAGCAATTAATGCTTTGGGTGTGTATGAGAATTACATTTTGGTATTAAAGAGAGAAAGAGAGAGAGAGGAAGATGAATCATTGACCTTGGAGATTAGAGGCCTATTATCTCATCTCTAATTGTTGATTGATCTGAGAGACTGGGTCTGGATTCAGGGGCTTTTTTCCCATGGAGATTAAACCATACTGTTTAAAGTTGTGTCAAACAACACGCTCGCTGGAGGTCAGAGGGCAACCACATAGTGGTGGCTAATGGTAGCAAATAATGTCAATCATGTCAAATGACCCAGTGGTGAGACTTGTGCCTGCCTTAAACTGGAATGCAAGGAATGAGCTCGCTAGGTGTGTGTTCATGTGGAGAACCGCTGGACACAGATAACTGCTCGCTTAAATCTCCTCCCAATTCTGTTTCTGCCATTCCTTATACCTTTGTATTTATCTCTTCATAGGATTTTGCTTCTCTCTCTTTACTTTTCTATTTGTTATTATTATTATGGAAACACTTTACATTAATTTATTAACATTAGTCAACATGAGCTATGAATAATTCCAAAGCATTTGTTAATATTTAATGTAAATAACGTTATTAGTTTTACTGTTAACACTTTACAATAAGGTGCTATTTGTTAACAGTAGTAAATGCATTAGATAACATTAGCTAAAAATGAACAATTTAGTTTTTCAGCATTTAATAATCGTTGTTAATGTTAGTTAATGTCAACACAGTTATTCATGTTAGTTTATAGTGCATTAACTAATGTTAACAGACTTAATGTTTAATTTAAAAAATGTTTTAGTAAATGCTGAAATGAACATGAACTAAGATTAATAAATGCTGTAGAAGTATTGTTCATTGTTAGTTCATGTTAACTTTTAATGTAAAGTGTTACTGTTTTACTAATACATTGTCAAAATCAAACATTGTATCTGAAGCGTCTGATAGCAAGCTGGGTGTACATTATTGCACTTATTACATGGTACTTGACACATGAATAAATTATTAGGCATAAAATATTGATTTGAAGTATTTTGTAGCTCATTTGCTCAACGAGAAAAAAAATGACGTCCTATTGAGCCAAGACAAGACATTCAAGCAAGGTGAACATGCAATTTGGTTTGATCATTTTTAATTATAATCTCATATATATTATTTACAATGCATATTTATATTGTAAGTAAATTATTTGTAAGTTAAAGATGACTCGCAGCACCTGGAAAACGTGTTATTCATTTTAGGCTAGTTTAGCTTGTTATCTGGGAATAACATACCTTGGAATCAAGTATTCCAGAGTGGCGTGTTATAGCATTAGTTAATGAACTAACATGAGCAAACAATTAACAATGATATAAAAAAAACTTATTTATTGTTAGTTCTTGTTTACCTAATGCAGGAACTATGTAACAAATTCAATCCTATTTTAAAATGTCCCCATTATTATAAAAATTAATATGTGAAAATGACATTTATTTTTAAAAGCAAATTTAAAACGCTGTAGGGTTAAAGACCAGTGCAAATGTATCTACTAAAAACCTTAGATATCAAATATTCACCCTACAAAACATTGTTTAGAATCAGTATTGTTGTTAACTTTGGCTTACTTACAAGAATTGGTCTGTAGAAATTAATCACTGACTTTTACCCCAAACAACTGAGCTTGAGAAGGCCAGTAAGTGTAATAAAATACTGATAAAGATTGTGAGGTAAGATCAAAACATTATTTTTGGAGAATATGCCACAGCGGGGGCACAATGTGCTAAATGTTAGGTCACAGTAAACTTAAAACAACTTAAAGAGTAAATAGCTTCTGATTTTTAAGGGTCTACTTTGGTTTATTGAGTGTCCGACAACAGGTTTATGTACATACATGGTGTTGAAACACTATTATTTCATAATAATAAGCTTTACTTCTTGACTGACTCTCAAATGATTCGTTCTGCGATTCATCGGTCTAATCCCCGCCTTTCCGCTAGCGTAGTCTGATGTGATTGGTCAGATGGTCTAGTCTGTTGTGATTGGTTTAGCGCGTGTGTTCATGTTTTCACGGGCAGGCCGGGATTATTTCTAGAGACGTAGCTACACGGAGGTTAAAGATTCGGACAGGTCACGACTCGTTCGCGTGATTCAGAGTCGACTCCCATTTTGACAAGCTAATAACTTTGTTATTCGTTCACCTTCGGATTTGGCAGACTGCTTACTTTCAAACACGGCAACATTACACAATGCATGAAATGTATTGTTTATGATCTCGTGGAATGTACTCTTTAAAATGCACAGTTTTTCAGTCAGATTTGCTTTTGATCAAGTTTCCTGTCAGACTTGTGTTTATTGTGCAATTGCATTACAGATAAACACATATTCCCAGAGTATCTGCATGTGTGCATGACTTTAGTAGGAAAAAGACCTCTGGTTAGAGATAGAAAGAGTGAAAGAAGGTAAAAGAGTGTATGTGTATGTATGTGTGGGTTGTGTTCTTAAAAACTCAAAGCAGGCCCCTTGTCATGGATATGATGTATATCAGTATCACTGTTGGTAAATGGCCACTGGTATTCAGCCCATGAAACTGGAGATGAGGTGTGTGGCACACAGTTAGGATGTTAGTGCCCGTGCACACACGCGCGCACACACAAACTCTTTCATCACGCCACACTCTTCAAACTACACTAAAACCTCTATTGTGCTTTGTTTAACAGCCCGACAGCATCATTTGAAGTATGCATTTGCCATGTGTTATATATTTAACTGATTTTGTTATTTATTACCTTTAACAATGTAATGAACAAATTTACAAATAAATAAATCATGTCCGCCATAAATTCCCTAAGCTGCAAAGACTTATGGGAAGTGGAAGTGTTCCAGTCGACAGCCAGAACTAGATGCATGCAGGTGCGAAGTGACAGTTTTATATGTAAAAAAAATGCCAGTGTATGTGTGTGTATTAGCATTGGCGGGTTGCATGTGTGCCCAGATGCTCAGTAAAAATTCCTTCACATCCACACACACAAATGCACACACACAAACGCTTCCCACTCCGTGTTTGATCAGTTTTTGCCAGACCTTTGAGTTAAATGTGGCAGATTAATGTACCGCTCCCTGAAGTAAAGGTGTGTGGATGCATTATGACACGTGTGGTAAATTCATACTCTTTCTTTTTCCATACTCTGCTTAACCTGACAAATCCAGTTGTGGGACAAATCATTTTGTCTCTGTGTGTTAGTTTTTGTTTGCTGGAAATTGTCTCGGGCCGAGTTCGCTTTATGTTCATTGTGTATGCTTGCAGCGGAAACTGTTTCTTGAATCAGTGGTGTCTTTATTTCGAGCATTAATCAAAAAGGCTGCTCGCTAAAATGTCACCAATGTTTTGTTTACATAGCACGGCGCAGAGGAAGATTTGTGACGCCCTGCGAGTTACCTCACTTGAGCCTGCGGCCTCAATAGAATTCGGCGTAAGTCTTTCAAAAGAAATATTTTGCGCTACATTCATAACTAACGCTCGTTGTCTAAATAAAGCAACGTCTAGCCACTACATCTTCATTGTTGGCCGACCTTGTTCCTCCATTTCTCTGAAAGATCCCCCATTGTTCTAAATGACAGATGGCTACTTTATCACATTAAGCTGTAATGACACTCAAAAGCAAGTATTTTTACAACCCGCAAGCATCAGTAACCAAATCTAAAAGATTGCCTAATGCCACTGTTGACCTGATTATCGGCCAGTGGACGTGTCTTTGCCAGGCGGTCGGCCCTTTTAAACTCAGCAAGGTGCCAGCAAGTTAATGAGCTTTAAGCTGCAATGCTATGCTCTCTCTCTCTCTCTCTCTCTCTCTCTCTCTCTCTCTCTCTCTCTCTCTCTCTCTCTCTCTCTCATCTAGTAGGTTATTCCGAATGTCCCAGTGCTCAGCTCACCACATGATCAGCCAGCTCAGTGTTTTTACACCTGTTAAATCTACTGAGATGTTGAAAGCCTTTTTTCAAGGTGGCTATTTTTCAAGGAAAGGCTTTGTGAGTACAGGATGGAAAAAAATAGATTTTAAAAAAGATTTTTCTTTCCTGACTTATTAGAGCTTGTTTGGCTTCTAACACCAAACGTATTGTAATTATTTAATGTTCTCATTAGTCAGTAATTTACAGCACAAAACATGCAAGTGAACATATTTAATATAGTTTTGCTTCCTTTACTATTGTGTAGTCTTGTTTGTTTATAGGGAAATCTTCTTTACTCTCATTTTAATTTTGATAACTCTTTTTCTCTATTAAATATGCACTATTCCTTAATTAATAACATATAAACTATTAAATATATCATATTACACAAAGCTATTAAAAATATAAAAACAAGCTTCAGCTCTCTCTCCATGCTTGCAGTTAACTGTCTGGTACCAAAACAATAAACTTGACTTGATTTTGGTCCTTTAAATGAACTATGTTCAGGGTTTAAATTTACAGTAATCATTAAGTACAACTATTCATAAATATGGCTGTCCTTAAGAAAAAATGTGGGGGTAAAGGAATGGTCACAGGAAATGAGGTAACGGTGTTCGTACAGCGAGTCCAACTGCCTCTCTGCTGTTGGAGCGTGTGTGCGCTCGAAATGTGTGTGTGTGCTGCGTTGACCTGAGGGTAGCCACATGAACCCTGGAGGGGAAGGGGAGAGAGAGAGAGAGAGAGAGAGAGAGAGAGAGAGAGAGAGCGCGCTGCAGAAAAAAGGGGGATTTGGCTGAAGTACATTCTAATCCTGTGCTCAGCCAAGCAATCTCATGATGCAGGGGGCTTAACCATGGCAGTGAAAGCAATCTAATGGCCAATGAGTAATCAACACTATTGCCTGTCCTCACTATTATTGTGAAGCCAGCCAGCAAAGAACGAAACAAAACAGTCGCTGCGTGTATGATGTACACACATTTATAGATGTGCACGCTTTCACTGTTACTGGATTTTTATGTCTTTTTATGAGACAATGTCTTGTTTGAGTGGTTTTCCTGTAAAAATATTTTTACTGTTTTTTCTGAGACAAAAGTGGATTTTTGGCTTACTGCATGTTTTGACAAACATGTGAAAAAGTATTTTTGCTTTCTTTCTTTCTGCAAAAGAAGATATTTTGAAGAATGTTGGTTACCAAGCAACATTGGACCCCTTTTACTTCTATTGTACAAGTCAAACCACTTTGACTTAAAATATCTTATTATAAAATGTCATACAGGTTTTGAACTACATGAGACTGAATAAATTATTTTATTTTTGCGTGAACTATCCCTTTAAGAGTTTTTTGCACAGCTCCTACTGTGAGCCGCTAAAGTTATTAAACACCCATAGAATAACACAATATTACCAGTTGTGTCCTACACGTTTGTTATTTCACGTTACGTAATTATATTTTTCATTTATTTCTTGAGGGACAGTGGTGGAGATAATGATGGTTGAAGCTAGTAGGTGGCATGCCTGCATGGTCAGGCAGGCGTTCGACCAGCTCTGTGGCAGGAAGCAGCACTGGCACATCAGATGAAGGAAAAAACAGTTGGATGATGGAAGAAAGTGCTCATTTGATAGGATTTATGGACGCACATAAAATGGCATTTATTTTCTGGAAGGGCAGCGTGGCAAGGGAGCTGTGAAACCACGCTTCACCCCCGCTTTAATTTAAGAGCCTGTCCCACCCCTGCTCATATGATGGTTTGATCCACCTGCCAGAGATGGGACTCGGCCAGAAGCAGGGATCACAGGAATATGGGGAGGGTGCGGGGGAGTTGCAAAACAACTGTGAATGCAGTCAGACGTGCAGGTGGTACCCGAAACATACTGTTTCTTGGATTAGGGGAGGTAGATGTGATTTTTGGACAGCTATTGACTGTCTCAAAGCGACTCTTGAGTATAAGTTGAAATGCCAAAATTCGTGAAGGCAAGGAACACCTCGTAATTAGGCTTTGTGTACTTTTTCAGGTTCACTACGGTTGAGAAGTTGAGGCTATTTAGTTTTATATTTTGTCCCAGCTTGGTAAAATAATAGTAAACTCATCAAAACTATGGAATAACTATGCCGTTATGTTGCGCTTAAACATATAAAATAATATAAATATATTTTTCAGTATGTCCTTAACTTGTAAAAATGTACTCTTGGCATTTTATCAACTCACCTTGGGTCTGTTCTGGCTGCTTTTTTCTTCATAATGTGCTCCAACTAATCCATTTTTTGTTTTATAATTAAAGAAATTATTATGTTGGCACATTGGGTGGTTGTTGGATGGTTGCTAAATGGTTGCCATTTAAAAAGAGCACACCAGTCTCCATGACATTTTATTGACCAAATATGGTTTGTTCCTTACCTAGTGTAAGTCTATTCAAATTTTTGTTTGTTTTATCATCCTACAGGTCATACGTTTAATCATCCGGAGAAGTAACAGCACACCTTCCTCAACAAGCAACATGATTTGAGGTATTATTCATATCTGAATAGTCTGTGATATGCACAGAAATGTAATACGAAAGGTTAAGGGTTCATTCAAATCCCTTACTCCATATATAAGCATCGGTAATTGAGACGCTTGTCATTATTAAAAGGTATTCTTACAATAAATCAATTTTACAGTAATTACCAAATCTATGAAAGTATGTAATTTCAACTGACTGTGGTAATGTACAAAACTTTGAATGACGAATGTGGTTTCCTTTAAACAGAACTATTCGGCAGGAATCATGTATATAAAGACATTTATTAGCCAATGTGCTGTATTGCAAATGTTTATTCTTCTTTTGAAGACCTCTAAATGTAAGTATTTATATCCCCCCAGCACACTCTGCTCTGGATCACAGGTACTGATGGGAAAAGTATTTATTTGTGTAAAAGGTTATTTGTTATAGAACAAATTTTAAAGAATGGGAATTTTGTTGGGTTCTTAATAGCATGTCTGTTTTGTGCATGTGGTTGGTCACTGGTGTGTTTTTTTTACTTTCCCCAAAAATTTTTTGTCAAACTTTGGCCAAATCGCCGCTCTACCGGCTGATCTCTCCGTGAACGCAGTGACAGGAGCCATCTCTCAAAGAAAAGAATGAGATTGAGAGCGGAAGCCGGCTAACCTCTGTCAAAAGCACCATCCATCACTCGGCTGTTTAACCCAGGCCACACTGAAAGAGGGCCCAATTACTTCACCTAATGAATGAAATAAATATGTCCTCACATTAGGGCCCATTATGATCTCTCTCACTCTCTCCCGTTTGCCCACAGATGGGGGACAGGAATGGTACATGGAAGCCAAGCTCTATAGCTCAAAGAAAGCTGCACATAAATCTGCTCCTGTTATTGTAAAATGTGAGATGTGGTCTGTCCATCAAATTCCCATTTTGATTATAATTCTAACCTAAGACTATGGATTTTGAAGGAATGATGAAGTGTTATTGTGTGTGATCTTAGAGGTGGCTGTCGAGTGAGATTTGTTTAATTTTGTCTTCATTTGCTTATCATTTAATCTCATTGCTGTTTGCCGTGAACCACTAGGTTGCTAAAAAGGTTTCTTGTAAATTCTTACCAACTTTTTTCTGCATGTCATTTAGTGAAATGTTAAAAAGGTGAACCTAAAGATGTTCAGAACAGGGATAGTTCACTCAAAAATTTCAATTCTGTTATCATTTACTCACCCTCTTGAAGAAGATATTTAGAAAAATGTAACTGAACAACGGCGGTACCCATTGACATGCATTGGTTTTGTGTCCATATAATAAAAGTGAATAGGTACCGCCGTTGTTCAGTTACCAACATTCTTCAAACTATCTTCTTTTGTGTCCTGCACAAGAAAGTAAGAGGATAATGACAGAATCTTTACTTTTGGGTGAACTATCTCTTTAAAACTTAGATATGTCATTTTACAAACCATCCATCCACAGTATGGTACAGCTCTACATTGTGATGTATGCATGCAGTTTTATATGCGTGTGTGCTTAGATGACCTCTTCATCCACCATCAAGCCACCTGCGGTTCCATCCCTGTCCCCTCCTGCTTTCCAGGTGTTCCGAGTTTACGGACATTTTCAGTCTTTTAAAACACAATAAAGGGTTAGATAGAGGCGAGTTAAAGTGCTGGGGGTTGGGTGGAGGGCCAGCTCTCTGTTTATTAGACAGCAAATAGAGGGCCAGCAGCTTTATGATGTGGAAGGTCATTGTTGGTTAATAAATGGCCACATGAGTGCAGGCAGGTGCTGTGTTAACACCTCCTCTCAACGCTACACCATTCATCAGGCCGGTGTTAATGAAGGTTGGAGCATTAATAGGTGGGTGGCGGAGAAAGCCAGTTAATCAGTGCAAGTTCTGGCTCTGTTTGAAGTACCAGACTATAGTGGAGGAGAGGGGGTGAGATGGGATCTTGGCCTCTAGAGGCGATTTGGAGTTGAGGTAAGTTGGTTGCTGGGAAGCTGAGGGTTTGTTATATTTTTTGTTATACGGGAGAGTTCATTTTCTTTGCCTGATCACTTAGTTATATACAACCGTGGAAAAAAGTAAGAGACCATTTTCAGTTTTTCTGAATCTATTATTTATAGGTAGGTATGTGTTTAGGTAGAATTATTATTTTTGTTTTATTCTGTGAACTTCTGGCAATATTTCTCCCCAATTTTTGGAGAAACAGGTCAAAATAACAGAGAAGATGCTTTGTATTTTTTCAGACCTGAAAAAATATTCACTTTAAAGCAATACAACAGTAATATTTGTTTTTAGGAACAGTTGCACAATTATGTTTTTGTGTGATAACCTCGATTTTCATCAGTTTTTAGGTGTCTTATCATGCTGTCAGTCTGTCACATTGCTGTTGGATGACTTTGTCACTCCTGATGTTTGATTTTGTTGTAATTTAACAGACACCGGGCTCGAAGGCCCAAATTTTTTTAGGAACGATTGGGATGTGACAAATATTTACAATTGGGGGACCAAATATACCCAATCGTTGGTTTAAATTATCCTAGAAAATGTCCGTATTTGACCCAGCATAGGTTAATTTAAACCTAACTGTTGGGTTTGTCTATATTTGACCCAACAATGGTTTGAAACAGCCCGGCATTTTTGGAGTATACAGCACTCTCATAAAATCCAAAACTACATTCACAAAAATGTGACATGATAGTCCACCTCTTGGGCCCAACCAGGTTTAAACAGATAAGCTCTTTACTTATCTCTCCATCCCTTTATTCCTAGCTTGTTAGGAATGCCAACCAATTCACATTTACTTCCTTGACCATAAAACTCAATAAGTCACCTAGCAAGACCCATCTGTGAACTAAATAGAGCAATAGATAATCTCAGCTGTGCACTCATTCGTTGTGCTTGATGCGATCATTTGGTCAGCTGGGATTCAGAGCCCCTGTAGTGAATCTGCCCTGTGCGTGAACTGCAGACCAGTTCCACAGATTCGCATAGGAAGCGTATGAATGATGCAGAAAAATGCCAGCCTTGCATCCTAGGCTCTCAGGTGCTATGCTCCCCTCTAAGCCAAGGAAGTAGTAGTTAAAAAAATACTTTTTGCCAACAGTGGCTAAATGTAAAAGCCATAAATATTTCTTATCAGTAATACAACTGTATTTTATGTAATCAAAGTGGGAAGCATTAATTTTTGACCATGTTTGCGTCTGTATCTGTGTGTTGGGGGTGGCTGTGTGTTGGGTTTTTTTGGGGGGGGGTTTGCTTGAGCTTAGCAAGACAATGCGCTTTGTAAGGAACAATTATAAAAAGGCCAGGTCTGGAGAGAAGGTGGGGGTGGTAGCTGAACTTTTTCCATGCTCAGTGGAGTTACAAGTGGCCTAGCAGGCTCTTTCTTCTGTCTGAGGAGTTTGATGCATATCGCCGAGCTCCTCTTTCGTCCTCAAAGCAAGCGCTTTAGCGCTGAACCTGTACCGCTTAAACGAATCAGAACAACGCGGTGATTGCACACAGGGTTGATGTACATAAAGAACCCCATAGATCTACAGAAAACCAACTAAACAAGAGTCAAATCTGGAGATTACAGCTGTAGAGACTCCTTTAAAGAATGAAGAATGACTAAACAGATGCTTTAAAGAAGTTTTTTGAAATGATATTTTGATATGCTGCAAAAGATATTTTGAAGAATGTTGGTAATTTGGTCCATTGAATGGACACAAAACCACATCATCTTTTGTGTTTCACAGAAGAAAGAGACATATACAAGTTTTGAAATACAAGACGATGAATAATTTTTGATTTTTTTTTACATTTTTAGAGAGCCTGAATTGCGATGCTGCGATGCTGCATGTGCATTACCAGTAATGTAGTATGCTGTGTCCTACACAACCCTACATCTCAAAACCTCCAGGTGAGATTGTAACTGTTTGTCCGGTTACCAGATTTTATTGTGAATTCTATGCTAAAGCAACACAGATAACCCCTGCAAATAAATGGCGATATGATCACTGCAGTTAGTTGAAATACAATAAAAGTGCTCTTTAAAGGGTATTTAGTATTGCTGTTTTTTAATAAGCACAATATAATATAAAGTTTTGTCTTTTGTCTTTGAAAGGACAGCGTAGGATCTGGTTGAGAGGTGAGCTGGGCAGGCCTCTAAAGGCTGTACAATGGTTAACTGAAAGACACCATTCTTTTATTCAGCAATTAACCCCATCTGGGTAAATAATACGGTGTTGTGGAACGGATACATGGCTTCTACTCGTATCGCTCTGAACCCGAGAATGCTTCTAAAAGAGCCGCTCTACAAAATGATGACAAGATGCACCATACACAGCCTTTCACGAAGTATATAACGCAGAGAATAGTGTGTCATTGTACAGTAGAGAGAGAGAGAGAGAGAGAGAGAGAGAGAGAGGAGGGAGGGATTGCAAGGTCCTTGAGCTCCTGTGATAGTACAGATAACATGTCTGGATGCACTTATCGGCCCGGAAACCTGATCTTATTATTTTAAATTCGGAGACTCGGGCACTTATAAATGGAGAGAGAGAAAAGACCTCTAAGTGTGACAGTGATTTTGTGGGGGTGAGTGGTGGGTTCTGAGACTGGGGTGCAATGCAAAACAATCGCTTTCTTATTTTTATATTGCTTGCCAATGAAAATATCTAGGAATTTTTGAACCAAGATACGTTTACTTGACGATTTAAGAGAATGTATAGCTTTAACTTAATTTTTTTATATAATATGTTACATTTTAACATATTTTTTTTTTTTTTATATTTTTTATTGCATTTAATCATAATTCAATATTTTGTGAGATTTAGGGTTAAATAAAAAGCGAAACATAAAACTATCTAAACTATAATCTGAATAGAAGTCTAAGAATCTTACACATTTTTTTTTAAATAAAATGTCTTTTACTGAACACTGTGTATACTCATTTTTTTTCTCATTTCTCTCTCTCTCTCTCTCTCTCTCTCTCTCTCTCTCTCTCTCTCACTCTCACTCACTCAATATGCTTGAAATACAGATATGTTCATTCTGCTTTCTCATGAGCTCTCCCACACTCCCCCTTAGGAAACACATAGACACACATCGCAGCCTTCAGTCTCTGGCATGGAGAAGCTGTAATTACTGTCGATCAAGTGCTCCCTGGATTCACATTGGAATGGTGGAGAATCTGATATGGCAAACGTGAGAGTTGTCGAGCGAGGGCTGGTGGCGGAGAGGGGCCCGGGGCTCAAAAAAAGACGACCTGATCTCCCCACTGCGACAGGCTCTTTAGCCTCCAGCTAAACAGCTCTGCCCCCAGGGGTCTTTTTTCCCACCAGCCGACCAACTGACCCTTCCGCCTACCCCGGGGCAGGGGTGCAGATCCCGGGGGTGAAAGGGGACACGTCCCCCTCAACGTTGGGAAAACAGCAAATTCTCAATATTGCAATCAATAGTGTAAAGAAAATATCCTGTTTGTTGTCACTCTCAAGGTGAAATGAGACCAATGGCCGTGACCTCTTGGGCCCCTCCATTTCATTCTGACAGACAGCAGACTTTTCGGACTTCTCACCTGAGGCAAGTGTGATTTTAAAACTGGACTTTATCTCTGTCTCCTTCACTCATCCATCACTTTTACTCCTTTACCGATCAATGAAGCTTCACTTTTGTGCTTGCCATTTGCAGGCCTGAGTGGTTTTCTGAGAATCTGGGGGGTGTTTTGTCCTTCTGGGCATGTTTCGTGTTTTATTTACCTCACAGCCATTAATATTACCATAGTTACTGTTCTTATTGAAGTAAAAGCACAACAATCAATATTGTCTACCTGAACATAAAATGTTTTGTTGTTGGACCAACTAGGCAAAATCTTTTCAAATATATCTTTCTCTATTTAAAACAAAAAGACATCATAAAAAAAAAACTAGAAATATAAAAGAAGGTTTGTGTTAGGGGTTTTTAATAGAGAAAATCTTTTATTTCCACCAGGCCCGGGAGGTCAAAGTAAACAACTCGAACGAAGATGTCGGGACAACCGCTGTGTAATACTTTCAGCTGCACGCCTCGACAATTCTTCCTGTCAGCGCGCTGCAGTAAG
This sequence comes from Oreonectes daqikongensis, assembly GCA_026939265.1. Taxonomy (NCBI): domain Eukaryota; kingdom Metazoa; phylum Chordata; class Actinopteri; order Cypriniformes; family Nemacheilidae; genus Oreonectes; species Oreonectes daqikongensis. The sequence continues at coordinate 3,653,019 of JAOTQM010000311.1, forward strand.
TAATTGAAATTTCTGTTTATTTCCATTTCGTTGTAATGCATTCCTTAAAAACAAACATCCTCTGTCGGGATAAAATGTGCAAGCACCAATGATTTGTGCAATATTTCTTCTAAATTGCGAAAGCAGCGAGCCAACAAGAGCTTTCGCAAAATTACATTTCTTCAGCGCGAGCCATAAAAACGTTGAGGCGAATAAACATCCTCTAGCGGATTTAAAAGAAATGTTTAAAAGTTCAATAATATTACGCTGTTATGATCTACAGTGTCTGAGGCCAATGTTTGTTATTTAATCTGCGATTAAATCCAGGTGAAATGACTTGCTCGGCTCATAAATTCTCTGCCACTTTGCCCTTCTGTGATGATATTACGCAAAATACCTTGACTGCAACCTGCTTTTATAATTGGTTACATTTCCATCTCTGGTTTGTATCAAACCCGGCCGTCCTCTGCTTTTCAATACAGTGCAGTGCTTCGGGCCAATGGCGGAGAGTGTGTAAAGCACTGGTGCGTTTGGATTGGTCGAGAGCGGTTTAGTGTGCGTCACAGTTTCTTTTAGTTTATTGTATAATCACAGAAGGCCCTTCGAGAGCCGACCATGGTCAATGGACCTTAGCGACAAGGCCAATAGAGTGCCCAACAGACTGTGTCATCTCAGCCCCCACAATCAAAAACAAACAGTCTTGTTGCTTTTCTGCTGGGAATGAGATGGTTGATGGAGGGAGGGGGGGCACGCAGCCGAGCTCGGAGCTCTGAGGTCAAGTGAAATGTGCTCTTATCCCCGGCTCTATTTATTTCTTTTACAATCTACCTCTTAAAAGACATCAACTGTCTGATGGGGCACATAGAGGTTTGACGTTTTCTGTTTTGCTTTTTGCGCTGAGAAGCTATTACGATTCTGCTTCTATACAGGGTTAAAGAGCAAAATTGGGGTTTCTTGTCCCGGCTTGTTTAACACATTTTTGAAGATTGTAAGGGAGGCGGTTTTGATGTCAACTGTGCTATTAGCTGGGCTGAGATCATTGAGGATACATTGTGAATTTGGTGAAAAGTGGAGTATTGATGGTCTCGCAGGTTTCCGCTTTTGCAGGCTTTTAAATTGCAGTGTTTAGATACGGCCTTTTTTCAGAGCTATTGTTCATTCATCCTGCCTTTAGATAATCTAACACTCTGAATAAGGACGAGCATGTGTCTACAAGTTACCAAAATGCAATAGAGTTTCAAGCTCTGTTTAAAAAACGTTCATCCAAAAATGTAGTGATTTTTCTTCATGTCATTCCAAAAGTATATGAATCATTTCTAAGAGCAAAAGGTGAATCTCTCTCCCCTATAATAAAAATGAAACGGGTTTGTCAAGCTCAACAAAATGGCCAAAAATTGTAAAAGAGCACATATTTTATATTGATGCATTTTGCAGACACAAGAGTTTTCGACCGTGCATTCAAGGTATATATTTTTATCAGTTTGGGAAGTAAATATTAATTTGAAATTGTGGAACAATCATTTCAATTTTGTTAACTCTTTATCTTTGAAGTTCATAATTTTCACACTGTCGAACCCTCATCAGATCGTGCTGTCTTTGAATAATGAAACGACAGCCAATCCGTCACGCCGCACTTTCAACAAGAGTTCCTACTAGTTGCCTCCGTGTTAACACGGCCCATATTAATCATTAAAGAAACCAATTCACACCGACGGTGTAAGGAGCTCACTCAACCACGTCCCATTAGAAACCACAGACAGAGAAAATCTGCTCTCCTGTCCCACGTTTTAATGAAAGTCCAGTTTCCTTTGCCTAAAGGTAACTTGGTGAGTTGATGGTATCTACCCGGACAATTACACTGTCACAATCAAAGGAAACGGACTTTAAATAGTCTGTTAGGTCCCATCGGGGGCTAATAACTACTCATTTCTCTCCCAGTGTGTCAGCAGGGCCCTGAATCCTCTCTTTGTTCTCTAGATCACCTGCCTCTAAATAGATAGCTTGTCCTCACACTTCAAGTGCTTAGATGTCAGGGGCGAAACCCCCACGCCCTGGGGGAGAGGAGAGCTTAAGGGTGATATCCACTGCGCCTTTTCTCTAATGGTTATGCTTTCTTTCACTTCGGCATTGTTGAAAGTAAAGATGACAAAATATGATAGCATTCAGTGTGTTTACATGTATGATCTGATGTTGATTATGATTAATATCCCAATAACATACAAGGGCATGTTAACGTCATAAACTTTGTTCTTTTTTTTTGACAGATGAGGGTCATAATGGTTAAACAAAACCTGACTGGCAGACGTTTACCCCTTAACCCACTTCAAATTGTCACGTAAAGACATTTTTATGATGCACATTTTGTATGTAAATGTACACGTATTGCTTGACAGTAGCTCTCAAATGACAATTTTATTGCTCATAGGTTTTTATAGCTCAGAAGATTTAATAGAGTTTTTAATTGTGTCATATGTATCAACTTTGTCACAGGTGTTTCTTCTAAAATCAGGTACACATGAAAATGTTTTATTAGTGTGGAATTCACTGATTTTTTTTGTCCGGTTGCGGATCAATTGGATGAGAAATGTTTAAAGGTATTGTTCACCCAAAAAATAAATTATTAAACAATACGTTTTTTTAAGAAACGTCAATGTGTCAAGTGTTGTTTGGTTACCAACATTCTTCAAAATATTTTCTTTTGTATTCAGCAGAAATTTTTTTTACAGGTTTGAAATGACAAAATGATGACAGAATATACATTTTTGAGTGAACTATCCCTTTAAGCTCATTTTATTGCAGATGTGACAATCAGAGCTGGATTTGATTTATTATTAACAATTTATGAATTGATATAAATGTGAGTGTTTTTCTATTTTATTTACTGTGCCTTTAATACTTAATTTAAGATTTAGTTTGTTTTGTTTAAAAGTTAGCTTTACTTTAAACTGTAGGTTAGCCACTTTAACCTAGTTTTAAACTAGCTTCCGCAACACTGTTCAGTTGTTCGTTAATGATAACCGCTTTTATTTTCACGCTGTCAAGACTGCTAATTTACGCGTTTCCTTATTCTCCACAAGTCTGCGAACAACTGCCGCTGCTTGATTCTAATCTGTCTAGTTTATAGCTTTATTATGCATGCTCTGTGGACGATATTGTGTCCCAAACTCCATTTAATGCTCACAAGCACTTAATACCTGTTTCATGTTTTGGATCAATTAACCGGCTAATAGCAACGACGAGAAGACAATGCAGAGTAGACCACGCTAGAGTCTCTTTTCCCAGGTTTAATGATTTGCCTGCAGCTTGGACGTTTGGCATGCGTGGAATGTTTGTCTCCACATCCAGACCCATTGTGTCGGAGGACGAGAAAGCGAGAGGAAAATATCTCAGGATGGGTGTTTGTGCGGTTTGGGGCCGATCAATGAATGAAAGCAGATTATTGTTTAAGCGATCAGAGAGTCTCGCATTTAGACAGGCAGCTGGTTTTACTTTACCCGGTTTATCGGAGCACAGTACCCCACCGTAATAGGTACAATTTCATAGTTATTTTTCTTTCAGAAAATGCCTGCTTTTTGTGCGCTGTCTCTCTCTTATTCTGTCCCTGGGACACCCCATTCATTCATTTTTTATTAAACTTCAGCGCTCCCTGTGCTCATTTCCTCTCCCAGGTTTGTTCCTGTGGTTTTAGTGGTGGAGTAGAGAGGGATCGTGTAGGGCCCTTCTCGCTGACTGTGATGTGGAATGGAACGCAGCTAAAGCTGGAGCTGGAATTGGCAGTAGGAGATGTTTTGAAGGTTTCGGGAGGCTGGACAGAGGCTAAGAGTTCACCTGAACTTTGAAAATAATTCACCTGTTTTCACACTTAAAGACAGAAATATACATGTTTCAAAACCTAGTGAGCTACCTAGAAAGGCAGCAGCATTTTATTTCTGTCACTTTCTTGATGCGTTACCGTAGCGGAGGTGAGCCCTCAGGACGTACGGCATGAAAGATTATTCATCATCTAACAACAGTAAACTTCCTCCTCGCCTGCAGATGCCAAGCTGTTCTCCTAATGAGATGCATACCAGCATTGAAGCCTGTGAGACAGATTGGGCCTCCTGCTAGCCTGCTCCACCGCGGTCAGAGACCTTCCACTGACTGCCCTGCAGGCATGGCACCCCGCTTTCATCACTCCCTTCCCATCATGCATCTATGCTGCTTACCTTCTGCTTTGTCTGCTTATTTCACATCATCACAGGTCAGTTGAATCCTTGCACTGTAGTTTCTTAGGAACCTTATAGAAAAGTTCTATGTTCTGGGTACATAACAGGAAATTGATTGTGTTGTGTCCTGCGAGTGTCTCACGCACAAAATAGTAACACGGGCCGGATAGCAAGTACCCAGAGTAAACTTGCAACTGCATACAGTAGCCACACCCTGGCAACTGTCCTAGGATATGGCATGGACAAGCATCACACACACTTTCTTTAGGAAATCTAGTTCTGAGAAAGATCGCCTTGTGGTCTTGAGGTTCCTCGGGATGTTGGGTTCAGGAAACGCTGGTTTGAACGTCACCCCATTACTTAATTGATTGTGAAATGCCAGTTTCAGCCATAGCCCAGTTCTGCGGTCATGAGCGTGTTTACAAATTCCCAGTTTTGTGGGGTATCGATTTCCACAACCTTAGTCACTAGGGAAAAACAGCTGCTTTAAATTCCACAGACTCCTTGTAACTTTCTCCAAAACATGACATTTAAAAAAGAACACTCTAGAAGCGACCACATAAGAGCGACCACTGCATTCCCTCTCCTGCGTGTGACCTCTCGCTCACTCACAATGTGCTCTCTGACTTTCCACTGCGCCAATTATAGCTCAATATCATAAGTCATGTATCACAATGATTGTATCTGTGGAAACCGGAGTTTATACCTATTTATTTTCATTTAGATTGAATCTCTTTGATGTGGCCGGTCTGTGATCCTTCACACCGCTGTTTGCTAAGTTGCAAAGTTCCCTCTTTTCTGTTCTCTTCTCTGAAGTTAGAGGTCGGATTTCATACTCTGTTTCAGTGGATTCGAAATTACAAATGCACCGAATGGCAACACTCCAAAAACGATCCTTATCCAATCATACAAACCCCACAGTGACCGTCTGCTCAGATGGATTTTGACTTTGTTTTCTTTGAAGGCCTCACCCAAACAAGAGTTTTCATTTATTCCAGAAGAGTTGTACGCTCTGAGATATTGTCTGACTTGCTGATTATCTGGAGAGAAGTTTCATTGTGTGAAATCCCTCTCTTGTCTTAAACAACAGAACGAGAGAAAATATTGGGGTGGGGGAATTGCGCGCTCTCGCCTTTCTTGATTTCCGTCCAAGTTTGCTGCAGTCAATGTGGCCAGTTTTCTCTCTCACTGAGATATATCGAACAGTGCATTCTTTTTTTGCCACCTCGCTAACATATGTCACAGTATCTGGGGGTGGATTCAGAATGAGTGATATTTGCAGTTATGCACTGTAATCTGAGGAAGGTATTTTCTCACCATAGGGCAGCAGTTAATGTATGCATCCCACAATGGATGTGCTCCACTTAATGTACACTGTAAAAAGTTTCTTGTTTGTTTTAGTTGTACTGACTTCCAAAAGTTGAGATCAAATTAAGTAGATTGGACAAATCAATTGTATTAACACAATTAGGTTTAGTTGACTACAATAAAAAATATGTTTACAGTGTACTTGGATAAAATATGTTAGTGACAATATTTTAATGTGCAGCATTTCATGAAGATGCTTTGGAATAATTACCGTAATTGATCACAATTCCACTTATTTGTATTATAGTGCATCTTCATTAAACGACCAGTGTGTAATATTAAGGAAGATCTATTGATAGAAATGCAATATAATATACATAACTATGTCTTTAAAGACTTTACATAATGAAGTGTTATGTTTTTATTACCTGAGCTATTTCTATCTACATACACCGCGGGTCCTCTTACATGGAATTCGCCATGTTGTTTCTACAGTAGCCCTAAACGGAAAACCTGCTCTACAAGAACACGTTTCATAAATATGTTATCTCCGTCGGCAAAGAATCGAAAATGTGACAGCATCTTTATCCTTTGTCAGCCACCGTAGTGCTTCAAAAGGGAGGGGGTGGAGTGAGCCGTTGGTTGCAATTTGCAACCTCACCGCTAGATGCCGCAAAATTTCACTGACTGGTCCTTTAATTGCTTCACACAAACATATTGTCAAAAAGATGAGTTATTGTACTACTTCACATTTTGCTTTTATTTAAAGGCTCAGTTTGTTCAGCTGAATTTATTCAGATGGCAAATTTTTTTTTACAATATTTTCAAGGAAAGACAAATATTTGTCTTTGTTCTTGGTGTGAATAACTTTTATGTGGGAAAAAATGTTTGCGAACATTATGCTTTCATATCGTTTAGTCCCACTGGACATGTTGTGAACACTGTTGACGTTCACACTGGATGTGAGGTTTCCCTCTTTGAGTTTTCCTGCCCTCTTCACCCCTCCATATTCCTCCTGTCCCGTGTACTTTGTAAAAATGTTTGTTTTCATTCACCCTTGTTAGTGAGGTTGGGGAACACAAGCTGTAGATTCAGTGCTTTTCCAGGGTGGGAAAAGGGCTGAATCTTCTCACTCCACACGCTGACCCTAGGTCAGATCCTAACGGTTCCTCTTTGCTCCGCTGTGAAACAGGCTTTCCAGAATCTGTGGAGGAGAGCGTGTGTATAATAGTTGAGGCTGCGCAGCTCATTTTAAAAATGAATAATTTTGGTGAACAGAAATAAATCTATGCTGGTGGCTCTGCTTGTCCGCCATGACACACTCATCCAGTTAAATGATGTTTAACAGATATGAATTAAGAAAAAACAAAACTTATGAAATTGGCCCTTTCAACGTTTTTCTTCACAGTTCGCCTTGAGCAAGCCCAGTGCTGTTCGAAGCCCGGCACCTGATGAATTGTACAGCTTTAGATTTGTGAGAGACGGTCTGTTTTTACAGATGAGGTTATTGCTGCTGAGAGAGAAAGAGAGGAAGTATGTTGGAAAGAGAATGTGAGAAAAAGAAAGAGATGATGAATGTGTTCAGAATAGAATAGTTTATACTACTGGAATAATAATAGCATGGAATGCTCAGATGATACAGCAGTGACCAAAAGGGATGTCTGGAGGAGATATATGCAAAGTTTGATTAAACTTTAATATTTTACAATATAAAGTTGTATTTGTTAACAACTAGTTAATGTGTTAACTAACATGAACTAACATAAGGTAGGCTAACAATGAACAATACTTAAACGTTGGAACTCTTAACATAAGTTAATGCACGTTGAACTAACATGAATAATTGCAAGGATTTATACTTGCTTACAAACTATATTGCTCATTGTTAGTTTATTTATGTTAGCTATTGCATTTACTATTGTTATTACTAATACAACCTTATTGTAAAGTGCTACCGATTAAAGGTATAAAAGGGACAAAACTGGAATGGGTATTTAATCAACAACATTATATGGAAAAACTACATTGAATATGGATTTTATTTTAATATAAAGTAAAAGCACAAACTCAAAAGCACACAGGAAATTAAGAGACAGTGACTACAATATAATCCCATTCATATTTTTTTACATTAAATCTTACAGTACATTACAGTCATGCTCCTAGCATTGACTCAGTTAGCTTTGTGCATATTGTGTTTAATTGTTTTTTTGGCTTCTTGAGTACTTCCCACACCTGAGATCAAGTTAACACTCCAGCTATATAACATGCGTACAAAAACTTGAAAACTTGTCAATATGTTAAAAAAGAGTAAAGACATCTGTGCTACAAAATATAAAAATATAAATAGAGTTTCGATCAAAAACGACTACCGCTACTACTGTACATTAGCACATCTACCAGTGCACATTGCATATAATATTTTATCCCATAATGCAATAATTAATTTTAACTTTCTATGTGACAAAACAAATTACGCATTACTATTTAATGTATTTTTGATCTTTTTACACTAATTTCATGCAAAATAAGCATTTTAATTTACATGATGATGGATGGACGAAATGAAACCTGAACATTTATATAAGGGGGTGTAAAAACAGTGTAACATACAGAACACTGTTTAAACTACTGTTTGAAATGTTTCATTACATACTGTACCACTCAATGTTTTCCATATTATTGTTTTGAAATGGTAGGAAATACACAGTTTACACTGCACAGTAAGCACTTTGCTCCATTTCAAACAGAGCCAGAGAGAAATTCCCTGATTAATATCCATTCATTGGTTACTATGGTGATGAACTCCTCCTTGGAACTGTGTGCTGAACAATTTATGTACAACTAAATCAGTGGTCATTAATTCCAGTTTACCGTTTAATTGCATTCAGCTGGACTGGGTTATGATGAAGGGAAAAGCACGCTCAGATATCCTCTCTCTTGCTCTCTCTCTCTCTCTCTCTCTCTCACGCACGCACGCACGCACGCACGCACACACACACACACACACACGAAGGTACAGCAGGTGTGTGCTGGCCTTTACCTCACACTTTCCACCTAGCAATGGAGTTTCACATAGTCTTCACTCTGTGTTGCTGTGTTATCGTTTCAGAGGAATCCCTAACTATTTTTGACACGTAGCATTTGACATGTTAATGAACGTCCACGGAAAAAACAGAAAACCCGACGAAGACGAGAACAGCTTTAGCGTTCATCTGTGCAGATGTGTTTGTGTTAGCGCATGCACCGCGGCTGGAAGGAGCTTCGGTTCATTTTGGCGAAACTGTAAAAAATCAACTGCTTTCACATGAGTCAAATTCAATCTTAGGCCGGACTCTGAGATGCTAAAGAAATCCACGGCCCCGGACCTCACAATGAGGGATCTATTACACCGACTACCAAAGAAATGTTCTTTTAATTAGCCACATTTATCTTTTTTCCATGTTTTGACAGAATTTCTTACATAAACATACAGCACAAAGAGAGACAGCGACACACAAAGCATGCTCATTTTTATGTTTGACAGAGCCACTCGGAACAAAAACATCGGTGACCCTGCTGTGCCGTTTTGGACCTCAATGGTTCATTTTGTCAGTTTTTCTACATGAGGTCACATCATCAGCACCTGCAAGGACTGGAGGTACATAAGAAAAAGATTAAACAACTGACTAAAAATAGTGGCTTAGCACACTTTAAGGAGGCCGAAGTTGCTATTTCAGGAGACCTAAATGAGAACTTTTTCTGTTTATTTTATTTTTATTATGCAACCATATAACAATTAATAGTGACCTGTGCCTTAAGTATGGACGGTTTCGAAGCAACAACATAAACGAATGGTTTTGTGGTCCAACTTTTGGTACACATCCTCAAAAAATAGAGTCCCTGCAGATTATTTCTGATAACAAGCAAAAGAAATAACAAGTAAATGACATTAACTAAAAATAATTAAAAGTATGTCTAGTCAGTATTATTTTGGGTTACCAGTACAGCTAAACTTAAATGCGACAAAGTTACACGACCCATTCAGCAATTATTAATAAAAAATATTAATATAAATTGATAGTAATATAGATTAAATTAAATATAAATAGTTCGATTATTAGCCACTAGCCAGACCGGGTGCTAACTGGGTGTTGTCTTGCTTGTGTTTGTGCACAAAATGACACAAAAGTTTGATCTTTTCCTCAGACAAGTTAAAATATGACTTTAGAATATCGCTTGTTTTAGTACTAAATGGAAAAACTGTATTTAGTACTTGGTCATCATTAACACATTTCTGTTGTTTCTTCCCCTCAGTGCCGACCACACGTTACTCACTGTATGACATGACATGAGTCACTTCAGTCCCTCAGTGTTCTCCGTGTGAGAAAAAAATCACAGCCATAAACTTTAAAGGCTCAGAGTTTATTTTGGAACTGGATTTGTGGTCTCATGCAGATATAGTGAAGCTGGCACCTCTAATTTCAAATCCCCCACCTGTCACCCACCGGGTATGTCTGGATGTGCTCAGCCTTCCTGAAAGCGTGATGAAGTGTATGCTGTAAGTATGTGCAAAAGCATATACCATGTGTAATTTCATATGATTTCAAATGTTAAAGTCACAGACAGTCTAGACTCGGGTGGGGTAAATGTAAAGTTTGTAAAACTATTTCTAGTTTTTTGTGTGTGTCTAATAGTTTCTATGGTTTCGTACGACGTTCGGAGTAAAAATTGGCATCGCTAAAGCACACATATGAGTAAACAAGCTTTTTCCATTATAAGGGTGTAGTTCCAGCATTTCCCAACAGGGGCAAACATAGGTTACACTAACCAGCCAAATTTCGACCTCCTGGTCCGTACCCAAATTTGCACCCATGGGGAATCTGTATGAGAGGGTGTTTGAGTTAGAGAGTGAGTTCCCCTAAACACTTCTTTACAATGTACAGGTGTTGCTTGTGGAGTGAAGGGGTGTCCTGTGCCATTCTCTTAGCTGGCTGAGATGGCATAATGGGAACTGCCAGCTGTGATGGTCATTACAGCACCAGTGAAAAAGACGGAGGCTGTTTTTCTTCGGGTGGGTGTGCAGCTGAACTGATTTTTCATTTACATGTTTTAAGTAAGATGAAGGAGCTCCCCAAATGGGTTTGAGCCGTGCATTAGCAGGAGTGGATGCGTGGTATTTTTCAAGTGTTGCTCTTTGTCACCGCCAAATTGTTTTAACACGCCTCTGCGTTCGGCTCTATTAAAGGAATGAGGTCTGGAAGCATGTTTAGGAAATGATTGTTACAGAGTACGTTTCACAGTGATCGAATAAGCGTTTTGATTCGTCGTTAAAGGGAAAGTAAAAATTCAAAGTCTTCATTATTTTTTGTTCTGTTGAGCACAAAAGTAAATATGTAGGATAGCAAACAGATAAAAAAAATTGTAAATAATGAGAAAAATTGTACAAAACTTTTGCATGCTACTGTATGTTGTTGCCGGTAAAACCATCTATACAGTTATATCATAATCATTCTTGGTGTGAATGGGTCTTAACTTATTATTTGTTATTTTTTCCACAACTCAGAATAATAGTAAACGCTGAAAAGCATGGCATCTTTAAATAGTAGTCACCCTTTGAGTTTTTTTAATCTATACGGGGCTCTTTTTTTTAAAACTTTTTTTTAAAACATTTTAGTCTTGTAATGAAAGAAATATATATGTTATGGCACCATAATATTTTGTTCACAAAACGAATTTTGAACATGTAAGCAAACATCTCCAGCTCATAAGGTTTTAAAGATCATGGGAAACATTTCAGTCAAGTGACCTTAAACTTTGACCGGTATTGGAGAACTGAATCCATGACCCTTGGCATCGCTAGTGCCACACTTTATCAGCTGAGCTACAGGAACGCCTTTATTAATCAAATCTATTTTTGTGCCTATAAAATTTCTCCCCGTTATGGTGCACATGAGAATTCATATACATGAGGTCCTTGCAGGATATTATCTGGCATGAAGTTCACCAGATACATTTTCTGCAAAACACCCACAAACGTTACTCATTTTAAAGAAACTCGGAATACGTATAGGCTTAAATCAGGACCATTAAAGTGTCACGATCAACAGTAGATATTGTATAATTTCACAGGCAGAAACCTGAACGCAATGTAGTTAGTGAGGTTAAGTCAGAACTTAGGAGACCGCAGGTACTCGCGGGAGCGAGTGACCGTGCGCACGGCCTTCTCTGTGTAATTGTGAAATGAGAAAGTTGCTTGGCTGTGACTTCTAAAACCTATCACTAATGGCATTAAGACTTTGAGCGCTTTAACGGCGGCCGTGCCAAACTAGAGGAGTGGGAGAAAGCGAGAGGTTGAATGTATTGCAGATGGCACAACTCTATTCTGTAACCAAACCATCTGGAGTTTACTTAAACTGATGACTTCATTATCAAACACGGCTGCTGCCAAATACTACCCCTGCCATGCTCACACATACGTGTGCTGACTGACACACGTGCTAATGGCGACAGACAGATACAAACACACACACACACACACACACACACACACATACAAACACACACACACTGGCATGATTCAGCTTATGGCACTCGCATAGCAGTTTGCAGAAAGTGTCGCGGGTGTCGATGTGCGCACATGTGTTCGACTCTGGCACTGGCAACAGTTTAAGTATCGTAATTTGATGACATAATAATGTAAAATAGGCGCCTGTAAGCGACCCGGGTACCTTTGACCTCTCACACAAGGGTCACGCTGGGACCTCCTCTGACCCAGCCTTGTGAGTTTTTGCATCAGCGTCAGAAGTAATGATTTGACCTACTGTAATTTGTTTGGGGGGGCCTCCTCTGAGACACCTGCAGGAACTGGGCGGGTTCGGGGCGAACTCAGCCAAGTTCTTGCCAATTAAATCATTGCGGCACCAATTTTTCCAGCACTAGCCCTTCCAACACTGAAGTGTTGTGGTAATTGATGTTCATTACATCAGAACTGCGTATTTTTTTAACCCGTGTTAGATTTGTTGTACATGTGGTTTTGGCTGGTATTTTTTCTCATGCAGCTCTGTGTCTGAACGGGCAGCTACCGACAGAGGATCTAACCACAAGTTGTACTACAGGCTTGAATGAAACACATGCTTTGTTTGACACTGCTTTGATCTTTCACGCTCAGTTTCAACGACAGCTTTAAGAAAAAATGTAGGGGATGTATGTGGATAGCATGAATTTTGACTTTGCCAAATTTAAACTCACATTGTTAAGATCACTTCTAAAAATGATTGCTTACATGTCTTTGTTCTGCTGAACACAAAGGAAAATATTTGGAAGAATGTGAATAACCAAACAGATTTCATCCCTTATTGACTGCCATAGTAGGGAAAATAAATACTATGGGAGTCAATGAGGGATGAGATCCATTCTTCCAAATATTTTCCTTTGTGTTTAGCAGAACAATGAAATGTATACAGGTTTGGAACAATCTGAGGAGGAGTAAATGATGACAACATTTTCATTTTTGGGTGAACTGTCCCTTTAAAGAATGCTGGTAACTAAACAACATTGCCTCCTATTGACTTCTGTTGTATGGACACAAAACCACTGAGACATTTCTCAAAATATCTTCTTTTGTGTTTAACAGAAAAAAAATCATATTCAGGTTTTTAACAGCATGAGGGTGAATAAAACTATTTTTCTTTTTGGGTAAACTGCCTTTAACTATAAATAGGAGTGTCTGCACAATTGCCTTATATATAGTGACAGCTCAAGAATACACAATATGGGGTTATACACACAGAGCATCCTCACACTTTCCCTCTAGTATGTACTACATTTTCATTGAGATTACATTTATATATTATTGTAATTAAAGAGTTCTCCATCCGTGTTGTGCCTCTTTAACAATACCTCGGTGCAGGGGAGTGGACCCAGTTAATCGTGTGCGCACTTGTAATGATTGCTGTAATCGTAGAGTTTTTTTATCTGGCCAGCGGTTGTTCTCCGCACCGGTTTCACACTTTCTCTTCACACGTGTGAGGGATCCAGGTGTCATGCCCTCCGCCTGCCGGCTCGGCCCCGCGAATGAGCCCCAAACAGGAACGCTAGGGTGGAAAGAAAGCCCAAAAGGTTCACAAGTCACTTGATTATGGCCTGGCGGACACAGCTGCGGTTTGTGCCACTTCATAAAAATTGTCATCTGGTTCACAACATACAGCAGAGTTGCGCTGTTACATGGCATTGTGGGATAGGTGCAGTTTCTGCGAGGCAAAGCATTGGTGGAGAACGATTGAAACAGGTCCATATTCAGGATCCATTTTGTAGTTATTATCTTAAAGTATAAATATGAAAAATGTTAAATGCACATATGAAACCTTTATTTTGAAAAAACAAACCTGTGGCACATGACAACTTGCCCCAATAAAATGTCAACATAAACTTACCTGTATGACTTTCTTCTGCAAAACACAAAAGAAGATATTTTGAAGAATGTTGGTAACCAAAATCCGTTGGTCGCCATTCACTTCTATTGTCTATAACACAAAACCAATGCAAGTCAATGGGGACCAACAGTTTTCGTTTACCAACATTCTTCGAAATATTTTCTTCTGTGTTCTGTAGAAGTCATACTTGACAGAAGGGTGTGTAAATGGTGAGAGAATGCACATTTATCAGACTTTTATTTTGTGTAACATACAAATGCACTGCTAGAATAAAGCAATAATTGGACTTGACAAAAAACTCGATAGTTACTGAGATTTTGTTCATTATATCACAGTATTTTACTGATATGATTTTTATCATCATGGTTGTAATATTAATTGTGATTTATTGTGATATATTTATGCTGCACGCTGTAGAGTAAGCTTTTAGGGGAATGGACCAGGTTGGGTTACTCTAACATTTATAACCATTAAAATGTTGGCCTGGACTGACTTGCGTGAAATTAAACATTTAACGAATGTTTTCATAATTCATATTTTTGTATACACAGTTGTGACTGCAATAAACTCTCCAGCACATGATCACATGGACATCTGTATGAAAGCTTTTTTTAAGTATAGCTCCCTTTCACCACAGCTACCTCGCTGCCTATTGCCTACATATACAGCTCTCTTCCAAGGTAACATCCTTACTGTCAAGAGAGTGACAGATCTGGAGCATTCTACATAGGCAACACTTCTGTGTGCTTGTAAGATAATAGAACAACATTCTGATAAGCATTAAACTACAATGCTTTAAATGCCTTAATATGTCGTCTCTGTAGGCAGCTCACTAGATGTTTAGAACGGCGCGTGTGAGACTGATTACGGTTTATTCATTCCTGTTATAATGATAAAGATGCAACAGCCAAATGGTGCTCTGAACAACTAAATAAATACATTTTTGTTCTTTCAGAGTGCATGACCTCTTAAATCTGGCACGGGGTCCGTGTGTCACAAATGCCCAAAGGTTGTATCCGTTTCTTTTATAACTGAAGTTAAGATGTTTCTCTCTCGTAATTTGTTTGTGAAAGAAAGTGAAGTTCTTTTAAATGCCATTTGTCTCTGGCTGCTTAAAGGTTCAGCTCAGGGCTGAACAAAGCGAGCTGTCAACCGGTCAAGGTCTCACTTCATAATTAACTTCTCCTGGGGCACACTGGCCATGTGGCCATGTAGACCACAGTGAATACGGGCTCTCTCTCTCTCTTTCTCTCTGTATGTGTCTCTCGCTCTATTACGCTCTCTGTACTTGAAGAACGTTCACTTCAACTTCTCTGGCAAAGACGGGATTTTTGTCACGATGACTTGTTGATACTGTATTCTGAGGTTTGCTATGTTTGCAAAACGGGTTTAAGAAGATGAGTGTGCTTTGCCAAAAAGTTTTTTTCTTTGTGTGGTTAAGATAGACATAGAAAAATCAACCCGTTGGAAAGTAAAATGACAAATGAGATCTCTTTAATGTCGTATTTGTTTTCTCCAGATAGCAATGAGAACATATGGGTACAAA
The DNA here is from genome assembly GCA_026939265.1 of Oreonectes daqikongensis. Classification (NCBI taxonomy): domain Eukaryota; kingdom Metazoa; phylum Chordata; class Actinopteri; order Cypriniformes; family Nemacheilidae; genus Oreonectes; species Oreonectes daqikongensis. The sequence goes on from JAOTQM010000311.1 coordinate 3,668,471, forward strand.
TGGAGGATTTTGCTTATATGTCCTGCCTCTCAGATTGGTCTCTTGGGGAAAAAGGCATCAGTTTTCCTCCACGTGTCTTCTCGAAAGTTTTGGAAGACATCTCAATATCTAAAACTGTGCCAAAGATTTGCCAAAGTCTGCACTACGTGAGTACACTGTAAAAAATGTTTTTCTGCCATAAACTACAAATTCACCTCACAGTCATTTCAATATAGACATGAACTGAAATTGCTTCAACATAAAATATGAAAAACAATTGTACAATTTAAACATTTCTCTTCTAAAACCAGATTATTTGGTGTATGCTTTTTGTACTTCACCCGCTGTATGTCAGCCAGTTTTGTATTTGCTTATAAATAAAAATTCTTTACTTTATTTTTTTTACTTGGAAAGTGTGTTGAGCTGTTAAAGACTTAAAGATCTTATTTGAGTATTAATAAGTAATATTGACTTGGCAGACCCAAATAGCTTTAGCCTGTAGCTTTTCTATGAAACTCTTTTTCGTGCTCTCAGTGAAAAGTGATTTTCATGAGAATATTCGTGATTTTATTAGAGAATAAAATAAGAAAATATGCAAGAACAGCAACGAGAGAAAGACCTGTGGGGTGACTATCCAGTCGGGTGCTCAGTGATGTTTATCGGTTCGCCGTTGCCACCCAGGTCTCCCTCAAGAACACCCGGACTGGAATTCCATTGCGGCTTATCAGAGCCCCCATCTCTGTACAGGAGGGGCGAGTTTAGAGGGTTTGTGTGTGTGTGTGGGGGGGGGGGTCATTGTGCAAGTCTGGATTAGGTGGAGAGGAAGCACACTGTTGGGGTTAGTGGTTCATTAGTGTTTACTAACAATCGCTGGATGTCAGAAAGGTCTCAAGAGAAGAAAAGATGTTTAGGTGGAGAGATTGGTTTTTAGGGTCATGTTTTACAACTTATTACAGAAAGAGATAAAGGATTAGCCCCCGTCTCTTATGCACACGCGCGCGCACGCACACTCTCTTTTGCTCTGTGGCTCGATCTGGAACTGATCTTAGTGAGTGACCTGTAGCTTGATTAGGTCACTACAACACAGCCGATCTGTGGTGGCTGTAGAGGAGTTTGACTCTAATGGTCGCTAATCCAACTAGCATGCTCTCAAAGCATGTGGCTCACTTTCTCTCTTTACCTCACTGCTAGCTAGAGGTTAAAACCATTAGGTTTTAAAGTCGCCATCATTAAATGTTACCTATGGTATCATCAGTTGTTTCCCAGGTCAGATTGAGCTCCTAAGAGGACAAGATACAGATCTCTCCAGCCTACATGCTTCACCAAGCAAACAGTTTGAAGGGGTTTCAAAGCATTGTGAATTATTTAAACATTTGTTTTATATATGATGTTAAATTGTTCAACTTTGGCATTGTCACTGTCACCAGTATGTTACAATAATATGAATGTGAGATAGATATTTTGTCATTATATAGTTATGAAAGAATAAGTTACAATTAAATTTTAATATTTCATTTGTAGTAGTGATAATTATATTATTTGCAGCATTTTATAACAAAAAAGTATTATACTTAGGATCCTTTTTCCTGTATATTGCACAGTTTGTTGTCTTTGCAACATCAATTTTCTATACAAGAGCTTTTTTAACGTACAGTCACAAAAATAATTAACAGACCGCTTTAAAGCATCATTTTAGTTTTTCTGAATTTACGATTTGTGACTCTTTTGTAGTAATAGCCAGTATGGGTCAAAATTAGCCATTTTTCTTTTATGCAAAAAATCATAGGATATGAAGTAAAGATCATTTTCCATAAAGATAGTTTGTAAATTTCCTACCGTAAATATATCAAAATTTTATTTTTGTGAGTAATATGCTATGGTAAGGATTTCATTTGGACAACTTTAAAGGCGGTTTTCTCAATATTTTGATTTTTGCACCCTCAGATTCCTGAGTTTTAAATAGTTGTATCTCGACCAAATATTGTCATATCCTAACAAATCATACATCAATAGAAAGCTTATTTATTTTTTATAGCTTTAAGATTATGTAAAAATCTCAATTTCAAAAAAAACAAAACAGAAAAGGTGCTCTGTGTTTTTTCAGACTTCAAATAATGCTTATATTTATGCTTATAAAATGCTTATAAAGTTTATATTTAAGCAATACAACAGCCATATTTGTTCATCATATTCAATTCAACAGACACTGGACTGGAATGACCACAATACATCTAATGCTGGTTTGAAATGAAAAGTTGGTGTGGTCTCTTAAATTTTTCCATGGCAGTATGTCTCATAGGTCTAAAAGGTGTTTTAGTTAATCCAAAAAAGCAAATTCTGCCTTCATTTTCTTGTCATTTCAAACCTGTATAATTTTCTTCTGCAGAACACAAAAGAAGATATTTTGAAGAATAAAACTAATGCAAGTCAATGGTACCGCCGTTGTTCAGTTGTTCACCAACATTCTTTTAAACATCTTTTTTTTTGTTCTGCCGAAGAAAGAAAGTCATACAGAAAGAGAGTAAATGATGACAGAATTGTCATTTTTGGATTAACTCTCCCTTTAAAGGGGTGCTTTAGCTCAACCTAAAACAGTACAGATCAGCAGGGTTAACCTGATGTATTATTGCGAGTCAGCAAATCTGGAGCAAATCTCAAGTAAGCTTCATCTAGAAAGCAAATGCAGCATTCTTCTCTTGGGGGTTTGGGGAATGTCTCCATAAAACTTGTTTTATTGCCCAGTTTTAAAGACCATATTTTACATAGTAAATAGGTGCACCTTTCATACTGAAATTGAAAATGCAAGAATGGTTACGCATGAACTTCAAAGACACCAGCTGAACATATCTGATAAAGAGAAACTTCTATCATCCATTTGTTCTCTTTTGGAGACAGGTGAGAGGTCAAATCTATTTTCTTTTGTGATTGTATTGAAAGGCGTGCTGGTATAAGTGTGTTTTGTTTTAGATATAGCATGCAGGAAAGCTTTAACAAAAGCTTTTAAAAATAAAGGTGCTTAAAAGGTTCCTCACAGCGATGCCATAGAAGAACCATTTTGGTTCCACAAAGAACCATTTAGTGAAAGAGATTTTTGTGTTAAAGGTTCTTTATTAGACAAAAAAGGTTCTTCGATGCTATAGAATGCCTTTTGAAGCACCATTGTTTTTAAGAGTGTGATGGCAATTAAAACACCTAGTTTAAATTCTCCGAAAAAATATTGTATGTATTATTTTACACATTATGTAGTTTACCTGTGACTTTGGTCAAAGTATATAATAGTGATTAGTTTTGACAAAAAGATCTGTGTTTTCACAACATATGAGATTTTTTATTATTTAAATGGTCTTAAGTATTCAAATGTGTTTTATAAGGTACAGTACAATTATTAAAGGGATAAATAAAAATAAATTCATATTCTGTCATCATTTATTTAACCTTAATTTGATCCAAATTTCTTTGTTTATTAATTTAAAGAATGTGGTAAACCAAACAGATTTGGGGCGCCATTGACTACCATAGTGGATTTTTTTCTCTTTCAAATATCTTTTTGTGCTCAGCAGAACAACAAAATGTATCCAGGCTTGGAAGAACTAAAGGGTAAATGATGATGGGTATTTTCAGGTAATTGTATCACTTTCATTCTGTTGCCCCCAAACAATATTATAACAATTTAATATTTTTGTTTAGGAATTTTACATTGGCTTTTAAAATGTTACTTCTCCTAGCTGTTGTTGTTAGAAGTTAATGATAGAGTTAATGTAAGGTTTCTAACTTACCTCATATAGTGTAAAAAACATGCCCTGTTAAATGAACTGTATCCCAATGCAATACTATACAATGTTCAACTACAGTAAAAATACCCCCTAGACTCCTTTGTTCGATTTGAAAAGAGATTTAATCGGTTGTGTTTCTGTGTGTATTTTAGCAAAAGACACAATAGGCAATAAGCTGATTTCAGTGTGGTAATGGCTTTTGAAGTTATGTATCCTGGCTCATTCCTTAGCTTGTGGTGGGCCGTGACCCCGAGCTAAAGAGGTGGATTGTGTATATATTGTGCTTGTGTGTGCGCTAGATTGTGTCTATGTGAAAGTGTGTGTGTGCACGGAGGAGAGAACAAAAACAGTACAAAGTTGACGGTCAGTGTTTCTGACTTGATAGCCAGCTTGCCCTCTCGTTCACCTTTAATCCCTGATGTGACTGGCCAATGAAGGGGTCACAGAATGGTACTGCAGGGTTTAACCCAAATGACTCGATGGACTGTGGAAATCCCATGTAAAATTGTGTCACTCATTGGCAAACACGAGGCATTTCCGTTCTTGGCTGGTTTGAAGCAGGTATCAGAAAAGGCATGGTGAAGAAGTGCAAAAATATAGACGGCATTAAATTGCACGAGACAAAAATGAAAAATGGATGGTGTCAATGCTGAAACTGATGAAAAATCATTGGAGGGTGGTCTGTTTAGTTCATTTCTTGAAGGTCTGTCTTTCTCTCTCTCTCTCTCTCTCTCTCTCTCTCTCTCTCTCGCTCTCTCTCTCTCTCTCTCTCTCTCTCTCTCTCTCTCTGCTGATGTGGAAACAGCATAAAAGAGCCAATTAAAATTTGGGCAAAAGCCTCATTAGCTCACTTTATGATTAATAACGGTTGCTTGGTTGTCTTAGCAACAACCTGTATGCGTAATGTGCCTTCTCTTATCGTCCTGATTCTGACTGACAAACACAGACAGACAGACAGACAGACAGAGAGATAAGGTTGTATATAGGATTTTAATCGTCCTGTGTGTATTCGGGGCTAATAAATTTGTAGAATCTGGACCCCCGTCCAACACTATTCTCTTGGACGTTGTAAATTACATGCTCAATAACAAATCTCACAGAATTTTGCTATTTCACAATCGGCTGGACTATGTATTTAAACAGCTGCTGTGAAACTTCAGCTGATCACTGTGAACCGTCTTGTCACAAAATAGTTAGAGCGTAACATTAAGTGTAATGGTGAGTCTCTGAAGGATGAAGTGCAAACAGTTTTTTTGGAGCCTCTAAGATAATTTAGGGTTTGTGACACTGTATGTCAACACTTTCTGAGGAAGAAAGCTCCAATTTCCAAATGAGAAATGTTTCTGGAAAAAGATGTTGTTTTTAACCAGTATAAGACCAAGGCAGGGTAAAACTATAAGCACCAGAGCTGTAAATCTTTAGTGTAGACAGTCACCTTTCAAAACACATTAGAACATTGACAAAAATAGCATAACGCTAGAATAAAGAAACCAAAACACAGCTTTTCTAGCTTGGTTTGATGGATCACTGCTAGAAGCAATGTGGCGATTTTAGCGGCATCTAGCTGTGAGGTTGTGAATTGCAACCAACGACTCACTCCACCGCTCACCCCTCTCTTTCGAAGCACTACGGTAGCTGACGCAGGATTAAGATGTTGTCATGTTGTCGCTTCTTTGCTAAATAGCATATTTACGAAATGCGCTCTGTGGAGCAATTTGTCCCTTTAGGGCTACTGTAGAAACAACATGATGAATTCTATAAAGGGGACCTGCAGTGTATGTAGATAGAAATAGCTCATTCTAAGGTAATAAAAACATAACGGTTCATTATGTAAGGTCTTTATACACCTCTGAAGACATAGTTATGGATATTATATTGCATTTCTGTCAATAGATCCTTTCTTAATATTACACACAGCAGAACGCCAAGTTCAAGACCAAAAAGAGAAAAAATGATAAGATGTCATGAGAAGAGAGTCCAAAAAGGCCAAATTGGGATGTGAGTGAGGTGCGGAGAACAGTCTGGCTAAATAAAGCAGCTCCATTAGGGACCGAAGGCAAGAGTGCCCGCTCTTCAAACCTGCCTAATGGGCCGACCTGGACTTTCATGTGATAAATGTTGTTTATATTAGGGCTCAGGACTCCTACATTACTGTCCTTTAAATGCCTCTTGGCCTAGTTGAAGTTAGGTGTTTCTAAATACTTGAGGGTCCTCTTATGGAGTGGTTGTGGAGAACGGAAAAGGATGGTAATTGAACAGGAGTAGGTGAAGTAGTGGAGTGTAGAATGGAAAGTATGTGGCTGTCGTGGTCACCCGGAGGTTCTTAAGCAATGTGGATCTTACCTGAGTGTGGGCTGTTGAGAGCAAACACTGCCCCCTTAAGGCTTGGGTACGCTACTGCTTGTTGTATGATCAGGTGTGGACGGATAAACAAAACCTAAAAAGTAAGTGTTTTATTGATGTAAAGAATATTATTTTACTCATTTATTTATGTTATTCTGTGCTAATAAGAAAGGTTTGAGGATCAGTTTGTCACCAAATGCAAACTCATGATTATTTCCAGACAGGTTTTTCGAACACTCTCCTCCATCATACCTTCTTTCTGAAATGTTATTTTATCCTTCTGCATTTTTTAAATAATGATCAGGACTTTTAACTAATATATAAATGAGCTTTAAAGAGATTTAAATTTGGTGGTTGACTACCCAAAATACATATTCTGTCATTATTTTTACTCAAGTTGTTCCAAATCTGTATAAATTTTTTGTTCTGAAGAATGCTTGTAACCAAACAGTTCTTAACTACCATAGTAGAAAAATTACAGTCAAAAGTGCCCCAGAACTTTTGCTTTCCTACATTCTTCAAAATATGTTTTTTCAACTGAATTGATTTTCCTACTATGGTAGTCAATAGTGGCCAAGAACTGTTTGGTTACAAGCATCCTTCCAAATCGTTTTCTCTCTGTTCATCAAAACAAAAATTGTATACAGATTAGGAACAACTTGAGGGGGAGTAAATGAAGACATTACATTTTTCGGTGAACTGTCCCTTTAGCTAGACGTTTAAAAACTCTCTTTAGGGACTCAACACAAGTCCTTTCCATCATGTCATGACGCTTTCCACGAGACGTGAATTGGTACCATAAGAGTGACTGGGTTTTGACTTGCAAAACAATGACTTGGACCCGTGTGTGGCGTTAAAGCTCAGCGCCGCACTCCATTTGGTTATGCGAGAGCACAGCTGCATGGCAGCGTGCCTTCGCAGGTCAGCTGACGCCTCAGTGGGCCGCGGAGCAGTATGGATGTGTATACTGATACTATTATGAATCGTAAGAGACGAAGCTTTACACATATTTGACAGCAGGGAAAACGGTTTTGGATTCAGCACGCTGCAGTCTGCCTGGCTAACAAGGTCTCTTTTGGCTTGTGGTTTCGATTTAGGTGAGATTCTCCTATTCCTGCTGCGTTCGAACAAAAGGAGCTGCTCCGGATATACCAGAAGCACGAGTCAATAAGCAATATGAAGCCCGTCCGCTCTGCACAGTACGCACATTATAACCTCCCAAACTTAATTCAAGTCATGGTTGGAGAGGCGGTGTTACTTGACAACAGACTACTCAACACCGTTTCCTAAGAAACAAGCTAGTGGTTTCTTGTTTTTAAATATATGATTATCTTATAAACCCTCAGGGAGGCTGTTGCGCACAGAGCCAAAAAGTAAAAAGGGGGAAAAAATTTTGTTGAAAAGACTGACGATGCAGCCCATGGAATGAATCAGAACAACACGTGTGAAGCGTAAAAAGCTCATCGCGGTCGATCAAGCAGATGAAACTCAGGCTGGTTTCTCTTTCCAACCTGAACCTATGGATTTTTATTTACCAAGCAGGTGAAGGATATTTTTACGAGGCATGTCATATAAACGGTAAAGGAAAGATTTGCTGATTTTTAAAGATGGTTGTATTTCTAATAACAAATGGAAGTAATTAGCCTTTCACAGAGGAACTTTGGGAATCAGGTCATTTGGAGAGCCGAGTTGTTTCCTATACAAGTGTCAGACTTTTGCAATTGACAGTCATGTTTCAAAGGAAGTAGAATTGCATCCATGTGGATTCGCTGGGATTCGAAATGGTGTGAGGGAGAGAAAGAGGATCTATAGGCAAATAGCAGAAACAGGACACAAAGTAGACTTCGGAAACTCAGACTTAATTAAGAGTTGGGAAAATGCCAAGCAGACAAAAGTAATTGTTAGAATTTATCTTGGCCAATGCCATTCCCATATGTGCTGACAACATGTTATGATTTAGATTTCGTTATGACATAAACATAGATTGACCTAGATGTGGGAGAAATACGGCAAGACCATTATAAACACCCATTCCTTACGTAACAATAATATTATATGGTACCTTATGTAAAAATCAGGATCTCTGGATGAATGTGCAAGTAAATGTGTTCAACATATAGAGCACATTCCAAAGGGCGTTGCAAGTGAAATCACTCAGTTGCTTTCACTTTTTCACACTTAGAAGCCTGTGAAAGTCCTAAGCTTTTGCCCATGTTTATTCGCTCAATTAATTGCCCATTTGGCTGTATATGACCCTTAGGAGAGCAATGAAATGTGTCTTTAAATCTATGTATGTGTTGATATTATTTCATATCAGGCCCCTTCCTCTCGGGATTGTGCAGAAATATGCCAAGCCAAATGTTAATGAGTCCCACCTGTAACACTGCGAACACTCTTTACTCATTGGCACTTGTCTAAATGAACAAAGCGTTGCATATGAAAACACACAAAGCTCTGCTCCAAAATCTGAGGATATAGGCAGAAACTTTGTATGCCGTGTAAATGATGCATATGGAAGACTGTACTCATACGTTTAATAGGGTTTTGTTGGTAAGTTATTAAGATAATGATGTAAAACAATAAGCATACAAATATAATAATATATGTTATATATATATATATATTTTTTTTTAATTGAATCGTTTTTGTTTCATTCTGTGAACTACTTTTCACAAAATTTCATTTATTTGCAGAAAATGAAAACTGGTCAAATTAATTTCAGAACTTGAATACTGTAAAGAAAATAAGTTTATATTTTTAAACAACACAATATGTATGTTTTTAAGCAAAGAACTGATTAGCTTTCTAACCTCACCTCTCAGGTAAAATTCATGCCTCTTTTAACCTCTTTTTCCAGAGCGAGAAATTTGGATTTCTGAAAAAAAGTACTTTCCCTTCACAATAAGGCGAATGGCAGTCAGTGTCACTAATTTGGCAATCGTTCCCATGATGCTTTTCCTGGGTTTCGTATGAGCTGGTGCTGAAAGATAGACTGTTTATTGCCCTCGTTGAAGGAAGGTTAGGTTACAACTAAGGTTTCATTAGCATTAAATCACAGTGCAAGCCATCCACCCCCAGCAGGACAGTGATTTTCTTTTAGCCCCCAAGCTGCTATTCCACTGGTCTGTGGGGGGGGGGGGGCGGGCTCTTCAGATTGACTGAATGCTTGAGATCGCTGGCTCTTGTCCTTCAGGGTCTTTTTTGCCTTCGGTAAGACTTAGCTCTTAATTGTGTGACTAAACCAATTGTTCTCTTAATTGATGCCACTTAACCTCTTCAGCGGACTCCCCTCAGGTGTGCCACAGGTGAGTACCCTGAGTTCCATGCAGAACCTGATAGATAAGCGACGATGCTTGAATTTACAACGATGTAGTTTTGATTGTTATTCATGATCAAGAAAAGGGTTAAAAACATTTTGATCTGAATGCGTATTCAGGCATATGTGATTTTTTAAAGCTTTGTAGACAAAATGTGGCAAAATTATTAACATATTAATTTACTTGATTACAACATTTTCACACACGCGCCTGGCCCGAAGTTAACTTCCAGTCTGTGTTTGTTTATTAATCTGGCGTGGCTAATAATATAACTATTTATATAACATTTTATTTATATGAATATTAGTTTATATTAATTGTCATTTATAATAATTGTATTAGCTAAATAAACAATTTGTTGAATAGGTCGTGTCGTCTTCTTGTTTACTGATAACCCAAAATATTACTGACTAGACATACTTTTAACTTGCTAGCTAATGTAATTTACTTTTTATTTCTTTTGCTTGTTATCAGAAATAATCTGCAGGTTCTCTATTATTTGTGGATGTATACCGGAAGTTATGTTTGGGCCACAAAAGCATGCATGCGCAGTAACATTTCTTTATGTTGTTCCTTCGAAATAGTCTATTCCATAAGTTTAATATTGTGCAGTAAATAAATACATTTATTTAATAGTAAATTAATGGTCAGTGACCCTAAAGGATTAAGCATCAGTAAGAGAATAAAAGGAAGTAATAAACTTGAAGTTGCATTCTTGTGAATTTACTTTTAGTTAGAAATGAGATAAAGTCTCATCTCACTGGCTGTTGCCATAATAGGCCATAACATGAATTGACTGCTCGTAAATATAAATATTTGAATATGAACCTGCACACAGGGAAATGACCTCGTGAAATAGCCGAGGTAAAATTCCCTCCTCAGAATTTACGACTGCTACGGGTATAGCCAATACTTTTATTGTGGTCTTACAGTAGATCTGGTCAATTGTACATGAATGCCAGGAGCTATGAGGACTATAGGGTTGCAGGAGAGAAATATGGATTTGATATTTCCATGTCTTTTTTCCTAACCCTCTGAAGTAGTATTTTATAGCTGACAAATCTTCCGTCAGTTTCCCTTAGTTTCCATCATTTATTGTCACAAAACGCGCGGGGCTGCGGCAGAGAGGCTTTGAAGAGCCTGTTCCCTCAAAATTGTGGAGCACCTGTGAAACCGTTTCATTCTCAGAGTGGCATTTCAACATTAATTCCTCATTTTGATGAATTCACAGGCCCACAGTGTACCGCTGGGTGGAGGTGCAGGATCCCCGAGCTCAAGTGAGATGTTCCAGAAAGAAACGCCCTCCGACGGAACGGAAAAAACGCGAGCTCCGGCCAAGGTTTATTTTCACCTGAAGCAGCCATTTGTCTTGGCGTTTGCCCAGCGCTAAACCGCTGTGTATGTTTCTATGGTCTCGGCGGACCTGAGTGTGCACCTCAACCACTTAATGTGGTAGGAGAACCGAAGATCCCGTAATAATCTTGAAATTGTGAAACCACACCATTTCCTCACACCGAGGCTAACATGAGAAAAGCACATTTCCTAAAGCTCTGGCCATTCAATACTGGCGTGAGAATGCCAAATCATCAGCCGTACTCGCAGTTAATCACATAGGGGTACGATGAGGTACTTGACCTCAATGAGGTTGCGTGTCTTCCGAGAGAAAGTCTTGGATTCACAGATTCGTGCCACTTTAACGCCTCGTCTGTTTAAACGCAAAGTGAGGGTCACATTTTTACAAGGATGAGGCCCCGAGGGCTGACCCGATCCGTATCTGATAAAATCGAGAGTTAATCCCTCGTCTTGTCGCTCTCCTGCACAGCAACGGGACCGAAGAGGCTGACGCATTCCTCGTGCCTCATTTGAGAGAATGGGATAGAGCGGGATTACAGGCTGCTTTTGAGACAAGCCATCGCACAACCGGAAAATAAAAAATACAAGACAAAAAAATATAGACCATCGTTCTCGGGAGCTTCTCCAGGATAGTAACCTTTCTGGAGAACTTCCTGGAACATAACTTGGGATTAAACCCATGTCGCTGACATAAGGAAGGCTCTGATAATTTATGGGAGGGATTTAACTGTGAGGCCATGGTTGCATAAGGAGGGGATCGTCTGTGTTGGTCCTCTCTGATTAACTGTAAGTGGATGCAAGGTCCACATGTTATCACAACCATATGGGGTATAGGTTATGAACATTACAATTTAGTGTCTGCGTGACCTTTAGAAAGCATGTCCTTGAATCACCACTGCAGTGAAGTATGGCACATAATTGCAGATCAAAACAAGTCCGAGTTTGTTGTTATTGCAGAGGCATGATAACATACTGTATATGTCCCGGAAGTTGTTCCTGATGGGCTCTGGATATCTGTGTGTGCAGATTCTTTCATAATTTACTCACTCTTAGATCATTCCAAACGTGTATGACTTTTTTTTTTTGCAGAACACAAAAGAAGACTGAAACGTGTTCCACAAAAGAAAGAATCATATACGGGATTTGAACAACATGAAACGACTTTCGAAAAAGACACCAAATCTTCTTTTTGGTTACAGCAGAAGGGGTTCTTCAGTTATTCTGCAGTCAGTTCAGAATATGTGTGTGGATTTAGCAGTGCGCTCGAACATATGTGAGAAGAGAAGGGTGGAGTTGGACCCCGAAGCTGTGTGTGATCAGACTACTGATCGTGACTGGACGGTGAGGCCCCGACAAGGTGGGTCCCAGGCCTGCAGCGGGGTCCTGGGGAGTCATTCCGAATGCTGTCCATGACATAGCACCGGGCTGATGTGTGCGTGGTGTGCATGCTTTCCTGCTCTCCTCGCCCCGCCTGTCTCACCTCTGCCACAATGGAAGTGCTGGAGTTTTGACAGCTGGGTTTGGAGCGCTCTGATGGCGGTCTGGGGGAAAAGGGTGTGTGCTCGACATGTGTGGGAGATTGTGCTTTCACATCAGGTGTATGTGGAGTTCTTTGTGGGTAATTGTCCAACAATGGGGACTTTTTGACTTACAAAAGACTGATAATTTGAAAACACTTTCATTTTCCACGAATGATTTATTTCAAGATTGTATTTGTCACACACAGTTATATAAATATACAACTTGCAATGAAGTAAAATCTGGCCAATTCCTAAAATATAAAACTAAACTAACATATGCAGTAAAGTACAAGATAAAGCTGAAGTGAAGTTTGGAAAAACAAAAACATATTGAAAGTTAAGTACAGTATATTTACATTTAAATGGGAGCAAATATGTTGATGGTAAATACTTATTAACATTTATATGTTGCTTTTTATGATATAATGACAACAACATTTGTTATAAAATGTAACTTTTTTTAAATTTTATTTCACCAATCAAGCAAAGAGGATTTTTTAAGATGCCATCAAACAGACACTACTTATTATGTTAAAATCACTAAATTATACAATTAAATATATATTTTATTAATTTACGTGCACTTCTGTATGTGAATATTAAACAATGCAATGCCCATGACCTGTAAATGAACAGTGATTTATTAGTAAATTAATAACTTCTTTAATGTGATGCGGAAATTACAATGTGAACTTTAAGCACTTTTCTACACATGTTTGTACTTTAAAACACCAGTTTTATAAACACTTATGTGAGTTTGTTTTGTTGTACACTTCAGGGTCAGGGTTATGTTATATTGGCAGTTATGTTGGATTTAACTCTACCATAAATGCTGTAGACAGGGTGGAGCGTGGATGCACGTTTGTAATACATATGTACAGAGCCGTGGTTGTGGGGGAAGTTACAGTACTGTGCGTCGCCCTCATCAGCGGGGCTGGAGCTTTGGGAATAAAGCTGGAATGTGGACTGAGTGGGGGCTGGCGGGCGGCTCAGCCCTGTCGGGTTGCGGGGAGCATGGCCTGGTTGGCCACATGAGCCTCAGCTGATCCCAATGTGAACCACGACAGTGATTTCAAGGCCAAAAGAACAAACCCTGCTACCTGCTGTAGAGGAGACATCATCTTCTTAGAGAAGATTGAAATCGTCATATCAGTGGTAAGGATCTAGAAATGCCAGCTAACCTTGAAAAGTGAAATCCATCTTTGCATAAAATACATAACTGCAGTTTAATTGACGTCAGCCAGATGTCGGCTAAAGTGCAGATGGCCAATAAACTTGCTTATATCCAGGTCAACACAACTGAATTGAGTTAGATTTCAGCGAACGGTGTATGCATATGATGCATTGGAGGGCTAATTGCTTTATTATTATTATTGGCAAATGACTGGCTCTTTCACAGCTGTGAATTCAGACAGACGGGAGAGTTCGCGGAGGAGCGAGGAAGGTGAATCAGTCTTACCGCACGCCTGGCACCTGCGCAACAAACAAGCCGTTTTCCTGCAGCGTTACCGTAACAGTGTTGCACGTTTTTCCGTCAGCGTGCGTACGGCTCTGATGATTTCTCGCCAAGCAGTAAAACCTTCACACCTTCCTAAGTGCTTTATTGCACTGGTACCTTGACTCTAGTTTACAGACCAAACACTGTTTCTTATCAGCAAAGCTGACACAGGAAAGAGGACCAGGAAACAATTCTGCCCTACCAAGGAGGAATGCAGTGACATACCTCTTGTTTTGCTAATATAAGTAAAGGTTAGCTAATAATTACTCTGACCTTAGCATCATTACAGAAGATTACACCTTCATGCGTGTTGTTCCATCTTTTGGCTAAGCCAATAAAATCTCCGAAAAAGGCATGTTGGGTTGTGTTCTTGCTTTTTAGATGTGTCCTGTGGGAAGGAAAGTGAATCAATGCTGAACGCTACATTGTTTCTTTTTTCCTGCTGTTTTTCAGGATGGTCATAACCTTAGGTGGTTACTCTCTCGTGGTTGAATCAGGAAGCAGTTCCCCCTTTCCCCCATTTTGCCCAAGAAGCTCATAAAAACACAGGACATCCTGTGGACTTTTAATGACACTGTGCGCATTGCAATGAAATGAGTCAAATAAACACTCCCGGTCATGTCGACCAATAAACAAGCGCAACCTGGGGAATGGGTGTTTTTATGTATCTTTATCATTCATCCTATTTTATAAAAGGTCCACCTGGCGATGTTTTCCAAGCAAGCAGTGAATTAAACGGCACGAAACCTATCGATCTTCAGATTCTTGTCAGTGCCAGCTGCTCCAGTCTCCAAGCTCTGGTTTGGTCTCGGTGGAGTTTGGACTATTGGTTAGTCTCGAGCCAGTAAGATTTTGGTGTTGCCACGCCACCAGGTGGTTAATCTGGATCATTGCTTGTTTATTGCAACATTTCAGTGTGGAATTTAAAGAGAACAGATGGTTCAATGACAACCCGAAATGACCACAGCTTATAAACTCTCTCAAGAGAAACATTCGACCACATCAGGAGATATTTCACAAAACATTTATTATTTGATTCCCACAGATTTTTATCACCAAACAAAAACAGATGACTTTAAACCAGTGACTTTAATCTTTCCTTTTTGTGGTTTCATTTCTGAGGCTGATGCTCATGTTTTGACCATTGGAATATTTATAGTGGAATATGCCGGACAGTCCAAAGCCATAATGAGAGCGGCTGCTTTGCCAAAACAAGAAACCGAGAGGGTAGATAAAACTGTTTTGCTCTTGTATTTTAAGTTCCACAAAGCTTTTCCAGATACAATCCATTAAATAATAATTCAGGACAAATGGAGGGGTACCAAATCAAGAATTCAAACCATAAAAATACCACGCAGTGTAATAACTTCAATGGTAGCAGATTTGGAGAATGAATTGTTGTCTTAACGGCTTTGATAAGAAGGTCACGGTGATAAGTGATGAGAGATTACTGATAAATAGATCTCATCTCCAGTTATCCCACATATCATATCATTCATGTTCCGTACATTGGAATTCGAGGTGGATACTTGGGGTTTCAAGCTCCATATGTGGAAGTAAACAATTGTCTGATGGCCATAGGTTGTTTGCTATATGATATAAGGGTTTGCATAACACCTGGTTCCATGCCAGCTTTTGGACCGGCCAGTTGCTGCGATACACAGGTCATGCACTCTCTCCCCTCCTGCAGTGAGTCTCTTTCAGACATGATTAACTGCTGCTCCTTCTCCCACTCCCTCGTTCTCTCTCGCTCTTTTCCTGTTGAGATTCTTCCTCAACTTAGCATCATGTATTGTAAGTTTGTGGCCCATGTAACAGCACATGTGTGTTCCAAGTTCCCACAAGTAAACCGCTGGGGGTTTCTGGGTTGATGAGAGAGGTGAATGGCCCGTGATGGCGGGGCTGTCATTGGAGGGGTCCCGATCACTGCTGTAAATTCAAACGGGGAGGGCGAGATCCCGAAAGGCGAAACCGTTTTTTTTTTGCCCGTGCATCAGCACGCAAGTCGGGCCGAGACAAGAGAGAAGAGGCAGGCAGTAAATCCATTGGAGTTCACTGATAGCGTTGTTTGCACAGCCCAGCCGCCTCCTTTGATCAAATCGCCGGGGGAGTGGGGGTCGTGTGTCGCTGCCAAAGGTCGGCTATATATTACGCTCCTAAAAGTGATTACTGAAATTCTTAACTGAAAACATTCTGCTGCCAGGGTGTGCCTGAAGCCCCTGCAGCGGCGTCTGGCCCGCTCGGGGGCCTCTCTCTTGCTTTGTCCACCAAAGAAATCGTCTCTCTGGTTGTGTTTCCTATCATGAGAGGAGGGCCTAAAAAAGTCCCGCTTGGAAACATGCTCTCCAATTGCAGCAGCAGTGGGCGAAACCCGCAGCTAAAGCTTTGGAGTCAGGAAATATAAATGTGAGCTGCACTTCAAAGGGAGGAACAGCAAATTAAGTCTAGAAGATGACAATAAGTGGCCTCGCATCCAAAACTGTATACGTGATGTCTGCTTTGTGTTCACCATCTTTTTTTGTTATGTTGTAGATATTGTTTTTGACATAATATGCGTAGTGATATGTTCTAGAGATACAGAGGATACTGTGAAAATGATCAGCTCATTTAAAGGGGCAGTGTATCAAAAATAAACATAAATAAATGATGTTGTCATATTTCATTCTGAACCCGTATTACATTCTTATGTGAAACACAAATGTAGAAGTTCTTAAACAGTTGGCCTTTATTCCCATAAAATGAAAGTTAACAGAGAAAGTTGAAAGTTGTTTCATTTTAGTTGTGAAGGAAATGCCTGCCACCTGTTAGTCAGAATCGGACCAAAGCCTACCTGGCACCTGTAAAGGCATGGAAAATCTGTGTTCCTTTCCATTGAATTGTTAGCGATGCAAAGGCCCGCCCTCGGTCTGGAAACCCCAAAGAGACTGCGATCCAACTTCATATGTTTCAATTATATTGGGCTCAGCTTGTAATACAACAAATAAATCTGCACTTCCACAACATTCCTTCCATAGCTGCCGCAGATTTAAAATGTTGCCGTCATGGGATAAACAAGAGAAATGTGAAGTCATGCTCAATGAAACTTAATACACATTTGCTGATCATTACCTAAGATTGCCTTGTGTTAACTTTGGCAGACCTCGGCTTGGCTATTAAATTAAAAGGGATGATGTATTTCCTCTTATTTGTTATTTGCAATCGGCTACCGATAGAAGAAATGAACGAGAGAGAAGGAAATACAGATAGAGCAAGAACGATGACTGTTTGACCGGCAGGCACATGCCAGAAATAACAGAGTGGATCTCGCTCTAGAGTCTCATTAGCTAGTGGAAAACTGTTCCCAAGAGGCACAATGGGGTGTAAATACATTTAAAACCTCTCAGACCTGAGGCAGCCCTCTGCCAATTTTTCCTTACTCATTCTCAGAGGGTGAGTGATGCTCAGCCATACCAATGCAGAGCTGAAGTCCTATGTCGTATGTGTCATAAATTTATGCAGTGGAATTCAAAGTACATTTTATTGAGTGAAGTGTACACCCTGGGAAAGTTGAAAAACAATGTACCCTCAAAATTTGATCTATTCTTGATGACAAATCTAAAATTATATTCCAAAATCAGCTTTAGCTTTGACTTTCCTTTGTTGTTAGTGTGTTCTGTGAAATGTCATTAAGCAAGGTTATAGAATTTGTGATTTTGTTTTACTTCTGTGACAAAAATGGCTTATTTTTACAGCTGAAACATTATGATATTTCTACTCAAAAAATATAAAAAACAGAAAGGTTTTATTATGCTGAAATTTACATTAAACTATAAATAGCTAAAAGTATGGTTTGTTAGAGCAGAATGTTAGACCAGTTTGGACATTCATTGAAATTAGAAAAGGAACTGAAATTCAAAGAAAATAGATGCAAACTGTTTTTGATTGAGGTTTTTGAATAAACTGAAATGGATATGGAGTTGCTAAGGAATCAGTATTCAGATGTCTGGTTTGTGGTTGTAGTTTTATGAGCGTGACACTTGCAGTTAGAATTACGATACACTCATACTGTAATATACAATATTAAAGTAAAAGATTACCTCATTCTAGCTTTGAGATAAATGTGACAATAAAAAATGTATTCAACAAAATTAAAGTTTTTAAAAAGGATTATAAAGATTTATTTTGGATAGTTCAGGTACTTACACCACATTACGAAGGCAAATA
This sequence comes from Oreonectes daqikongensis, assembly GCA_026939265.1. Lineage (NCBI taxonomy): Eukaryota > Metazoa > Chordata > Actinopteri > Cypriniformes > Nemacheilidae > Oreonectes > Oreonectes daqikongensis. The sequence goes on from JAOTQM010000311.1 coordinate 3,686,457, forward strand.
TGACATACTTTGTATGAGGTGTGTGTTATTTATATTTTTTGGGCTGCTTGTTTTAAATTAGTGGTTTTGTTTTTTAAGTTATAATAGCTCGACTATCAGAAAGTTACATATCTCTTTCTCCACTCCAAATCTGGCTAATTTAGCTATTAACACAGCTGCTATAGTAAAGTACTGATACTATTCCTGAGCCTTTTACATTCTTGACTTAAATGGTCTCAGTGAGAAATAATAAAAAGAAAATCTTTAAGTGTTTTTAATACTCTCCACACATTTTTTTATTGGAGCCGATGATATCAAACCAATGTGTCAAACTGGGCCTCTTATCAGGCCAAAACTTTAATATTTCCTGAAAACTGTTGCATTGTTGCAAAATGGACTTATGCGATAGGTACTTTTAAATGAATGTTAAGGTACAAAAAACATATGTACAAACATGATCAAGTTTTATTGGCAGTAACAAAAATACACAATGAAGAGCAAAATCACATCAAACAGTTCAACCAATTTATGGTCTGGCTTAACTGTTGGCATAATTCCGATACAAAAATGACAGATACTCTCAGAGTATTCCCAGATGTTGAACATCATGTAGAATGCTGAGCAAGGAAGGCTCTTATTCGCTGTAGTAACTCCTTCTTAACACTGTCAGGCACGAGGGCTGAGAATCAAATGAAATTCAATACAATTAAGTGAGTGATCAACAGCCTTTGAACAAAGAAAAACATTCCAAAAATGCTGCATTCATCTGTAAGTTTGACAATATTTGTCAAATTATGGTTTCAAAGATGCATTGTTAAAAGCAGCTTACCTCTTCCTTTGGGGGTAACTCCAGCAACCAAGTCCTCTACAGTTACATTCTCAATTCCTTTCTCCTTAATCACATCTGCAGAACCAAACAAACAAAGCTATTTTACCTTAAAAAGAACATACAATACTCACAAGAGGATACACTAGTACTCTTACCTTTGCACAATGCTTTCAGCTGGTCTCTCCAGCCACACTCGATGAGCTTGGCACGGAGCAACTCCTTTAACCTGAACCAAAGCAAAAATGCATGTGATTTACACAAAGCTGAAATTTTGCCTATAGTTTTCTACTCAGACTGTAATTTTAGATCATTAGGTAAGATGCCTAAAATTGATATCACTAGGTTCTAAACCACAGCAAAAATAGAAAAAAAACGATAATAGGCACTTACCTCTCCCTCTCACCCATCTCAATTAACTTCTGGTTAATGGCAGCCCTCATTTGTGATTCTTTACTCATATTATTCTGAAAAACAAAGTAAAAATGGTTGAACGTGAATTCCAGTGGCACAAACAATGGGTGTGCCTGCACATAAAACACTATTAAATATTCACATCTCTCTATATTTATTTAAAATATAAGGAAACGGGGATCTCAAAAAGCCATGTTTATTCACACTAAATACATTTTGCCAAATAACTAAAGAATTTATCATTTGGAATTTCCATCTTGCTCCAGTAGCGGCGAGCAAATGTGAGAAAGGATTTTATTGAACGGTAGCATCACATTAAAATATAATTGTGGTAAATATATTTTCAAATAAGGTATTATCAAATAAAAAATACCAAACAAAGACGAAAATAAGCATAATGTTGTGATCGGCGTGCGTTGATTTCTCTGTGCTGTTGTTGTAGCCGGTTGTTCCGCACAGCGTTTAACTTCCCCACAGAAACAGACGTATCGGCCAAAGGTTCCTACCTGAGAGTTCCTATGCAAGTGCGCTTTACTATTTGGCTTATGGCATCAAAAAGCAGGTTTTACATTTTCGTTATACAAACAAGGGCACGTACAACATTTGAAAACAATTTGAACACTTTAACATTTTGATCTATACATTGATGTAATTGGTGAATCCAAAGCACGAGTAGCCATCAATGGATTTTGGACGTATATGCTACAGATAACGTTACTTAGTTAAATTATTCCAGAGCGTTATACAAGTATACAGGGGCACTAACACATTATTTTATTATAACAGTCAATTGAAATTTCACATCTCCTATTTTATTTTGTAGGTGTCACCACAAGATGGCATTGTTGCTTTAAACGGAGTGGCTATGAAATCCACATTGCCTTGGGAATTCGTCTCGGAACAGGTAAAAGCTTTGAGTGATTTAGGTTCAGAATGCAACGATTTAATGAAATACATTGACAACAGACACGCACAAAAAAGATATACTTTCTATAGAGATTTTGACGTTTACGAGAAGCTTATAACCTTAAACAGAAAACGATTGCCACATTATTTGCATATTATTTGCAGTATTTTATCCAAAGTGACTTCAAATGAAAGAGCATTTAACATTTTGTTTAATGTTATGTAGTGCAAAGTTTTCTAAGTAGGCCAGTTTGTGCTTGTCTTACAAATTACCCAACCAATTACATATTGTGATAGATTGTAACTAGGTATGCACTGATACGTAAATTAGTATAACCAATATTATATTGACTGATATACAGTATCTCAATTTTTAATATTTTCTGAGCCTGAAACAAAAGGCAAAAAGTGCACAGCTGCTTTGACAACAATGTAACATTTATTTCTCTTTTTCCAGCAAGCATGCTTTACACTAGTTAAAGATTCTTTAACTTTTAAACGTTTCTGGTAGAATGTTTATTTAAAAAACAATTATTAATGTTCTCAATAGCCACAAGTCCAACAGGTCTCAAAACAAATCATCATCAGAGGAAATGATTTATAGTTTATGGGCTTTTATATATCGGAATGATTAATACCGATATCATAAAAGTGACCATTTATCGGCTGATACCGATATGGACAATAATTCTGTATGTCGTGCATGCCTAATTGAAATAGTGAAACTCTGAATCTCAGATCTTAATTTAAAAACTATAAGACCAAAAAAGCTGCATTTAAATTGGACTAAGCATCAGCTAATTAACCTGGTTGTCATAAACTGCTAAAAAGCATGGCATTGTGCTTTTTAAGGGGCCTTATAATACTTGATTTAAAGACCCCATGACATGACACAACACTCTGCTGAGCTCCTGGATGCCTCGTAGTTTTTAATTGCCTACTGTTTGAGTTCTAAACATCACAATCCCTGTGGTGAAAGGGCTGTTGTCTCATGCTCAAAGCAACACATATTTTTCAAATGCTTTTTTCATTAGAATATATTAATGAAACTTTGTGTAATTGTGTGTTGAATTATGGACTGGTATGTTTGTTAAAGTCAAGAAAAGAGGACATGAGATGGAAGGATAGGCAAGCGTTCAAGTGGAAACATCTTGTTCTGACAGAGTGATGGATGGTTTACGGTGTCTATTATGGAGTGTCTCTAAATGAGAGAGAAAAGGATGAGAAGATTGATCTTATTCACTTGTGAAACAGCTTGGTAACTGACAGTCCAAGACATTTCTGAAGATTGCTGCCTACTTAGGCTCTCATGCAAACCTTTTGCACAAGTTTGATTGTTGAAATGTGATTTAATGCTGACGTAGAACATAATCTGCCAGTGTTATTAATGCTTGAAGATTCATAATTGTTTATCACATTTTTGTAATGGAAGGAGAGCAGGCAGAATTGAGGACATTTTTCTGACGTCATTTTTTCATTCACTAACCGCATTACCAGTGATGTGAAGTGTGCAGATGCTAAGACAAGCAGAGGAATTCATTGGGATCTTTAATGGAAATTCTTCATGGATGAACAGCAACAGCTTCATCAGTTGCTGTTAGTCTGAGATGCATGTATGAATAACAGTTTCAGACCACTGAAAACTCTATGACTTTAATGGACTTTAATGTCTAAATATTAAACTGGTGCTAGTACTTTTTTGAGCGGTTAGAGAGATCGTTTCAGGAAGTTTCTCTGTGATTATAGAAAGATGTCACAGTGATTCACAGTTTCTCTTTTCTGAAGCCTACCACTGTCGATCTACCACTTACATTACTAATGCCTGGCAACTTCACGGCCGCCATTTAATTCTTCCCGAACCGGAGCCATTTGCCTTTGTTGTATAATCAAGACGTCACAGAGGAAATCGTGATCTGGCTTGGCATTATTTATAAAACCATTACATGGTGACTAATGCTGTTTAAGGGCATCAGATGTTAATGGGAACGATCTGCTTTTTTGGATTAAATGTTCGTTGTTTTGTCTCTAGTTCACATGTACAGACCCAGAATCAATATAATATCAACTCCATCTGCTTACATTTTGGACTGTAGCTCTTGTGCTTGCTTCAAAACATTTTGACCCTATAGGTATAATGCCTCAAATATCGCTTTTGCTTATAAATATAGTCTTTTGCTTTGAATATAAGCATGCACTAAAGCATAATCTGACTAAATGTGAATTAAAATTTTATTCACACATTGACACCTGAAACAACCTGGAAGTTGGTGTCACTCTCAAAGGTGCTATGATTATGAAGCAGGATTGCAATCTCAATAGCTCTCTTGTTAAAAGGTCAGACCCTGCAACCATACACTCATAATATGACACTTAAAGCAAGTGTAAGTGATTTATTTTTAATACTGCAAATATAATGTTCTACTTCCTGACAGATATCACTGAAATGAGTGTCCTGAGAAATCACATGTCTGTGAAAGCTACCCTAGTGAAAAAGAAATATACTAAAATGTATTTATTTATTTCATGCTAAGTATACTGCAAATACATTTACATATTTATGTACTTGTGTAAAAATAGTACTTTTGGTATACTAAACTGTTATACAAGTAGTACAATTATAATTTATACCATTAAGCGATATGTCAGTAAATACATGTTAATACTCAGTATGAAATTGTATTTTAAATTTATTGCGCTTTTACTAGGGTACTATGCTCTCATGTAAACATGACGTAAGCAGTTAGTTCCTGATAGCTAAAACATTCTGCAAAATGCATCTTTTACTGTTGATGTCTATTTAAAAGCAACCGTGTATTTTGACTTTATTAAGCAACATCAGACCTGCATCATCCAAACCACTGCTATTGAGATGAATAATATTTTTTATTATTATAGAAGTCCTTAGGCTCAACAATAGTAGATAATGGAGAGGATGTAAACATTGCATGTAACTGCTTTAAAATCTGCCAAAACATAAAATAGAGTAGGCTGTAGACCACAATGGGAGACGTAAACAAATCTGGTCCAAAGCTGGTCCAGAAGAACTTCTTGTGTCAATAATACACAAATGCTTGAACAAAATACAACCAACACAACATTTATAATTTAATCAAAATGTTATTAAAACAAATATTTTTACAGTTTAACTATATAGAATAAAAGAAATAATAATACAATTAATAAAACCGGAAGTGCTTCTGGACCAGTGTTTACATCTTGCAAAGTGGTCTATACGTCTACCACAATAAAGTATTGATACTTCAAAAATTGTAATGCAGCTGTGGCAGCCCCGTCCTCGCCTCTGCACATTTCGGTGTATGTCAGATTTCAATAGTGTGATTAACCCACTGAAATAAATTATCCTCAAGTCTTTTTTGCCTCTGCTCATTAACTGATGCTGTTGGAGAGACGTCCTCTAGAGAGCAAGAGAGATCATGAGAGAGCTGAGGATCAAGAGAGAAAAACTGAAGATTTAGGGCTCAGGTGGGAACGCTAAAGTGCTGGGAATGTGTCCTGCTCATCAGCGACACACGTTCGCTCCGGCTTTAATCAGTGATGAACTGGTTTGGTGCAGATTCGCTTGGTGAGGTGCGGAGCATGCAGTGGCATTCATTTTCTGATTAGAAGCTGCTGTGGGAAATTGGTGATTGTGCCATTGATGAAATCATGTTTAAGGTGCCAAAGAAAAACGTTGTAAGTACATCTCTCCGGGAAAGGCGCACGGTGCTCTCGTGTCTGGCATCGGGACCGGCAATGACCGTCAATTTCTGAAGTTCATTAACCAGGAATCAGCATGCATTACATATCCCGCCACTCAGTTTAACCCTTATCCCATAATTCCTCCATCTGCTCGACCTAAACAGTAGCATGATATGTTCGTTTTTTTATCCCCTCCCTCGTGTGCCTTGCATCTATACTTAGCAGCTAATCTCAGCGCCACAAATGGGTTTCCCTCGGTGACCACCTGAGGTGAGACACTTGCCTAAATTTGTATCATTGCTTTGATTCCGCAGCGCTCGGCCGCCCGCAGCTCAACAATGTTGTTGCATGCTTAATGAAGTAAGCCAATGTTGAATTTGAAATGAGGGACTCTGTTGTGGTCGATAGAAATGCTGCGAGTAAATCAAGAGGCAAACATTGGTGCAGAAAGGAATTTATGAGGGCAGCATCCACCCTGGTATTTCATCACGGGGAGGGCTGATTTAAAGCGTCAGTAACATTGCTTCAGGGCATAAATTAACAAAAAATTAACTGGGGTGAGAACTTAGGTCTACATGTATGTTGCCATGAAAATATCAGTTAGTTTCACTGTCGCTGTATCTTTATCGACAATAAAAAGCCCCAAAATATAATATATATAAAACTTTATTAGGATAGAACATGGAGAGCTGACAGGAAAGTGCTGTGTCGGCACACGAACCACAAGGCTGTCGGCGCGGTCAATATTTTAATATTCTACCTAGAAATCTTGTTCATTTACTCATCTTCTTAATCCTATTGTAGCAATATAAAGTCTTTTGTACCTTTTTTAAGCTTGAGTGCATTAGACTCCATAAACTATATCTCCAAAACTGCTGCTCTTTTCAATACTTTTTTATTGGATAAATATTTGCACCCAACAAATGATTTATTGGAAAAAAATAGACAAAATAGATGTCTGGCAACGACAATATTTGTGTATTTATTATAAAGTTTATATCATATTCAGGTTTGTTTGAGTGTATGTTCTTGTAGTGTTTTTGTCAACTTTCATTTCCTTTTTGTCTGTTTTTAAACCCTTGTCTAGTTAGTTTCCTGAGGGAACAGATTCATTTGTATCCGTTGCCACACAATGTTAAAAAATGACAATAATTGCACTAACAATAATTGTGAAGACTCTCCCATCATTTGATGAGGCCTAACTAACACCACAGTTTGGCACTTTGTACAGTTCCCAAATAGTTGCTAATTTTGGCATGCAGATGAGCACAGCTGAATATTGGATGAGATTTTCGGGTGGAATTTTTGGGTGAAGGGGAACTTTGTTTTTCATGCTGTGATGTGTTAGTGGCATAGATCTACAACAAAAGCAACACTACCCCACATGAACACATCAGCTGAAACAGAGTGAAGAAATAGATCCACCTTGACAGGCTGCAGTCTACTTGTCTGTATTTGTTGTTCTCAGAAAATATGGGGGCTGTAAATGTAAAGACATGCCAGAAATCATCAATATTGCAATTAGAATTGCTTTTTTTTTTTTTACAGTAACATAAAATAAATATATAGATGGATATATGTATATACATTTCATCTAGATATTTACTTTATGGTACACACACACATACTGCTGCAGAAAAATTTCAAAGACCATTTCGAAGACCATTTTGTTTCTTGCATTTATTTGCAGAACATGAAAACTGGAGAAACAGGTCAAATTAACAAAAGATGCTATGTAGTTTTTCAGACCTAGGCTCTTTTCACAATTACGTCATTTAACTTCCCGCCTTTCCGCAAAGCAGTGTATCATATCTTCCGTTTTCCATAAAACAAGAAGAAGAACTTCATGTGAAAATGGCCTATACTGCAAAGAAAAAAGTTTATATTCACTTTTATATAATATTTAATGTAAAATATTTAAAAGTTAAAAATTTATTTTTTATGTGATTTTTACCACAATACATCTAGAAATGCAATTAAATGATTTTTTTTCTGCGGCTGTATATACAGTAGAAAATAATCACCCTCCTTCAAAATAATCACATTTTCTTGCTTTGCAGCTTGAAATGAAGATGGACACAGTTTTTGTTTTATCCAGCTGTATTTACTCAGTGCAACTTATAACATCCAAGCAAAAAATTTAACACCAATATGTCAGAAATACAAATAAATAAAAACAAAATCACTGAGTTAGAAAAAGGATCACCCCCTCCTAAAAATGACTTGGTGTAGCTCATCATCTTACTAAATGGGCCACAAACTTTGACTTTCAACTGTGATCAGCTGTGGTCATTTTGATTAGCTCAGCCTGAAAAGAGCTTTCCGGGAGCTTTTCAGTCCTTGGTAGTGCAACTGAAGCAAATTATCAACTATGGGTGGCAAGGCACTGTCAAAAAGATCTCCGGGATAAAGTTGTGGAGAGATACAAGTCAGGAGATGGATACAAAAAGATTTCAAAGGCTTTATCAATGCCTAGAAGCACAGTGAAGTCTATTATCAAGAAGTGGAAGGTATTTGGAACAACACAGACCCTCCCTGGATCAGGACGTCACTCTAAACTGGATGAAAGAGCCAGGAGAAAACTGGTCAGAGAGGCTACCAAGAGGCCCACATCAACACTGAAGCAGTTGCAGGAATTTATGATCAAGAGTGGTCATTGTGTGCATTTGACAACAATATCACAAATTCTCCACAAATCGGGCTTGTATGAGAAGAAAAAAAAGCCACATGCAGTCACGACTGAGCTTTGCCAAAACGCACCTTGAAGATTCTGAGGCCACATGGAAAAAGGTGTTATTGTCAGATGAGACTAAAACTGAATTATTTGGCCTCAACACTAAACAATATGTCTGGCGAAAATCCAATACAGTTCACCATCCAAATAACACCATTCCTACCGTAAAGCATGGAGGTGGTAATATCCTGTTATGGGGGTGTTTCTCTGCAGGAGGGACTGGAGCACTTGTCAGGATAGAAGGTAAAATTGATGGAGCAAAATACCGTCAAATTCTTGATGAAATTCTACTGACCTCTGCCAGAAAGTTGTCTATGGGAAGAAGGTTTATCTTCCAACATGATAATGACCCAAAGCACACAGCAAAACTGACCACAAAGTGGTTAAAGGAGAAAAAGGTGACTGTGAACTTCATTGGAAATCTGTGGAATGACTTGAAGACTGCAGTCCACAAACGGTCACTATCAAATTGAACTGAACTTGAGCAGTTCTGCAAAAAAGAGTGGGCAAATACTGCAAAGTCTAAATGTGCAAAGTTAGTAGAGACATATCTCAACAGACTAAAGGCTGTGATTAAAGCAAAAGGTGGTTCAACAAAATACTGACACAAGGGGGTGATCCTTTTTCCAATGTGGTGATTCTTGTTTTTTTTCTGACATGTTGGTGTTAAATCTTTTGCTTGGATGTTATAAGTTGCACTGAGTAAATACAGCTGGATATAACAAAAACTGTCCATCTTCATTTCAATCTGCAAAGCAACAAAATAATTATTTTGAAGGATGAGAGTGTTTTTTTTCTATAACCACTGTATGGTACATAAACAAAAAGACAAAAAGCATCCAAATTTAAATAGAGGTATTCACATATATATAAGTGTGTTTTCTTCAAGTCAACTAAATTCAGGTTTCTACTTTTTCTGAATTCCAGGTTTCTACTTTACTCCTTAGTAGGGTAGAGAGCGTAAGTGAGACTAAATGACAGATTCATTTTCATTTTTGAGCGATCTGTGAAAATTTGACATGCAGCTGAGAATTAATAACCATGCTTGCAGCAATTGATCTTTCAGGTTAGAGGTTTTACTGTTTAAATGATAAGCACCAGCTTTCTCAAGTAGCACTGTAAAAAATATTTTTGAGGGTTAACTTAAATAAGTAACCTGGCTGCCTTAAATTTTTAAGTTCATTCCAATTAAATATATTAGTTAACTAATGAATTTCGTGCAAACTCATTATGTTTACTAATATTTTTAAGTTGAATTAATTCAATTAATTTAAGTGGCACTCAATTCATACCAACTTGATCTTAAGTCCAACCAGACCATGTTTTAGACCATGAGATGCTCATTAATGGTTTATTGATGATCTTCTTTGGTCACCATTTGGAAAAGCTTTATTGGTGCCACAATGATTTATCTCTGGTGTGACTCTTGTGGTTCTAAATGAGCTTAGATCATGAAGGTTCAGACAAAGACTAATGACCCAAGCCTCTTGGACCCTCTTGTGCATTTCTGAAATAAAGCAAAGGTTTCCAAGCACATTTATGTATGAGCAGGTTAGAAGTATTGGTAATATTTATTACCAGCAGTATTTCAGATTTGTTCTTAAACCAACCTGCTTTACAAAATTGTTTTAGTGTTAGTTATGATTTAAAAAGCGTAAAATAGTCCATATGGAATTAGTTGTGAATGGGGCTAGCAGCTGTCCCTGGTCTCATTCCACTTTCAATAAGTTTAACAAAAACCTATGTGTCTTTTGTCGTAAGAATATAAAGTTTCTATTTGTGGGGGAACTATCCCTTTAAGAATAAAAAGGTCATGTGCTTGTCATTAATTCATGTGCACTTGGCTGTTGTTAGGGCTATACATTCAGTGTAATATGGCCAATATTTGTTTTACCATCTTACATATCTTAATGACCAGAAAAGTCATTTGTGTTTGGTGATAAAGCGAATATACATTCAATAGTTTTTACACAATGTTCCCAATGTTAATATAGACATATAGATAACCACTCTGGTCTGAAATGGTATGCTGAAATGGTAGTTTTTATCAATTAATAGTAAATAAACCCTGTATATTAAATATTCTATGGCCGACTCATTCTTAAGATGCCCCGCTTGCTTAGTGGCACCAATTTATGGTTGTCGCTTATTGCCTTGATGTTGGCCTTTACTTGATTTGTATCTCTTACTAGCCGAAGACCAATTTTTACAGCACAATGTTGTATGACCTTGCAGGTTACATTTGACGTAAAGCATCTGTCAAGAAAAGTGATGTTAACAGAGTAAATGTAAACCATTCCATTTGAGTGGATGTAATACTTTATCAGGCATCACCGCTTTATCACCGCTCTTTTATAGATGTGCTTTTGGGCTGTAATTTAATCTGAACGAGTATAATTATATACATTGAAACTTTTTAGTTTTATGTACCACAGAATCACTTTTAGGGATTCAGTCCAATAATAGAGCCAATTCATAATTAAGGCTGTTGTCTGTGTTTTTTCTCTTGCCACCAATTAATATTCAGAGATAGTTTGTGTGGATTTTTATTAAGAATTAGTCCCATAAAAAGATCAAATAACACTTGTTTCTGGACACTAGAATCTGTTGATTCATGTTCATGGACATGAATTCCCCCCTTTTTCGTGTCAGTCAGCACCTTTTTCGTGTCTCTTACCACAACTTTTGTCAACTTTTGGTGGCTTTAAACAACCCCTTGCCCCAAACCCTAAAATCACAGGCACAACGGCTAGTTTTGCTAAAACAAATGCATTTTATGAGGTGGCAAAGCAACGGTAAAGGTACAACCCCGCTCCCAAACCTAACGTCATAATACTAAAATAAGTATGAATTCCCCTCAGATTGCATTGATAAAAATGTATATATATGAAACTTCGTATTAAAATTTGTTGGATTGAAAGTCGTGTCGAGTGACATGAAAAAGGGGGAAATTTTGTCCATGAACAAGGATCATTAGGTTAAATTTCGTGGCTATAGCCCTATTCAGGCGGGACTAGTTTTTCTCGAAGAACTTCGAGAAATTCAAGTTTCCCAGACGTGCTCTGAGAAATCGAATCCTGTCTGAATGCGAATGTGAACTGCCGTAAGCTCTATACTAATGCGTGTATATAATTCCTATAAATCATTGTTATCGAATAGACATGGATGCTTTTGCAATTCCGTATATCCAGAGCATGTGATCTTCTGCAACGTCAAAGCATGCAAAACACTCCTAGCTCTGTAATAACCTAAGAGATCTAGTCCCGTCCCAATCGGTACATAAAATCACAGACATCGTGTGAGAACAGTTGTAACTCAGATGTTGTTTAGAAAACTAGTCCCGTCCAAATAGGTCTTATGTCACAAATTCACGTGAGACCCTGTTTTAATGCCTGAAACTGTGTTAATATGGTATGAGTGCCTTAATATTATAGCTCAATATTCTTTCTCATTTGTGTCTCTTAAGAAATTGTAGGTGAAGAATCTGAGACAAAGTTGATACATAAAGTAAACGTAGAAAGTTATTGTATGAAAAAGCATTATCTAAACAATAAAACTCCTGGTATTGCCATCCAGTTTTAGAAATGTTCAGTCGAAAGCAGTCAGTTTTGCAATTCTGTTTGGTTGCATTGGTGGCTCCGAAATTGCAAAAAATCTTTTCTTACATTTACATTGGAGATCTGAGTGCCATTTTGTGCATCACTTCCCAAGAAACGCAAAATCAATCTGTTCATTTCAAAACACATTGTCACAGTCTTTCAACTGAACATTTTGTGCTACTTTCTCCTTTCTTTCTAATACTTTCTTTAGGTTTTTAAATAGCCAGACGCAATCTTTCAAGAAGCAGACAGCACCCAGCAGAACTCTTGAGTGAAGGACTTACCCCACTGACTGATGGTGTCAGTATCTCTATGGGGACTGAATGTCAAACTGAGAGAGGCTTTACCCTTCCGCTCAAAACATCACTGACAGACAGTTATTAATAACCACTGGGCCATTAAAAGTCGAAGGACTCAGAAGTGTAATCACTCTCCTCTATATCTCGCCTACATGGCATACTGGTGGCTTACAGAAGCCATGTTAATTATTAACTTTGTTTATGTGATGTGTCATAATTAAAAAACGTGTTAATACAACCGTGACACACAATATAAAAGTTGACAAAGTTGCTTTTCAGAATATTATGCAAAAACACCTACATAGACTCCATACAGAAATATGGTTGTCTGAAAACAGTAGTGTGTCCTTAGACAAGAGTCAAATGCATATCAAATGGATGTGAATTGTGGCCTCAGAAGGACCAAATTATCGCTAGTATGTTACTACATTCAAAACAAAACCTTTTCAGTCTCTGCTTGGTTTCAGCATCATAATGTAAAGCACTTCTATGCTACTCTCATGCATAAGATGAAATGCCCCCTGACTGCTTGGTATTTGTATGTTCTCCACTCTTTGTAACGTGAACGCCACTTCAATTGATTTCGAATCTTATGCTTGACCTTTACTTCTGTCACCTCTATCTGCATATAACAAATATTAAATCAGTATTTATTTAATTCCTATTAAAGTGATTCAAGTCAAAAATGAAAACTCACATTTACTCACCCTTGTGTCATTTCAAACCTCTATGACTTTCTTTCTTCTGCAGTGACTTTAAGCACTTGCAGCATGTCTACATTTACAATACCGAACTTCCGCATGCAAAAGATGCAAAATGTAAACGACCCCTAAGTTATTCATACAGGGCATGGTAATAAAAACATTCGGGGCTTTACTGAAAACTTTCGAGGCTTAAGCTCCCTTAGCCCACCCCCATAGCGCCGCCCTGCCGCCGTTGTTCGGTTTTCAACATTCTTTTGAATATCTTCTTTTTGGTTCTGCCGAAGAAAGAGTCAAACAGGTTTGAAATGACAAGAGGATGAGTAAATAATGACAGAATTTTGGGGTGAACTATCCCTTTAATGTAAGATGGTGTACATTGCTGGCAGAACAGTGATGGAACTTCTGCACAAGGTAATGTTGAAAATATGTTATTTTGTACTTCGTTGATTGTTTCTTAGTTTATTTAAAAAATAGTGTAAAAATGCGATCTGGCTTAAAGGAACCGTAAACCTAAAATTGAAATGAACAATCTTAGCACGTGGAAAATAATCAGTGAGTCGCATATTATTTTTTTTACATATTTATTTTTTATAAGCATTGAAATGGGTCATAATGTACTCTCATTGTATTAATTTACCTGAATGCTTATTCGTTCCCTTATGAAAAATAACTGTGGTTTGAAACAAACAAAAAAAAAACATGGCTTATACAGTTAAAACAAAAAAAACATGATTACTGTAGTAAAACAAAAAAAAACATGATTGGGGTGCATTTTGGGGTGCACTAATCTTTTAACAAAGCCACTCGAAAAAAACTTGTACTGAAGACTTGTTGAAACTCAGCGAACTTGAAAATTAGACATATGTTCCTGAGAATTGCATTTTATTAACGGCACAGGTTTAACCTTTAGATCTAGTTATATTTTTGCAATCTCTAATCCATGCCATTCTGAATAACAGTGCAGTGCAGTTTGGTTTGATGCTTATAATCCCACGAGGTCAAATAAAATCTCTTTATAGTTTGTGTTTGTTTTAACATCCTTTGTTTAATAATCCTTTAAGAAACCAATTTTTCTTTCTTATGGTTATATTTTTTAGTACATAAAAATACACATTGTAACATTTTGTTAGTGTTTGTCTGACAAATTCATCTGGGTGGTGTATGTGTTGCTGACGTCAAATGACTGTAAACAAAAGATGGAAAGCACAGAAAGACCAATGTTTAATATCCTTTCACTGTTCCCCTCATCAGTGCCTTTTCATACTGCTCAATACGTGAGATATGAAAGAGGAAAGTAGTTTACCCCTCCCTCCTCCTTTTCTCTCCCTCTCTCACTCTATCATACACACGGATGCATATTTTTCACGAACACTCTTCCCTTTCTTTCAACCCCAAAAGCTTGCATCACATCTGAACTATAAAACTGTTGCATTCACTTGTAGTGTTGCCATAGTGACCAGATGGTGGTTAATGCTAACTTGAAAATACATGCTTCCATTTAGCGAGAGGCTCCACTATGATTTCTCTGTATTTAGACATCATGAAGCTTACGGTTTTCTTTGTAGATCAGTGTAATTTGTCTTGTTTTTCCCTAAACCCAACTATGTTTCAGGGATGCATATGAAAATTTTAATTCAACAAAAAAGAAAATCTCTAAACAAACAAAATACTTATTGCCTGATACTTTTTACATGTGTAACACAATGTGTTTGTCAGATCTGCTGTGCTTCGTATTGTTGTGGTTTAAAAGTATACTTTTGTTGCCCATTTGAACTCCACCTCACCATTGAAAACCAACATGCACTGGTTTTTAGGGATGCACCGATACCAAGCTAATGTACTCGTACTCGTACTCGTAAAAGTATACCGATACCATAAACCGATACCTCATGTGACATAACTGACTGAAATTTGTGATTTTAAAGTTTATGACAAGCACATAAAATCATTTATTTTTTCATAATGTGTTTGAGGTGGAGTTGTAATTATAAGGTTATTCTATTTTTATTAGTCTTACTGTGTTGTGCTCGGAAAATTGCCACTTTACCAAAAAGTAAAGAAAATATACAGATAAAGAGATCGGTATCGGCGAGTACTAGAAATACAATATCATATATGTCTTTCAACAATGGTATCGTGCATCCCTACTGTTTTTCAAGTTAAAAATCTTTAAAACAACATACTTTTCATTTACTTGAGTAAAACTTTATTAAATATTTTAAGAACAATTTTAAGATAATGCATATAGAGTTGTTTATTGTTCATTTTAATATTATTTTTTGGCATAAATCTCAAGAAAACTTTCGGATGTGGTGAGAACAATAAATGTCCTTCAAGATATATTATCTAAAAACATAACTCATCTTACTCATGTATTTTGTTAAACTGTCGTTTAGATAAGGAAATGTTTTTGCAGTGAAACCCATCATATGTTCTTTTATTGTAAAAATGTGGCATTTCAGCATCTTTTCTTCTTGAAGCTTAACTGATACCTGTGTGATATCTGCCATACAGTGGTTCCGAGTTCAAGTTCATTTTTATTTAAAAATGGATGTGACAGTTGTGGACCCACTATCAGCATTCTCTTCTACTGCTGGAAAGCTCCTCGTGAAATAAAGGCTTGCATTATGGACAGCAGGCTGAAACTGGGAGATAAGGGCTATTTGGAGGAACCTTTGACTGACTGCACCATTTATAATAAGCCATTCATCAGGCTGAATAGAGCAAATATGCTGAGCTTCTCACTACACAAGCTTTGAATTTTCATAAAGCCAAAAGGACAGCTTTTTTTGGTCAAGCTAATATTTTACAGCATTGAAATCACCTGCATTAACTTTTTAATGTTCATCATACATTTGTCCAAGCTATGGTTCATGTATGACCAAAAATACAGGGGAGTCCATTGTAGATAAAAGCTAAATGAATTTCCAAAACATCTGTCATCTTGAGCAGATAAATGTTCTGTTTCTTCTGACTCATCATCTTCTGTCCTTTTTTTGTAGTTTTGCCTAAGAAAACATCCATTTGGTTGACATTATAGGCAGAAAGCAGTATTTCAGTATGTATGTCAATAGGACTATGCAATATAACGGCTATTTATATGCCGTAGCAGGGTTAAGAGATGCTTGAAAAGAACAAAAACGTTTTTTTTTCTCATACGAATCAGATCTTTCAATGTCAGCAAACAAGCCAATATACAGTACAGTGTGTCCTTATGGATTCTGTTTATGAGTTGGATTATTGCAATAAAAGTTGCTCTTAAAACTTAATAGTGGCTTAATGCTCACAATCAGGCTACTAATGCAAAGATGCTGTGATATTTATGACATGAATCCCACCTGCTTTCCTTTAGAGATTTGCCACCCAGAGGCCACATTACGAGAAAATGTTTTAATGAATACTGGCTAGAGATAGAGGAAGCAAACATTAGCCATCTGGAAGCACAACTTAGCGTTCAAAGCTTTCTTCATATAGTTTCCTGTATTGATTAGTTAAAAAAACCATCTGACGCGCACACAGAATACACATCACTAATTGTTTTGAGCATCACTAATAATTAAGAAAATACTGTATATGTTTTATATATGCAGTATAAGAGCGTCATGGAAATAGACCACAGCCTTGCTTAAACATTATATAAAGCTGTTTATTTTGAAGCAGGTCTGGACAGTTTCACCTCTTGTCGTCATAATCTTCACGGCTCTTATCATTTACAAAATACCACAGTATTGAGCCGGTAATCTTCACGGCTTTTATCATTCACAAAATACCGCAGTATTGAGCTGGTAGCCTGATATGGCACCATAAACACTCAGAACAGGAAGCGTGTGCAGAGCCTTCTGCCGTTATATTTATTAAATAAACATGACCTACTGTCACTGTAAATCCAAGCCTTAGACTTTCAAATCCAAGCCACCCAGGTCATAATCTGTTGGGTCTGCGAGAAGGAATGAGAGTGTAAACTATCCTTTTTCTAAATCTATTTTTTCCGTACTCTGCAATAACCTTATGCATCTGAGCATATGTGGTTATCTATAATACATAACAGATATGTTATTGTTGTCTATGGTGCATGTCATTCTGTTTAGGTACGTGCAAAATAATGTATACATTTTTGTATACGTGCTACATTGTTGGTATTTTGTATTATGTAAACCGTACTGTCTTGCATTTTTTCTTTGGATAATTGAAATACTTGGAAATACTAGTAGTACTTGGAATTAGACATGTGATGCATGATTGTGAATAGCATTTTGATGCTTTTATAAGATGTACAAACATCTAAAATAGATGATTATTTACATTTTATGCACAAAAAATATCCATAGGCTACCTTATACATTATTATAAATGTAAACATATCGTTTTAGTGTCAAGTTTCTTCGAAATTACAAATTCAATTATGTTTTCTGCTCTTTCCTTGAATTTGCTTTGTACTCTTATGATCTGTTGTATCGCTTGTCCTGTTTGCGTTTTTGATCTTTAGATGATTTATCGTTCTATTGCTCTGCTTATACTCCATATGGCTAATGGTGGATATGAAACTAACATTTTAAGGTGCGTCAGACCAAAACAAACTAACAGTGCTTTGCCTCTGAGGCAGAGGAAAATGTATCTAAATTGATATCTCTCCCCCATGGCTAGTTCATTAAAATGCAGTCAAAGCAATTTTTCCGGGTGCGTGTGTGATGCTGATTGGTCTTGAAAGCCGGGGTACCTGCGGACAGACTGAAGACATGCTACAGTGATTTGTATCTTTAGTCATGGTTGCTGAACCAATTTGCTACTAATTAAATCACATACTTTATTTACCCAGTTAGCTCATCACAGGATAGTTTGGAAGACAGATGCCTAATATGGTTGATACAGGACTTAATCAATATGCCTTCTGAATAGATTAACAGTTGCTTTGAATATGTGAAACACATTTATTTAAGTTGCAGTTAAGGTCAGGAATTGGAGGGAACAGAGGAACAGATAACTGAAGTTGGAGAATCCAAGTGGTCGAGTTTTCATTAACTTTATTAAATTAATAAGTTAATGATGATGAAAACGTTGCACGCTTTTGTGGCACAAACTTAACTTTTGGTACACATCCACAAAGAATAAAGTCCCTGCAGATTATTTCTGATAACAAGCAAAAGAAATAACAAGTTAATGACATTAACTAGTAAGTTAAAAGTATGTGTAGCCAGTTTTATTTTGGGTTACCAGTAGAAGAACTGTTACTTGGCTAAACCTAAATGTAACAAAGTTACCCATTCAACACATTTTTATACAATAAAATATTATTATAAAGTAATATTAATATAAATGAATAGAAATATTATTAGCAACTAGCCAGAACGGTCAACAAACACAGACCGGAGGTTAACTTTGTGCCAGCCGCGTCTGTCCGATGAAACCGGATGAGAGTTTTCTATCAAAGTATCAAAGTGACACTTGTGTGCAACAACAGATATACAACAACAGTCAGTGACTAAAAAGAGGAAAAATATATTATCACTTGACTGTTATTTCAGTAATTGTGCAATTAAAACAGAACCAGCAGAAGTGTGAACTCAGAATTGTTTGTCGTTTATGAGCATTTGGCTGATGACTGCAGCAAGCTTTATCATGCTAATGTGTGATCTCTGCTAGCATTAACCTTTACCTTTAAAATAAAGCCAAAAAACTGTAAGCAAGCAGTCCACTTAAACAAAATTATGCGGGGTTATGTGGCTCCAACGATTTACATGTTTTTTTATAATTTGTGATTTAATTTTAGTCATTGGAGAGTAACATGATTTATACCAAAAACACTGTGTTAAAGGCATTTTGCTTGGATATTTCTGCAGTTTGTATTAAATAAATAGTTATTGATACAACCCAAAATAACTAAATAATATTACCATTAACAATGCATTACCAGTCAGCAACCTAAATATTAGAATAGTTTACTTGTGATATTGAATGATTTAATTATATTACATGTACACTCTTAAAAATAAAAGGTGCTTCATGATGCCATTGAACAGCCTTTTTCAAACTCTGGATCCAGATTCACAAAAGGTTCTTTGTGGCAAAAAAAGTGTCTTCAGATTATTAGATGGTTTTGACTGAATGGTTCTTATATATTCTGGCATCTAAATTTCTGGAATTTCTAATATTGGTTATTTAAATCTGATTTGAAGGGTCTTTTTGTCACTGCAGATATTCCTTCCTCGTGTATCACTTAATCATTTATGTTTCTTTATGTGCCCATGAAATTCGACCACTGTGACAAATTCGCTATTGATCTTCCTTTGTTACCAGTGACCTTTTCATCCAGTTCTAAAGTAATCATCTTTCTGTTCATTGTCCCAGAGAGAATGACACAATTTAGCGAGAAGGCCCTAAACCTCCTGTGATTCAGCCACTTGATGCTGCTTAATGCCATTGACACTCACACTCAAATTTGGAGATTAGGCCTCTTCTGGTTATCAAAGGATAGATGATGTAAACAAAACCCCTGCCAAAACATCCTTTGGTACATCCTTCATTCTGAAAGATGTGATAGGTTATTTCTATCAGAGTTTCATTAAGTTTTGAACATTAATTCTACTACTTTTACCTTGGGCACATGCTTTTAAATAAAGCCACTAACAGCGCAGTTTATCAGTTTGCATATGCTTTAGGAATATTTCCATATTTTATTTGCTCTGCCAATTGAATCAAATTAAATGTAGGTAAGACAGATTATCTGTAAATAACATGAACATTGCCTTGGTGTGATGTTGAACAGTAGCCGCGTTTCCATTACAGATTTGCACAAAACTTTTGCGATATTTTGTAAATATTGATAAAAAACGTTTCCAAATTGACGGCGTTTCCATTAATCAATGTTATGCGACTAAAAATCATCCTACCGCGATAAATCATTTAAAAAATAATGGCAAACTTTGTCTCGTCTTCGGTCCAGACATCGACGCGCCATCTTTAAATAATGATCATGTGCTATTTAAAGGGTAATGGAAATGCAGTGTGCCAGATTAAAGGGATGGTTCACCCAAAAATTAAAATTCTATTCTAAAAAAATGATAATTTACTCATCCTTATGTCATTTCAATCTTGATTTTCTGTCCTCTGCAGAAGATATTTTGAAAAAAGTTGACATCGGCTCCCATTGACTTCCATTGTATGGGGACACAACAACTGAGACATTTCAAAAAATATATTTTTAAGAAAAGGTTTTGAAAGACGTGAGGGTGAAAAAATGATTTCAGAATTGTTATTTTTGGGTGAATTATCCCTTTATGAGTAAGTACTGGTAATTGAATTACCTGTAGGGTTTCCATTTATTTTTCCTCCCTGTGTTTCTTTCATTTACTTTGAGTCTGTGTTCAACTTGGTCTAATTACTCATTCTTCGCAGTATTGTTTGAATAAATTGTTAGTGGTACGCACAATATAATGTAATTTTGGGTTCCACCAGATGCTAACACACACAGGGATGCTTATAAAGAAAAATCAAGTATTTAAAGAAATCACTCCCACAAACACATGACAAAACTATCATTTGTCACAGTCACAGAAACACAAACACACTCTTCACCCAAACTGTCTTCTGCACTTGTAATTAAGTTGAAGTCAAAGTGCTCTAATCATGATAATACGGAAGGAAAGAACAAATAAATAAAGAGGTAAATAAGGCAAAATCTGGCAACTAATTATCTGGTTTCTGACTCACTCCTCTGTAGCTATCTGCTAAAGCCCTTCAATGACAGTTAGACTTTAGCACTGTTGTTTCTCGCAGCTGCCTTCTGATACAAGCACTTCACCGAGAGGCTGATCAGCATCCACCTCTGCTCCATTTTTCATTCCATTAACATTTAATGCCGTCATCCCTGTTCTCCGATAAGCACGTCTCCCCCACACAGACATGATGAAGGCCACTCACCCACTGCACTTACTGATACTCTTTTATTTGATCATATGCACTATTAAGAGCTAGAGAGATAGAATACGGTTGGAGGTGATATTAAAATGGATTATGTTTAATGAGTTCGCCTGATGATCCTTATGCAACTGTCCAAGTTAGGGGCAGACTCTCATCTCTTCTGCATTTATTTTACAATATTAGGATGTGACAATGCGATTGGGTAATTACAGAGCCAGACTTTCTTTCTTTCTTTCTGTCTTTCACTATCAGTTTGTTCAATTGCCATGGTTATGATGACAGCAGGTTAACGTTCAGAGTTCTGCTTTGATGATGGCCAGTAGTGGCACAGCCAGCTTACTGAGGTTTAGATAGGTTTGACATTTTACCCAGCACTGTGGTAGAGTGACCATAACAAGGGTGCCCACACGTTGTGCTTAGCGGAAAGCTTCAGAGGTCAATTTCGCACTTGTTGTATTCTATCAGGTCAAATGAGTAAATGCCAGAGAGTGTCTAAAACACTGCAAAACTCTTTTGTGTTTCAGCCTCCCTCACATCGAACTTTAAATGGCTGATACCGATATTACCAAAGCACTGTGGCCGATTGACCGATATGAGGCCGAAATGCAATTAAATAAGTAAATGGGAGATATTAAGAAAATTGGCAAAACTAAATTATTGTGTATTACGTGCCTAGTTAATAACAGACATGACCACACAAGGCGTTATATTAATTCTGGGCAGCTAAACATGGCTTAATATGAATATCTTATCCACCTTACACGACCCATTTTACTGTGGTCACATTACATTACTAAGTGTCAAAAATGCCTGCTTTAGTGCCATTTTAATGAATAAAATGCTAATGTGCTGTATGGTGACCAAGCAGAAAGAAATATCGTCCATTTGTATAAATATATCGGCCGATGCAGATAATTAAAAACGTCCAAATATCGGACGATATATCGGCCATGGCAATATATCATGCCAATATAGATTATATAATGATTTTTAATGATTTTGTCATATTTAGGATTTGTAGCTCCGACAGAACATAGCAATTGCAGTGCCAAAGGTCATAGGTTCAATTCAAGGGGCACACATGCTTGTAAATTGTATAGTTTAAATGCACTATTTCGGTCTGCCAAGTGCAAAAATGAAAATGACTAATAGCTGAACAAATGCAATGCTCACTGAATACTTATTGAACATAAACACTTTTACATATAACCCTTTGCCTTTTCAAACATCACAAAATAGACATTGTAGTCAATTTCCTCATATGGACTATTTTCAAGAATCTTTGCCTGACAAACTGTATGCTTTAAAACCTCTGCCAATTGGCAACTTCCTTTGCGACTAAAAAAATAAAATAAATAAAAAACAAACAAACAAACAAAAAAGGCTGCTTGCATTTTAAGTGCATGCTGTTTTCCTTTTTTGGTGTAGTTTATCAGCATGGCTTTGATAAGCTCTTTTGTGTGCTCTTTGTATGTTGGGAAGGATATGTGAGAGCAGTGTGTGCTCTTCTCCCAGTGGTGTGACTCGAGCATCCATTAACCATTCTTAATCACAATGAGAGCTTCCGAATATTCCGAGCAACATTGGAGGGATGAAAGAAACCAGCCGGTCTATTATTGCCAATGTAGTAAATACGCACTAACATCTAAAAGAACTATAAGAGCTTAAGGTTTACATCAAGGCTTATCCAAGCCAAACCAATCTACGTCTCCACTACACTATGTTGAAGGAGCAGAAATATGTATTGCCCCTCATAAATTTGTAATTTTGACATACAGTATCAATTTGCAGAATATTGTCTCGTTCAATTCACTTGGACAGGATATAAGAAATGATGTGCGACATTTTTCTGGCTTTGTTGCTTTCAGTGACATCATAACAGAGCACTTCTGTGTTTCGAGTGAAGAGATTTTTTTTCCTATTGTTAAAGGTTATGTAAGAAGGCTGGAGTAGTAAACCGTTTCAGTCTCTGGAAGGAAGCACAATACATTTTCATGGACATACAGGGAGTGCTAACAAAAGGGCTTCCATTTTAAAATATGTAGATATTGATGTAAGGTTGCACAAAGTTGCGTCTGTCTTACAATTTGTGGACAATATGTTTGGTTTGTGTCTATAGAAGAATAATATACTGTTGATGTTGTGTAACACAGCTCATCCTTCATGTTGCCAGATCCTCGCCTAATAAATTCTTCACTGAATTCCCAAAGGACAGGGAACAAATTACTGCAGTACTGTTGTCTGCTTGGAAGGCAAGTGAGGAAAGTCTTATGGGTTGTAGTTTATTTTTCAATTCTGCAAAATCTAATTAGACAGTTGCCATTGTTTATGCTCATGTTCTAATGATACAAATGTTTATTATGGCTGTCAATCGAATGTGTTAATTTAGTGTGATTTCGTTTTTCTAAATTAAATTTTTTGATACATTTTCTCCAGTTTGCCATTTATTTTCCCAAATATGCCCCCCACTAACATTTATTTTTACATTTTGAGATTTTGGTTACCTGTGGGATTTGCCTAGGAGCTTCCAGGTCCCAAAGGCATATGTTGGTGTGGACCAACTGTCAGTTAA
Organism: Oreonectes daqikongensis; assembly: GCA_026939265.1. Lineage (NCBI taxonomy): Eukaryota > Metazoa > Chordata > Actinopteri > Cypriniformes > Nemacheilidae > Oreonectes > Oreonectes daqikongensis. Next base: position 3,710,106 of record JAOTQM010000311.1, read on the forward strand.
AATGCCAGAGCGAAATCCTTTTGGGACTGTCGTGGGAGACAAGGTGTGTGTGTTTGTTTGCAAGATCTGTGTGTGTCAGTGTGTGGTGTTATGCTGGCTCCATGTGACTCCTGACAGTTTTCAAAAAAAAAACATTGAGTAAATCACGTCAGCAGTTAAGGGCAAAAAAAGCTATCAGAGCCCACGGAACTTTTAGATTGCAAGTCTAACCTTTTTTCAATTTCCATGCTTGTTGTTAGTTCTGGTGCATATCCATGCTATTCAACAGCAAAAATGTTTTTGATTGACCGATAAACTTTTGCCTGGGCTAAATCCGAAGCGTAATATATGATGGTGACCAACATCTCAGGTCTTTACAACAGGGTCTTATATACGGGATCGGTTGAACGACTCTCAGCTGTGAAAACAGATGAAAGATAGCTGGTGAGCGTCTGAAAGCAGTAGACCTCTTGAGATGGGTTTGCCGCCTGGCCTGGAAGCCCTGTGCACACAGATACACCCTGCGGTAAATCAATTATGCTGTTTACAAGAACGGACTAATGTTTCCTTACAGTCAACCCTTTAATCCTTACTTTGGTATTCTAAATCTCTATACAAGTATGAGCAAATATGTGCCTCGTTACTATTTTGTCAAATTGGGAACGAGGGGTCATTTTTGAAAGTCATTGCTTTTTTATAAATGATGAAAGTCAAAGGAAGTATGTTATAAACAATACTTTTCCATGTTATATAATGGGTTCTGTGTCAACGTGACAAAGCACCAATCTAGTTAAATGTCAACTAAGTGCTGTTTTCTGTTTTTTCTGTTTTTTTATGAAACCATCAAATGCTACAACTAATAACACAGTGTTAGGCTGTTAATGTATGAAGCAAAATAATATTATGATTCATGTAAGGGTTAATTAAAAGGGAAAGAGACCATCAATATCTCAAAAGGACTCAATTTGGTTTCTGCGCTTCAGCTCGTGTATTGGAAATGCTGTCGTTTCACAATTTCATTCCTCTGCTGTCTCATGTATAATACAGACCTCCAGCACACCAGCTATAAATCTCACAGAGCTGGTGAAGCTGTTCCATCTGCACACTGTCAGTGTAAAATTGACCGGTGTTGATTATGGGGTCCCTGCCTTAACTCCTCCAGACTGCACGGTCTATTTCATATCAGACTGCCGTGATAATGGAAATAGACAGGGAGAGGTGTTTCGGTCCTCAAAGACAAATTGGGCGTTTTTGGGAAATTGCTGTATCTATTACATGGCGTTATCTCAGTGTCCATGAAGATGTCATCATCAGACTAGTTATTTACATAGCAAGCAATGCCAAGTTCATTTGCATTCACAAAGGAAAAAATTGCCAATTGGGATGTTCACTAAAATGTGCCTAATTACTTAATCTACCTCAGCTGTGTAAATTTCAGTCCAAAAATAAACCGTAAGGCCGGGACAATCTTGTTTGTATTCGCAGCATAAACATGTTGTCATATGTTGGGGAAGATACGAAATTTCTGAATAGTATGTCCAACTTTAGCTGTAGTTTTAGACATCTGGTGCAGCTGAAGAAACAGAACCAGATATTATTTATTAGTAAATATTTATATTTAAAAATATGTATAATGAAATCATGATATGAAATAAAGTCAGATCATTTGGACTTTTTGTATGACTGAATCAACACAATCTCACAGCAAAAGCGTAACTATTTTACGAGGTGGCTAATTTTGGCTAATTCGTATCAATTAGTATGTTCTCATTCAGTACAATTTGCTTTCGCACCAGGGACGTTAGGTTTGGGGGCAGATTTAGGGGTGGAGCTTCAGTATTGCTTTTGTTTTGTACGATTCACAGTGTAAGAATTCAGGCGAATTAGCCACCTACGAATTCCTGTGAGATCAGGTTGGACTGAATTGAATCATCCTCAAAGCTTAACAAGTATGTTCCTGTAGCTAAGTTGGTAGAGCATTGCATCTGCATTGAAAATTATTTAATCATTTATTCAAACCTATGTCATTTCAAACCTGTATGAGTTTGTTCTGCATAACACAAAGGAAGATATTTTTAAGAATGTTGATAACATTTGCTCCGCTTTGACTTCCATTGACTGAGAGAAGTTGCACAGAAGAAAGTGTCATTTACAGGTTTTTGTTAAATCTGTTAAATGTGATGATGTTAAACCATTGCATTTTATAATAAATACTTTTAAATGATGTATTTCTGCTTTTAATATTCAAAGAATCCATTAGTACTCTGTATTTTGAACTTCAAAAAGGTACATTTTGACATGAGAAGCCAATTCAGAGTCTTTCAAGAGCCTGTTTGTGTTGGGTTTGAAATGATGAAAATGATGCTCATATCTGTCCAGTCCCGCATAAGTCAAAAGATGATTTGCATCTTTCACGAAGAGGTGTATGAGTCACAGAGACATTGAGTTCCCTCCACTAATATTGGCACCCTTGGTAGATACGAGCGAAGAAGGCTGGTAAAATAAATCTGCATTGTTTCTCGTTTTGAGCTTTTATTTAAAAAAAATCTACAAAATTGGTGGTGAAGGAAAAGATGATGTTTACTCCTCTATTTAGATCAAGTGAACATGCCAGCTATACAGGTTGGAACTTCTTGAGTATTATAATTACTTTTTGGAAAGATTAATTATGTTTATGTATATATGATGAATTCTGTGAACAGAAAGTAATAGGGATGAGAAGGCATCTTTAGTGGAATGGTGTGCAATAAAAAAGCAATCTAGAGGTTATCTGACAAAGGTAGCAAGTTGGGCACAACTTACCCAACTTTGAAGAAAATCAGTGCTGTTAAACATGCTGAAATCGCATACCGAAGTCCTGTAGATAATACTTTTTACTTTATATTAGTTAGTTAAAGTCTTTTAAAGTCTTAGTTAAATTTCTGTATGCCACCTGCCAACTTTCATTTTCAGTGTCTAGCTTTTCCCCAGAAGACTTTCAATATAATTTCAGTGGTTCGTTTATAACATGCAGTTTTGATTAAACCATTTTTATTATTTCACCCAGCAGCATTACCCCCACATATTAAAACAAGCTTTATTTTATCCCCTGACACAGCGTGGCATTTCACACCACATGCTGCCTCATATCAACATCAGTTCTGTAATTCCAGATGATCTGTTCATATGTGAGTCACATCCACACTTGTTAACAGGTGCATCGAGCTGTGTGGCTCTAGCATGACAGGAAGTTAATGGAGAAGGAGGACTACTTGACATTTGAAGTCGCTGCCATTTTAAGATACACCTTTACTCATTAATTATCTTGACTATTAGTAGTAATCTTCATCTTGTCACATGCAATCGCCGGGTATTAGGATAGCTACCAATATCTACAGTGTTTACCATGCGTTAGGTGTAAGTACAAATGTTTTTCTTGAACATTCTTGCGGCCCGGTCATGACCCGGTGGTTGGGGACCTCTGCTATAGACCACTTTGCAAGGTGTAAACTCTGGTCCAGAAGCACTTATGGTTTCAGTTTCTATTCATTATATATATATATATATATATATATACAATATATATATATATATATATATACACAGTGTTATGCGAAAGTTTGGGAACCCCTTGCAGAATCTGTGAAAATGTGAGTTATTTTGACAAAATAAGAGAAATCATACAAAATGCATTTTTTTTGTATTTAGAGCTGTCCTGAGTAAGATATTTTACATAAAAAATGTTTACATATAGTCTACAAGACAAAAAAGATAGCTAAAATGATTAAAATAACCTTGTGCAAAAGTTTGGGCACCCTTGGTTCTTAATACTTTGTGTGGTTACCTGGGAGATCTACAAGTGTTTTTGTGCTGTGATGGTTGTTCACGAGTCCCTTGTTTGTTCTGAACAGATAAACTGAGCACTGTTCCTCAGAAACATCCTCCAGGTCCTGCAGATTCTTCAGTTTTCCAGCATCTTTTGATTATTTGAACCTTTCCAGCAGTGACTGTATGGTTTTGAGATCCATCTTTTCACACTTAGGACAACTGAGGGACTCAAACACAACTATTAAAAGAGTTTCAAACATTTACTGATGCTCCAGAAGGAAACATGATGCATTAGGAGCCAGGGGGTGAAAACATTACAATTTTATATTGTAATCGTGTTCATTTAACATTTTGATTTGGTTATAAATGTTCTGTTGGTTGTTTATTGTTCAAACGTTTGTGTATAGTGTTAACTGGACCAGCAATGTTTACATCTTGGCTAAAGTCGGAAAGTCAAATTCTAATATAAGGAGCATCAAAATTTAATTTCAACCATAAATTTCATTATGATTTCAATCTTTAATATGGTCTTCCTCTGTCAATTGTAAAGATATCAAGGTTATATTTTTCACAGAATGTTCTTTACATTATGTAAAACAATTTTATGTTGAAAATAGTAAATCAGAAAAAATGTCTTTAGCTGGGTTTTTACAGGCAGTCACAAATAGTACCTGTAGTAAATAAAAATAAAAAAATTCTGTGGCTGTATAAAAACACATAAGCTTGTCTCATAAATATTAAGTGAAAATTAATTGGTTAAAATTCACTAAGCCTGCATTTCCATAATTATTGACTGGCAGATGATTATAAATTGGCACGTGCAGTCTAAAAATTATGGGTTGTTTTAACCCATGGTTAGGTTCATTTTAAAATGTATAACCCATGTTGGGTTGTTGTTACTCAACGGATTAAAACAAATGTAAATTACTGTAGCCATTGGTTCTATATTTAATCTATAATTTTTATTTGCCAATAAAAAGGCCTAAACGGGCAACAAATGAATCATGTTCCACAGTAAATTACAGCCGTGTACAGCTGTTATTAAGGCCACCCAGTAAAATTTTGCACATTGATGTGACCTGTCATGTGGGCATTAGCTGACCTTTTGATCTGTGACCTGATAAATATGTAGATGAGTTACCTCCAAACAGCCAATCCAAAGCAGGAGACGGGGTCACCAGAAAGCCACTTACTCCTTCTGTCTGGGTCATAATTCAAAACAATTTTATGCCATTTTTGTAATGTAGTCCATGAAACACAAGGCACACCGAGACATCAATCAGTGCTTTGACGCACCAAAACCTGGCAAGCAAGCGCAGGAGACGGTGGGTGAGCTGGTTTTCAGCTTGACAAAGCGAATACAAAGCAAGAATTGGAAAATGAGATTCCAGTGGGGGTCCAGTGATGTGCAAGGAAATATAATTCACACTAATGGATTGGATAATTATATCTGAAATGGTACGCACTGATGAAATATGAAATATGAAATGCTATGCAGTTAGATGGATATGGCAAATGGCTTCATATGATGGACATAATGTGATGAAATGCGAAGTATAAATGAATGATTCAAAGCATTAAAGGCTTATTCATTCATATCTCCACTACAGCAGGAGATTTAAAAACACAATATTTAAAAATCAGATTTAGAATGGAATGTTGTTGTTTTGTTTGCTAACTACGCTTTCTTTATTAAATCAAAAGTCTTTGGGTTATAAAACAGCATACTCGGGTGCCATGCAGGTGTTGTTGGAGTAGCTACTAGTTAAAATTCTGTAAACCAGCCATTTTGGTTTAGCAGGTTGGTCAGCTAGGTTCCCATCTTGACTAACCTAAAAATGTCCAAAACCCCTCGAAAAACATCAGACCTGCAAGACTGGCAATTTCAGTTGTTTTAAAGGGTACAAAAATCTCAAGTGTCCTAGTATGTATTTCAATCTAAACAATAGTAGAAGTCATATCAGTCACACAAATAAACCAGAAAAAATATAGTTACTTAATAATATAATTCTGTTATTTATGCAGTAATATTAATTGTTGACTTCTTTACCATATATTGAGCTTTACACTGACATTGCAGTCCTTAGCTCTTGCCCAAATCTGCAAAGAATAAAAGAATAAAAAAAATGATAAAAAAGAATAAATGCACCTGCTTATGAGGGCCCTTCAGTTTTGCCTTTAAGGTCAATGGTTTGATATTGCTCTATGTGCCACATAATAACATCGGCATAACCAATTGCGTGACAACCAACAAGATGTGCCATGCAAAGAATCAGATAAAAATCAAATGAAAACTGCTAAATATCAAGAGGTGTTCTATCAAGAGATTTATTGCCCTAAACATTCCCTTTATCTTGAGGGAAGTCATAATGTTTCAGCTGTTTTTGTAAGTTGATGGAAGATAGAGGTGAAAACTCATTCATCCATGAGCAGTTGGGTCTGTATCACCTGAGCCCTCTCCTTGGTAAACTGTTTGTGCCCTGCAAAACTATTTTCTCAAGACATCTGTGGCATTTTGCTACATGCATTTTTAAAAATCTTTTTTGCTGTATTTGTGCACACATTTGAGTAAAACTAAATACATTTACATAAATGATAAAAGCATGGAAAATTGTGCATCTTTATTCTTTCAGAACTAAAAAAAACCAGATATTTTTGTAGGTAATTGTAAATAAATGACTCATAATCTGGACTCTGTCCTAAATTGAATTTACTGAGAAAAGGACCCACCCTTTAAGAAAACTTCAAGAGCACACTGACACAACAATACTACAATTTAGGTTAAGTGTAATTTGATTTATCTTTAGTTTAAGTTGTTGACTTGTTGTGGATTAGTCCGAGATAACAGCCTGACTTATCGGATTTATCCATCCATGGTCTGGCTTTAAGGACCCAAACAGACCTATCAATGCCCCGTCCACTAAACTTGTCTCTTCTGCAGCTGTCCACAAGAAACCCATCAACTTGAGCTTTGACGGATAGAAAATAATTGTTGCCTAGCAACACTGGTCTGAGATTTGTGAATGCCAATGAGTCTTTACTGTTCATTCATTGCAACATGGAAATATGAGGCGCCGTATAGGGTTTAAATCAAACTTTGCTTATGAATACAAATATAAAACATGTGCATACACGTATATAAATTCATCACATATATATATATATATATATGTATACTATCGGATGTTCAAGCAAATACATATAAAATAAATGTGCATAATCATATGAAATCCACACCAATACATCTTATGTTATTAATGAATGCATATACATTTGTAAACTTCATGCACACATACACCTATAAACACTTATGTATACATATAAACTCGAAACATGCGTATATGTCTAAAAACATTTGCATATACATATTCACTTCCTGCATGCATACATACAAACAAAAGACGTGTTCTTGTTAAGTATATGTGCGCGCATCTTTTATAAGTGGCGCTGCGTGTATCGCGTTTGTATGTTTGTGGGAGTGTTTTACATGTGTGTATATGCATGGATCATGAATATGTATATGCAAGTGTTTTACATGCGTGTTTGCATGAAACAAGTTTATATGTAAACGCGATAATTTAAAGATGTATGCATGCAGGAAGTTTATATGTATATGCGAATGTTTTTAGATTTTATCCAAATTTATATAGGTGTATGTGTGAATGAAGTTTACATGCATATGTATTTCACGTGTATTTGCTTGAACATCCGATGGTGTACATATATTGTGAGTATTGTATATATGTGTATGCACGTGTGTTTTATATATGTATTCATAAGCGAAGTTTGATTTAAAACCTATATGGCGCCTCGTATGGAAATGATAAAGGTTAACCATTAATTTTAGGCACAGTTCAGAGAGAAACATCTGCTCGATCTCCGATTCTATATCATACATACCATGGGTGAAGTGTTGCATGGCACAGTCTGTCAACCTCTCGACACTCCTCAGAGAATGTTTGCTTATCAGTCAGCTGTTTGATTTTCCGAGCGAAACAAACTTGCTTTTTACAGGGTGACAGAAGCTAAGGAGCACTTCTATACGTTCCCTTGTTGAGTTAATACCGAAGAAATTTTGATTTATAAATCATGGTTTGGTTGTTGCAGAACACCTGAACTTATTCCAGAAGTAAAAGTAAAGCCATGATGTGTTAGTTTACCTGAATTGTCCTTTTACTCATTGCATTTGTTGTTATCTTTTTGAAGTCCAAATAAGCATACATTTTCATTTCAATGGCTGCATTTATCCTGCTTTGCTCATTGCTAAAAACGACAAAGCACCAGCAACTTTAGATATTATTATACATTTTTCTGAAAGTATGTTCAACTTCTCAGCAAATCATTTTAGTTTCAGGCAAGATTTATGTTTTAGAATATAAGGTTGGATTGTTTTTGTATTTTGTATAGTTAACTTACTTAAGCTGATCTATAATAGGAATACATGGAAGATAAAACTAATGCTTCAGTGAGTTTGTGTGTCTGTGTGCATGTGTGTGTCACTCTTGTCTGCCAGTTGACAAGTTGAGCCAGTGTCAAATTAAAAACCCAGTATGGTAATAGTTCACCTGTTCATTTCTGGCAAGTTGAATATTTTACTTCTTAATGATGCTGCTCTGTTAGTAAACAATCTCAAAAATGTCAAAACAGCCTGAGGATCAGTGTGATATTTCCTGAAAAGATTTGTGTTTTGGTGGATCCAGGTGAAGTTTGTGTGGTTCATGTACACAGGTTTGTCTGGAAGGCATTCGAAGGAATCTGAGACAGATCTCTGAGACAGTTGTTGACATATAGTCTGAATAGCATAGATAGATAGTTTGATTTTGGAAATATTCATGGGTTGACATTGAAGTCTCTTGAATTTGTTGTCTCAACACAGTTTATTCTTATTTTTTATATTTTTCCTGTCTATTGGTGAATCTGTGGTAATGTTTCCAAGAAAAGTCGCTTTTCCGTTTCATGTGCCTGATTGCATTTTTGTTTTTTTGTTGGATATATTTCTGAAAGAAAAATAATAGTAATCACAATTCCTGTCACTCATAATTGAAACTAGACCAAGATTGTTACTGTGGATGTGGATTGAGTGATTGTGTTCATGCGTGAAGCATCTTGGGAAGTCATGTTTTGATAGGTTTTGGCAGATAATTGTTTAAAACAAATATTGTTTTTGTTAATTGGTCTTGTCTGCTAAAGCAAACAGTCTGGCAAAGGAATTTTAACAGCCTTAAGTCAGTATTTGTTAAAAAGACTAGAAAACAGATGAAAGCTAAAATCTAAATGGGCTTGTTTAAACATGCCTATACAGCTGATCTGAAAATTTACGAAAAGAGCTTTGCATTGGTTGTTCAAAATATTCAACAGCAATTTATTTGTTTTACAGACACTTTATACCAGAGCCCTGGTTGATTTTACATTGTAGTATCTTAAAATAGTCCTGAAAGTGGAGTGTACGCTTATCTCTGGGTCAAGTGTTGACTTAAGTGGGGCTGGAGTTGGGCGGTAGCTGTTTACATTTGTCAGTCCTGTCCTGCCTAGTGCCGGCTCTTGCTGAAGGACCTTTAGTTCAGTTCAACACTTGTTCTAACAAAAAACCCTGAGGCTAATGCTGGATGTATTTGCTTGTTTCTCTTTGGCCCCAGACACAGAAACAAAATCAATGTGTTTTGGTGCAGAAATGTATTTGTTTCCAGTTAGAGGGAATTTAGTTTGTGATCATCTTGTTCACTAAAGATTTTCGCAGCAGTTTGTCATTATGCAGAATTGTTGAATTAAGAAAAAAATAGATTTCTTTAAAAAATATTTGCATTACAAACAGCTTTGTCAAATGCATGCAGGTGAAGTCCTGTATATTTATGTAGTCATTCTGAGGTATGAGTTTGGTGAGGTCAGTTTTGTTCACAATGATGGCGCACGTAGACGTGCTACCAAGAGCGGTTTGTCATAGATCCAACTTCACGCCTGAACATAATCCATTCTAGGCTTTTATTATGCTTGCATCTGCAATGGCTCTAATGTTTGTAATTTATTAGCTTTCACAAATTACTTTCGGTATAAGCCACTTCTCTATATGGAGTGATTACTTTGTTATTGGAGAGAGAGAGAGAGAGAGAGAGAGAGAGAGAGAGAGAGAGAGAGAGAGAATGGTACCATTTCATTTTCATCCATATTCTGCACTATACGTCTTGATTTCTATAAGCTCAATCTTAGGAACAAATAGCACTAGTGCTTCTGCAATGGCATGATTCCGAAAAGGAGCTCTTGTTTGACCTTTCACTTGGACACCCATAAATCCGGTTTGTAATCTTGGCTGTCTTTTGTCACAGTAACACCTGTGACAAAAAAAAAATCTATTTGATATCTGAATGACTTTCGGAAAATTAGGTTAAATCCATTTGATGGGATTTTATGTTGCAGCATTGAAGCACGTCATAACAAACGGAAATAGATTCTGATACATTCATACAAAGCTTCCGCATTAATGTAACATCTAAGCATGAAATCACATTTTGTACAAAGGAGATTGATAAACCAGGTAAATTCCCCAAACATCCACCAGTTTATTTTTTAAACAACAACGGTACAAAATACAAATACAAAACATGTTTTGAAACACCAAGAAGGACTGTTGAAACACTTATGTCACTGTTTTGATTTACTGATACTGTACATTTTTTCGCTTACATAACAACAAATTTTTATCCTTTGTGTTCATGCAACACAACTGATGATGAATAAAATAAACTATTATTCATAAATAAACTATTTTGGTTCAAAAGCTATGTTCACTTTAAAGTAAAATCTACAGAGATCACTAAGCTATTTACAGCATTAAAATATTTACAGCATCAAATAATAGTTACATGGATAGTTTGCCAAATGAACATTTGTCATCATCTATTCACCCTCATGTCATCCAAACCTATTTCTTCAGTGGAACAAGAAGAAGGTACATATAATCAAAGTCAAGGTTGTTTGGTTACTAATGTCCTTAAAAATAACTACTTCTTTTGTGTTCTGCAGAAGAAAGTCATACAGGTTTGGAATGACTTGAGGAGTAAATGATCAAAGAATATTCATTTTGGGTGAACTATCCCTTTAAGTTTCTTAAGGAAAATGAAAAAATAAGTTACAAACTTCCAAAACACATTTTCTTCTCATAGATCCTTCTCAGCTTTACACCTCATTTACAGCTTTATTGGGCACTGCTCTCCTCCTAGCTACACCTCCTCAAATGCCACCATGAGCACTAGATCTAAAATAAGCCAGTCTAAACAGATGCAAAAGTGGAGTGATGCGGATTGAACCAAACTGAGAACAATATGTGATAACATACAACGAAAACATGTTTTACTGCTGTTTTAAATTGTTTGATGTGTGATGTGGGTGTAAATATGCTACTCCCTTAATGGGCTGATTTAATATTCCTTTGCAAAATTAAGTATTATTGGGTAGATTTGTCTTTATACAATAGTAAAATGCAGGTTAAACTTTCATTCCTCAAACCATTGTGAAAATAATCTCTGTAATGATTTAGCAGTGATGCATGGAGCTGTTTCCACAATTACTATTGGACAGTGTTTTGGGGCCACAGTGGCAAACATCTTCTGTGTGGAAGTACCAGAAAATGTACCCCTGAGCTCACTTCACTGAGCATCACTTCCAGATCAATAAAATTGGCCAGTCTTGTTCAATCAACCGTTTAAGTGTCTGTGTATCACGCATGACGGCTATATACCACCTGCATAGAACTGGACTTTACTTGAAAAATGTTTGATCTAACTATTTTGATAACTCTAATTTGTAGATCTGTAAATCAAAAGTATCTGGTTGTCAAAATGTATATGCCACGGTTTTGTTCAGACAGATTAACAAGAATCTGAACAACCCATTTACTGAACATGTGGTTTTAAACCAGATTAAAATTGTCACCATTCCAAGTACTGTATATGTTCCTGTCTCTAGCTGTTTTTGCCTTATTGCCATAATAAATTATGTGACATTCACCTTTCTTTATTTCTTTTCTTTTCCTACACTGTTTAAACAGATGGATCCAATTTTGTCACTTGTGGGATTATACAGAATTCTCCTGGTTACCTTATAAAGCTTAAATCATTAGTATGGCAAACCGTGTATATACACTAGATTGACTTGACTGCACTGCCTGAACAAACACTTCCAAAATGACAAATCAGATTTGTGTATGCTGTAAACAATGCCCATGTGAAACTATTGACACTACAATTTAATGTAATGTCCTCCTGCTTCGTAAAACATGTGGATTTAAGCACTAGCCAAGGTGTCGTTACTAACTAGTGAGGACTCTTTAAACGACAACCTCTTCCTTCCAGGCAGGAGCTCTTCGGCAGCCCCACGGACGTCATCCAGTTCTGTGGTGTAGTGATCTGGGCTTTCACCATTGGATGTCTCCTTTATGACGCTGTATGTGAGGGCCACGCTGTACGTGGGGGGCTTCTCGGAGCGCTGCGACCCACAATGGCACAGTTTTTGAAAGGCGGCGCGGAACTTCTGGGACATGGCATTGTAGATGATAGGGTTGATGGCGCTGTTCATGTAGATGCAGAGACGGCAGAAGAGAAGGAACCAGGTGTCCAGGTAGGCCTCCTTGAGGAAGGAGTTGACTACCACCAGAGTCCGATAGGGCATCCATAGGACAGCGAAGAGGATCACCACCACTGCCAGCATCTTTGTCACCTACACCATACAGATGGTTGTTAATTACTTAATATAAAGGATTTAAGTATGGCATGAGCCATATGGGCTACTTTTCCAATGCAATAATGATGCTTGACAGCTGCTGGCCACCATCCACTTTAGTTATTACACCATGTTTTCTCATCAGAAAGAAGTGAATGTTATATGGGTTTGAAAGATAGAGAAATGCATGCACATGTTGAATAAGTGATTGAGTTTATTTAAGAGAAAAATATTTTTAATACAGAGACGGAAGCAAACTTTTCCATCTTGACCCATTTTAACAAACAAAAACCTTATTTGTTTGCACAAACAACAACCTTTAACGGTTTATATATGGAATGTGTAGTTCAAACAAATAGCTTTAGGTCTGGTTTTTAAAAAGGTCATGAGATGTGTTTTCTTCACACCATTTTAGACAACCAGACACCAAACGCGCCCTAGAGCACAAAACCACACACGCGCGGTTGCTCCGCGTTTATCAGATTGACTGTGGTTTCACAACGCATTTGAACCTTTACCTGATCGAGGCTGTAAATTGTCACAACCATTTCTCAAGTAATAAGAGAAATAAAGCATCAAAATGATTTAATGTTGACTTATTCCGGTTGTAACTCCAGAGCGACGAGCTCTCCGTGCGCGCGCTTACGCACGGACACGCTCAAGCTAAAACGTTCTGAAACTTAAACAAAATGTGCACTTTACCTGCCTCCGAGACGCCGCAGTTGTGCTGCTGCAAGAACTTCTGGAGTTCACGGATTTATTGGCCACGGACGACTCCTTTTTCCAATTCCTTCTACTTTCCTTGGGATCCGTAGGGAGTGGGTTGAGGAAAAGAATTCTCGCGATCAGCCCATATAGAACAGTTGCCAGCAAAAGCGGGAGAACATAAAACACTGCAAAATCTGTGAAGTATATCGGTAAATACAGGTTTCTGGACACTTTGTAGGCGCAGGTGATTAGGATAGCGTTTTCATAAGCTTCCTCTTTAGTGTCGGAAAGATAAAACCACATAACGCAATAAAGAGAAGTGAAAAACCAAACGAGAACAATTATCTTTTTGGCTCTGGAGAGGGTGCACAGAAACTGCGCTTTTATCGGGTGACAAATGGCAATGTAGCGTTCAATGGTAAAGGCTGTGATGGAACACGAGGACGCGTTGATGCCCAGGTATTGAAAGTAAGTGATGGAGAGACAACCGGCGTATCCGTACACCCACTGGCCGAACAGACTCTCGGTGATGTTGGGCAGCCCCGCTGCGGTCAGGACCATGAGGTCGGCGACCGCCAGACTCACCAAGTAGCAGTTAGTAGGGGTACGCATGTGCTTGGTTGTTAAAACTACCAGAATGACCATTACGTTGCCAACGATTCCAATGCCACAAATAAGCATGACTGACAATATGCTTACGATTTTGTATTCGGCACTGTGATCAGTCCATGTCGGAAGAGTCTGGTTGTCAAATGGGAATAAAGTGCTGTTCTCCATGCTGATCTCGGGTTTTTTGTTGCACAAAAAGTACTATTCAGGTGTCCGGTGCGCCCGCGAAAATGTCATGTTCCAATGTCCCGTTGAAATTCCAGAGAAAATTCTAGATTGCTCTTCTGAAATAAAGCACCACTTGCACAGATAGAAATTAAAGTGGTTGAATTTGGTACAAAGCCAAGAACGTGTACTTCGTAATGAATTCGTGTGAAATGTAATAATCGCCTCCCTGGCGAGCATAACCGTGGAGAGCTGACTGAGGTGTTGCACTGCCCATGGATGAACAGGCTGATATGGTCTCACCGAGCCCCTTTGCAACCCTAATACGAGTCTAGGAGCGTCAGTAAGGGCAGGTTGTGCCGTGCGTAATCCTGCAGCATGCAGGCAAGAGAGAAAGTGTTCATACAGTCTGTTCAATTGTATGTTTCTTAGTTACAGTTCGATTCTAAATACAGTGATCCAACGCAATATGGTGTTTGTTTACAAGTCAGTTTGCTTTTGTTATATCAGAACTGATACCACTTGCTTTTAGATTGTTTGTTTCAAGCTCTTATGATCGATCCAAGTAGACCAGGTTTAATTACACCTGTAGAAGTCACGAGGTTCAAACCCAGAGGAGAGCCAAGTCATGATAATGAACTAATCTATTGAGTTAATCGTGTGTTTACATTCTCACTAATGGATGCTTCACGGGTTCTGTGCATTCATGAGGAAATACAGGACAATGGGATTATTGGTCTTCTTGTGCTGTTTCGTTCATCGTCTACAAACAAAACTATTAAGAGGCAGTTTATTGCTCACCCTCATGCAAAATTAAGAAAATAAATACATGTAAATCATTTTTGACAGGTTTTGTGCACGTTTGGGACTTGTCAGGGATTGTTTTAAAAAAACAACGTGAGAAAAGTTCATTGCTGATACTTACAGTATCACTGAAACTGCTTTCATCTTGTTTATTTTAATGAATTTATTCCCTCTTTTATTCTCTGCTGACTGATTTTGCATATAAAAGCTATTACAGGCTGGTAAGTGCTATGGGTCATTGCATCTTTCCATTATGAAAAGGTCAGATCTATTTGTAGACTTTATGATATTGTGGGAGGTGATACCTGTGGCCATAAAGACAAAATCCATTATGCCCACATAAAAATCACAGATCAACAGCGTTTCAAGTGACGCTTTTTGCACTTCTTGGTGATATCAATTTCAAGACCTTTGGACATGTAAACATGGAAAAATCATGATTTGTAAGGATTTTTTGATTTGATATTTGTTTTTAGTTCCGAATAGGTCATGCATACATTTTATGAGACTGTTCAAAGACTGCGTTGTGTTAGAAGTGTTACGCTGCCATCTCGTGGACACATTTAAAGACAACACCAAGTTTAACTTTTTTAGGTAAGCTTATAGAATTCTAATGGTGCCCAGAATGTTTTTTATTCTCCTCATTTTTAAAAATAGAATGGGACAACTTTAAAGTAATTTTGTTAAACTCTTGATTTTTTTTCATGTTGTCTGCCATGGTCAATATATAAGCAACATAAATGATGACATGTTTGAGAGTTATTTAATCTATTGTTTATTGTCAAATCTTCTAGAAAGAGCAGAGGAAACCTTTTTGCACTGATGAAAGTTTACTATTTGTGATGTATCAAATTATCAAACTAAAATGCAAATGTTTAAGCATTCATAAAGACAAGCCTCTGATTTCATCATTTGTTATGTAAATGTAAGGAATAATTCATCATCTATCGGACTGAATTGAATTTTATTTCAGCAAACTTCAGAATTTGAAACACAAAAGACGTTGTTTTGCTCTCCATCTATTATAATGCCAGCAGACCACTTGAAGCTTGGCAGCCCGCATCTCAAAGAAATATATAAAAATTCTGGCTGAAACGCAAGACTCTCTCATTTTCTTAATGACAAGAGTCCATTTCTGTGACTCACCTTGCACGCATCTCATCCGTAAGAGCTTTGCTGTATGCCGTGCAGAACACAATGAGGTGATACTAGACGTTTTGTGTGTTCTTGTTACTGGCTGTAATGTCATATCAGAAAAATGATATGTACTGCTAGTTTATGATTGCAGCATTTCTCAAACCATTTCATAGAAACAATGCTAACTTGCTCAAGGACAATGGAGTCAGTTTTAAGACCAGAATAAAATATATTAATAATATAACTTTTTTCTCTATCAATGTTGCCATGCACTCTTGTATACAAAAAGTATGGAAAGTAGTGTTTTAATAAGTTTTCATAAATATACATGGAACATCTCACACTATAATGTCACCAGAGCAAAGACATAGTGCCAGTCCTCAAGATGTTTAATAACTGAAAGAGCTGTCTATCCTTACATTTTCACTTCTTCAAATAACACCCTGTCCACATTTCTTATAAATCTCCTGTATGTACTTTTCTCTTACACTCCCTTTCTCCAAAAAGAGGATTAGAGGTTTTTCTTCAAAGATAAAGACGTTTCCTCTTTCCTTTTAAGACCCTGCAGACAACGCACCTCCTTGTCAGGTGAAACCGAATGCGAGCGACTTCTGGATCACATGATATGTGACCTTGAATCACTTAACATGCGACAAATTCTCACCTCAGTGGGCAGCAGGGATGTGTGTCTCAGTCTGGCTCTGAAGGATTCAGCACCAAGGACAGCTCCTCCTCAGATTTCCTTACCTAAACCCGATTACTCACAGAGAGGCTGCTTTCCCTGACAAGGGCACAATAAGATGTCAACATTTGAGAAATGTCTTTTACTTGTATTGCGTCACTCCCCCCCAAAAAATACACTCTCAGAGAGAGCAAAAAGAACCTTACACCATCTGAATCCCTTACAGACCAAAAATATTAACCAAACATAAGCTACATTTGCATGCTTTCTAAAATCTTAAACATCATGTCTTCGTAATAGTTCAATAAAATGTGAAGGGTACTATGCACACATGGACTAGATAGATTTGCAAGTACTGTATGTGAATGCCAATATTAAATTATATTTAATTTAGGTTTGAATGACGTAAATTTGACCTCTGAAAGACAGAGGATGAAGATATTCACCTGCCTCAGACTGTAAAGTTATAGGCAACTCATGTTTTCAAACAAGGTTTTTTCTGTAACTTGTTTAAACAACATGAGAATAGACTGACAAACCACAGCATGTTTCGGTGCATTTCAAGGTTAGTTGCTTGTGACCTAAGGCTCATTTTTAAAACACAATTTTGTTCTTGGCAAAGCAGGATTGGCTCAGGTTGCACACAGCAAAAAATTAGCCGTGCATCCTTACGAGATTTCCTTTCTGTTGAAAACAGTACAAATTGACAGCTACTTCACCTCTATTCATAAAGCCGGCTGTGACAGATGGGAATTCATGACTGTGCACCTCGTTCTCCCTGAGCTGAGCCTACTCCAGCCTGGGACATTAATCTCTGGCTGAGTAAACCCTGCTTCTTTGCAGACTCATCTGTTAAATGGAAACTTGTCTGGATTTTAGCCAAAGTCATTCTTTGTATTGGTCAACACTATGGCACAAATCTGAGGAAATCATATTGATTGTCTGTTGTTAAGGGTAGATTAGAACTGCTTTTGGTTAGGGATAATGTCAGATTAAATTTGGATGTCTTTTAGACCTGCACAATATTAAGTTTGTATTCTGTTCGAAAATGTACAACATCATATAAAGGTAGGCTATTTTATGATAAATATATATATTTATAAAATATTATACAGAAATTAATCAGTAGTCTTCCAAGCTTTCAAAAGAACCACCATGGGTGTGGTTTAACACAGTCCCAGATTCTTACTGCTTATTATGTAGGAAATGTCTCTAAGCAGTAATTTTATTCCAAAATCTAATGCGTTTATCCAATTAATAATGACAGGTTGCTCTCCAAAACCTCATTTCCCATAATTCTAACACATACATCCCATCATTTACTTGTCAACACCAGCCTACCTGCGAGTAACTTTACGCATCGTACTATAGTAAAGGAATATCACTTAAAATTCGTGAGCGACACCTTTACCATTGCGCGACTACAGAGCAACGTCAGCCCTACCTAATTAATATTCAAAGTGCGAAGACTGCTATAGGACGTTAACAGCGCGGCCGTATTAATATTCATGAGAACGTCACTCGCTATTGGGAGTTAACCCAGCGACGTCATTCTGATCTAATTAACATTCGCGATGAACGCCTTTGCCATAGTAGTATTGGTAATTTCTGTAGCGAGAGCTCAGTTGAGCTTTAAACCGGCGCGTGGGAGGAAGCACGGCGGAGAACGGCTGCCGGGAGGCCAAAATGTTCGCCAAACGAGAAGGTATCAGACAAAAACAACCGTTTATACCAAACAAATGATTTGCGTCAAATACATCCCACTCATTTTGGTCCGTGGGACGTGTCCTGTTGGTGTCGTTTTCTGTGCGGGATATGCAGTGACCTATGGATGCATCCGGATGGACACGTGCCAAAACTATCTATAGCTTATATTTGTTTTTAAAGCGTTTTGTTGATAGCATAACACGTTTACTGGTTGTTTTAGCGCAGTGTGTTCGCGTGCTTGCTATTGCGATTGTTTATAGGGTTTATAGGATTGTTTATTGTCATATTGCATTCCGAGAAGTGTCTAGTTTCCTGTCTGCGGTTTAGCCATGCGTTTAAAGGACTTACAGCTTATCCTGAGTTTTATACGGATTGCTTTGCTAATTGGATACTGAAGCAGTAGGTCTAATCGGTAACATTAATCGTCGAGAGGCAAAGGATTTCGTTCAAATACAATCATTAACAGTTGTAGTGTAAATGGGTTAGAACCATGTGGGTCTGCATTCAGGAGCACGTGTTTTCATATACAACCATGCTTAAGAATACATGTTTAAAACATTAAGTTAATGTCATTTGTGATCATAGGAACGTTGCAGAGCAACCTGAAATTAAACTGATCGCTGGGAGCTGATGGCCTCGGTCGAGTTGCTTTATATAAACAATAGAGGGGGTACACCCGATCCCCCTGGAGTACTGGAGTGGTCTTCTGGTCCTCTTCACGTCCACAGACTGAGCAGCTCGGTGGAAGAATCTTCCCCCACTCGGAAGGGACAATGTAATTCAGCACCACGGACGGCTCCCATTAAAGGACAGTATGGCCACCATCAGCCCACTGAGAAGGTCAGAGTTTGCTGCGACGAGGAGCTCGAGACGTCTTTCACGTACGTGGATGAAAACGTCAATCTCCGCTTGGCCACTCCGGACACGAGCGAGAAAAGTCCTCGCCAGCTCCACGACTCCACGAGCGAGATCCGTCCCGACAGGCTACAGGAGCTGTCGCTGATGTCCGACATCGACATCAGCTCCGACAGTTCCGGGAAATCCGTGGATTACGGATTCATTAGCGCGGTCACGTTCCTTATTACCGGGATCTCGCTGGTGATCATATCGTACGCGGTGCCGCGGGACGTCGGAGTGAACCCGGAAAACGTCTCCGCGCGCGAAATGGAAAGACTCGAGAACGAGAGCGCCAGGATAGGCGCTCACCTGGACAGGTGCGTTATCGCGGGCCTTTGCCTTCTCACGTTAGGCGGCGTGGTGTTGTCCACTTTGCTGATGATTTCGATGTGGAAGGGTGAGATGTACCGGAGGAAAGCCTTCGCATATTCCAAGCACTCCGCAAAGCTTTACGGCTCTACTAATTTAAGAACAAGATCGAGTCCCAGTCGATCGTCGCCACCGCACAGTTTTGTCGAGGAGGAGAATGGCGATGCCATTAGCTGACTGGTTATTTCCAGCTCATCCTTATAGGACTGCCTAAAAAATAACGTTGACCTTTCCAGCATGGCCAAACGAGCTTGTTTTCTGCTCTTGTATAAGACTACAGTTACTGATATGGATGAACACAATATCACGTTACAAATATCTCAGGCTCCACCAGGCATATGCAGCATGACGATATTGCATTTATCATAAAGTAACTTGGCGAATCAACAAAATTTAGAACAGCCTGGCAAGCAGTAAAATAAGTCTTCAGTATACAAAGCTAAAGAATTACCATTCAGAAAGCAATTGCAACAGTGAATGAATACCTCGTGTTGTTCAGAATGCTGCTGCTATACTGACAATCTTACTGCCTCTTTCTTACACTGTCAGATCAAAACTGATAGACGCTCACCTCAACCATTTCATTATGTTTAGATGTTAATAATAGAGGGCTACAATCTCTGGGTTGGAGCACAGGATCCTGAAATATGCCCTGTGCTACTCTGCAAAATATGCCAGTATATGTTTGCCATTATTTTCTCACATGTCTGTTAGTTGATTTGTGGAAAGGTCCATGCAGAAATATAATACTTTTTCCCAAGCACTAACATTTTTATGAATATTTAATGTGGATAGCTGCCACAATCATATGCTGTCTTTTGGAAATTTAAAGCCATGTCTCTAAAAGAGGAAAGCTTCTATATTCACTGACATACAGAGTAAAAACATATTAGACCTGTATAACAATGTTAACTATTGATAATTCTTCCCACATTTGTAGGATTTATCCAGAGACTGAATTCATCTGTATCGCCGCACACTCAGATATACAGTAACACTGCTGACACCTCATAAAACTCATATAACAAAGATTCACTTTCTGATATGAAAATAAAAGTATATAATTCTTCATTTTGTCTGTGTTTTATGGCTGTCTTTGACTGTGACAAGTTTGAAAGTGATTTTGACGTTTGCATTCGTGAATCTGCTGTCAGTTTTCTGTGTCTTGCTGAGGTTGCATAGCAACATGAAGACAAAGACGTGAAATCTAAGGTTTGTATCCAAAAACTGAAAAGCCAATGTCTGCCCAGTTGTTGTATGGAGATGATGGTCTTTTCCTGCATTTTGGATTCAAACATCAAATCAACTTATAAAAAAAAAGGTAATTACATCAGTGTGGATGCTATTTATTTAATGACTACATAATAATAATATACATGATTGTTCAGAAATTATGGGGCTATACAGAGATGACATTCATGAACAAGAGTGATTTTAATTATGTTTTTATTAAAAAAATGTAAATCTTAGATAAAAACAATGAAGCAGTAGTATCATTAACAATCTGTCAGCTGTCTCAAAAGGAAATAAAAAATGATAATACAATCACTTTTCACAAGCTTTGTTGGAGCATTTAAGAGGACTTTACTGATTTGTAACCTTTAATGGAATGGTTCACTAGATGTTTATAATTTGCAACCAATTAGGCTACTTACATTTTAAAATGCTTTTTAAGTTAGACCTCAAAGTATAATTTAAAGACCTCTAAATATAATTGAGTCCATGATATATATCAGTTGTTTAACATCCTTCGACTTTGCATTTCTTTAATTTAGTTATTTAGATGATTTTAAGTCATTTTGCATATTACAACCTCTGAGTTTTTAGATGTTTTTATGTTTATAAAGCAAATAAACAATTCTAAATAAATCAAGTTCTGATCTTACAACTACAGTCAAGCATTATTTTGTATAATGAACATAAGAATGAACATTTTTGTCCTGTAGCCCAGCAGTGTGTCTATGGTTAGAATGCTGAAAATAGCAAAGCTGTCCATTTAAAAAAGCAGACAGTCACACACAGCCTGTAAGAGAACACTGTTTAACATGATTTGACATCTACGTCAACTGGCTCCCATCAGCAAACGTTCCTAAAAAACTGGGCTCTCGTTCTACCTCATCTATCCTTTTTGTGTGTCTTTCTGAAAAATGTGCTTAAAAGTACAGCTGTACACATTTCAGAAAAACAAAAACAGTTATTGCAGTTTGAATTAGAAACTTTCGAGTTGGAACACATTAACCATTCACCTAGAGATGATAGTTTCTTAAAGCTACTTGTTCCTACAGAAATACTTTGGTAATCGATGGAAAGCTAAAGTGTGTCTACTTGTACCCTTGGAAACCCTATGGAAAATTTCCAGTGTTATTGATTTCACAGCACTCCACTGTGACAGCCTCAGGGACCTGCATCTTGGCTGCATATCCTGAGTATTATTTTTAGTATCAGCACAATGTGGATATTTGTATGGCTTACCAAGGTTTATTAACATTAGACTTGATATCTCTTTGTAATGTAAATTCAATCCTATAAGCTCTTTAGCTGAAATGGAACTACGCTCCACTGCGTTCTAAACGTTAGCACCTAGATTAGTTTCTCCCATCCAGCTCTATTAGCTAGAAGCATTTGTCATTATGAGGTGAAGCAAAGATGCTTCTTAAAGCCCATGGGAAATCTTTGAGAGGCCTCTTAACTTCTAAGTCTTTTACAAGTCTGGGTGAACTGCGTTGATTCAATTGCAAATGGAAAAGAGTGTCACATGCTGAAGTGTAATTTCTGGTATGACTCTGCTTTGGTACCACAAGGTCCAATGGTTTAAAGCATTAGTGTTTAGATTTTCCACAGAAATCAACCTACAAATTGTTTACTTAGAGATTTGCCACAAAACACAGCAAATGGAGCTATTAGCATGAAAACAACAATTTTGCTGCCTCGTTGTTTTTGTCAACATTCTAAGCAGACTTTTATTGTGGGTATGCGCATAAGGTAAAGATGCTTTTTGCCAGCCATGCAACATGCCTCCATGTGGTTTGTCCTGGCAAAATAAAGCTGTGAAGAAACTAATGCTCTGTTTAGATCAGTCGGAGGCGGGTGAAAATGCCGTCCTGATGGAGCTCAGAGATTGTCAGTGATTGTCTTTTTCACATTTTATTTTAATCTATTACCAAATATGCAACAGCAAACAGACAACACGATTCTAGTTAAGTGTTTAATTGTAACACGACATTACAATTAAGATTAAGAACATGAGCACCATCATTTGTGTTCAGATTACTCATGTTCTCAAATGTAGTTGCCACTAATGACCAGGAGGTGTCACCTTTAGATCTAGATTCTAGTGCTGATCCATCTCTTACCTAACACACACACACACACGCACGCACGCACACGGCTTATTTGATTTTTTAAATTGCATGCTGGTATCAGTTTCCCTCTGTTATCGGTTTACAGACATTTTATTTTGCTCCCACGTGGTGACATCCAGATTTCTTTCGAAAGAAATCACAGCGTTGCGCAAACGTTTTAGCATGCAAACGAATCATATTGTATTAATCATAACAAACAATGCATCCAAACAACTTTAAATGCTTCCGGCCTCATTACAAGCAGCCCGTGTAACAGCACAATTTTCTCTTCTCACTAAACTTGTTATAAAAACAAACACACACGCAGGACCCTCACGTCCGATATTATGTTTTATTAAGGTCATCTTGGTTAATGCAAACTATACATCACATGCACATTCTCTGCCTCGCCGAGAACTCTCCAAGGACAAAAGCGATTAATTATTTATTCCTGTCAATAGCTGTAAATGGCAGCAATGCGTTTCCTCTCGTATATCACAAGGATCAAGGCCTCTTGTTTGTGTGTCATGTTCACGCACAAGAAGGATTATTGCGGCGTCATGTTTTGTTTAGCAGTGCTGCCTGTTGACAAGGCGGGTGATGCCCTGATGTGATCTCGCTCGGTATCTTGAGTATCTGTGGAGTTGAGAGGCTGTTTGCCGGAATCACTCGCGAACGATCGTATCTGGGCCGATCTCGGGTTTCTCAGCTGCATCTAGACCTGATGCTGTGCCTTGTCATCACTCTTAACCTTGGCCCTGACTGTGGCTACTGTGAACACGGAGGGAAAACAGTGTGATTGCTACGTACGAAATCAACACAAACGCAAATATTACCAAAAGCATACTGCACACATGTGAACTTCTTTATCTTTACAATCTTTCTGTCCTAGCACAAACAACTACACAAATCATGATTTCCAGATGAATTGAAAGGGATACGTGCAAACATATGCTTTGGATAAAAGTAGGCAGTGAAACGATAACTCAGTTGAATGTGACTGTGGATGGATTCGACCTGACATCATTGATAAACTATGGGCCAGAAACAGGAAGCACGCTTCAAAATTGTCACTATTCCCCTTAAACCCCAAAATACCATCTGGAACTTCTGAATACAGGCTTTGATAAAGTTTTTCTAAACCACATATTGATGGAGTATGAATGTGTAGCTTTAGTTTTTATTCCCATGCTGATTTGACTTTTGACTACAATTACTTTAACTTATCCGTTAGCTGCACAATAAACATTTCACCAAGCTTTCACGAAGTATGATAAAAATAGCTATCATTGTGAACATTATGAAAATTCTGTTCATAGCCTAAATTAATGCAAGACAGACTTTTGCACAGTGAAGTAGTCAAAATATATAATTTCTGTTGAAAACCAACCATGGCAGAGACGCAGCACCTCCCCATCACCACACATACATCTTTTAACAAACCACTCCCTCTTCTGCCAACTTTCTGCACAAAAACGCTACTTTCTTAGATGTTCATTTTTCATTTTGCCTGTCTTTAGTGTGAAGAATACAGGCAAATGTTACGTCACCCAATTAACATTCAATAGCCATGTTGGTATTAGATCAATCCTTCCTCTGGACCCCGATTTTGTTATTTCATAACCCTATCTGACACAGCACACTTAAAATTCACAGATTTCATTAAAAGCGTGAGCTTAATTCAATTCCTCTTGGTTATTATTGGTGGCTGGCTACATCACACCCATAAGAGTTTAACCACTGACACAGAGCTTAGCGTAAGGTTTGACAGTGACTGTTCTTAGGACAGTACAGATGATAAATCAGCTGAATGAAAGAGAGAGAGAGCGTGTACTTGGAGCGTGATGGAGAGAACCGACAGGTGTTTGGTGTTTAGCACTGATGTCAGCCCATCTCTCTCTCTCCTTGTCCCAGACTCTCTAAGAATAAGAAATGAGTCGCTGAGGTAAGAAAGCGAGAAGTGAGAATGGTACGAGTCATCGACCTTGTTTACAGATAAATAAAAGGACTCCTCTTTTGTCTTTTGACCGTGCCAAGTTCATTTTGCTTCTCCTCTGAGTTCAAGGTTGGCAGAAGTTGCATTTGGGAGCGAGGGGGGGGTATTTAACAAATCTCTGTCCTGACGACATCCTCCTAGCTAAGGCTTGTCTGACGTTCGAGATTTGTGTGTGTGTTGGGGAGGATAAGGATGACGTGATCTCCTTTATCCCAGCCAATAAAACAGAGTGGCCGGCACGGATCCGGTTCTGTACGTGCTGTCAAATTCAATAAGGTAGTGCTGTAATGTTTTCTTTTAATCAACCAAATTGCATTATACACCGCCGGCATGCCGTTCCTCCCCAACGGCCTCCGAGGGAATAGAGAGGAGAAACAGGGGTGCAGACAGGAGACCTTGTTCCGCTCACTTTGAGCAGCGGATTGGTATGATGTCCAATGGACGCAGGTAAGATTTTTAAAGAGCTGTGCAAAGTGTAGGTCAAACGAGTTTAAACCAGCTCGGTGCTGTCTGCAAGGACGGCATAAACTCTAAGAGGCTTAATGAGTCAGAAATGACTAAATGCACTGGATACGGAGCATGATGGTCAAGAATAAGAAGTGCACATGCTCTGACACTCTGAGTGGCGGTGCATATCTAGACAACGTGCCACTCCCCCTCCATCATTTAGTCACATACAAATGCACAATTATTTATCATTTTATCCCTAAAGGGATAGTTCACCCAAAATCTAAAATTCTGTCATCATTTACTCACCCGCTTGTCATTGCAAACCTGTATGACTCACTTCTGCAGAAGATTTTGAATAACGTTGGTATCAGAAAACCATTAGTTCGTATTGACACACTGATCTTTTGTGTTCTGCTGCATACAGGTCTGTAGAGGGTGAGTAAATGATGACAGAATTTTCATTTTTGGGTGAACGGTCCCTTTAAGAGTCTGTATATTAATTGTAAATCTTTACATTAAAATATGAACATGTACATAGCTCAAAATGCCACCCCTATTAAATAGTTTACTTTACAAAATAAAATAATTTTAAATAAAATATGAATGTACTTATGACTGTATTCTCCATCAAGGCAGTGAAGTTTTTATAGTGTGAATACCCAGATATGTTGTAGGATGCATTGCACACAAGTCAATTGTAGAATTTTGTAGACTACGAATAGTACCAATAAATTTACTGTATTTGTGTTTTACCATAATAACTACAGTTAAATATCATGTACTTGTAGTAAAATGATGATAATACAATGACAAATGGTTACAGTATACTACAATTATACCATAGTAAAACTATGGTTAGGTACGATTGTTTTAATTCATGAAATTATTATCTTCAATAGACTTTTATATTAAATGTATTTTTAATGATCACTGATCATAGATCATGATAATGTAGCATCTGCCAAGAGATGTAATGTGACTGTTATTTATTCAATACTGAACTTAATTTGGTGGGGGGGAAACCATCAGACAATGTTTTCATTTTTCAATCTTTGAAGAATGACTAAATGCTTCTTTATAGCATCAATGCACCACCAAGATACCCAAACGTACGCATAAAACCACTGTTACATTGTGTTCCCTCAAGATAGCTTTCATACTCAAGTCAGACACGAGATAATAAAATCGGTACGATAAATAACATTATAGTAAAGAAAGAGATGTTATTAAAGAGAACATGTAGTGCTCTTTTCAGTTTGTGGGAAATCCTGATTGATGTTCCCAGCATGACATATCAGTTCTGTTTGATTGAGTGAGTTTTCTCCATCCCACAGACACACAGAGCGAAACGGACCACGAATACATCAGATTCGTGGGAGGCTGGAGGAGAAGAATCTAAAAGGGGTGACTTCAACCACAAAGTCACTTTGACACAGTGAATGAGGAATCGGGTAACGGGATCAGGCTTCATTAGGTGACTTCAGGCAAGTTGGCAGTCAGCCAGGTGGGCTGGTCGCACAAATGGACATTGATTTTTCAATAAGGGCTCTCCGAGCTGTCAGCCAACCGTGCCACACCGATATCCCTACTCCAGGGGACTGGCCATTGGCTACCTGGCTAGTGGGTCTTACTGGCACCCACCCGTATCCCACTGTAGCCCACCAATGTCCTCTACCTCCATCTCAATCATGCAGCAGGTGTGTATGTGTGTGGCTGAACACAAAATCCATTACTCTCAGAGGGCTACCTGAGAAGAATTGATGCCTTCATCCAAGAACAAACTCCAATTATTGCATTTGGAAATTCTGGGAGAATTGTGGCCTGGGATGAGAAAGATTGTAACCCTGACAGCACTGTAGTCATTTTTGAGCCTGAGCTTCGTACCGGTTGTTCTGCGTTTCCTCTGCTTCAGTGCCGACAGGGCCAGACACCTTTAATGCATCCCATCCATCAAGCCGGCTGCCTGGCATTGGGACGCTGTTCTTACTGGGCTGCCCTTCACCTGACCCACTCTTCACCCTGCAGGAAGATGAAGTTTTCAGAAGATTCATTCAATTGCTTTTAAATATCAATTTGTGACTAACAGCCTAAAGCTTGATGCACACCACAAAATTTTGGCCATTATTTTGCCATTTGAGGTATATTACCAAATGTATTCTAAATAGAACAGAACAGAACAGAACAGTGGTAGACTAAACTAGACTAGACAAGGCCATACCAGACCAACACAACGCAACGCAACACAACACAACACAACACAACACAACAGAGAATAGAATAGAATAGAATACTTTGAAGGCTTACAATTGTCTTGAAAAAGAAAGAAAAACATTTAAGTTTAAAACACATAAGTTAAAATTCTACTAGATAGTCTACACAGCATAAATATCTAATTTCACATTCCCTTCATAGCATGATAATACAGTATGTTTAAATGTCATCAAGCTCCCCCCAAGACTGGACAATTAACAAAATCGTTTTTTTCACTCAAGGCATCATGACCATTTCAAATGAATTTTCCAGTATAACATTGCCAACATTAGCACAACGATTTGCTTGGGTTTGTGTGCTACCATTTTAGCAAAAGATCTCACTGGGCTCATATCGTTCCGACAATCGTAAAGTGCACAATGTGCACCTGGCTTACAGTGTCCCACAGAGCATAATGACAAGTGTGCATAAGAAAAGAAAAACACAGCAGACGGAAACAAATCGCTT
The DNA here is from genome assembly GCA_026939265.1 of Oreonectes daqikongensis. Taxonomy (NCBI): domain Eukaryota; kingdom Metazoa; phylum Chordata; class Actinopteri; order Cypriniformes; family Nemacheilidae; genus Oreonectes; species Oreonectes daqikongensis. The sequence continues at coordinate 3,738,187 of JAOTQM010000311.1, forward strand.
GCATTAAAATTTTATGTCAGCAGGCGTTTTGTCAATCAACCAAATTTCAACCCGTGGAGTTGCCAGATTGCACTCAATGAGGTTTGATAAATACTACTTTGTTCTTTTGAAGAAAGTCTGTACTAGGCCCTGGAGAAGAGCAGATGAAAAATCAATATCCACAGCGTTGTTAAAATTATACAAGTTTCCCTTACATGTAATTATCAGATTTCAAGGCGATTTACCCTGACACTGCTAGACGAAATTGATTATCTGTTGTGCAAAATAACAGAGGGCCTTTCGATCTATATTCTGGCCAGAGCTCCCTCGCAGGCTCATAAATTATGAAAATGCAGCGAAGAGTGGATAATAAATAATATTTATACTAGCTGTGAGGTAAAAGCCATCAGGAGTCTAATAAAACTTGACTTGGCTAATGCTTACTGAAATGGCATTACTAAGCACAGGGCACTTGTCAACAACTATGAGGTCATCGCATGCCATAATGAGATTACCTAATCATATAAATGAGAGTCCGCTCGTGCAGATTTAAGGATGTAAAAGTTGAGGGTTAATGGGGCACTAAAATGACAGCGGGTTTTAATCGGCTACAGGTGAGAAATTTTGATTATGTGGATCGCAAAAATAAACAAGTGAGGGTATTTTTAACTATGCATGTGGCTGTTGTGTTGACACATGCAACTTTGTGGTTTGTATTAACAAATCTCTGGACCCCAATTCTGTCTCCCCGAAGGAAAATCTTATATAGACAATCTGAGAGTTCTGAAAGGGAGTTCTGTTTTATGTCTTAATCCAGGAATAAAACTGTTTGTTTCTTTTATAAAATCATTGGCCGTTACGAGACAAAAAATGTCTAGATGTAGAGGCTTAGGTAGTTCATACCAAACATTTTAGATTATTATTTTATTAAAATTATTTCACAGGATGTCAGGGAGTGCACATGAAGCATGTAGTTTCTGCTTATGCTGGTCTGGACCGTATTTTACATGACAAAGTGAACGCAACACATTAATGATGTGAAACCATATTATGCTGGATGGATGTAAATCATTCCCTCCCGCAGACACTTCCAGATATGCACCAGACCGTTTCGGAAATGAGCAAGCCTATGTCAACAGTCTTCTGTGTGTAAACTCCATACTTGCATTTAATATTTAGCCGTAAAAAAAATCACCTGCAGATTTTTGGAACTGATAAATGCTTTGGCATGACATAATATTCATGTCCAGCCAGACGTGGATTTTTTAATATTATTTTATTTGAATATGATTTGCCAAAATAATCGCTTTCCCTTTTCCGAACCCGTTGCTCGCAGTAAAGTCAGCAGAATGGGCGTAATCCTGTCTTTACACCGTATCCCTGAATCAAATATAAAAAGTAATTTTACAACAGCGTTTTGTATTCATTGCCATATATCGTGCCAAATTACTCATTCCTTTGGATGTCAATTTTTTTACAGGGCTAAATAAATTGCTTTCAAGTTTGGAGACTGCTCAGAAACCATGACAGTAATGAGTTTTGCAGTATTGAGTTTACCGATACTGCTTAGAGCACCGTGTCCTGTCCTGCCCTTTGTCAATACAGACCGTTATGCATAATTCATCCTGAAAACAGATCAAATTGGCCTAGAGATACACAGGGAGAGAAAAGTACACTAATCTCTTAAAGTGAACGTTTAGAGGAAACAATTTGGGTTATAAAATGCTTCACACTAGGCAATTTAATAGGTTTTTTAGATATCCTGAAAATTCTGCATATTTTAACATCAGCTACCCCATGGAGAGACCCTTCATTCTGCTCCTTCATGTGATCTGCACATGCACGTATAATTGCTCCAAAATGTTCCTCTAGTATCTGGAAATGAGCTGATCTTGGTCTGGATAGCCACAAGTTGCCATTAGCCTGCTGGACGGGCCCCGTTCCCTTCACCTCATACGATTACCCGCACATTTCTCAAACGGATCTCATCTGAAACTGTCTAGATTCCTGGACCAATTAAAGCATTTCTCACATTCTCCATGTCTTTTTTCACGCTCCTTGGCAGGAAAGGTGACCATGTTGGTCAAGTCGTCTCGAGGCTCGCCAGCCAACGCTGCCAATGTCGATTTGCAGAGGCTGCCGAGATCCGACAAACAAAAGGAGGAAGTCTGGGGTTCGAAGAGCGTCGTGAAACATGCAGGGCGTGCCATTGTTTCTCAACCGCCGGAGGTTTTTTGGCAGATCTGCACACCCTTCTTTTTCCCTCCAGTCAGCCCAATCTGTCAAAATCCTCATGGAGGAGACACAGAGGGCAACGTGAAAATGAGGAGCATTTGCGGCCTGAGATGGATGTTGGCGGAGAGGAGGAATGGAGCGTTGGAAAGAGGAGCCTGGATGGATGAAGGCAAGAAGTTCCCCGCCACATCACATGAGTCAAACATCCATGCGTTTAACAAAAACAGCCTTGCAGCAAATACCACAGACTCAAAAATACTGTTGTTGTTTTTTTAAACTTTTGTGGTTTGTTTTGACATTAAAATGATTTTCAAGATATTCATTTATTATATACAGCATCATTATTCAATACAACGTTAACCGAGAGAGGCAAGTTTGACTAATGTACCCAGCTCAGACACACATGGAAAGGAAACGTCTTATTTTGCGCATAAGGGAGTGAAATGATTTTTAGTTTTGATGTCACTGACTTATGAGTGCTGTCACATTCATTTACCCCTCCCTGATTTTTTACATTTTATAAAATACACCCAAAAATGAAACATCTGTCATTGTTTATTCGCCTTTAAACCCATATGACCTTTCTTTCTTCTAAGAAACAAATAGGATCATTTTTAAGAATTATAATGATCACTTTTTTCCATGGACCCATAAACAAAATGTTCTTTTATCATCTTTGTGTGAGAAACATTAAATTCATTATTCTTTAAATCCTGACGGCCGCATTAATGTTAGTTAGGTAGAGTCTTTAATACATCAATATCAATTCCAGGTGGTGAATGAATAGATCATTAAATATGATTATTATTAAATATCTGTACGATGACGCCAGCGCTGCTTTTTCACAACGTGCGGTCTGGGAACACAAAAATATTCCCACCTCAGCTTGAGGTCAGCGAAGTTCACAGTATTTACTCCAGAGTTTTAGTGTTTGGATTACGTGTTTGTTTCTCATGGGGAAGGTTTACACCCGAAAAACACAAACCTCCTTGTCTGTACGCTCCAACACAAATTGACTGAATGATGTTATACTGAGAACTTTTTAATGGCCGCTGTGAGAGTCGTGAACTGTACCAATATTACCTTTGAAAAGGATACATATTTTTGGACCGCCGCTACAATGGCGCAGGCCCTCAGAAACGTGCATTAATGGACACTAGAGTGGAGTTGTGGGTAATTACGGGGAAATGAAAGTAAAGGCGATACTGACAGCACCGAGCCTCGCTGCGCTAATGTAACAAAACGCTTCTCACTTTAACACAGCGAGAGCAATATGAGAAACATCTGTTTCAACAGCTCCCGCTTTCTCCAGCACTTTCTCAAGCTGATGGGTGCATAAGAGCACTCATTGTGTTTCGCTTTTATTTGGCTGTTGGGCGGCCTGAGCGTGAGGCAGGTTGAGACTGTCTTTCTGTTTCAATTTGTAAATTCTTTTCTCAGTTATTGTCTCAGTTTCCTGATTATATGATTATTCACATTTTGGTCGGATTCAGACATGACGTGGAAAATAAATATTTGATAGAGTTGAATAATATGGTGTACGTTCAAATAAAGATTAAAACTGTTAAAAAGTTCTGAAGGTGAATGGACAGTGTTTGAGTACATTTATAAATACAATACAGACTTTCATTTCACTTCCTGTCATTATGTACTCATGTAACACATAACACCCGTTTCCCTTCCCTGTTTGTATTTTCCTCCATTCACAGATCATAATATATTTAGATTCATCCAAAAATAAACTATTCTTCATTTACTCAACCTCTTGTCATTTCAAACCTATATGACTTTCTTTCTACACTCTTTAAAAAGATGTGTTAAATTTAACAACACACTGTTATGCTATTTAACACATTATGTTATTTTTTAACATTTTGTGTTGATTGTGTGAAATAAATGAAAGGGACAACACAAGTTGTGTTAAAAGTAACACAAAACGTGTTGTCCCAGAAATAACACAGATATGCTTTGTGTGTTGTCCTGTGTGTTGTTTTTAACACAACTGTTTTTAGAGTGTACTGCAGAACACAAAAGACGATATTTTGAAGAACGTTGATAACCAGACAACATTGGCTTCTACTGTATGGGCACAAAACATAATTTTTATAATAATTATTCCACAAACTTTAAACAACATGGAGGTAAATAAATTGTGATTTTTTTTTGTGGATTTGCAACATTTCAATTTTACTCAAATACAAAAACTGAACTGCTTATCCAACTTTACAACTAAATCATCTTTTAAGATTATGAAAGTGTTCAATTCTTCATGAGATCCTGCATATGTCCTCATGTCCTTGTTATGGTTCTGTTGGCAGGAGAGATGCTCAGGGTCAAATTATCTTCCCAACTATGCTATTAGAATCCAACTGTGTTTCCACTTTCACACACTACCCGGACAGTCCCGGACAGATCAGTCTGAATAAACTGAACAGACCCAGAAAACCCAAATATTATCCTTCAGAAACACAATATGTGGGCACGACTGTAGCAGTTAATAACCTGGCCCTTGCCCTTAATCCACACCTCCCACGGGTAGATGGCGGTGTAGCCATATGCTTCCGCAGAATGAGAGGAATGTCTTCACGCCGAGCGGAGGTCATTGGTCACTTGAGGGTCTCCAGTGAGGCCACAAAAACTCACTCGGTCTATGAGAAATTTGCTCACGCACACACCTTCAAAACACTACACAGTCAATTCTTGGAAGCGTCGACATTCTCTTCTCAGATTGCAATGTTGATATTCTACATTTAGTGGGATGGAATAGCTAAAGGTGTGTCTGCATCTCCGTGGGCTGTGGCTACTGGCGCCTCTATTGTTTCGTTCTGTTATTTCAGAGCTTAGAAACCCCTGAAAGTTCATTTTCTATGGACGTTTGTCTAAGAGTTGTGCTGACGGTTTTCTGGAGGTCTCCATCTTTTAGTTACATATCTGATTCTCTGTTTCCTCAAGTTGCTTTGAAACAGGCCACACAGAGATAAAACCGTGGCCAACATAGCGTCACTGCCTGCTGTCAAATCCTGTTAGAGAGGCCGACTGCTTCAAAACAAAGCGTACAGGAATTGGATGAGGCCGTTGGGAGTGACTGGAGAGGGTAGATGTGAGTCGAATCATAAAAAGGTTGATTCTAGTCAGAAAAACGTAGCAGTTTTTTAAAATTTGTTTTAGACTTTTTAAGGCGATTAAAATTGTTTTGTATAAACAGTGCAAAGAGCACATCAGGAAAGTAAAAAAAGATGATGATGATTATTATTATTATTATTAGTAGTAGTAGTAGTAGTAGCGTCTGCTAAATGACTAAATGTAAATGTAGTATTATTATTATTATCTGATATATTATTATTATTAATTATATTTAAAATATTATTAGTATTATTATTATACGGAAAAGGGCTGCTCTGACCTTCACATGTGTTTCTCATGCCCTGGCGACTTTGAACATACATTTCCTACCGTGTCCTTATGCGATCCTTACGATTCAAAGGCCTTTAAATAGGCCAAAAAACACAATGGGTTCAGCAAACTTCTAAAGCTATTAGACATCCTTCAACAGCCAATTAACATAGATAATGAATTAGGACCACCTCTGTGGCTTTCTTGTTCCTCTCACAAAAAAAAGCCTGTATTGATTGGACTATAAAGGATTGTGGTACAACATTTGGAGGGTGTGCCAGAGGCAGATGAGGACAAGCTAAATATAATCACAGTTGAAACCATCAGGCTTTTTCTGTTGCTTGAATGTAAATTTGTGAACGGTTAATGGCTGAAGGTCTTCAAAAAGCACTCACTTGTCATTGATTATGTCAGGTTCACTGACGTGTAAGAATCAAGTCTATTTTCGACTCTTCCCTTTCTAAATGTCTTGTAAGATGGGAGTTTTGTTGGCTGTTGCGTGAGCACAGGGTTGAATGAGCAAAAATACCCTCCTGGCACTTGATTTAGAGACTCTCTTGAACGTCACTGAATAATAAGCGGCCAGGAGCGACCCTGAAATCCTCAAACTTTCTGCTCGGGTAGGGTCCATATTAAAGGAACAGGAAGGATTGGAAACCCTGAAGGTTGAGTGAGATAGGAAGCAAAATGCAACAGAAATATCCTCAGCTGGCAAGCAATCTTGACATGGTTGGTTGTTTTGAAACCTTTGAATTGAGAACTTTGTTAAATATGAATTCTTTGGAAATTCTTTCTGATGTTTTCTGATGAAATTCTTTGTATCTTTGCACATTTTTGGCAAGAAATAATATACGCTACTAGTGTGTTATTTTGGATTTCAAGAATACAATGTCATTAAATCAACAGTAAAATTATTATACATCGGCAGATGTTCAGCAGTAACCGACCATTGACTTAAACGATTGCTGAGAAATGTATTTGCTGCACATTTTTCCATTCCAGTTACTAAACGTTTTACTTTTTCTATTCTATTCGGGCTGACTTTGGCTCAGAAACTGTTCGAATACACTATATGAATTGCACAGTTCACTTAAGGCTATATGAAAACATCTTTAAGACTGACGTTTTGATGATTCTCCCTCAGCAGGCATTTGACCAGACATTCTAAGAAAAGTATTTCTAGCACATTATCTTGGAGCGTCAATGTACACTTTGCTGGCTGTCTAAATCTGTTAAGGTTTGTTTTAAAACGGTTCTCTTCTAACACTGAGGTCGATATGGCCTTTCAATGCCCTGACTGGCGAGTCTGCGGTGTCACAATTACATAAGCTGCATACAATAACATTTTACTAAGTTCATAAAGCTCTCATGGATGTAAGAAATGCTCTCCTCCATAAATCAGGAGGTGTTTAAGGCATGCCTGTAAAGTTGATGCAGTGGAAAAGGGAAATGCATGGGGGGCATGACTCCAACGAGTTAGACGCGTCCAGAAGATCCTGCCTGAAATAATACACTTATTCACAATGTTAAAATGAAAACGTAAGGTAATAACTTTTACTTCGGCACATAATTCACATTAGGCAGATGGTTGGAAATAGATCTTTTTTTAGTTACAGGTGAAGGGGTCAATGTTTGGCTGGTTAACACGGTCCCCTAGACACTAGATGTCGTAACTACACCACCTGGTTGCAAAAAGTATATTTCCTTTATTGATGAAACACATTTGGTTTGCTATATTTCATTATATTACTTTTGCCATTTTTAAACGGCTCTCAAAAGCATAAAACAGACTTACATTTGGCTTGCAGTAATTTACAAATCACTAAAAATACAATGTTTTGCTAAATATTTTGCACTTTTATATTTAGTACTAAATGTAGTAAACTTGTATTCCGACTGAACCTCGTTGTTTTTTAGTACATTTATGATATGATATAATAATATAAGGCGAGGGATTCTCCACAAAGTAAGTAAGTGGAGCTCTGACAGGAATCTGTAGTTTTATATGGATAGCAAGTGCTTGAGACTTGTAGTTTGTGCTCATATTCAAGTTTTTCTTCTGTTAAGCGGAGATTTAAATATTCGTGGCTTGAAACCGAAGGAAATTGACCGACGTGTGCTGTGTTTCTATGGAGAGCTCAATGTAATGTTCTTACCCGCCAGCGCCCCTGTAGGTTACGTGACTAAAAACTATGAATTGAAGGGTTCGGGGTTGCCCAGAGGTAAATCTTAAATGAATTAAGACCTTGATGTTTCTCCTAAAATTGCTTAGCACAAATAAAATATAAACAAATGAGACAATTGGTAAAATGCATAAAGTATGGAGTATGGAGTTGTCAAATAGTAAAAAATAAAAATGTATAAAATATGCTGGATGTTGCAAGTATAATCTTGCAAGTTCACCACCCTTCCATGATTAAAATGTGGTCATAAGGTCCACTCAACGTCTTTCATTTTCAACTTCTGTCATCCAAAATTATGTGGATTTTAATTTTCAAGCCAATTGTAATTTTACTTCCTGTCATCCTGTGCCGGTGAAACACATAACACCTGTTTACCCTCCATCCTCCTCTTTTTACAGACTATCCAGCTCTGTAGCTGGTTAACAGAAGAAATAGCCCTAGACACATAAAAAACTCAGACAGTCTCAGACAGTCAGGGCACCATAGTTCATCCCTTTCCCCAGTGTTAAAGCTCAAAGTCTGAGACCCCACTGAGACCCATTTATAACCCAACGTGAGTGATGTTCTTTCAGCTTACCGGACATGCAGTCGCCTTATCGCAGTCCACTGGGTGAGAGAAGACACACACACTTCTCTGATCATCCACAGATGTTCTGATAACAGAAAAATGAGAATGGAATCATGAGTGGTGAAATAATCTCTAGTCATATTACTGCGCAAAAAACAATAAGTCATTCAAGGCAATAAGGTAATTTTACCATGATTCAGACAGATTGTTGTTGGATGTGCACCATAGCTGATGTAAACAGGCACATGCTTAGTATATCATGTGGACATCAGTGGATTAAATGTCTGGTCAAAGCATGTCATATTTTTTATTAGTCAGCTTAAAATGATCTCATGAAACACAACCCTACAGCCCGAGACAGTTGATCTGTGTATTGATCAGTTATAAGGTCACTTTCAGAGCGTTTCATTATCAGTCAAAAATAACATTCATCCGTACTAAAAAAATTCTTGCCTCCTCCAGTGCTCTTTAGAGATCCACATTATTATGTATGGAGAAAACTTAGAGCATCCTGAATCATTTCAATGGCAGTTGCTCAGATGCTGAAGTATGTCATCTGTGCTCAATCAAGCCATGGTCATTTCTGAGCCAATCACATTGAGCCGTAAATGTCATGTGACTAATCGCACTAGACATCATTAAATCATCAATAAAATCCTTAAAAAGGATTTCCAAAAAAATCACATCATTTCTGATAAATTAGTTTGTTTTTTTTTGCATGAAATTGATTTGTGATTTTATGATTCGTCATGTCACTGTATATAATAGTAGCTTTAACAATGCTGAAATTTGGATATTAAACCAATTTACAACCCTTAAAGGTACGTGTTTGGACTGATATTCACTGGATAGAAAAGCTTTGAGTTTAATACAGAGAAGATTGTATTTATGGGTCCAGAACTTGTGTCTGACCTGGCAGGACGATCTCAAAATTCCTCAACAGTATTAAAAGTAAAGTGCAGACATGTTTTGCCTCTGCATTCAGAATCAAGCCAGTTTGTATCCAATTTATGCTTTTTTATTATACTGTATGGTAATATCATGTATTGATACTCACTTTTTCATCTATTATTTTGTCCTACTGGGACTATTTTGACCCTTTCATATCTGTAACTAATCATATCTGAAAACAGTGTCTTAAATTTAAACATAATATTTAAAGTACCACTGCATCTTTAAAAAGACTGGGTTTATATATTTATTACGACTGGAAGTATGAGTTATGTAATACCCTCAGGCAAGATTGCATGTGAGCAGAACTTCACACATTCTCACCTTCCTGTCCCGCTGTCTGAAGAGTGCCGGCACATGTAATGAACCTCTTTAGTAACTGTGCACCCCTCCTGCCGTGCTAACATCTCTCCAGGAGACCTGTTTCACACACATCGCTCAACTATAGCACTGAACGTAAACACAACATGTTCCCTGTGTAAACCTGATGAGAAGGCCCACACAGAATCTGTCAAAACTCTTACAGTATGTATTTGTTATTAAAAATTTTTGTTTTTATAATGCTTTCGACTCTCCATAAAAGACTGCTGTGTTCTTTGTAACGCAGTTTTTATTATTTGAATCCAGATTTTTAACCACGATAAGTGCAAACATTAAATGTCTGCAGAGTCCGTTTGGGCCTGCTAATGTGAAATACTTTGTAAATCCTTTCTTAAAGCATTTTGCGGCTCAGAGGTTGGTCACAGTTCAAGAGATTTAATGGAGTAAACTTGGCACAGTATTTGTAAAATTTTATGTGGGCAGCTTATCTTGGATATTTTGCTCTTGATGATGAGAATTTGATGAGAAATCTGGTAAATTCTGAGAATAATTTGAAACATTGTTGAGCTCTCACATAGGAGACACTATTCTATTCTATTCTATTCTATTCAAATAGATATGGCTCTGTGTCGTTCTGTCATCACTGAGATTGTTGACAAAGATTAGTGATTGTGTTAACATAAAAGAAATAGATTCCTAATAAAAAGGGTTAGAAGAACAACATGTCAGAAATAACTGATGTGGATAACATTCCAGGACGGCCTTATAGGTTTCCCACAGCCCAGGCATGCTGTTCCCTCTCTTTATTAAATTGGAAATCTATTTAAGTGGACACAGAGACCTGGCATTTCATCATCGTGCTTCCAGAACATTGCGTGATTCTTGCATGTTTAAAATCTCCTCACCAGAAAGGATATGCGGCGGACTCTTGGCACGATTAAGTTACTGAACGACTAAACTATTAAAGGGGTCATACCATCCTTTTTATATTAGCGTTTAATTATTGAGGTCCACAAAATATATTAGTAACTTCTTTTGTGCCAAAAAACAGTCATCATTTCGTTTTTATGACATCCTCCACCCTCTCTCTGACTTTAAGAATGAAGCGGCTTCTTTTTTTTTACTTTTGCTGCTGTGAATTTACAGTAAGACGTCTGTTTTTTTTTTTTTTACTGTAAGACACTGTTTTTAACCATTCCATCACCTCTCATCACTCTGATCAAGGGTAAAAGCCGGCGAATACCTGACTGGTGACATCAACTAAGCTGGCCTGAAATTGCTGCAGAAACCCCGTCTAATTCGTAGTTGAGCGGCGTGGGTTGCCAGGCAGCATCAAGTGTTAAGACAAGCAAATTGAAAAATAACAGCACTTGATCTGTCAAAAGTAAGAAATGGCAGAGCCGTCTACAGGACGTTGTGGGTTATAGAGCCAGGCTCATTAATCTCGCCTGACTGTTCTGTGTGCTGAGCCAGGGTCAGCGTGTGATCTTACCCCAGCACACATGCAGTAGGGTTGGGCTTTACTGTAGCAGTTAGACCCCCCCATCCCTTCCCATACAAGCCAACCCCAAAACATCCCACTCCCCCAGCCCAAAAAATGCTTTGGCACCCACATTTTTCCTGAGATTAAAAACAAAGGGTCCATATAGAGCAAGCCTCACAGTCCAAGTATCAGCAGTCATCTCTGGGTCTTGTACGAGCGGTATGGAGATGTCCTTCTTAAGTCATGTGGCTCTTCCAACCTACAGCACAGAGAGAACACAAGGCAGAACTCAAGTCATTGACTCATTAATGTTTTCAAAGAACATAATAACTGTGGTTTTTAATCTGACCTTCTTAAAAAAAAATGAGTCCAATTTGGGTTTTGAGGAGGCAGCCTTGTGGTTTTATCCCCAAATGTTAGTATGTATCAGTTCACAATAGATGTTCACGTTAGTGTTTGGAGTTAATATTGTTACCATTTTTCTGTCTGACCGATTCAAGCACGAATTATGATTTGATATCATAACTGCAAGGCCTTTACAACAACTTAAACGTGTTTTTAAAAGTGTTCCACACAATGTGCCAATCTCAGTGTTTAAAGTCACTTTAACATTACAAAATTTGCATTGTTTTGTTTTCATGGTTTCATTTTTCATCCCTTACCTAAATTCAGTTCTTCTAAGTTCATCATGGCTAAATGTTTTAATTACAAAATGAATATTACATAATACCACGAGCTGGCTATACAGCAAACACAATGCTGTAGGTGAACTATTTAAACACAGGCATCTTCCAACAGCCTTTCATTACCATTGTTTTCATTCAACCATCATTTATGTAGCCGGCCAACCACTTAAACTGTATGTTTGGTTTGTTGTCCAACCTCTGAATAGCTTCTTTTTCTCTTTAGTTCTCATTCCAAATGCGGTAAATATCGTTGGATGTCTAATATCGGTGCAGAATTTGAGTAGATCTCTAATTGCGTCTCGTATTTTTCTTCCATCAAAAGCAATCACTCCAGTTGTTAGAAATTAGTTATGGTTCTCATAAAGCAAGATTTCTGAGGGCGATGAACACATAAACTAAAGATTTTAATATTTACATGCGATCAATTTTGCTGCCGTGATTAGAAAAAATGTCTGACAAATAAGACAAGCTATGCCTATTATTAATCTGTGACTATTACTTACTGTAATTCGAAAATAGTTGCGGATATCTAGTTTGCCTCAAGCAAAACATGGAATATCTTCATACAAAAAACCTTATACACTTGACTAGATCTCTTTCTAAAAATGCCCTGCACTTTTAACAATTTTTCAACTTTTTTTAAAATCAATGTGCGGCAATGTGCATAACATTTATATAATACTTGTGATGCTCAGAAAGAGAATCAAAGTAAAACGATGGTTAAATGATCATTTACAGTGACTTTTCAATAAACAATCTACGAATGTGAGGATTATTCGATAACAACGGCAGCAAGCGGTTTGGTTTTTATTATCTTTGGCACGTCTCAAGATGTTTATTCTCATTTCCCAACATGAAAACTATTGAACTGTGGCTTTTTGGCTGGCAGGCTCTTGCAAAAACAAGTATTGCTTTGTAAAATATACAACAAAGACCACTGTGTCTAAATTACTACAGTTAAACAGGAAGAGAGAGAGAATCAACAGAGTATTTAGTCCTAATAATCGTGTGGGGCAATTGTGGCAGTGAATTTTTTGCAGTTGGCCACGTGCTGTGGAGAAAGACCGACACTTTGGAACTCTTCACTGTTACCTTGGCTGTTTGCGGTGGTCCTTCCCACAAACAGATGGTCATTTCTCCCTCCTGCCAACTATTTAGTGAGAGATGCAGCCGCAATGTGCTCCTCGCACCAATATTTTAGCATCAGATCACTTGTGCACACTACTCCACACAAATCATGTCATCTTTGGCATCACTGCAGAAAGGAGATTTTAGGTACAGTTAGGGTACTATTACTTTTGCTCATAATTATAACTTAATATTTTGCTAATGTGACTCAGAAAACAAACGGGTTTGCAGTATACTGACAAACTGCATCAGGAATTGATGGAATAAAACGGAAAGTCGCAATTTTATGTAAGAACCTCTCAGGCTTGAGGGGGTGCTGTTGGTAATGCAAGATGCAATTGAACTAATGTAACATCTACAAAATGAAGTAAAGCAGAGGAGGTTTCTTACCTTTTTAATCAGCGAGATTGTAATGCAGGGAATGAGAGAGATTTACAGCATGAATGGTACATTCCAGATGTGCCCTTTGGAATAAAAATAGTGAAGAAGAAAAATCTGGGATGCGTTTCAAACAAACAGTTCATATCTGGCAAAGAAACTGTTGTTTGGATGGGATTACACCAAAGGGATGTGGTTGCATGACAGATCTGAGATATCCAAAATATCATAACCGGTCACATCAAACAGTTCAATCTCATGCTCATGCTGAGAGAACATGTTTGTCAACATAAGCCGTTTGTGCAAAAGTCAACATGTCATTCTGATACATGCAAGTCTTACAGATGTGCTTGAGAATCCATCTTGGCGAGAACGAAAAACATTATCAAACAACAGGGGCTATTGAGATCATATCTGGGGTTTGTGAAACCTTTTATGTTTTTGAATAATTATTTAAATTAGCCGCAGCCAATTACCTTCAGAGGAACTGAACATCATCCACAAGGAAAACTAAACAGCCTACTGGTAAATCAAACCATGCGTGTCCACAAATCTCTTCGGCACATGTGGATGTCATAAATAATGCTGTTTGCAGTAAGTGCAGAGAGGACAAAAAAGGAATAAAAGAAAAAATGATGAAGCTTCCTAAATGATACCTGCAGCCTATTTACTTTAAGAGATGTAACCGCCACTTTAAGAAGGTACTTTCAACCAGGTTGTTAAAATGGCCAAGGCTCAAAACAATATGCTCTCCTCACCACAAGGGGCAGGAAACATTGTTTCGAATAATTTTCTTTTATTATCATTGCTTTTTTATTAACTGAGTCCTCCACAATAATATAGTCAGAATAAAATATGACAGGAATAGGACTGAAACAAAAGCTAGCAGCAAGTGATATCCTTATCATATATACTATAAAGAAACTATATTGTGTTTTTTCATCATTTAAAATGTGCACCATGTTTTTATTTTATGCTGGCTCTTTTTATCTTAACAGCTCATGCAAAAGTATTGGATTCTCTGTTGCTCTGTTGTAATTCAAAGCAACTACACACTGTAAAAACAATTCTGTCACCTGGAGCGACAGAAATATACCGTAAAATAATATTTATTTTAGCCTGTACAATTACAGGATATAAGGATATATAATAAATGTTTTTTTGTAAATGTACAGTCTTGTCCTGTAATTTTTTGACCGTATTTTAAAAATACATGAAAAATCCTTAAAGCAAAACAATTACGTGGAAAATCTGTTACAGTTTTTTACAGTGCAGGTTACATGTGTGCTACACAACACTATTGACATTCCTTCCTTGGTAAGAAATGTCACGTTTAAAAAAAGATTTATTTAGTCTTATTGGTTCATGTCAACCATGAGATTTCAACATGGAGAAACACAAAAGTTGTAAACTGATTCGAAAGCAAGACATGTTGATAGCTACGCCTTCAAAACTTTCGAGATCCAATGCTTTAGAATCAAAACTAAACTGCCGAGTCGCTTCTAAACTTCCAGGGGCACAGGCACAAGTTTATGCACATGTGTGATACACAAAGAGCGATAGACTTAGACTCGCTGTTGTTCACAAGATATCCAAACCAAGAAGAGGAAATGTCAGCATCAAAGGAGGGAAATGTAGTGAAATTCCTTTCACCTCCAATAGCTGCCATTATGAATTCTGCCTGGCACATGTCTAAGACTCCTTTGTCCTTGAGCTGAAAGGCATCATTGTTTAGAAAGAAGAAATAAGAAGCAGAGCGAAATGCTCGTGAAGAAGTTAGCGCTAGCACAGAACTGGTGTTTTTTGAAAGTCGACACGAACATCTCATATCAACTTGACGTGCCTCGACCTGAACACTGTTCGTAAAGTATAAGGACCTTTGTCCAGATTTGTTGTCATACATATTGATTTTTTCATAAATAAAGTACATAATGTATTCATTTACATTTTCCTTCCTGCTCAATTACCTTTTCATTGTACAGTATATAGGCAATATATATTATATATTGCTATAGATAAAGCAGGCCTATATTTAAGTCAAATACTAAATTCAAGACTGTTTGGTTGCATTGGTAAGAGTCTTTCACACGCAGTCCATGGCTGTATTAATGTTCTTACAGCATTATATGTCAAGGCAGGATACTTTGCAAGGTTAATTTCTAAAGAGCTGCTTGTGGAAATGTCAATAAGACTTTTGGTAGATACAGCGAATCCTGTTAGCTGTTAAAGGGGACACTCACGCCTGACCGGAAAAGATACATTGATTGGCTAATTTGATTCGATCTTTTACTTTACATTGAAACCAGCATTGTGCGGTTTGTGCACTAGAGGGTGGACACAGGTTTTGGCTTTGAGACATACATGAACTTTGTTGTTATTCTTTAATAATGAAAAGATTTGCATATACCATTGCTTTTAAACAAAACACTTTTCTGCCCTCGTGCAGCATACATTTGCAGTGGCAAAGGTGTGAGCGTCACGTAAAAATGCCTTTAAATTGACTTGCATTGGTTTTGTGTCTATACAATAGAAGTGAATGGGGAATTCTTCAAAATATATTCCTTCGTGTTTTGCAGAAGAAAGAAAGTCAAACAAAAACGAAAAGAGGGAGAGTAAATGATGAGTACATTTTTATTTTGAAGTGAACTGTTCCTTTAAGACTTCGTTTCGAGTCCTAACAAGAGGCCTCACCAATATTACCTGTAATTCACACCCTGCATTTACCTCAGCGGCTGTAAGGTTGTTGTTTTTTGCTTTAAGGCTTCTAAAAATCTAAAAGTGGGCCTCCATTCCTGTGACAGCACAGACTAGACGCTAGCAGCTCTGTCCATCCGGAGTACTTCAGATGAAATTGCATTTAAAGTGATCATGCATAATTTACAACTTAAAAAGTAAAATCAGTCAAACTGACATATCTGGCAAAAAAAACCTCATGTTACTTGTCATATTTAAAATATTCACAAAGGACTTTGATTTCTCGCCTGTCTGTGGTCAAATTTGACTTGAATTGTGAATCTGGTTCTAACCAAACAAGCTGCAGAATTTGTATTTCCATCACATTATAACTTCATTTTAAGGCAAAACCGCAGTGTGCAACTTGCACTCTTTGCTTAAGATGGGAAGAACATTCCACTTTGGGCTAATACATGTTTCATGAATATAAACAATAAGATTAGCATTGGCTCTGTGAAACATGAACATTTTTCCTTTTTTCGTTCTTACAGTGAAATATTACAACATGAATAGATTTGAATAATCTTGCTTCACCGATATCAACTGAAAAATTTCACTTAAGCTTGATTTAGCATTGCACCATATGCTTCAGAAAGACTGAAACAACAAAAGCAAACAGACTTTGGCGAAAACTAAGAGACTTGCATTTTGAAAAATTAGATGTTGTATTTATACAACACTGACATCTGAAAAGCAACATGCATACACAGAAAACTGCCTCTTGCAATGGCCATTTTAAATCACTAGTGTCTAAAAAACAATTATTTTACCCAGTAGTCAATATTCACCAATATTGCATAAATGCTTGGACAGTTTTGTAAATGAAGGGTAAATTCACATAACAACCTTCTTTCAAAAAAAAAAAACCCTTGGGTTGTTTTTCATGGCTAGCGCTGTACTTGGAGGATCATTACATAAGAAAACACATTGTTCCTGGAAATTGTGCATTTCACTTTAAACAACACATGCGTCCAAAAAGCAGATATGAGAAACGCCGAGTGAGTTCACATAAGGTTTCTATGCATTACAAAATTGGCCAAAACATTGTTTTATACTGTAGGTTGTACATTGAACAACGAGGTGCGATAATATTTGTCTCAACGCAATCACACTTACGGACGTTACTGGCACCAATTTAAACAGTCATCAATACATTTTCAAACGGAAACGCGCTTTTGATCCGCAGCTTTCAAAAGCTCATAAAAGTTTTTTGATGGATGTTGACGTCTCGCTGTCTATGTGGAGAGTTTCCATGTCGAATATCAAAGAACCAAATGGACTCCCTCCAGCCAGAAGGACACGAGGCCACAGGAACTGCTGTGGTCTGAGAACATCATCTTGAATTTATTTATTTATTTACTTTTCGAAGTGGAAAAATATCCACATATTCAGAAATTTAAAAGAACTTCTGCCCAGGTGATGGAAAGAAAAATACAAATGAAAATAAGAAAGGGAAACCAGACCACATGCCGGATATTTCTGCAAACCTTTTCGATTTATTTACTTTACATATCAAGCAGAACATTTCTAAGTTGCTCGTTCAAGTTCTTCCAAACGGTTGCTTCTGTTGTTTGAAAGTGTCCTGCCAGACACATTTGTAACTGCAGATCATTGCATCCATTTCTCCATCCTTGATTCCATTCCCAAAAGCCAAACATTGTTACTTGATTGACTGGAAAGGGTTAACACGCCTCATTCTTTATCAGTCCATCCAGCCTCGTCTCTAAACCAGAGACAGACAGATGCTGTGGGTTGGGGGGCATTCCAATTTTCTTGCCAATTCCAACCACCGAGGGAATTCTATGGGGAACCATGGGGAGACTCCCTCTCTCCCCACCTCCTCCGACTTCCTCTGATCATTTCATTTCTCTCTGAAAAATAACACAGAACAAAGTCACTTTCTACACGAGGAGATTTATCTCCATTCCCCGTCTGTGGTGCTGAGTGTATGGATTACAAATGATTAATACCTTCTCTGACTCATCACCTGGGGAGTATCCATAGGGGCTTAAGTGTGTAATGCACAGCAGACATCCCAGTGTCTCCTACCCGCCCCCTATTCCCATGCATCGCAGATCACGTTCGGACTAATCCGCCTGCTCGCCGTCCGGGTTTACGACCAGGCTGAGCTGTGACATAACATGACTGAAGGCTGGTTGAGGCCTACGCTACCGCCATCCCGTCGGGAGTAAGGTATTAAAAATAACACAGGGAACTAATCCGCAATGCTTCGTTTTCGACCTTCGAGGCATAGCCGTTAAATGCTCCAGCTGCTGGATGTCTATGGCATGGATAGGAGCCTGGTTCAGCTGGTTTTCCATCTTCATAAGAAGCACCACAGACACAAGCTGTGATTACTGGAACAGTAAATCAAATGCAGTCAATTTTACTCTGACAGTGTTATATACACATTCCAATAAATTTCATCGCTTGCTACCTGTACAAATGTCATATGCTAAATTAGGAAGTGTTACGGCGTGCCAGCGTGCTCAAAAGATGGATGACTGCTCCGCTCTAGCTTCCAAACAGACCTTAAGAATAATATAACCGTATTTGACATCCTAAACTTGGGAAGAGAAAACAGAAAAGCAGACTACCACCCTCTCGACTACAGATGGCACTATTGCGTCAAGTTGACGCTCACTTTCAGGGTCTCGCGCATCAAAGTGATTGACGTGCTCTTTTACAGACCACTAACAAGCCTTTAATGACCTTTACAAGAGAGGGCATTGGCTTCTTCCATTCCTAGTTGCCTGGGAGACGAAGGTCCACATGCAAATGATATTCTCTCTCAAATGGACCATCCTTGATGGCTTCTCAAAAAGCTACACTTCAATGCAGCGGTTCCTGTAAAAATAACCGCTCTGTCAGTCTCCCTCCGCGGTCGCCGGCCTTTCATCGGTTCTGCTAGTTTGGAATGCGAAATCAAACGCAGACACATCCACCGACCAAAGTATTAAAACCGATGAGTAAATGACTTTCACCGCTTCCACTTCGGGTTTTCGAGCCCTTAACAAGTCCGCCGGTCCATGAGAAAAAAGCGAGGCAATAAAGTCGACGCTCAACTTTTCCACCGGACTGCGAGTGAAATTATGACACAATCGCCGCGACTTCATAAACAAAAGAGATTGAAGTAGCAGCTGACCCTGCACGGGCGAGTGAGAAAATAACGCTCATTTGGTCCCGGAGCGATGTAGGAAACCAGACCTCCACAACATCTCTCAATCTTTCCCACTTGAGAAAAAACATTCTCAAAGTGCCTTTGTTTTAATTACTGGAGGTGCTTTCCCGATGGTTTCTGTAGTTGAGGGGCACGAGTCCCAGTGAAAGACTGCTCGGCCTTCGTTTAATGGGAGTTGCTGTTCCCCGTAAGCGTTTCAGCAGAGCTTCGCGACCGGCTGCAGGTTGCGTGAAGCTGGCGCTCTATCGCTGTTCTGAGGGCACATTATATGATCGTATTAATGGTGATTATTATCCTCTTTATTGATATTATCATACAATCGTACTCTGTAGAGCATTGGTGGGTCTAAATGAAGAGCAGTGGGCTCCTAACCGCTGTTCACATCAGCTTTTTCGTTTTCAACGAAAACGACTAGTTAAAATCCCACAGAAAATGTAAAGCCAAACAAAAAAAATGATTCTTTTAAAGGGATAGTTCACCCAAAATTTACTCTTGCAGACGAAATGACAAGAGGGTAAGTAAATGATGACCAAATGAAGACACCGTACATAATTATTGACAAAAAAATGCAATCCTTTATTTCACAAAGTAAAAGACACCATAATGTTATTCTGTTGCATGTACAGTTAGCATCGCTAGTCAAAGTCATTATCTTTGTTAAATATCACTCGCTAATCGCAGCCTGAAATCTACAACCTTCAGAATTAGAAACGTTACAAAACACGGACTTCCCCTGCACGCTCACTTCCATGGCAGACACGTACGGTTCCCCCACATCGGCCCAAACGTTAAGCTCTTAATAAATTAATAAAAGGAGTGCTGAAGGTTGGAAAAAGAAAATGTGTGGAATGGCTGGGGGTGTATGAAGGCTGTCCAGGAACCTAAACAATACAAAGATGGATGAACAGATATAAAGAGCGTAGGCCGGGGCGGTTGGGTGGTCTGGTCTGTGGGTGGTGGCGGTGGTGTACTGTAGTAAGCAGGGAGCGCTGCCATGATGTTGTGGTGACGGAGGTTGGGGGAATGGGGGACAGAGCTGAGGTTTAGGACATGGTGATCTGCATGGACTCTAGCATTTCCTCCACCGCCTTCACCGAGCATTTGTTCTCTTTCTTCCCACGACCGGCCATCTAAAAGAAAAAGAGAGAGAGAGGTTGACAAAAGGACATTGTTGAATTGACACTGTTTTTGTATGTATTACATTTTAACACAAACACTGCGGTGCATCAGACTCAATGACACGCTAATGCTAAAAAAACAAGCATTTGCTCCCGCGTTCCGTATCTCTTTGCATAAGCTGCATTCGTAAACGATTCATCCTTCAACCTGAGAGGATGAAGAGCAATGACTGCTAGGAGTGGTGCGATAAACCTCAAGGGTTTAATGCCAGCTCTTTGACCTTTGGCCTATCCTGCACTAGTGTGGTAATTGAGATGCAGTTGCAGGTCTCCTTTCTCTCCTTGTTCGTCCCGTGAGAGCGTGCGGATTGAAGGGTTACTACGACCTAATGAGTCACAAGCTCGCTCACGAAGACCCACTAGCCCCAAGTCCCCGTGGCCAAGTATACTTAGTCACGCTTTTGCCACATCCGGTGTGACTCATCTGCTGAGATTCTGTCTGCCCCTCAAACTGAACAAATTGACCATATCGGCCAAAACACACTTCTCCATCCTCCCCTCCAGTCATTGACACGACAAACCAATCCACTATCTGCTAAAGGCTGTGCTCTGTATCTCTTCTCATTAGTCACGTCTCAAGTCTGGGCTATATTTCGGCACATACTCGACTTTCCTGTCCAGTTATTTTAGTTGTATTAATATTTTTGAGCTTTTTAACGTTTTCATGTTAATTTTTAGCTTTTAATTTTGTTTTCATATATTTCCAGTTAATAATTTTAGTGCCTTAACTTAAACCTTTTCATTTCATTGCTATGGCAACATTTCTAATTTCTACAATATTTAGACTTCAATTAACATAACTTTTTAACAATAATAATCATGAACATGTCCATCTAAAATATAAATACTCTAAGTGTTATAATAAACATACAAAAAATATATGAAATAAAAGACTAAATTAATTTATGATGGTATAAAGATGCAGCATAAAATTACTTTGGATGTCAGAGATCTTAATATGCAAAAACACTGATGTGCCAACTGTGGGCAGTTTATGTAGTAATGTAATTGATTTGGCATTTGGCTCTCGAAATAAAAGAGACATTCTAATAACAGTTTGCAGATTCCCTGTCCGAGCACTCATTCCTGTACAATAAACAGCACAATTTCAGACAAAAAGGGGTGCCAGTGAACTTGCTAGGTAAATAGAACAAAGCACATGAAGCATGGCAGAGAAAGCATGGCATTGGCGTATCTGGACATGGAAACGCATATCTCTGTCCTCGCAAATCATTCACGAGTCCCACTGGACATGTACACACACAGAGACAAATGTTATTTTCTTACCAGGAAACCTCGCTAGATTAATAGAGATGATATGTGGTCTGTTTGCCAAGCTGCTGTTCCCAGCATTCTCACAAAATCCCCACATTATTGTGCAAGTGAGCTGTGCGGTTTCTCCTAAATGACGGATTCCATCACACTTGATTTTCAGACCAGCAGAAAAGTTAAGAACACCAATAAATTCAATTTTCACCAGTCCATGCACAGAATGCATTTTACAGAAATAATGCATGCTAACCTAATGGCTTTCTTTATTAATATGGTTGCATTTGTTGCTGCTATTTGACAGGCTAATATTAATTAAAGTTCAACAAAAAACTGCACATTCTATACCAAACTGACCAGACTACATCTCTGGGCCCTGTATCTGCAGCATTACGCATCAGAAGCCCTGTGCTGGATCCTAATCCATCAATGAGATGAGTCAACCTTCGATGTGACTATTATGAAACATGGAATGAAGCAGGCCTCGGCGTCGGCTAACTCAGAGTGAAATCAGTTGTAAATTATTAGTTCAATATTGAGACAGGGGGACGAACTTAATACATTTACGCTTGAAGTCAAAAAGAAGAAGTGCTAGGAAGAACAGAGATGAGATACGCCATCAAATTCAATTCAAACAGTTCAATTCTTGTCTAAGAACTTCACGGTGGCCAGCATGTGACCTCTTCGAGTGCCCTTTGAGTGACCCTTGCTCTTAAATAAAGGTATGCTAACAGTGGCTCATACCTGGTGGCTGACCTCTAAAAGACCTCATCAATCAAAGCTATTCTGTTAGAGACTGACTCAACTTCTCTTTGAAAGACCTCAGAAAGTTCTTCAAAGCAAAGAATACAACAGGTTGACCTTCAAAAAATACAACTAAGGTGCTTTCAGGTACAGTATGTTGGGAAGAACAAGGGATAGATGGCTTATTCTGAACAGCCTTGGGTTAATTCTGTGCATTCAGTGCTTTGATGTACAAAATATATTGTCTTAAAGGGATAGTTAACCCAGAAAATTATTAACCCTCAGGTCTTTCAAAACCAATGACCTGTGTATGACTCTTTCTTCTGTGGAACACAAAAGAAGATATTTTGAGAAATGTTTCCCTGGTTTTGTGTTCATACAATGGAAGTCAATGGGAGCCAATGCTGTTTGGTTACCAACATTCTTCAAAATATCTTCTTTTGTGTTCTGCAGAAGAAAGTAAGTCATACAAGTTTAAAATGACATGGCGTTGAGTAAATGATGAAAGATTTTTGAATTTGTAGGGTAAACTATCCCGTTAAGTTTTGTCCTTATTAAAAACTGACATGTTTGATGTTTAGGGTTTGAGGAGCATGACTTCTTTGGACCAATTAGATTACACTGTGGGAGGGGCTTCCTTATACAATCACCATCACATCTTGATACATAATTCTGCTGATGGTCTTTGACGTCAAGAAACGACGTCAGAGTCACTTTTACCTATAAGTTCAGATCCGGTGATAAAGTAATCTAGAAAGAAAAACCCTTTATATATAGATAAAAAGAAGATCAAAGGAGATACATTATTAACTATTATTATTAATTATTGGGTGGTCTGGAAATTTCTACAGAAAGTTTTAAAATACCCTCGGGATTTAATGTGCCCTCATCGTTAATGGCAAGTTCCTGTTTATTTCAAATTCAAGTGTTCTGATTAGATCTGCCATTTTTCAACAAGGTCTGCCTTGCTGTTTGTCAGTGCTGCCAATGAAATCTACTAAAAGAATAAAGTGGTAATAATCTAGTGACATAGCCTTGAGGAAGAACCCCACCATCATATCGAGGGGCTCAGTTCTAGAAAGTGTGACAACAATCCTCCAACCACACAGGAAACACTTTAACAGTACGCACAAGCTTGTGTGTGGCCCTTGATGGCCCCACTTGCTGAGTAAGGACCCCTTTATTACACTTAATAGTCAATCTTAAAATAAGCTATGTATATAACGCTGATGGCAGTTAAGATTTGGAATAAATCTATAATATAATATTTATGTTCTGTGTACCATGGCAACAGTATAAACCCCTTTAGTGATACCATTTGTGCTACACTTAAATTTTTCCTTCTGCTATCATTATTCCCTCCCTGTGCAGCCGTGGTGTGCGCACTGCATACTTTCCCCATCCTAACCCCCAAAGCCTGTGTTTGGCACCAGCTGTTCTGCTTCATAGGGATAGTGGCGCTTTAACATGCAGACATAGAAAACAGCTGCGAAACACTATGCCAGGCCCTGTGGGCTTAAGTCAACATATTAGCTGCGCTCTGCCCAGGCACGCGCATCCAGCGTACAACCAGCGTGAAGGCATGGCATACTCTCACTGTCTGGTGATGTGCTCTACTGTCTGTATATCAGATTGTGCCCCGAGTCGGTGAGAAAGAAAGAATCCAGGCGGCCAACCAAACCGCAATAACAGTAACTCGTGAGGTTCTCTCACCTGATAGGCTCTGCTGATCTGAGAGGTGGCCCATGCGGCGTATTTTACATTGTCCTTCTTGACCTTTGCGCTAACTTTTGGGCTGGCAGCGATGTGACTCGCCGACTGCAAGAGAGAAACATAAAAAGAAAACAATTGAGAGTGAGACATACCACAGTGATGGAGGAGACACACAGCAGACGTATTTACACAGCAAGGGGGTTCAGTTGATACGGCGCTTAAAGGGTTAGTTCTCCGAAAAATGAAAATTCTGTCATCATTTACTCACCCTCTTGTGATTTCAGACCTGTATGATTTTCTTTTCTCTGCAGAACACAAAAGAAGATATTTTGAAGAATGTTGGTCACTGAACTCATCGACTTGCATTGGTTTTGTGTCCATACAATAGTAGTAAATGGGTACTGCATTGTTAAGTTATCAAAATTCTTCAAAATGTCTTCTTTTGTGTTCTGCAAAAGAGAGTCTGTCAAAAATGTTTGAAACAACAAGAGGGTGAGAAAATGACAATTAACATTTTTGGGTGAACTACCCCTCTAATACAGTTCACACACATTCACACACAATCTGGTTCTAAATAAGTGCGAAACCCCCTAAAACTGAATTGTTTCTGTGACTGTATTGCCATTCCTGGAAAGTGTCAATAACGCGTCACAGAGATAAATGCTCATGCTCTACCACTTAAAGCCCACATAATGGAAGGGTGGCTAAACCCAGATGGCAATGGAGGGTATTTTTTAAAGGGTGGAAAATGTGAGGGTTTCGGGCCTGGCTGTGTAGTGAAAAATCAGACCGCTGTGTCACTTATCATAGGCTAATGTGTCTTGCATCAGAGATATGCAGTGCTGACAGGGGCTGGGAGTGTCTGGGCGGCGGCGTGTGAACGGCGTGGTGCAGCGTGAATCATGCTCTCCAGCCACGCAAAGATCTCCCTTCTACAACCACTAATCCTCCGTCGTTCCCTCATTATTGCCATTAGAGGAGCTCGGCAGGGCTCGCAGGACTCTGGCAGCTGGAACATGAAAGTCTTTCCCTCTGAATGTGCTGAAAATTTAACTACACACCAATCAGCTTCATCTCGGTTTCTGGCACCTTCAAGATTTTTGGATTTTGTGTATGCATTTTATACTTTATTGATTATTTTGACCAGCAGCACGATATCTCTGTTTCGAAACTTAAGAGAGCTGCCTCGCTGCCTAGTTAGACACCTGCCTTCTATTGAAACATTCACAATCATTGAAAAAAAATGACATTACATCTATTTATGCAGCTGATGCCTTTATCCAAAGCGATATAGACAGTTTCAAATCAAGAACCTAAACAAACGTTACTGCGTATGCACGCTTTTGTAGTCCAAACTTAACTTCCGGTACACATCCACAAAGGCCCTGCAGATTATTTCTAATAACAAGCAAAAGAAATAATAAGTAAATGACATAGCTAGCAAGTTAAAAGAATGTCTAGCCAGTATTATTTTGGGTTACCAGTAGATAAACCGTTACTTGGCTAAACTTAAACGCGACTAAGTTACACGACCCATTCAAAAATATTGTTTATTTAATACAATTATTATACAATAAAATATTAGTATGCATTAATATTAATATAAATTGAAAAAAGTATCAATAGTTATATTATTAGCCACTAGCCAGACTGATCAACAAACACAGACCGGAAGTTAACTTTGGGCCAGCCGCGTGCGCTCAAGAAAAATCTCATTATTTAACTTGGCCTATATCCTCTTCCGTACATACTTCTCAGTAATGAAATGATTATTGCTTCTTCGTGAAAGGTACATTTGATGCTTTTATTTTGGCAAAACGAGGGATCTTAAAAGGCAGCATAATTAAGTTGCCTACCTTTTAAGAACAGCCTTCCGGCCTTCCCGTAAGGGGCACGGCCAACGATGCTGTAAAACACTGATTGCTGAGGCAGCACGCTATGTACAGAAACAGGGTGAGGTTGAGATGGTTGTGTTTTTGGCAAGTGTCAACCAATTCGCCTCATACTGTATCCGTGGAAAGGTAATTCACACACTCAGTGTCTCCCTGCAGAGGGAGATCTCTCTCCGTTTTGTTGTGTTGACTTGTTT
The DNA here is from genome assembly GCA_026939265.1 of Oreonectes daqikongensis. Lineage (NCBI taxonomy): Eukaryota > Metazoa > Chordata > Actinopteri > Cypriniformes > Nemacheilidae > Oreonectes > Oreonectes daqikongensis. The sequence continues at coordinate 3,764,399 of JAOTQM010000311.1, forward strand.
GCGTGCCTGCCCCTGCCGCCGGCAGCCTTGACACACATGCAAATCGCACATCAAAGACAGCTGATGGCCGTCGCAGTTCTGTGTTTGCACTACCGAAGCGTGCATATGTGCGAGATCGTATGTTTGAACAGTGCGCCTGTGTGTGGCTCCCTGCACGCTCTTTCAGCCTTCTGCTCCTGGCTGGCTGTTTGTATTCATATGTCAAGAGTCACTTACAAATGATGCATTGGTGTTAATGGACAACTTCCTGTTTAAATAAATACAGATGAAAGGCTTATTCAGCGCAGATATTGCCGAAACCTCTGCAGCCGAGCCACGTGTAAAAGAGCAGCGGCCATTTTTCTTCCATTCTTTTTGTTGTCAAAGGTTTGTTTATCTTTGGCATAAACACAGAAATGCTCCACAAAGGGACGAAAGGGTTACATTACAGCAAAATTACAACTGGGGATTTTTCCAACACGGAAAATGAAAACGCAGAATGTGACTGGTCCTACGTGAACCAATTACGACCCCTGTATGCAGTGTTTGTTTTCTAAGCTCTGTACAGATCTCACCATGTAAAGGCCGAACAAGGCCCTCATGTTTCTGTTGTTTAGCTTCAGGGTCTGTGCAAAATACTTCCTGGCCAGCTCGAGGTTTTCCAGCCCTCCTTGTGTGTACCTTACCTGCGAGATGGGACAAGAAACGAAACGGTTATGTTAACTCAGAAAGTTTACAAATCTAGGTGCAACATAAAAACAGCACAAATGAAAAGATGACATGACATAGCGTCAGGTTTAACACATTTACTTTTATACCAAGTGGAATGACATGGTTAAGAGACGGTGGAATAGAAAACTGTTGAATGCAGACAGAGATGGAGACAGTCAAGCATACTGTACCTCAGCATACTGTTCACAATACAGGTGATTGTGTGGGTTTGTCATCATCAGCTCTTCGAGACAAAACGCTGCTTTCGCATAACTTTGGGAATACAACAGAGAAAAAATTAAGGTCACACATACTCTAAAACATTTCCCAGTAGCTTTGTGGCCGAATATGCAAAGCAAAGCTCAGTCTTGACAGTCATAGACGGGACGGTCTGAGGTTTCCCTTTCATCAGCTTTTATGAGGGCTAATGGAAATCTGTGTATGAATGCCCATATGGTCAAATGATGAATGAAGCTTTGCAACAGAGGTGGCAATTCTGCCCTAGTCCTCTTTTCCAGAACCTAAAAGATGAATGAGAGGCAAAAGCTGTGAGATGGTCGTTGCATTTCTAGACGCCATCTGCCAATCTGTCCATTCTTAGATGAGATCACTACTAAGCAGTCTGCTGAGCTGTTGATATTCTCTAATCTACAGTTCTGTGTCTAAGACATTCGAGACTTTATGAGAATACAGTATGGGCATGCACGTTTCCCATTGCCCTGACCAAATAACCAAAATATTTCATAAAGAACTGGAGGACCATTACAGCAACGCCGCAAGACACAAAAATGAATGTGTCCAAAGGCCAGGGACAGGGATGAAAAGCTTGTTACCGCCTCTAACATCGACACGTCCCTAAAACCGCACATCTTTTTCAGCTACTGTATGCTAGCTCTCCGTTTCATTTCGTGCGAAATCCACACAGAGGCCCGTGTCGTACGTGCTCGCGCACACAAATCTATTTATCACAACACATCAAATCGTAAAACAGAGCTGGACCGCTTCCAAACTAGTTGTGGATGCTAATCTTGAGCAATCATACGGCTAAGAACTGGCAGAAAAAAGCGCGCTGGCGTAAACAAAGGCTTTTTTGGTGGAAAAAGAGAGTTGGCATTACCGACTCGCACGAGATGATGAGCCTATCTAGCCATTTAGAAAATGTTCAAGAGACTTTCAAGAAAAAGGGAGAAGGGGAATAAGGCCGAGAGAGGAACACAGACAGTAGAGAGGTTGAGAGAGCGAGCCAGCGAGATCAGGCCGCTCAGAAGGTTGAAGGCTGCTTGCAATTACCATTTCCTCTCCATAAAGACTTTCAGATGTGCTCTTGCCGTGCCGTAAACTTTGGCAGAGCAGAGCGAAGAGTGAGAGAAAGAAATGGACAGATGGAGACAGAGGAAGCAAAACGGGCATCAACCAACATGACTGCTAACTCAAACACACTACCTGAAGATTACATGACACCTAATTCAAGTAGGGTGACCACTCGTCCCGCTTTGCATTGTACCGCACAGCATTTTCACCCTTTTTGTATCTAACATTTTATCTAGTTGGAATGGACTAAATAACAAATTATTTTTATGAGCTGAAAGGTTAAGAAAAAATACATAAATGTTTTCATTCTATTATATCAGTGGTGTCCCACACAAACATATTACTTGTCCCACATTTGGTTTGTTGGGTGGTGGTTACCCTTGGTTCAAGTGACCAAGACCTCCAAACCAGTTTTCAAATAATTTGTGTTTGCAATTTTGGATATTGCATCATGTCTAATGGTTTTTAAGCCAATGCATCAAAATGTAAAAAAGTTGAACAGAAATCTGCCATAGCTCAAAGCTGCATAATCTGGTTGTTGGGTGGCGTTTGTTTCTCTTCATCTTGTTTCGACTGGTTGGGAGAGCGGGTGGCACCTCATTCTCTTGGGAATCTTTTTCCCCTTCTTTATTTCTTTCACAGCATAGACAAGGAGATAATGCCGGAAGAGGAGGAAAAAGAAAAAAGATAGTCTGTGACCTAAAATAAAGAAAGGGAGGAGAAAAAAGGATAAAGCAGAAGAGTGACATTGACACGCCTATAGATAGGAAGTTGTCAAAGAATGGTGTGATATTAGAAAAGTTGTGTAAAGCAGGCAGATAATCCTCTCACCCTTGGATTTGCAACAGCAATAAAGCCCTTTACAGAAAACCGTCGCTCTCACAGAGCGCCCGCATTCCGATGGCCTGCGCCCTCCGACCGGGACAACGCACACTAACTCCCCAAAGCCCACCTTGCAGACAATAAGTTAAAAACAATTAAAGAAGGATGGAGGAGACAAGACATACACAAAGTTTCCTACAATCCTGATGCCTGGCAGAAAGTAACCTCTGGCAAAAGAGATATCAGCAGGGGAGCGCAGTCTATCCCGAGAGTTGAAGAGGGGGCTCAAGGAACAAAATCCTATTAAGGCCCTACTCCATGGGACAAACAGACACCGGGCTTTAGAAAGGGCCCCTGGCTGAGACTGGCATTTCACTGTCTTTTACTCTGAAGTGTCCCACAGCTCAGCAGTAACCATCAGGCTTCAACAGAAGGTCCTGAGAATGACCTACAAGTTTGTTGTGAATGTGACCTTCTAACCCTCGTAAACATCACATTTTATGCAGACAACTTATGGACATTTTGCTGACATATTGGTGCTTGGTTATTAACTGATAATGAGACTGATAACAATATGCTTAACGTAATGTGAATACACACGCTCATTTCTTGTCTTATGGGAAAGATGTCTGTGTCTACACCAAGTAAATCTAAAAATTTTCGTAAATTAACATTTCGTACGTACATTTTTCGTACATTTAAAAAACTTTTTTTGGGGTAATTTATGGAATTTTTACATAAACCAGCCTTAATCAACTTCTCAACCATTCTCAGCAGTTTCCAAAGGAGCAATGATCCTCCCCCCCTTGACGTTTAGAAGGTATAACAAAGACACAACTAATAAAACAAAGTGAGAAATCATTACTCATGCTCGTTGATGTAGAGTTCGGACAGCTCATGCCATGCTTCCTGGTCTCCCACAAACCTGCAAAACAGAACAGTGGTAGTTAGCTCATCAGAAAGGCCACTCGGGACAAAGGGGGGTTAGGGAAAGGCTTGGGGGCCAACTCAATCACATGCAAAACCACTTTTAATTAAAAACTGGAGGGGAAGGGGAGGAGAATGGGGGATCTAAATCCTCTTGTAAAACACTCACTGCTCCAAATATTCGTTGAGCTCACGAATGGCTTCGCTGCTTTTGCCCTGCGCTCGCAGGATGGAGATCTTGCGCTTCCGTGCTGCCTGTGGGTTGACATCAACAGAGGATTAAGGCTTTAGTGTTTCAAGTGTTTATTTGGAACAGAAAAGAGCAAATAGTGAAAGAGGGATATAAAATGATAATAGTATTGTGTGAGCGTGAGGAATCTCCAAATCCCCCTGGGTTCTGTTGTTCCGACCCCTAGATGGTAGGAACAGCAGAGGCACCAAAATCTAAGAGCTAGAACTTCTGAAAATCTAATCAAATGCGGTTAGCCAAACACTGGCTTTGTGAGTTATACGTTGCTTTTTGATGTTATATCACATTAACATTTACACAGACACTTTTATCCATAGTGTCTTACAGTGCATTCTAGGTATATTTTTTACATGTAAAAAAATGTATTTCCTTAAATGTGTTATATAGCCTTAAACGCCACGATACTTTGATCTGGATTTCGATTTAAAGTAGTCGACGTCACGGGTGCGTGTCAAACGTGCCGGGCGCTGCTGCAGTTCGGCCTTCCTCCCCGAGGCTGTGTTGTAATAAACAGCCTTGCACCATAAGACGGTCCAGTACGTTTCCGTGAAAGCATATTATTACCGACACGCTACATCCAAGTCATAAGTAATATACCAGCAGATACAGAAGAGTAATGTCTTTATCAGATTAGAAAGCTTGCGGATTCTGGCGTGCGAAGCATCGGCTTTCTGCTTGAGGGACAGGCGAGGATGCTGCTCGCTCGAACGGGAGAAGATAAGTGAAGACTCAACCTACTTAAGTGGTGAAAACAGCCCGTTGCCAAAGAGCCGTGGGCCATATGCATTCACATAAACTTACGAAGCACAGTTTGCATCAGCCACAAAAAACACGTTCCGACGCAGAAGTGACCTTCAGGCGGATTAGAATCTCATCAATCTGAATCAGAAAGTATTACGCCAGTTTCGACGACTTTTCCAGGGTCGCTTCTTTCCCCACGATTTTTTCTTTGCTGGTAAAAGGAGATGAAGATGCAGAAGCTTTACCATTAGAAGAGAACCTCTGTGCCCTAGATTTTATTTATGGACTGGCACTTGATAAAGTGGGTCTTCCCTGCTACCACAGCACGGACCAAACCCCATCAAGCCGGGCATGAGTCACGTCTGAAAGGCCATAAATCTGGAACTGCTATGATACGACCGCCACTCCAAATCCACTTATCCATCAACCAGGCAGCCAAACGAACCTGCTTCACTGGCTGCTCCAAGCCGAGACACACTAACACACACAAGCAAAGAAGCTGATGAGCTGCCAAACCTCGACTATACACAAGTCTGATAGTACTTACTGGATCAGTGGAAGATGTGGTTTCACATTACCGGACTATAGATGACAGGTAAAATAAGGCTGTAGATACAACCTCAAGCTGTTTGGACCATCGCACTTTTTCTGTATTGCCATACAACTTCATCCGCAGAATGTATTTAAAGAAACTATGGAACAGACCCAAACAACAATTTAAAATAGTTTAAGCTATCAAATTTTATTGCTAATGTTCACTCGCTGCCAACAAACTCATTTGTCTGCATTGACATTTTTGTACTTAGCACTGAACAAGGTGGAAGACCACAGGTCATGTACTCGGCCCAATATCTGTCTTTTGTTTCCTTTTCGAGCACTTGGGACCGATAGAAGTGTACAGGGGCTTAAGAAACTTTATAAAACAGTGAGCTATTCCAAGCCTCTTTTCCTCCATCTCGATGTGATCCAGGAGATCTTGTTTTCATGCTCCTCATGACTCTTTCTTCTAAAGTATTTTTGAGTGGCTCTCACGCTGAAGGACCTGGCTGTCTCTATCAACCCCTGGCTCCACTTTCACAAGCGGTCAGACTGCCATTAGGAGTCCACCTCCAGGGATTGCAAAGACGACCGTCGTTCTCACAGGGTGAAGAGGAGTCGACTCTCAGAGCTGTGGTTAACCGACATGACCTGACTTCAAATTCACCCTCAAATAAAAGAATTACCTGCTACTGGTTTTAAATGGATAGTTCACCCAAAAGTGAAACTTATGTCATCATTTACTCTCTGCGTTGTCTATAATCCATATCTTTAGTCGAACATAAACGGGAATAGTGGCTCACGCTGTTCATCACAAGCCTTAAATATTAGCGTCTGACAAAGTGAGTACTTATTTACTTTCAGTAGTAAAAAATAAAAATATATATTTATTAAAAAAGTAATACGAGAGATTTTATTTTAGAGATTTTTATTTTATCTATAGAGAACATTACTTACTTTCTTCTGCAGAAAACAAAAGAAGATATTTTGAAGAATGTTCATGCAGGTCAATGGGTGCCGCTGTTGTTTGGTTACCAACAATCTTCAAAATATCTTCTTTTGTGTTCTGCAGAAGAAAGTCATACAGTTTTGAAATGACAAGAGGGTGACTAAATGTTTGGGTGAACTATCCCTTTAACATCTGCAAATATCTATAGATGCAACATCTGTCTTAACAGGACTGATAATATAATCAGTACATTCTATATACAATTTATAACAGCGATAAAAATAATAGGCCATAAAATATCATTTGAAAGTGGTTATTTTTGCAAAATATTTATTGGTACAAAAGTAACAAACCTGTAGTGAACCGGTGTTAATGACAAACATTATTTTATAAACATAACTGGACAACATTTTGGACCAGTTTAGCTGAAATTTCTAACTGTTTTTACCTCTACAAACTCCAGATTGTGTGTAATTCTAGGGGCCAATCTCGGGAGGACTCTCATTGACCTCAATTGCTTTCACAAGCAAACCCTGTTTATCTTGTGGAATTACAGGCAGGGTGAAAGTGGTGAAATTGGAATCAAATAAACCTGCTGTGTCAATCACAGTTCAAATAAACAGCTTATTACCTTTAAGTGTTTAGAAAATGACAACTATGCTAAGGTAGCACGGGAAGAGCACTTAAAATAAACTATAGGGACAGCTGCTGGTAGGGTAGAAGCAAAATAACAAAAAATGTGAAAAAATGATGCAATGATGAATTAGCAAATGATATAACAAACTAATCAGAGAGAGACAGCCATATCGATAGACAAGTTAGATATGAGCCAGGAAGAATTACTCCAAATCATTGCTGTAGGTATTGAACCATAATGAGCAATGGAAGGTCTAGGAGTTCGAATATTTTTTGGACACCGCCATGGCAGAGAAACCTTGAGCAATTTTTGTTGATTCAACAATTCTGGTTAATGGGTACCACATCTATTCCACAGCCTATAATTACAACAGTTCAGTTTCCAATCTCAGCCCCGCATGCTGGGATGCCTCACAAGTCCTCACAGTAGTCGCCAATTTTCCGCCATTTTCTTGGACCGTGCCCTTGTCCCATTCCACTGATCACGTTAAAAAAAACAGCATTTAGATAAGCCTTGCCTCCACCAAACATTTACAGACAGGTGACCTAGATGATGTCATCTCTCCCACACCGCAACCTCTGCCACCCCGCCCGCCAACCAGCCAAAAAGGGATGGATTGTCGGACAAAATGGTCTAGTCGACAGTCGACACCACACAAGGGCTCTATTTTATTCCATTCCCTCCCCCGTTTTAAAAAACTTGTAGGATTTGATGGGGAGGTGGCTTGAGTTTAGAGATCAGGAAACAGGCAAATCCTATTTGGGGCCATCAAAGAAATCTGGGCTGAACGTAATTATGTCAGGATAGGGTGGTTCACATGGTGCCTGCCTACAACATTTCCACATAAGGGGTCAATGAGCACTGAGCGCAGATAACACATGCAGAGCGCAGATAACACAATTTCACAGCAAAAAAACAAGCCCTTGATGGCTTCACCGATGGTCTGTTTTGGTCTTTCATAGGTGAGATATCATCAGGAGGTTTTTGTGGGATTTTTCAGAATGCACAGAGAGCCACCAAAATCAAGCTCAAACCAGATCAGATCCCAAACGAGCGCAGTCACACAATCCCACAGCATGACATTTCACAGTTCCTGCGATGAAGCGAGGGTTTGAGAGTCCAAGTGTCCCGTCAGCCCATTTCACTTCATTTCCCAGACTTCCTGGTGCAAAAAATGACGGCTGTCTGAGTGATCATTCACAAACACACATTTCCTTTTAGATGACGGCTGCAGACATTTTCTGAAAGAGACTGGTGAGGTAATGAGACGTGGTTGGACACTATTTTCCAGTGATTTTCCTGCTTAACTGTGTGTAAAAGGATCATTTCATTATATTGATGATGACAATTCACATTTGAAATTTTGGTTAAATGACAGATCTTCTAACAGATCCGTGGAGAAATTTTTTTTAATTTGGCATATTCGGCTAGTTTTTTCCCAAGTCAAAGCATAAATAGTTATAGTTAATAGTTTGACAAGTTTCCTACAAAAATAAAAATAGTAAGAGTAAAACTTTATAATAAGGGTCCATTTGTTAAGATTAGTTAATGCATTGATGTATTTTTACAGCACTTATAGTTTTTTGTCAGTAAACAGTGGTTTACTTTTCTTTCAAATTAGCTCACTGAATATTAATTCATGTCAAAAATATCTTAGTAAATGGTGAAATTCAGAATAATAAATGCTGTAAAATACTGATGTTAACAAACAGAACCTTATTGTAAAGTGTAACTAAAAATCGTCTTTCATACAGATATCCCAAAGGGCCTGTGGTTAACATGTTTACAATAACTGTATGTAAACACTGTATTTCACAAATTATTCTTCCCTGCAGGTGTTCGGTAACAGGATATCACATTTTTCCTCATGGTTTTCATTACTACGGCAGGCAAGGGTCACACGAAATGCAACACTCTGACAGGGACATTTACAAAATCATACTACTGCCACTTTTTTCTTACAAAACGTGTTTTGCTTGGATAACACCCGGACAGAAACGCATTTCTCAGAGGGAACATTTGTCTCATATCTTGTAAATGTTAACAGAGGGGCAAAGCGATATGATTACTAGATTGTAAAGAGTAATGTAACCACAGTGGTTTGATGATATCTTTTTCACGCCGTTCTTCTCAACTGCCCATTTACACACCGTTTAATATGCTCGCAATTTAAACCCTGATCATGGGAATAGACAGAGTGCCTCGGTTAAAACACACGAAAAACAAACAGAGAAACGGAGAACTCTCGCTATCAGAGGAAGAAAGACGAATTGGACAGATTGGTCCAACGTTAACAAATAAAAGTTAAATAAATATCAATAGTAATGATATAATAAATGTAAGGGACAGGCGGTGAATGCTCTTAATACACTGTCAATTATTATGCCTGATAACAGTAGGAAAAATAGTATGCTTATGTCAAAAACACCTAAGACATACAAACCCTAATCCTACATTGAATCGGTCTACATTACTACGTTCTGCCTCTGTGTTGCAAAGGAGGAAGACATAAGATGTAGAAGAAACAAAAATCTTTGTTTCATCTTTGCCGTGCAGAGACAACGTTCAAAACAGCATAAGACATACAATGTGTGTTTTCAGAACAAGGCCAAAACAAATATGGTTATGAAAACAACATGCATTTCATTCCATGGTGGTCACATGTCCTTATGTAAGTGAAAAGGGCAGGTATAATGTGTTTTAATGTGGGAACAGATTGGAAAAACAGAGTATACTTGGACACCATAAACCACTCTACTGAAACTCAATATAGATATATTTAGTGAAAATAAAACAAATTGTGTGTGTTATGCCAAGACTAGAAAAATCTATAGTAAACTGTACATTTGGGCTTTATATAACTATGTGATGTTTAAATAATAAATAAGACAAGACGTGAAAGTGAAGTTGCCGAAAGATTAAATGTTTAAAAATTGAGGGAAATAAATGAGAAGCCGTCAATGGGGTCTAAGGACAGGCGATAAATCCCCATCTTCAAAAGACAAGTCATTTATTCTCGCCAGGGTTGCCCCCATCATATTTAATGCAACTGAAGTTCATAAATCAACACTCTTTCTGTGTCTGTGTGTGTGTGTGTGTGTGTGTGTGTGTGTGTGTGTGTGTGTGTGTGTGTGTGTGTGTGTGTGTGTGTGTGTGTGTGTGTGTGTGTGTGTTATTCCGGGGGTCACTGAGTGGGAGAGAGAGTTTAATATGTGCCGCAGACAACTTAAAAAAACATTCAAAGGTACATTTCAGGCTTTTTCTAACCACAAGCTAGTGAGACTCTTTGCTTACCGTGTTAGTCGGGTCATCCTGCAGTATCGAGTCATACAGCTTGTTGGCGTCCTCGTACCTTCACCGGCAAAGAGAGATCGGGTTTTAGGAAAATCAACACAACGTCACTCATGTGAAATTAGGTGGTAGGGATATCAATTACACTTCACAGTAACCAACTTTTTGTATACTCAGCCGCATGTTTCTATAGAGACTGAAAATACGTTTTCTCGTTGTCTCTAAGGGGCAGATATAAACAGTCATTACCGTAGCTGCTCGAATGGCCGGTATTGACATAGGTTTACTAGCTCGCCGATGTGAGTAATCCACAAACATGATTGCCTGCACTTTAATTTACCTCTAAACAAATCAGCCTGCACATCCACCACAAATCAGGCATCATTTCTGAGAGCCGTTCGCTTAAAAGACCTTCCGTGGAGAGACGTATACGAGTTACAGATGCCAAAAAACAAATATTCTCCAAGCACATCAGAGCGGCCTCTTCAACCTGAACCGAGGCTTGGAGAGCGTGCCGTGTTTCGAGAGAGGTTATGAATTACGATGCTTAACTCATAAAGTGTATTCTGAGTAATGAGCGGACGATGCCACAGGCACTTCACTTGTCATGTTGAATGAGCATGGCGGGATGGAATCGAGCTGGATTTTTTTTACTAGGGACAACCTGCAAAGCTAATGCTTACGCAGCCAAACCCCCGGCTTTTTGATCAAAACCTGTTTCAGCCCTCAACCAACAACAGAAGCAGCTCTGGTTCCCATTATCATCGAGTTCCAACGCCACTCCTCTCACATCCACATTAGAGCTCAATCACTCTCTGGCACATCTCACACGGCACCAGCCGCTTCGACTTACTCTGTTTACGTAGGAGTGAGCTTTGTGGGAGCGGGGAGGCCGAGCGTCTGATGGCAATTAGACCCAAATTTGCAGTTTATTTAATACAGCAAATTTGACTGCGCAGGAGCAATCACTTACAATTATGAAATGACTTCTGGCGTAAGCGATAAACAAGTCGAAGATATGGTGACCAGACCGAACAGACCTGAAATCCTTTTGAAATTCTATACATTAACATCCATTTACCGCTGGCGCAATTGTTTGCTCAAACGTAGATGGAGAGCGAAATTCTCTAGCAGAGAAAACACAGGCCTAGGTTTATAAGAGTGCCTGTGTTCGCAGGTCTGGCCTGGCTTGTTTTCCCAACCAGGGAGTCGAAAAAAGAGAGTGGTGGAGGGATAATCGTAATAATATCGGGAAAGACCGGAATTCCTCGCTCAGGCAAAAGAGCCACGGGACTACAAAAGGCTAAACCCATTTCTCTCGCTTTCCCACTTAGCAGAAGCGACGGTGGCTTGAAAAATAAACAGCCTCCCTTACCACGTATCCTGCCGCTCACATCCCAGAACCCCCCACCCCTGCAGCCAATCCAAGGCTGTGGTGTTGAGAGGGTGCTGCGGTGCATCATACCTCTCCAGAGCCTCCAGCCGCATCCCTGCTAATCGCTTCACTCTGTGACTGTCTGGAAACTGCCTCTTCAGCTCCTGCAGACAACTCTATGCAAAGAACAACAACAACAGCAGTGAGTATGATGATGTATGAGCATAAAACAGCAAAACACAATTCACAATGTTAACAAAAACAAAGCAGCTAACATCAATAGCGTCAAAAGACAGAATGGCACAAAACACATAATGCGTTGTTGCTGGACTGGTCAGGAAGCTCCAGAGCCAGTGTTTACACTTCTCACAAGGAATTAATCTTCAGCTGGCGTTCTTAGTTGAACAACCAATAGGTCAGATGTTTTGTCGTTAATTCTCAAAAAAAGATTTTTTTTTATCAGAGTTTGACTGACAATGCCAAGTTTATATTATAGAGCCCTCAAAAATCATCTTTCATGGGTGATGAAATGTGGGCTACGTTCATTTTTTACCCACAACGTTTAAAACTTTATAGACCTACTCTAAAAAGTGTGATGTGACTAGTCTGACAAGACAATATTACAGGGAAGGTTTCTGCTGACCATAAAGTGAAACAGTAACTTTCCTGACCGTGGGTGCCATGATAAACAGGTCGGCCATACAGCAGTTGAGGGAAGACGAGAAAAATTGCAAGTGACGTGGGTGAGAATTTAGAACGCTGCACAGCGGGATCCCACAATTCCACACTGGCTACTATAAAAGTCATAGGCAGGATGCTACTTTTACCAGCTCTTTCCCTCCAAGATGAACTGAGTCCTGTTTTTACACACTCATGACTTGGTGAGGGATGGTTACTGTCAATTTGAATGTTTTTCTGGTTCGGACGGAAAGTTTGCTCTGTGGCTTAACCCGACTGACCCATTATGCTCACAGAAGTTTTTCCCGCTGTTTTCCTAGCCACTGCTAGGAACCTCAGAAACGGACTACTGCACATGTTTAAGGTCTAAGTAACATTTTTTTCTATGGCTGAGCACCTCTGTTATTTTGACTGTCCCTGATCCTGACCCTAAACCATATTCGAAACATTTCTCCAAAAAGAACAAAATGCGGTTTCATGTTTTAAAATGATTTTAGATTTGGCGAGCAGAGTGAAAAGCTAATGTTGTGGGGCAGGTGAGCAAAACAACATGAGAAAGTAAGTCGCTGAAGTGTTAAGGAAACTCACCCAGGCCAAATCGTCCCGACTGCAGTCCAGTGCTGCGATCATCACCTGCTCGTAAATTATCCAAACTGGGTAGAGGAGACAAGCATAAAGTGATACCACATTAGCAGGCCTATTTTTCAACCTTGTAGCAAAAATGATGAAATAACATATAGCCCATATGAACTCAAGCAAACTGTGACATTTCTTTTCTGTATCATTAGAAAAGACCATCTTAAACATCCATCGGCAACAGAGTTTATCTTAGTAATCTCTGGGTGTGAACTAGCTGGCAGGTCTTGTGGAAACGGTCAAGAAATTCACACCACGATGCCAAATAAAACCGAGATGCTGAATTTTGACAAAAACCTTAGTGTATTCATCAGTTTTATGTATCAGTTCAGTCAAACACAGCACAGTCAAAGGCTTGTGTATTTGTCATTACGTGTTACATGCTGAAATTAAGCAGTCATTCATTAATACTTGAGTAATAGGACAGAACAGACTACAGAATGTCTGAATCAATTATTTTTGGATTAATTTAGGTTTGGGTGCAACCTCCTGCTTCTTGCATTTTCTCACAAAACGTGTTTTTCTTGAATATCACTCGCACATCAACACTGTCAGATTACAAAAAGAGATTCAATAAATTCAATGCATTATCCACTTTGATTATTTTTCATGCTTCTAGCTAATAGCACCTAATTAAAAATATAAAAACAACCTCAGATTTTTTTGTATTTGTGTGACAGAGTTGACATTACATTTGACAAAAACGACTTAATATATATTTAAAACAAAATTTACAGGAGCTTTTGTGACCTTGCTGAAATGATCTTTACTTCGAGCTTTAGCTCATCTATTTGTGATATAACTGCTAATTAGTGAGCTTGGCTAATAAATGAATTAAATTAATGCTCTATAACAGATGAGTGTTTTGACAAGCACGCCCGAGTCTATTGTCTACTGTTAATTAAAAAAGAACAAGAAAGTTCAGCAGAACAAGAAAAACTGATATGCCAAAACAAACCAACGCCTGGAGTTTTTTTCCTGTTTTTATGATTCCAAGTCTTGCTTTGATAATTACCATCTTGTTTTACAGCCAATTTAAGAGCTGGTTTTAATAAAATCAAGCTGTGTAAAGTGTTTAGCCTGCTCTCTAAAGACATTATGAATCATAAAGACAACAAAAAAGTAGTCGAAAAGGCAACATCATGAATCAATAAAATCCATCATGAATCAATAAAATCCATCATGAATCAATAAAATCCATCATGAATCAATAAAATCCATCATGAATCAATAAAATCCATCATGAATCAATAAAATCCATCATGAATCAATAAAATGCAACTAGTCATCACATAGCAAGTGCTTTTCTTTGAATTCCAAATTTCACCACATTCAGAAATTTGTGTGAGAAAGAGAACAATCTCTATTCATAAAATGTTCACTTATCTTTCCTCAATAAGATAACAGACCCTATCTATATTTTTGAAACACTTCCTAGCCACGAAAACCATAATTTTTTGTTTGCTTGTATGAGTACATGCATCACAGTAAATGTCTTTCTAAGGGCTATCTGGCAACTTGCGACTTGGCTCCATTGTTGTTTGCAAAGATTCCTCAAACAGTGGTGATGTTCTCTGACAAAACAGCCAAAATACATTTAATAATAGTTATTTGAGATTACATGTGGTTTTAAAATAACAATACAGATGAGGCACAAAATGGCATAAATTCCATTTGAGTAGAAAAGAGCTCAATTTTTACAATTGCTAAACCAAAATTGTCATCTATAGAAGTGAGTTTTAGAGCCAATATCAAGGATTGGATCACCTCTGAGATAATGATTTTAGCTGAAAGGAGTCTTGGCTTTATTGGTTATGTTTGACAACACGACTGCAAGACTTCATCTGCTTGTCTGGCTTAGAAACAGAAGCTAACTGACCAAAGCAAATAAAGAATAAACCATCTGAAATGTGTCTGCCATATAAACCCATATTAATTTAATAAGAAAAGCTGAAAAGTCATTTTGTTATTGGACCTTTGAAGACAAATCAAGCCCAGAGAAAAGAAAAAATGGGGGTTTTTTTAGCCTCTGCAATAGTCTTATTCATAAGGTCAGACATTAGGGAACACAACAATACTTTTACAAGAGTTTCAATAGCATAGATAATTTTACATAATAGTAATAGTAAGTTCAGTCTTTGTTAACATGACAAACTTAATTAGCTAAGTAACTTGTAATTTAGCTGATGCAAAGTGAAATGTATGCCAGAAACATACATTTGCAAGTGCACACAGACTTTCAGTCGACGCATAACGTGCACTAAAGGTTGAAAGTAAGAAACTTTGTACACAAGGTCATATCTCAATACTCAAGGTTTTATGCGTCATTGTGAATGAGTCATCCTTTTAGTGAAGTGAATTCTCTGACTGATTAAGTCTATGATTCATACAGATGACTCCTGCATTTTAATCGAGTGCAAACTCACTTAGACTGGGTATGACACTTCTGGCCATCAATGTGCTTTTGGCAGATGTTTTATCCAAAGCAACGAGTGCATTCAAGGAATACATGTGCAGTAGAGGTCAAACCCATGACATACAGGAACATTTTTAATAAATAAAATGAATATGACATTGTGCGCTTGAGGAATTCGGCTAAACGTGGTGTTGCACTAACTTTCAAACTGAATAAAATTCAGTGGCTGAAATGAGTCTCAAAATATTGCTGTATTTATTAAGCTCATATTTATTTTAGGACTGTCTACGCTATCTGCAAGAAGTCTGCCTTTGAATACTTCAAGTCAAGTCACAGAGATAGTAGGTTCTTGTGTGGTTCTTGTGCATGTTTTTGTTTGGACGACACTGATTGTACTTACTGTCATCTCCCAGTTTAGATGCATGCTCATTAATCAGCTCTTCACCAACATCCACGATCTGCTCACTGTTTCTGTAATTCTCTTCTCTCCACTTACGGAGTTTGTCACGCATCTCTGAAATGTTATAAAGAAACGCATTAGCCCTCTCGTTTGTTATTCATCCATTTTTTTATTATTAATATAGCTTGCATTTTCTTTATTAATCTGACTGCTTTGTTTTAGCAATTAAATGATCTATTATGCTGAAAAGTTCGCTGACTCATTCCTCCATCTTGAGTCTATATTAATCAAACGTTTATCAAAATAAACTCGATAAGAATACAACATCTTTTTCATTTTAATCATTCTGATAATGGAGCCAAATGCATAAATGTTTTCTAACTAAAAGTGTTTTAATGCACTCATAAATGTATGATTTGTATTCATATTCATTTAGAATCATATATTCTAAACTTTTGTAATCTAAAGAGAACATTCAAAATCACAGCTGTCATTGTTAAAATAAGGATTTGTTCATTTTAAGACTAAACATTAGTCCTATGAAGGTATGTATGGTACCTAATACAATAATAATTGTTATGTCACAGTTGGTTTTACTATAGAAAAACCTCGTTTATTTAAAGGGAGTTGAAGCACACACAATAAATATCATGAATGACAGTGGGCATTAATATGCGTATCAATAAACAGAACCAGCGTAATAAACAAAATTCGGATGTTGGATTTATGATGAATTAAAGAGAGCATGAATCGTTTTTATCTCTAGCTGTGGATGGTTGACAAGTACATCAGCAACACATCTGCACTTCTCAATTAACGTTAAGCTAATACAAATGACCATACACTGACCAGACATACATAAAAGACAAGCATTCCGAATAATCTTTAACGAAACAACTGTATTATAGATGGGCCCTACAGTTAGCAATGATAAAAACATCCACAATGCTTTAAAAATTATTTCACATTTAACACGCGTCTCATATTTTTGTGACATAATATTAAATAAGGACAACATCGCATATTGTTGTTATAACAAATAGCTTTTGTTACTAACGTAACCCTGTAGCATCATAAGCTAACTGGCTACTTAGCATGCTATGCTAAATGAAAAGCTTAACCGTTAAAAGTCTTACATCACAAAAGCATATAACTTGGATGAAGGAAAATGAATGCATACACATACAATTAAAATGCGCTGTTAACAAAAAAAAGTTATTTACCTTCCCAAGTGACATCGTATAGCTCCGATATGGACGACATGTTTTCCAAGCACCGCCTTCCTGTGCGCTGATTGGTGGATAGTGGTGACGTCAGGTTTAACGTTTTAAAAGGGTCAAAAGACGGGCAAAGGCTTCTCATTTATCCAACAAAACAATTTCTACAAAAATATAAAAATGATCTGCCTGATTCTTGTGTATTTTGCTATATTTGTACTGAGAGTATTGAACATTTATTTTTTGATTGTATGTGTACCAGATTTTTTGTATACCAATATTATCCAGTTTAAGCTGGAAATTAAAATATACTTTGATACACTGAAAAGACTTGGAAACAGAAAAGCTGTCAAAATGCTGGACGTCTATTATATTTCTCTTAACTTCTCTTTTTAAGTTCATTGTATTGTTTTCTTTTTATTGTTCTCTTCTCTCTTTTCTTTTTTGCTTTATTTATTAAGATATGGATATTACAATTGGGAAGTCATTGTATTGTTTGATATGCTATAGGCTAATAAAAAAAAAGGAAGGGCAAAGGCCGGACCCTAACATGGGACCTGAGATTTTGTTTCTTTAATGTCGTCTATCCTTCGTTTGACTTTTAAACGAAGAGCACTGCAAAAGGCGATTAATTGAATTAAAATGTAATATATCATTTTATGTATTTGAAATATAAAGAAAAATACTTTGGTATTATATTGCAATATTACCATATTTTGAATAATACATAAATAATTGCAGCTTTTTATATAGAGAAAAATATAAGCACTTCCAATATATGGAAATGTATTATGTAATATATTGCCTTACTTTTCCAGTATATTCCCATATATTATTTACAATAAATAGGTTTTATAACAAACAGTGAAGACAAGAAAACAGTATAGAAATAAGGAAAAATAAATTATAAAATGCATAGAATACATGGTAATAATAGTATTGCATAAGGCAAAGACTTGCATTTCTGTACCTCATAAACATCATATTCATGTTTTAATTTGAAGACATGTCAGACATTCTTGCCAGTACAATTTCGACCACATGTACAGAGCAACAAACTAAGACAAACTGATGTAAAATTGCAAGCCAAGCTGCAGTCAGACTAAAATCAAATTATGTCTTGTTTTATGTCCTGTTTATTCCTTTTCTGGCATTACCAATCATCAAATATGTTGAGTTGATTTGGTAATGACAATCTGACCGTGTGTATCCTTTGAAGTAAGGAATATTGAATTCTCAAGCTTTAGTGCATTTTATTACCACAGCGAGTCTATGTAGCATTTGTAAAGGTTACTGTGGTTTCATGTGCTGTGTCTATTTTTTCTGTCTATGTGCTCAATTGGTCTCTTAGGAGCTGTGGATCTGGCGCAGTGTGTTTCAGTCTGCTGTGTCTACCACATTGTGCATTCAACCAAGTAGACTCAGCACATGCTTGTTTATAGCAGCGTAACCTAAAATTGATGTCATTCCCATTGGGGCCACTTATGTATTGTTAAAACTTTACCGGGGTTTTCGTTTCATAGAGGCCATAATGATATAAAAAGAGCATCTACAGTGTCATCGTCTCTGCTGGCAGGCATGGACAGGGAGTAAAAACAAACTGGGTCTGGCTCAGCACATATGCATATTGTAAAATATGTTGCCTGGTGTTAATCTAGTGACTATATTTAGATTTTTGTTTGATATTTAGATTCATGCATGTTCACGCTGCGCTTTTTACTGGAAGACTAACATCCACAATAAAAAGCAAACCAAAATAAAGAACTCTTCATGGTCTAACACGGTAGTTTGTTAAATGTAGTGTTCAGCAGACAGCTGGAAATTGTGGAGGCTAAAGACAACCCGTGTTCACGGGTTCTTCAAGATGTCTTTACATGTGTCAATTTTATTCACAATTGTGCTTCCATAAGTGAGGAAAAAAGGTAGCACATGCTCTATGTTTACTTTGGAGCTCCACTTCTTGGACAGAAGTGTCACCATAAGGAGAGATCAATAGCAACCCAAATTGTGCTTTTAACTCCTGTTTAGAATAGTTTTCTGTGCCTTTGGAGGACCACGTGTGACATAAGCAGACCTATGTTTTCCCTCACATGCCTGGGTCCACAGAAAGAGGGCATTCAGCTGAAATACCCAGACATTTTATTTTGATTTCTGACAGAAGTATTTAAGGCTACTGATCTCTGACACGAGCAGTTATGAAGACGAAAGGAAGCTATGAGTGAGGTGTTCTGTGTCTTTTAACAACCACTAAGCTTTTCCAGTCTTTTTTTGTTCCGAGCAATATCTTCCAATTACAGAAAATGAAGGCAGATGCATTTGCAACAGTATTCGAGCTCAGCTCTTGGAACCCGCTGGCTCGTGTTTGTTTTGAAAGAAAATTTCAACCCCAGGTTGGCATTCAACCTTAAACAAATCATACACGTGACCTTAATTATGGCCTCGGTTTGTTGTAGTGAAACTTCTTCCACAGCACTTTTGACCTCTGTTCTGTCCAAAGTGTCGAGCCAGTGGCAGAACATTCTGGCAATTATTCCCCAGACCCCCACCGACACACAAACACATGCTTTCTTTTTCCCTTCCCGTGTTGACTCAGACGTATACATGGCCCCCGAGGCAAAAGGCCTTTTTGATTTTAATTTTATTTCCCCCAAAACACCAAATAGCAACAAATCCAGCACTTAAACACCTATTTTTTATTATGCAGTCACTGAAATTGTCCTCATCCATTAGGTCACCGCATGTAATGACAGAATTTTATCTTTTTGACGCTGAAAAAAAAGAGAGAAATGCATTATTCATACAAATATGTTACTCCAGCAATATTATATAATGTACTATTTTATTTAAATAATTAATGTTATATTTATGTATAATGTTATTTAAAGTATTTAATATTTTCATTTAAGATCATTGCATGTAATGACAGAATTTGTCCTAACATTTATAAAATGTTACTAGTTTATCAATGTTAGTGTGTTGCTCCAGCAATATTAAAAAAGTCGTCAAATAAAAAATCTCTATTGTTATCGAAGTGTAGATAACAGGCATGTTAAGCAGCCACACTATATGCCATTGTTTCTTTTTTCTCAAACATGTGCTGTAAAGCTGTGAAACCACAACCAAAGAGCACCTCATTTAAGCTGACAGCCAGGAAACCTTTTTCCTGTTGTGAAATAGTTTTTAAGCGTACAACACTGCCGGGTGACATTATTCGCTTTCCTCAATTGGAACTCATTTTGTTTAGCATAACATATCCTGAGACCGAATGGGTCATGCTTCAGTTGCCCTCAGTATGTGGGGGCAATAGAGCATGACCCACAACTCACCCATGCCACTGTCACTCCTTGGACTGAGTCCGTCAGATCCATAAAGACATTTCTGAGTGTTCACATGTGTCTTCTGGGGTTAGCAAAGCGCAACCACATCAGAAAGATACAGGACTCCTACTGTAAAAATGCCAATACAAAGGAATGACTGTTGTCACCAGTTTTGTAAACAGAAAGAACAATTACTAGAAACCACTGGAAGTATAGCTTGTTTTTAAAGCACGTCTGTAATTTCCTCAGCTTTACCCTGGCGGTGCCGGAGCTTAGTGATTTCACAAGACCACTGCTTGAGTCTCCACAGAAATCGGTCTTCCCAAAGTTGCAGAATCCAAAGTAGCGGTGGTCTGGGCCTTCGCTATTGTTGCAACTGAAGACGTCTGTTTCCTCAGGGGGTCTGCGATCATTTGAGGTTTTGGTAATTTCAAAAATGCAAAGTTAGCGCCATTGCATTTTCATTTTTAGTTACCTCATTCTTGCCTCTTCCTTATGGTATTTAGACATGCAAGACCAACCAAGGTCATCTAGGCCTTTTTGTCAATGCATTTAACATTCAGTATAAATATTCCATTCAGAAAACTTTTATGTTTGTATTTAATTCAGTTTTATTTAAACAGAGTTTTTCACAATGCGCACGGTTGTAAAGCAGCTTTATAAAAGGACTGTAACACAGAAATGTGACATCAATTTTTATGTATCAAAACATGTATAAAAATAAAAAATTAAGATAAAGAATTAGGAAAACAATATGTCAGACAGGAAGTGATGTGTGAACATTTAAATTATTTATTGTAGTAACATGTTTTGTATACATTGTTTAATGTAATGTACAATTAAATTCTGTGTAATAAACATTTATTTGTGTAGTTTTATTTAACTCACGTTTTCACAAGTTCTCACAATATCTCAAATGCATTTGCACGTCCAGAAAAACATTAATGGACATTCAGCTTTTCCCATTAAATCATTAAAAGGTTTGAAATGTTGAACTCTCAGAGCAAGCGATTGTGTTCTGGTTTACATGTGGGCTGCAGATGTCTCACCGCACTCGGTGCTATGGGAGTCTCTGTGTGAGTTTGCATTGTTCACTGGCCCCCTTGGCTCCGGCGATAACCCAAGTCCAATGGCATCAAAAACTATGGTTCTGAAGTCAGAATTGGGCATGAGATTAGGGGTCTGGGCTGGTGATTTATCACTAGACACGTCCAACGGACGAGGTGATGCATATCTAAAGGCAAAAAAGAATCATTTGAATTCATATTACTGGCTCTGGGGTCCAGAGAGTATGTTTGACTTTGAGGTATCTTGCATGGAGGCATTTTGTCATAAGAATATTGATTTGGATTCATTTGATATTGAAATAAAAAGCAGCTGCATCATTTGTCTGGCAATATCTTAAACATACGAAGGCAGCTGTCAGAGTAATGGTTTTTCATAGAACATTTGGCTGTGTTATGTGTATCATGCTATTTCATTAGATCATTTTTTTGCATTGCCTGTCAGTAACTTAATTGAGACGTGTTCAGTTTTTCAACCTATCATCTCCATTAGGATGAGCAAGATGCAGCTGTGCCAGGTTTTATTCAAACATAACAATAGCTTGAAGGAATCTGGGATCTCATAAAAGAGCTACACCTAGTAAAAGAACTGATGTTGCCCTCCGTGAGATGATGATGATTATGTGTGTTTCTTGCATGCTACCCCCAGCACAGCTCAGAAACAAGGGACACCTCATAAAATACACAATACACTAAAATACACATATTTCATAAAATACAGAGGCACGCGTGCACGGTACATCTGCAATTCCTTTGTAACAGCATTTACACACCTTACAACACACAATTGTTTTATATATAAAGCAATGAAGGTCCCAGTTCAAAGAAACAAAAATGGCATGTTTATAGTGTATAGTCCTTTCTAAGTGCCCAGTGTCCCTGGCAGTTTTATTTACAGCACAGACCCTAATTAACATTGGGTAGACTGAAGAGCGTCTGGCAGCAGCAGCCCACACAAAGGTGCGGAAAACCTGGCCAGACGTAGTTGCTCCGAGTACCACCCTCCAATCTTTTACCCCCCGATGAAGTAAGAAACAACATGGGGTCGTGTCGACAGAGGCGCCTGCAGGGTCTCGTGATACACACGAACAGGGTATGATGCCAGGCTGCTCAATGGGGTGTTTATGTCACTTCCTTTGTGTACATGTAAGCTTTATCTCATGAGTTTCTTTAGAGTTTAAGTTTGTGTAAAATGCTTTCTTTTAACGTTACATTTCAAATAAAAGTCTTACATTTCAAGTTGTTTTCAGGTATAAATACTGTTTGAAATATTTTTAGTGCCAAATGTCAGACTGGGTGTAGCAATTAAAAAGGGGTAAAAATGATCATTATGTCATCATTTTATATTAAACTGTATATGACTTTTTTCTTTACAATACAAATAGCTTAACATATTGACATATTACATATAGGCCTAATATGTTTATATTTTTGTCATATAACATTTAGAAACAGTAATATTGGCATATTGGATAATGTCACAAGCCAAAATAATATCATCCAGTGAAATAAAATCATCCAGTAAAAACCTTGCACCCTTTGCGTTTAAGGCCCTTTATTTTCCTGAATGACAAAGTTATACAGCCGCGGAAATGTTTTTAATTTAATCAGCATTTCTAGATGTATTGTGGCCATCCAGTCCAGATGTGTTCAAATATTACGGTTGTATTTCTTAAAAGTGAATATGAACTTGTTTACTTTGCAGTATTTGACGTCTGAAAAAATACAGAGCATCTTTTTATGTTATTTTGACCTGTTTTGACCATTTTCTGCAAATAAATGCAAATAGAAACAATATTGTTTTTTGAAATTTGGAAGAAATATTGTTATTGTTCACAGAATCAAACAAAAATCATAATTTTTTTTACCTAAACATACCTATAATAGTAAATTCCGAAAAACTAAAAATGGTATTTTCATTTTTTCTGCAGTTGTAGAAATGTATAATTTTTGTTTTCTTTTTCTCAAGTGCTTCAACTAATTTCACATACATTTGTTTGCATAATGTTGCCATACATGGTAATGTAAAACTGCGATTCTATGTGACATTTTAAAGTGTGCTAGATTTAAAACACAAAATACAGCAGTGGTTTTCAGTGTCACGTCTTGTAAGGTGCTGTTTTTTATTTTGAGGCTTGAGGTTTATGATAGTGAAAGGAAGAAAGATGTACATTTGTGTGGAATACTTAATTGTGCAAGTTATTATTTTTGTGGTCATACCCACCACTTTTCTTAGTTGAGATGGGTGGAGATGAAGTGTAGGCGTGTATTCAGTCCAGCGTGTTGTGGAGCATCTGCAAGCGGAGTTTCCAGACAGAAGAGTTGTAAAAATGCAGCAACAACATCTGGGGCAATCAGAAGTTTTCCTGCAAACATTTTACTGTCTACCACAGACATTTAAACCATTCATTTCCATCTACATAAACATTTCATGTCCAAAAACATCAAGCAGGATATACTTTTGCAGAATATTAATTGAGTCAGTTTTGTACATCAAATTGATTTGCAGCTTTTTTCTGGGAAATGAATATTCCCTCAAGCATGAGCTCATTCAACACTTCGTCAGTCCAATAAGGTTATAAAATTTAGGTTAGAATTAGGTCTCCTTTTAAGAAACTGCCTTTAAACATCCAGAGGGATTTGGGTTTACTAACTTTATCCAATTGCAAATGCAGAAAGGTTTCTATTTTTCCGCAGTAATGGGTACGTTTCCCTCAAAGGAACATCAACGATTTAATCACCTTAGTGCTCACAGTTTCCTGTGCATTAACAAAGCCACAACTTGTTATGATTCACTGTAAAGCACAGTTCCTCTTTTTAAATGGGTCTGTTTGTGTTAAAATGACCTGCTAAGGAGTAGTACCCAAGCCAAGTGTCACTTGTACTTAAAACACTCCGAAATGCATTTGGTGACTATGTTAGTCGCTGTGTTTGAGGAAGTTTGTTGCTATGGTCTGTAATTATACATGTACAGTATAAACTTGAATTTATTTTGTTTTTGTTTTGCACTCTGAAAATCAGATCTTAAGTCTCCAACATATAGATCTTTTTCATTACCTATGTGATAAGGTGTGTCGTTTGCATTTGTAATGTAATATTGTTTGTAAGTTTAAATAAAGGATGTGTAAGAGAACTTTTTTATGAAAAAGTTTTAAGAATATTTTATGATTATTTACTCACCCTCGAGTTGTTCCAAATCTGTATAAATGTCTTTGTTCAGACGAACACAGAGAAAGATATTTGGATGAATGCTTGTATCAGTTTTTGGGTCCCATTGACTGCCAAAGTAGGAAAAATGTCTTTATAATTTATTTTGTTCTGTTGAACACAAAATGAGATATTTTGAAGAATGTAGGACAGTAAACAGTTTTGGTGAACTTTTGACTACCATTGTTATTTGTCAACTTGAGGGTGAGTAAATAATCATAAATTTTTTATTCTAAAGTGAACTATTCCTTTAAAAAGAGAATTAACGCAACACCTCTGTCTTCTGCCCCTGTCTCTTATAGCGTCAGTCCTGTTTTGTAAAGAGGGTAAACGTGGATTTTCCAATCCTGTGCTCCAGGGGCTCCTTCATTAAAATGATTGGCTGCTTGAAACAGGAGAAACCAAAGCGATTTGGCCTCAGAATTAATTTTTCAAATGTAAGACTTAATGTCAATTAGTATTCTATTGCGGTATTTAACCTCTGCTCCTTCATTTTCCAATGGCCTTTGCCAGCATTGCATCTTTCTGGAAATCATTGCCTTATCAAGTTTACAAGCGAAACAAAAGTTAAGACTGATGATTTGTATATTTCATCACGTAAAATATGACTTAAAATAATAAAAATAAACACCTTATTATTTAAAATGTTGATAATATGGAAGTTGGTACATTTTACTTTGATTTCAGATAGAAAAGGTGCAACACATACACACTTTAAAAATTGGATCAGTAAGGAAAAAGAATCTTACCTTAAGTGCTCAGGCATTTACAATCCCCCTACATGGTGCCTGTTTGCACAGTTAAACCAAACCACTTAGTAATAGCCGGTAATTTCCTTATAGTTAAGCCATGAATAATAATTTCACAAGAATTCTCATGGATGCCCTCCCAAGCTTCAACGCCGGCTAGACTGATGTGCCAAATTGTTGATACAGGGAAAAATAATTTTCCTTCGCAAAATAATAAAAACAAATAAATAAAACAAAAGTATTAAATAATTAGGTCCTTTCTTTTCTTTGGTAAAAAACCCAACCCTGTCTGAATGCATATGCTTGCTTTCATGCACGAAATACATTATTGATGGCAAAATGAAAAATGTTTAGTGGGTGACTGCAAAAATAGTCAATACAAAAAACCCTCATGCACACAAAAATACTGTGAAAATTGGCTCACAGCATGGTAAAGCAAGAGTGAAATTGTGATTTCCGTTTCTTATTTTTTTAAAGGAAAAAATCATGTTAACCTTTCAATCTCAAAACCAACAAGTTGTCAGATCACAAATTAGTATTGACAATCTGAGAAATCTGAAATGCTTAAACAAAATCAATGCACAAAAGTTGTTGCAATGGTAACGATAACAAACAAGACCTTTTTCTAAAACGCTTGGTCAAGTACTGCATGTTACAAGCACTCAAACATAGATGTCTTTAACTACACTTCTGTTGTTTTCCTTCCAGCGTTCAGAGTATGAAAAACGTCAGAGCTACGCAGTATAACAAATTTAGCTAAAGTGACAATTCAGCATTTGTGACTCATTTGTACGTGCAGTCAGTCAGGAGAATGAGGGGTTCACTATTACAAGAGGGAAATTGTTTTGGGATTTAGAATAGTGCCGTGTGGTTGTCAAGTAAACATGGTGCTAGTGGAACCTATTAGAGATGGACCATTTAAGAGCTGATATTGGCTCTTCTCCGCAGTGTATGGCCAACACATGGGCATTTTAGGAGACAGCTGCTGGAATAAGGAGTATAACAGTTTGTGTGCTGTCCTCATGTTACCGTCTATTCTCATATTATCGTCTATTTTTTTATTTAAGGTAGCTGACACCCCATGGAGCAATCTCTGCAATATGTGACCTGTCAGTAGATCATGATTAGTTTGACAGTAACAATGAAAGCTAAACTTTTTGTTTTTTTGTTTTTATCTTTTGAAGTGCAGATAACTCTGTGTTCCAGATAGAGGTCACTTTCCCTGGGCCTTTTTCCTGAACTCTTGCTGACATATGTCTGCTGGAGGAGTTTCAGTGGGTTCTGGAAGAGGTCCATTATTTGAGCAAGATTTTAAAAATTCAGCAAGTTCACTTGGCAAAGCATAGTCCTCTTGTAAATAAAATGTTACATTGTATCAATTTTGCAGTCAAATTATAGGATTCTTGAAAGTTTTACAGCATAATCATGCTCCCATTTTCCTCTTCAAATGAATATCAGAGTACTACTGACTTTCACAGAGATGATAGTATTCTTTTCTATTCTATTCTATTCTATTCTATTCTATTCTATTCTATTCTATTCTATTCTATTCTATTCTATTGAAAGTGTGGAGTACAGTCAGTTAAACGTGTTTATTATTTTCTATTAACTCTATTTATTTCAAATGACTATTATTTATCATGCCATTTAATTTTTTATCTTGATTATTCAATAGGTTTTTTATTTTTAACATATAATTTATTTGATATATTTGCTTTACTTTTTCTATTTTATTTATTATTTAACTTCCCCTAACTTCTATTTACATAAACATTTATACCACACAATTTTAAAATACATTTTATTGCACTATAATTCTACTGTACAATTAAGTAAATTCTATTGTTTATTTTCTAATCTATTTGTGTAGCATACAGTAGAGTAATTATAAAAAACGCAATTCTCATATTCTATTAGCCT
Source organism: Oreonectes daqikongensis (assembly GCA_026939265.1). Lineage (NCBI taxonomy): Eukaryota > Metazoa > Chordata > Actinopteri > Cypriniformes > Nemacheilidae > Oreonectes > Oreonectes daqikongensis. The sequence goes on from JAOTQM010000311.1 coordinate 3,791,533, forward strand.
ACTATAATAATTACTAAATATATAATCAGTATAAAGTATTAGAATGTAAACTTTATTCTTTTGTCTAGGTAGAGTAAATTACTATTAAAATATATTACATATATAAATATATATATATAGACATTTTCACAGAGGCGGGCTGCTGGGGTGCGTGACATGTTTTTTTTCTTTCTAATAAATAAAGTTTTCTTGTTTTGAATCATCGCGTCCACTTCCGTTGCCAATATGGCGGATTATGATCTTACCACCAAAATCGCCCACTTTCTGGACAGGCACCTGGTTTTCCCACTTCTGGAATTCCTTACAGTAAAAGAGGTATATGTGTATCTTAACTTTTTGCATCGATCCGTGATATAACACTATTTGTATGTATGTCGAAAACATAGTTTTACCCACGTGCGCGTGTGTGTCAGCCACAATGCTGCTGCCTCACCGGCATATCCGGTACTACAGCAGAAGAGAGCAGTACTACATTAACACAATAACAGAGTAAACGGCATTTACAATGAATTACAGACTGTTTTTTCATAATGCAGCCCATTTTATAAAAAGCTGAGTGTTAAAAACGGTAAGCTGTCCATCTAGTCTGTTTTTTAGGCAACATTGTAAGCTGCCTAACCTAGTCCGCATTTATACAGATGAGGGAGTTCCTAGCTATACAGCATTGTAGATATACATTTTTTTCAATGTAGTATGATTTTGGGATACCTAATGAGCTCCTCAAAAGACTGATGTTGGCTTTATGAATATTAAGAAGTAACCTGTCAATCTGTAATTATCTAAATATCCATATGTCCACATTATGCATATAACAATGGTTTGCAATAACCAAATCGGTTTAAAATGTATGTTTATGAAAGTTATGTTTATGAAAGTTTCAAGTCAAGCGACTGTGCCTGATGTGTAGAAGAAGATGATCAACAATAAGAAAGAATGTTAAACATTTATGTTGTCTGCATAGCTTTCAGTTTTTAAATATATTTTTATGTAGTTTACATTGATTTTACTGACTTAAAGCATTATTGTATCGCGTATCGCATTATTTAGCAACATATCGTATATTGCATTTATTTCAATATCGCCCTACTAACTTTTGAGATTAAACAATAGTTTTATGCATGTTCTGTAGATGTTTTTAAACTTTAAGCAATACATTTATCTGTGCAGGTGGTAACAGGTCTGTCTTGTTTTCTAGATCTACAATGAGAATGAGCTCCTCCATGGAAAGCTGGATCTTCTTAGTGAAACCAACATGGTGGACTTCGCAATGGATGTTTACAGGAACTTATTTCCTAACAAAGACATCCCCAGCTGTGAGTGGTGATGTTGATTTTGTGTCTTATCACTGTACAAAGCATTGTTAAAGATGTTTAGTACTTAAATCTAATAATTCGTTCCTGTATTACTTTTTGATCTGCTATGTGTCACCTCTTTGCAGCTCTTAGAGACAAGAGGACTGATGTTGTGGCTCAGTTGAAGCAACTGCAAGCTGATACAGAGCCAATTGTGAAGGTGTTTGAAGACCCAGAGACCACCAGGCAGATGCAGTCAACTAGGTAAATATCAAATTTGTTGTGCCTGGAACTACTTTCATATACTTTTATGGGTGGGGCACCTTTAATAAGTTGGTAAGATCATAAAAATTGTGAGATGTTGTCTAGATTTTAAGAGTTTAAAACGTGATTTGAATTCATACAATTCTAAAGCAAATGTGTTCTATTATTTTAAATAAACAATTTTAAATTATTACATAATTTGTCAGTATTGTTGTTAAACTATGTGAGTGTGTAGAATTATGTTGAATTTTGCAAATCTGTAGCTTAACGGTGTCATTTACCAAACACAATACATACTAGGTTTGCTATATTTGCTGTCCCAGTACAAAATAAATTACATAAATGTAAGTGCCAACAAACAACTGGAATCAAAACCACTAATGTGTGGAGTCAAATAATGCTTAAATGTTCTTAGTAATACCAAAAGGTATTGAATACACGCTTCGGGGTGTATTGTGGTTGCCTTGGAATTAAAAGCGATCGTCTTTCCGTACTTTGCAGTACAACTTTTGTGCGTCAGCAGTTTTTATTGGAACATGACTGCTGAGAATTGTTTGGATATAAAACTAAATTGTGACTGTAAATTAGTAATTTTCCTTTTTAAATGTAAGGTATCTTTTGTTGTTCTTCTAAAGCACGTTCCATTGCACAAAGATGAGACATTCCTCATGGATGTGGGATGGAGCCCTTTGCAATGCTAGACGATACTCCAAACAGAACATTTGTGGCTCTTTTCTGGATGGTCAGGCTTAAGTGTCATTTAATTAAATAGATGGCAGGACATCAGCAGGCATTTGTAATCACAATTGGTTCATATTTGATTGAAATTGCTATGGGGATGAGTGTATGGTTTCATTCTGCAAATTCAGAAGAGCAGAATGCTTGTGCATGCTGTGGTGAGTTTCACAGAGGCTTTTTTTGTTCGTTTTGTCTAATGCTGACTTTGCCGTAATTGAAGTATTTTGGTAAAACTTGCTTCTCTTGGATAAATATTTGATTCAAATCATTTCTAGCCGCTGCTCTGATCAGGCTAGATGGTTATCGGTGTATTAAGCATTAGGAATTCATATTTATTTACAAGGAATTAAAAATGAAAAATCTGTCATCATTTACTCAACTTCACTTCAACTGTCTGTATGCAACATATTTCAATATAATAAACAAATGGGAAGGGCATTCAAAATTCAATCAAGGGCTATAAAATGGGTCCATGCGTGATAGTTCACTCTCAAAAACCCTCTTGTTATTTTAAACCTGTATGACTTTTTCTCCTGCAGGAACACAAAAGAGATATTTTGAAGAATGGTAACCTAACACCGGCATTACCCATTCACTTCTATTGTACGGACACAAAACTATTGCAAGTCAATGGGTACCGCCGTTGTTCGGTAACCAACATTCTTTAAAATATTTTCTTTTGTGTTCTGCGGAAGAAAGTCCTATAGGTTTGAAATGACAACAGGTTAAATAAATGATGACAGAATTTTTGGGTGAACTATATATCTTTAAGTTATCATTAGATAATATTACACACCAGTGGATAAAGTGAGTTGACTCAAGATCCAAAGCTTTCAAATTTGTAAGTAAATCATTCATGTTTTGTCATTTCAGTTAACTGATTCATAAAAATATTTTACCTTAAAAGAGCTTTAGTTTAGTTTTGCAGCAACATTTTAGAATTTGACCAAAAAAGCAGTTGTACACAAAAGTATGAAAAAAATAAAAAAATAACTTGTGCTTTGTATCTATTTTTTAATGTGTTTTTTTTTTTACCACAGCTCCTGCAGGTAAAGCCAGCAGCTCAGTCTGTGTTCTGCAGTTAGTTATTGTTTAATTGTACTAGCGCTAATACAGCACCTTGCTTCCATATATTTTATCGTGCTACCAGTGTGTGTTTGCGGTGTCTCCCAAGTGAGAAATCGCAGTAGGTGGTATCGCCTTTTCTAGACATCTTTTACACCAGTTTGCTTTTCTTTGCTCCTAAACATGTTTTTGTCACAGTGCAGGATTAAGTTTGTGGCCTTCGAACCAGGCACAGTCTTAATTAACCCACTCAAATGGATGTCTGCTCTTCATTAACGAGTCACTTTGAAGTTTACTCGTTCGATCGGAATATTTCGGGTTTCGGAGGGACATTTTTTTGTGTCTGGAGTTTCACAGGCCGAGACGCCACCAGGAAGTGCATATCAGGACTTGTCTTTTATTTGTTAATTGCTTGTGTGCGTCTGTGTGTGTGTTTTTCTGATGTTTGCATTGTCTCTGACAATGTCATTCGTAGACCGGATGTTACAAGCAGGTGATATCGTGTTTGCGAATCTGTCTGGATCATTGTTTAGGAGTGTTAGAACATATGAAGTGAGGATGGATTTGTCATTAAACGGCTAAGCCTGATGGACGGTTGAGCTGCTCTCAATGGCAGAGGGCCGAGTCTTCCCATGCCGTTCCCTAAACATTGGGACTTGTTCTCTTCCCCATCCCAATTTCTGCCCAGATGGGCAGTGGTGCGAGTTGACAGACTAAAGCTGTAATATCCTCTTTAGCAGACAGACACACACAGGTTGACAGGTAATAAAAAGGTAAGGGAGATGCTAGGTGAGAGCCGACTGTAGTCTCGTGTAGCCAGACTTTTGACTGTGGGTCTTTTAGCAGCTCAAAAAAGTGGGCAGTGGATAGAATAAGCTCTGACATGCAGTGTTTGTTTTTTTTACTCATGATGTTGAGGGGCAAGCTTTTGAGAAGTATATTATAACACAGGATGGTGTGTCTATTAATGGCATTATACGCGATTATAGTAGAAAACAAAACTATATAGAGACTATAAATGCAGTATATTAAAATGTACCCGTACCTCTGTGTTGAATGTATATGAATAATAATGGGCGTCACTACAAAGCATCATTCTGTTGACGTGCAGGTTGTGATTGTTGTTGAGCAATAAATAAATAAGTTTGATTTGCATTATAGATAAAGCTTTGATTGATGAATGCTTTTTCACGCTTTATCATGTAGTGGCGTAAGGGTGGCTCGTCCCCGCCTAGATTCCCAGCATCTGTCGGATAACAGTATAGAGGAACAGAAGCAATCCTGCAGGAGAACGCCTTTATAAACAGCCTTTGAACATTCCCACAAATAAAATAAACTTGCAACCTCCTCTCTGTCTGGAGCGCTCGGTGACGCACTTCTTCATTTGCCGACTTCTTTGGAGACCGGCCACATTTGGCGGAGGTGGTCGTGCGGTTAGCATGGTTACCAGCCCGAGTGCTGCGCCGAGCGTTTTGCCAAAACTCAATGACACAAGCATTACACAAGTAGCAGTAGATGCTTGTTTCTGCCCACCTGATGAGTTGACACTTGGTATTTGTTTCTTTTGCATGTTTCTTTATTTTCCTCATTCTTTCCTGTTGTTAGCCTCTTGCTAAGGCTTACATACTGTAGCTGTTTTTGTGAGGACAAGCACTGATGTTTATTTCTGGCCTTTTGACATTTTTCACTTTGTGTATTATTAAAAGAATACAGAAATGATGGAGAAAATGAAGGAGGTGATACATTTTTGTATGCATGTTTGCTTAAAGCAATATACCGTCTCTATTCACTTATTAATTATTTAGTTTTTACTGGTTGTGTCTTTCTGTCTATATTTTTTAATCTCTTGTTATGCAGGTAAGGCGATCAAAAAATGTTTTTAGTGTTGAACATCCACTAAATCAGTGGTTCTCAATGGGGTACTGGGGCCCACAAGGGGGCCTCAATAGGGATGCACCGATGTATCGGTGAATCTGCCGATATTGGATTAATTTAACACCATTGGCATATCGGCAATAGCATGAAAAAGGCCAATACCGGTGGTTTATTAATTAACTGCATGGAGGCAATGAGTTGTATGTCTTATGACAAAAACATTTAACAGACTTCACTGCAGTTTAGCAACAGCACTGACTTAAGTTTTTTTTTAAAGAAATGTTCAAATAAGAAATGGTCAAATATGAGTTAATGTGTTTAATAAATGAAATTTTGGATAGCAAAAATAACCTGTTAGTAGGGATGCACCGATACCAGTATCGGTATAGGTACCGATTCTAAGCTCATGTACTCGTAAAAGTACACCGATACCAAAGACCGATACCTCGTGACATAACTGACTGAATTTGTGCTTTTTAAGTTTGTGACAAGCACATAAAATAATTTATTTTTTCTTAATGTGTTTGAGGTGCGGTTGTAATTATGAAGTTATTCTATTTTTATTAGTCTCACTATGTTGTGCTTGGAAAATTGCCACCTCACGAAAAAATACAGGAAAAGGGATCGGTATCGCAGAGTACCAGTCTTAAAAAAATGGTATCGGTGCATTTCTAACTGTTATGTTGTCGTCTTGTTATTTTTATCTTAACTTGTAACTCTTTTAAAATGTTGGTCAGTTGAATGTTAAATGGATCCAATCCATGTTCAGTAAAATTAATTTAATGCAGAAAAATGTGCTAGTATTGTATAGTACTGCATGCAATCGACCAATATCGGCATCGGAATTGGCCTGTAGTTGTTTGTTATTGGGAATCGGCCCCAAAAAATCCTATCGGTGCATCCATAGGCCTCAAGATGACTAAAATTTGACAAAGTAAGCATTGAAATACAAATCTAAAAACCAATATATTTCTTATTATTTGGCCATTTTTATAACGAATAATAGTTTTTTAGAGTTAAAGCACTAAATTATTTTATTGGGTAAAAAATGTGAGTTTTTGGGAGTGGGAGGGCTTTGAATATTGTTGATTACAATGGGGGGCCTTGGAGTCAAAAAGGTTGAGAACATCTGCGCAAAATGGTTACATCAAAAAAAATATGCAAGTTCTTACCACCTTAAAAAGTCTTTTCTCACCACAAAATGTTTTTCTCCTACAGGGATGGGCGCATGCTTTTTGACTATTTGGCTGACAAGCATGGTGTAAGTACTTTTGCTGATTCTTTCATCCTTTTGAGAAGTTCTCATGACTTTTCTCTGAACCCGGTGTTGTTTTGGGGGGCAGACGGGAGGGGAGGGCCATGAGCAGAGAAACATTAAATGACTTCCCAAAACCTTAACTTAACTTGGGGGATTTTATGGCTTGCAGAAATTTCTGCGGACATTTACATTCTGTGGCGAATTGTTAAGAATAAACGAAATGGCTCGAGAACCGTGGGTACGGCCTCAAGAATGCTGGGGATTCTATATTTGACTTAACGGCACTCCCACCCCAGCATCCTGGGGCTGACCTGAGGCCTGTCCTCAGTGCATCTTCACAGCATTGGCTCTGCTGTCTTTATGACATGATCCGCCGAGGCTCGTCCCCGCTGCCGTCCCTGGGAAGGCCCCTGTAGCCTTAACAACATCCGCACCGGGATTCTAGTTTACTGTGACCACACAAACACAGAAACATAAAATACACACATACAATGAGCTCTCTGTTCCAAGATGCTCTGGCAGCAAGTTTCTCAATTTGCTGGTACTGTCTTGTCATCACTGTTTGCTAAACTAGAGGATTGTGGTTTAAAGAGGTGGATTTGTGGTTTAAAGACCCCCTTGAAATCATATTTAGAGTTTTGTGACTTTCAGCTCATGTTTATGAGCTTTTGAAGCTGTTTATATGCAAGTGCTCCCAAACGTTGACTATATTAACTATGAACAAAATTGAACTTTAAAACTTTACATAAAAAATAATAATGACAGTATTGACTCATGTTGCACTGTAGATGTAGATTTTTGTTTAATCAAATGTCTCTAGATTTGACTAACGTTCAAATAGCCAATGAGTAGCTTTAAGTGACTTCATGGTCTGACCTCAGGGTCAGATGTTTTACCAAATTTAGATTTGTTTCATGACCGATTTCCAATGAATTAATGTTCTCTCTTAACTTCTGACTTTCCTCACAGTTTCGTCAGGAGTACCTGGACACCTTGTACCGATACGCCAAGTTCCAGTACGAGTGTGGGAACTACTCAGGTGCAGCGGAGTACCTCTACTTCTTCAGAGTCTTGGTATGTGTTTACCACGCCCCCATCTTTAACAGATGACAAACCGGTGTTTTTCAGCATTCTCCTCCAGGACGTTCCCAGTAGGGCAATTTATCAGAGCTTCTTTTCATCACGACACCCTTTCATTTTCTCCTTCGCAAATTGACGCCATTAAATGCATTCTTGGTTAATAAGTTCTTGTCTAATGGACAAACAGTTTTATTTTGATGGAGAGCTCCCCTGTGAGTGTTAATTAAAGCAGACGCTCCCCCCATTGAGAGTCTGAATTATTGTCTCCGCTTAATACGGTTCTGCTTTTTTAGTACGAGACAATGCCAAATCCCATGAGTTATGAGCATTACACATGCACTTAGCATTGTGTTTTTCGAGTGACGTCAGTGAAAAGTGAAGATCAGTCGCTCACAGGTAGATTTTCTCAAATTAGGGTCCAAAAAATGTTATGCCTTTTATTATGAGTTATTGAGAGTCGTCATCACTTGTTTCAACAGTCGACTTCTTTTAATAGCTTTTGAGGCGGTCAAAAGAACAAAAAGCACCTGATCTTTAATTACTTTTGAAAAGTGCCATATTAAAATCCTCCTTCAGCACTGAGGAGAACTTCTTCAAGGAAGTCGGTCTGGGGTTGTTCCCGGGCCAAGTGTGTTCAGTGGCAGACCTCATAAGCTTTTGGGTTTATGGGCAGAGCTGTTCCCCATAGATTATTGGTGGGGATTTTGTGGCCTAATCGGTCTTGGTTTCCCAGGATTCCCCATTCTTGCAGGAGTTTAATGTTATGTTGCTTTATACAATAACCTAAATGCATTTGTATAAATCTTATCTGTTAAAGTCTAAAATCTGACATTTTTAAATCTTATCTGAACCACTTTCATGTGTGGAAATAGTTCATTTCAGTTTTTGCAGCATGTTTCCAATGTAAAGGGCCAAGTTGAAATTAATCAATTCTTTTTATTTAAACAAATTTTACTTGTTATTAATCACACTCTTGATATTTCAGGCTGAGCAGACAGTGGTACACTGGGCGGTTTGTTCAATATTAGTATTATATAAATCTTTCTGCAATTTGATTCTTATTTTTCAGCACAAGTCCGGTATTTCTCTGTTCTCTTTTGTAGAATGACTCCAGCTTTACTTTTTTTTACTCTGTTGTTGTCTAGAGAAAGATCCAGGCAATGATGCACCGAGGACCTTAGATTAAATAATTTTCACCAGTGGAATACTTTTGGAATCAGATAATACCAAAGTAGGTTTGTGGGGGAAGATAATTGCAGTTCACGGAGAGTACTGGCAGTATCCACGTTACACATGCGTACTCCTTATTTCCTCTATAAACAAAGAGCTCATTGCTTGGGCTCTGGTGTTTGTGGCTTCTCTCCCACTGCCTGTAGAAATGAGTGAAAGATGAACTTATGGGTGAAAGTGTCCGGACGCTCAGGGCTCAGTGCTGTGCTGTCTAGCTAGTAGGTGGGTGGGGGGTTAAGATGGCTGGGAACGAACAAATTGACCCTCTCTTTTCTCTCTGGTCTCACTGTGTGGAGGTAGTCCAGTGTCTTGAAGAGAGGTGCCCATTGTCAACGCTGACCCGGGCCGAGAGTGTTACGAGAGGCTCTACGCCTGGCTAAGTTATCGGACTCCACTGCTGCCGTGTGTTACTCACGTAACCGTGTAGCCTTTCTGAATGGAATGCATTACCATTGCTTCATATGGCCAGACAGACCTGCTCTCACATATGATTCACTCAGCCCACATTGTGTCGTAAAAAAAGCCAAACATTTGCCAAGCAACGCTTTGTCACTGTGGCGACGAGTCATCGATTAAAAAAGCGTTGAAGTTTTCAACTTTTTAGAAGTGGGACGGCAACTCATTTTAAGATTTGTTGTTTAACGTCAACATGGTTCCCATTTGTAAATGATCTGCAGAATCAGTCATGCCGTTTGTTTTGTTTATTTGTTTATTTGTTTGTTTGTTTGTTGTGTCTCTGTGGTTTTCGTGGGAGCCGAGGGAAAGGGCAGTCAACGAGCCTTGAATTGCACCCTTCAGTACTTGTGTTTTTGTGTATTCGTAAGAACAAAAATGCTATAAGGACATGCTTCAGTGCCTTGTAATACTGTTTTATCAAACATCTCCATCTTAAAGGGATAGTTAACCCCCCCAATAAAAAGAAATTCTGTCATTTATTCACCCTCATGTCATTTAAAACCTGTATGTGACTTTTTCGTTGGTGGAACACAAAAGAAGATATTTTGAGAAATGTCTGTGTCCATATAATGGAAGTCAATGGAGTCCAATGATGTTTGGTCACCAATAGTTTTTCAAAATGTTATATTGTGTTCTGCTAAAGAAAGAAAGTCATACAGTTTTGGAATGAGACGCTTTGAGCAGATGAGATCCCAACCAACATTGTTTACACCATCACTCATCAGTTAATTTAAATAAAACAAAATGGCAAAATGCGTTTGATCCCATTTAGTGTAGTATTTTGAAACCTTGAAATTGTTATCTGCTTGTTTGCAATCCTAGATTAAACAAACAGAAAGCGCTTTGCATCAACAATGGAACGGCGCTTGAACAAAATGTAGAAATGAATTTCATCGGTCAGACTTTCTCAGGAATACCTGCCTCACCTTTTTCTTCATTGTATTCTTATCCCCCCTCCTCTATAGGTCATGCCTCCCATCTCCTCAAGTGCCTCTTGGCATGGGAGAGGTTGGGCTCTAGAACCCCTCTAACGTGGGAAACGTAGCCATTTAACGGAGGAAGCCAGGCTTGCAAAATCCAGACCCAAGGTCCTGTTACAGTGAGCGCCCGGTGCGAAAAGAGCAACTTATTCATATCATCTGTTAATGCAGGGATTGGATGTTGAGAATAAAGATTGAGTGTCCCGTCAGATCCCCGGCACAGTAAATTTATTGTTGCTGGTCAGTCAGTGAAAATGTGCCCATTTCAGGAGGCGGTGGAAAGTCAAGGTAACTTGTGGAAAAACCCAGGTATTGAAACTATTCTTGCATGGCCACACTGCTGAAAGCCAGTCAGTGTGCAGAGAGCTGCCATAATGACATGGAGGTTCGCCAAATGTAGCAGGCAGGGACTTCCAGGAAAAAAAAGAAAAAAACAAACACTTTTAGAAATGAAACGCTGACCTTTATATTGGCAACGCAGATGGCTTTTCCCTCTGGTTCTCCCCTGAGTTGATCTCTCTTTCAGCTTTTGGGCTTTGAAAGTCATTTAGAGCCATCCAACTTCTGCGAGTTTTGATCAAAGCTCTCCAGTGTTGCGAGTGGATGGGTAGTTGCGTCCATACCTTGTTTATTTTTAAGCTGTTCCATGCAACTGTCTTGCACTATGCAAATATTACTCCCTTGGCAGGGGAACATTAGGCAAACGGATTGTTTCGTTGACATTACATTTATCCATCTGCTTGTTTATATAATACACATTTTACATCCCTTTAAGACACCATGATCCTTGACAAACACCGTTTTCTTTTCTGTGTTGACACATTTCCAATAGAAATAGTAAGGTTGGGAAAACTAGCATTCTTTTTTGTCAAGTGCCTAATATCTTTCGTTCCACAACAGAGATGCACCGTGTTTTGCTGCTTGTTCGTTTGTGTCAGGTTGGATTATTGTGTCAATAATCTTATACTAGAGAGCTTTTGATTGAATAGAAATGAGTCCCTGCAGATTATTTCTGATGACAAGTATATTACATTAGCTAGCAAGTTAAATGTATGTCTAGTCAGTATTATTTTGGGTTACCAGTAGAAGAACCGTTACTTAGCTAAACTTAAATGCGACAAAGTTACACAACCCATTTAACAAATTATTTATTTGATGCGATACTTATACAATAAAATATTCATATAAATCAAATAAAATATAAATAGTTATATTATTAGCCACTAGCCAGACCGATCAACAAACACAGACCAGAAGTTACCTTTGGGCCAGGCACGTGCATCCGATGAAACGGTCTATACAAGAGTATTTTTTAACAGGAGGTTTTATTTGCATCTAGATCTCTTGTAAGACTTCCTATCAGCTGGTAAACCCAACCACTTCACTTCCCATGAGCCCCTGGCCATAGCCCATCTCTTTTTCTAACCTGCAACAGATTATCTCCTGCTCATGTTTGTTTTCAGCCTTTTTGGACATAATTTAAAACAGCAGCTTACGTTCCTTTTGAAGCTGATCGTCTCTACAGAGATGGCCCATGTTATATCACGTTCATATTTCCTCGCACGAAACTAGGCGAGTATCTTTCTGGCCTTTCATAAGTTAATTTATTTTTCTTCAGTTTTTCTTTTGCGCTAAATGGTCAGGAGATTATCGCAATTACTAGTTAATCAAGTTATCTAAACATTATTTCCAAGGGCCTGTTTTTGCTTATAAAGACCATTATTGGCTTCTGCCGTCAATAGCGGCGGATCTGAACGAGATCTGTTGCAGCACTTACTGACATGCCCACAATTTTGTTATTTGTCCAGAGACCTTCTCACCGTATCAGATACTCAGCGAAGCTGTTCTCACTTAACCAACAGTCACACCCTTATACATCCTTATCCAATCAAACCTGTGACTCGGATTTGATTGGTCGAGGCCTAAAGTCTGGACCTCATTCTCTCACTCCTCCGTAAACAGACACTTTGATTAGCCTTCCACCACTCCGGTCCTGTCCGCATCCCGGGACTGATCAAAGCCCCCAGACATGTGTTAGGGCCAGTCACGGGGGCCGCAGCGGTAGCAGCACACATCATTAAAGACCCTCACCCAAGTCAAAGGCAATGCACTTGAGGTCACTGCAAGTTCACGTGAGATTAGGAGAGCTCTTCTTTCCTACGGATTCTAGGCGACTATTTTCCACCTGTATATAGAGAGAGTGACTCTGAATTTGGTCATTTGTGAATCGGTTTGAATAATTTAACTCTCTTTCGTCTTTTGATGTCATTCTCTTTTCCCAAGAGATAGCATTTGACCCCAGGCTAGTTAAGGAGCACTTGTTTAACTTATGTAATTATTTCCCAGTAATGTCTGAGACAAGTTGGCCTTTAACCTTTGACTCTTGTCTGAGGACCTCTCCAACCTAACCATTTGAATTTGCGTGCTTCTGTGTGCAATGTTACTGCCCAAATGTTGTATTACAAAACGTATAGATTCATTGATACTTGACAGAGTTGAGTTACAGTACTGTTGTTCTTATTTTGTTGTTTTTATATGGGCTCAGATGTGCTTACTAATGGGAAACGCAGAAGATTTGTGGAGAGCGGTTCGTGAGTGGCACGGCGGTGGCTTTATCATAAAGTACAGCAAATGAGGTTTTATAAAAGGCTAAACAGTCTTTCAGGATTCATTTCTTTTTCCCTTTCGAACTCCTTTCCCGAAGATGACATAGTTTAATCCATTTATCCTCTGTAAATAAATAAAGAAGTTACTCCGGCGAGCGGCCTCCACACAGTAGCCAAGAATGCTGATCGAGTATGTTTGCTGCAGCGGGGAAAGATGCATGTCAGAAATACAGTATTCTAAAAAAGAGAAAGTACATGGATCTGTGGTATTGGTATCAAGTAGCACCTGACCACAGGAATCTTTCTTTTAGTTCAGTATATTTACATTTGTGCTCATAGTGTACATATGCCCTCTTTGCAAAATGTGTTAGATGGTTATCATTTGTGACCCTGTCTGTGATATCAAGGCTATAGCCTTAAAAGTAGCCGGGCAAAATATCTAGTGTGTGTTTATTGTAGTAAATGATAGCTGATATGATTAGAAATTAAATCATGTTCATATAAATGTATTATTTTAATCCTGAAATTAATTATTTTATTGACAGTAGGTTTTATTATTTTGCACTAAAATTCTAAAAGTTGGCTCCATAAAGATTAATTTCAATGTCCCTACTTAGTCAATATTATATAAGATATGAGTTAAATTTTGACATACTATTTCTTAAATGATCTAGAATTACATTATGTAGGAAATAGTTAATCAGAAAAAAAACTTCAGCTGGGTTTTCACAAGTAGGGTCACATTTTCATAAATATTAGAGACAAAGAAGCATAACAAAATGTATGTATGTCATGAATTAAAGCAATATCAATGCAAAAAGTTGACATTTCCTTGGTTCTTATATGCATTACGGATTGCAGTTTTTTTTTTGTTACAGTTCTATGTGCCCTCATACAAAAGACTGTAAGCCAAATAACTTCATCTGAGAGACTATTGGGAATATTTCAGCACTAAATGAAAAACAAATTGCAATTTTTATAATCTCTCTTTAAAACAATTAGTTTGCAGAGACCACAAGGGGCATGTCGAATTCTGGGCAGAACAATGTGCTGTTTGAGCAGTATAGTGTGTGAATCGATTTGTGTCTGCTGATGTTTACTGTGTGTGTGTTTGTGTGTGTGCAGGTTCCAGCCACTGACAGAAACGCACTGAACTCTCTGTGGGGCAAGCTGGCCTCCGAGATCCTGATGCAGAACTGGGAATCTGCCATGGAGGACCTCACCCGCCTGAGGGAGACTATCGATAACAATGTAATGCCCCACCACTCAGAATTCAATACAACGCTCATATTCCCTTACATGGGCCATAATATTGAGCGCCTTGTGTTTCAGCACCCCCTCCATCTCTGCTTCCTTCTCATCACCAGTCAAGCAAACCTTAATTGCACTGTTGTCGGTGGAGCTTGATTTTTAATTGAGCTGGGAAAGGCCCAGGGGTTTGGCTTGGGGAGAAGTATGTGTAAATAAAAAACAAAAGGCCTGAATGTTGTAAATTTCTATTTTGAACTTTGATTTGAACTGACAACAGAAGCCAAGTTTTGGTTTCTCAGAAGCAGAAGTTCATCGTCATACCCAGAAATGAAAATTTCACCCAGAAATGAAAATGTATTATTTGCTCCCTTATGACATTCCAAACTCATATGACTGGACTTGAAAAATAGTAAAGAATGTACTCTCATCATCTTCTTTCAGTGAATGGAGACTGGAGCTTTCAGGTTCTATCAAGGACAAAAAAGCACCATAAAAGTGTCACAAATAGTCCTAATATACAATCTTCCATAGCTTTGTGTAATGAACACAATATTGTACTCCGTGGCCTGTTAACCCTCAATGAGTCAGCAAGAACCGAATCAGGTTTGTGACTGTTTGTGAACTGGTTTGCTTTCCACAAACGCATAGAATTCTTGAGTTGATGTCATTTTATGTTAGTAAAATCCAGCAGCTTTAGATCCATTTTGAAAGCCACAGCACTTTGCATTGTAATCGCCTGGAATAGAGCAACCAGTCCAATAGTTGTTTAAAACACTCCCTTTGTTCCATTAAATTAAGTCATACAGGTATAGAAAAACAAGGGTGGGTAAGTCTCCACAGAATTTATTTTTAGGTGTAGTATCATACTTTCCCATTTGTTTTCTTTCTCTGCAGTCGGTCAGTTCTCCTCTCCAGTCTCTCCAGCAAAGGACTTGGCTCATCCACTGGTCCTTGTTCGTGTTCTTCAACCACCCAAAGGGCAGAGACAACATCATTGAGCTTTTCCTCTACCAACCACAGTAAGCACCTTTTGCAGCTGCACGTTTTCCATCTGGGATTTGGTTTTTGGTTTGACTCGAGTAAAAACGGATGAGATGGGACGTGAGAACGGGTCCAGGTCGGAAAGCCCACCACAGTCCACAAATGAAACTGCTGATTCTGTGCTCACAGACCCACGACCCCAGCGGTCAACGTGAAAACGAGTCTGCCGATTCAGGCGAATGCTGACACTGGCAAATGAGCTGCTTATTCTACAAGTTTAGTGTTTGAGAGCCTTAAAGGGATAGTTTAGCCAAAATGAAAATTCACCCTCATGTTGTTCAAAACCTGTATGACACTTTTTTCTCAAACACAAGATACATACAGGTTTGGAAAGACATGAGCGCAAGTAAATAATGAAGCCGTCCTTTAAGCCTTATTGACAAAATTGTGTTCTGCTCTGTCTCTTAAGAAAGTTTTGAAGAAACAAACTTTATTAAACTTAAATTTAAACAGAATTAATTAGACCTCATAATTAGCTTCTTTGTTACCTAAATATTTTTACATTCGAAAGCACGTTTCCCTTCATGCATGTTTTTTTTAATGCACTTTTGTGTTAATGACCAGATGTCTCTGTCTATTCAAAGTCACGGCAACACATAACTTATCTGCCTCCATTATGTTTTTTCCACTGGTTTCCACCAGCACAGATGGCTAAAGATGACCAGACCAGTAATTACTCATAAGTACCCGACCATAGTGGGTGCAAATACGGATTGAGGTGGCTGTTTGTACTGTTGCAAGCTGGAAACCTTGTTGAGGCTTGGCCCTTTCTTCTTGCCCTTTACCGCTACTTCCTGTTTTGAGGGCCAGTGACCTGTGGCTGTGAGCTTAGCTTGAATGTTTGACCCGTTGAATCCACAGCGTGGGCTTCAGCTGGGCCTTAATTGTTTATTGCAGTCCCGCTCCAAGCCTTTAAGACTTGGCCTGACAACAGCCCTATAGACTTTGGTGCTCATTATACAAGAACATTCATTATATTTCATTAAAACCTCCTTCAAAAAGGTACTTCTTATTTGTGGTTGGACTTGTAAGATCAGGGATCTTTGTTGCTGGCAATGTTTTTTTAACTTCGTATTTTTGTTGTCGCCGTTCTCTCGCCTCTTCTGCCTCGAGCTGTTACTTGCCGAGTTGCGGCCACAAAGAGCAATGAAACCTTATAAATCTGAATCTCGGTGTAATTTACTGCATTAGATACACTGCGTTTTATGTACCAAAACAGTGTTGCGTTCTTGGAGGGCAAGCGCATTGATCGTCATGTTTGAGTTGGAAAACTGCTCCGTGGTTTGTAGTAGACCGCTTTGACCCTTTGAAAAGACCTTTTGTTTTCTGTTCTTTTCGTTTTTGTTATTCTTCGTTTTTGTTTTGTCGACAATTAGGCTGACATCAGCCTGTTGCGTTTAGGTTCAGTCATAGTTGATTGGATGGTGTTCATGGGGGGGGCATTCGTTCAAATCAGACTTTTGTGTTTTGTAGCTTTTATTAGACAAATGTGTTTAAATGTAGATGAACTGTATTGTCCTATCTCAGGCTAAAGAAATACGTTTTGTTAGGTTTTTTCCAGATTTTAACCTTTTTTGTTTACATAAGACAGTGAAGAGCAGGCAGGATGAGAGAGGTCCGGGTCGAGTCCCGTAAAAAAAAAAACGGCTCATAAATATGTCTGGAACTACCACTGTGCCACAGCTCAGACATTATTTTTCTTGCTTTAAAATGCATGTAGATGATAAGTACACACATGACACCCATCTTTGTACAGTCACCCAGCGATTCAGCACTTTCGGTGTGAAATTTTTCACGTAGTCATTCTGTCCAGCAGACGGCCAAAACAAAAACAGAAACCGACATTTTTAGTGCAGGAAAAACGACACCAAAGATAGGCTATCACATAATACGACTCCAAGTCCAAGGGCAGTTTGAGAAAGAATATTGTCACAAGATGACCTATGATGTAGGTGCAAACAGGAAAGCTAATACGGTAGAAATACTATCCCAGCCAGAGCAGAGTGGATTCAGAGTTTCACTTGATTTACCTCTAATCCCCCCTCCTCACAGATACATCATGAAATTGAAACTGCATCACCGTTTTTCTTCTTTGCTTCGTTTCTACCGATCGCTCTCCATCCTCTCTCAGACGCTCTAAATCGTCTAGTCATTTAGCAGACGCTTTTAGCGACATACAAATGAGGGAGATCGCAAGTGGTTTGCAGCGTAAGAGCTAACAGCATTTGTAGCATCTCACTACAAGTACAGAAATTCGGGTTTATTTTCTTCAAATAAATACTTTTACGGTAGTGGACTAGTTAAATGCTCACAGAAGAGAGATGAGTTTTCAAACTTAAAACAGCTCCCCGAGGAGAGTTTGTTGCACCCGATTTGAACATCCTCTTGAAATTTTGCGGCCTAATAAGTGGTATCTTAGCTTCAGCCGTAGCTGTCGGGCTCGGTTGGATAACTCTTATTTCTTCCTCTGTGAAGTCCAGATATGGCATCGTGACTCATGCGAGCGGTCTGGCCATCAGAGCCTCCCTCGGAGAGCTAGTAGGTGTAAGTTAATCAGGAACACAGCATGAGGTGTTGCGGTTTTGCCATGAAGTCCATGACTACAGAGACGAGGGCCGAAGGCTGCGGCAGCCGGGATCATGCCGTCGAAGCCCGCTGCTGTTTTTAGCTTTGACATCACAAGTGCCACAAGGCCCCTTGTCCCTTTAATTGTTTCGGCTAATTAAACCATCCGGCGACCCCCCTCCCCCTCCTCCAAATGACATGTGTTTCTCTGCGCTGATCCGTAGGAAAGCTTTAGGGCCAGAGCGGTTCCACTTCCTCCTCGAAATTTAATTTGGTTCTCGTACGGGGGATGACGAGGAGTTCAAAGATGTTCAGATACCGCAGGCTGTCCTTCAAATTGACTCAAAGTTAAGTGCACCTTAACAGGAGCTCTCAGTGCTATGACAAGGCATCTGTTGTATGTTTTTTTTTTTTTTGGTGCACGTAAGAAAAAGCTCATGCACGTCTTTAGAGAGGAAACTTTGTCTTGGGTTGTAATAGAAGTGCTATGTTGCTTTCCATCTCAAACTGAGCCCACAGCTAGTTGACCTGTGGCTGAAAAACAAGTCCCCGGTGGATAGGGTTTCACTGCTCCGCTGGCCTGTAGTTGGTGATCCGTGTCTGGAAAGGGGTTTTCCTTCTCATCTCTCCACAGGGGGACCAATGAACAGTGGTGCTTTAACATGCAAAATTTCGCATTCTGTGTAAAGAGAATAAGCAAGCTCTATATTAAAGGAAAGTAAAACTGATGGCTCATGGTCTCTATAGAAATCGTATGCGGTTACTCGCAAAGAATAAACATTCTTACTAGCTGCATGTTGGAGCTGCTGCGGTTAGCATGCATGCATCCCCCCTGACATGGTGCTGGCGATTCAGTTTCGATCTCAAGACACATTGGCATTTATGCACACGTAATGACGTGCAGTTGAACAGTTTCTGATTGGTAAAAATGTAAAAGGTCCACTTTGAGAAAATGTTCTTAAATATTGTCCAACCTATACAAATGACATCCCTGGATCTCTTCACCAACCATCTGAACAAAGATACAGTTGTGTAACTTCATGTTTTCATGTACAGTAAATGTATAACAGATATACCTCAAGCGTGTCATGGTTGTTTTCAGGTACCTCAATGCCATTCAGACTATGTGTCCACACATACTGCGCTATCTGACCACAGCTGTCATCACCAACAAGGACGTCCGCAAGCGCAGACAGGTGCTAAAGGATCTGGTGAAAGTCATCCAGCAGGTATCAGACACGACTTTAGTCCTTTATTTATGGGATGCTATACTTTCCCTTTGTTTGCACATGGTATGTGCTCTGTTGATTTGAGATGATTTTGAAGTATAGTAAACATTATATATCATAAACAAATCTATTAAAATATCTTGGAGTTACTTAAAAGCTGAAATATTAAGCCTAGCATTTCCTAGCAGAAAAATAAATGTGAAAATAAATCAAATGAAATGAGTTTATGAGGGTTATTCAGTTATTTGCACTTTAATGTGCCAGGTAATGTATTAAATTACATTTAACAAGTTTAATTTTAAGTAGTTGTTATTTAAATTATGAAGAACATTTTTATTTATTGAGTGATAATGTTACATTTATGCTTTAAATGCCTTTTTTAATTTTCAAAAATATGAATGGATTTGAATTTTAAGTTTGAGAAATGTGGTTTAATTTCTAAAATCTGCATGGCCTACATTTAATCAAATACCCTCATGTTTCTCAAGATTTGAAGCTTTTTTATATTAACACAGCATATATTTTTATATCAAGCCTTTGGCACAGTTGCAGAATCTGATTGGTTGGCCCGTTTCATTACGCACTACCCCATTGGCCAGGTGTTTAATTCTTTCCTGGTCTCCCTGGATTCATCCACACTGGCCTTGCATGCAGTGACAGATGTTTTCAATGGGAGGTTACCCATCACCAAATAAACAACTCTTTGCTTGATTTTTTTCTCTCTTTGATGTTTCAAATGAGCACATACTTTTAGATGATGTTAATACATCCAGCACGTTGCATGGAATCTTATACTTCACTGCGTTTGTGGAAATGAATGAACGAGTGGTGTATATTGGCCTGAAAATAAAAGCTCGCTCTCTGCTTCTCAGTTTATCTTTGTACCTCCTTAGGCCGTGCGAGTCTTGAACCCATTAGATTTGATAAATGGTGCTGGACGGTCTGATTGTAGTGCTCCGATGTCTCCGTGTCCAACAACAGTAGCTTCTTCAAGATCAATGGCACTGAAATCCAAATAAGCGCGTCTCCGCGGAGTTTGCGTAATCACTTAAACATGTGTCCTGAGGTGTGCGCCGTCCTAACTGCACAACCTTCTCCTCTCATGGTTACTCAAGCATCTGTGGTATTTAGATCTAGGGAAGACACGAAGACTATCGCATATCCGAATGGGAATTGTCCCATCAGGGCCTCTTTCAGCTCGTGGGTGTTTATAGACATGGCACATTAGGCAGAGGTCGTGCTCATTATTGTGTGCTTTGACTGAAAATAACCCTGCGTATGGTAAAGATAACACCCACGATTTTAAAGGGACAGTTCACCCAAAATTACAAATTTAGATCATGTTTAAAACACACGTTTGTGGTGCACTTACATGATGTTGTTTTATTTTTTACATGTTCTTTTTTTTAGGAGTCATACACCTATAAAGATCCCATCACAGAGTTTGTGGAGTGTCTGTATGTGAACTTTGACTTCGATAGTGCTCAAAAGAAACTGAGAGAGTGCGAGGCGGTAAGTCCCAGCTGTTGTTACCTTTTATCTTTTCATTACTTTGTTTCTCATTGTGTCCTTGAAAGCATGGCACAGTCTCTCCATTAAAAGCCAAAATGACCGTATCTTATGTTAATTCCTGTATTTCCACAAGCACAAGATTCGCTTTTGACCATGTCATCCCAGCTCCTCCCAACAGATTCTATTAGCGAGTTCAGCGAGACTGTCGTTCTCCGAAGACGTTGAGCTCATGCTTTAATTGTCTGACCACAAAGAGCCTTAAACTTTATAATTGTCACAGATGATGCCTCAATTTCACTAATGATGAGTGCGGATGACATCACACACTCTCTGACCTCTGATTGGTCGGAAGAGTCCCCTGAACTTTCCCAGAACTGGCAAAGGTCATCAGCGATGCTGTGTGTCACTTTCCTGCAGCCAAACAAACAGCCCAGCCTTCTGTTTCAGGCACAGAAAGGGGTCTTAAAGCTCAGGCGGTCCCGGCGTGCCGCAGTGTCACGGGCAGCTGTGGAAATGGGCCCCTCTCAAAGCTTCTGACTCACCATTTGTCATGTTTTTATGATAGCCAGTAATTGTCAGATCAGTGGGATGGTTAACAAGAAGTGCTTTTGGTGTGCAGGGGCGGACGCACACGCTGGAAAGAGCTTTCTGCGGTACAGACAAGCCAGTGATCTGTATTTTTGTTCCCCTTTATAAATGGTCTTCTATAATGGTCACTTCATCAGTTTTCACCCCTGCCCTGCTTTGTCATTCTTTCTGTTTTTACTGTTAAAGCACAGACTTTGAGTGCCAACACGGCACTGAACAGAAGACAAATGCAGTCAGAGAGCGATTTTAGTTTCGGTTACGTTTTTTGCGCCGGCTACTGTTGCAAGACACTAAATGGGTCTTTGTTTAAAGCCGGGAGTCTTTTCTAGATTAATAGGGTGTATTTTAAAGTACATTTAGGATTTTAGACATTATGTAAGGCAAATAGTGTTTAAATTGTATTGCGGCCACTTAAGATAAATTATGCCTTCAGAAAGGTTACGCTTGATGTCTATTTTCATATTTTACCATAAAGAAATGCATAAAATATAGGGTTTTTTAAATATGTTTAAAAATGTTTTTTTAGCATTATTTATTTGTTGGCTTGGCTATTTATTAACACAAATGGCATCATTTTGTAGAACGACCAAAATTGAGGTCGGTTGTCTATCAATTTCTATCAATTTAATCGGTTTCCTAAATATTTTTTTATTTGTAACATGTTGGTTTTATCATCGTCACAGTGCAGGAATAGCATTTGATTGCTGTGCCACGTGATTTTGAACAACACTGGCACGGCACCGAGATTCATTTGCCATCCTATCCCTGGAAAACATTACTTTTCGACATTCGAAATGTGTTTGGTAAACTGCCATGCAAACGCTGCGGTCAAATCTTAAACTGCATGAAAAAGTATTTTGCTTTGAATGAGAGAGTATTTAGAAGTCTCTGTGTGATAAAAGCCAGAAATGGCCTTCAGGCGCATTGTTGGTTGCAGTAAACACATTACATTACAAGGATTCATCCCAAGCGTAATTAGCTTGAGTGCCTTTTGCCTAGTGTGCACTTATGTCGAAGCTCTTAAAAGTCATTCCTGTTCTCTAAATTATTATGAATTCAAAGACCAATCACGCTGCCCTTCGCCTGCCATTACTCATGAACTTTGTTTAGTAACAAGCACCCCGTGTTAAATAGCAAGCTTTTTATAGAAGAGTGAAATAAAGAATAACCCAATTTAATGTCGAACGTTGCTGTGACATGATTTATAAACATTTACTTCTTTGAGAGTGACCATTTCATCGAGCCAGATGGTTTTCATTTTGGCCGCTTATCGTCAAGGAGCACAGAAAATGAGACCAAAATCACCAGGAGTCACGTTTTTTCGGACAGGTAGGTCTTTGCGGGTCTAACCGATCGAGCCATTTGGGAGATCTCTATTACACTTTGCATGCTTGGAGGCCGGGTCTCGTAAGAGTCGGAGTAATTAGCACACCTGCATCTCTGAGATCTTTGAAAGCCGTCTGGACTTCCAGAAACTCTGCTGTTCTACAGCGAGCGCTCAGACCGGGCACCGGGTAAATGGACGCTAATTAGTCATGACCCTGATTATGAAAGCCCGAGGCATTATTGAGATCACAAGCTTCAAAACAACTTTCTTGCATGTGGATATAACTGGTTAGGCTCAGATGTACGTTAACTCTAAACGCTCACGAATATGAGCTGTGGACAGACATGTCTACAGCCCAGGGCTTTTCCTGTTGGGCTGCTGAAGCCTCTCAAGTCATCAGTTTGTCTGCTCTGGACCGCCTTTTACAAACATCTTTACCTTCAAAGTCATCCATTTCTCTTTTAACTAATTGGTTGTTAAGTGCGGTGCACTTTAGAAACAAGCTAGCTTAAGGTAATAAAAACCGAAGTAGAAAAAATGTGGCATATTAATATACATGACAAATGGGCAACTTTTACGATAAAATTAGATTGACACTTTCAACACAAAACAATTTAGTGCAGTCAAATCGATTAATTGCAATTAATCGATTAAAAAAGTTTGTGTTTATATAATATATGTGTATTAGTTTATATAAACACACAAATTTACAGCCAAACACAAATACATTATGTAAACACAAACATTTATTTTCCGAATCAATTAATCATGATTAATCGATCTGACAGCACTAAAACTTTTCATTGTGTAATTGTGATAATGGTAAATTTACGCCAGAATAGACTGAATAGATGAATGAACTAAGTTTTTTTTTTTTTTTTTTTTAAAGTAACTACCGTTTACAAGCAATTCCTTTGCATAAAATCAGCGGCCATGGCTCCAGAGGTCTGCAGGCTTGTGAGTCCAACTGGACACAGTCCTGGATCTGTGGACATTCACCACATAGACGTTATGGGTTTTCCTCGAGCTGCGGATCATCACATTGCTTATTTTGCATCGTGATTACCTTATCATGCTTATCCTGTCAGCTTTCGTAATTTGTCGTCTTCCAGTTGATCCATCTTAGTGGAGAGCGGCTATGTGAACAATGGTTTGGGTTCATAATGGGGTATGTATTGCATTAAACATAGACCCAGCCTTATTTAGCACTGTTTTCCATCTTTGAAAAGACTGGAAAAAACTAAAAACGGCACTTGAAATTCCGGTAAATGGAACTCGGGTTTATTTTCTCTTTTTTACTTTAAATATGTTATAGCTCTGTTCTCTCTCTCTGAAAAACCTCAACAGTAATTGTAGCACTCAAGTGAACTGTTATCAGCTCGAGATAAGTCATTGTCAGTGATAAAATGTGTGTTGGCTGATAGGCCCGTGGTCATGTAGTTAGGATTTCTTCAAGCAGAACCTCGCAGATAGTAGCTCTCAAAGCCCAAGCAAACAAAGCGGGGCCCGCAAGCGCAGAAGACTTCGAACGAGGACTTCACATGAACCGTGTAGAAACGGCAGGGGCTCGCACATGTCTTCAGTCGTGTGGAATGCACGGCGATATTTGCTTTTTGACTGCTCCATCTGAGAGTAAGGTAAGGGCACACAAGCTCTTGGAATTTGAAGGCAGTGGCATTGTAAATTGGTTCCACCACGCAACCCAGCGGACCCCGTGGCAATGGGCAAGACAAACAGCGATAAGTCGCAGCCATTGCGGTGGGTTCGGGGGCTGGCTCTTCGTCTAGCCCTGCTTCATGTGGGGACTGTGGAATTTCAAGATCTGCGGTTAGTTTAGCGCACAGAGAATGACCCCTGAACGTTTTTCCCAGATTTTCTCTTATAAGGATACATTATAATGTGTTAGCTATAGGACTCTCTTGGCCCTTGCAGCTATGCATATATTTTCATAAATCTCTGGAATTCTATTTACATTTTTCCTGATTTTGGCTTTTTTGTCCTGTCGTTGTTCTGCAACCTGTTACTGTTAACAGAGGCCTCTGACTGTTGTTATTTCAGCCCCGAGTTTATATAAACTATAAAATATAAACGGATCTGTTCGTTGTGTTTGTTTAGTTACAGACGGGTCTGTGTTCCAATGAGTTGTTCCTATGACATGCAACAATGTGTAATGTAATTATTTCAATCTTTTGAAGGTGCTGGTAAATGACTTTTTCTTGGTGGCGTGTCTTGAGGACTTCATTGAAAACGCTCGGCTGTTCATCTTCGAGACCTTCTGCAGAATTCACCAGTGCATCAGTATAAGGTAAGAGGATCGATTAGACACAAAAAACTGGGAGACTTCAAAATGTTTTGTTCTTGCTGTTTCACTTTAAAGAGATAGTTCACCCAAAAATGAAAATTCTGTCAACATTTACTAAGCTTACCAGCAAAATATTACTTTTGTGTTCTGCAGAAGTAAGTCATACAGGGTTGAAATGACAAGATGGTGAGTAAATGATGACAGAATTTTCATTTTAGATGAACTATCACTTTACAGGAATGCCATTAAAAACCGACAAATTGAAATGATCAAAAAAAGAAGGTAGCAGGTCTGAAAATATATCCACAATGTGGGATTGCTTCCTGTTTCCTCATTCATTCCCACTCCGCTCTGATAAGTTTTTATTACTAGTGTGCTGGAGGAAGCGTGTCCAGAGACCGGCTGCCAGCGCCTCAATCTCACACATGCAGACACGCATTCAGAACCAGACATCTCAGGCACATCCACCCATCTGTTTTGAAGCATATCTAAAGGGTCTACATATTGGCCCTCAGGAAGATAATAATGGCTGCACCCCCGTCTGTGGCTAATATAGCAGATCTGTTTCTAAGTGCTGTCTACAGTCCTTTTTATCGTATTGCCTTTTGCATCTTGTCATGTCCTCATTAGGACCCAATTGTAGAGCAGTAGAAAATTCTGT
The DNA here is from genome assembly GCA_026939265.1 of Oreonectes daqikongensis. NCBI lineage: Eukaryota > Metazoa > Chordata > Actinopteri > Cypriniformes > Nemacheilidae > Oreonectes > Oreonectes daqikongensis. The sequence goes on from JAOTQM010000311.1 coordinate 3,816,853, forward strand.
CTGCTTTGATTTGCTTTAAGTGTAAAAAAACAAGGCAATAGTTTAGATAAAAGTATGTTTGTTCATTGATTTACATAAACACAAATAACAGTGACACTGTGTCTTCATGTAGATGTTCTGGTCGGCCTTCTGCTGAGTGCGGCAGGTGTTTTATTGCCACTTTACTCTGGTTACGCTTTTTTATTGCCCCTTTTACGGTATTTAAACAGCATCCAGAGAAGACACGCAATGGTTTCAGTCCCAAAGATTTTCCATTGGTGGAAAAGATATGGTCTGTATGGAAAGGGCGGTTTGGGCGGGTGTCACTGTTTTTTCTCTGCCTGGTTCCTATTAGCCTTCCGCTGACAGAGTATAGAGCAAAGAGGCCGCGTTGCTTTCCCGACCTGTTTAACGAGCTTCCTTAACTAGTAGTCTTAGTGCATCTGTCCTGCATTCTTTTTCCAGAAAGCACTTGACAGCAAATTGAGGTCCGCTAACAGGTTGCATCTACCTTGGGAGATTTATGAAATCCTGGAAATTTCCCAAACAGTTCGTGTTTATGCTCATTAACACGATATCATATACCACGTTTTGTTGAAAAGCTGTATTTGTGTCTGTTAAATATTTTTCATTGGCTTTTCTTAAAATTCTCCAGTGCATTATCAAACTGTTGTCACAGGATTTCTGAATCTGTTATTTATTTTCTAAAAAGTGCAACCACACGGCGATCTAAAACCAGCCGTACTAAGGTTCGCACACTATTTCCATGCTTCATTGTACAGCCTAATTGCTCACTGCATTTTCAGTGCTGTATAAAACCAAGAAGGGCCGTAGTCAAGGTTGAAACATGGAATGCGATCAGCCTCCGTCCAAATCTCTAGTTGCAGATAGTCTGGAATTGATTTGGAGTTCTGGTTCTCTAAGGCGGTCTCATTGAAATTGAATCCATTTTCTTGTTAAACGCCACAAAGGTAATGGTGAACTAGAAAACTGAGTTGTGATTGCTGTTTATCAGTTAGTAGCTTATAAAAGTCGCCTGAATTACATATTACGTCTGTTAAATTAAATTATAGGGGATTGGGAGGAAAAAATCCATTCTTGATTTGAGCGCATGTCATTGATACAGTATGCAGACTGCAGTTAATTGTGGGATCAAGTGAATATTATGACAATTTTCTAACAGTTTTATTATATTAGCTGATGGCCATGTGGGCACACAGAAATTCTTGCCTTTAGCCAACTGAAGGAAAACTACAAATCACAGTATATTAGTCTACACGTCGTAAAAGATGAAAACGTACTTGTCGGAAAGCAACATAGCATGCCACTGTTTCTTGTGCACAACACGACAACCAATTTAAATCAGATACAGTAACATCATAAAAGATATTTTTTTTAAGTCTGTGTTAACTGGAGCGGGCATGAATAGCTGTTTGAAATGTGTTTGACTTCAAAAAATAACATATTCAGAGTTGCCAGTTGTCTATGAACTAAGAAAATGTACAGTTTTTTATTCTCACTAGTGACCAAACAGTGTTTTGCTTTAGCATATCCTGGTTTTATCAATCTCTCAATAAAACTGCACCTGTCATACAAATGGAGAAATTTGTCCCTCACGTGGATCTCTGGTGCTCTTATTACTTTTATAGTTTGATGTGACCTTGCATTTTAAATGTGCTGTAAAGCAGGGGTCACATCAAATGGCTTAGTTTTTCTGTGCCTTCATATTGAAATATATACCAATGCATCTGTTTACTGTGTTAAAAGATTATTGTAGACTAAGTCGGCTCCTTCTGAATCTGAACACCATTCACAGTCAATATCTTTTAAAGTGTATGGCATCCTGATGGCTCCTGGTGTGAGGCCAGTCACCCCACTCCCTCCGGCCTGGAATCGGAATTGGATAAATCAACTTTGAGGAGCCCAGTACACGCAAGGGGTCGAAGTGAAAATGATCCTTACCCTTCACCCCCCAACCCCAGAGGAGCAGGTTTAAGGCTGTGTAAAATGAGACCGCAGCGAGGGGAGTCAAGTAGCTTGGCTTAAACCGCCCTGTCAGGCACTTACGTTCGAGTAGCTCATTCATTCAGCTTCTTTCTTTTCTCCCAGTTATTTCTTTGTGTATTTTTTGTTTACTTCATACCTTCATTTATATTACCGTGAAGCTTGTATAAGTTGCTGTCCAATACAGAAATTTATTTTTTTCACTCTTTCTTTTTAAGTTCAATTTCTTCTGGGAGAAATTAGATTAGTGCATGTGGGCCTTCTTATTGTGCCGAGGCAGTGCTTGACCTTGGTCTTTGGTTCAGCTTGTCCAGCGGGTCGGCTCCCCTTAGACGAAACATGATCTTATTTGTTTTGTTTCGTTTTTTGACTCCGTCTTGACTGACGTGTCGCCACTTAATCAGATCGGTGAAATAATATTCGCTGCCCTGCGTGTCAGTCAGGTCAGCGAACACTGACGTGAATGAGACCAGAGTTTCGCTTGTTTATTGATCGTCTGAGTGTCTTCTAATACCAGCAATTTAGCTTTTAATTAACTCTTGGGTTGTATTTATTTTTACATTAAAGCATACATTCTATACGCTTCACCTTAGAAAGGCTCTAGGCCTGGAATGGATGTGCCGCTTCCCCATGTTTTAATTGGTTTCCTGTTCCTTTTCAGCTGTAATTGTTCATCAGCGCACAGCTTGCTTTGCCGAATACTCCGGGGCCGCCGAAGAGCTTGGATTTCACGTCCCTGCTTTAACCCCTGGAGTCGACAGGCATTCGTTCTCCCGTACCGAGTGTCACTGCATGATGTCGGTCGGACATGTGTTAACCATCACCCAACTTCTGATGTGACAACCGGCACATTCGTTGGCGGCTAGCTCTTAAATAATGAGCTTTATGACCAATCTACCCGTCACGCGTCGTTTTCTAAGGGTTTCACAGGGAGTGAAATGATATAAGCTGTCATCTCTGCTTGTCTCGAGACTCGTACCGTTGATGCGGCGGGTGATTGAGTTAACCTTTCACTGCATGAGCCAATTAGTCGTTTGGAACCTGGTGTAGGCTTAGCTTTAAGAACAAGACTGGACAAGCTTCCTTTTTCCAGCTAGCATCAAACAAGCTGAAATAAGTTGAGGTTTAGCTGAAAAAATGCCACAAGGGGGCCCGATGTAGAAGTAACATTTTGGATCAAAGAACGCTAGAGCCCCAGCTGCCACCGTCCTCCCTCAATGACACATCCGTGGAAGTGACCAGTCAAAGATCACAGGAAACATCTGGCTTTTATTTATGGACAGTTGCCCCAAAATGCAAGTGAATGGTCAGAAGTCAGTAGTGAATTTACAATCCAAACTTATTGGATTCTCATCTGCGAATCATGTTCCATTTGTCTGTCGCCATTACTTTCCCGACTTACTCACGGACACACAATGATGTAGTTGTATTCCCTTTTTATGGCTTTCTTATTTTAAGCGCAATTAGCATCATGGCCTTGCTTACATAATGTAAAGCATTTGTCACTCCTGAACAGACTCCTAAATGCTGAGGTATGACAGTAAACCCATTATCATCCAGCACTTTCCATCAGCACTTTAAACTAACGGGCGCACACACAAACCCCTCGGTGAGCTTGTTATATAGCTCCCAATTTTCACGTAATACCATCAGTGTATATAATGTTCTCTCCCTACCATAGTTTGTCCTAATGGACTCTGTTTTCCTCGCAGTATGCTGGCGGATAAGCTGAATATGACTCCCGAGGAAGCAGAGAGATGGATCGTGAACCTCATTCGCAATGCCAGGCTGGACGCCAAAATCGACTCCAAACTGGTGAGAGACTCTCATATTATTTCACTCCTGTTTGTCTGCCTCCCTCCTCGAATAGCAAACGATGGATAGATGCTACTGCTGTAGTGCCCTTTAATTAGTCCGAAAATCAAATTCAGCTTCTTTTGTGTAGAGATTATATTCTGCTTTAATAGATAAAGTAGGGACAATCAATTATGTCAGTAATTCAGCCCTGTACCTTACATCAAAAAAAAAGAAAAAAGTATAGGTTTACTGACTGTATCCTACCTCGAGGGTGGACGGACTTTGTCATTACGAACACTGCGTGTCGTGACACCTCTTTAAACAAAAAGCCCTCTGATCTCACAAATCACATGGAATTCTACTGGAATGACCTAGAATTAGCTTGCGTGTGTTGTTTTTAGCTGACCGTGGGGAGACGGAGAATACAGTATTTTTTTCAAAAGGTGTGTGAGAACAGGGAAGGATTGGTGGATTTGTGGGACACCAACATTTTCTTCTCTTGTTTGGCAGGGTCACGTGGTGATGGGCAACAACGCCGTTTCGCCATACCAGCAGGTGATCGAGAAAACCAAGAGCCTTTCATTCCGCAGCCAAGTGCTGGCCATGAACATCGAGAAGAAGCTGAGCAACGCCAACAGGAATGAGGTCAGAGCATCTCCTCCTCCTACCCCTAACCCGACTTCTTTTTCGCCGCCTTTATCTGCTCTCATCTCTATTTATCTTGATCCCTGTAGTATACGCAAACAAATGATCTATCTGAAGTACGTTCCTAAGAATGTTGAACGACAATCAACCCTTTTACGTTGTTAAACTTGCTCTCGCCGGTTTACGCCGAGCGAGCGCTTTCATCATGGTGTTTTTCTTCAAAGGCCTAATGACAAGGTAGCACACCTCAGCCATAAAGAAGAGGGTCCGAGTCCAGTGACTCAGCTCAGCAGAGTAAATAATGCTCGCACACAATCGTGCAGGCGTCTGTGGACTCTGCGCTGGAGTTCCCTGCGTTTAGGAGTCACCACAGATGTTTTGCTTGGGGTCCAGTCAGTATCTATTTGATCTTGGCTGTGTGTGTGTGCGCGAGTACGCCGATTGGCCCACCGAGACCCAGAATGTACACGCTGTGCTTCGTGAACTTTGAAAGACAGTTTATTTAAAGAAGAATGCTTTAAAAGAAGTGACTTCGTTCTTTTGTTACTCACCAAAGTGGCAAAGGCCATAACACACAGTCCCTAATTTTGATGTTTGGCTAAACGCAATTTAATTAAAACATTTCTTAAGGAGAACACAATCGAAAGGTGTGAACTTGTACTTGTACTGCTTGTACGTATAAAAATACATTTTTGTCTGTATGACCGCAATGAGACTGTAATGAAGCTAATACCTGCCGTTTCTCTGAGTTTGTGTTGGTTAATGACCCCTTTGGCTTTCTCTCCTCTCTATTCAGACTCCAAACTGGGCGGCGCAGGATACTGGCTTCTAATGAGTGGCGCTTTGTGGACGGTACACTTCTATCTTACTGTCCAGCGTTCCCATGCTGCAGCCGAACGCGCTGTTCTCCGTCTCGTGTCCTTCAAAGGGGAGAGAGAGGGAGAGAGCGAGAGACCTTATTTTTGCACTTGGGTCTGGTATTGAATAAAAAACCTTTACAAAACCATTTTCACCTCATGCTTGTTTTTTATTCCTGGACTTTACAAATGATGGTTGAGGGTTAAGTGGTTGTGATCTTTAGCGTAATAGATGAAGTTTTAATGTGGTCTGAGTCACGGAGTGGGACGGGGTTTGACTATGCGTTTTTGCGTCGCTGCACATATATGCGCCGTAATGATGAACGAGTGTTTAGACTGCCGGTTTACGGCGCTGTTATGTAGCATCCCACTCCGCTGCGGCAGACCAGGGGGACGTAAGAAGAGAGGGCAAGGAAAGGTAATCGCCTCGGCGCTCGCTGTCAGCCGTGACTCCCGCTAACCGATCACGACGATCGACGTAACTCCTCGCCATCTCATCTTCGATAGATAATATCTATATTCTCAGTGTCTGTTTTTTCTTTCTATCATTACATCTTTAAACATGCAGAGAGCTCGCAGACACGGCAGGCTAGGATTCGAAGCGTGTCTTAATGTCTGCTTTGGCCTCTCTGTCAGTTGACATGTTTATGGGCCCTGTCTCTCTGGACGAGTGAAGAGGGAGCTTATAGCCGCTTGGGCTCTCGGCCAGACATCTAAAACAACTGACGTCACCTTTACTTTCCCAGTGAGCGAGCGAGCGCAGAGGGGGGACTAAAGTGATTGGTTTACCGGTCCTTTGCCATGACACATTACGAAAATAAAACCCTCCTAGCCCTTAATTATCACATTCACCTTAGGAGTGCTGTCTCAGATGTTTTAGTAAGACATCCAGACCAACAGCAGACGTGTGGCTGAGAAGGTTGTCCACCACAACGTCTGTCACTTCACTTAAAATAAATAAACAAACACCCAAGTGAAAGGTCAACATAGGTTTTGGTTAAAAGGGCTACATAATCTTTCCTATTCGCATTGTTCGTTCTTGTTTTCCCACCATGAAAAGGTTACACGTTTGTTCAAAAAGGCCACATATAAAAACACACAACGTATGTTCCCTAATAAATTTTTTGTAGGAATTATTCATTGAGTCTTGTTTTCCATGAAGTGCATCAGTCAATTTCATTTTCCTGTTTTATGCACTTTACAAAAGCGAGACTATATTTAGAGTAGATTTTCTGTAATATGAGATATCACAATCTAGTTCAGTATAGAAGCTTTGACTCATCTCTTTAGCTTTCAAGGAATCGTGTCAGGTACTTTAGTTTTATATTTAGGTTCTGCATATAGTATGCACTTAAGTGTCTCAAGAGTTTCTGCACTAAATGGTTATCGCCTAAACAGTCTGTTGGAGCTCTTAGAGCTTTTGTTCTGTGTACAATTGTTGTAATCTTTCTCCTTTAGCTTATAAATGCAGGTGAGAAAAGATATCATATTTTAATAGAAAGTGGACCTCTGTTGTCTTGTACAAAGACAAATAGCCGCCTAACAATTGACATTCACTTTGAGGAAGTTTTACTTTGATCTATACATCAAAGGCCTTGTGGAAGAGTGTCATCCCTTAGAAATGACAAACATTTTTCTCTAAGCAGAGTTAAATGTGTTCACTTGTTTTTAAAGGCAGGTGATGTGATGCAGTGCACAGTGCCTGTTTGGTATAAATAAGTTATCTGAAACAAGTAATGCAAACCTCATCTGACCTGACTTCTGTGTATTAAATCCTAAGACTAAATCCAAGACAATTAAGGCATTCTCAGATATATTCTAAGAACATGAAAAAAATCGATATATAAATAAAAGATTAAGTGCCACACCTAGTGGTCAAGCTGGGTAAAACATTTCTTCGATTTCAAAGCAATTAATGTCCATTTTGGCAAGAAGCAAGGAAAGTCATCTTACCCTGATGCGATCCTCTTTGTTTTATGGGGGTTTTGTTTATCTTTACGAAAATCGGCTTTAATCCGGAAAGGAGATATGTTGTATTTTGCTCGTATATAAACAAATCTATATTTTGTAATGTTTGTATTTTTGCAGTAATATCCAGATATCAGTTTCTTTAACCTTCACGTCTATTTCTCCATGTTCACAAGGGCCATATGAGAACATTTTTCAGTTTGAAGTATTTGTGAAAGTTGGCCAAATGTAACCTTTTTTTCCTCTCTCACTTTCTACATAGGCTATTTGTTGTTTTAACTTTGTTGTCCTCTTCATAACTGTTCCAACTGCACATCAGTCACTTTCACTAATCCAAACTAAATTAAAAACCCTAAATATTGCATAGAAGGCAATTCTAGACAGATGGCATGGATGCAATGGCATGTAACGATTACTGAAAATATTTTGTGATATTACTTTACATTATTAAAATAAATATACTATAATAACACAGCCCGCGTTACGATATATGAAGTGATAGGTCGTGTGATTTAGAAAAAGATAAGCGGTTCCAAAACACACAGCACTATTAATTCAAGCCAATGCACTAGGACCCTGGGGAAACTTATATGCGGTGTATAGATACAGTGGGAGAAATTCCATTTGTCATCTTCGAAAACTTAAACAAGGAGGGGGAACAGCCCTCTCCCTGACTGAGGGGCTTCAGAAAAGCCCCACAAGATCTTTGCGTCTCCACGTGACAGGAGCGTCTATATAGCATCAGCACCAGTAGACATACTCCATCATCACGCGCGCACTGCAGCATATTCCACAGTTACACACACACAGATCCTCATGCACCTCAAGGGCTTATTCTAGAGGTTTTGCAGACTATTGCATCCATGTGTTTTCTCGCTCCGATTTTCCGATTGTGATACGAAGGGACTTCTGAGAGACTAAACTTTTCCTGTGAGAGGGATGCTGGATGCTCCAAGTCCACTTTGGCACTCGGAAGGAACTTGATATATAAGTTTCTCTCTTCTGGACTGGACTCACATTCGCGCAGGTATATTTCTTTCGCAACTACTTTGAGGGGGCATCCATCCTTTGGAGATGTTGCTTTTTTGTCTGTTTTACAGTTATAAGTTATACTAGCCCATTCAATTTTGCTTTGCTTCATTTGGACACCGAGCAAAACTTGAGTTGTTTGAATGAAATAGTTTTGCTTGCAAACGTCAATGTGCGTTTTTTACTCGCGTTAGGGGTTTTTCTCTTCCCATAGACATTAACGAAATCGTTTTAGTGCGAATAAGCGCTTTTCGCTTTCTACCTAAAATGACATTAACCGGTGGTGAGAATTCGGGGTTTCTCTATCCGTCTAATGTGTGACACACCGGAGTCCGGACTCCTCAACTCCCCGCTCCTCTCTGGACGAATATACATAATAAAACCGCACATAAGGACTTTGGAGGCTCACGGCGAGACCCTTTGACGCTTTCTGACCTGAGACGGGACAAACGCACAGCCGGCCAGATGCAGTTTCGACTGTTCTCCTTTGCGCTGATAGTGTTGAACTGTATGGACTACAGCCACTGTCAGACGCAGCAACCTCACCGCTGGAGAAGAAACAAAAGAGGTAAGTTTCTGCATCATACATGTGCTTTTTCACAGGGACAGTCCCACTGGAGTAACATAACCTTACTAGAATTTACCATGACTTCAGTTTCTTTCAAAAGGCAACAGTTGCGCGTTCAATATTTGGCGTGGTGTTTTTTGGTCGTTTTGTATGACAGTGATGACAAGCTGCAATATTTTTACAGTAGCATGTAATAATTATTATTTTGGCGTAAACTATCGTAACCATGGTAATGTTAAAGGGTGACGTTCAGTGTCCTCCGCAAATTAAGTCTCGCGGGGGTTAAACCTGTAAACTTTCAATAAGCAGTCTGCTAAGCCACGGGGCTTTTTTTGTGAAAAAAACTCGCACTTTCTAAATTTTTTTGCAGTATGCTGCAAAAACACATTAAAACACGCGTGTAATGTCATCGTGATTCTTAACACAATGGTTTTTAAAATATGTTTTTATAATTGTATTATGTGCTATTAACGCATGAATGTTTTGTACCTGAAGACGTGAATTAAAGCGCGCCAAAGGCTGTAGCGTCTTCTCTCGTACATTCAAGAAAGGTAGTTTAGGGGATGCGTTTCTGCATCGGTTCCAGGTGATGCGCGTCACGGTGCCATGATGCGTAAAGACGGTCATTAACGGTCCAAACCGCAAAAAGCGCGTCACTTTTATTGACATCCTTTACAACTTTTGTTGTCCAGCGTTTTGTTTTTTTGTGAAGACGTTATGACTCACTAAGCTCTGACCCATTTCAACCTGCAAAAATTATTGTAAAGAGCTTACGTTTAAACAGAAAATTGGAAAATGCTGGACAGCCAGTTTTAAAATTGACGGGTGTCCAAAAATGTCAAAGTTAGATAATAGTAACTATAAAACAAACTACAGCTAATGCGTTTAAAGTTACTCTCACATACTGTTGCATTTCAGTTAACATTTGCCAGAAAGACGCGCAAACTCAACCCTGTATTGGCCATTTGTTTATCGGGCAGATTTGTGTATGTGCGCTAAAGGCGTAAATAAAACCATTTTAATGCAAAAATCACCCTCAAAGCATTGACATTGTGACAGACCCTCTGGTGGCAATGTGATGAATAGTTGCGCTTTCCATTCTCCCTTTCAAACGCGCTGACCCCCTCATTCCCTAAGCCGCTTTTAATTGATCTCACAGACAGACATTGATTAAGCTTCGAACAACTGGTGCGCGTATAACAAATCCACACTTAAGAGCCCAGGGATTTAACCCGTGGGTAAATATGAGGGTTAGTCAATGCATATGCGACACAGGGGTGTTGAAAGTCAAACATTTCAAACTCATCCACCCCTCCCCTAAGACTCGAACCCTTTCACACCAGTCATTCAAGGCATGTGACAGTACAGCCTCCTCCACGGCCCCCATCTGAACTTGAGACCGAATAAATACACTTGCTGACACACGACCGATATGCTCTCTTAAATCCGCAGAGATGTAAATTGGGAGGCGTTCATAGATTTAATCACATGCATGGCATGCCAGGGAAAACCTCTGCTTCGGCTGAGAGCCCCATCCACTGCCCATCTGCAAATAATCAGCCAGTCACTATAGAGAACTGGCACCCGTTTTCTGGTCTTCTGTTTCTACAAGATTTACGATTTCAGATACTACGTAATATAATTTACTTAATGGGATCAAATTTGTTGGCAAAGTCGGTCTAGTTAAGCATTTTCAGAGGGATCGGGAAAGTGTAACGAGGAAAATAGTGGCAGGAGTGCATCTCCAGGTGTGTGAGAATCCTGTGTTTGTGTAAATTATGATGCATTTGTAATGCATGCCTCTGAAGCACTGGACGTGATTTGCTTAAACCTGCACGGGCAGAAAGGTGCATGCATAATGTTTTTTCAGCACAAAAAGGAAAGCAGGGCCAAGACTGACATTTGAAATACTATGGCTGACCGCCAAGCTTTAGATTTGCTTCCTTCCTATTTATCATGGTTATTGAGAACAGCATGGGAGGCAGATCGCTATTCGCTTGTACTAGTCTAAAAAACTTAAATATTTTCTTGCCCTCAGTGCACTTATGACAAGTTTATGCGCAGTCTTTTCTGGTATGCTTTTGTGCGCTTCAACCCAGGTACACACTCGGTCCTCTTGAACAGCCTTTTAACATGGTTTTGTCCACCACATCAAGTTTGCAGTTGTTTTAAACTGATGCAAAATCTTGACACATATAACACGTTTACTTTACTAAGAATGAGCTGTTAAATCATTAAAAACATTCTCCGCTGGTAAATTCTATGTGATGTATGTGTGTATTTGATTTGTTTTAGATCAAGCTTTTTATAGTCTCTATGCTCTATGCAGTTTTTATTTGATATAACAAAACCAACAGTAAGAAACATATTAAATTTGCACCTCCATACCCCCCATTCACTACTTTGCAGAACAGGAAAATCATGGCAGCGAGTATTGCTATGATATCATTACTTGGCCCAGGGGTAATACTTTTCATTTTTATTCTCTGGCTAATGATGCCACCTGCTGACTACATAAAAATTGTGGGCTCGCGTACCAGCACAGGCCAGAGAGGAGATCCGCGTACAGGCCTCGCGAGTTTGGCAAGCCAGGAGGGATGTTAACCCTTTACCCTCAAAGCTACTGTTTTAAATTTGCCAAGAATGTTAACCTATTTTATAGTGTATACGTTACACATATTAATTAAAATTACATCCCTGCTATATACCTTTCTTTAAGTAGTTGCACTTTAGGTGAAACACGGCACTGCGGTATTAAAGAAGCTCTAATGAACAGTCCGATTATGTTCACAGTAATGGAACTAATAGAGATCTCTTTCCAGAGAAACATGGAGCCAGTAGTCCATGGGAAAGTGGAGGAGAGGAGAGGATTAAGTCCATCGCTGCGCTTAGGAGCTACAGGGCAGAGACCCTGATGGGATTAGAAGGAAAGCACCTGTGTTTTATTGCTAAACCATCACGCAGTTAAATCTTTAATCTGCTGTCAGCACACAGAGATCTGTTCCAGTGTTGTGCTTTGCTTTATGCCTCTGAAATTGTTTTATGAAGATAAATATTTTATGAAGAAGGAAAGCGAGAGGAGCCAGCAGATAGAAATTAGAAAGTGGAACACGATCAGTTGACATGGCGGGAGTTCATGCGTAACACTATCGGTGTGGGCGCCGAATGATGCGTGTAAATTAGAGAATTAATCATGTCACTTCGGTGGCGATGGGTAACACTATCAGGCCAACTGATAAAAAATTCACAGAGAGAGAAGTAGAGGATGTGCAAGCTCTGTGTCTTAAAATAATCAAGTTGTTAAAGCCAAAGCATTTCATTTCTGCGCCAAATGGCAACAGGTTTCCCCTTCATTCCCCTTCATTCCCCTAAACTTCATTGGTTGAAAAGCAATCCAGCCCAAAACTGACCTCTTTGGTCGAGTCTGTGTTTGCTGAGCTGGCTTGACGGCGCTCAACCAAACAGAGATATTTTGAAAGCGCTTTTCACAAAAATCATCCTACTGTTGACTCTGCATATTAAGCTTGGATGGAAGAAATATGTGCTTTAACTGACAAAATTACACATTTCAGCTTTAAAATCCATCTGGACAGCAAGATACGGTACACAGAGAGAGAACAGAGAGAGCTGTTGAGTTTAGAGTGATGTTTGCTAGAAGTTTACTCAAGGTCTCAGGTTTATGGGTGTAAGTGTTAATGTTGGCCCTAGCTATGCTCATGCACTTACTGTTTTGATGAAGTGCCTGACAGGAAGGCTAAATGCTCCAGGGCCTTTATATTTAAACCAAACAAGAGCAAAAAACATGCCGCACTTCCCCCGGGTTAAGTGAAAAATGCCACAGATGGCATGTCTTTAAATTGTCCTTTTCTTATGATGCCATTGAAATCAATAATGGAAGCAATGTTCATTTTATCAAGTAAAGCAGTGTGTCGAGCTGTAGCGTCCCATCCAGCAATTCATTACTGTTACTTTTTACTGTGACCGTTTCATTATTTGTTGGCCAGTGGTTGCCGACTGTTGACTGTCATGTCAAGTACTCGCTGCGCTCCTCAATCGCACTGCAGCCTGTTGCATGATCTCTGAACAGTGGGTGTGCGTTAGAATGTCATTCGTTTAAATGTGTAGAAGAGCTTGAGAAATGGGGAGGGGTGGTCAGCATATTTCAGGAGATCAGTTGGAGATAGTTTAATAGGAGCTCCATCACCTGATAAGGATTAAATCTCTTGCTGTCCTGTGTTAACAAATATCTTATGGGACATCTCTCTCTCTCTCTCTCTCTCTCTCTCTCTCTCTCTCTCTCCCCCCTCTCTCTCCCCCCATCCAACTACCCTGTAAGAGTTCATCCCTAATGGTTCATTTCAAGCCAAGATGCTAAGATGTTCTGGGTGGTTGATAGCACATTGCTTTCAAGTGCTCATCTCAATGTCTCAATGATTTTTTTTGCAGTCATGGAACCTTATGAGCGAGTGACTGATTTGGCAATAGTTAAAATATATAGTAGATATTGCATCTTCCTTTTTGTGTTGCAGTCAATGCTGCCTTAAAATGTTGGCAAATCAAGGTTTTACATCTCAAGGACTATACATTAAAATGCCCCGATTCTTTAAATTGCCCGTCTGTTCATCACTGCCTTGCCACTCTGCTGCTTCACAAAACCAAGACAGTTGAGTGAACTCAGGCTTGGCTGAATTCCTCTGGTTTCACATAGCCCTCTGCAGACTGCATCTGTTTCGCTTTGTTTTTCTTTGCCACCAAAGGCAAAGTCAAGACTCCCCCCTGACCAATAAAGTCAGTTAGCTCGAATTCATTAAAAAAGGACGCTTGTGTTATTTGGACGAATGCTTTTCTCTTGTCACTGAAGCGTCCATTAAGAACTGTTTTGTAACACGTTCCACACCTTCACTCCTTAAAGCCAAAGAAATAACCATTATGCATTAGCTTTTACATGCATGGGGATCCTCGCCATCGATCTTAATCAGTGTCATTGGAGGATTCCTCGTCCTGGCAAAACTAAACGCCAACCAGATGGTGTGCGCACAGGCTACGTTTTATCACACTGTAAAAGTTATTTTTCGGAAACTTGACTGGGTATATAACTCTTATAATATGCTTTGTATTTCCCAATGGTGATTGAAAACTGAGGCGCCACACACAAAAGATCCACTATGTTTTTATAACCTTCACCTCTGTTATTTCCTCAACAACCAGCGCTCTAAAGTAATTTTGCCCTAATGATTTTCTTATAAAGCTATTTAATATCATAAGCCAGTTGGGTTCGATTCTCTTGAGTTTATTAAGCAATACACCTTTGAATATGGGACCTGTTTCCAAGAGGTGAGAATAAAGCAATGCTGCAGAAGAATTGTTTCAAAATGCAAGAAGTTTTGTTATTCAGAATCCAAACATAGCGGGTGTTTAAACAAGACTTGCAAAGTTTTGCATTCAGTCTGTTCTGTTTTTTTAATTCTTAGTTTATTTACATGTGGTCAGTCTTTGCTTTACTACTGTACACGGTCTCGCTAGTTTTCCAGCAATACGCAGATGGAAGGGCACGTTTTGTAGGATGCTGTATCAAGTTTAAAGTAGTCAAACAAGCAGCGTGCGCATCTCAAGGTCGTTTTTTCGCTATGCTACATTTACATTTACGCATTTGGCAGACGCGACTTACATTACATTATACATTTGTTTCCGAGTATGTGCAATCCCTCGGATCGAACCCATGACCTTGGCCTTGCTCTAACTACTGAGCCACAGGAAAGCTAGATATCAAGCAACTGAACATAAAGCATCTCTGCTGGTCTTCTGTGTCCTACGCTTCTATATGAACCCCCCACCCCTCGCAGTCTTCGCGAGCTATATGAGAAAGAACCAGAGAGCACAGACAGGCTAATGGAGTGTCAGTTGAGTGTGCTGGACATTTTGAAGAATTTAATTGGTGGTTCAAAGTGCTTTGAGAGGGTTAGAGAAATCATATTGCCTAGAGGAGGCTCTCAGTGTTCCTAGCCCTTGCCAGCTTTTATTCTGTCCTACATTTATGTTTGCAGTTTTCAACAGCGTCCATCTCTGAGCGAGCCGCTCTCCGATAGTCCGAATCGATCCGTGAGATCTTGTTGTAACGTGAGCTCCCGAGGTCTCCAGGGTTGGGGAAAATCAATTCACCTGTGTATCGCGATTACTTCTCAAATGATTTTGGGTCGATCAGCGAAAGTTCAGAATCAAGGTTTTATGGTAATTATATTCAGTAATTTATTTTTCAAAATAACATACAGGGCATTTAATAATGACAAAGTTGACTGTTGCTGTAATACAGCATGTCATACTTGCTTATTGTGGTTCTTTTGGGGTTTAGAGCAAACTAGATTTAACTATAGGGTTGGGTATATGAATGCCAGTTTGGCATTCATCACCTGCCGCAGTCTTTAACTTCAACAGCCGCGTAAGGCAAGTTTTAAAGTTAAACTAACATTAATTCGACACGCAGATGATGCGTCTCTAATACAAGCGATCACAATAAAACTGTTGCGCGTGTGGCGTGCTGTGGAACTCGTTCTTAACACAGTAACATTTGACAAGAAAGACGAGAGAGACTAAAGTTTGCTCCTTAAAACCTTATAGCACCTGTTAGTATGATATGAGTATGACATCAGTCTGTCAAGCTTTTTACTCTGACTGCATGTTAATGCATATAATTATAATTATTCATTATACATGCGGCCTGTTTTTAAAATAATGTACATATAATTTACCCAGGAAGGCTCTCTGTGTATGGAATATTCAATGCATTTTCTGCCTATATTTAATACAACTATATGTTGAGCATTTAGTTGTAAAAAAAGGTAAACTGTAAACACTAAAACATCTTTCTAGCAACGTTAGTGTGCATGCTCATTTCACATCCACATTATGTATTTTTTTAATTATTTAAAAAATGCTTTTTAATTTAATATATTGTTCTTTAATATCATCTAATATCTTTTTTAATCTTGCTAAAAATGTTAACACCTATTCTGTTTTTAAAAATTGGCTAAACATTTGAACCAGAAATTAAAACCAAATCATAAAGTTCATATAGATTATCTGTCTCTAATAGACATTTACATCTGTGTCTACACAAATCACTGGAATAAAAACAGGGGAAGCATTGGGTTGCCATTTCCTCTCCCTGTCTCTCTAACACCCGACAGATGGACAGGCTCCTCGGTTCTCTTGTGCTTGATAGGACCTCTAATTATGCATCCACACCACATCAAACCAAACCCTCCACACGCCTTGCCTTCAGCACAGTGCGGAAGTGAGTCGGTCAGGGGCAATAAAGCTTCATTTCTTGCTTGTAATTTGTCCACTGTGTCTCGTCCATTTTGTTGTATCACTGGGTCTGGGTCGAGGGCGTGTGGACCTAACAGCTTGGAGAGGAGGGCGACCCACCCTGGCTTTGCCTGCTCATGGAAGCAGAAGCCCTGGTGTGGTTTTAATCAAGACCAGGCATGGTAGTCATTATAGTGCCCTGGTGCTGAGCTCATTGTCTTGCTTTGTCTTTTCCCTTCATTCTCTGTTCCTCTCTGTGATGATTCAACATGCATTTCAGATGTGAAGGGGTCACCAATTGTGTATACACATTTAGATGAGAAAGTGAGTGTCAGCTCTGCTGGTACAGTGTGTGTGTAAGATGAGAATATTCATTAGTGTATTCCAAGTCACCAATCTTGCACAATTTTCGCTTATTGCAACAACAACACAAAAGTTCAAGACATTCTGTTCTGTTTTATATAATAAGCTGTGTGCTCTTTGTAATGGCAAGGGATCATTATTCACAAGATCTGTTTCAACGTTATGAATTTGTTACGGCTAGGAGTATAAAACGCTAAATTAACTTCATTATCATGCCTTGACTAACACGGTTAATAAGTTCTCTCTCACAGACTAAAGGATTCATTTCCCCAAAAGAAAGAGTATTTTTATTTAAAAGAATAATGTACTGTCAGGCAATCGTTATTGCAAAATGAACCCTAACAGGGTGAGGAGGACTCCAAAGTCAAGCAAAATGAATACAATGTGTGACATTGGTTGCTAAGGACACATGGCCAACTAGACAAAAAAATGACACATTTGACCAATTGAAATCAAGCATTACAAAGAGCCACATGATATTATTTTTTAGATGGTCATTACCGTAAAATAAACCTTGGAATAAGCCTGAATAGGGTTTGTTTTGATACATACTGAGGTTAAAGTAAATGTGGTTAAATATATAATTGGTTAAATATTGATTTAATTTGAAATATTTTTATTATGTCAGATGAAAGAGACATTGAGCAATTTATTACATGAAACATCGGTCAATTATTTATTATTTATACTGACCAATCAGATATGAAGGGATAGTTCACCCAAAAATGAAAAATCTGTCATCATTTACTCTCTTGTCATTTCAAACCTGTATGACTTTCTTCTCCAGAACACAAAAAATGCGGGTCCAGAATGCGGGTAAATATACAATGGCAGTACCCATTGGTCCGTACAATAAAAGTCAATTGGGACCAACGGTTTTTGGTTACCAGCATTTTTCAAAATATCTCTTGTGTTTTTTGCAGTCATACAGGTTTAAAATGTTTTTTGGTGAACTACTCCTTTAATCATTTAAGAAAGTTGTGAAATCATGACATCTTGGTTTAATATGCAGCAACTATTGTAGTCTTTTTTCATAGCAGCAGCTGACTCTGGGTCATGTACACTGTAGTATTGTAGTCTGGAAGTGTGCCACCCATGTAGGAAACAGAACCGAGCAGAAAATCCCTGTTGCACATAATTTGGGGAAATTCACAACCTTGAGTTATAATTTTAATTTGCATGTAGCCTTGAAAAGCATTCCTCAGACTCTTAGGTTTCATAACATGTTTTGTCACAGAGGATTTTAATTGTGGTTAGTTTATATATTGTACTAGTTTAGTATGGCTCTATTTTTGGTCCCTGCATTTTTCCGTTGGTCTTTGTTATATACCAGCTGGTCTTAGAGATAGATACATGTTTGCCTGGCCTGCAGAAGAGGAAACCGTAAAGTACGTTTTGGGTTGTGGGGGGCTATCCATCTACATTTTTAACATTTTTACTTCTTTTCTCTCTCTCTGTTATCCACTTATATTACATCTTGGCTGGCTTCAGCTGTGTATTATTTTATTTGAACCAAAGCCAGACTTTAGAAGCACACCGTCTTCTCATGTAAACATCTGTCACAGTGAGAGGAAGGTACGTTGAAGGTATCAGCGGGCAAAGGTCATGAATAGTTTGCAAGATCACGATTTATTTGCTTTGGTGATGGCTCTATTAATGGCTAGTTGATGCGCATAAGTATGGTGTTTTCAGTCTAAAAACAACAAAGAAAAAATTGAGTCTGACTAACATTTTAATGGGAGTTTGGGGGACATACAGGAAGGTTTTTGGTCAGAAGACAGGTGTGTTTTGTAAAGGGTTAATGCTGAATGATTATTACAAAGCTCTTTAGTGTAAACCCTGCTCTGGGGAGAAGATGAGATGAGCAACTATTACATAAAACCCCAGCCTTGGTGTTAATTTGTTTTTGGAAGTGTTCTTGCATGTCCTCGCTTGCCAGATCTTCACTAGGCTCTGACAGGTTTGTAACAATACTTGCACATTTAATACGTCGTGCCACCCACGTGTGAAAGAAAACCGCAACAGTGGAACTTTTTTCTTTTTCATTCGCTGATGGCACGGGTGTGTGGTATCCTGTTGAAGGCTGTTTCCTAATTAGCTCTGTAAGTTTGGCAAAGTTTTTGTCGGCCTCGTATAACTGCAGAAGTTATTTGTGGAGTTAAGGTTTCAGTCGTGGGCATCAAGCTTTGAAGTTTCCCCCTCAGTGGTTGGGACCATATGAGGTCCTCAGCATGCCACCCCTGTGGTGCTCTCCACTTTTGACCTTATGGATCACTTCTGATCTAGCTTGGCAGGGAAGGGTTTATCTTGAGAGGTGGAGAAGAGGTCTTGTTAAAGGGTTAATTAGGTAATAGCTTTCATGTTCCCCAGGATAGCGTAGAGCAAGGCGTGACTGCATACAAAACTGTGTTGTATGTCTAGAAATGTGAACCTTCAACCTTAAAAATTCATTTTTAGCACATAACCGAACAATTACTTCTATAGATATATCATCACCTTTGTTACACTTTGTTACCTGTTTTTTGTTACACTGCATTGTGGGATTGTATGTATTATGGTGGCAGGCGGAAAAAGAGGGCCATGTGAGGCTGCAAATGCTCAATGGTGTGAAAAAATCCCATGCATGCTGGTTCTCTGATCACTAGCTGTGACGTTGCTCCTCCAAGTGGGGAACCTACCGCTTACTCCTTAAGAACAGCATGTGCATTCAGAGCCCATCGTGCCACAGGTGTGAAAATGAGGTGTGAGGTTTATGTGTGATAAATTACCAACAGGTGTGCTAATTTTAGCTGTTCCACCTCCCACCCTCTCCACCACCTCTAGAATTTCTGCGCTTTCTTTGATCTTTCTTCCCATTACGAATGATACATCCATTGTTCTTCCTAGACTAGCTGAGATTACACAAAGAGCAAATGCAGACTTTTGTGTAAAACTCTAGTTTTAGATTTTTCTTTCATAGGTTTACTCCAGAATTCTCAATAGTGTTTCAAACAGTGCTCAGATTTGCCAAAACATTAAAAGTGAGCTATTTCAGTCTATATTTCTCAACTATTTGAGTTATGCTATGCACATAAATGATAGCATTATACACACAGTGTATGTCAAAAATTTTCTCAGTTGTTTTTGGGCGAATTTTGTAATTTGACAAGAAAATAAAATATGAAACATAACTGAG
Organism: Oreonectes daqikongensis; assembly: GCA_026939265.1. Taxonomy (NCBI): domain Eukaryota; kingdom Metazoa; phylum Chordata; class Actinopteri; order Cypriniformes; family Nemacheilidae; genus Oreonectes; species Oreonectes daqikongensis. Next base: position 3,836,543 of record JAOTQM010000311.1, read on the forward strand.
CCGTGAAAGAGCAACCTATGAGCAATAACATTTTCCTCTGGGTTTTTTCCCCAACACCCCTCTGTCTCTAAAGACCTGAGAAAAGAATTCACAGAGTGGAAAAAGTCGATAACTTCCAAGTTCCATCCTAAAAAAAAGTAAGCTGTGCAGAAACATAAAACATATATTCTAACACGTAACCTGTCATGACACACTGGTTTTGTACTTTATGGCACATGCCCCATCTTGGTTCTCTATGGTCTGCACATAAAACCTTTGCATGTTACGCTTTGCATGTAGTTAACACATGAAAAGTGCTACTTGACCTCTCAGTCAAAATACCCTTCATTGCTTTAATATTTTGAGGACGGTTTTAAAATGTTCTAGGCTGACTTACTGCATGAGAGATATTTATATTTATAAAGGTATTATATTATCAGTGAAATACAGATACAGATTTATAAACTACATAAGTATAACATACTTTACACGCAAGTATGATGTAACAACCGAGTCTCACGGCAGTTTGTGATGAAATTTGGAATGTACAAAATTGTGGTCTTAGACACGACTTTTCCCTTTTTGTGCATCACTCAGTATGACTTACAATATACATACCACATGTGTTTATACATTTACATTCATAACCTGATATCAGGGGAAGTCTTACATATTTTACGAGGTGGCAAACAACGATAAAGGCCCATCTTAACCTGCCCCTAAACCGAACGTCATAGTCAAATCATAATATGTACGCATGAGATCGTACGAATTTACGCAAATAAGGCATCTCGTGAAATAGGTACGGATATCTATCAGAATGCATATGAATATATATTTATATACATGAACGATACTAATACTTTGTATTAAAATTAGTTGTCATATGATATTTCATGAGACACAAGAAGCAGTGAGATTTGTTTGTGTTTAAATTATAAATAGCTGAAATTGCTTTATATTGTAGCACAGTGGTTTTTGGAGGATTAAAATAGAAAAAAAATCAGCAGACAGTAACAGAAATATACAGTCAATTATTTTTTCCCTGTGAAATTACAGGATATAAGGACTCATATACTATGAGTTTGTGGCTTTATGACCTGATCAGCTCATGTGCACATGATCACACGAGTATTAAAAGGCCATGCCAAGGTATTATCATACACGTCAGAAGGTTAGCCCACAGGCTCATCTAATCCCACTGTAAGCAAACATTGACACCAGCCGCCCAAGCTCACAAGATATGTTTGTTTAACAAGCCCACCAATTCAATCGTAGAGATTCCATCTCTGTCAACGCTTGCCATGTCTCGCGGGCCTGTATCACAAGAACACTCTCGCTAAGCTAATAAGCCATTGCAGCAAAACAAATGTGTTTGCTCAGACACATGGTGTACAATCATTATAAGTAATGGGATTGCCCTAAATTGTAAACATATGCATACAGTACAATCTGTTAAGCGGAGGGGGGAAAACATGAATCCCCAAATCCTGACTATTTCCAGTTGTCAAGTAGTCAGAGGTGAGGTCCAGCATATTTTCTGCTACAATAAATTGGATCAGAAATGTGCGTTTGGAGAAAAACGTGCCCTTGCCATCCCCCAGCACCACGGCTCTGGTTTATTAATCTTTAGCAAAGTGTGACTTCCATATCCATGAAGAGTGACGTCGAAATGTGCCACGTGTGGGCGGTTTGATGGAGTTTTCCATGTACTGTCTTTAACCACATGGAACGTTGTGGAGCTCTCAGGGGGCTGGCACACTTTTAGTGGGTGCTCTGAAAGTTTTACTGCATGGAGTTGACTCCCAGTTTGTTTTTCCAGATTGCTGCCAGTGATTTGTGAATGTAGGCAAGTTTACCCAAAATTCTTCTGTGCCTAGGAAAGATCCTACAAGCGTATACAGAGCTCTATCTTGCAAGCATATACAAGCTTAATATTCTGTACTTTTAATGATACAAGGATACAATATGGCACTTTCTGGGTCTGTGCTAAAACGTGTATGAAAGGATGTCTTTTAGTATTATTTGCCTTTGTAAAAGTGGAGGGATTTAGGAAGCTCATAGGAGGCACCCTGCCTATTTTATACATTCTGATTTTTCATTAACAGGTGCAAACCTGCAGATTTTCTATTCACAGAACCTAAGGGTTTTTTTGTATATAGCTTTTGAAAATAGAAATATTGAGTTATTTTGTATGAACAACATGCACATAGTGGTCACACCAAATCTTAATTTGATTTTACTCGATTTTTCTTCTGTTTATGCACTTTGCATGTTGTTCATGGCTAAATATAAACTATTACTAATATAGTGCCTACAATTTTTGCACTGTACTATGTGTGTGTACTTGGTTGTATTCCTCAACATCTGTCTTATGATCCTTCATCTGTCTTATCACAAATTGGCCAAACATTAAATTAGCTTCAGTGTTGTGAATAGCATGCTTCTACATCCACATCATGTCTAGAAGACCTTTTTGGGTTGCATTTTTAACTTTATATGGCTTTGAATTTTGATTGATCTCATGATATCATTGAGATTATAAAGATGGGATGATGTCATAGGGATGATGTCATAGGTATTTGTGTGTGTGGGAGCTGTTGGCAGTGCTGTGTAGTGTGTTTAGGTCACAGTTTTACTCTCTCTTCCCAGATCTGGTGGCCCAGGGCAATGCACGTCACGGTTGTTTTGTGAGCCTTTAAATGTACCTTAGACAGTCTTTTCGGTTGGATCTCTGTAATTACTGTTGATCAGGATTCAAAACAAATCCAGCCAAAGCTGAATGAGGCAACCCGTTCCAAAAATGCCGTCATACTTTGCGTTATGAGCTCGCGATTCGCATGAATGAAAAACAAGTTACGTTTACCTGAATGAACCACAGTCCCGCAGAGTAAAACTAGCATGGAATATTGCTGGACAGATGTTTTACTAAATGTAATTCAGACGTCTACAGAATGGTTGCGTACAGTATATTCCAGTTACAACATTTTTCTGTCCACATTTGAATAAGAAATAGAGTGCCTTAAGGACAAATGCAGGACATAAGACTTCTATGATCCTTCACCAGACAGTATGCTTTTTTAGTTTTTCTTGTAGAATTTAAACTATTTCATATCTCCACATTTTCCACATCTGCCACATCAACAGCATCTGACGTTCTCGAGAGGTGACATCTACAGAAATACGCTGACTATAGATGAGAGGAAAAGTAAAAGCCACCTTTGCCGCAGAAGCTATAAATTCCAAAACTGGAAAGATTGAAAGAATTAGAGAAAGGTATGAAAACAGCTTAGAACAGAATAACATCTTCAAAAGAGAAATGAGTCTCCGTTTTGCTTTTTAAACAAATCAAGATATTTACCACTAATCCATTGGTATCCACACTTTTGTACTCCCCCAAGTGGCCTCATTCTTGGCTGACGGAAATAGAAGCTACAGAGACGTATGACCGAGCCATTCTGTTAGCTTTCTTACACAACAGTGTCACGCTCTAGACAATTTGCAGAAATTGCCTTGTCTTCTGGTCAGCCTGCAGTGATTTGGAGTTCTTGTGGTGTCTTTAGCACAGATGTTCAAAGAGGACGTGGTCTTTGTAAATACAATTGTTTAGGTTGTAGATGGATTGTTTAATGCATGATGAAAGAAAGGACTTGCATATTGTGATTTAGTAAAACATTTGTCCCATGTTCTCAGTGTAAACGGTTCAGCTTTGTTATGGGAAAGAAGAGTTCAAAGAGAGGTGCACAGGTTGTCCGAGTCAGGAAGGGCTTTTAAAAAGTTGCATTTGCAATTCATTCAAAATCTGTAATGTGTTTTATTTATCAGGGAATTGATTTGATTGAAGAGTTGGCATTCTATACCAGAATGGAGCCAAGTATATTTTTGGAATTACGTGCACCAGTTGTGCACAATATGGAATGTGAATGAAAAAGTTCACAGGGTAATTTTTTGTTAACTTTTAAGCAAGTTAAATGTGTTCTGCAGTTTCCTTTTTAAAAGTTGACAAGAAATAACTTTTCTTTAGTTCAGCAACACACGCTTGCCATCATAAGTTACTCTCCAGCAGGTTAACATGACAGACTTATGGTAAAGTTTAAAGCTCACACTGGTATGAGTCTTGGAACAAAAAACACGCTTAGCAGCCAAATAAAGTTTATCCACTGTAATTTATGTAGAACTGGAAATTCTGCCAAACCAACACACTTGGATAATTAGCATTCTTGAGTGACTTAAAAACTTAGCCAGAGATGTTGTTTCCATGTATGAAAGCCAGTTAGTTCCTTCAGTTTTTCTTGGACGGCCTTTTATCACTCAGACGAGGGCACATTTATGAATGAATGAGAATGAATTGCGTTTCACACAACTTTTAAGTTCTAAGTTTAAATGTTAATGAAGTTGAATACTGAATGCGAATTATGTTTCTCATTTCTCATTCAGCTCACTGTTTCTGTTTAATATTGAAGGCCCAATTTGACAGAGATATTGAAAAGCCATCATAATTCTGGTTAAGAGCTTGAATTTGATCCCCATGATGAATTGACGAAAATACGACGCGGAATGGAAGTCTCCAGTCATAGCTCCAGGTATAAATCAGCTGGCGGTGAAAAGCTTTCCGTAAAATGTGGAGGCGTTGGGCCCGCTAGAGTGGCTCTTGGACACCTCTGCCCTAGACACACCAAATCCCAGCCTCCTTCTTGACATGCCTGTGGTCGGGGCTGGGAAAGCCACCTCAGACATGTTGCTGTTCCAAAAATCTCAAATGAGGCGAATCTGTCCAGCCGTCAGCTGTGCTGTCTCTCTTCCTCTTTCCATTTATAATTTTAAGTCCAGTGAGACTGGGGTCTCGTCAGTGTGGCGTGAATACAGCCCTAAATATCATGTCAAAAACTTGATAACAAGCAAAACAAAATGCAAGTGAAGCTGCACATGTCCCTGTAGCTCAACTGGATATAGCAGCAAAAACAGATACTGATAAAATATATAGCCTGAATGTACTGTAAGAGATAAAAGCATCTGCCAAATGCATAAATGTAATAAAGATAAATGTAAATAAATACAGTGAGCGCGAAACAAATTGTGCCACTTTTATGATTCTATCCCCCATGGATATCTTGGCCCTTTGGACATGTAGGAGTAAGTGTTTGCAACGAATTGTACATGTTTGTATTTATAGCTTCATAGACAATAACTGTTGCACATGCTTGAGACAACATAGACCGTTTGGCCTTAGATCAGTCAATAAAATCTTCTTTGGTGTTTAAGGTCAGATTTCTGCCAGTGGGTTGTATCTTGCACGCAACTGTTTGGTTGATCGATGGACTGATGGAGTCATTCATGGGTAATTTGGTTGCTCGTGTTGACAGCAGCAGTTAAAGAAATAATTTAGCACCGTTTTCCTAAAAAAGCTCTGACAGTGGGATAACAGAAATAACACCCATATGATTACGAAAGAGGGGAACGGTTGGCGATATACCACCATCAATTTGGGAAATTTAGTAGAGAAAATGCTCCTATAGTTTTCAGCTTTTTGAAGTTCCAACCTCACGCCAGCCCTGGTTTCCGCCGTCCTCTGCACTAAGATCGCAATCAGGCCTGAAGTGTGTGGGCAGTGAGCAGAGGAGATTTTTACCAATTTACGGTGAATGTCAGGTTTCTATAAACATGTTCAAACTGTATACCATATGTCTATATGCACTGTGTGGTTGGAGAAAAATGTGTCCTGATCATTTCCTCGTGAATACTGAGATCACGGAACATGAAACGTAGTACACAATAATAGTTTTTATTTTTTTAACCATACAAACGGCCAATTGATAGACAAAAATGATAAATATTCCATCTTGATGGGGACATTATGTCTTAATCAATGGGATTTTGTTTACCTTAAAACTAAGACTAAAGCATTGGTTTTGTTTTTATAAATTACGCAATGTCTTTAGTTTGACAGCGCTGAGCTTTTCAAAGGGATGGGAGACGGGAAAGGAGATGGAAGGACAAGGTTTTGTTTTTGATTCACGGAACGCTGCATTTCCCCAGTTTGCCAGCGGCTAGGATGCACAGAGTACCACAATCAATCACAATCAATCATTGCTCCGTCTTTTTGATTTACTTTGCTTGGAACTGTTTTATATCATGAAAGATCAACATTTTTAAACAGCAGGCATACATTTTATTGATGTCTCCATGTAAACATGCTTTTTAAATGATGTGTTATTCCTCAATTATTCCTTCAGATAGCACAAAAAATTTGAGAAAGTGGTAAGGGGAATGCATTTTAGTGCATGATCTGCATCTCTTGTCTTTCACAATTCCTTGCATGATATTTTATAAAGCATTGTGGTGGGTCCCCCAGTTACATCTGTTACCGTATCTCGGTTTGTGATATTTAAAACTTGGCTCTAATCAATAGAAATATCTCTGGTGTGCTGCTATTGTGTGCGCCCAAAGACATTTTCCTGTAAAGGGAATGCTAAGCAGCTTAAAATAAGAGACCTTTATAGTGGAACGGTATGGTCTTTACTGGCTCCTTTGTTTTATACCAGCAACACGATCCTGCTCGGAGTCGATGCGGTTTTAGGCTTTCAACGTCTGTCTGAACTCTACATACAGGAGTTGAGATTTGAATCACATCACCATGCTACATTCAGAATGGTTTTCCCTGTAAGAATGTCAGGGTGAACTAAAGTCACCATCATGACAGTTTCTTTAGTCAGTGAAACTTTTATATATCAATAAAAATGTCTTTGACAAGTGCTCTGTACAGAAACACGTGGATAACTGTTCAACGGAACTTGTATAGTGTGATTACAACCAGACAGCGTAAAGAGGAGATGGACCACGCATAGCAAAATTAATGGGTGAAATCATTACATCCAATATAGTGGCTGTGAAAAGGGCTGTAGCAGTTTTTAAACAAGATTCTGATCTGGATTAAGCTCTTGAATGTGAACGTGTGTTTTGAATCCTCAAAAAAGTAACCTGAATTTCAAGTTTTGTTTTTTGCTTTTCAGATTGCTTTTAAAGTGTAAAATCTATTAAGTGCCTAATATCCGATTTCATATATTGACATATATTGACTCGAGTAAACATATTAACATATACTGTGGATAAATTAGTGGGGCGTTATCTGGCTAATTTATCCACAGTATATGTTCACTAGTTATCATTATTACATTACACTTGTGTTTTTATTTGAGTCATGTACTTGGCCTCCACATCACTATGAATGTATAAACATGTCATTCTTTTTTTGCCCTATATCTATTTGGTTCAGTATTGCTACGTGTACCTTTGCAGCCAACAAAGGTTTTTGACAACGTCAAAAGCTGACAAATAACAGCCTAAGATGACTCGACACCTAACCTTATATTACTCCAGGGGGACTTCTAAAGTGTGTCTGTTTATGTTCTGCTCGTGACTTAAGGGCTAAATCCATATTACACTTGTATCTGTTCAGCTTAACTTGCTGGTGTTATTTGGTAAATCCAGTCTCTTTTGTGTCTTGCAGCTAGCTATGGCACTTACCCCATCTGTAAGGGCTGCTCAGTGTGTTCCAAGGATAACGGGTGTATGAACTGCCAGCCCAAGCTCTTCTTGTTCCTGAGGAGGGAGAGGATGCGGCAGTACGGCGAGTGTCTCCACTCCTGTCCATCAGGCTTCTACGGCATGAGAGGGACAGAAATCAACATGTGCTCCAGTAAGCTTCTACCAATCCCCACTTATTTACAATACACCTCCATGTATATACATATGTGGAACAGACTAAAACAAAGCAGTGCTTTAAGCATATGGTTGGCTCTTTAACATACAGTACAAACAGCTGAAAAATGTTGTGGTCTCTTAGCTGAAGAGGCATAGGAGATGCATCCACTATATACATCATTAAGAAAATAGAAAAACAGAATTCTCATGGCTATCTGCAGAAGAATCCTATTAAAGTAATATCTACATTTTCCCTTAATCTCCAGTATTTTATAATCTTATTTTAACATTTTAGCCAGGCCTGATACATTTGGACCTTTGAGTTTAAGTGAAAAGCCTGAGGTGTTGGCCAAATGCTTTATATAAAACAAAACACTAACTCTTTGGATTGTTTGAGCCAAACCTCTGACAGACAGGCTAGAAACCTCTGAGCAGCGTGTCAAGACCTACATTACTAATAACCCAGACAAAGTACAGACACCCTTACAAAAATCCTCTTCGTTCTCACTCAACAGACTCGATACAGCTTTGTCTGCCAATTTTTTTCCGAAATTTTAAAACAACAGGAGGGACAAAACGTCTCATTTACCATAAACTGGATATATTAATAGTGTCTAGTTACCGTTATAGAACATCCTCTTTCACAAACAGCCAATAAAGGGCACGGAAAACTGCCTCAAGTCATTACAAACTCAACATTTTGTAGCTTTTTGTTGAAGTTAAGAGAGACGGTTCATGTTTTGTGATACTGCGCTCTCTAAGCGTTCCTTGTGCTGGCTGAATTTTGATTTTAAGTGATACTGATATGTGGCCTGTTAATCTGGATTTCTTTCCGAGAGACCGTCTCCCAGAACAAAACCTCATATTGTCACGTACCATAAAATCTCAGCGCAAAGCCTACTTTGATCTGATCGCAGTTTCAGTCATGACTTTGTAATCCAGCTTCGCATTTGACCCCCCCTGCTTAAGTTACTCTTTTTCTGTCATCTTCGCTAAGCCGTTTGTGTCCGTCAGTCATAATGGGATGTTCTATCAGGGATAGTGTGAGAAGTAATTGTGGGGTCACTGGAAACGATTTAGAGGATGACACACAGCAGCCATTTAAAGACGCTAGGCTCTCTTTTTCTCGGGCTCTCGGGCTCTTCCATGAGCTCAGAATGCCAGATTATGTGGAGTTGATAGTGTATATAAAAAACAGGCTCTGAAATCACTTAAGCACAGCTGCTTATCATTATTCCCCGAATGTGTGTGTGTGTGTGTGTGTGTGTGTGTGTGTGTGTGTGTGTGTGTGTGTGTGTGTGTGTGTGTGTGTGTGTGTGAGAGAGAGAGATCCTATCTTGTTGCTCGAATGCTTTGCAGATCTGTCGAGCCTGAGCAGAAACATCGGCAAAGAGGAGACAGGTTTGCACTCCATCAGTGACTCTTTTGTTGGAGCTGTAGGGGTGGAGCGCTTAGGAGATTTTGCAAGTTTTCCTTCATCAGATTGAATGCTTTGAACTTCCACTGCCAATCACGACCCATAGGAAAGAAAAGTTGCAAAGGGGATCTCTTTAATATCTCAGTTGTTTCTTATAGGCAGCAACACGCTTAGATGGAAAGCAAATGGTGACTTTTGCGTCCCTCTGAGAAACGGACCCTTGTGTCAGAAAAGATCTCAAGTGACTGAAAAGTTTCCAAAAAGGTCTCAGTACCTTGAACTGGGATCAAAAATCAATGTTTTAAGATTAACAAGCATTTTTCATTCTCCAAATTCTCCAAGAACCAAAGTATCTGAGGTCCACATTAATGTTGTAGCCCTCATCACAAAATGTCTGCCGGTGTGTTCGCCTTTTTCTTAAGCAATTTTAGGAGAGAACATCTAGGCTGTGAAGAAAATGGGTGAATTTTTTCCAGAAGAAAAACTTTATTTTGATAGCCTAAGAGGTTTTACTAAGTTCTTAGTTTTATAATTTAAGTATTATGATATTACTCTTGGCAAAAGTAGTTACAACTGAGACAATTAAATGCAAGTAAAATATTTTAGCAACTGAATTTGACTAATTTGCAAATTTGAGCTGATTTGCATTAGTAACTGAGATCTTGCATATGTCTACACCAGAGATTTTTTGGCCTTTATCTCAGAAGAAACATTTAAGATATGAAGACTTAAACAACAGTTTCTGTTTGTTTTGCATTTAGTCTCACTGCTGTTTAGGTGAAGCTTTTCTTTTTCATAGAATGAGCCGTACAGCAAGCAAAGATTTTCATTTCGGCCATAACTTTTACAGTAGTCATCAAAGTACTTAACCAACTGACCATCGCAGGGGAGGTCATTCTCTTTTATGGATGTGAAGCTGGACTTTGAGTATTAATGCTCACAGTTAAGTGACTTCATGAAATATTCTTCAGATGATTGACAGTCCATGGTGCTAAGAGGTCCTCATCTGACAGTCTCTCTGAGAAATATTAGCCCCAGATGACCTACGGCAATTCGCAGAGATGTGTGTGTTTCAGTGTGTGAAGGTTCCTCTCCTCTTTTTACTCACATGGAAACTCTTTTTAAGAGGCTTTTGATTGCCAATATCCTGGAAGTGTAGTTCAAATATCACAGCTCATCCAGGACTAGTATTATGTGCCACACAAGAGCCCCCATGTCAGAAATAATTTGTATACCATGTTTTATCATCCCTGGTGTTGTAAAATATGTTACTGTTGTACTGTTGTTGTAGTTATTCCCACTCTGTCACTGTTTTAAATACGGAAAGCAGGCGTTGGTGTAACTCTTTTCTATACCTTCCTAAGCCTTTGTGTTTTACGGGTAGCTTTGATATTCCAGCGGGACTGGGATGGACCTCAGCCACACGAAAGGACTGTTGCCTAAAGTGGTACCCAAATGCTATTAAAGAATCAGCACAATTCCGTAATATGCCTTGCCGATGCTGCCAGAGTCCTGTGCCCTCTGGAAAAAGAATGTGTTGTTCCAGTCATAGTGATCTCATTCGAGACCTGCAAAAGAAACTGTTGCCTTGGCCCCCGTGTTTTAGTTCCTAGACCAGAGAATGTGAAGTGCCAGACAGTAAAAACGACACACCTCTCGTTCACCTATCCACACCTATCAAAAGTTCTGTTAGGAAATGGTTTTAAGTGGTTTGTACTGAAATGAAGACAGCTGTCTCCTGTTATTTGCTGCAGTTAGAGATTTAATTCTGAGATTTAATTCTCATCTCCTTAGGGGCCCTGTGAAGTTATTTAAAATATTTTATTACAATGGCCCACAAAAAGATTTGGACAAATAAGCTCCATTTAAAATTTCAAAAGCATCAGCATACAGATTTTGCAAAACTCTTTAGTTTTCTACATTACTTTAACTTTACATTTTCTGGATTATTTAGTTTACAACTTTTGATTGTAAAATTAGTAAATGCTAAAAATTAACATGACCTAAGATTAATAAATGCTGCATATAAAGTAAAAGCGACACACCTCTTTGCTACCCGTAAAACACAAAGGCTTAGGAACACTGTAAAAAATAAATGTTGGTTCAGCTTAAAAAAATAAGTAACCTGGCTGCCTTGAAATTTTGAATTAAATCAACTTAAAAATATTAGTTAACATAACAAGTTTGTATGAAATTCATTAGTTTTTTAACTTGAATGAACTCAAAGTTTTAAGGCAGTCAGGTTACTTATTTTTTTAAGTTAAGCCCCCAATTTTTTACAGTGAAGGTATAGAAAAGATTTACACTAACGCCTGCTTTCCGTATTTAAAACAGTGACTGTCGCATTAGCTACTGTTAATAAATACAACCTTACTGTAAAGTGTTACCAGTTTTTATCTACAGTACTGTATTGCAGGAAAATTATTATATGGGGTTCAAGTGTCCAAATATATTTTGGCATATCAACAGGTCAGTCCTATAGAACACTCTGCATGCGAATGACGCAAATAGAAACTGCTAAGATCCTCAGGAAAATCCCAGAAGGTTTGGTGCACCCACTGGCGCAGTGAGATGACATTTCTGGGTGTGAGAAAGTCAACCGCACGATGTGCTCACCAGAATCCATTGAAAAATCTGGTCAGATGGTCCAGGCTCTTTCCACAAAGCCTGAGAGGAAAAATGTGGCATACACCAACTCCCGAAGCATGGGCATCCCTTCCACACCACAGGATGTCTGTTGAGTACAGAGCATTGGTTTCAGTGACCTCAGGACTGGATACTTAATTTACAAGACACTGGCACATATGATATAAAGCCCATTTGTCATATAAAAAACAAAGTTTAACATTTATTTGCAAAAACAGTGAAGTAAACTTTCAACAGCCTTGGCTAACGTGGTTTGCCGTTGCTGGAGTGTGACACTGGCTAGCATGTCCACAGTATAATTTGCCTTATTGTTTTTTTGTGTTTCATCCAGACCACAGCAGCGAGACATTCCTGCCACAAGTCTTTCAGGATTAGATCACCCCCAAAGCTTGACGATTCAACTCAACATGCACTTGACTTAAAAACCACATTGAAAGCCAAGTGGAAAGAAAGGGCAGGCATAAATCTCAAGCAACCGTTCGCAGTGAAGTTGGCATTTAGGAGCCTTAAAAGTTCTGCTTGTGCGTTTACACTGTTTGATAAATAGCACAGGGGACGAAGTGGCTGCATGAGCAGCTTTCATCAGATCTGTTGTGCTCAATTAGTCTTTTTTGCATCTGAATCTTTCAAAGTGGCACCGAGTTTCATTTTAATGGACCAGAAAAGCTTTTCAGGAGTGTCCAAAAAGTTTTTTAGCAGAGAACACCAAGTTGATGCTCACCAGTTGTGCTCAATGGGTTGTAGAGGATTGATGTAAAATTCTAACCGATTTATAAAAAAGCATTTGCTTAAAATATTTTGTTTTATAAATGTGATATTTTAGAGTCACATATGTGATGCCCAACATCTTTTGCAAGAATTTACTGTATTCTATGTGTTATATAGATATACATATCTGTTCAGATTTCAAAAACTTTTGTTTCAATAAATATTCCAACACAAATATTTGATTATTAATATTCATTTTGGATCCAGCACCTGCAAGCACCCATGTGGTCTTGTGTCAAATCATTTTCTTCTCGGAGCAAGCAACCCAGGAGGTGATGACAGCCGTGCCGTGCATGCCATTTATCAGGCGCTGGAGAGAAGCTGCTTTTAGGTTACAAAGCTGATTTATTAGCTGTTGTTCCCCATCATAGATTGTACATGTAGGGACACAGAAACTCTCAGAGCTCTAGTTACTCAGAGAACAAAAGTGATTGGAACCCTCTGTGTGGCCGCCTTCTTCCTCAGACCCTTCGCCAAGATCTCTACAGCACGGCGTAACTCGACCAGCTAAAGCATGTGTTTATCAAACAAAAGATGCAATTCTGTCCTGGTGTGTTGGCTGGTGTAAAGACAAGGGTGTTGAAGCACGTCCTTATTGTCTTTTTTTGAAGGGCGTGTTTTGAATTCTTGTCCTGCAGCACAGCTGCCAGACAACGCGGCTCATCTCTTTAATCTTTGTCTGTATGTTTATTCTGTTTCAGAAGCATAACTTTTGCTGCATATTACATATGTTGGGGTCCTGTAGTTAACATCCATGCATGATCAGGCACATTAAGTTATCATGCTCATGTAGATGCTTGTAGGTCTATAATTTATTATGTAATTTTAATTACAATCAATAAGTAAAAAAATATGTTATATGTAATGTACAGTGATGTTGAAGTAAATAGGATGATTCTTTTTCACTGGTTAAAGGAAAAATGAGAGATCAGAGGAAGTAGGTGGAGCCACAGGGGTTCAGGGGAAGACACTCTCTTGCTGGGAAAGAATGTGGCTGTTTATTTAGCAGTAAGGGGCGCGATGGTGAGAACCTCACAAAACCTGAAGAAGCTCTGTGACAAAACAAGCCAAGTTTTATTTGACTTTTTTTTACATTTCTTCTTAATTACACGCTTGCTTAAAATGTACAATCCTCCTGCTAAAGATTCACAAGTAGGTGCCTTGCGTACCTGAGCAGTACGCAGTGCTTCACATGCATGGGAATATCTGTGGAAGATCCAAGGCCTATCAGGCAGTCAGGCCTCTGCCATAAATTAGACAGCTCCCAGTGGCTCCTTTTAATTACGCAGGCCTGCGCATCGCCCTGTTGGTGCAGGTCATGTAATTTTGCTCTGCCTGACGGGCTATTTGAGTCACCGCTTGATGACTTGCTGGCACGCTGCCTTTGATACGCTGTGGCAAGGCGGGGCGTGGGAGGATCCGAGTGGCGGTATTGCCTCCTGCACCGAGTGTTGTTGACCCCTCATGAAAACTCCACCCAACTCTGATGTGAATGCGGAACGGAGACGTTCTAAACTCTTGATGAGACCAGGTCATTTCCTTTAGGGCTATAGTGTTAAAAACACTATAGACAATTTGGGTCAAGCTGGTTAGTGGTGGTTTGATGCTGGTCTAGGTGGTGGACAGGCAAAGCCATGCTGCTCACCAAGAAAACTTAGCTTGCAAAACTGGTCGACCAGCTTGGTGATGCTGGTTGACCAAGATAGCCTCCATCTCATTCTGAGGTCCAACAACCAAAACACATATGGTGACCAGCTTTTTTCAGCAGAGCAGACTCCAACATCTCAAATTCTCACAGAAAATCTACTTTTTGATTTGGAGCAAAGAATGACGTGTGGTGCACTCGGGTCCGGTGCGTTCGGTCTTCCGGATCAGATGAAAGTAGAACTTTTGCTCTGTCTTTTGACTCCCGGATGATCAGGTGATCTGTTTTCCCTCCTTGGGTGAAAGGGGTCACTATGAGGTAATCCCTCTAGATGTCACATCCTGCACTCCCTGATTCATATTCTTTGTCATAGGATGCTGTGCTGTGATATCTCCCCTGAACAGTAGAACCTTGCAAAGCATCAAAACCCCTTTGTTCCCAATCCATAATCGCTCACAATGATCCCTCATCGAGCTTCCCATCTATCTCGACTGCTGTCCCAAGTAACATTCTGTCTTGTTTCTTCACAGGGTGTAGGATAGATAACTGTGAGGCCTGTTTCAGCAAAGACTTCTGCACGAAGTGCAAGTCTGGTTTTTACTTGCACAAGGGCCGTTGCTTCGACAAGTGTCCAGAGGGCTTTGCCCCATTGGAGGACAGCATGGAATGTGGAGGTATGTATGTTTTACTGTTACTATGGGCAAACATGTAGATGTAAGTGTATTATACAAATATTGTCTTTGATATTGGGTCTTATTTACTAATAATTGCATGCAAATGTTTATGTGCATGGAAAGCGTGAATTACTTTTATGTGTGATTATATACAAAACACTCTACATTTCATTAGAGGTAATATTATTGTATCTTGTCATATATCTAAAATGTCATAGCCATTGGTTTCATAATCTGCTCTTAAATTGTCTCTCTCTCTAACAGAGGGTTGTGAGGTGGGCCAGTGGAGCGACTGGGGGTCTTGCACCAGAAGAAACAAAACCTGTGGCTACAAATGGGGGCTGGAAACCCGCACACGGCACATTGTGAAGAAGCCACCAAAGGACACAATACCGTGTCCGACCATCGCCGAATCCAGGAGATGCAAAATGGCTATGCGACATTGCAGGAGAGGTGAGGTGCTCAGTGTGTGTGCGTGTCACTTTGTCTTTGTGATTGGTTAAGCATATGTGGATCTGCTCATGGCTTCAATACGAGTTCTTATTTAAGATACAAATCATGTATTCCATCTGCAAATCATCAATATAATTGGATTTCCAAACTTTATCCAACAGAAGAAGAAATGTGTTGTTTTTGTCTGCATCTCACCTGATTATTGTTTTTCTTTGGGAATGAAAAGTCCTGACCGACCTCACCCCTGTGATTTGGGCTTTCTGTGTTGACTGGCATTTTCATTCGTGATTTATTAGTATTTTTCCACGCTCACTTTAGCCGGCTCGCCATACGTTTTTTTCATGAGAGCGCATGTGTTCTCTCACATATTCACCTCTGTTCCCAGCGGAATATCTCGAAGTATAAAGTGCAGGTTTTCTCAATGGTGCTCTGTTTCCTTTCTCTATAAGAGAGTTATTTGCGGTGGGTGCTGCATGTATTTTACCACTAAAACGAGAAGTCAAATCGGGGGGAAAATATTTTTTGAGCAAATAGAGCCAAGGAAACATATTTTATAACGTGTTTAGCTTTCGAAAGATGGGCCAAGTTTACTTATGGAAATAATTGCCTTATACAGAAGGGCTTATCGGGGAGAACACGCGATAATAATTAATTGAGACGTTTCCATTTTTAGCTGAATTAACCTAAATCTTCGTTGACTTATGATACTGTCACACCGAGGGCGCATGTAATTTCAATTTCGAAGGTCAGCAAAGGACAACACGTTCAGTAACTCAAGTTCTCTAATTTTCCTTGCAGAATGTTTTGACCGATTATGGAAAGGTTAATTTTCAGCAGTTCAGAAACCCAGAAGCCTGAGGCTAAAAACTCATTCGAAAACTTATTTGAAATCCACTATTTATTTAGTTACCTCAGTCTTGCATAATATCACAATTTCCATACTGTCCACTTTTTGTTTAAAATGTCATGGTATCGGATCTCAACCGCTGAATGTGGCCCTATTGAGGCATAACCGAGTTTTGAAAAGTACATCAGTAAGACTAAATTCATTCATCTTCATTCAAGTCAAAAAACGGCAAATGGCAGATATTCCAGGTTTGCTTTGTAAATGAAAAAAATTAAGCCTGAGTCTATATAGTCGATTTTAGAGAGGTGCTGGTTGAGTAAATATATTTACACTTTTCTCTTTTCAATGGCTTTAAGGTGGGGAGGGATTTTTCTGGCATTTCTTTCTCCGGTACGTTTCATTGGCTCTTTCCACAGGAATTTTCCCTCCTTAATTTAGCTCCTGCTGACCTTTTCCAGAAGTATTTTATAGCTTTTTTAATTAAAAACTGGCATTGGGATGCATGGTAACTGGTCTCAATTATCTCATCTGAGGTCAGTGATTAAGAGCCATTGTTAAAGTCTTAATTGAATCGCAGAGGAGCCGTTCCTTTATACCTTTTGTTAGCCTTTAGAAACCACTAAAAGCTCCTATACATGGTGATATGGTTTGTAAGTATACATTTAATGTGTACTACAGTACCACTTTAAAGTGATAGTTCACCAAAAAAATGAATATTTTGTCTTCGTTTATTCACACAGTATGTCATTTTAAACCAGTATGACTTACTTTCTTCTGCAGAACACAAAAGAAGATATTAACAAACAACTTGGGTGTTTATTGACTTGCATTGGTTTATATCCATACAATAGAAGTGAATGGGTAGCGCTGTTGTTCGGTTACCAATATTCTTCAAAATATCTTCTTTGGTGTTCTGCAGAAGAAAGAAAGGCATAATGATGACAGAATTTTTATTTTTGAGTGAACTATCCCTTTAAGCTCATACTTAGCTAGGAAAGAATTCCTTTATTGTTGGTATGGCCAGATTTAATATATCCTTGTGTCCCTAAACTACTAATTCAATGCACTAGACTTTTTGTTCTTGAGATGTGTTCTCAAATACTCAAGCACAGTATTCACCAGTACAATCAGTCATTGTCTTTTCACGTATGGGCATTATGGAAATATTCATATTAACCACAATTGTGTTTCAATTATGAAGCCATGTATTGTATGTCAACCGGATAGCTATATGTCTTGGTTTATTCAGATTATGCTGATTAAATGTGTATAGGAAACATGTAAACGTCTTAACTTAATAATGGAAAAAATTACGTACATGTAAACATAGTCATTGTTTTACCGGTGCACATACGTCAAGAGAAATAATTTGCACGGGTGACCAGGAAGTAGTCAAAGCCCTTGGATAAAGATAAGGAAGCTTGGTCTAGAGACTTCATTTCATGTGAGGCCAGGATAACATAACCCCCGACTGACCTCTTACATTACACTGGATTCCAGGGATTTTGAACATAAGTCCCTGAATGGTACCTAATACGACGGCTTTGCTCTGCAATATAACAAATTACTCCATGAGACATAAATAGGATTATATAGCACGACTATAGTCATGTATGCCCGTGTACGTTTATGTATGCCATTTCCAAAGGCAAATTGCTGTATGTAAGAAGAGAAATAAGGTAAAAGATGGAGGGGAGGGGGTATGCTGGACTAAAACCTCAGTATTATAGTGAACCTAAAGTAGCATGAGATGCTATAGGAATAGGTATAGATTACAACACGAGACCTTGCAGATTGCTATGGATTACATAGAGACAGGAAATACAAGAAAGTAAACAATGTCGCATAGGAAAAATGAGCTGTACTTAAGAATGTATTTCTGGCATTGTCTATCTGATCTTCCAGCTTTCATGTCTGTAAGCTTACATGTCGCCAGTCTGAACCTAATGCACATGTGACTGAAGAACAGATGAACATGTAGGCGCCATTCGTCTAAATCACTTACATTCACAAGCCCTGTTTTCTAAAGCATGCAGGAACTTTATAGATGTCCACAATTACTTTAGATCAGGGTTTTATAAGAAATTGGTGACCGTTCTTTGTAAGTGTTGCAACGCTAGCGGTCTAATTAACCTAGGGTAACCAGTAAGCCTCCATTGGTCAACCAGTATCTTTAGAAAGCCAATGCTTACTGACCGGCATTTGTTTTGCATGGAAATTCATGCTGGTCTTTTCAACAGGGTATTACCCAAGAGCCTCTGTTTTTATTGTAAATAAGGAAAGCGAATCAGACTTGCTTGGCTTCTCTATTTTTGATCTGGGAGCCGGTTGCTGGGCCGACGCTCTCCCAGCAGGCTAGTCAGTCTCTTTCTGGCAGCGTGACGGGACTCCTCAGGGTGGTGTATTGAGTGGGCTGTAAACACGATTTATTAATAGTCGCCCGGCTGCTTGCAAAAATGAAGTGCCCGCTGAGCTCCAGCTTGTACCTTACATGGCCCCTGTCATCAAATCAACTGACTAACCAGCAGCAATAGAGCAGGAGGACAATGCTATAATAATTCAATGCTAAAGTGCTCTGTAGAGTGATATTCCAGCAGGGATTTCCTTTTCTGGATTTTCAGTCAGTCGTACCACTTTTCTGTGGATAGATTTTCCTTACTTGCACAATTCTGCCTGGCATTCTTCTGAAAGAGGTTTTCCTCAAAGTGTGTCAGCCCTTAGCATTTTCTCAACCAATAAGCAGCAGGTTACTTTATGTCAATGATATTAAATGTTAACAGTGTAAACAACTTATTGCCTCAAATTCATTCTAATTCTGTCGTAATTCGCTAATGTTGGATTTGGTGTGAGTGAGGTTTAGACACAAACATGGCATTGAGACTTATTGAATAATTTGGCTGTTTGTAGCAAAGCGGCTTTTAGATTCTCAGACAGCTGGAAATGATGCATTGCATAGTGTGTGTGTGTCCGTGTACTAATGAGGTTCTTTGGGAACAAGTAAAACCCAATAGCACCATATCTGGTTTCTAATCTACATATTGATGCTGTCCTTCTTAAACCTCCATATTTTGTGATATTTATATAAATCATTATTATTAGTCACCCTGAGTTATGCTTGAACTAGGTTTTGCAAATATCTAACCAATAAAAAGGGTAAAAAGCTTGTCAACTTTGCAACACAGTATTTAGTTATTTAAAAAGTACAGTGTTTCCTGAAAAAAAAGCTCATTTGTGGACATCTAATGTTTTAAAAGGACAGGGATATTTTAACTCAACTCAAGTTTATTTATGTAGCGCTTTTTACAATTTTCATTGTAAATGCATTTTGTTTAAACAAAGTTCTATGTGCTTGAAAAATGCACCCAATGACATTAATCTCTAGATTTTAGATGTCCCGGGGTTAAAAAGCCTTCGCTGTGCAATTGATTTCCCATTTCTGTAACAGGAGAAACAGTTTTCCCCCCTATGTCATTCTGTCATTCATGATGATACTTTTCCATCCCTTAATAAAGCTTTCACATCAAAACTTTAGTAGCACTTATAACATTGATGAGATTTTATGACATTGCCTATTACATTAGTATTATTTCCATTAACCTTTAAACTAAATTCCAGGAAAGAAAAATTTAAGTTGTGAATCATTGTTAATCACATATTGGCTCTGATGTCTTGGTCAACATATTCAGGTTGTTGGACATGACTTGAGACTGGCATTCATTTAAAAGCCTCTTTAGAAGGTGTGGAAGCATCAAGGTTGTTTAAAAACCCACACCTGTACCAGAAGCTTCCTCTCTTAGCGCTATTGGCTTTTCTTTCTCTGCATGATTCAATGGTAAACCAGCAGTCTTTGGTCTGAAAGGGCTCCACCCCCACCTTCCCAAAATCTTCTAAGCCAGTCTGGGAGCCAGATGGAGACTATGGTAAAGTGATGCCCACAGAGGAGTAATTGCCTTTAATCTGTTATTGAGGGAAGCAGGACGAGAGCCGCAGTAAGTCATGCCCCTCTGTCACAGAGAAAACACTGGCGGAGTTTGGTTTTAATGTGTGTGCGGCTTTGCAGTACTGGTTTTGTTTATGGTTAGTAAGCAGACTGATTCGAGCCCTTGGAGGGATAACGTCTGTCCTCCCCCTGTCCCACAAGTGTGATCACATTTGATTCTGGGCCTGCGTTTAGTTTTGAAAAAACATCTTTTAAGTGTTAAACATTCTCTTTCCTGCCATTGAGCCAGCGTAGATGCATTCGTCCACGCACAACTAATTCACATCTTATTTGCTGAGTGATGTTATAGGCTGTGCCTCCAAAACTAATAGCACACGCCTCTATTTTGCCACCACCGGTTCTTAGATACTGTTTACAGAGTCAAGTTTTATTTATTTAATAACTGCCTCTCTGAAACTGGGAACCTGACTTGCTGTTAAAATTCAAAGATAATGATAAATGTCTGAGTAATATTCTCATTGGTAAAACCCAGCCAGCAGGAGCACAATGTTCACTTCTTTCTCAGGGCAAATGGAGCTCACTAATATTTTGGCCGTTTATTCGTGCCTTGCACCCAGTTGAGACTGGTTGCCAATGGACTAATCTCACTTTAATTAGTTGACTCTGCAGGTCTGACACGGGAGCAGGGGGCCGGAGTTTCACAGCCAACATGCCTTTCTGCAGTCACACATATTGACGTGTAATCTTCTTCTCTGTGTTTTTTGGTGCACTTTTGGTACGTTTTGTATTGTAGCGCTGCTAATGCTCTTAGCAGTTTCACACTGTTCCTCCCTTGTTGGTTGTCTGAATATAAGCATCTGCCAAATGTAAATGTCCACTTAAAGTCCTAGCTGGATAGTGTACAGTAGCATTTAAAAAAGGACATTTGGCCAAGAGTAGATTGTGTTTGTCAATAGTTATTGATCCTTAATGATTCTCAATCAATTATTTATGAGAACATATAGTGATCATTTCAGGTTTAAGAATATTCTTTGATAAATTATTAAAGATTGGCATATTTTTATTGGCATAACTGAGTTTTATTTTACACTTTCTTAAACTTTGAATGTCAATCATTTTACTAACCCTTTTATCCAAAGTGGCAATATCTATCACGCTATTAGACATTACATTATTAAAGTCTCTGAAGGTTTTGCCAGTGGTAAATCTTCCACAGGGTGTGAAAGTCATTACCAGTAGTTTCTTGCCTATTTTTTAACCTTTTTATTTCTTCTGCAGTTACATTCTTTGTATGGGAAAAGGGGAGTTTCTGATTAACTCCCCACAAAGTGCCCTGCTCCCTGACCAAAATAAATATGGCCCCTGTCATTCTGTCAGCAGCTGTCTTCAGAGAGCAATATTTGAAACACCCCATGATCCCGATGCCTTTTATATGGAGAATCCGTCGTCATACCACAGGCATGAACCATAAACGTGGAGTCCTGTGGAAGAGTTAGGGTGAGAGAGAGCTCCCTGCTTTGTATCTGCATCTTCTCAAACCCCTTTATTGGGAGACATTGACCTTTTGGGGAGATTTTTTTTACTACCTAAGGGACTAAGGGCTAGGTTTGCATTCAGGTACTATGTACTATATATATATGACATATTTACAAAAACACTCAGTTAAACAATTAAACACTCCAATTCCATTGAATAATTGACTGTATCACATTAATAGATTACTCAGCATTGCACAAAAACTTCATATGCCTTAAATGAATCACTAATGGAGAGTGAATTTAAAGAATTTTACTGGGTGGAAATTTGGTACCAGCTATGCATCTATTGCATTTAAATGTATTAAAAAGTGCACTATAATCCACTTAAATATACTCTTAAATTTTACTTCTTAAGATAAACATGAGATCAAGTGTACTCAACTGTGCTACTTTGAGACACAGTGAATAGAAGTACAAAAAAATCCTATATTTTTAGTTTATTAAGTACAAAATTAATATGCGAAAATAGAGCACTGTAAGTGCATTAAGGAAGTCGGGTCCCTTTGACAGTTATTTGTTTATTTTTCTTTGCATATTAGTGACTTGGAAAGTGTGCCTGAAGTGTCATATTTACAATTGATCCAAATCATGTATTATGCTGAAGTATGGGACTGGGGAGCTGGCGAGTTGTTTTGTTTAATCCAAGTCTGTTTACTTACATTTAGCTTTTGTAGCCAAAGAAAACACTTAAGATAGAGTCATGGAACATGACTTATTACAATATAAATCCTTTCAGAGCACCTTAATAGACTGTGTACTGTTGCAAAATGTCCATAAAAGGTGTATTTTTGTAGCAGCTCAGAGGTGCAAAAAAGTAACTTTGTTATCATAAATAATTCATAACAAATACTTGATGTTTAAAATATAAATTGTATGTAGACAAAATGAATATGAAACTTTAAATGCCGCCCTTCTGTCTTCCAGGCCTCTGTGTAGTTCCACAAGGGCCCCACACACGCTTTTATCTCCACAGACTCACAAAACAGTCATACACACATCACACATGATAGGGCGATGCACTTCCTCCTCGCAGCCTTCAATAAACATGCATTCATATATACCCACACATGAGCACTAATGCAAGCTCAACTTCTGATAGTGTGTATGCAAGTTTTCCGTTTCATGTGCCCACAATATTAGTGGAACAGTGGCACAGCCCAGATCAGACCCCCTGTTCTGGGCGAGCTGGGAGCAGGGGTATGACTTTCAACATCTGGTGCACAGTTGCACTAGCCTAACTGCTATTTTTTGTCCATTTGCTCCCCCCCCCCGCTCTCTCCTCTCCTCTCTCTCTCTCTCTCTCTCTCTCTCTCTCTCTCTCTCTCTCTCTCTCTCTCTCTCTCTCTCTCTCCCTCTCTCCCTCTCTCCCTCTCTCCCTCTCTCCCTCGCGGGCATTTTTATTGAGACATCACAGCTTGTAATCAGAGCCTGGTGATACTGATGGAAGTTGTGGCTTCTGACCCGCTCACATCCAGAGGCCTGGACCACTGAAACGGACACCCAGACAAAACAAAGTGTCGTCTCCTACTGGATGTATGTTTAAGGCGTGTGTAAGTCCAGGCTCGCATACACAAAGTGAACAGCTAGTAATACTGTGTCAGCTTACCAAGATAAACAGATGGGTTATGTTAAAACGTATCCTCAGGGTTCTAATCCGAATTGCAGTTGCTTTTGGTAGGAAGCTGTTGAGTTTATGCTGATTTTATTCAGCGATGTAATTTTAGTATAGCTGCCTTACAGCAGTGAAAGAAATCCTTTGGGATGGTCACTGGGGCCTGAGTGTTTTTTTTGCTGTACCTTTGCTTCCCAGCATCCCAAGATTCCATACCACAGTAGAATAATACCTGCACAACAAATCTCCACTACCCTCCAGTTACTGTTGGATGTTTTTTCCCTAACATGCTCCTATTTTTCTCCCCACTGGTACAGAGTGGAACCCTGACCCTCTTGGGTCTTGAAGGAGCTTGGCAGCAGTACGGGGACCAGGGGGATTACCAGCTCCGGGGAATGAGGGGGTGGTTAAGTTTTACTCCAAAATCCTGTGTAGTGTGTGTGTCTGTGAGATGAACCTTTGCACCAGGTTACATTGAACTAGATCCTCAAAACAATAAACACAGGTCCACAGATGTCAGTGCAGATGCCTTTCTGTTCTTTTTTAGGTTGTCCCAAAAGGATACAAGCACACCTCTTTAGACAGATGAAAGAACATCTTTTTGAGAAAGAAGAGCAACCGTGATGCTCCCTCCACTCCAAAACAGAAACGCGCTACTCTTTTAAGCCTGTCTGATTTGGCACGGCCCCTGTGCCTCATGGGCACTTCCTTTTTATGTATAAACCAGCTCGGTTCCTCATGACATGAGGCAGATTTCCTTTCCATTTCCCATTGGAAATGGATATTGAGGGCCTTGTTCTGAAATGAGATATAAAGAACACATCATGCTGCACAATTTCCTCTTACATCCTCCAGAAGTGCCCTGGGGGAGCCGCGAAGGGCCGGACGCATGGTTCTGAAACACATATGGCTTAGACAGGGTTAGGTACAGGTATGGATCAAGCCATAGCCAGTAGTTCTGTAGTGCGCCTCAGTTTGTGCTTATTTGAGGAACAGATTAGATTGTATGAATTTAACATGGACCTCTTTTTAAATCCCAGAGGTGGTGACGGCTCTAAAGGCGGCCCAAATGTTTCTCATAACTGCACAATGAACATTTACTTTCCTGCCAGCACAATCTCTTACCTCTTTTTCAGCCTTTTTATAAAGCAAGGCACATCACAATGGTAAAGTAGTACATCTGCATCCATATGTACATGACGGAGTCAGAGGTCTGGCCCCTGAATCGGGGAGCTGCAGCGTTCGCAGCGGCAAACACACACATACGCACACGCGGGCCATACTTCCCATCACCCACACCGCTCGCAGGAAATGCAGCTTCAGGAATGAAATGGAAAACAAATGTTCCATCAAATAGTTTGTGTAATTGTAGTGTGACGGGGTCACATCCTTGGCAAAGCTGGTGATTTTTTTCCTTCTTTCTTTTTGTTTCAAACATGGAAATGAGCTTTTAAACTTACTGTAATTGTACAGTTAAGCGGTACACGCTCCTGCAGCGAAGCAGTGTGGAGGATTTCCAGAGAGGAGATACATTATCCCCAGAAATGTTTGCGAAGACAAAAGCCTTAGTCATAAGATAAATCTAGCAACGGCTTTTTTATATGTGTGGAAACAAAAGCACTAAGATGTTTTCAATACACAAAACATTCCAGGATGTTAATCACGAAATGCTTGGAAAGATCGCCAGGGTGCGTCAAGCGCTACCTACATTCCTTTCGAGGCAAAATCATTGATAGTTAAATTGATAAGAACGACAGAATGCTAACCTCCGCCGGCTATAGTACTGTATATCATTCCTCTGTTCTATCAGTATGAAACAGATGTTTACGTAAATCTGACAGATCAAAGCAGCGCACCGAACTCGTAACGATTAAACACACTTAAGCGACTCCAGAAAAACGGAATACCTCAGCTGCTGTTCGCTTCAGCGACCTATCAGATATGATGCATTTGTAAAACTGTGACATACGACAAACATCACAAATCTGTGGTATTCCCTTGATCTATTTATCGGCCCACTTTCTCAGTTGGTAATAGCGCGGACGCTCTCTAAAATAGCGCAGAGGTTCTCTTTGATAACGCTGTGGGAGCTTTTTAATGTCGCTCTTCAGGAACGTAATATAACATTTAGGCAGTAATTAAATGAAACTAAAGCTAATTATGCCTCATTTTCGGAGGGACACAAGACGAGAGCTCTATGTACTTATGCCCAGATGTGGGGGTGAGTCAGGCATGGAGATAGGAGACCGCAGAAGCTGTTTTGCAGCCCTTTCTGTGGGCTTGCGGTGGCAGATATATCAGCTTCTGTGTGTGGTTGGCATAAAGATGTGGTATCTCCCCAGGTTTAGGATTCACGGACCATGCGATCAGAACGTGTCTCCAGAGTATGTGGGTGATTGATTTAGAACTAACATCAACATGTCGGTATGTTTGTAATCGGATTTCTCTGTGCAATATAGTCCAAAGCTATATAGGGTGAAAATTGTGTGTGTGTTGTTGCGTGATTTATCAGTTGAGCTACAGCAGACATCTTCTCTAAACATCATCTTTATATTTAGATACAGTAGATTAAATGCTCTAACACTGTTAAAGAATTGGGGGGTTAACTTGGAAAAAAGTAATCTGGCTGCCTTGAAATTTTGAGTTCATTAAACTTAAAAAATATTAGTTAACTAATGAACTTCATGCATTTTTAAGTTAAATTCCAAATTTTAAGGCAGCCAGGTTACTTTTTTTAAACAAAATTGATCGTCTGTGACAAGCTCAGATAAAAATTGTGGCTTTTAGTCCATAAGCTTGTGTAAGAGATGCAGAAAATAGAAAACTAGGCTCTGTGACTGAGTGTTACTTAAAAAAAATTGTAAAAAAAAAGAAAATCGAATCCATCCTAAATGTTTTCCAGAACTAAAGTGGAACCGTCTGAAGACATTATGTTTAATGCAACTCTACGACATAAAAGATGACAGGGAAATATTAACAGATTAATCAGTACGTCGGTCAGGCGTGTTTTTGTGCTAAAGATGATGATCAAAGGATAGGCTCTCACTTTCACATATCATCACATCTTCATCATCTTTAAAGAACCGTTGCGGTAGACTGACCTGCTCCTTTATCTCTCTACACTTCCCTTCACCGTTGCACGGAATTAGGAAAATAATGTCTGATAATGTCTCATTTTGTCTGATAGTAAGCAGAGCTGAGAGAGCGAGAGAGCGAGAGAGCGAGAGAGCGAGAGAGCGAGAGAGCGAGAGAGAGAGAGAGAGAGAGAGAGAGAGAGAGAGAGAGAGAGATAGAGAGAGAGAGAGAGAGGAGAGAGACAGAGAGAGGAGTGAGAGAGAGACAGAGAGAGTGAAGAGAGACAGAGAGAGTGAGAGAGTGAAGTTAGAGAGAGAGAGAGAGAGAGCTCGAGTATAGAGAGAGAGAGTAGAGAAGAGAGAGAGAGGAGAGAGAGAGACTCTCCGCCTCTCTCTCTCTTCTCTCTCTCTCTCTCTCTCTCTCTCTCTCTCTCTCTCTATCAGAGAGTTTTTCTCCAGAGTCCCTTGTTCTCAAGTGACCACTGTGCAGAGAAGCTTCTTGTCAGCTGGTTAGCAAGATGTACTTCTGCCTTCTCCGGGTGAGAGTATTTCACTTGTTTTTCAGTATCATTGGCGTCTATCTCTCTCTCCCTGTGTCTCCCCCCCCTCTCTCTCTCTGTTTGTCTCTTATCGTTCTATCTCTCTGTCTCGCCCTCAGTTTCTGTGTTTTAATTGTTAAACGTGACCTATTTGTATTCTACAAATCATAGATCTGCGTCAAGGAAAGTTAATGTTCTATGCTGTATAAAATATTTAAAAAGAAAGGAGCATTCTGCATTTATTTAATAGAATTTTATTTAATAGAATATTAATTTGTATATTTTATTAATTTAAATTTTTTATTTAATAGAATACTTTGTGCTAAAGACAATAAGTTCAATACACATTATTTGCATGTCCATATACATAACATTTTACTTTTTTATTAAGAACATTAGTAACCAAAAAACATTGAAACCTTTATTTTATGGACTCAAAACAACAGATGTTTCTCAAAATATCTTATTTTGTGTTCCACAGAGAAGTCATATATAGGTTTTGAATGACATAAGGGTGAATAAATGACTCAGAATTTTTATTTTTGGGTCAGCTATCTCTAAGTTTGTTTGTTTTTTACATTACGTCTGCATACATTCATAATGTCAGGTGGCGAAAACAGAAAGAAACTGTGTAAACAAAGCCATCTGCTTCCTCTTTACCTGACACCAGGTGTGAGTCACATCTCTGTTGATGTATGGACAACAGCAAATAAAGTTCATGACTTTATGCAAATAGAAATTGTCAGTATGACGCAAGCGTTTTGCAATTTGTTTGCTAATCCTGTCAGGCCTGTATCTTCTGCCAGAGCCAGTGTCCGATGTATAAGTCAAGGAGAACTGGCTACAGTTATGTTCCTCTTCACAGCATTATAAATGTATGTGTTAGGAGGCCCTTAATGGCTGCTAATCCAATTTCTGCCACTGAAATCAAATCTCGCTGGCGCCAGCGGTCCTCTCTTTCACTGGCAAATAATGATGTGCTTTTGGTGTCTTTATAAAAACAATGGACTATCAAAACGGCAGCTTCGTCGTCTCACGAAGCCTCGTACTTGGTTTTCTATTATCTGTTTTAACTTATTCTTTTATTATGGCTCTCTTTTTAAGGTGGGGGATATTAAGGAGCAGCAGAGAAGGCAATTATTAACTGTTGATCCTGTGAAAGATGAGAAGGTTCTAAACAGAAGAAGAACCTTCACAGAGAGGCTCATTTACCGCTCGCCCGTAATGCTTTCCCGAGGTCAGCCATTGATTTCTTCAAACCGCATACTGTGCTGATACGATTAGGCCTTTCGATTCCTGAACTACTTGAGTCATGCAGATAAAGTCACTTTGGGTTGGATTTAAGGATAGACGGAGGTCTTTTCATTTGGTCACAGCCTCTTGGATAGCAGGTTATTGCCGGGCCTTGGCGGATAGACATGCTGGTTATAAAAGAAAACTGCAAAATGTTGAGAGTAAGTTTACATTCAGTATGGTTCAGAATAAAAGTCAGAGCAACCCATTTTTAACTTGCGCTATTCATCTTGATTAATCTCAAATCCATCAAACAGTCCCCTAAAAACAGTAACATTTATAAAAATGCCGGTGGTATCATTTGTTATTTTGACGGCACGTCATAAGAGAAACCGAACACTGCGCGAGGGTGAGAGCCAGATAGAAGAGAGATGCATTGAAAGAAACAAGTAATTCATCAAAAATGGTGTGCCGAAGGAATTTGTGGTTGATCTGGGTAACTTCCACCCAGCAGTGCACATTGGGGTTCATCTCACATTGCCAGGTGTTCTGGCAGATTATATCCCCGCGTGTTGCAGAAGCAATGAGAGAAGCCATTTCTCCACAAGAAGTCTGAATGTGGAAATCGTGCAGACGTACAAAATGTGTTTCAACTTACACCTGTGTTCTCTTTGCTCTCCTTTCTCCCCTTGACACTTGCAAACCCAGGGGAAATCTCTCTCTTTTGTTGCCAAGGAGTGGTAATCAATTTTCCGTGCAGATATCGTCCGTTTGAGGACCGTAAGAGCGCACACAAACGTCCTGTTTTTCATTAGCGCTAACTTGTTTGTTTGTTTGATGCTGAACATCATGTAAAACGAGTGTCTCTTGGCAGATGCTCGCTGTATCTACAAAAGGAAGGCAATCAGTTTAGGAAAGACTTTTAATTCCACCAAAAAGAAAAGGAAATGAAGCAATGTTTAGAGTTAAAACGGCATTCTGGTTTTATATGTTTGACATATACAGCGTGTTTACTTTCCGTGTTTCCAATCACAGAGCCTTAAAACCATATTATTTTGGGTGTCTTTTGTTTTCTCCTTTTAAATTCTGCTGGAAAGAATGCAAACTGCACGACTTGTTTCGAAACGCAACGCTTGTCTTGACCGTTCTCTGTGACCCCTGCTAATTGGAGTTGGCAATTAATTGTAAATATTAGATCAAAATTACAAACGTAGGCTTATTCAAACATCTCATGCATGCCAGAAGCTCAGGTTGAGACGCATTAAACAGTTGAAGACATCTTGACATGATTTTCCAATTTAGTCATTGTTTTGACCTGCTGAGAAAGGGTTTCCGTTAGGATTGGTTGCCCTCTAGCTGTCAGATATGAAATATTATGAAACTTCACTTTCTTCAAACTTTACAACTGCATCGTGATTTAAACTGATCAGGTGTGCACTCATATTACTAATACTTTTCCAAAACCGAAGAACGTGGAAATGATAAACTGATGTTTGGAAGCACTTTAGTATGACCCTTTGAAGAAAAAAAAACATAGTGTCAAGAAAGTGTCTTTTAACGTCTGTTTGACTGATAATTTGGGATGATTAGATCAGCATGCTTCATCTGAATATGTGGTCAATAGAGGCATAACCTCAAGTGTAATCTCTCATAGTTAATCACACTGTTCTCTATACTATAAACAAAGTTTAATGAGACAGGATATTGTTCTAATGGTTGGGAAAGAACATATGTGTTCTGGCCTGCTGTATGGGTCTTTTAATATAGAAGTCTGTTCTTTAATGCCATCAAAATCCGTCTCCCAAACTGATTGCATTGGAGACACACGGCAACTCAGTTTCGATTGAAAACGGCCTTTTAAAATGAAAAACGAAAAGAAATTGCCTGTGGTCATTTCGTGCCTGTATAAATCCATTACAGCTCACTTGAAACTATTGAAAGTGACATGTATCATTCAACGGTTTTGTTGTTGCTGTCGTTTTTAAGTTGTATGCACGGAGATTTGGTTCAGTTAAACCGGGCAGCTGGCAAAATTAAATTGGATTTTCCACACGCACACGCTGTAATACGCAATCATGTAAAGGCGGCATTTTCACGCCGTGCCGGATCGCGGGACTACGAGAAATCGTTCCCAAAAATAGCATGATCGTATTAATTGCAGGAAATAGCCAGTGGAAGATTAAGTGAAATTGTTACATTATTTTTGTGCCACCAAAAGAGAGCAAAAGCAGCCGTGCTCGTTTTCTCAGGGTTGTTTCCACTTAACAAAATCATTTTCTAAGAATTCACATGGTGCAGTTGGGAATGGCAATCGGGCAGCTGTAAGAGAGCCAAGAGCTGTGTGTGTGTGTGTGAGAGGCCCGAGATAAAGTCACCACACATTATGTTGTCTTGCCTCATTTTGTGGTGCTAAATGGCCTGAACAAGTACAATAATAAGACTGCGCCAGGCCTTGAAATACAACTATAGAGCGATCGTTTTCTGTAACCTGTATGTGAACCATAGCATAGCTAACAGAGAATGTGTGCCAGATCGGGCTCCAGATACCACCCAGCATCCGCGCTTAACTCATTTTTCCCCGCTGACAAATTTTCTGTGCCTCTTAGTCACACTGGCAACCATCACACAAGCACACCTCCTTATCTTATTTGCTACTGTTGGATCGAACAAACCCCCCTCGGTTGTGTGTGATATGTCACACAGGCTTCTACGAGCCGTGCTATCCCAGAATGCTTTGCCTGGTGTGTGACACCTGGCTTGCATTAATTCTGGTCCGAGAAGCCTGGTTGAGAAGGGAACGAGTGCACTTTGCTCCTCTGTTTTCTAAGCTGGTGTGCGAGCGGGGAGGCGGGTGAGGAAAGGTTCATTTGGTCTGGTGTTCTGCTCTGAGTGCCGCTGTCTTTGAATCATGAAAACATAACTCGCATGCTGCTTAACGTCTCACACGGTATGTTAATGTGCTTTTTTCTCTCTCCTGTTTTGCTACAGGGGGTTCGGGGAAGGGGCACCGAACCAAAGAGCAGAAAAAGAAGTCCAACAAGCAGAGGCTGCGCTTCCGGGCCCAGAACCAGCACAGCGACCACCTGGCCTCTGTTCGGGCTGCCCAGTAAAAGACTTTTCGATGGAACAAAGACCAGAAAGCTGCTAACCCCTGCTCCACACACACACACACACACACACACACACACACACACACACACACCTCCAAACAGGATTATTCACACTCACGTGGACACGCTCCACTCGCACTGTCTCCCACCTCCTGCTGCATCCCGCGCCAGTGAAACGTCCCTCGAACCCGTGACCCCACTGTGACATCATGGAAGACTATAGCAGCTGTTCATATGGCTCATATCTCGTCCCATTTGAGGAAGAAGTGAGAGAACGGGCGTGGAGACCAGACGTACAGAACGGAGGCGAAATGGAAAGAAAGAAAAGACGAAGAAGAGATTGGAGAGCTTATAAAGAGGATCGTCAAACGTGATTGACTGATACGAAAAAGCGAGAAAGACTTTTCTGTATTTATGTACACTAAGTACACCATCCCCTGCTAATCAAGGCAGAGTGTGTCAAGTATTGCCTTTTTGTCAAATAGGTACTTTGTCTTTGATAGCAATGTTACGGACACGAAACCATGCATAGTTGCAAAATTATTATTCTCCGCACAAAACGTTTACGTCCAGACGCTTTATGCTTTAACTGTATATTGTGGGTAAGAATCTTAGTTGTTCAACTATAGCATGGCCACAAACTCATGTGTACATAGATGGTGAGTTTATCTAATAATGGTAACATTGATGATAAATAAAAAAAAAGCATTACTGTATTTTCAGTATTGACACATTCAGCGTTTAAATGTGTAAGAAAAGGTTATAATACCAGCTACAGTTAAATAAAGAACAAAAAAGCTAAATAAAAAGCATAGCCTTCACATAGATATTACATTTATATGGTATATAATTGATTTATTTATTGATTCATTTTTTATTATTGTTATTTTTATGTTTGGTGAAAATTATGTCTCTGTACCTGATACTCCTCAAAGCTGAAGTATACTTTGAACCACTTATAACAATACAAATATCTCCAACAGTGAAAACTGATCGTGTCTGATTTGCTGGTAAATGTTTCTTTCATTGTGTAAACTTGGTTTAGCATCTTGTACTTTGTTGATTTCACGACTTGCAACAGCTAAACTATATCGGCAACTGATTGATAATGTGTATATTGTGTGCTATTAAAACGCAGTTCATGTTGCAGTTCGTGCCATTGTATATTTTCGGAACTTCGTCAACCTCCCGTCCAGTTGAACAGACTCGAGTCCCAAAGCACTAACATTTGTCATTTCACAGCATACCAAAAGACATGCCCAATTGGCAGCAAAGAATAGGGCTCTTATTGGTCAAATGTGACATCATTCAGAGCGGACCATAAGTCTTTCTGACAGATGAAGCGGTTTCATTGTATTCACAGATACTGAAATCGTTTTACACAGAATTTTTCATATAGCTATTAGGCGCCGGAAACAAAATGACAGTTTTTTACAACCGCTCTGCCAAAACGGTATAAATCGAGTCATAGTTAATTAACCTTGAGCTGTGCGCTGTGTAATCTGCCAAATAGATTAGATTCATCATGTATGTCAGATGGCAACTTTACAGCTTCTGGTTCACCTGTAAAGCCACATTTTCACAGTAGTACAAAAGGCAGAAAAAGCAACAGAAAAATATTATGTACACACAATGCTGGGTTATGTTCAACCCAGTGTTTGGTCAAAAGGGACAAACCCAACCGTTGGGTTGTAAATTTACCTGTGCTGGGTTGTTTTAACCCATCGCTACATCGCATGTAAACCATTGTCTAAGTTCAGTTAACCCAACATCTTCATCTCTTTTGACTCTCTGCTGAATTATTTTGAACACTTACAATTTTGTTTTTTCAGTCTATAATAAAATAATAATAAAATCATGTGACAACTGCAAACAAATGATATCTAGTAGTTGGTAGTTGGTTTTGATCATTTTATAGACGGTTTCAAAGCAACAACATAACAAACGACATAAACAACTTAACTTAACTTCCGGTACACATCCTCCAGATAACAAGCTAAATAACTAACTAATGTAAGTAAATGACATTAGCTAGCAAGTTAAAAGTATGTCTAGCCAGTATCATTTTGGGTTGCCAGTACAAGAACCATTACGACCCATTTAACAAATAGTTTTTAAATAAAATGTATATACACAATAAAATTCAACAAATTGTTTATTTAATACAATTATTATACAATAAAATATTATTATAAATTCATATTAATATAAATTAATAAAATAGAAATAGTTATATTATTAGCAACTAGCCAGACCGATCAACAAACACAGACTTTTTAGCAATACATTTCTTTTAAAGTGTGCTTTTCAAAATAATTAAATTAAAGTCAAATAAAATAAAATAAATGCCATTTCTTTTGAGATCCTGTAGGACATTTATAAATCAGTGATTTTGAGCCACTGCATTTAGTCAAAGGGCACTGGATTATGGTTCACATATTACAGACATTAGACATTGCTGCAGATGTCAGAGGAAATCTTTTATCCTCCTATTTATATTACCATACACTTAAAACAGCTAATGCTATGTGAGGGGAAAAATGGTATCTGCTCTTTTAGAACGGCATAATTGTAGCCCATCTTTTAAAGCAGTTGTGAGGTCCATAAACTTTGCATGTACTGTGAATGTATATGTAAACTTACCAACTGTGTTAAAACTCCCATCTGCTGTGGGTTACAAGTTAATGAACTGCTCGCACATGTCATCTCAGGGGCCACACCATCACCAACCCAAACTGGAAACTGAAAAGCACAAAAGGAGCATACTGAAGTGGATTCATTAAAGGGAAGACCACCAAGCGCAATAAAACATTGCATCATTTTTGCAGCTATAAAGTCTGCTGGTGTACAGAATTACAGCATGAATTTATTATAACTTCTAATAGTAAGATAGGCCAGGACATACTGGCGTACACGTTAGCGTCAGTTATGGTATCCAATGTCTGTCCACACATCAGAAGTTTGTGTTGCCCATTTCCTCTTCCCATCTTGCAATTCTCTTTTCATCATAAAACCACTTCTGTAAACTATGTGGCGGCTTAAAGGCAAAGCATCATGCTGTGGATGTCTGTATTTTCCTTGTGTGTGTGGTATGAGGTTCTGGTTTAGTCGAGTCTATGGCTTCCTTTTAATCTGACAGAGTGCATTTTCATTAGCTCCACTTGGTTCTATTATTATGGTATACTTCAAAGAGTGAAAAAGTGGAACCACAAACAGGAAATGCTGGTCCTCGTTCCTATGCCGGCATATTGCTCTCTCATCGTCCTGTCATGTATAGACCGTTTGCTGCCTGAATGACACGTTTGTTCTGAAGCAGATGCCGGAGATTGAGGTTATGACATCGCTGGATTAATAACTTTGCCTGATACAATAAATGTAAAAATAATTTGCTGTTTTCAATAACTGCGTAATGGGGCATTGGTTGCCCACCGAGGCAAAGGAAATCTGGGATCATTAGCCTCTCATTGAAAATGACTTTTTTTGGCGAGAGGCGCTGTTTGGATGTATGTGCTTCAAAGTTACAGGCCAAACTTGTCTGGTGTGGAGTACAACTTTTCCATATGTCAACATGCTAAATTATTGAGAGAACAAAAATGCATTTTTACACAGACTTTCTTACAGAAGTGCCAGTCATTTTGTGAAATTTGTGCTCATACTGACAAACTTTTCCACATACATTTAAATCCAACAATGTAAGTAAATTGTGTGACTTTCCTTGAGCTGGTGAGAAACTTATTTCAAAAAGCAATGACACAGTTATGGTCAGATGAACTTGGATAATCATGTATTAAAGGCATAGTTCACCCCAAAATAGGAATTCTGTCATCCTTTACTCACCTTTTTGTCATTTCAAACTTGTATGGCTTTGTTTCTTCAGCAGAACACAAAAGAAGACATGAAGAATGTTGATAACAGAAAACCACAACCAACATTCTTCAAAATATTTTCTTTTGTGTTCTACAAAAGAAAGTCATACGGGTTTAAAATGACAAGAGGGTGAATAAATGACAGAATTTTCATTTTGGGGTAAACAATTCCCTTAGATATTTTAATGTTATTAGAAAAAAATATATGGAGAGATTGCATGTTTTATTTATATAGTGATGGGGTGAGTGAAGACAGACACAGTGGGTGTGGATTCAGGAACTGAAGAAGCGATTATTATACATAAATGGTCAAAATTGATATTAAAGTAGAAAGTAGAATTACGTAGAATAGAATACATAGAATTTTTATGAGATGCTATATAGTAATGAATGACTTGATCTATCACCTGTTAGGAAACACAGTACATTACCAAATCTATCAAGTGGTTTTACTGTAACTCTATCTGCATACAGTACATCCATATTCTGTCATTGTGGTCTATTAATGCATTGCAGGGATTTATCACAATTTCAAAAATGTGCTATTATTTATATTTTACCCACCTTCTTAATGTTCAGTTTCAACCAAGAGACTGTAATATAATAGTTATGACCTAGTTTTTGAGCCTGGCCATCTTGGTTACATTATGGCAGGTGCATTAGTGGTTTTCTGTATTATTCCAATTGGAAAGAAATTCTTGGCAATAGCCAGCATAGGGATTCAGGTAGGTGTCTGTTCTGCCCTTGATCTTTATTTTGAACATCTTTCCTCTCGCCATGATCAGTTTACTTGTTAGTGACCTCTGCAGTACCCAACTGGACCACGCACAAAGTCCTTTATTTCATTTTAATCAGACAACCACACAACTTCCCTTGAGGTCTCGTAATCACACGAGGGGTCAAAGCGTCAAGTCAACCACACCATCACCACCTTCCTCTAGACTCCAGTTCAGGTCTTACTAGAAGGATCTTTAACATATGTTCTTTATCAGCACTGCCGAGTACAGTTACGTATATTTAAAAGACATTAGCTAGAGCTCTGAGCTCCCTTTATGGGCAGACAGCGGTATGTGGAGACAAAAGTCACTTTTGGCCAAGCTTCCATGCCTGTTGCTGCGGACGAAATTAACCTCCAACATGATTGAACATTCGCTTTTCTGTTTGGCAACAGCTCTCCATTTATTGAATTTTATAGGGGTCTAGTAGCCACATTAGCTAGCGGTTTCAAGGGAGGATTAATACGAAACACTCCTTATTAAACCATAATAGTGCAACTGTTGCATATAGAATTACTAGCGAGGACCCAGAAGGGTGATATTGATCCCATGGCTAACACAAATAACTTTAATGAGTGAGCGACATCGTTTCGCTGTGGGGAGAGAGAGGCAACTATAAGGCAACTATAAACTTGAATATTTATCTAATATGTGAGATCTTTAGAGTGGCAGTTCTAAACCAAATAACTTTAAAAAACATTATTAAACAAAACAAGCACAAAAGTGTCACACACCCAGAGTTTAAAAATAAGCAGGTCTTATTAGTTGTACTATTGACCAGTTTGTTGTGAACAATGGGTGTGAATCTAGACACACTGTGTTGCAGTCTACTCTCTTTTCTGCCTCTGCCAGACCACTCTGTGCTTCCTACTAAATGGTGCATGGAATCATTTCTCCATGTTATGCACATTTTAATGCCACAATTGTGTTATTTCTACATTATTCTGTTTTTATAGTTATCTAAATCAGTTGTGCTTTTGACTCTTGTTGATATTAAGCATGATTTAAGCATGTTAAATAAATAATAATATGTAAACTATTGCTTTAAATGCATGTGCAGTACACTGTTCTGATTTAACCATGAATAGAATAGCATTTTTAGTATTCTTACCTCATATATTTTTAGTTTGGCCACCTGAGGTTGACGATTCTGAAGGTTAAGCACCTCCTTTCACTTGATAAAGAAAAAACATTACTTTATTACTTCAGTCTCTGGGTCTATTTTTTCTGTAATCTGTTCGTGAAGAATGCAAAAAGTGTCTCATCAATGACAATTGGAGGACAGAGGTGAAAATTGGCAAGCTAAAGAAACCATTTAAGTTATAACTTTAAGTCCAGCTCATGATTAGCAGCTCAATTTAATATCCGCATATATAGCTGGAATAAAAATTTGCAAAGCAGATTCTACTAATAAGATTCACCATGAAACAAAATGCAGCTGCTTGTGTCTTATAGACTGCTTCAGTTGCCAAAATAGGAAGTTAATGTGTAACTTAACTTTAATAACGGTTGAGTAGTTTTAATTTAATTTAATACAATTAATATACTTTTAAAAAAGTTTTATATATTTTTGAGTTTTGTGGTTATCAGTGTTAAGAAAAGCGTTGCCTTTTGTTAGGTAATGGGCGGTTACATTTTAACATGTGAATTTTTGTTACGATCTGTTAATGTTTTATCTTCTTGTTTAAGAGAAATTTAAATTTTATGTTACACGAACTCAAAATATTTATGTTGAGAATGTGAAATGAATATATGAAACTTTAACATATAAAAATCATGTTTGTTTAACAAACATAAATTGAAAAAATTGAACATAGATACATTATGTTGAGTAAACATAACTTTGTTATGTGCAACCGATGTACATATTTTTTTATGTTAATCCAACAGATTTTTTATAACTGTATTTAATTCATCATTGTGCTATTTACGTGTTTTATTAAAATTAGTTTTGACCAGTTTTCATCTCTGTATTAACATTCATTACACTCGTCTTAAGCAACGACAGGCAGTTTATCTGACTGTACACTAAATACATGTTATCATGACGTCTAAATTAATGGCTAGTGTTCTGTTCAGGCCTTTAATTCGAGACATTTTTACTGCGGTATGTGTTTAGCCTTTAACCTTTTAACAGAATGTTTCTATGCATTGAGCATCCTCCCATGTATCTTCTGCGTGTTTGCCTGTGTGTGTCTGTGTCTAGTAAAGTGAACTTTTGTTTTATAAAAAAACATAAAAACAAACCACAATTATGCTCTAGGTTGTTGCTATGGTGTTATTGATTATAGCATGTTGCAAAGCAATTGCTAGGATGTTCTGGGTAGTTGCTAGGGTTCGGATACATGGTTGATGTTCAGGGTGGTTGAAAGTAAGTTCATTCTTTAATATTTGTGTAGTTGGCAAATATACCGTATGGTCTTAAAACGAACAATAAAGATAAATCTCTCTTATGCTATTTTATATCATAAATATAAATATTAATAATATAAAATATTCTTTACGGTTTATATGTCAACAACCCCTTTACAAATATCGCTGGCTGTATTTATTGTGATATATAAAATAAACAGCTTGGTCTCGTCCCCTGCTATCTCTTAGCAGTTTGAGCTGGTATTGAAAGAGCGGGTATGAGTCTAGGCACAAGGCATGGCATGAAGCCGAGATCCACCGTGCTGCTTAAAGAGACTGTTTTCTGGGGATGGCCCACCGCTTGGGGGCCTCCCCGTCTGACAGACCGGCTACAAGGCACCAGTCTCCGCAGGGGAGACTTAAGCTCCAATCAAAACAGGATTATATAGAGCAAAGTTTAAAAGAGAGCAGTGCCCACACACAAAGACAGTTGCACTGAGGCAGATAACATGGTGGGCACAGCTTTCCCTCACAACACACAAAACCCGATTCAGAAAACACTGCAATAAGTTAAAGCTACAGAAAACCAGTCTGAAAGTGGGCTCTGTCAGGTCAAAGCTAATTTACAGCCATTATACAAAATTTGCGTGCATTCGTTCGTAATGTTATTTCTCATAAAGTATATACCCTAAGCTTAGCACAACACAGGCCAAGAAACACAATGCAAAATTTCCTGTGCCAATAAGGGTTGTAAAGCAAAGGTCCACTGAGGCTCAGGTAAAGCTAATTTTGTTAGTTTAACCAAAAAAGCGCCAAAGTTTCTTCCCAGTGGTGCGGCGCTAAATAAAACAACTTTGTGACAGAACATGGGAACTCCGCCAACGCATCTGCAACACAGGAAGAAAATTCAATGGGAGCCTGCCGTAATTAGACTAATAAATGTTTTACCATGGATGTATTGGAAACAAAGCAGGGCTTATTGCAGCGTGCATGGCTTTCATTGAGAAACCTTGTCAGCAAATGATGTAGTCTACTGACTCTAAGTCAGAGGGCGTTCTTAGTATAGCAATGAAACGATTAAACGGGAGCTTGAACCCTAAAAAAGAAAAAGATGTTTTGTACTACGAAGCAAGGAGCGGAGAGGCAGCTTTTTTGTTTTACAATCGACGGATGTTAGACAATTTGTATGAGGATTTTGTTTAATTCAAACGCTCTTTTATGAGACCATAAAAACAGATTCAGGTTATGAGACGCCGAGCCAATGTCATTGGTTATGCATATAGAAGTGACAACGTCATTGGGAATGTGTGAAACATTAACATGTGTTCATGTGTTTGTAACTTTTATTAAAAACAGGGGCATGTTACAGTAAACTGGCAGAGAATGTGCTATGATTGCTTGCTGGTTAAGCTTCAGTTATACGGTAAGACTTAACCGGCCTTTTTTAATGGCACAGAGCTGCCATATCGCATTCCCCCAACCTTTATTAAAGATGTGGTTACTCAAAGCGTGTTCAGGGAATAAAAGAGTTAAGAGGGTGGGTCAGGAATTCATACACCACTGGTTGCTTACAGACCAAATCATTGCCACATGAATGATGCTTACTCGAGAGAATTACACAGGTAGGCTGAGGTTTAGTTGTGCCCACTAAGGGCAAGTCAAACGGCTGATTAAATAAAAAACCTAGACAGGTAACCCGATGTTTGCATTAGCCGGGCTCGCTCACGTACAGTGCATGTGGGCATATGCGTCCATGTGTATATATCCAGCCTCCTACGGTAGCTTACATTGCTCTGTAATTTGCACAGACTGTGTCCTGTGCTGGTTAATTAATCCTGACGACCGAACCAAAAACGACCACCTTGGTCTTCTGCTGGTGATTTTGATTGGGACGGGTATATTTAGCTGTCTGGTGTGCCCCTCTGAGGTGGTTGCTGTGGAAGTCACTTTAGCCTGCTGGGTTAGTGACTATTAGAGCTATAAAAATGTTTGTGAAGTGAAAATGCCCTTACAGTGCTTCACGTCAGCCCCAAAAGGCCTCTTCAGTTAAATAAGCCGTAATAAGAGACAAATGGGCCGATTTTGGCCCATTAAAGACATGTGTAAGCTAAGATAAAAATAAAATTGATAGTATGTTGCTTTATGTGATTTTTCTTACATTTCCTCCTATTTTACAGGAGAAATTAATAAAAACAAATTCTCATGACTGATGCGAAGAATTTTTAAAAACCTCTACTAAAACCCTAAATGTGCAACTTGTCTTGTATTGCTTACTTTGTGAGTATATATGAGAATAAAAATATGCTGTTGTAAGTTTAAGTAAAATCCAGTGAAATACTTTCTAGGGAAAAACATTTCATTTTAAAGGGTTTCCTTTTAATAACCTAGCAACCACATCCAAGCAAAGCCCTAGCAACCAGATAGCAACATGTAGAACTTAGAACTCTGGCAACACTCTGAAAATGTAAAAAAACACTTTATTACAAGACTTTGTGACATTTAACTTGAAAAGTAAACTAGTCTCAGCCTCACTTTCCTGGACACACTTTAGCAAGTTATGATTGGTTAAATTCCACAGGATTTCCATGAGACGTGCGTGTACCAATCAAAAAAGTAAACTGTTGTGTTTACATCGGTTGCAATAAGAATGTCACAATCGACTTAACGTTAAATTAAAAGTATGCGAGGTTTACGGCATGAACTCATGAACATGTTTTTTGACACGTTCGTAAATGTACAAAACGCAACGTTTCTTTACCTGTCATATGGCCTCTTGGGCAGACCTTTGCCAATGAAAACGGCAAACGTTTCAAGATCAGTATAGACACGAGACTAACTATTACCAATCTATAACTAGCTAACTCAATTATGTTTTGGAATGCAAACTGTCTGTCTAACAGATTTGACAGTCATCAGCAGGCAATACATTAACTTCTATTAATGGAACATTTGCAGTGGAAGTCACAGGAGGAGTTTTAGAGACCAAAATGAATTTAACACAGCAATTCATCGTCTTTTTTCTTCAAAACCCCCATAGCTCCTCTTGCGAGCAGCTGGAATGAGACTTGTTGGAAAATAATAAAATTGTGCACATTTTATTCATCCTGCTTTAAACACAGTTTTTATAATGCAACATGGCACCTATTACACATTGAGCATCTAATATATTTTCTCAGCTGGAATACTGGCCTAACAGTTTGGGCTTTGCTGAGGTGTCGAATCTCAGAAACAGAGTGCAATGTGAAAACTGAACTATTGCAACATTGGCTTGGGACAGAGAATCTGTATCTCACCACAAGAGGGGGTCTCTGGGGGAATACAGCATCTATAGGGGAAATAAATAGTCCTGCCAATGATACATGCAGAAAACCTAGACATCTTTCTTTAATGCTGGGGTAAAGTATGTCTGGACAGACTATTTCATCTCTTGGTTAGTGGAAACTCGACAGTCCGTGGTCCCTCCAAAGCAGAGCTACAGCTGTCAAATCAACCTGTCAGGAATTACTGAGCAACTGCCAGAGATGAAACTTGCCAGATAATACAAAGCTGCAGATGAAACTTGCTATCCAAACACATTAATATTTGAAGGGTTGTTTGTGTTGTATAGTGTGCGGTGTTTAAACTGAGCACCTTATCCTAATGAATTGTGTCTAAAGGGACAGCCAATGTTAAATCTTTTTTATTTTAAAGAATGCTCTTCTTTTATATACTGACAAACAGGTGCGATAAAACATTATACAGGTAGTACATACAATATAGCTGCAGATCAAATTAAGAGATTACTCCAATTTTGCCTTTAATAACCATTTCTGCATGTATTTGCAGCAATTTCAGTCCAGTGTCTGTTGAATTTCAACAGAAACAAACCTTGGTAATAACAGAGTCACCCAACAGCAAGGTGAAAGAGAGAATGCAAAGACGCATGAAAGTTGTCTTATTTCATCATATATTTATTTTGGATCCTAAAATACATTAGTATTGTCTTGTTTAAACATGAATATAAACTTGCTTTCTCCGCCGTATTTTTGTCATTTTGACTAGTTTGTCTTGTTTCAATTATCAACAAATAAATGCAAAAGATTTTAATTTGGGAGAAATGTTGTCACCAGTTAAACATCACCAGCAAAAATAATAAAATAATTGAATGGGGTCTCCTAAAATTTTCCCAGCTGTACAAAAACTATATTTCATGTCGACTGTAACTCAGAGAGCATATTTTTTCGACAGTGCCAGTCAATATTTACTTTTTTTATGATGTTTTATGAAAGACAGACAGTAATATGGTTAAAACATAAACGATGACCAAAAAAACGTCAATGTTGCGCATTTTTTATGATGATCTTATTCCTCATTTTAAATAAAAGCTACGCTCATCAGTTTTGGTGTCTGGAAGAACCACAAGCCCCGTGTGTGGCCTTTCCTTGGCTCGTATTTTTTTGACCTTCGATAAATAAACGGACATAAGTTTGAACAAGTGAGAGATTCTCCGATTTCTCAATAAAAACACTCTAGACGCTCTAATATGCCAACTGCATACACAGCATTGTGCCCTTTGCTTTAGGAGCTGAACAAGAGTATTTACATATCATCAAACGCATTATAAAAAATAGGGACCTCAAAATCATCCTCACAGTTCTTGTTCATTTAGAGAGTGTTGCGTAACACGGTCAGGCTCTACCAAGTGCAAATTACTCAAAGTTATAGACTTTAAAGTGATCTCTTCCTTTTCTTCATTCATTGAGCTAAGAGGGGCCACGAACAGATGAACTTTGCATGTATAGAGTTTCTTATATTTAAATGTACAAGAGGACCGCATTACCATTTGTATGATTTTGATTGTAATAGGCCCTTATCAAAACCAGATGTATGTAGTAATAACAGGCAGCTGCATAACTGTGCCTCAGGGGTTTTCCTTACATTAAAAAATAAGTAAAAAGGAAAGAAGAGGGAAAACTTCCACATGCTAACATTTACACAGTGATTTCTTTTAATTGCACTCTGCTTTTTAATTTGCCTTGGAATAATGCTTTTAAAAATGTGCAGAAGGTATTTTATTGAAGTCCTGCTTAACGCTGGACCGAGTTTGCTCGCTTGCCCTGCTTTTAAAGCGCATACCTGGCAACCTGCGTTCCTTGTTTGTTTCCCAGGCTCAAACGTGTCACACTGCATGTAGAACCGGAGTTGTGTCAAATGAGTGGGTTTCCGTCAACTTTGAGCTTCAAAGGATTACTGTAAATTCCTTATGTTGGGCTGCATGGACAAGCCCCGTGAATCATGTTTGGAGCTCTGGTTGCACACTGGACTAAAGAAAGGAGGGGCTTCTCTAAGATGAAAA
The DNA here is from genome assembly GCA_026939265.1 of Oreonectes daqikongensis. Taxonomy (NCBI): domain Eukaryota; kingdom Metazoa; phylum Chordata; class Actinopteri; order Cypriniformes; family Nemacheilidae; genus Oreonectes; species Oreonectes daqikongensis. Next base: position 3,880,048 of record JAOTQM010000311.1, read on the forward strand.
GAGCATTGTATCATAACGTAAAGAGCCAAAATGTCTACATAAACCGTTTAATGGTGGTAAAGCAACACGTCTTTAGAAACTTGACATTTACAAAAAGCTTTGATGCGTATTTTGGATGACTTTTGGTACATTTCCGTACCTGGCTTGCAAACGGACTGCCACTTTTTCTTGGGCCATGACCACAATTTGCTTCATCATAATATTTATTTATCCGCGTATTAGCGACAGCTGTTGGACATATTTAATTTATTTCATCATGGTGTAGTCATTGATAAAAATGTGGGTGGTAAAAGAACGTTCCAGATTCTCTCTCTCCTCCGGCGGCCCACACAGTAAACTCAACCATTTCTTGATTAAAAAATCTAAACCTGATGAGAAAAGCAACAACATAAATATTGCGGGTGCCTTTAATGGTTATGAGCTTCCATCAGCGGTTCCGGCCAGAGCCTCTGTATTTACTGCTATTAGCTCATTGGAACGAGGGATTGAGGAAAGACCCGGACCCTCGACCTGCAATGAAGTGGCTTTGCATGATGACATCTGTGAAACCGTCAACAACCGACAAAAAGGGGCTGAGGAAACGTGCGGAGGGGAGATGTGCGTGAGGAGTGGAAAACCCAAGAAAAATAAACGTTAATCTAAAGAATTATAGTGCAGGTTTAACCTGAGTGTGACCTGAGAGTCACTGCGCTACTGTATGTCATGCTCAGCCGAGTCAGCCCTGAACCTGGATTTATAGTCTCAATTTTCCATGTGAAGAAGGTTATAGTCAGTGGATGGGATGCTTTGCTGAAAAACAGCTATGCTATGTGTGCTTTTGTACAGAACACATGAAAGACAGGGTTACACATGGAGTAATATGTGACTGATGGGTTTAAATCATCGCTCAACATTATAAAATAGAGCAAATACTACTGTACATGCATAAGCATTACTCATATAATGTCTACTGAATTCAGAAAGGTTTAGTATATAACACAGATCTATTTTTACCTTTTTAAAGTTAATAATGTAACACATCGTAGAAAAAGCAAACACACACCTTTACAAGACTTACCCTGCTTGAAATAACAATAAGCCTAAACTGGTCTAAGCTGGTCTCCAAGCCAGCTCGAGGTCTGGTGTGCTGCTTCAGCGGGGCTGGCCCATGCAAAAGTTGATGGTGGTGGTGGTTTCCACACTACTGCTATGCAGCGTTTTCCCCATGTGGTTATTCGCTCGTTTGGGAAAGTTGCTTCTGGGTAAAACGTTCCAGAATGTGGCCCGGTCCCATTTTCAATGGCTGCCTATACGGTTAAACAGGCAAGGGACATTGTAAATATAATCATATAGAGAAAAAACATATTACAATAAGGTGATATTTCAGTAAATGTATTAGCTAATATTAGATAATGAACAATTGAGTTTTTTCCTGTAGCTCAGTGGCATTGCGCTAGCAACGCCAAGGTCATGGGTTCGATCCCAGGGATTGCACATACTCAGAAACAAATGTATAATGTATAATGCAATGTAAGACGCTTTGGATAAAAGCACCTGCAAAATACAAAAAACACCTTTCTTCAAAAAATAAATAGTTTTTGTAAGTGTGGTGTTTCCTAACTTTTACATTTTTTTGTGAAATTATTATTACTTTATTAGTAGTATTATTAGTACAAATGATTAGTAGTATTTTGAGTTCTGCATGGCATGAATGGCACAGATTGTAGTTTAATGTGGCCATATCTCATCACTACAAACAGAAAGCAACCCATCAAGTTTTGAGCATTTCATTCTAATCAAACTGAACAGACACCGCCATCTTGTGGAGAAGATCTACCACTTCAAATGAGTGAACAATCAGATTTAAATTGCTTTGTTGTGGTACACATTAGCTTTACATTGTCACAACGGATTTGTACATATAAATGGTAGCATTACAATACACATGAACACACAAATATACGCAAATAAACAACTTCAAGATCAAAAATTAGTAGGCTACCTCACCTCACTGACGTCTTCTTTAGCAACAGACATTTAAACAGCAACGTTTAAATTAAAAAAGTAAATTAATTATATAGATTTAGATATGCTATGGCTTTAGATAACGTGGGATGGAGGTCTTTAAAACAGTTTACGATTTTTTTTAATGCTAACTGGGTATTTACGTAGGCTATCGTTCAAGGTTCCTCAGGCTGGTTTTGCGCATGCGCTACAAAATAATCAACACATGGGCTGGCAACCAATTAAAGGGGTTTAATGTGTTTTTAATCTATTTATTATTATTTTGGTACAACCGCAAAGTACAAAAGTTTTGGGACACCACTCACTTGTGTTCATATTTCTTCCACATTTTTGAATAATATTAAGCTGATCAAAATTACGAAATAAAACAAAGGGAACTATGGGAATTGTGTTGTAATTTAAAAAAAAAATTAAAACATGTTATATTTTATTGTCTTCAGTGTAGTCACCTTTCGACTAGAATTTGCAAAATGTAATTTTATCAAGCAGCTTCTTGAGGTCTCACCCTGAGATGCTTTTTAAACAATATTAAAAGGGAAGTTCACCCAAAAATAAAATTCTGTCATCATTTAGGCTACTTACTCTAGTTGTTCCAAACCTGTATATAGGCTTAGGCCTATATATATTTTTAGGCTGAACACAGGGAAAGATATTTGGACAAAATAAACAAACAGTTTTTAGTTTCCATTGACTACCATAGTGGTAGGGGAGGGTTATTCTGTTAAACACAAAATAATATATTTTGAAGAATGTAGGACATGAAAAAAATGGGGTACTTTTGAATACCATTGTAAATGTTTCTACTATGGTAGTCAATAGCAACCAAAATCTTTTTGGTTACAAGCATTTTTCCAAATATCTTTCCCTGTGTTCAGCCAAACAAAAAACAATTAGAGAGTAAGTAAATGATGACAAAATGTTTATTTTTGAATGATCTATTATGTGCACTTATTGGCTGTTATTCAGTCAAAGTTATCAATAAAAAAAAACACTTTTTATTAAATAAGATTTTAGTTTTTTCATGAATAAACATGTAGGCTATGTTTGGGAAATTATATTTGTGTCTAGATATTTAAGCAAACACCTCAGATTTTTATAATAATGAGAAATGTTCCGCTCAAGTGTCCCTAAACTTCTGACTGCATGTCTAGGTACATTTGATTGTGAATTTGGGTTGAATTTATCCACACCTACAGAAAATGTAATTGAGTAACCAGGAGCTGTGGTCCATGCGATGAATAGCCATTATAGTATTGAGCCATTATAAAATCTAGCTTTACTGTAGCTCAGTGGTTAGCGCATGGCGCTAGCAACGCCAAGGCCGTGGGTTTGATCCCAGGTATTGCACATAGACTCAGAAACAAATGTATAGTGCAATGTCAGTCGCTTTCAATCAAAGTGTGTGCCAAATGCGTATATGTATACTGTAGTTGTTTGGCTTCACCTCTAAAAAAACACTTTGCATTTCTGTTAGTAATTCTGTGTTCCATCATGTCTCATACCCTCTCCTTCACATCTGTGTTGGACTGGATAAGAGTTGCATTTTTAATCCAACACATACTTAATAATATCAGCCGAGCCATTTGATATCATAACTATGACGGTGTGGCGAATGACTGGCATTGAGTCAAGATACATGATGAAATCCAATAAGTGACTTACTGACAACAACAGATCGAGGTTTATGTAAATCATAAGGATTTTATTGTTTATTCTGCCAGGTTTCCATTGGAACATAAAGTAAAACGTGGTTTGGTTTGTATGATTGCTTTATGGAAGTTCAAAAATGAAACACTTTCTAAAAAAAGTTCTGAGTGTTTGAGGTGAAAGTCAGTTCTTACGTTTTGGGTCACTGGTTGTGTCATAAATGCTTATTTTTCTCTCTCTCTCTCTCTCGCTTTAAACACGCTTACTACATTGATGTGAGTCTGCAGTATAATCCATTACAAGCATCAATAACATTCATGAGTTTAGTCTGCAGTATAATCTATATTCTATTATAACAATATTCTTGACAAGTTTTGACAGGTCCAGTGGTTGCAAGCATGCGCAAAATGGACGGGCAAAAATGATTGTACAGATTAATTGAAACTAAAATCTGAGAAGAGTTTGTCTGAAATGGTTAAAAACTAAATGAAAACAGTGAGTTTGTTGATATGTCTGCCACTTGATGGCGCCAAAGCGTCTTGATCGCCGTTTCTATTATTTTTTTGTTTACACATTGTCCCAATTTTGTGTTGATTGATCTGGTTCTGAGTCAACTTAGTTCTACACATTCCACTCAAACATGACATATTTCAATGAAGCAGGCTGAATAGAAAAATAAAATCAGAGAGTCTATAATTTAGCTACCTGACAAGAAAGAGAATTCACCAAATCTTGCTGTGTAAAAATTCAGTTTTATTTCAATAGTTATTTTTCCAGTGCACACTGTGGCAAAGCAGAAATAGAAATATTTTAGTTCAACATTTAATCCCCTTCAGTTTATTTTAGCATATTTATGTTTATAAACACATTTGCTATTCACACACAAATACAGTAGCTGCACTGCACCCACAGAAAACTAAACATATTAGTTTAATCTAGAACACTACATTCATAAAATGTACTTTGTGTTTCTCCAAAAAAATCACAAAATCAATACTGCAAAGCACTGATTGACAAAGATTCAACTTGTATTTCTTCTGCGAAGCACAAAGTTGGATATTTTGTAGAATGTTGATAACCGCACAATGCTGGACCCCATTGACTTTCACTGAACACAAAATCAAAATATCTTCTTTTCTGTTCCACAAAAGAGTCATATACAGGTTTATAATCACATGCACTAATTGAATGAATAAATGTGCACTTTTGAGTAAACTATCAGAGCATGAGCAACATGCTGACAACATGCTGAGCATGACATCTTTAATACAGTAAACAATTACAAAAAAATATTTTTATGAGGTAGATTTTTTTGCTTGTTTTAAAAAAAATGAGAACTTTTTAAAACATTTTTTCAGTTGAACATATCATGTCATGATCCAGTAAAGGCAGATCCGACCCAACGCAATCTCACAGAGAAATCAAGTATTTTACAAGGTGGATAGTTTTGGCTAATTCGTATGAATTCGTTGCTTTTGCACCAGTGATGGTATAGGTTAGGTGCAGGGTTTTTTAGTTTTTTTGTACAACTCACAACGATACGAATTAGCCACCTTGTAAAATTCTCCACTATCATTGTGTTATTTTCTCTTGCTCTTTGTGGACTTCATAATGTGAAGTGATGCTAAAACCAAGTGTTTCACTCTTCACAAGGCACAAACAAGCAGATTTAGCCTTCAACCTTTCCTCCAGCAATGGTCCTTTCATGGCTAGTGCTGTCCATGGTTGGTTTCTGAGCCCAACAGTTTGGTTGACTTTAAACAGAGTTCACATGTACTGGGATTTCATACAAACACTTCAGGTAATGTCTTGCAAACCAAGTGTTTAGACTGCAAAGTGACGATCAGTTCCTTGCCTTGATGCGGCATTTTCCAGAGTGAATCTTTCGAGGACTTCTTATTGTTTTGAAACATATTCCTTAGACAAACCTGCGGTAAACATGCCTTTGGTAAATAACTTATAACTGTAACTTAACGTATATATTTGACACACATTTTTCTACTTACATAGCTTATGAACATTACTAGGAGTGCCATCACAAGTACTGTGAGGGCCACAATTGTATCATAATTGTTGAATCCCAGTTTTTCAACTCTAGCATCATCTAAAAAAAAAAATAAACATCAGATTGTAAGTCTCGTGTTGATTCCTTGTAAAGTGTTAAAGGTAGTAAGATTGGGCACTCACCATAAACGTTCAGATGGACATCGCCTTCCTGGTTCTGATGACCAAGAGGTGCAGACAGAAAGCAGCTATATATCCCACTGTCTTCTACAGTCACATTAGGCAGAAAAAGATTTGTTGAATTTTCCAAGAGCTCTATGTGTCGCATGACCCCTTTATATTTATCAACTCTGCTGTTGGTTTTAGTTAGTTTCTTCATTACAAGACCAGATAACAGCCGGGAAGACTTGTCAGACTCCTCGGAAACCTGTAGATCAGATTATTATGATGGTTATATTAGGTTAAATGACATATTTACTAATACTTTATTTATTTTTGCCCATGATCCAGTAAGATTTAATGGTTTCAATAAATTGCTGAGAGGTCATACAACATCCCACCAGAAGCCAACACATGAACCAGTAGAGACCCACACCAATACAGTTTCCATTGGAAACTTAACTTGGTTCTTACTGTTTATGCATTAGGGATGAAATCTTTTATAATGCTTACACTTTTATAATAAGATTCCAGTTGTTATTAAAAAAAAACAATAAAAATACCCTTATGTAACATTATCTTTTTCTATTAAAACCATTACAAAATTCCCTGTTTTGAAAATTATTCATGTAGGACTTTACTACCTACCAATATAATCCATTACATAGGCCTACCAGTATATCTACCATTATAGAGTATATTAATAAATATTAATAAAATTATTCCCATTATAAACATTAAAAAACAATGATTAAAAAAATATTATCACAATTTCTTTTACAATTGAATTGTGTTTTTCTATTGTTTTAACAGCATTGAACAATGAGCAACATGTTTAAACAGAACGTTTGTTAAACTTTGTGCATGTTAGTTATTATGTATTGTTCATCTGTCACATGATCAAAAGTAGTTTCCCAATGTTTGAAAAGGGTTACCAATACATTGTGACATACTATGAAATGTTACCAATACATTCAAGCAAAAAACGACTAGCTAGCCTACTTGTTAGAGAACTACATAACCAGCGTATTTGAGAACGAAAGGCACTAATATTTTCAAAATGTACAAATGTTGAACTTCACCTTGTACCACATCACTGAACGATACTGGACACCAGGCTTTGATAAAGCTTCACAGCGCAAAATGACATCTTCACCCTTCATAGAGATAATTTCATGTCTGACAGCTTCAGTCCCCGCTTCAATGAGGAAAACACACAATGTCAACAACACTGATCACGTGTCTACGGAAAACTCAACAAGAGACATCAAGGATCGAGTCTTACCTAATGTGAGCCAGGCAAGCGCGTAGTAACTCATTGTCATCATAATGTACAATTTTAAGATTACCTATAGCCTACGTCTGTACTGACTGTACTGTATCATAAAATCCTTTCTTATATAGTCTAAACTAAAGGTTGGGTTTCGCACAAATGACGCGCCCCTTTAGATGAAATCTGCGGAAGGAGAAGTTGGGGAATCCCTGTGACTTTTAGGCTGTTATTCGTTCATTTTCACTTTTATTCAAGGTGAAAACGATGGATTGGCAGATGGTGCTTAAGCTTTTAATATCTTTTTCCTTGTTTGTTCTGCAGGGTAAGATTTTTCATGCGAAATTTTCACCGCATTCGCTTAATGGCTTGAAAACAAGTTTTAATTTTGACTTTAGTTGCTGTAGCTAATAGTGCTTAAGTTCTTCACAAACGTAAAGTGCATGGAGCAATGGTGAGTTTTCTTTCTCACGAAAGTTGGCTGGTTTTTGTTTGAGGCAGTCCCCAATTCATAAAAACGTCTATTGCATGTTTTAAATATCGTTTTCTGTAGGCTAATGTAGCTACCTAATTGATGTTTATGTGTATAATAATAATATTTGTTAAGGAAATGTATATTCGAGGTTTCACTTCCGTTTTCTGTGGGAATTCCCTATTACGTAATGTCTACGACTGCGTCCAAAATCATTAACTCCGTCTTATCTGTATTGATTTGTTTACAGAAAAGAAAAGAGGCAACATTAACAACTCCAGTGCCTTAAAACGTGTGGCGGTTTCCTTTAAGATTATAGACTTTATATGCCTTTATTTTCTATAAAATAATCAAAATAATTGAAAAGTTATTTTTATTATAAAAACATTAACTTGGCTTTTGCTGACTTTCACTTAGTGTAGCATATAGTGCTAAGAAAATATGCTATTTACACTTGGCAGAGATGTTGCGGGTGGGGTTTTTGCTTTTTTTTTACTGGTTGGGGGGAAGCACGCCTCCACTTGCGGTCTTTGACCACTTGACTACTTACATGACTGATAAAAAGCAGTTTTACAATATACAAAAACTATCTCTGGAGTTTTCACCAATAAAATGTTTATTTGTATGTAATGGATTCTAAAGGTGGGATATGGTATCTGACAGATGGGAACCAATAGAACACCATTAAATACACTACAGAAAAAAGAATTATTTTATGTTATAGCTTGTTTTTTCTGACAAACAAAAACACATTACAAAAACACTGGCATACACTAAAGCGGGTGTCGCCTATAAAATAATATATTGATAAAAATGATGTCAATAACTCACTTTACCTTATTTTAGTGACCGCTGACGTTAAAGTGACATCACAGGACTACATCTGTACAGGAGATTTGAACCATGTGGAATCTCAGCATGGGATGGAGAACCCAGACTGTGATCAGTTTTGGTCTTACCAGGACCATGTGAGTATAAACTGAGCAATCGATATACATATAGAATGTGTAAATAAAATACTTTGGAGCTCAGTATTACAACCGATACTAGACTGATCACCCTAATGTTTTGTTTCCTTCAGTCCATTGGAACGTTTTTGGATTCAAAACCAGAGTGTAATATTCCATGCAAAGAGTTAACTGCAGGAAAAATCATTCTCACAGACTGTGTCAATATCACCCTTGCTGTTATATGCACTAAAGTGAGTTATCTTCTTTGCATCACAGATCATATTTTTGAAGTCACTATTAAAAAAGGCAAATTATTTGGCATGTATCGCTTTACAGGGCCATCTCGAGACCAGTTGGACTATTGAATCTCGTATACTTTTTTATGGTATGTTTTTTTTTCTCCGTAAACATTTACCGTCAAGAAACCATTTGTTCTTTAACACACAATCTGTCATTTCTTTGTAGGTCAAATGAATCCTCAGTCACTGCACAACTCTGTGAAAAGAGCCCGCATTGGTAATACAGCTTGAATATATTACAACCAATGTTAGAATTTAGTATTTTTGGTTTGAGTTCAAATTGTTTCCTTCTTTGTTTTTTAGGTGCCTACACATCTATTGGTGCTTTAATATTCATTTCATGTCTGCTCGGATGGTTGCATCATCAAAACAGAAACAATCAAGCTGCTGTAACTCATGAATGAGACTGTGACATATGACATATAGACTGTTAAACAAACAAACAAAAAAGGAAAAACGTCTCTTTAAGCTTTCTGTGTAACAGAACTCACTTCTGTTTCCTGCAATATGATTAAACCTTGCATTAGAATTAGTGTAAATTCTAACGTGTGAATGTTGCATGCTGTTTACCTTTAGAATATAAGCTGCTGTTAGATTTTGTTAAAAGCATTATGAAAAAGTTTCTTAGATTGTGCTCTTAAGTTTGTCTAATTAAGCTATTGTTTTGTGTGACTTCTGATCTTTAAATGCTGTTACTGCCATGTTTTTTTACCTGCTGCTATTTTGGATATGCTGCTTTGAATTCATACGAAACTGTCATGATTTTTGTCATTTTTTTGCTTCTTATCTACCTCTAATGTGCACTGTACATAATTGGAATAACTGGTTAAAAATGTACGTAAGCTGTCACTGGGACAGTACCCTTTAAAAAGTCCTAATATCTACCATTTAGGTACAGATACACTGTAAAACTTTTCTGTGGTTTTGCAGCAGGTTTGCCAGTAAGTGTAGATTTAATAATTGTCTTAGTACTGTTTTCAATTTGAGTTCAACTTTACTTTAATCAAAATTAAAATACTTTGACTTTAAAGATTTAAAAAGAGCAAGAAGAGACTGGCCTTGGCACAGCGGCACTGCAAAAAATGACATTCTTCCTAAGCATTTTTTCTTGTTTCTAGAAAAAATATTTAAAGCTTTATAAATTACAACACATTTACATAACAAGAGAAGTGACCAAAGATATTTTGTATTGTTTTATGAAAGAAAATATGAGAACTAGAAACAAAATTGTAAATTAAATCTACAGTAAGTTACTGGCAAACCTGTTGCAAAACTACAGCAACGTTTTACAGTATTTTACATTTGGTACCAAAATGTAATAATATATTCACTTTACTTTTTGAAAGGATACCCCCCAGTGACACATTGGATGTTTTTTGTACATACTGTATATTTTTTATTATTTGTTGTGTCTAAAATCATTGTTTTATGTAATTTTAATTTCTCTCTGTGTCAGTTTTGTGATGAATCCAGTATTTTTTTTATATAGTGCTTGGTGAGTCTGGAGGATGTTTGGGTGAGAAAAGATTGGCAATCCCAGCATTTACACTATAAATATAGAACTGAAAGCATTATGATACATTGCTAAATGTTATTTTAAATGTTTGTGTTTTTTGTTTGTTTGTGGTTTTTTTTTTAACTTATTTTGAATACATTCATTACCACACAGCTTAAGACTACTTGAACACTGATTAAAAAACCTTTGTGGTTAAACAATGATCTAATAAACTAACAAACTTTAACTTAAATCTTGGATTTTTTAATCAAACGTTAATCAAAAATTGCCCTGATACCTAAACATGTTAAAAGTAAGGCCATTTAACACAAAAAAAAACATGCACGGTCGTAGATGTACATTAAGATGCTTTACAAAATTATTTACATGTCTACTGTATTTAAAATAATCCACATCATTGATAATGAAATCGAAAGTGCTGGTAGTATTTGCATTTATCTCTGAGCATTTAAATGAAATGTTGAAACAATCTAGTAAAAAAGAAACAAAAAGAGTTTTTCTTGATTTTAGTCTGTGTGGACAAAGGTGATGTCTTCTAAACAACAGCATGTTATTGGCAGGTAGTTTTATGAATGCTGGTGATCACCAGAGTGTTCTGTGTTTGGCGCTGTAACAGATCCTCCTTGTTGTCAGATTTGGGTGAGGGGGCCCTTGACCAATCCCATCTCTTTGCGCACCACGGGTGCGTGAATGCTGCAGTCTCGTGCCTCACACACTCCAGGTATCCCTGGACTACCGGCCACGCCAGTCTGACCCACAGGCCCAGGAAACCCACGAGATCCTTGTGGTCCCTTGGCTCCATCCTTTGGTTCTGCTGGATGGCCTGGCAAACCTTTGAGGAACCCATAATTAACAATATCATTTCTACACCAGTTATCAACTTTTAACAGAAGAACAGACCATTGCCTCTTCATAACTTTTCAGTGCACAAATGAACTGTGATCTAGTCGCTCATGGAAAAACATCTTACCTCTGAGGCCTTGGTGACCATCATGTCCAGGAAGTCCTTTACCAGGATCACCTATTTGACCTTTCTGCCCTTTAGCACCTACAATAAAACACAAGTGATCTTATATAACATATGCGTAGTCGGCAAAGTTAGGTTCCTATTGTAATGTTCATTCTGAGGAGATTGTACCTCTATTGCCTTGGGCTCCTGTTTGACCCTCTAAACCTTTAATGCCCAGAGGGCCTCTTTCTCCTTTAGCACCTACTTTGCCTGGTTTACCCTGAATGACACAGAATGTTATTGGACAAAATAAAGACTTGGTGATTATATCACTGGGTATTGGAAGAGTGTCTGAACTCACAGATTTGCCTGGATCTCCAGGGGGTCCTGTGACTCCAGGTGGCCCTATGAGGGTGCGGTTGTTGATCGGACAGCCCTGTGCACATTTGGTCCGTATCGATGCAGCATATTGGGAGATCTGAGCAGTGACAACACCTTGACACAGCTGTAGTATCTGTTCATCCATTAGTCCAGGACCCTGCAAGTTGTACAAATATGTTTTCATTCAGGCCAAAGCTTGAACAGTATTCATTTACATGTTGTTTTTATATCCACAATCAACTCTTACGCACAGGTTCACCTGGCTCTCCTTTGGGGCCACTTTGTCCTTTTACCCCCTGGTCACCCCTAGGGCCTCCGTCTCCTCTGGGACCTGGAAGTCCCGGAGGCCCAAAAGGACCGATTGGGCCATCTGTGCCAAAACGCCCCCTAACCCCAAGCTACGTCACATAACAAAACATTACGTGATGAATCCATGAACACTGAAAACGTCATTCTACAAGTACAGGCATGTTTATTTTTAATGGGGAGGTGCTTATTTTATAACCTTTGTCAAAAACAATGCGGTAAATTTCACAACTCACAGTTAGCATGAAGCACTGGAATAAAATGTACACAAGTATGACAAACCTGCCCTTTATCACCATGAGAACCAACATCTCCCTGTGAATTAAGGGAAATTTGTGGTTAAAAGAACTCGTGATAATGTAATGGAAAGAGGAAGTGTAGTGGCTACTACGACAGCTGTACCTTTTCTCCTTTAGTACCTTTCCCCCCTTTTCTTCCTGGTGCCCCCTAAAAAATAAATGTTTTAAATCTAATAATGAAATCCTTTTTTTAATGAAACAACTTTGTTTATCACAGTTATTTACCTTCTCACCATCTGGTCCCGTTTCCGCTTTGGCGCCCTGTGGAACAGAACATTTCAAAATACGTCAATAATCACATATAACACATAGTGAAACCAGACAATGAATGAGTACAGTACATCATTCAGAAAGTAAAATAAGATCATACTGTCGGCCCTGGAAGACCCTTGGGTCCATGTTTCCCCGGAACTCCCGCATCCCCAGTGTCTCCCTGTGGACCCTGTTGCAAGACATTATGACAAATTTACACAAAACTGATGCTGTTATTGCAAAAGATTAAGAATTTATGAAATGTAAAGAGTTAAGGAAGACATCCCAAACTGTATGACTTTCTTCTGCAGAACACAAAAGAAGATATTGTATTATATTTAGGAAATTTTGAATATTGGTAACCAAACAACATCGGTATCCATTGACTTTGGTTTTGCCTCTGTACAATGTAAGTGAATGGCTCCTGCTCTGGTTCGGTTACCAACATTCTTCAAAATATCTTCTTTTGTGTTCTGCAGCAGAAAGAAAGTCATACAGGTTTGAAATGACCTTTTACTTTTTTGGGTGAACATTCCCTTTCAGTTTTAGCAGTGAAGAAAACTTTGTTACTTCTCTCACATAAAGGAGTAACCTTTTACCACCTTGCTTAGACTGCACTACACAATACTAAACAATAGCTTAATTTTCTTTAGAGGTTAGAAAATAAACAAAACGAGAAGAGAAACTTGTAATATAATAAGCATGATACTCCTACATAATAGGGAAGTTTCAGGAAATGTGATGCATGCAAAAATAGAACCTGCTAGTTTCACTTTCGATTATGTGGTAAATCCCTGTCATTTAGGGAAATTCCCTAGTAACCAAACAGTAAGGCAGAAAAAATTCTGGTAAATTCCACTAACAACAATAGCATGCTTTTTGTTTTGATCATGTGGACATTAAGCCAACGGATCAACATTTAACCGCATGGTTCCTCTTTCTGTGGTAAACATGTGATAAGATTCATCTGGATAAGAGTGTATAAAAGGAGTATAATATCTCCTAAAATCATTATGTACCACAGATCCAACTCTTCCAGGAAGTCCCCTAACACCTCGGTCACCTTTCAAACCCTAATGAGAAAAGGCATGGGAGAAGAAAATGATAACATTTAACCAATTAACAAATTTTGTCCAAACCATATAAATATAAAAAAACTTTATTTTTTATTATCGCTTTTAAAAAGATTTCTCTCAAAGCCCTGTACACAACATCAATACAAAAAAAATAGTATAAAATATATATTACCTTAAGTCCAAAAGGCCCAGGCACACCAACAACTCCAGGAACACCCAAGGGACCCTGCCAAATATTTTGCTTGGTTGTTATTTTCCTTTTTTATTTTATTTTTTGTAACTTGTACTTTGGGATTTTCCTGACATTTACAACAACCAATTTGCTACTCACATCCTCTCCAGGCTCTCCATCACTTCCTGGTAAGCCACCTGTACCTTTAGGACCCTGAAAAAGAAGGAGAATGTGGAAATGAAGTGAAATTTGCTTCCACTCTAAAAAATGAAGGTGCTTCACAAGAGGTGCTTCCAACTGCATAAGTTCAGGAACAAAGTTCCGGAATGAGTAAAGAGGGCTGTCGTTCGTGAACTAAGGTTTTCCTCAGGCCATTTCCCCAATCGCACTGGCCAAAGGAACTATTTAGTGACGTCATTTAAGCTTGTCTGTTGAACAACGACAAACAACCAACAACAGAAGTTCCTGAATACCCTGCCTTGGAGAAGGAGCTAATAATCCGGCCGGCTCCTATGGTGCAAACACAGCAAAAAGCAGGTACTTCGGGCAAATGGTCCCGGAACTATGAAATCTTTCCTGCGATGTGAAAGCCCCTAATGTCATAAAAGAACCTTTAACATCCGAAGAACCTTTTTGTCATTATTGTGGCAACAAAAGGTTCTGCAGATTATAAAAAGGTAAGAAAGAGGTTCTTTAAAGTAGCTTTGACTGAATAGTTCTTCGTGGAACCAAAAAGTGTTCTTTAATGGCATCGTTGTGAGGAACGTTTTAAGCACCTTTATTTTTAAGAGTGTACTGTAATACGAAATGTCATGTTGTTGATTCATTTGAGTTAAACCATCATAATTTATGAGATCAAACCTTAGATCCGGGCACACCTCTGTCTCCAGTAACACCTGGATAGCCCTAAAATCAAAATAGATTGTGTTACACATAGAGACTGCAGAGACTACAGGTTTTTTGATTGTGTGGTAAGATTTAAGAGATAAGCGCATGTGAGTGACAAGAAGAGATAAGCAGTTTTACCAAGTAACCCTGCTCTCCACGGTCCCCTAGGAACCCAGGTGCCCCTGTCTGACCCTGATGACGCAAAGAGAAAATTATAGTTTAGCGTGCAGCAGTAATACTAAATGACAACTAAAGTAGTGATTTATAGAGGACATACACATCTTAAAAAAGTATATGAATGTACAAAGTACATAATGACTCATTGAATGTGATATGACTGTATGTAAAATGCCAACCTTTTGTCCTTGACGGCCCTCATGACCCTGTTTTCCAGTTTTTCCAACAGAACCCTGTTAAGTGGAGACTTATTAGTACTTTAGAAATTAAGAAAAATATGGACAAATCATAAAATTAATTTCTACTTTGCTACATCGATTAATAATGGGGTTCAACTGTGTAGGTGAAACTTATATACATATATATCTACAAGTTTACATCGCAGGTGGTTCATCGCACATTCTCTCAGTCTTTCACATTGCTGTTGGGTAACTTTTTGTCACTCCTGAGGTATGTTTCTGTTGAAATTCAACAGACACTGGACTGGAATTACCCCACAACACATGCAGAAATGCTGATTAAAAGCAAAACTGCAGTGGTCTTTAAATTTTTTTATTTTGTGTCTGTACAAAGATTAATATTATTATTATTTAAAATGGATGTCATAAAATGACATGTATGATAATAATCCTAAAAAACGCTGTTTAAAACACTTTAAGATGTAGTATAGCACATCACATCGCAGGAATGCAGACACCCCTACACACGGGAAATGAAACGCCAAAATAACCTTCTGTGGGTGGAACAGTTGAGAGTAATTGACATTCAAAGATTAGCAAGAGGTTTCTTTCATCCAAGACCAGGTTTTTTTTAAAACATGGCTTCCCCTTCTTTTAACTGATCTATAAGTCAAGACCCCACATGACTTCATAATAACTAAAGAGTATAACATACCTTGACACCTTTAGTTCCTGGTTTTCCTGATTTTCCTCTTGGGCCAACTGGACCCTGTAGTCAAACAAATAAAAAGTCCCTCAAAATATTGTAAACAAATCTGTGGCATGGTCAGAAAGTTAACAAGTAAAACAGAGCTTTTAGAAGGCTTTATGTCCTCACTGATAGAGGTGAATGCTGAGAGGACAATTTCGTGGGGTTACTTGTGATTTTATACTCACAGTCTTTCCTTGCTGTCCCACTCCCCCACGTGGACCTTCTATTCCGAAATCACCCTGCAAAACAAGCATAAACTCAAATGCAGTCACAATTTATGCATACAAGAAAAAATATCACTGCTGTCCTTCTGAAACCTTGTATCTCCATATATCATGCCATAAATCATTATTATTATTAGGGCTGTCAAATGATTAATCGCGATTAATCGCATCCAGAATAAAAGTTTGTGTTTACATACGTAATTATATAAATATGTGTGTGTACTGTGCATATTAATTGTGTTTTCATAAAAACATATACATACATTTAAGAATAAAATATTAAAATGAATAAACATTTAAATATAATTTCAATTACTGGAAAATATACATAAATACATCTAAATATTTCCTAAATATATATAGGCCTACATGTATGTGTATGTTTTTATGAATACAAAATTAATATGCACATTACACAGACATATATTATGTAAACAAAAACTTTTATTTTGAATGCGATTAATTGCAATTAATTGTTTGACAGCCCTAATTATAATTCATCCTTTCTTTGTCACCGGGCTTGGCAAATATCTAACCAATAAAAAGTATTCAAAAGTGCTTGTCAACTTTGACAACCATATGCAATCATTGAAAAAGGTTTTTTTCCATTTCCTGAAAAAAAGGACACAAAGGGTTTCAGAAAACAACAAACAAGTATGCACTGACATTCATTTAAAGCAAGATCTATAATCCTGAATTGAAAAAACAAAATGAAACAAACTGAACCCAATACAACACAATATGGGCTGTTCTGCAACAACAACCAGGATCCACTCATTGCTTTGCCAGACATTTACCTTTAATCCAGAAAGGCCAGTTTCACCTGGGTCACCGGGTATTCCAGGAAGGCCCTATGAAGAATTAAACTATAGCTATTAGAGGCTATAGTGTTAAAAACATCAAATAATGTTAAAGTTTCCCAAAATGTTTGACTCACAATTGCACCAAAGAAGCCAGATTCACCATCCTCTCCATCAGGTCCAGAGTCACCCTTAAGAGAGGCAAAGAAGAGTCGTCTCATGTATTCATCATCTGACAGATTACAGTCTGAAAGCTTCAATAAAACCTAACATCATACACAAAATGTTGTCTGTTATCTCATCGGGCAGGACAACTTACTACTGGGCCAGTGTCCCCTCCTCTTCCTCCCACTCCTTTGGTACCTTTGTAACCCTAATAAGACGATACATGTCACCTCAGTTAGGAATCCTGTGAACTTGTTTGCCACACATGTAGCATAAATGTTTCAAAATGTTGTTGTGCGCTTACCTCTCTTCCTTGAGCCCCGGGGAACCCCTGCTTGCCTTGGACACCCCTGGAACCCTTATAGGCAAACATCAAAATATAACCACATGCCACAACATACACTGTACTTTAAAAGCAAAAAAGAGAGAAAGAAATCAAATTAAAAGCACATTAAACATGCACAGAGATGATCAACCTTGGGCCCGGCAAAACCCGCAAATCCGGGCTCTCCTGGTTCACAGTCGCATTCTGTGGGTCCCTCCTGTCCCAGCTCAGCATCTCCTCCGTATGGAACTTCAGTCATCAAGGTTTTATCCTCTTTGGCGTAATCAAAAGACTCCACATTCGTGGCATAGGGATAAGTCTCCTCTGTGATCATGGTGACGTCTGGTGCATGGGGATCGAAGCCAGATGCTGAATGCTCATCTTCACCACTGCGTCTGGATTCTTGTGGATAGTCAACTGAGAAAGCACATGCAAACACAGGTTACATGTTGCCCGATGGAAAAATGATATTATTGTATTTAAAAACTATGCAAATGTCATTTTTATAATATATTTACGGAGCATGAATTAAATATAATATATACTACGATGATTTAGCATTATTATATTTTGGGTGCAACGGGGTGCTAAGTGATCTAAGATTACTGCTCTAAAAATGTTTTAAAATTATGCAAAATGATCCAGGCATTTTTAAGATTTAACTTTGTTGTTTCATATTTTTAATTTATAGTTGATCGATACAAGTTTTTATTTTGTAATAGGAACTATAACAGCACTGGTACCACGGGGGTATCCGGATTGTTCATCATATCGATCCACTAATGAGCCTTCATACATATGTTCACCTGTGATAAGAGGGAGAAAAATCATATACTTAATACTGACCTATACAGCATTCGTGTAAAAGATTTCTAAACAGAAAAGCATTAAAATATGTTTATTTACATAAGATATGTTGATATATTCAAGCATTTTGGGGACAGGGGGTGTGGCTGCATCTCACCTGAGAGGAAGCCAGAAGAATCTTGCTGTGCCTGTGCATGAAGAGCACACAGTAGGAACACACAGCTGAGAGACACAGCCCATACCTGACAGCAAACAAAATTACCATCGCATATAAACACAGATAACTTATGAAGACGACATAGTGGAAACTCTGAATCCATCAACTACTGGAATGAATGAACTTTATTCAAGGTATTTTACTGCTTTAATGTAACATCTGTAAGTAAATATTTTATGCAAATGTTCAATATGACACATTGAAAACCAGAAGAGACGGGTGCCCCCTTTCAGATGTGGTTTTACAGATATTTGTTATTACTTCATGCTTGTTTAAGCTTCATGATTACTGCATTTAAAAGCCCATTTTACAAAATGTTATTGTAAATTGGTTTATTCTTTTACCTATTAACAGTTTTTTCTCCATAACACAAACAATCTGTGTACTATATTAACAGCCCGGGTGTAATCTTCCATGGGTCTTTCCATACGTAGGCCTACATCGACAACAAAACTTTTGCAATGCAAGCATATTTGTTATATTAGACTTTTTTTCTTGTAAACGTAGGCTTTTCGGTTCCTGTTTTAATCTTCCTCATGCTATTTGATCAGATGTCAATGATGAGGTCATGGAACATGTTGGCTGAAACAGATATAAACCAAAACCTCAATGACATTTAAAAGTAAATGAAGACCATTTTAACATATTGACATAAAAGTCCTAATCAAATAATTGTGTAGCAATGAAAGAAATATGTATCATGTCAAATCAAATAAAATATAAAAGAATTTGGCATAACTAAAAAAAAATGTTTTTGTTATAAAATAACTAAATGTTTAAGCTTATTTAAATTCTTATTTAGAATATTTATAACTGAATGAAAATGTTTAACAAATACATTCAAAATTATTTTTTTTTAATTAATCTGGTAAAATGGTCTATAGCTATCAGATATAATGAGGCTATATAATGCTGAGCAACAACCAGTGACATTTTGTGTTGATTTATTATTTTATTTTCGACGATACGTGATGGGCTGTTTTATATATATATATATATATATATATATATATATATATATTTATCGTAGGCTATATAAAAGTCCTTCTAAGTTAGTCTAGGTGTGAAACGCACAATGCCTAGCAGTGTTTGACTAGAAACTACGAAATCCCTGAATATCACCACACAAAAAACCGAGAGAATTTTTCTTTTTTTGAAATTTATTTTTTGAGCTCCTGAAACAGACATGTTTCAATTTCACTTTTAGTGGTTTCGTCATACCACATGCAGGTTGTGACTTTTTCTCAACTTGTACATCTCCCTCTGTCGGTAAACAGGCAGTAGGCTACTGCATTTAATCTATAAACACAACTTCAATAATTGACTACATTTAGAATATCATTTTATATGTATTTGTACTACTGTAGCAAGTTCTGTTAAGGCAGATGTCTGTGATCACACAACAACAGATCTGAATATTTAAATCGTTGACACATCCAAGAAAATATCTAAACTAGATACAGTAGAATTGACTTAGGACAGTTTTTATTGATAAAACATATCAATGCTATTTATAACTCCAGTTTTTCAAAACCAACAAATATCTAATATAATATGAGGGGGTGGAGCTTTGATCCCTCATCAAACCACAGCAGGCCCTCTGGGACTGTAAGGTGCTGTATGGAATACATAGGCTACAGTTCCTCCAGCACTGCTTTCGTAAACCTCATCTTCACAAACAGTTTAGAAATCAACATGAAAGCCTGATTAAATAAACTCAATGCATCTATGAAGCACAGTTTACACAGACCTAAAAAAAACAAGTAAACAATATGATTGGTTGTCGACTACTCTTACAAAGAAACAATTTCAACTTGGGTTGCACTTAGCATTGTTTGACAGTCATATATAAAAGAAGAATTGCTTTGTTTCTAAGGGTTTAAAAAAACTTCAGCATCCATGTCTTTTAGCATCAGACTAACCTAGAAACCAACAACTACGCATTGCCAAAACAAATGTGATCTACTGAATGATTTGACTTTTTATTTTAGTCAATTAAACCTCACAGATTTCCCTGCAGCTTACCTTCACCCTGGAGGTTCCCATGGCCAGCAGCTTCCTAGTCAAGTCTCCGACCGGTCAGTTAAACCCACTGACACAGAGATCTTACCCCTCACACCAGCTCAATCTGGGCAGGCAGCAGTTCTTCTCTCGAGGGGCTGTGGTGCTCCTCAGAGCATTCTTTCTACCTGCACGAGATGCTGGTGCCCCTGTGCTGAGATGGTCTGATCTCATGGTCCCTCACCAGAATCTCCCAGGCTCCCACCTCTCCTCAGCTGGGTGAGAAATACCTGAGCCTCCACCAAACAAACACAAACCTCCACGACAGAGGTGAAGATGGTAACAGGAATAATGACACTGTGAAAATCATCATTTTAGTTAAGGTTTACAATACTTAAAAAACAAAATGTTTTGTGTTTATTATTGTTTCGCATTGTAAGGTTTGCTTTTATATATACTGACAAATGCATCTAATATGACAATTAGCCTACAACTATGATCTTTAGTGACCTTTTGGCCTACTTGGAAAAATATTTAAGGGATGGCACTTTAGTAACAGATTTTCCAGAACCATGATGGGCGGGTCTTGTTTGTCATCATTTAGCAACAAAGGCTAACATTATCCCATTATTAGCCATTAGCTGAAAAATCAGGTTATCCCAAAATACCTTTGAAATAATGTGCACCAGGTTAGGTAAGCATATGTGACTCCGAACCACAAAACCAGTCTTAAGTAGCACAGAAACTACTTTAGTAATAGCCAAAAATACATTGTATGGGCTTAAATTCAAAAATCATTAGGATTTTAAAGATCATGTTCCATAAAGTTATTTTGTAAATTTCCTACCGTAAATATATCAAAACTATTTTTGTGAGTAATATGCTATGCTAAGGATTTCATTTGAACAACGTAAAGATGATTTTTTCAATATTTGCACCCTCAGATTCCAGAGTTTTCAAATAGTTACATCTCGACCAAATATTGTCCTATCCTAACAAACCATATATCAATAAAAAGCTTAGTTATTCAGCGTTCAGATTTGTTGTCCAGGGTCATAGTTACATATTCACCGTGAACTAATATGAAGACATGTGATGGCATGGAGATTAAATATTGAAAGAAGCAAGACAAACTTTTCAGCAAATGTTTTATTCACAAAAAGCAAATACAAACCAAGGAGACAACAAAAGCAAAAATAATGCACCAATTTAAAAAATGAAATAAAAACAGGAACTTTCAAAACTTCAAGACTTATGTTTCTTTTTTTTCTTGTGATGTTTCTTTGAATCTGGAGAGCGTGAATCTCTGAGGACAGAAAAAAATAGGTTCAGTAAGTCAATTGAATCACCTCTTTACATTGTTAATGCGATGATCTTTCAATTTTTCTACTCATGCAAATGCGATAATCATATTTAGTTCAAACTGTTTTACAACAAAGTTTTGTTTGCCAGTAATTCATTTTTCGTTGTGAACAAGCTGAACCGATAATTAAATATTTTAAACGGACTCAACTTATACACATGACAGTATGTGTTTTTGCGATGCAAGCGTTATTTTGTGATGCAAGGTGTTATTTTGTTAGAGTCAGTATTTCATTGCACCTACCTTTTACTCTTACTCTTGTTCTCCCTCTCTCGGCTGCGCTCTCGACTGCGTTTGCGACTGCGTTTCCGGTGCCGTTTGTGCCCATGCTCATCTCTGGAGCTCATACGAGAGTCACGTGACTCAACAGATGCTGATCGGTCTGTCTCAGACGCATGTCTGCAATCAAATCAACGTAAAGTCAATAGCAGCCCATCTGTTCTCCTTATGGCGAAGAGAAGTAGTTTATCCTGTGACACTATACGGCAATCAGATATAATACCTGTGAGATGACTGCTGTGATGCTTTGGACTCCCCCTCTTTCTCTTCCTGCCAAATCCTGGATAACTCTCCAGAGTGGACATCAATCACCTCCCGGATTACCTTAAAAATGTAAGATGTAAGAAAACAGGCCAATGTTCTTACTACGTTTGTTCATTTGAGCATATTTTCACTTCCAGTTAAATTTGACTTTCCACAAAGGCAAAGTTAGACACCTCTGTGTAAGACTTCTTGGTGATGTGAACGTTTTTGGCTCTATAAGACTGTCTGCGTCTCCTGTAGTCTCTCATCTCAGCCAAGACCTCCAGATGTGACTTTGGTCCACTCTGGGCATCTCCTACATAAAACATTTTAAACAACTCATCTCAGGTATCGTTAAGTCAACAGTGCTCACTATTGTGACACTATATCATGTGTCTGAAATTGGCCTAATGTTATATGTACCTTTTTTAAGTTTAGCAACAAGATCTACATAAAGATCCTCATTGTTGGATTGTCTTGCACTCTGTTGATTGGCCTCTTGTATCACATGATTATAAAGAGCCAATCGCTCTGCCGCTGTGAGGTCACATAATGCACGTTTATGATTGTGAGGTACATCAGGGGCATCTGTAGAATAATCAAGAGAAAACATTTTACACAGGAATCATGATTGGTTGTAAAACAAACAGAGTATCCTACTAATAATACAGTAAAAACTTTCTTTAAAAAAAGGAATGTGTAAAGTGGGTGTTCAAGAAGAATGAAGAATGTTCCCAACACGTAAAGGGAAAGGTCAACTTTTAAGATCTTTTTTGCCTTGTCAATTAGGAATGTGTGTTTCTAAATGAAACAAAAACAATCAAATCAAGCCGAAGCTTTTTAAAGGATATTGCATCAAAGGATACAGCAAGTATTAGTGGAAAATTGTCTAGACCAGACCTCCTCTTAATACTCACCCCTGTTACTGCAAAAAAACAAACACAGATATATTGTTTGGGCAAAAAAACCCATAATAATACATATTTATGTTCAAGACAGACATTATTAATACACATACATTAGGCAGATTTGGTACAATCTGTGTACGTTTAAATGTGCCATTGCTTCTAAGATTAAAGGTTTAAATGACCATTGTCCTGCCTACAAGACACAGTATTTAGTACATACTTTGTGCATGTTGTCCTGCAGATCCCATAGGATTTTCCCGGGCCTGAAGAATTACTTGCTGCATTGTCTCTTTATCTGCAAAGGACAGAAAGTTCACAAAATTTGCAGCGCTGCATGCATATACTTGGGTACTCCTTTGACAACACTTTATGCAATTCAAATGCACAGTCTTTCGAGATAATGTCCTAAAAATATTGATGAAGACATCATATCAAAACTTACCTATAATTATGGATTTTATGTTTGTGTTTTCATAGCAAACTGAAGGATCCCACATTTCAGCCTGACAACAGAGGGCAGAGTAGAAATCAAACTTAACATCTAATGTTTATAATATATTACCCATAAACAAGTTACTTTATTGTAATGTTATACATCACCTGCTCCTCTTTCGAGTATCCCAGATGACTGAGTTGACAAGCAGCCTTGTGTTTTTCCATCCTGTCCTGCAGAACTGTGTGATTCGGATTGTATGGGCACACGTCCATCTGTCACACATGAGACGTTTAAACATAACGTTACAAAACTACTGAAATTAATGATTATGATTTTATAAACAGGACATACAACGAGCAGGCAGATTATTCGAGATCTGGCCATTCATCGTCGCAAGATAATTGCCTATTTGGTCGTTTAACACAAGTCAAATCAGTGTCGAAATATGACATCAAAGCCTCGCGAGAGCAAACGTCTCCTTTTGCTTTCGAGTACCTCTCGCGGCACTATGATATCATACGCGATCGGTCTGCGCAGCTCTGCATAAAATCTAACGCAATAACAATTTACGACCGTAGTGCCAACGAATATTGCGGCTAAATAGTTTATAAGAAATTTTTTGTAATGTGGTGTACAACCCATGTAAAAATTTCATCGTAAAAGAGCATATCATTTTTTTTAAAGAATAAAATCTATGTACATCAACGACTGCAGTACGTTGGTTCTGTTGTGCGGAAATAATTATTATCACAGTATTTTTAAGTATAGACTATCAACTTGATCTAGTGTCATCTCGCACAAGCAGAGGTTACAAATCTACCCAGTGACTAACATTTATTTTCTATTTAGAATCTTTATTTATATGACGACGTGTTTTGCTGTACAGATTTTACCTGAGCGGCATGTGTGTCCAACTCCGGACTCCATCCCAGCGCCTCAAACAAATCCTTCAGCTCCTCTTGACAACTTTCTGTGAAGTCTGCGAGCTCCTGCAAACACTGCATGCGCTCTTGGAGAGCCGGTGAAAAAGACGTCTCACACATTTTACATTAGGAGCGATCCAAAAAAAACAAGGCTCCTGTTGTCGACTGTCTCCAGTGTTTCGTAGGTTCGTTTGGCGGCGCTTCGAAATGACGTTGTCATGACGCGTCCAGGAGGCCGAGGTTGCCAGAACTGTAAAAATCCCTAGCATCGAATCAAAAATATTAATTTAGAAATTACATTTAAAGAGCAGTTAAAGGACTGGTGAATGTAAGATGTTTTTTTTCTCAAGCAAAACCCTTAATGTTACGCTTTTTTAAACACCGAGGTCAATAACTACGTTATTGGCTTGTGAAATTTGAATTGTGTAAATGATTTTCTTGAATGTTATTACTGATCACTTAAAGACAAAAAGCTGTATGTTAATAGTTGTAACAAGTAGAATTAGAATTTGTATAATGAATTCGTATAATGAAATTGTTACCACCAGATGGCAGCATATAATCGTAATTTTGAGCATACATCCACTTTGTTTTGGGGGCCACAAAAATAATTTAAACTGTCAAAGGTGACCAGAACTACTCGGTATAAGGACATTTAATTTAACAATATTTGATGGGACAAAGTCAAATGTAACACATTCAGGACGCTCAGAATATGTTATGAGTATCCATGTTAACATTGTCAGATGCTTTTATCCAAAGTGACTAATAATCCATTCAAGGTTTGATATATTTTTATCACTATGCATCCTACTTGTGTGTTCAAACCCATGACCGTTCAATTACAAAGCAAAGCTCTATTCATTCATTTACCCTTGAAGTGCCTCAAATACAGACATATTTAACACCAAACAAAATTACAAACATTGTAAATAAACCTTGAGAAGTAACCAAGACAATGACTTGGGTTTAAAGATATCTTTTACACGTTCAGCCGTGTTTTAGGTGGCCTTCCACCACCTGAATGCATGTTAAGTATGTGCCAAAAACCTCTTGAAAAGTTTCTCTTTTCAGCTGTGACTGCCTGGCTAGAAATAGAGATGGTGTTGGTATGGTGATTATTGTGCGCTCTCATTTCATGGGCCATCTGTGAATGAGTTTTTCCGTCTCCATGTTCACTTCATAAAGTGTGGGTGTACTGATGCCATGCTATCGCATAATGATAATACTAGTATAACTCTCCCACGCTGGAAGAGGTTAGTTCTGACGTCTGCTGGCTGCATTAACACCTGCAGTAAGAATACATGCACACCACATAGAATGAGATCATTATCTGCCAAATTCAAATGAAACCTCTTAAAAAGAATTAGTTGTGCACAGCTAAAATAAAACCTTGGCTCTCTTGCAACATTTGTTGGCGGAAACACTTCTCAAAAACATGTCACATATCAACATCATTTCATTCAGACAGTATTTACTCTGTACCGAACTATATGATATTTAACCCCCGAGTGTACAAGATTTTTCGGGTAAACAATCATTGATATTGATTTCAAGGTTTTCACAAGGACCAAGTCCACACTGGGTCTCGCTCAGTGGGCCCCCGATAATACTTCTTGAATTGTTGTGAGCCATGTTACACCCACAGGCCTCTAAAATGGACCCATTATACTGTAGTTATGGCCCGACAGATAAACTCTCACCTTGCTTACACTAAGGTCAGTTTAAAGGGATAGTTCACCCATAAATAAAGTGTCTGTCATCATTTACTCACCCCCTCTTGTAAATTCAAACCTGTATGACTTTTTTTCTTCTGCAAAACTCAAAAAAGATATTTCTATAAGAAGATAAGAAGAGTGGTAGGGTTAGAACAATGGCGGTACCCATAGACTTGCATTGGTTTTGTGTCCATACAATAGAAGTGAATGGGTACTGCTGTTGTTCAGCTACCAACATTCTTCAAAATATTTTCTTTGTGTTCTGCAGAAGTTTCTAGTATGCAAATGTTTATTGCTTTAAAACTACAAATCTGAACTAAATTGCTAATAAATCCCATAAAATCATCAAATGTCCAACTTTACATTTTCTTCTTTTAAGCTTTTAGCCCAGGTCTTGTCGTGGAGATATTTTTTCTTTCTGTAGCAAAACACCTTTGATAGCCCTTATCAAGAAGCAATCGAGTTTGTCATGAAAAAGGAGGCAATTTTCTCGGCCCAGACTTGGTAGACAGACATCACCGGACAGCGACGTTTGAAGCGGAAAAGATTTGTGGCAATAAAACCGTGTCCCACTCACAGACCCTTACAGTTCACACGATTTTCTCTCTTTCACATATTGCTTTTCTCTTTCTCGCTCAGTGGGCTCAGCCATTTTACTCTGAACGCACAAAAGAATGTCGCCTTCGATTAGTTTTGGTCCTTGAACTATCAAAATGACCCCCTCGCAAAAGAAATTATCGGAGAAACAGCGCACAGGTGAAACGTCGTATCTCGAGACTTTGACTGAATGTTGCCAAATGTTCGGGGAGACTCGTCTGGATTAGCGCGCTCGCTGTTGGAAATAAACGTGTGGCCCGTGGCATACCAAACACAGTCTATTAGTGTGCAGCCCACGTGGGCAACCACTCTCTCAAACACTCGCTCTCTGCCCTCTCTCTCTCTCTCTTTTCTCTATCCTCTCTTCACTCGTGTCTCCTCTGGCTCAGTGGTGTGTTTCTAAGAGATAAGACCCTTGCTCATTTCACACATGAACAGAATAGACGGGTGGGGGGGTTGGGATAGAAAAAACAGGACTCTGATGGCAGAAGAAATGGCTCACGGAGTAACTCCGCCCCCAGCTGTAGCGGCTGATTGGTTGATCCCAAAGGTGGGTGTGTTTACTAAACGCAAGTTCAAGTTTTATTTTTGTAACTTTAGAACAAATGTACATTTTAGAACTTAAAGTAACAAAATAAATGACACCTGCAGTTATCAGCAATGGCAGCTACACTGTAAAAGAGAATGTTCAACTTAAAAAAGCAGTAACCTGGCTGCCTTAAAATTTTGATCAACATAACGAGTTAAATATAACTAATATTTTTTAAGTTAACCCCCAATCTTATTACAGTGTAACAACATACACTGTTCAATAATAAACAATGCAAAGAGCAAGTAATACAAAGCAGTTTTACGCCGCATCGCACTTATTAGTTCAGGCATTAATATTAAGGTGCTGTTAGAAACCGTATTCGAGTTTATTTTAAGCAGCCTTGCTTATTTTAAAGGCCATCGCTTCAAGAGAGTCTCCGCTGATGTCCCAGGGGTTTGTGGGAAATAATTGTGAGGAATGAACTGCCCACAGTCTTGCTGGCCTCGTGACAATCAGGACGCACAAGAAAGGAGTTAGTCATGCAAATACAAGTTAATGAAGTGTTTTTACGTTCTTACGAAGGACCTTTCGGGTCCCTTTGTCTCTCTGTTTGTAACAGCGGGAAAGAAAAGAAACTCAATTTGTGCAACATTAAAAGCCTCGTACATGAAAAGAGGCGCTGAGCTTTGCTTGTGGAGCAAACAGCATAAAATTTGTGTATTCCCACTGCGGAAGCAATGCGGTGTATGCGTCGGTGAATACATTTTATCTGACACGAAGCACATCGTGTTATTTATTTCCCGTGTTACAGTTGTTTATTTCTCGACTTGAATGAAGTAGCGACATCGATGCCATCTTGAAAACTCGCTCCGTGCACTCCGATTACTTTTCAAGCGCGGGGGTTTTCGTTAATGAATTGCTCCGAATCATTGACGACTCCATTACGCGGCGTGAAGAGCTAGTGTTGACAGCGATCGTCTTCAATCTGTTGGGATGGAGTTTCAGGGGCCAGAGGTGTGTTTGTTCTCCATGTAAATTTGTTCCCTGTTCAACTCATCCCCAGTGGTAAATTAACAGAGTCGATATGCCTGCATCACAGCGCTGGGCTGAATGTGGAATTGCGTTGCTGCCAATCTCTCAGCGGAGCAATGAAGAAACGTACAGTGACAAGATCAATGAAATGAACATAAGACATCTGTTCGGGGAGCAAATAAAACAAATACAGACAAAAGCGGACGATGCTATTTCTCGAGGTGAGGAACATCACTGGGCAAGATTTACATAAATAAAGTTCCAAGATTATTTAAATGATAGCCAAGGTCATGGGTTCGATCCCAGTGATTGCACTCAGAAACCAATGTACAGTATGATGGAATCAATGTATGTCGCACTGGATAAAAGCTTCTGCCAAATGTAGTGAACTGAATGGTTAAAATCTAACTTAGATGCTCATTGAGCCTGCACTGTATAAAAAGAACGGAAAATGTCTACTAATGCTGAAACAATGCAATGCAGCGCAAAATTTAAAATGCAGGTAAAACTACTGTAAAAAATACATATTAATACAGTATAGCAGGGGTCCCCAAACTTGTTCCTGGAGGGCCGGTGTCCTGCAGAGTTTAGCTCCAACCTGTCTCAACACATTTGCCTGCAAGTTCCTGCTGTGCCTAGTTGGATCTTGATTAGCTGCTAAACTCCAGGATCAAGTTTGGGGACCCCTGCAGTATATTGTTGTCCTATTTTTACAGAGATTTGTTACTGACTGGGTCACTTTTATTTTGAGAAACACAACATACGGTTAGCAAACAACACGCACAATACATTTTTATAACTCTTACTGTGGCTTTGAATAATCTGCGGTTTGATGCTAGTACTTTGAATAGCATACACATATGGTATTTCCCTGTATATGATGTATTTTCCTTATGTGCTGTAGTGTCAAGAATGACAACATAATTATTAGTCATTGGCTTGTTTGAACGTCAGCTTTTGATAAAAGCTGAAAATTAAAACATAATTACTAAATCCCTACAGAATCAGTTTTGTTGTACAGACATAATGCATGTGATTCCTCTATCGCTATCCTTCTGTCACAGATTTAATAAAGAGAATATTTCTCAGTTATGATATCATTAGCCATTACATTTACAAATGTGGCATTACAATGATAGTGAGTTTGTTTGCCAAAATGTATTCATACTGACTAATATTTCAAATGCAATAAGTAATGGAGGGGAAAATTATGAGATGCAAAATCTCCTTGTAAAAACCACAACTCCACAATATTCACTACACTGTGTTTTGGAAAGCAGACATATCACATACAGAGATTAAAATGTCAGCATTGATTTTAAATGCTTTAACACACATCCAGTATTTCTGTGCGGCGGCAACTAATTTCTCTGTCAAGCTGTTGCTGGAGGGCCGACAGACTCTCGCGGAGGATTATCAGAATGACAGAGCAGTTATTACATCTACAAATCTACCTTTACAATTGAAGGTGTCAGGATATTTATTCACGATCATCTGGATGCGTTTCTTCAATTGAATAACTTTCATCATTCCTGCACAGACTAATACCGACTGTTCAACTCGACCAGTAACCTTTGGAACATATATGCCGGAGGTCAGATGTTATTGACAGTGATCGTTTTTAACATCTTTATTCTATCAGGTGCAACCTAGTTGAAACTTTTAGATGACACTTCCAAGAGTGTCAGAGAAACTCATGATGTTAAAGGGTGTGGACATGTTTCAATGGGAATGACCACCATCAGACCACTTAAGATTAGAATTTGTGCAACCTCTGCCTCCGCAAGATGCTCCATGC
Organism: Oreonectes daqikongensis; assembly: GCA_026939265.1. NCBI lineage: Eukaryota > Metazoa > Chordata > Actinopteri > Cypriniformes > Nemacheilidae > Oreonectes > Oreonectes daqikongensis. The sequence goes on from JAOTQM010000311.1 coordinate 3,910,167, forward strand.
GGAGCACATGGAGAACGAAGTCTATTTGTCTTTGATTAAATTATAAATTGAGATTATAAAAATGATATTATTTACTGTGACAAAACAAAACTGGTAGCTTACCACAATCTTAATCATTTTAAGAAAAATTGCAATAAGAAAAATGATTTATTCCATATATTTACTGTACTATATGTGACACTTTACAACAAAACCAATTGAGATTTTTACATAATCTGAAAGCTGAATAAATAAGCTTTCTATTGATATATGTTTTGTTAGGATAGAACAATATTTGGCCGATATATAAATAAATATACATTTACTATTTAAAAGCAAGTAAAGTTTGTTTACGACCATTTTTGCATCCACTCACAGAAAAAAGTTTTGATGTATTTACAGTAAAAAATGTACAAAATATCTTCATGGAACATGATCTTGACTTAATATCCGAATGATTTTTGGCATAAAAGAAAAATCAATAATTTTGACACACAATGTATTTTTGGCTATACCACAAATGTTCTTGTGCTACTTAAGAGCAAAGTCACGTAACCTGCAGTTGCCAATTTTTGCAAAACCCAATAACAAACATAAAAGGTCACAAATAATAATGACTTATGACAAAAAATACAAATCATGAAATATTGAGATACAAGGTTTCAGAAGGACAGCAGCGATATTTATATTAACAGTTATGCATATGACATGTGCTTTTATCCAAAGCGACTTTACATGAGCTATTCATTTTAATATTACATGCATATGGGAATGAATTCATATGCCAGCTACAGGTGCACATATTCCACTGGCATTAGAAAAAGAGCTATTGCCTTTGTCAAGGACATGCCCAAAGTGTCTATACCGACCCAAAAATGCAACAAATAAATCTGAAAACCTCCTTTTGCTTCGAGGGAACGCACGCCCTCAGGCGAGAAGCATGCCATTAACATGGCAGCAATAATGAAGGTGGAGAGGAAATAATTAGACTTGTAGAATGTAAATTATGGAGCCATTAATCATTAAACCGGGTCAGTATAGGCACTCACTGAAAGTGCCAAACAAACAATGGTTTAATTATCGCCCAATTAGGCGCTTAATAATGCTTCTCAACGAAAAGATGGCCCCTGAAGCCGACAAATAGATTTTTTACTGTTTCTTTGCAACAGGTCACTGAGACGACCATTACGCAAGGCTAATGCAACTGACATTGCTGCTTTCATCACCCTGACACGCACACAATCCTCGGAAGCGAATTTAACGCACCTTCGCTGTGTATTTCACAGGTAAAGCGGTGGATTTCTTACTGTCCAAATCCCTCAAAACAGCTCGCACCGGTCCGGGAAGCCAAAGCGCTTATTAATTCAATTTTTAATTGAATTTTTCTCACAATTTCTCTGCTTAGTTAATTCCCCTGCTGTCCTCAGGGTGGATGATTGGCGTGTAATTACAAGCTATTGGCGCAGACAAGACCCAATGTGTCCTCTTTCCGTGGACTCGTCTTTTTATTCTCAATCCATTTTTAAACTCGAGTTCCCAATTTCCACCTCACTCGATTTTATTCTGTCTGCACCTAAAACTCCCCAGAGTCATTTCTCACTCGCCCTGCCTCTTCTTCCCTCTCCCGCATATCTTCTCTATCTTCTCATGCTGTTTAATAGTTTCCATGCTTTCATTAGCCAAACTGCCTTACACATTGTGAGGGTCCGCGTGGGAGTTTCCACGTAAAGCCCTTTTTGTACGGCATAACAAGAGCTTTCCCCGTAATAATTATTATAAAACCTATCAAACTGGGCTTCGGCCCACAGTTGAACTCTATTCTTGGAAGACACATTAATAAAACAACAGGCAGATAACAGTAATTACTGCTCAATGGTTCCTGTTCTCTAGAGGCCACTAGAAAGAGAAGATCTGGGTAAAGTCAGACATCCACATTAAAGGAAGTGATACAATTAATATACAATAAAATTCAACAAATTGTTTATTTAATACAATTATTATACAATAAAATATTAATATAAATTAACTAAAATATAAATAGCTAGCCACTAGCCAGACTGATTAACAAACACAGACTGGAAGTTTGGGTCAGGTGCGTGCGTCCCATGAAACCGTCTATATGGGACGGTTTCAAATAAACATGTTAGCGTTCAAATATCCTGGTAACGTTATGATATTAATAAGCAATGTCTGAACTGTAAAATCATTAGAAATTTGTGTTTGAAATCTTAACTCTGTCATCCATCCATCGCAACCCACCACCTCTGTCAGGCCATCTCTCTCACCATGGTATTAGCATAAGTAATTACAATTTCCTGTGTGCCTGCATGAGTTTCTAATTTAAAATAAATGTGTTGATCTCTTTGATTCGCTTTTAGTTCAGAGCGCTCTGTCTTGTACAATTAAGATAACAGGGGTTTGGTGATGGGCGTCTGCAGCTGGGGGTAATTGGAATTCCCTCCCTCTTTAACCGTTATCTTGGTGTTTTAAAGTCTTCCGAGCTTTCTGAAGAATCTCTCAGCGACTCGGCCGCGCTGCATATTGAAGTCTGTGTGGCTATCGCGGGGTTTCAGAATAAATAGCGTTTGAAGCTCGCCGCTCATGTAATGCTATTGATTTCACTTCAGAGGAAATTTGTGTGAAACACAGGGATCCATATCCACTTAAACCGACGAATAACGCTTTAGCCGGAATGAGAAAAAGACGTAAATATATAGTGTTTAACATCGCTGTGAAGCAGCTGTCGCATCGGACGGAAATCACAGTGAAGTTGATCGTATTCAAATGCGTGTCAGGACTGTACTTGACATGCGTGTGTTCAGAATGCAACAGCGAAGCCTGTGATACGGTGCATTTCATCAGGAAAACTGACTTCACAGCAGTTTTTCCAGTGCTGTGGTAAATAAGAAAAAAAGCAGTTGGCGGTACAACGGTTTAATCTCAACGATCAATCCCGTGACACAGCATTTTTACTAATCTGATATGGGTTTTTTATGGCTAATGTTGATATTTAGAGAGGAAGACTCATTTATACCGTATAAGTGCACTATTTGACACACATTTTATTTAACAGAAAAATGTTTTTTTCATTATATCTTAAAGGGATAGTTCACCCCAAAATGAACATTCTGTCATCATTTATTCACCCTCTTGTCATTTCAAACCTGTATGACTTACTTACTTCTGCAGAAAAGAAGATATTTTGAAGAATGTTGGAAAACAAAAACCATTGGTCCCCATTCACTTTTATTGTATGGACACAAAACCAATGCAAGTCAATGGGGACCAACAGTTTTCTGTAAACATTCTTTAAAATCTTCTTTTTGTACAGGTTTAAAATGAAAAAAAGGGTGTGAAAATGATGACAGAATTTCCATTTTGGGGTGAACTCTCCCTTTAAGTCTGTATATCAACTGATCTGATCAATGGCTAAAACTGAGAGAAGTTAAAGCAAGAGAGCAAAATAAAGAGAAAGAAAGTGAGATTTCTTTTTGAGAATTTCAGAAATGCCCAGGGGCAGATATTGTTCAACACATTGTAAGAAGATAGTCCCATGCATATGGCTGTATCAACAACTTCCTATTTTGCATGAATTAGGCTGTCAAGGCCTTGGAAGAGGCAATCCGGTTCTGTTCATCATTCTGAGATTACTCGCAGTTGTGTCTGAAAGCCACAGGCAGGACGCTTTGAAAGAGTTGCTTATTAAACCTGCACCAAAGGGGAGGAGCTGTAAGACAGGAGCGCACTCTTTTTTTGAATGGCTCTTCTGACAACGTAATTTGCATTCTGTAATTAACTGTCTCTCTGTACCCCCACCTTTCTTCTCCACCATCCCTGCACCCCCCACCCGCACCAGAGGTTAATGCATGACAGTTCCAAGTCTGTGAATTAGGTCTGTGTTGCCTCGGAAACAGGTCTTTATCAAACACCAACATACTGCGGTAGGAGGAAAGCTGATGTCTAAACGTGGAGGATTTCTCTCCCACTTCCCATTCGGCGCTCTGTCGAACTTTCGCTATTTCTGTGAGAGGTGGCAAAAAACATAAATGTAAGTGAAACAATGTCAAAAAATTCTATATGAAATGCATCCAAAATGTGAAGAAATAGAAGTGGTTCCCTAGGTAAGTATCTGTCAGCTTACATTCTCAATATTTACCTGTCATGCAAAATACAGCATATCATGTATATATGTATAATATTTTTACCCAAATTAACATACGTGGCGAAATAGTGATATAAACCTACACTGTTTAAAAAGCTGTAGAAATTACAGTATTACTGGCAGCAGTATAGTATAAATGAACATTAAACATTAACAAGTCTATATTTACAGAAAAAACAACTATAAAGTAACAGCCTCGTGCAAGCATTTCTGGGAACCAAAAATCAGAAAGAAAAAAAAACAAAAAAAGCTTGAAAATCCCAGAAATGCTTGCATGAGACTGCTATTGTTGAATGTTTCTGTAAAGATAAAGACTTAGTAATGTTTAATGTTCATTTATCTTTGAACAAACTGTTGCCAGTAAATTAGATAAATATAAATCTACAGTAAGTTACTGGCAAACTGCTGCAAAACTACAGCAACATTTTTTTACAGTGTAGATATTATTTAGACTCCTACTTAGGCTACACTTGACTTTCTTTTTTCTGTGGAACACAGAGATGATATTTTACAAAATGTCTTTTATGGCCATAAAATGAAAGTCAATGGGGGAGGGGGTTATGGTGTTTAGTCACCAACATTCTTCAAAATATCTTCTTTTATCTTCTGCAGAAGAAACAAAGTCATACAGGTTGCACGCTAGTTAAGATTCAGACTTCGTTCCCAACGTAACAGCTTGCTCTCTGGCTGCACTTGTGGTTTTCCGAGGTAGTCAATCTGCTCGCACCACCGAAATCAATAGGTGTGAGAGTCGAGAAATATAAACTAAGGCGAGAGATCTGTGGCTATTGTCCTCTTTAACCTCTTCCCTTTATGGTGCGAGGGACTGGAGGCCATTATAAAATGTTCAAAGTAATAGATATTGAACTAGCAGTTCAAATGGTCTGATTGAAAGGTAATCAAAGCTTTCGGTAATTACAGTGTGCTCTCTAGCCCTCCAAAAAAGTCCATTATGTCTTTAGTTCTCCTGATAATAATAAAACAGATATTCAATGGTGTGTGTATGTGTGTGTAGTGGGGAATTACAAGGGAATTGCTATACATTTACATTTACATTTACGCATTTGGCAGACGCTTTTATCCAAAGCGACTTACATTACATTGTACTATACATTTGTACATTTTGTATAGTAAGCAAGTGGAGGTTAGGTGTCTTGCTCAAGGGCACCTCAGCCGTTACCCGCCAGCCCTGAGAATCAAACCAGCAACCTTCTGGTCATGAGTCCAACTCTCTAACCACTGAGCCACGACTGCCCACGTATAGCAAGGGCAATTTGCTTTTACTACGAGTAGTAGTATTCTCAGAGTGTTGTTAGATGAAGGGATATGTGCTCAAAACTATTATTCATTTGAAAATATAAGCCCAAAATAGTAACAATGAATAAAAACAAGAAACATTGGTGTTTATGGCTGAAAGTCAATGTTCAAACATGTACGACTTTCTTTCTTTTGCAGAACACAAAAGAAGATATTTTGAAGAATGTTGGTAACCGAAACAACAGCGGAACCCATTGACTTGCATTGGTTTTGTGTCTATACAATAGAAGTGAATGGGTACCACCACTGTTCAGTTACCAACATTCTTCAAAATATCTTCTTTCGTGTTCCGCAAAAGAAAGTAAGTCATTCAATTCTGCAAAAATAGCTTTTTTTGTTCAAATTAAACAAAATCATTTATTGAGCAAGATCAATAAAAAAATCAATGATTCACAACCATCAGCTTATAAATGATGATTCACAACAAAATGCAATTTAATGTTTAAAACAGAGATGGCGATAGAGAGCCAGAAGTTACAGATTGCCTCTTAAATTATAGAAGGTTTCAAAGCAACAACATAAACAAACGTTACTGCTCATGCACACTTTTGTGGCCCAAACTTAACTTCTGGTACACAAAGAATAGAGTCCCTGCAGATTATTTCTGATAACAAGCAAAAGAAATAACAAGTAAATGACATTAGCAAGCAAGTTAAAAGTATGGCTAGCCAGTATAATTTGGGTTACCAGTAGAAAAACTGTTACTTGGCTAAACTTAAATGTTACACGACTCATTCAACAAATTGTTTTTTTAATAAAATTAATATACAATAAAATTCAACAAATTGTTTATTTAATACAATTATTACACAAGAAATAAATTAATATAAATTAAATTAATTATATTATTAGCCAGACCGATCAACAAACACAGACCGAAAGTTAACTTCGGGCCAGACGTGTCCGTCTGACAAAACCGTCTATAATGCCATAAACATGTATTTATTAAAGCGCTTATGTTAGTTGAAACTCTTCCCATGCCTGTTTCAAGCTCTATTATAATGTTTGTTTAAATAGGCAAATCATATACAATTCTGGGTTTTTGCTAATTAGCCTATTGTCTGACTGAGGGCTGAACATTATCTCTTAATATCTCAGGGGAGCTGTCTTTGTGGCACATATAAGTGTCACATTGTAATTCTGCTCAGGACCAGACCAGCATCTGACTGTCATGCTTAATATGGATGGTGCCAATTAGACGAATGCTGAACAGCCTCGCACTCTCTTCATATACAACCCACTTACACATTAAGTCAACTACACGCTCATTAATCCAGACTTCATCGTTTTTCCACAAGTTCAGAATTTAATTGAACATTGTTTAAATTTAGACGTAAAGAATCAGGATAGTACTTACAGCTGGAGTTTAAATATTGGCACTTTGGCATTTAGTGAATGTTAAAATGCCTTTGCACGTTTTGCATAATCATTTATCTAAAGCAACTAACTGTGAATTTAAGGTGCAGTGTGTTGTCTGAGAATTGAACCCACAACTTTGGCATAAGCCTTTCTATTTACAGGAACACATTAAACGCAGATACTTTGAACTGAAATAGGCTTTCCTGAAGCTCAGTGGTTAGAGCCTGGCGCTAGCAATGCCAAGGTCATGGGTTTGATTCCAGGGATTGCACAGATACTGCACTCAAACAAATGATGGGTTAAATGAACTCAGCGAATGTTTATGATTGACCCAACAATGGGTTAAAACATCCCAGCGTTTAGGGTTGAAACAACCCAGTATAGGTTCATATGCAATTGTAGGCTAAATGTGATGCAATGTATATCCATTTCTACGAACAATGTTCCAACGGTTGCATAGCAAAAATGATCAAGCAAACACAAAATGCAAAAATTGCAAGAACAAACATCATTAATTACTTCTTTTTAAAAGCTAGAGGCATTCACACTTGAGCTACCATGTGTACATCATATGATCTGAATCTGTGATATCAGTCTTTCGTAGCATGCTTCTGTTGGCAAACATACCTTTAAGCTGTTGATTTCTTGTTTTTGGTTCACCAGCCTGATTTTCCCACCCTCCGTCGTCCTTTTTAAGAGATTTCCTGGCAACTATGAGCAGTCTGGGTCAGTATGTGGAGAGCTGCTTGGCTCCTCTCAAGTTCTGTGGGCCAGAGATTTCAGACCAAAGCATAAGAGTCAAATGCAGGCACTTATCTTCAACCATTCACATGGACAAATCTGACATGTTTGTTTTTTGATTAAACATTTGAGAAAAATATAACTAGACATTTTTAAAACTGTTCTCTAACTCTCTCAAGGGAATTAAACGGCACGAACAATGACTTAATTTGTTTAAGCTTGGTCTGGAATTATTGTACAGAAGCCAAAACAAATGAAATTACCTTATACAGTCTTATCTGGTCCTTAAAAAATAGACCAAACAACAATAATAATAAGCTTTTCTTAAAATATATTTTTGAGTAATCACCTCAAACCATAGGCGGAGTTTGGAAGTGGTGGCAGTGCTCCCCTAGTGGTCAGATCCGGAAATGTTTGAATTGGGTAAAAGAAATTACATGATTTTTAGTAGGATTTTATAAGTGTACTTATATTGTATTTATGGACTGAATAAGGTCAATTTATTTGTTTAGCGAATCAGAAACAAATGTATAATGTATAAGAAATGTATTCAAAACACTGTCACAGTCCTCTACTTTAGGGTGAATTAAAATAAATATACTTTTACCCACAGAATTTCCTATGACATTTACATTTACGCATTTGGCAGACGCTTTTATCCAAAGCGACTTTCAATGCATTGTATATTTTAAATTTTTGTTTCTGAGTATGTGCAATCCCTGGGATCAAACCCATGACCTTGGCGTTGCTAGCGCCATGCTCTAACTACTGAGCTACAGGAAAGCTATAACCATAAGCAGTGGTTTGCAAAATATAATTCACAAAACACACAAAAAACTGTAACCATACCCTCATCTCTGCTCTTCTCCTTACATTCACTCCATCAAAAGCTTCTTTTGCGAAGCTGAGATGAGTACAAAGAGAACTTCAAACTTGAAAATACAACACAAAATGTTCCCTGTTTGTGTTTTTATTTATGTCACACACACTTTCCAGCAGGGAATTTATCTGCAGGCGTCAGAAGGCCTGTGAGAAGGGGAACACCTAATCCCAAACAGAACGCCTCTGCTAATCTTAAATGGGATGGAAATCCAAGCGATCCCGAATAACGCAAACACAGGCCTCTGCTGTAACTCTGGATGGAACAGAAAACAATCATTTGACAAACGTGATTACACCAACAATAGTGAAATGACAGCGGAAACGGAAAGAATTGATTGGGAAGTCTGTGCACAAAACTGTAAATCTAATTCTTAGCGCCCAATTCCAAATGCATGAATTAAATTAAATGTAGATTTATGATGCCACTCAAATGATACCATATTATGTATTGAACAATGTCATCATTCATTGCAGTTAAATTTGGCAGATGACATCAGTGAACAGATTCTGTAGATTTGTCTTATAATGGACTGTGCATTATGTCTTGAGATAGCCTGATGACATTCTTTCTTTGAATTAATGCCACTTTGATGTTTGTCTAATGATACTGTGTCTTATGAACAAATCCAGCAAATTCACAAAGAAGACTCTGTATAATGTGACGTTGTGACAGCAAGCCTTATTATGTTGTAGATCATCTGTTTCTAGTCTCAAAGTATAGTTTTTTTATGGTCTTTTGTCCGAGTAGTCAGACTCAAACTCATGTTGACCACACAAACACTTTAGTTTGGAGCTCACTACAGTCTGAGCATGTATAGGCCACAGCTCCAACATGGACACATCCATCCAATTTAGTCATTATTTACTAACCCTAACCCTACTCAATATTTAGATTTTTTGGCACCCTCAGATTCCAAATAGTTATATCTCGACCAAATATTGTCCTAACAAACCAGATATCAATAGAATGCTTATTTATTCAGCTTTCAGATGATGTAAAATCACCATTAAGACCATTATTGGTTTTGTTGTCCAGGGACACATATGCTCTGACAAAGACTACAAAACATATGGTACACACCACAAAATTTAACCACAGTAGTATGTTCATGAATGAAAGACTGTAACACTCTTGCCTGAGGATAGAAGTGTGGAAGACATTGAAGTGTCAGATGAGGGCACAAGAAGGTAAGGTGGAAAAAGAAGCGAGAATATATGGTGTGGTTTAAATGAGAGATCAAAAGCAGGTTTCGTGTCTGGCTGCGCTGACTATGTCAAAGACAGCAGAAGTTAGACATAGGGAGAGGAAATGGATCAGAAGTTGTCATGTGCTGTTAAGTTTAGAGGATGCTGGGAAATATGACAGAGGTTTCAGTGGGTGTGGCTGTCACTTTTTCTTGAAAATGTTTGGGGGCTAGTTCATCCAAAAATAAAAAAGTGTCTTGATTTATTCACCCTAATGTCAATCAAACCCTGTATATGACTCTTTCTTCTGTGGCACACAAAAGAAGATATTTTGATAAATGGTTCAGAGGTTTTGTGTGCATACAATGGAAGTCAGTAGGAGCCATGTTATTTGGTTACCAACTTCAAAATATCTTCTTTTGTGTTCTGCAGAAGAAAGTCATACATGTGTCAAACACTAATCCACTATCCCACAGCTCCAGCACTGAATGATTATCTCACAGAAATAAAAAGCACGTACTTGCTTTCTTTTGTTCGTAAAGTAAAAGTACCTTTTCATGCTCGTTTGATGCCAAAAAAGTCAGACGGCGCAGGAGCCATCGTTCAATCCTATCTGAACCTCAGCCAGCATTGGGCCTTCTTCTCTTTTCTGATAACTCTCCAGGACTCCAGTCAGGTATGATCCTGTTTCAAACCTTCCTGCCTGCAGGCTATAAGCGAGAGAGAGAAACATAAGTGAAGCAGACAGTGAGATAATCTAAAGGGCAGGTAATCACTGAGCTGCTTTGATCATTCCTCAAATGTTGTAGAAAGGGAGATGTAACCCGCTGCAGAAGACCTCAAGTGACTTTACTTCCTGTGGCTCTGAGGTCAGTTTAAAAACTATAAAAGGTATTTTTACATAGGTTTTACATACTGTATGTATACCTTGCATGCACTTTAATGTGAAACAAATGTGACAATTCGATGAATTGAATAAAAATGAATATGTAATATTCTGCACTATTTCTAGTTCATAAATCAAATGAGCAAGCCTGATTTTGACATTGATCACTTTATCTCCTTTGTGCAAAAGGTCAGATTTCTTTGGAAAGCACGAGATGTTCTTTGGAACATTCTCAAATTTACTGGGATAACATGGACCATCAGGTTTTGCATAAACTTGTGGAGTCAGTGCCAAGGGGGACACAGTAATTAGAGGACTGCGGTCCAGATCCACAACTCGGATTGGCTCCAAATGCGCCGCAGTTAAAATGAGAAATTAATTATAAACAGTTTTTTCCTCCACACGTGGACCGTTTAAGCTATGTTTATTAATGCAAAGATGACGCAGAAGCTGCAGGAAAACGACTTATTACCTCGATGTATCTAACACTTGCTGAATAGCAAACTCGCAGGTTTGAACATAAAACAACTGCTTTATGGTGCAGTTTGTTTCATAAGCCAGTTTTGTATATTTTTAGCACCCGATTCACTAAAGGAATTATGCAAATCAAGCAACAATCTCTCCTGATTGTAGAATGCATTGCACAACTTTCCATTTTATGTCTTAGACCTGAACGCTAGCTTGTGGCAGATGCAGACTATTATCATCTGGTCCTCACTCCACTCCTCCCATAAAGACACCTGGATTGTATCTTTAACATGTCAGAATGTATTTCTGGATATAAGGCTCTTCTTTGTCATTTGATCATTTAAAGGAGCAATGTGGACATTTTAGCAGCATCTATTGGCTCACTCCACCGCTTTCGGAGCACTACGATGGCTGACACAGGACAAAGATGTCGTCCCATTTTCGCTTCTTTGCCGAAGGAGATAACATATTTACGAAACACGATCTGTAGAGCAATTTGTCTGTTTAGGGCTACTGTAGAAACAACATGGTGAATTCCATGTAAGGCGACCCACGGTGTATGTAGATAGAAATAGCTCATTCTAAGGTAATAAAAACATAACGCTTCATTATGTAAGGTCTTTATACACCTCTGAAGACATAGTTATGGATATTATATTGCATTTCTGTCAATAGATCCTGCTAAATAATAACCACGATCCACAGAAAATGCACATAAGCATCTCTTTTCAATTCTATTCCATCGACTGTCTGCTATCTGTGGCCGGTAATTGCACTGTGTTAACTGCGGCAGTCAAATACGGCCAAGTTTTGTTAACAAGATGCAATCCTATAATCCTATAATAGAGCGAATTTAAATAGAAAGGAGGCATTGTGCTGAAAAGAATAACAATGACTAAATAGTAACAGAGCTATTTTGGCATGTTTAGCCACAGTTCACCCAAAAATGAAAACTCACCTTCATGTCATTGCAAACCTGCATGACTTTCTTTCTTCTGCAGAACACAAAAGAAGATATTTTGAAGTTGGTAACCAAACAACATGGCCCACATTGACTTCCATTGTATGGACACAAAACTGCTGAGACATTTCTCAAAATATCTTCTTTTGTGTTCCACAGACGAAAGAGTAATATGAAGTTTTAATGACATGAGGGTGAATAATGATGATAGAATCTGGACATGTTTTAAATGCTTCTCTCCCCTGGGTTTCACTCTTTGTTTATGTCTTTACATACGCATTCAGCACCAGAGGGCACCAGTGATCTTCTAAAGCACTGTCCACTTGTGCAAAACTGGCTTGCATTAACATTATAAATATCATCTTCTAGCTCTGTGTATGTGTCTGTTTGACTTTTGTATTTTGGTGTTTCTGTGTGATTTGTACACCTGTGAGAAACACATGTAACAGGACACGGAAACGGTCACCTTCATTTAAGTTTTCCGCAGCATAAATGTATTTACTTACTGTACACAATGTACATGCTTGCAAATGTGGCACGAGTTGCTATCTTGCTGTGCTCACTCGTATCACACGTTGTTGAGCCGACCGGGGGTCTACGGCAAACCTCACGAGTTCCATTAGTCTGGCCACCAGCCCTCTGTATCTCCCATTTCCCATCTCCTCAGGGGGTTTGGTCCTTATCTGAATGAAATACATTAAAAGGAAGATTAATGTGGGAGACCTTTTAGAAGACTCCAGAACTTGCAGGAGGGCGAGTCTTGGGAACCCAGCGTAAGAGCAGCAGATGTTGAAAGCATAAAGAGACTGACCATAAATTTCACGGTTTTCTTGTATCTGAGATCGCGAGGTTGTAACTTGTAACCTTTAAGGGGTCCCTGTGCTGTATGAATTATTCAGAAATAAGTGCTCTTCTCTTTATAGAAGAATTAAATGTGTCTAATAATGGATGCATGCGGTCATAATGGAACAAAGCCACATAACAGACAAATCCAGAATGGTGTTTCGAAAAAGAATATTAGATTGACATTTGAAGCTTATGTGACAATTAATTAACAATTCAAGATCTAATGTCTATAAAACAGGAACACAAAATATTTAGCAGTATGCAGTTTTTGAACCTCTGGTTAATTTAATGTCTGGTTAAACGACGTCTGGCCGGGTTTGTTAAAAAGTAAAAAAAAAAAAAAAATGGACAGTGGGTTGGCTACTGGCTAGACTAAAATGTGAAAAAACAAACCAGACTGTATGTAGTCTGGCGGCGCCTTTTAAACCTAGAACTTAAATAATCAAATACAAGAAAAAAAACAAAGAACTAGGCTACGGCTACGGTAATTTTACAAAACAAAGAAAAAAATATTGAGTACATACACACAAAAATCAGTACAATTCTATTACAGTTATGAATGTTAATCAGATTAATTGCTCTGTCAAATCTATTGATCCGACATTTGCTTTCCTGATTTTGGTCATATTCCCACCAGAAGATAAAGCAAACACAACAGTCTTCTACCACCAGATTACGGAAAGACACTTTCACTCTCTATCTTCCTTTTTCTCTTTCCTGTTGCACAGTGGTAGAGTAATTGACCATCGGAAAACCTTGGCTTTCAGAGTCAAAGGATAATATATCAGTCAATAACCCTGAAGAAACCATTAAAAGGTGGAGAATGTTAGCCAATCTCAGGAAAGAAAAACAAAGTTCAAGCCTCTGTAATCTTTGCTTTAAAATGATCAATAAATCAAATTAAAGTTCGGGGTGTGGGAGTGCTAAATAAATCCTTGTAGCCACCTGAAGCTCAAGATCCCCAAAAGCCTGAAGTGTGACGCACGGCGCTGTTTGTTTGCGTGTTTTTTTCCACAGCTAAGCAAAATTTAGAATTGCGGAACTGGATGCCTCTCAGTTCATGAGTGTAAATTACAATCGAATTGGTTAAACTTCACCGGAAGTTTAATTGGGAAGACGGGATGTGAAATTTACAGAAGTAAACTAGTCACTGAGAATCCACATGAAAACGCACATGATTAAATCATTGTAATTCATGAATGCTTTGAAATACAGACCTAGCCTGTGTCAGCCATCGTAGTGCTTCGAAAGGGACGGGTGAGCGGTGGAGTGAGCTGTTGGTTGCAATTCACAACCTCACAGCTAGATGCCGCTAAATTGGTCTTTGAAACAGTGACATTAAGGAAAACTGAACCCCTGTGTGTGTAAGTCCTGTATTACAAGTTCGGCCTGTCACCCTCATAATTCATAACCGCACATTCACGAGTCCATTAATATGGCAAAGACGTAAACGTTGACAAATAGCTCACCTGATTTAACACAGGTGTAGAAACAGGTGCTCTGTCTGGAGCTGGCTGAGCTGACCACCAAACATTTCCCCTTCTGCTTCCACGAGGTGTCTCATCATAAATAACTCATGACATCATATCCTGCGCGCAGCGCGGCCGCGTGCACACAGAGTAACTTTCCTTGTTAACACCGCAGCAATGGACTCTAAATATTTAATCGCTCTTGAATTATTAAAAAAAAAAAAACGCAGAGTAATTGAAAGAATTCAAAGGAGGAACACATCAACAACAGAAGGAACGAGTCACATCTCGCAACTTTTTATTTGGATGTTTTGCCGTGGCGGGCACATGTAGGCGTAAGTCTTAGGTCACAGGAGAAGGCTGGAGAGTTGCATTATGGGAGGTATGGTGTGACCGCAGCGTGCATGCCTGAGGTTTAACCGCTCTCTCTCTTTCTCACCTAAACCTGATTATCTCATTATGTTCTCCCCAACGGTACATATCACTACAACATAAACACACACACAGACGGCAAACACACTTGTTTGGTGTGGGATGTAATGGAGTTTTCTCATTACGAGGAATTGTGGGAGTGTCTTTTGGTGTTTAATGATTTGAAGAGGAAGGTCATTTTTCCTTCAGCAGACTGAAACGTCAACTTTCTGATGAAATGAACACCTCTCTTCACTCGTCTCTTCCCCCACCCGGCTCTAAGTAGATTACTGCACTTCAGGGACATTATTTGGACTGTTTATCTTTTCACACACCAATTGAAATGAAGTGGCGGCAAGAATCTTCTTTTTAAGAAATGGAACCGAAGCAAGCAGCTTGTTGCACACTTGTACTTGCTCTGGCTCACTTTAATTTTAAGTCTGTGCGTATTAGGACACGCTAGACAAAGTTACGGCGAAGCGTTTGACAAGATGAAAAAAGCAGAATTAGTTTAGAAACCGTTCACTTTCACTGCATCTTTATACACAGAGGCTGTCAGTCCTTTTGTGTTTCGCAGAATAAAGAAAGCCATTCTGGTCTGGAACAACACGAGGGTGAGTGAATGATGACAGAATGTGAAAAATGACTGAAAAAGAAAAAACCTCCCGTGACTCCCATCATCTTTCAAAACTGATCATTCAGTGATCTGAACAGCACTCTTTATCACTGCTGAACATGGACGGATCCTCATTGGCTCTGAAATGAGTGTTCAGCCAATGCATCTCGACCTTATCTCTCTCTCTCTCTGCCTAGCGCACTGCGGGGTGTTTGTACAGTCTTAAAGATTAGAGGTGACAGCAGTTCCCATGCGACCTCTCTGGGAACGCCGTCAGACAGCTACACTGCACACACATGCAAAGATACCAGGCGTACGCACACGCGCAGATAACATTTGCGACAACTTTGATCCAACTGTTGCTTTTAAGTGTGCAATTAATTTGTCACAGTCGTGTAACCTCATAACCCCGCCTTCGGAGTCACTGTATCATTTCAACACACACAGACAACCCACATGAAGAGGAGTATGTTTTGCTAATTCAGCTCCCTGCTGTTTAATGGCATGTTCCACGGTGGGTTCTCATTCTACGACAATTGTTTGGTACTTTACTTACCCATCTGTTGCCTGCTCAAGGGGTGTCAATCTTGTGTGTGATCTGGTGGCACTTTCCATCCCCGAGCTGAAAGCTCCCTACTGTAAAATACAAAGATAAACTCAACATCCAGCAATAAATGTCAATTCAAGAGTGTGAAGATTTCTGCTTGCTTACCCATAATGCTCAGCGCTATCATGGCTGTTGTTTATCGCAGAATTATGATTAATGTTGTGTTTGATTGATTTAAACATCACATGAACTCTGACTGTTCCCAATTAAAGCAGGGATAAACAATGTTTTTTGTAAACATTCTTTGTTAATCTGGTTGAATATCTCTTCACATTTTAATAGCACTTAATAGTTAACATTGTCTAAATATTAAAATATATGTATATATCATTGTTGTGGTTTACTACAACTAAAATATGAAAGCATTTCTGGTCAATTAAATCAAATTTAAAGTAGGTCGAAATACTATTAAAAAAACATAAACTAAACAAAATTTTAAATGTTACCTTAGCAATAACAACCTGAAACATTAAAACTATTAAATAAGAAAAATCAATCATAAACTAAAATATACACAAAAAAGATAGACTAAAAATAAATTAAACATATGTATAGCAATTATTTAAAATGAAAAATTAATAAAATGGCAAAATCAGAAAACAAAATTGCAAAAAATGTAACTAAAATCACCAAGAAAATTTAATATTTTAAAATAAAAGCTTATTCAATAAAACAAATTCAACTATGAAAATGTCTTATTTATATCTTTAAATTTATACCATAAATCCCATTCCATAGATTGACATCTTATGGGTATAACATCTTATGTATTTGCCTAAACAAGATTACAAAACCTGTTTAAGTTCCCAGCTGCTGTCAGAATTTTTTTTTAATGTTAAATGTTTTGTACCCCTAATATTTAACTGGTACACAATAGGTTCTTAAGGTACACAATTGCTCTTCAGGGTACAATAATGTACCCAAAAAAAATAGAACATAATGTTTTGTATACCCGTAAAGGTATTTCTGTATATATGTATAAGTTAATACATTCATTACTGTTGTATATATTATGTGCTCAAGCATTGTGATGATAAGTGACATGAAGTGAGAGCTCTGAGGTAAGGGGCGAAATCTTTCCCCCTTTATGCTTTCAAAGCTAGCTTGCTTTAAGTTGCTTTAACTTTAAGTCACACTGCAAATCTGTCTGGTCCAGATTAAAAACGAAACTGTCAGATTTCAGTCCGATTCAAAACAGATCTAGATTCACTTCTCTCCTCCATTGTGAGTTGTGTATAAAGTATTGCAACCCGTGGTCCCACATCTCTCTCTCTTTCCAGAAGCCATTCTCCTGTTGGGCCGGAAGGACCACTCATTCAAACGCCACATGTTGTTTTATGTGCTATATGACAGTTGTCGGGGGAGTGCTGTGTGCTGGATTTAGAATATATCTCATACCCAGGGTTGTGGATAATAGCTTACAAGGGAGGCGTATGATTGGTAACGGGCGTTAATGAATTCCTGTGTAACATCTGCCGAGATGCACTCCACATGCTGGCTATTAAAGGGAGGTGATGGAAAGCATCTCTTTCGGCAGACATTAATTGCTGTCTCCACCAGATGCCAATTCTCCCTCCTGGTAGGTAACTGTGTGATAGACATAGCGGATTGCTCTTGTCTGAAATAAAAGAGAGAAGAGGTTATAGAGATGATGCAACCGTACAGCCCTGTCTCCCTCCCTCAGCCTGTGGACGTCCAAAACTTTTTCGCGAACCTGGAATGTTTGCTTCATGTTCCTGGGATTCCCTGGCATTCCCTGATTAGTCTGTTTAATATTGTTTGTCTAAACAAAGCACTACATTGATAATTTTCACAGCATTGTGCGGGTGTTTGTTTGAACCTGACAGCAGAGGGAAAGAGCGGGCTGGTGTAAAGCCGCTGCGCGGGCGTTTATGAGTCACGCTGTCGGTGAAACTGTATAAAAAGTGATGGGCAAAGCTCATTAGTGACCTTGGGTAGAGTGAAATCTGAATCACCGTGCCATCCGTGTTTCTGCTACCGCGTCTTCAGCGCGTCACAGTCGCCCTTGCTGTGAGTCCTTGAGCTTAATTTCTTCATTCTGAATGAAAGAGAAACAGTCACGTCTCAGAATTGTAACACGTTCGGCTTGATTTCGCCAGAACAGTAAAATCGATTACTCTGTCGTAAAACTTACGCAACACCCGATGACCCTGACTCATACACACGCACTAAGCATGAGTTTTGCTGTTCTTCACCATTCACTCTGTACAATTTCTACATTAGCTAATGCACAAACTGTAAGCATGACAGCATTATGAACGAGCCTTGCTTCTGGATTTAGACACAAGTGCGTTCGACGCGTTCAACGCCACAGTTTCGCCTCTCTGAGATCTCCTGGCATCCTTAGCATCGCATTGCTTTGACAGCTACCCTTCTGCAGCCAATTTACACACCTGCTGCGTGAATGACAGCAAATCAATACGGACAGAGTCACATCTTGGCTGTAAGCTTACTGTCCAGTCATGAAACTGAGCACGTGTGAAAGCGTGCTGTGAAGTTGGATGGGATTCAGCGTACAGTTGGCAGCTTCATAGTGTGTGTTATGTGTTACACTGTTTAGATAATAAGTGGGAGGTTAAGACCATAGAAAGAGATAAAGGTGTTACCTGTAGGCACAGTAGATTTAGAGCTCTCAGCAAAGCTTGGTAATATCATTTTATCAAATCTACTGTACAATATCGTTGCTTTTTCTTTCGAAACCAGGCATGGCCAAATTCTTATTTTTTCAGGAAAACTGTGTATTTTAAAATTGTTAAATAATGTACGTTTATTTTCTCGCTTTTTATTGGTTAGATATTTGCAAAACCCAGTGACAAACATAAAAGATATATTTAGCAAAAAATTTTAATTCTATTTGCATTTATTTGCAGAAAACAAAGACTAGACCTCAAATACTGCAAAGTAAACAAGTGCATATTCACTTTTAAGCAATACAAAAGTCATATTTGTACACTTATGTAAGAAAAGTAAAAAAAATTATGTGATAACCTCGATTTTTTCATGTGACAGTTTTCATGTGTCGTTCACATTGCTGTTGGATGACTTTATGTCACTCCTGGGGTTTGATTTTGTTGAAATTCAACACACACTGGAATTAACTGGAATGGCCACAATCCATCTAGAAATGCTGAATGAAAATTTAGGATGATCTTCTAAATTATTATGTGGCTATAGCAAACAGAACAGCTAAGTAAAATGCTATAAATGTGTCTCATTATGTTTTCTAGAACTTGGAAATGCACTGAAACAGCTTCCAAAACCTGGTAAGAATATTTAAGAGGCAGGAAGGATATTTAAACACATTAATTATTCCTAAAGCAATCAAGCTTTTATCCACGTTGAACTGATAATATTTGTTGTAAACATTACTCAATCAAGTGCATCAGAAGATATCAAATATATGTGAAAATCTGTGTGTGTTTTAAATTCAGCTTCTACCCACCGCCTCTCCTCCACTATAATCTTCCAAGCATCATAAGAGTGCAATGTGTAATGACCACACGCTGCTCCGGCCCCCTCATGCGGCACTAGCAGACATACAAGAGGCCGTAAAAGCTCCAGCACAGACACCAGGGAACAATATGATTAACCCCCCACACCACGGTTCACCAATGCCCGCAGGCAGAGCTGAGAGCCCTGCTAAAAAAAGCAGACGTCCCTGGAGAGCCACTCAGAAACACTGTCGTCCCCAGTGTACAACCCACACGGTACGTGGGATCAGCCGGCGGTCTTTGCACATCGGCACATTTGCACGTCAGCATGACTATATAGAAATAATCGTTTGTTTATTGTGGGATCTGCGTTGAACAATCACACAGTGACACATCAGTTGGAAAAGGTCATTTGGAGGTCAAAACCAAAGGTATATTAACATATCCACGATGCTTTTCGACTCTTTCATCTGCCCCTAGGTTATAAACTTACAGAAGCAAAAAAGCCTGTTTAATAAGAAAAATCAATGAGATCAAAGTTGACTATTAATGTTCAGCACAGTGCAAATCCAAAGAGAAGTGTTTTATTCACTTTTTGGTCCACCGAGTTTGTTTTACCGAGGACTCAAGTGTAAACACCCTGAGTCACATACACACATCAAATTCTCCATGTGCGGCACTCTAATTTAACTCAAACCTGCATGTGTGCATTACGTGCCTGCGCGAAGGTGCGCAAATCCCCACTTTGCCAGGGTGGGAAAGCAATTGCATTGTTTAGTGAGAGTAGAGTCGTCTGGGGTCAGGCTGCATCTGCAGAGTGGTAATAGATTAGAGGCATATCAGGTGTGGATCCTGTAGACAAAGAGCCCCAGCGTGTGCTCCTCCCTCACATCTTTAATTTCACTCGCAGCGGGACGTTATCGCGCAGGCTACAACACAAAACACAGACGCCGTCTTCCAGTATAGCACTGAGATTATTAAATATTCATATTTAATTGATGATAAATATTTATATAGGCTATATATTATTGAATTGGTGAAGTGGAATTTTAGTTTAATATGTAAGAGAGATTGGGGAAATATTTTGAGTCTTTTTTTGTTTCTGAGAAAGGTCACCTGCAAGGAATCGGCTCAATAAGAAGTGCCAACATACTGAATATTGAATAGGGTAAAACTAAACACACACACACGTTGCGGTTTCATGTTAAATAAGGACCTTCTATAGACAATGGTTGTCAAATACAGACGCTTTCAAAGCAACAACATAAACAAACGTTACTGCGCATGCTCAATTTTGTGGCCCAAACTTAACTTCCGGTACACATCCGCAATGTGTCCCTGCAGATTATTTCTGATAACAAATTAAATAACATTAGCTAGCAAGTTAAAAGTATGTCCATAGTCAGTATTATTTTGGGTTACCAGTAGAAGAACCGTTACTTGACTAAACATAAATGCAAACAAAGTTACACAACTAAATCAACAAATTGTTTATTTAACACAATTATTAAACAATAAAATATTGATACAAATGAATATTAATTAAATAAAATATAGATTTAAAAAACTTTATTTACTATATTTTATAGTGTTTTTACAAATAAGCTCATCATCAAACAGCGGTTTTGCTCAAACTTGTCAAATTTTACTCACTTTTGGGTACAAATTTGTCCGCAAAATATATTTAAGTGTGTACACAGAGTTTCTTTATATAAATGAAAGTTTATCTAATTTATCTCACATATCCAGAAACAAATATATAAATTATAATATAAATGATAAAATGCATAAATGCATAAATCTATATGTAAAGGTTTTGCAAGCCCCAGAATAAAGTTCATATTCAAATGTTTAATTATTACTAACATGCACAAATCATATTTCTACATATTATTACAAATATAAAAAACAAGTTACATTTGGTGCATAAGTAGAATTTTTGCATTTGTTTAAAGTTAGCTTTTCTTTATCGTTTTGTGCTGTGCAACAGATTACAAACTATACATACAATTTAAATATGCAATCCCAGAATTCCACACGGAAACTGTCAGTCCCATGTCATTGAGGCTGAATGTACTGAATAAACTTCCCAGCAGCCAACGCTTAAAGCAGCAGGCTTCACTAATACTGTCATTTGCAGTTCTTCCCACCGACCGTCAACGGCAGAGTAATTACATTTTAAACGATTCTGCACACAACTGCTGAGGCATTACGTTTTTAATTCGCACAAACCACACAGAGAACAAAAATCTAATGGGAGTGGAGGATAAGAAATGTTCATTCAATGTTCCATTCCCTGATAACTGCTCACAAGTTCTCTGTGCCTCTGGTGTCCATTTAAAATATTTTGAATATTTATTTATTTTGCTAACTCTGCATAATCGCTTTGGCTATAGGTAATATCAGGAAAAGTCGGAGTTCCGTCTCATGCATTATTCATGAGCGACTGCAGAGGAACCGGGAGGTTTACAAGATAGGACTGTGATTTGGCAGAGTCATCTCTCTCTTTATCTCACACAAAAACCTCCTGGACAAGGAGAAAAAGGCCACTAGATAGAACTAAATGTGTTTAATGAACAAAATTACATAAGGATGGTGTAATGGAGATTAATAACTCGCCAGAGCTTATTCATTTACCTCAGCAGCAAAGTCACGCACCCCATACTCAAAAATAACCTTCCGTTTTCTGCCTCCTGGGACAAATTTACCTTCTGTGAAGAAAGAGTTCACCCAATATCAAGTTTTAAATGGCTAATGGTTTTAAAATGACGTGTTTGGTGTGAATTAATTCCTCATTTCTTCTGCAGTCTTGACCACTGCTTCTCAAACACTCCGGCTCATATGGAGGGGAAGGTGCGAGCTGTACATCAGAGATAAATGACTTCATTAAAGTGTGGCTCTCACTGTGCTGAAATAATTCTCGGATCCCTGTCACGCCACGAATGATTATGAACTTCATACGTCAACATGTTTCGATAATGGACAATGAGCGTACATTCAGCAGCTAAAAAGATGTGCTGACAGGAGTTCGGATGTACATAAAACTCGCCATGTTGTTTCTACAGCAGCCCTAAATGGACAAACTGCTCTGCAAAATGCGTTTCGTAAATACGTTATCTTCTTCAGCAAAAAAGTAAACACGTGACAAAATCGTAGTCCTGTGTCAGCCATCGTAGTGCTTCGAAAGCAGCCAGCTGTTATCGCGAAATAAGCCCCTTCAGTGTGATACAAGACCCTCGGATCCTGACCACACTGTTTCTGCAATAACAACCGGCTGCCTGTACATTATTCCTTACATTTTCAGAGGACAGATCTGTAGCACAGAGCACAGAGCTCATTTTATAATAAAGTCACTCATTATGCCAAGGCAAGATGTTTAAAAGCTAAGCTTGTTCAACCAAATAGAGAATTTACACTACAAGAAATATTTCTTCTTCACAGAGAAAGCGAGCACCTGGAAACTGAATTTCAACACACCTGCTCAAACATCTCCAGTCCTCAGGGCAAGCCTCCAGTGACCCACTGCCTCACTTTAGCCATACAGCACCACAGATTGATCTGAGACTCTGTGAAAATTGTACAGAGCTTCTCTCAACCTTCTCTGTCAGTGGCAAAAAGGAGCCAATCGCTCATTGCTGCCATTACTGGCCTGCATGCCGTGAATAATGCAATTTGTATTCTCCGTGGAGCGCATCCAAAACAACAGCCAGTCCCACAGACAAACAGCCCTATCGGAGTGGAAATCCACTTAAAGCAACAACCAGGAGAAATCTCGGAGAATTACTAACATGCTCGTGACCCGTGAAGTCAACCTTAAACCTGTTAACAGTGTAGAATATCATTTATTTTCAAACATTTAAAAAAAAAATCAGAGTCAACGAGGCCTGTGAATGATGTGGATGTATAGTGGTTTCTCACTTTGGGCCATTCGGTGAAAACAATCTTTTTATAATTTGATGGTTTCATTATTTATTAAAAAATAAATGAATAAATAAATACAATTTGTATTAATATAATGCTAATGTATTACCAGTTAAAGATGATCAACTTCACACCCCAACCAAACTAAAAGTAGAGCTTCACATTATTATCGAAATATTGCAAATGTGCATATCATAAACATAAGAGTTATGTATAATCTACGTTTTGAGTTGATGGTTATGGGTTTGAATGAGTGCATGTGAGTACTCTTATGTATGCAAGATGAACAACAAAGCATGAGTAAATGGAGTTATTGTAAAATGACATCGTCGGATTCGTTTTAACTTTTCCCCGGAACGTTTAACTAAAGTTTAACTAAATTATTATTAAACTTTTTAAATAAATACATTTTAATATTATTTAAATTGGTTTACAAACTTTAAGCATTATGGCACTGCATTATTGAGCAAATGTTCAGATTTTTCAACAATATCTTGCAAATAAATATTTTAAAAATCTTAATCACCAAAATTAACTCTTAAAAGTCTAAAACATGCTTGATGAACTAAACACAGCTGTGAGGAGATTTGGACTGACACACAAACAAACAAACATACCCTTTCTCTCTCTCTCCGTCTCTCTCTTACTAAACAACAATGCTCTTTGTGTCCTGCTGGGAGATGTTCTGAGAGGTGTTAGATTTGTCGTACCTGGGTTTTAAAGGTCACCAGTTGACCTTCTCTAAGTGCTAACAGGCACTGGAACTGAAATGAATTGGTTTTAGTGGGGCAGATACAATGACACTGAGATACAAAGGTTCAGTAAGCATAGATCATCATTAACTGTAAAAAAAAAATGCATTTGAAGGAAATATATGTAACGTGTCTGCAAAGGTTTACAAATACTATTATTATTTAAATACATCTAATATTTCAAAAAGAAAACCACATATATATATTCTTTTTGAAATATTAGATATAAAAAAAGAGGAAAATTTCCACTAAGCCAGGCTGCTTTGAGTCAGTGGCAGTTCCTCCACGTTTCCCTCGTCTCCTCCGGCGTTTTCTCCGAGTCATGTCAATAGGCCACCGGCGCAGGTACTCTGGGACATCCCAGAAAGGGTTCGTAGGATGCACCCGCGATTGATGAACAGAGCTCGCGAAGTCCGACAAGTGAGTATCCATAAGATGTTTTCTGATATCCAAAAGCATCTGGCGATCATAAACCAGGATAGATGTGCAGATTGGTGCCATTAAAGACATTAGAGACATAAAAAGTGCGAGAAGCACTGGGAGCGACAGACGGCACGCCATGCACACCGGCGCCATATATATATATACATATACTGTATATAATATATACACCTTAACTGTACCTCTATCTGGGGAAACAAGTACAGTTGTTTTGTGTTGATTTTGTGTTACATAAAAGGGATTTTACAAGGTTGCGTCAGAGTTATTATAGTTTTGATTTTAGGTTTATTGTAGTCTTATTAATATTTTAAATTAGCTTTTATTTTTAGATTTTATTAATTTTAGCAATTGTGTTATATGCTTTGGAGATTTATTTTTTATGTTGCTATATAAAATAAATTATTTTTTAAAGTTATTGTTTACTATCATATTTTATTGTCTTTAACTTATTTCAGTGCTTTTTTGGTGCTCTTAAGTTTTTTTTCCCCGTTATTTTTTCTGAGGCAGTTAAATTGTTTAGTATATGTTTTTCAAATCATTTTTAGGCAGAAATGTTTTGCAAGTTTCAATTTTAGTAAACTTTTATGGAAACTAGTAACAATCACTTATTGTATTATTGCCTGCTATTACATATCATAAAAGCATATGCTTTCTGAAGTCGGAAAGTCAACGCAATTTATTTTACGAGGTGGCTAATTTTGGCTAATTCATATGAATTTGTACGATCTCAGTCGTACATTTTAGTACGGTTTGCTTTCGCACAAGTGACGTTTGCTTTCGTGCCAGTGATGTTAGGTGTAAGGGCAGGGTGGGCCTTCAGTATTGCTTAATCGTACGTTTTTGTACGACTCACAATGTATGAATTCATACGAATTAGCCACCTCGTAAAATGCTTACGACTTCGCGTGAGATCAGGTTGGGAAAGTGCAATGCAGGTGTAACAGAATGTAAACAGAATCCAGATTTTGACCTAAAGTGAGCGAGTGTTTTCAATGTATTCATGCATCACGCTCTCAGGGTGGAATGTGGGATTGCCACTGTCGTGGAGAAAGTGACTTGCACGCCTCAAAGCTACAGCGCTCTGGCGTTGTAAGCGGCATTAGGTGGATTTCCTTCACTGTGGTGAAAACAAACAGTTATTCAGAAATGCCAAACGTACAATGCATCTTATGCTTGATATATATACACTGATTGGCTTTTTTGAATGAGCCATTTACTGACACTACATTACATTTCTTTAAAAGATGCACATTATTTTATCCTGATAAATGAACCCAGTTTGTTATTTTAGTTTTTAGTTCTATATAAAACGTTTGCGTACACCAATTTGGAAAGCACTGCTTTAAACAAACATGAACATCTTGTAGCATCTATTTTCTGAGGTTGCACTCGTTCATCTGAGTGAATTTACCCGTGTGCGAGTTCATTACATTTTTTTGCCAGCTCTGCCTCAAACCAATTCATTTCATTGTCATGTTGCGCTCAACCGAGCTGGCCGGGACAACATAATCCCTCTATTTCCCCAAACGTGGTAGCGTCTCTCATCCATAGCAATTTGCCCGCATTGATCAGAAGAAAATCATTCCATGCAACAGGAGGCTGAACAGAATGAACACGTTTCCTTCCCCCATGTGACGCTAAATTATAGAAAATTATTATCTCCACATGTGAAGGAGCTTTTTCGCGCTCATGACTGCACAATGCCACTCATTCCCCCACGGCTTGTCCACTGCATCCAACCGCAACACAACCGCAGGTATTACTACCGTATTGCTTTATTATTGGGCTCAACTTGATGGGTTTCTGTGGCACATCAAACAACTCTACGCCTTTGTCCTGTCTGGTGTTGTTTCTTCTATTATGTTTCTCCTGTTACGGAGACACACAAGGCAAGGAGTTGAAAACAGAAAATACAAGTTTTTAGAGCAAGGGGAAAGACTGTTAGCGCCTCGGGTTATTAAAGCCGGTCCCTGCACTATTATGAGAATCATGAGAGGTGGCACAGGAGAGAAGCAGATGGCATGGAGAGCTTGGAGAGCAGCGAGGAGTTAGAGGAGGAGACAAGAACTCAAGATGATGCCGGAACAGACTGTGGTTCAAATGAGCTTCCTCCAGCTCCAACTGAAAATGAGCTTTGTTTGAGCTCTCTGTTTTAATGATGGGCATAATACTGCTCATTAAATTTCATTTCAGAAACATTTCTAGTTGTAGCTTTCATGGGCACAGATTTCGCACGTGAATGGCAGATGAGTGAGAAACATCTGGAAATGTCGCTGTTAGTTTAGATGTTTCTGTTTTTTCGTCTCATAAAGACACAATAATAGGAAAACACAGGGAATTATGGAAAATCGCTGAACTTCCTACAGCCATGACCATTCTATTCTTTACATGTTAAATCACATTTCTATATAATTTCTTTCAGAAAGTTCAGAAATGTGTATTCTCAAACTGCAGCGCCTGACCCAAGTCTACTTTGGAGTCATTTCCAGACAAGAACTCCACAGAGAAAGCAAAAAAAATCACGACTCACGGTTCCAGACCCCTAACAGCACACACACTTACACGGTTCACTGTCCTGCTCAGCTTAACTCAAAGCTTTCCACCCGCTTTATCGCACATCGCACACACCTCCCTCCTGCCATTTCGTTCCCTCTCGCATTTTTTCTGTTTCCATTTACCTCAGCACCAATATGTTTTTATTCCATTCAGCCGTTTTTCAAGCTCTGTGTAGTCGGGAAGCGAGAGGGAGGTGGCAGGCAGGCTTCCACCGCTGAATGTCGGCTTATTGTACACGCAGCCCCTTCTCTGCACACATGTCGCAGGCAGAGATAGGACAGATATGCCTCTCTGCTCTCTTCCCTCCTATCTCACCCGAACAGGCACATGCGGACCTTTGAAAAACAAGAACAAACAAGAAAAACAAAGCAGAATGGAAGAAATGTTTACCTTCTTTCTGTAAAGGTTTTGATGGTTGTTCCGGGAAAAAGAAGTGGAACAAAACCCAATTTCACCCGTTTTGGAAGTAAATGAATTGTTGGAGCATTTAATTTGAGCGGCGACAGAAAAAAAATAGCAAGGGAAAAGTCAGAAGTTGGCTATAGATGATTGATTTAGCCGCTGTGCTAATCACACCCCGGGACCATATCACTGATAGACTGAGTCATTATGTAACAAGATTAGAAAATCAGGAGTTGAAGTTTCTTCTGAGAAACTTTCTGGCTTTTCCTGTACAAAAGGGAATGTTTAATACTCTTTGAGGGGGTTGCTGACTTCATGGGCTTTTATTAACCATCTTAAACTAATGCATTTCAACTACTACAGCATAGCCGTGTGTTATTGAGCTATTCATTTTCAAACTATTTTGCATTTGCAATTACAATTCGCTTTTATTCAAAGATTTTTTTAAACCCACTGTTTTTAACCTTGTATAAATGATTATTTGTTAATAATCATGTTTTTGATTTGTTTTCCACCCACATACACTTGATCCAATTATGTTATTATATTATATTGCTGTCATTCATTGTGATCTAAATGTGTTCTAAAAAGATGCTAATAAAAAGTGAAAAGGTGCCATATTACACAATATTTATACAGAAGTACAGTATCTTTAACTTTATTAACCTCATTTTGTTTAATGATGACTGGAGTTAGAGACGGTTTCAGCGGTAACAACATAAATAAATGTTATGTGGCCCAAACTTTACGAAATTAAATATTGAATATTATGGATATTATAGTTATATTATAACCAAACACAGACCGGAAGTTAACTTCGTGCCAGGCATGTGCGTCCGATGAAGCACTCTATAAAAACATATTTCTGCAAAAACATTTTCATATGGTTATGAAAAAGATACCAAAGGTGGTGCTTTGTCTTGCAATAGAAATGATTAATAACCAATTTGTTACATTCCTACACTTTACTATAATAAAACCATGGCTACTTTTCCTACAGTGTTACTGTTGTGTTTCTCTCTTTTAAATCACCAGATAAAGCAATAAATACATGTGCAAATGATCAACATCCGGACACACTGAACCAAATATATTTCCGCCCTGCAGAGTCATTTTGATTTGCAGTAAATAAAATGTGCCATCTACTCTAAATAAAGTCTAAGCCTTAAATATTCCATTACCATCACCCCGATAAACATTTCAGCTACCCCTTCAAAACCAAACCAATGTAAAACCAATAAGAGGGCCATTCAAGTGTCTGGGTCAACATGAAATACAACACAGTAAGAAAGGTACTTAGAACACAGTACAATGCTGGAAGCAGCTGGCCTATTTCTTCTTATCTCCAGCAGCCCATCTGACCAAATTATTGCTAAATCAGCCAACCACTGTTTTTGTAATGTTCCACAGCTTCGCAAAAAGGCTTGTCAGTTTCTATCAGCAAGATGCTGTTATCCACCAATTCAAGCCTTTGCCAAACACATCCCCGTGTAATTTCTCTTTGCCTCTGTATTTTCAGTATTTTGCCACTGTGCCTTCAGGAATCAATGTTGGGCAAGTTTACTTTTTTAAAAACATGTTACAATATTGCGTAACGCTTTATAAAAGTAAAACATCAGAGGCAGAATTTGTCTGCAACAGAAAACAAGTAAAACCGGATTCCATTGATGAGCTATTACCTGCAATATTTGAAAGATTTAAAACATTTTTATAACAAATAATATGCTACAAAAACTCTTAAAACTATAGCGTTATATCTGACAAATAATGGGAGATTCTGATTCAAATCATATTAAAAATATTCATTAGTCTGTATTGTTGAATTGTGTTTTTGCCTCCTTAGAGGCACATATACAAAATAAATAGTAAATTAAAGTAATAGTTCACCCAAAAATTAAAATTCTTTCATGATTCTTACAGTCATATCTTTCCAAACTTTTGTAGGACTTTCTCTCTTCTGCAGAACACAAAAGAAGTTATTCTGAAGAATGTTGGTAACCAAACAGCATTGGGGCCCCATTGACTTCCATTGTATGGACACAAAACCACTGAGCTCTTTTTTTAAATATCTTCTTTAATCTTCTAAGTGTTTCCTGGTCTTGAACCCATGACCTAGAACACCATAGTCTAGTTGAGTTCCAGAAACAATTCTTGAAGGAAGACATTTGCCTCTGTAAAGGGTAACAACAGGTCAACCCTGCATACAGTTCTATGTAGTTTCAGAGTAAAAGAAGAGGAGCTACCACAGCAAGTAATACGTTGGTGTCTGAGAGTATCAAATACAAAAAGAATGAAATGTGAACACTACACATGTGTGCTCGTGTGTGTCTATGCGGTGACTTCGTGCATTACCCGGCTTCCAAAAAGCCCCAATCCCGCCATTTCACGGCTGTCACCGGGCACGCCAAAATTAGCTGGCTCTCCTTGTAGGTGAGTGGCACACGAAGGAGGAAATCCGAAGTCAAACGTCAGCCAGAGCAGCCATGTGGGCTGACAGAGGGCTTCAACGGGTCCGTTCCTCCGCGCCTGTCACCCTCCAAGCACCATTAGCACAGCATTCCTGGGTTCTCTGTGCCCAGCCATAGTACCCGCGTCCAGCTGTCACATTAAAAGACCCACATGTGACATACTCGGAAGCCAAACACATTATCCTCCTCTCTGGCTCTGATGCCTAAACTCTGAGGCAAACACAGATCCCCCAGGTGAAGTGCACTGATGGCAGTATAGCTCTGTTTCTAAAGCTAGTGAGCTGCCTACATAGGCAGCGTTCTGGTAAGGCAGCATAACCAGCATGGAATTACATACAGTATGACAGAACACAAAAGAAGAGATTTTGAAGAATGCTGGAAACCAAACAACATTGGCCCCCATTGACTTTCATTGTATAGACACAACCTCTCAGACATTTCACAAAATATCTTCTTTTGTTTTGCACAGTAGAGTCATATGCAGTTATGAATAAATTATGACAGATTTTTATTTTGGGTGAACTATCTCTTTAAGTAGGAGCTTTATTAAGATCCTTACATTTAAAACATTCTGATAGGGAAGGAGCACAACTATGTTGCATGAAATGCAGTCTACTGTATGTAGGCAGCTCCCTAGGTTTTGGAACAGAGTGTATACTGTAAGTCACACTAGCAGTAAAAACATTTGAAAGGCATAGTTCACCCAAAAATGAAATTTTTGTCATGAATTACTCACTCTCTAGTTGTTCCAAATCTATATACATTTCTTTGTTTGGTTCAACACAGAGTGAGATATTTGGAAGAATGCTTGTAACCAAACAGTTATTGGATCCCATTGACTAGGAAAAAATACAATGGTAGTCCAAAGTGCCCCAGAACGTTTTGCTGTCCTACATTCTTCAAAATATCTTCTTTTGTGTTTGACAGAAAAAAAGAAATGTTTCCTACTATTGTAGTCAATGGGGTCCAAGAACTGTTTGGTTACAAGCATTGTTCCAAATATCTTTCTCTCAGTTCATCAGAACAAAGAACTTTATACAGATTTGGAACAACTCGAGGGTGAATAAATGATGACATCATTTTTAGTTTTGGGTGACCTATCCTTTTAATGTGCTGCTCAAGGAGAGAAAACACTGGAAAACAAATGGTTTATCATGCATTTTTCATGAACAAGTTGTACTTTGTTGAAAATAACCAAAACACTGTTGATGTTTTCATTTATAACTCCTGAGCAGCGAGTACCCGGTCATTTAGTCTCATTTCTCGGTTCATTTAGTGGTATTGTTTTAGTCCAGTAAGCTCTTGAAAAAGGGCCCATCAGGGCTCCTGTTTGCAACCACTACTTTCAATAATTCACATTAATGACTTGACTAATCAAGCAAATTGCTTTAACATTTTCTGAGGAGCAGCGCTCACTAAACCGAAGAATGGAGCGAACGCTGGCTTGAGTTAGAGCTTCGTCTGCTATTGCTAATAGATTTCGGCCATTACTATCCGCTGTTTATTGATTTTATGCGGTGCAACATTAATGCTAAATGTGTCTCGGGGAATAGGAGTCACAGCACTGGATCTTATCTGGCATTTATTAATGAGATAAAACGCTGCTCTGCACCACTGCTTTGGCGGAATAACAAGAACAACGTTTCATTTTATTTTGTGCCTCTTCGTAAATAGGATGTACCGCATAAATATGCACAGTTACCTTGGTGACCGTCATTATTCATTCATTAGTGCTGCTTGTGTTCACCTTGCTGGTACACTAACAATGACTTGCCCGTTCCGAAAATCAGCCTCCTAGTGTGGATGCATCATGTCCTTCAACAGCGTACAAACGCATTTGTTTAATAGTTTAAAATCTTACATACATTTGCCTCAAAATCTCCTCATAAACTTAAAAAGGTTCACTTCCATACAATGATCCATGTAGAGAGTGCCATTACAGTTTTATCATATGCGGTTTATGAGGCAGTGAAGCGTGATACATGAGCCGCCTCTTAACTGATTATTCTCAGCTCTGCTAATGACAACCTGAACAAGCCGAAAGTAATTTTCTTCCTGATGACTAAAGGGCAAACTCATGGCGTATGGAGATTGGAGAGACAATGGCCTCAGGTGACTATTGACCAGAAAACAACCTGTAGCACACGTGACCCATATAAGGTGTGAGGTGACGTGTTGGATGTAACTCTGTAATTAAGGCATGCCAACCGTGTTATTTCGTGTTGGGAGCGTGGGGAGCGCAAAGTGGAATACAGCGGAATTAGAAGTGACAGCTTGAGACTGGGGAAAGAGCATACTTAAAAGGCCTGGACTCATAAAACATTCATTTACTCATGTACTGACAACATAACTCAACAAATGCACAAATCAGAGACAATTATCGAGGCGGTGAGTGCAAACACACGGAAATAAGTGTGCACGCACTCACACAAGACACAAACGCACGCATGCATGCTCGTACACACTCATCCGTTGGCTTTAAACACATTTGACAATAAACAGATTTCTTCATGCTATCATATCTTAACAAAAATGATTTGCTTTTGGCGTTTCACCACTTGCTGAATGTTCTTTTTGTAAAGATTAATAGATTGTTGAGATGCAATTATTATACAATAAAATATTCAAATAAATTTATATTAATAAACATCAAACAGATTTCAAATCCACTTGGCTCAAAAACTCAGGCATAATGCTTCTGTTGTGTGTGCGTGTGTGGGTTGTGTTTACCATTCCTGAGATGTGTTGACTGGGCTCATCTCCATTACTTCAGATGGAAAGCACAGGCACTTTTCGCTTTCTAAAAGAAGAGAAGCAGAAGTTAGTAGACGCCAAATTGCTACACAGATGGGTGAAGTTACTCGTTCTGTCTACATTGTGTTTTACAGGGAGCTCTATGTTTTTTCCTCACTGTTAGGAAAACAAAACAATTTGAATTACATGCAATAGTATCTGATAACTGCTTAATCCCAAAACCCAATTTCTATAATCCCTTTACATGCCAATTTTCCAATTAGCGCATAATAGCATCAGAATCGACTGCATGCTTTTATATGCGTTTACATGCGTTTCTATTAACAGAGATGAGACTATTTAGCAGTTCAGTGTTATTATATCAAGTCTGGGTTGCAGTTACTGTATATGTTAAAACACAATACCCTTTTGTGTTGACATCTCTTTAGTGTTTGTAAAGCCCCACTGGCACTTGCTAGGGTTATTTTAGGAGGACTTCCAGCACATACAAGAGCTTCTGTCTGGCGCAACGGCCGCAGACCTGTCACACTACAATTGCCGCAGCAGGAATAACTCAATTTAATTGGCTGCCACGAGCAAATCGAGGCCGAATCAATCAAATCGATCCATTTCTAGTAACTGAAATTTTCGAGTAGAAAATATCAGACCTCTTTGGCCACGGGTGTGATGGATGATCAATTCTTACAACACAGCCCATTTATTCCCATCATTTAGTCGTTCTCCCTGTTGCTACGTTACCATTGAATATATACAACGAACATCCCCTCAAGTGTAGTTAGAAATCACGCAACTAATGAAACACAAAGCGCGACCTGCAAAATGTGATGGTTTTTTCTCCCCCCGAGGGCAATTTCGAAACATGCCAGTCGAAAAAATCGCAGAGCGAGAAAGCGTATGAAAAAGCAAGTTTGAGAACAAGAAATGGCACGAGTTCTCACAATTTAAAGGGAATGCTTTTAAAAGAAATCAAGCATGAATCTAAAAAAGCGCATCGCGACCCGGCTATCAGTTGCACACAAGTAAACGTGTGGATCGGAAAGGACCATAAAGGAAGGGGGTGTGGGGACGGGCTATTTTTGTCATGCTTTCTGGAGCGTGGCGATGAGTCAGGGCCGCGCGGACATGTAAGCTGCAGGTGGGCTGTGAAGGTGTCAGGCTGGGTTAGCAGGAAGGGGGCGGCGCTGCTCTGGCCCGGTCTAAGGGTCCACAGCGGGCCCATCTATCATCTCTGGCAAGCACCAAACAGGTCTACTGGGCCCCAGAGTGCACTCGCGCTCTGATTAGAGCTCCCTTTGGGCTCGTGTTGACACATCCGGACTGAATCTCGACAGATCTACAGTACAATACAGGCCCTTGTACACACATTAACAACCCACTTTTCCACAACAACAAACATGCAGCATGCCGATGGGATTTGAACCAATGGCCTGGTGCTACAGGCACACAACAAGAGACTTTGGGTAAAAGCCGCTCTGAGCCTCAGCGATTAATGTGTTGTCAATAGAAGGCGGTGATAACAGATGGAGCACAAGGGCAAAAGAGGGTTCTTCAAAGCGAAACAGCTTTTCTTGCATTTCTGCCTTCAAAACCTCTTTGAGGCTTTTAGAATACATCCAGTGGCATAAACAAGAAATCGCAGTTTCTTCAACAGCTTCAGTACAACTTCTCAAACTACACACAATCGTTTTACTAGAGGAATTAAATGTTATGTGTTTGATTGGCTCTAATATATCAAAAACTCAAAGAATGTAATAATTTAAATCATTTAATATACGCATGCATTTCTGGAAGAAAATGATGTGTAGTAATTTCTAAAATTGATTTTCTCATCCATTGTTGAAACATTCAGATGATAATGTGATGGAGATGCCTCTTGCAGACTTTGCAGATTTGATTACAGGTTGAATAAAAAAGTTAATTAAGTCTGAAGGGACTGTTTCCACCACATCAGTATAATTAAACACTATTTGAAATTACCAGTGCTAAAAATACTGAAGCAATGTGAACAGACAAGAACAGTATTGCTGAGCAACCAAGCAATTGAGTGCAGAAGTTTACACGTCCCTTTGGTCTCCTAAGTTCATAACCCCTTGCAGAATTTGGACAAATAAAGAAGATAAAACATTATCTTTTTTAGTACTCTACATCAAAAGATATTTTCATATATTTCACAAGACAAAATATTTTTTTAAGAATTTACACAATTAATTCTGTTCTATGGTTTACATCTCCTTGGACATTACAAACAGCCTCATTAAATATTTGCACATTTTGTAACTGTGTCCCTCAAATGTCCAACATTTGACATAAATTGTATTCCAATGTATATTGCATACATGTACACACAAACTAGCCTATTTTTATTTACGTGTAGGGTACAGGTCTGTGATATTGTGTTGTGTACTGTGCTTCTGCTGTTATTTTTGTGTAAGCTCCTTACATATTCCTTTTGGCAATAAAGCTTTTTTTGACTTTCTTACAGGTAATAAGAAAATATACAGACATTATGAAGAAGATTTTAAAAACTAAGAATGTCTAGCACCTGAAGAATGTTTCTAAATAAGATGTAGCACCTCAATTACAAAATACAAAAACCTCAATCAAAATATCACAAATATACAAACATGCATAGATCATCAATGAAGCTACACACCATTATAAGACACAAAAAAAAAAGTAAACATTCAAACATGATCATTTGTCAAAATTTAGTAACGTTTTGTGTTAAATATCTGTTGTGAAATTCTACTGCTTAATAACTGCGAGCTAATAAAACAACATGCAATTTTAATGAACTTAATAAAACACTTGACTCTTATAAAATGTGTAAACTTATGAACTTACATCGTGACTCATATTCATATGTACCAACTTATGAAATGCATATAAATAGTAGTATTGCAATGACCAAATCCCATTGCCAGGGGTTAAAAGAATAAATTGGGTTATTACCCGTGTGCAGTCAAAGCTGGATCAAAGGAAATAATAGAATCTCTGCACTTTAACATTAGGGATTCCTCTTCTGAAACACAGACAGGATGCAGTGATCCAACGCTAGCATTTAGAGGCCAATAAACAGAGCCCTCCGGCAGGCCTCGTGGCAAGTCGGGGGATATACATTTGATAAATCTGCAACATCTTGGATTTGACATATGCGGGATATCTGGAGGGCAACACAACGGATTGTAGAGCTCAATTGAATTCCAGCCCACATATATCTTTCCTGTGAATACAGACATTGCGTATAAATATTTAATCAGCAATTATCAAGCAACTATGAAAACACGCTTTATCCTCGCTCATTATCTGTTCAGCCTGCCGACTGCTTTTTATTCCAGCTGTGAAGGCATCTCATCATTCAGGGCTCTCACAGCTGTACCATGACTAATAATAGGACTCTCAGGACGCCTTCCTCGCCACGTCCTTTCCTACACGGTAAACAGTTTGGAAAATAATAAATACGGCGTTTCCTCTGAGGTTTGGAAAAAAGAATGAGCTTTTAAGAGCCGCCTTTTGGGGAAAAAAAGTGCAGGAGAGACCAGGGCAAGTTACAACACAGGCTATAGCTCATAACTATAAGGTTTGGAGACAAAAGTCCAATGTCACACTTGTAGGTTTAGTTGTTTTTCAATTTCATTGCTTCGATATGATATGTGCTGAACAAGTGTTTAATAAACTTTTGCTTTTTCTGGGTATGAACATATTTTGAAGTCAAGGCATTATAATTAGTGCTTATATAGCAACTAACTCTGAAAAATAAGAAATATTCAATGGTCACAATATAAATGTGTTTATATTTACAAATGTGTCCCTGTTTAGAGGCAAAAACAAATTCAACTAAATAATAAAGAGACACATAAGCAACAGAAACATTAAAATAGCCTTAAGGAGATTTCTCACAGCATCCTCAAACATCTCAGGGAAGGGGGTGTACGTCATCTCTGAAAATGTTCCCCCATTAGATTGTGTTCATCTAATAAGGCTTTGAAAGTTATTTTACGCTGTTCTTGCCATATCTAAACCAGCATTAAAAACACACACAAACTCTTCCTTTCCCACATATATCACTCAGCAAAAAAAACGCAAGGTGTGTGATGGACAGCAGTACTAAAGGGCCACTAAGAACACAAACACGGGAAATGATTAGGAGCCGTCTGCGGGACAGTGGCGTGATTTCCCTCGCCGCTAGTGCTCGCTGCCGTTTGTCAGCTGCGGTGGCAGCCGGCCTGCCAGCAATACTCAATCACTGCATTTATGAATCCAAACAACAGTCAGTTACGTGGTGTGAAAATCCACAGAGGAGGGCCCGGAGCATCCAGCCTGTCAACGCCAACGTCTTGGGGTTCTCCAATGGCAGATGAGATAGATTGCGCGAGGAGGTGCTTTCTATGAAATGCAAACAAAGAATCTTGGGATGCGCACAAAACAGCTATACAGTATGCTGGTCTGATAAAAAAACTCAGTGTTTCGAATGTGAGAGAAACCGTGTCATTGTTCATATAAACCCAAATGTTCAAACTTAAATATTCCTGTAACTAATTCTTACTTTTGACTTAATTTGAACAAGCTAATTCAACACGATTTGTTGAGAACTATTTTTCAGTTCCCAGAATGCTTTGCGTGCGACTGCATTAGGAGAGTACATTTTTAGAAAGAATAATAACCTTATGATGTTCATTTATCTTGGATATTTACAAGAGTTTGTGTAAAAATGTGTAGGTTCTCTTAAGACCTTTTATTTAACTGTACAAAAAAAGGAGTTACCGTAGTAAATGTTCAAAATTAAAAGGAATTAACATGCATAAGTACAACCAACTTAAAACTTGATAGTTCTGTTTCCTTAAAATTATTGAGTTTTCCCAACCTATTCAAGTTTACAGTGTTAGCATACTTTGGGAATGTTTATAAAATACTAAAACGCAGGAGACAACAGACTTCATTTTGTTCTCTGAAGCATCCATCAATGCAGATTTTACAGTCGCTGATGGTCTGTTCCTACATAGCATAAGACAGACAGCTAAGAGGATTTTCATATTTGGGTAATTTTCTCATTTAACAGCACAAATTTCAATGCTTCACGTGGTCTAATGAATAGATTAAACACTTGGAACCTCTTCAATTATCTACTCATCTGTAAATAAATCCGTGTTGCCAAAACTGTAAAATCCCAGCAAAGCATTCACAGCCTGTACTATGCCATGATCTTATTTTTACACACACACAAGCCATGGGTTTTAGTACGAAAAAGGATAGAAAAGTCAAAACTGCAGGCTTCCCTTTACCTGTTTTTTTACCCATCCAACTCCTTCTCAGTTAGGATCACCTCCTCCGGGCTGATGCCTCCTCACGGAGCCTCGGGGCTTGAATGATTCAGACCGGCTGTCCTGTTATTGTGTCTTCAGCTGCTTTGTCACAGGATAGTGTAGATGCAATTGTGCCCCTTGGGGAAGCCTAGAGGTGTCCATTTCAATTTTTGAAGTACTGAGCTGAATTTAATATATTGATGAAAACCATGCAGCTCAACATAGGTGCTGTTTTAGGAACTTTGCAATTGAGTTTTATTACTATTAAAGTTGATTATAATGTTAAGTTATTATGTTATTTGCAAACTATAAATATACGTAGTCGTACTATTTATATGTGAGTTTTACATTTATTTTACAGCAGAATTCTCTGGATTGGAATCAAACATTGTAAAACAGCTAAACTAAGCAAGGAGTACCACCTAAGGCTCATTGGTAGCTGAAAGCAAAGCCAAAAGTAATTAAATTAGTAAAGTAACACAGAAAAGGCAGGGGATGTGGATAATTTTGTAAATGAAGTCCTTTCCAATTCAGCAAGAATTCAAGTGCCTTCTGAGTTCGGTGCAGATTCTGTGTGGGCCTGCTGATAACTTTTGGCTGGGGACATCTTGTTTACTCGCTGTCTGCCTCAACATGGCAAATCTGTAGCACAAAACCTTGTTTTTAGAAGATGGAAAAGAAGCCTTGTCACCATGGGTCCTGGAAGCTGCACGGCAGCCCCTAGCCACTCGGACACCCCCCTGGCAGCCAGCCAGCCAGTCAGATTGCCTAAATTTGGCAATTCTTGTCATTTCGAAATTGCATCAGACAGCCTTTGAATAACAGCACAAAGGTCATTGGAGCAATAAAAATGTAAACCCTGAATGCACTGTAAGCCTGCCAAATGCATAAATGTAAATGTGGCCCACTAGCTGTCCGCTTACATACAGCCTTATTTTATTTCATTATTTTTTTATTTTCATTGCTTTTGTCATAATTTACTCACACTCCAGTTGTTCCAAATCTGTATACATTTCACTGTTCTGATGAACACAGAGAAACACAGACAATATATTTGGATGAATTCTTGTAACCAAACAGTTCTTGGCTACCATTGACTACCATGATGTGAAAAATTACAATAACAGTCAAAAGAGACCCAGAACTTTTTGCTTTCCTACATTCTTCAAAATATCTTCTGTTGTGTTCATCAGAACAAATAAATTAAAACTAATTTGGAACAACTTGAGAAACTTCATTTTTGGGTAAACTGTTCCTTTAAATTAAAACGTGGCATTGTTTCAGAGTTCTGACTCTAAAAATCTCTGTGATAATGACTGTCATTAGAAAAGTAAAACCAGACCTGAAGTGAACGAAACGCAGACCTTCGCTGTATCATTTATCTAATATTATCAACAAACGCAGATGCGGCAATCTGGTTGTTAAAATATCACCCCGCAGCGAGTAAGGGCAAAAGATCATTTGTATTGTTTTCGCATGCTGCAACAGCTGTGTTCTTTTATCACAGATCACAAGCAATATAAACACATCGAGATAATGTGCGTGCATCGTGTTTATTTTACGACGACTGTACCGCATCTCAAACATCAGAGGATAAACGGGCCCTATTAGAATAATAGTTTGAAGGACAATGGAGTGCATGAGAAACGCCGGCGGATGGGAAAGAGAGATAGAGAGAGCTGACGCGCAGAAGCGCCGTCTACCACCTCCATGCATTGCAGATTTACCGATCTGTCTGCGCTTTATGTGGACGAAATGGAAAAGAGAATGGTAGCATGTTTACAACGCCATAAACTTTTCTTTAAATTCCCAAGGACTCGACCACCCTGAAACAGCGTCGGAGCCTCCATAAAGCTCGGCGTAATGCCATCCTTTAAATCTGATGTAACATTTATTGATCTTTTTAGATCTTATTTTATTTTCTTCCCCTTACTTTTCCCTCTAGCGCAGATACAGCTAAAATCCGGCTAAAAGAAGGGATTTGCATCCAAAGGTATAAACGCAGGAACTGCAATGAAAAAGTTGCAGCTCTTGTGGTTCTGTCTGAAGCTGTGTGACCATTAAGACATTTATTATGATTAGAATTAAATGTGAGATTAGTGATCCGTATTACTGTCTCTTCCATCCATTCCATTTATTTTAGCAAGCACCTACAGTATGACTGTGTTTAAAAGCAGAATAAATAAATGTAATATTTACAGTCCTCAGCTGTGCACCCTGTTATTGTCTGCGCCTAAAAAGAACTTTGCTACATTTTGGGGCATATACAGTATGTACATATTTAGATTTATAGATGGTTTCAAAGCAACAATATAAACAAACGATACTGCGCATGCATGCTTGTGTGGCCCAGACAACTTCCGGTACACTTCCACAAAGAATAGAGTCCCTGCAGATTATTACAAAAATAACAAGTAAATGACATTAGCTAGCAAGTTAAAAGTATGGCTACTTGGATTACCAGTCGAAGAACAGTTACTTGGCTAAACTTAAATGCGACAAAGTTACACGACCCCTTCAACAAATTGTTTATTTAAGGTTCAATTTAAGGTTGCCAGATCACAAAGCTATGTGTAGCCCAACTGGTGCTAACTGCAAATTCTATGCCTGAATTGTGCGTCGCACTACTAACTGTATCATATCTTTTGCGCAAACCTAAAACCCATTCAATAGAAATCACATTCACCATTCGGGAATAGATTCATAATGAGAGAATTTTAATAAATTAGAAACGATGTGTTTGTCCTCCAAAGGACACAAACTAACATTGATTATGTATCGGGTTCCATCTAAATTATATAAAGCCACACGTTGAATCAATAGTAATTACTGTGCAAATGAATACAGTCAAGCTTTTAGTCTTATCATATGCTGACTGTTTAACAACAGGATTTTCCTGTTTGCCTCATAGTTCATTAAAAACCCATCAGTCCTGCAGTGATCATATTAATAACCAAGTGTAGCTCAATAACCGCCTTTCGATGAGCTTGTTTGGTTAAGATTTTCAAAGAGACCTTGAAAGTGTGAGGAGTGAAAATGTTAACATTACTTAGTGTTAATGAGTGCTGATAAAAGCCAAAGCAAAAAGCAGACTTATCTATTAAAAAAAACAGTTATGACAATAGATCACATCACTGATTCAACATGTACTTTTATTTACTTAAAACTAAAAGAGGAGTAATGAATTAAGCTCTTTCTTTGTTCCATTTCAGTTGTGTTCATTATGCAATGAATTAAGTACTGAGTTTCAGAAAGGTTGATTAGAACATTAATTGTTCATATGGTGTGTTCACATTTAAAAAGCTCATTTTTGCGGTTAATTACGTGCAGTTGCATAGCAGGCTGTATTAATAACTCTGT
Source organism: Oreonectes daqikongensis (assembly GCA_026939265.1). Classification (NCBI taxonomy): domain Eukaryota; kingdom Metazoa; phylum Chordata; class Actinopteri; order Cypriniformes; family Nemacheilidae; genus Oreonectes; species Oreonectes daqikongensis. The sequence continues at coordinate 3,951,465 of JAOTQM010000311.1, forward strand.
CCTGAAAATAAGGTCTATGTTGCAATGTAATTAGAACGGGGGAAAATCATTTGTAATAGAAATTATTTGCAAAAATCATCACCCTTTGCCCTGTAGGAATATTTATGATAAAAGATGTCATAGAGTTCTGCTTAATAAGAATATGGAATGTTTTATCATGATGAGTCCAATGAGATTTCTTAAAGGCAAAGCCGTTCAGACGCCATCCCTGCTCTGTGTGGATGTATATATATAGTTGGGATCAGAATGTTAAACACAGAATTTTCTTTCCATAATAGGATTATGTGGTCTTAGGCTCTAAAAATAGTACTATTATATTTTATGGTATTGATTTAAGCTTTATTTTCAAATAGGCTTCAGAGGTCCAGTAGGCCAAAAGACTGTCACTTGAATTTCATTCTGAAGTTGCAGTGACGTTTGAGCTTAAGAAAAGTCAAGAGGCTAAAGTGCTCTGTCTGGATTATATGCACTTAAGGAATATATGCACTTAATAGTATCTTTCTTAGAGCAAACTGATTTTTTTGGACGAAACATTGACCACATGCCTTAAAGTGTGCAAGTGGGTGAGAACAGCAGGTGAAATCAAAAGTAATTTCAATGAGTTACTCCAAAAAGCATGTATGCCCATGGACACACACACACACACACACCGGGTGCACAAACTGAGCCGAACTCTTGGTATTTCAGAAGTCATTCCTGGCATGTTGTGTCATAATGAAGTATGACAAGACATTTATTGCCAGCACTAATTATTTGTTTGGAGGTAATTTGTTATGATGAGAATGCAAAGACATTGCCTTTGTGTTGTAATTGAATAACACACATAATAAATTGGTCAGATGCATTGCGGCAGCTGTTTTGGTTTTTGTAATGTAACTCATCTAAATGAAACAACTTCACTTATTTAGAGTGAGGGCACGCATGCACGCACACACACACATGCTGGGGTTTCATGTTTTATAGGGACTTTCATACAGTACAAACTGTATATTATATGCCCTAAACCAAACCCTCACACAAACCTTTACATTTTGAAATAAACATCATTTTGAGAGCTGTTTTTCCTGAAAATGTCTCTACAAGGTCAACTCTCTTTTTGGAGATATTTGGTACCCAAACTATAAGGTTTACCAGGACACACATTATTTTTTAATACTGCATTTTATTCAATAATATGATAGTGGAAAATGTTTCTATGCCTTTCTTACTTAATTTTAAATTAATACTTATGGACTTTTTATTATCTGCCAGGGACTACACATAAAAATGAGCCTGGATGGCAAAATCTGGCATATTTACATAATGGATTTAAGTGCCCATGTTAATTCGTGTGCATCGTCCCTTTATAAAAATGTGACAATAATAAACGTTTTAGTCAGAAATTCATATATTTCATTAACACAATTAATTAGTTTACTTTCATTGAGCTACTGCTTAAAATCACATTGTCCCACCATCACATTGTTCACTGAGGTATCATCTCCAGTTATTTTGCTCTTTAGATATGACAGAAAGGAAGTTAAGGTTAAAATAACAACAAACTGATAATCAAAGCCAGATGGACGTGCTGCACCAAGCCTTTGTTACACAAGGCTCGGCAATTCCATGATGTTATTTCCAATAATATTTTTAAACGATGTCATTTAAAACTTCTAAATGAATAAATGACTCAGTGATCGATAATTATTTCCCTCGTGCTATGAAAAGATAAACTGATTCCTTGTGCATTGCATGGCATGTGCGTTAGCTTGTAATGACATACCTTCATTAGTTGTCAAGTGTTTTATTTATTAAATATACCGTGCGGTAATCCAATTTGAAATCTAATTTATTTATAAATTAAACAAATAGATATTAAATTAGAAGAAAGATTAAAGATTTTGTACATTTTGCAGAATAAATATGTTCAACAACTAAACAAACATGAATTCTGCACTTTTTGCATACTAATTGAACACATTTTCAAAACCACCCCCCCCAAATTTGTTATTCTCACAATATTTTCAAATTCATAACTGAATTATGCATTTCCACTAATGGCCAAAAATGTGTGAACCCCACTCTACTAAGGATTGTTATATTTATAACATTTTAAATAGCTTTTTACATGAACATGAACATTTATTACCTGGTTTCACCAGGGCTGGCAAAGACTGTAAATGTTCCTTTCCTGCAAAGAGGATTGTGGGTATTCAACAAAATTATTCCATTTTATCTCTAGATGAGATGTCTTATGCTAATGGTTTATGGTATTATTCTTCAGCTTGTCCGCGTGCCTGCGTGGCCGAATTGATGTAAAGCTCTATTAAAATAGATGGCGGTATTTTTCAGCGGCGTGAGGGTCACTGTATATTGCTGGACAGACTCGGTTATTCCCAGTGGCTGTTGACTTATGCCTGGCTGTCTTGTAATTAAGCCGGGTAATAGCCTGCTCGGATGAGGGCCGTGTGCAGGAGTGAACGCCCCCCGCTCCTCATCACAAGAAAAAGAGCTTGTAATTGAGTGGTCAGTCTGAGACTACCATCAGCTAATGGCCATGAGGTGCACTGAACGACGAAAGCGCGGTATAGCCATCGATGATCAAAACGCATTTCTAACCTTGACTGCAGACATTCATCACGAGCATCCACCTGTGTTATATTCGGAGAAATAATGAGCTATGACTTGTAAATGCATACACGCCAAAGGATTTGGTTTTAATTCATCCTCATGTGAATTTTTGATAAGAACAGTCTGATCTAATAGATGGTTGGGTATCAGAAAAAATAAATGAATAAAAGATGATCAAAGAGAAATTGAAAGAGTGCATTTTTGGGAATTCTGGTTATACTGTATGTCTATAATAAGTTGACTCTAATAAGCAGTTTCTCTTGATTTTTAATTGCTTAATAAGGGCCGAGGATCACGGTAACTGAACTTCTTATTTTGTGTCCGCTGATAATGTGTTTGCGAATACCGCCACCATCTTCATTAGTCTTTGGTTCTGAAGCTTGAAAAGGGCCAACTACCCTGACCTCTTGAAAATTGGACATTATCAGACACAAATTGATGTTTGGTTCCATATCTCCAGCCTCGAGTTTAGCTTTGCTTCTTTGATCATGTTTCAAAGCCACATGATGTAAAAAGCTTTCGGATCTCCGTCTTTTACGAAGAAGGATGTTCTCAGAGATCAGCCCAATTCGGGTTGCCTTGTTACGCATTCTATAATGAACACGCAGCCGCTCTGTATGTATGTGAGATCATCCCTCAATTCAGTTATCATACCAGACAAAGCAAAGAAAGACAAAAAAAGCTCATCTTCAACTACACGATATCCCTAACCCAAAGCATAGACAAAATTGAAGCACTGAATCTTGCAAAACAACAACCTTTTGGGTGAAAACACCCTACTGCAATTACAGATAAAATGTTTGGGAGAAATTGCCTGGGTCTGAATGATTGCACCCACTGGAAGTGCACAATGCATACGTCTCTTGACTTTTTTTTTTTTAAATTTGCCCTATTGTACATTCATCACAATGGAAATCACAGCCAAGCCGAAAAGAGTGTCATTTCTTGAAAGTGAGTGATGTGGTTCATTGTGTAAATATTCTGGTTATATTATCTCTTTGAGTTATTGTCCATGACAGTTTGACAGGTGTCACCTGTTTTGTGCGATTTTAAAATGAATCATAAGCAAGTTAAAATACACTAGAACAGAAAAATAATAATGCTGATGCAAATTTTAGGATGCATAGCAACATCAAGGGCAGATCATTTTAAAATCTATCAGCTCTTGAATTTTACACCTCATGTCATTCCAAACCTGTATGACTTCTGGAGAACACAACATTATACAACTGTAAAGAATGTTGGTAACCAAGCAACACTGACCACCATTGACTTCCATGTATGGACACAAAACCACTGAGACATTTCTCAAAATAACTTCTTTTGAGATCCACAGAAGGTTTTGAACCACATTCATTTTTATTTTTGGTTGAACTATCCCTTTAAGATTCATCTTCATTCCCTGTTCATTTCTATAACAACTCTCACATGTGAAAAGGTCTTCGCAATCACACACACGGTTACTGAACAGAACGGTCGAGTTTATTTAAAACAAAGGCTGCCAGCCGGCTAAGAGATTTAAAGTCCAGCGATAGGGTGCAGCCTCAGAAGTACGTCGAGCTATTGTAAGAGAATAATTCCATTTCATGAATAAGCGCTTGACTGCATACAGTGACAGCCTAGTCTTCACGCTGTCTCTCTGGGCATCTTTGCCCGTGCCGAACACTGACAGAATGTCATTTCAATGTTTGCAAATTCCAGGCTGAGAGCGGCGCATTCTCTCCGTTTTCAGCACAAGTGTGGAAAAAAAGGAAAGTAACTGACATTCTACATCTTATCTTACTGAATGTTTACTACATGAAAGTGTTTTGTGTTGGAGGAAGGGTCCACACATAGAAAAAGGTAATGATCGGTCGACAGGTGCTGAGCTGGTACATACTGCCCTGATACTGAAATCTAGGTTGCGCAAGCAAAATGTGCAAGCTGTTATGTTAGCGTGTCCTGGGTCACATTCTGACAATTTTTTGCATTTTACTAAAGAAAAACATATGGTTTTATAATGCCATGAAAATGGGTTTCTTTGACACAATTTTATGAAATGTGGTTACACTCTAAAATGGTCTGTTTATCTACTTATTAGACACAAAGCACTTATGAGAGCAACACATGCCGTTTTTCTCACACTGAAACCAAGGGATTTTCTCATTTCAATAGACAAAACAAAAGCTCATATTTACACCTCTCGGTACCAGACGCAGCCAAGAAAGTCACTGCGAATTGTTTTTAAAGCGCAAGACAACTCGCTAGCGCCTGCAAACCAGGCCAAAGATCAAAACAGACGTGTTAATGCACGGGCCAGACAGAAGCGTATGCCTGGTGGGACGTGGGTGCAATCGTCCTCCGGCGGGGTCTTACCGGGCCAGACAGCTTTCCTTTCCGAGAACATGCACGGAAAGATCCATTATGCATGAGAGGCCTGGGCAATGCCAGCCCTTCTGTTTTCTGACTGCACCTTACCCTGAGCTTCACCTGAGAAAAAACACTGTACAGTGTAACACGGATGTGTAAAATGTTTGTGTCACGTTCGGTTTAAATCACTTTTATCAAAATGCTGCTGAACGTGACGTGCAAAAAGGAGATTTTTTGTAGAATTTTTTGAAGGTGGTCTATAACATAGACATAAGTGCCATAGCCTACATAAAACCAGTCTGCAATATCAGACTTTGGACACTGTGTATGTCTATGTATGTCTGTGGCAAATCATTTTCAGCGTCCCCTACCGTTTGGTACCCGAGCTACGCTCATAATGTACAAAACCACATTTTTGCTATTTTTTCATACCAGGACCTGAACCATGAGAAGAAGACAACCAGAGGACATTTAGCATATTTCATAGAGAAATTAAAAAGTGTAAATTGAGTACATCTAATTTTGACAGAGATATTTCAGTGTGACGCTAAAGTTGTCACGGCACATCAACATAATGATACGCTATGAACTCTCGATTGCTGGCTGTCTAACTGCACAATACTTACTTTTCTACTGACATACTCAAGATGTGATTATAAACACACCTCTTTAGTGAGAGATCTATTTTCAGAGTTATCAAAGTTTCTTCTGGAAGTACACACAGTTTCCAGGTGACCCTGTGAGAGATTTTTACATTTAGTTCCCTGGGAGTTTGTGTCATAATTTACTCTCCCTTTTGTAAATCCAAATCTGTATGACTTTCTTCAGCAGAACACAAAAGAAGATATCTTGAAGAATGTTAGGAACCCCACTGACTTTCATTGTATTGACATAAAACCACAGAGATACTTCTCAAAAATATAATATACAGGTTTTGAATAACATCAATAACATTTTTCATCTTTTATGACCTCAGCGAACAATCGAATCCCAGCACACGCTGAGCATAGCAATTAATGCGTTGTCAAAACTCCAACATGCGTTCCAAAACAATCCCATGACAAACAATCATGACATGGAGCTTATATATCAGTGCTCGTGGATTGGAATTACTGACATTTTGCTGCTCTTTAAAACGCAGCGGCGGGTGAGCAGCCCGGTCGTAGAGAACTTATGAAGTGTTGGAAGACATTTATCCATAAGTCAGTGATATGAGGCAACCTGTCAAAGCCTTGATGGCAAAGCACACCGCCCAACGCATAAACACCCTCGCCGTCTTCACGCAGACAGTTCTTTTGTGCGATCAATGTCAGCCGGAGGCATTTTAGAAATCCCTGATAACAAACACACCACCGTTTCCCTTTTCATTCCAACCTGTATCTGTCAATTGCAAATTTGTTGAAAAGTTGAAAATGCGATTCCGTTATATGACCATTATGACTGCTATCACGATGGGAACCTTTAATGAAAGGTTGTGACAAATGATTATTAAAATACTCTTTGAAGACGCCAATCAAAATTTAAAAAAGGAAAAACAAAAACATTAATATAATATTGATGTTTTTATAAGCTATTACATTGTAAAAACGTATTTGTTGTTTCAACTTAAAAAATTAAGTTACCCAGCTGCCTTAAATTGTAGTTAATTTAACGTAAAAATATTAGTTATTGCGTGATTTTGGTGCAAAATTGTAATGTTAACTAATATCAACTAAAGTTGAATTAACTAAAAGCGGCCGGGTAACTTACATTTTTTTGTTGAAACAACAAATCATTTTTACAGTGTACATTTAAAATAATATATAATATACTACTAATAAAATAAAATATAAAATACAATTGTATAAAATATTTAATATAAAAAATATTAAACCATAATATTTATATTTAATATAAAAAGCATTAAGCATAATAGTAATTATTATTATTATTATTTATTTGGCTATGGCTATTAAAAATACATTTTAAATAGACAAAAAAGACATAATCATATACTGCATAATCATTTCTAAAAGGTCCGTCAATTATAGTAAAAAGTTGTCAAAATAGTCCAATAAAATATGTGATGTGAGCTAATTAATTAATATTTAAATAAAAACATTAATTTGAATTAAAAAAATATTATTTATAGTCTCCCAAATGTAAAAAAATTAAAGCAAAGCATTTAATGCATACAGTCTTAATAATAATAATGTGGCTATGGCTATTAAAAATACATTTTGAAGAGATAAAAGAAATCATACACTGCATAATCATTTCTAAAAGGCCAATCAATCAAAATAAGGATCAATTAATATTTATATAAAAGTAATAGTAATGCAAATTAAAATATTAAATTATATAATTATAATTAATATAAAAAGTCCTACAGTAAGTGACCAAAATAAAGATAACTTAAAACAAAGCATTTAAAAAGACCTACAGTCTAGAGGGGAAAAAATTCTTCATCCCCACAAAATGACAGCAATAATTTGTATGCGTTCAGTGTAAGTTTATTTTTTCCAATTACAACACAATACAAATAAATCTATTGCCAGAAATGGCAAATGTGCTGTAGCTTATTTTTGAATACGTGTTTTCTCTTTATTTCAACTAAAATGACTTGCTGCACAATTTCATGTCTAGCAAAAGTTGATCCCCAAGACTCTGTATCTATAGTGATCACAAAAGCGCCAATATGTTTCCGTAGCTCAAGCCATAGGAAAGACTTTAATTCTCTCTATAAAGGACAGCCTGATTCATGCTGCCTCAAGGAGCAATAACTCAGAGATTTATCCCTACTAACAGAGTTGCAAATGGGACAGGCAAGAGAAGGTGATGATATACTGTTTCTGCCAGATAGCCGATGTTGTTAGTACCCAAACAAAGACAAATTTAACAGAAATAGTCAGTCTGTTAGCATCTATATTTCTACAAGCGTGTCGCCTGGGATTTGTGGACAAGATAAACATTATCTATAGGAATTAGTCTCATTAAACACAAAGATAAACATGGACATATGTTTAATAAGTATAGGGACCCTGGGGGTGGTTGAATGTTTTTTTCTGTGTTCTCTAGTGTACCAGACATTAAAATAACTCAACTAGGTGCAAAAGAGAACTTATGTTCGAAGGTAAAAAAGCAGATGCATCCAATATCGCATTTTTTCATTTAAGTTGCACTTGTGCCAACAAACCCCAACATAAACAAAATGTTCAGACATAAGCTACAATTAGTCATATTATTCTCCATGTGCCCACCAAATCCACTTACACTTGAAATAATGTTAGCCAGGTAGGATAATTTACCACAGACGTTTACATTTTAATGAAATATAAGACTTCATCATGTTTTAACCTTTAATAAAATAGAATCAATGAGCATGTATCAAAAGGAAAAACATTTAAAAGTTATTTTTGTGACAGTCCCTAACTCTATGATAGATCTTTAATTTTATTATTCTATTTCACTTATCACATTAACCCAATTATTATCAATTCAATTTCTAACCCTTACAAAGTTTATGCATTTATTTTATTTAGCATATACTCATTTATTTTATCACTTTATTATTCACTTGTATTCTTATTATTTGTTACATTTTGTCCTTATTTTTAATATTGTTTAATCTTATGTTGGGTGCTGTATTGTATGATTCTCCAATGGTCTCCATCTCAAGGTCCTGCTGTTTTCCCCTTTTGCATCTACCTTGAAGTATTACTGTACCTCACAACAGCATTGATATTTAAGTATTGAGTCATTTCCTGACCGAGAGAGAGATAGTTGGATCTAAGATCTGCATATCCATAGTTGGATCTATAATTTCGCTGGATCTATTATCTAAACAGGAATACAGGTGCATCTTTACTTGCGTTTTCTGTCCATAGTACAGTGAATTACTGAAGAACATTATGATGACCGTTTCATAAAACTGTAGTAACTGTCTGGTTGAACAACATGACATCACACAGAAATCATTTAGTCTAAAACAATGTACATGATTATGTTATTATGTCACATAGTAGCAAATTTGCCAATGAATTCAATAATATAAAACCAACTGCCTGTTCCTTTAGTAAAAACACCAAAGAAATGAACAGTAGAATGTCATTTCCCCTCTTTTTCAACCCAAAGGCAAAGCTTAAACTTCCCATTTATCAATGCATATGCTTAAGCATGTTTCTACAGCCATCCATAAAGATCCAGAAATACAACAAGCATTAAAATTCTGTAGCAGCCATCCTTGATGTACCAGGCAAAATTGCTATGACAGAGGAAGCAATGGGTATACCTTATTCAAATTCCATGTTCACTTTCTCTCCTCTCCACAGCCATCATCTGACAGTGAACATAATCACTCTGAGGGAAAAACGTAGTGGGCTTGTTGCCTGTCTCTGAATGAAATAGTGTGACACAAAGTTCCTGTCTCATATTGATTAACAGGCTGCATGACTGAGCCGGTACAAAGCTATTATTTCCATAATTTTGATGTCAGTTCCAATTCTAGTAGAATCTGCTGATCTTGTATGAGCCAGAGTTTGAGAATGTGTGTGTGTGTCTACATGTTTGCCTATGGGTCAATGCAACACAAGCTCACGTCAGAAACGTAACAATTTTACCATGTGGCTAATTCGTATGAATTCGTACAATCTCATTTGTACATTTCAGTATGATTTGCTTTCACACCAGTGATGTTAGCATTAGGGCTTCAGTATTGCTTTTCTCTCATACGTTTTTGTATGGAAATTCATTCGAATAAGCCACCTCGTAAAATAGTTACAAATTCATGTGAGATCAGGTTGGCCAGTGACATGACATACACATTATTTTGGGCATTTCCTCCCCCTAGATTTTTCTTATTAGATACTTTATACATACTTATTTGTATAATTTATCAAATAATCATCTGTTAATTGAATCACAGAAAAAGGTAAAAATTATACATACAATAAACTATGATTATATATCTACCCAACCAAAATATATGCCCCCCCAGTCGAGCCAGCCTAGTATCAGACCCGTTTAGGATATGCAATAAAACCTATATAGTTTAAATACATATGTAGTATTTTTAATAATAAATATTAATTTATGGTTTGGTATCATTAACTTGAACGCAAAATGGCAGGCAGTGCAACTGTCCATACAAATGAAAAAGATTAAAACAAAATGGTGTTTAAAATATTTTTATATTTGAATTTATTGGCATAATTTTATATTTGAAAACCTTCCTATAAACAAAGATCTTGAGATAATTGAAAAATCTGGTTGTACCACCTGACATAGGGAAGTAAAAACTATAGTGATAGACAGATATGCTGTGGCCAATATTCGTAAGTTTTTAATTATTGGCATTGGCTGATATATTTTTACAAATGGACGGTATTGTTTTCTGTTTGGCCGCCTTACAGCATGTTAGCATTTTATTCATTAAAATGGCACTAAAGCAGGTATTTTTGACACTTAGTAATGTAATGTGACCACAGTAAAATGGGTTGTGTAAGGTGGAAAAGATACAAAAATTTAATGGTAAGTATCAATATGTTTAAATTGCAATATTGTATTAATATTAAGCCATGTTTACTCATGTGTGGACCTCTTCATGTGTTTAAGTCTGTTACTAACTTTACTCATTTAATTGCATTTGTGTATCGGCCTCTTATCCGCCACAGTGCTTTCTTAATATCAGTATCGGCCATTAAAAAACCCATAGCAGTTGACCACTAGTCAAAACACATAGCTTCTGATTCAAAAATATGCATTATATTCATTTTAAAGGATTTAAAAAAATATGTTTTTAGAAGCTTACTTGTGAATTGTCATTGGCCTTTTCAACATGTCTAAACAAATATAGCAAAACATCAAGGACACTTAAAGTTGTAGATGTCTTGTAGGCCAAATCGTGTTTTGCTAAATGTTAGATTTAATTTGTAAGTGTTAGTTTTGGGGGAAACAGGAGATATTTTATAATGAAAATCGTAATCTCCCAAGATCTCCCTGGGTTTGAGTTTCAGCTACATTACTGGATTAAACTGTTCTCACAATGTAGAAACACATGACATTTGCTCCATTGTGCAATTCAAACAACTCAATAAACATTAAACAATGTCTTAGGGTTGGATTTAGGATCAGGAGTGAGAGAAAAGATCATTAGCTCATTATAAAAACAACAGAGTCAAAGTCTCTGTAATGATGGAAATACCAGGTACGTGCATGTGGGTATGTGAGAGAGAAATAATTGGAGACATTGATCTTTACATATTGTTTAATCAAAGCCAGCAAAGAAACAATTAAAAAAATCAAGCAAAACTATAAGAAGAATGTTTAGAGCGGTACAATCAATACAAGATGATACTGAACCTTTTAAATACCATTTCATTTGAGATTAAGTCTTTATATTCATGCTTTTATGCTTATGCAAATAAAAATAATTGTCTTCTTTTCCCAACAGGTGCTCGGTAACAATATTGGGTTTCCTGCTGCATTCAGTATCAGTCATTTTTGGTAAACAAATACAGCAGGTCACAATATTGACAAATAAAAGTCAAAAAACGAATGTGGCAGCGATACACTGTTTTGTCACAGATAATCTGCGCCCTAGAAAAATAAATATACACATATATTTCGAGTACAGTGTGAATAAGTTGCTAAAGATCGAAATGAGCTGATATGCAAACTAGCCAAAATAAAGGAAAACTGTTTTTATTGTTGGCATAAAAGCCCAGAGCAACATCAAGTCTATTCGGAGTTTGTTCTTTGATTTGGAGTCCACTTTGAAGAGGTAAAGAGCAGTTAATTGCACATTACAGTACAAAGCACTGAATAAAAATAGACTCTTTTAACCAACGTTCACACACGCACACACACAGACACGCACACACACAGACACACACACACGCACGCGCACACACACGCACACACACACACACGTACACAGATAAAACACCCGGTCTAACAGAAGTACAGAGAGAAATAAGAAGAGGACAGGAGTGCAGGTGGACACCTCTTAGTGTGGACTCTCTTTTCTACAGGAAGCTGGAAAGAGATCACAGCGATGGGAACACAGATCTCTGAAAGAGAATCACAGAAAAGGTCAGAGGTCACAAAGCTTTGTAAAACCATCATGAGAGGTAGAGATATGCCACCAAACGTGTGCCCAACAGGCAGGAGAGTCACATTTTAAGGTAGAAATTCATGAACCAGGTTTAGATTTGTGAAAAAATAAATAGTAGTAAGTAACTATTAAGGAGCCAATTATTTAACTTATACACATGTTTACATGATTAATAAAAATAAAAAAAACTATCAATAAATTGGAACAATATGTAATAAACATCCAGATTTATAATTAAATTCCATCATGTCTTATGTTTGAGCTTTGTGAGCTGTTGGCACATTTAATCCGTACATCTGCGTCTACTCATTAAAAAAAAAAAAGGATTAAATAAACAGTGATTAAACTAAAAGTAGTGTTGGGTCACAGTTTGTTTTCGAGTCAGCTTCAACAATGTCAACCACTAAAAAGAAAACATTTTTACATCACCTTGCGGCTCAGTTAGCAGAACTAACAAATCAACACTGGCACACTGCTCCAGATCTCCACAGCAAAAACTTGAACTGAGCTGGAAGCAACTTTTTACACTTTGTTCTGGAATTGTCCTGAGGTTTAGGGGTAATTTATGGTTAATAGTCGGAGTTAAAGTTTTAATTAAGTGCTGGCCTAAGTTTGGAACAGAAGTGCTTCATTAATCACAAAACCAGAGAATCCATAAAAAGCCATAGCTCATCACTTTCATCTGAAATTAGCCTGATTCACTGCACAAACAAGAAACTTTTAAGTAAATGAGAGTTAGGAAGGCATTATTCGCTGTCATTGGACGGTGCTTAGTATCATGGGCTGTGAAAAGCATTTTGAATGAGTAGGGGAGAGAATGATGACAAGAATTAATAGTGAATCCCCACATCCCCTGAAAACCAAAATGATGATCAATATTGAAAGATTATATCTTAAGCATGCACACAAAAAATATGTCATATTGTAGCGTGGATAAGAAAACAACTTTAAAAACTGCAGTTACTACGAAAACCAAAACAAATCAAATCTATTAATATTTTAGCATTTTTAACGCAGCCACCCTTTGCCTAGATTTTGCAAAAATGTACTCTTGGCATTTTATCAGACAACATCCTGAGGTCTCAACCTGAAATGGTTTTTAAAAACGAAGGATGGAATTCCGAACTTTTCTGGGAATTTTTTTGGCTGCTTTATCTTAATTAACTTAATATCATTTTAAAAACATTATTTTCTCAAATTGGTTTTGTTTTGTAATGAATATACGAATATGCAATGTTGGCACATTATATTTTATCTTTTTCTTCGCATATCTAAATTAGGAAACAGGCTTTATACAAATACATACTGTACATATATATATATACACATGCCATTAATTTATTTGAATTAAAATAAATTTCAACTGTTATTGAATATTTGTTTAACATTTTAGGAGTTCTAAAAAATTGTTATTCTGGGCCAGCGTTGTTTACGTATTACGAAGTGGTCCACACACACACACACACACACACACACACACACACACACACACACACACACACACACACACACACACACACACACACACACACACACACACACACACACACACACACACACACACAGTAAGCATCTCATACTTGTTATGCAAAATGTAAGTTGTAACAAGGGCTATATAGAGATATATCTCACAAAGGAAATTAATGACAAAATATAAAGTCTTGACAACACAGTAGACTAACCTGTGACGTATTAGTGCTGACTCATAATATGATCTTAAATATAACATAACACCCATCTGCAGAAACACTCCATCTGTGCAATAAAACGTGAATAACTCAACTGACCGAAGCAAATGAATCAGCATTTATGTAACCTGGAATCAGATGCCCTCATGTACCTGGTTCTCTTGCCAAGCGCTAAACACTTTATTCCTAATACACTATCTGCACCATTCCTCTAATTTATTCTCTGCATCTTTCAAAGCATCACATTATGCCAAACGTGCTTATTTCACCTGCGGTGCCTAAAACTTCCCGGTCACGTCACCAGGGTATCAACAGTAAGTTTGATCTCAAATGACCTGTCTGTGTCTGTCTGACTCTGCGAGGCTGATCTGAGTGCAGTGCTGACACACGGAGGGGTCAGAGACGCCCAATAAAATAAAAGTAAAGGGCTCTTCAGCCTTTTGATGTGCTTCTCACCTGCTATAATGCCGGGCCGCTTCGCATCCACATATGCGCACACACATACAGAGCTGCACACAAAGGCACAACAGAAAAGGTGCGAGGACAGAGAGATTAGGTAAACATGGGCAATGAAAGGGACAAAAAAAGAAATGAGAGGCAGAGAATAAAGGGCTGTTCATTAAAAGTGGAATGCGAGAAACAATGTGAACTGCCAACAACAATTGCAAAAGATTTTTTCTGTAGAAAAAGTTTAAATACCTGAACAAAAGCTCATGTGGTTTGATGCAAAACAGAACCCATTTTACTTGCTAAATAAGCTTCTTGTAGTTTTTATTTATATTAATATTTTGTAAATCTTACATATACAGTTAAAACATTTAGATTTGATCAGAAACAGGAAGTTCTTATGAAAAAGCGTTGGAGCAGTTTTCTTTACATCTTCCTAAGAGGCCTATAAGAGAGGTTTTTTTAGCCCAGTTTTATTTACAAAATGCATTATTTAAATGTATAATGTATAACATAAATGTTTGTTTTCATAATTGTTCTGTCACACTCTGTGAGTCACAATATTATTTCAAAAACAGCCAGATATGTGATTAAATGTCTCATATGAATTCCTGTAATATCAACAATTTTTTTTATATGACATTTTGCCAAAAAGAAGAGGTTTTAATGATCGTGTGAATAAGGAAAAAAAATAGTGGGAGTTGAAAAAAATACCTATGTATACATACATGCATACATATATAAGTGTGAGAGAGAGATTATGTGACTGTCTACGAGGTTGGCGGCCAACAAAAAGCCCTTAGAGTTGTTCATCAGCCACTGTGTGGGAATCTTGGCTGAGCGAGATGACAAAACAGAGGGATATGAGAGAATGAGAGCGAGAGAGCCAGTCAGTGAGAGGACTGGTAAAGGAGTAAAAGGATGGAGCAGGGGAATGAAAGGATGGGTGGTTGAGAAGGAAGGAGCACCTGCTTTGATGTGACACAGATCAGAGGGCAAACTCCACCCAGGCTGTCTCTCCGGCCAAGAAGCTCGCTCTGCTGGCTACGTCCACATCAAAGACTGCTTCACAGCCACCGCGGGGAGGATCTCCCCCAGTCACCAGAAGCTTCTGTCTCTGCATGCGTGCCAACTATAAACCACTACACCTATTATACGGGCATCCTGCTATGAGAGGTAATGACATAAGAGAGCTTCTAAAGAAACTTACAGGTTTATAGACGGTTTCAAAGCAACGACATAAACAACCGTTACTGCGCATGCACGCTTTTGTGGCCCAACCGTAATTTACATCCACAAATAATAAGAGTCCCTGCAGATTATTTCTGATAACAAGCAAATGACAATAGCTAGCAAGTTAAAAGTATATCTAGTCAATATTATTTTGGGTTACCAGTAGAAGAACCGTTACTTTGCTAAACTTATATGTGACAAGGTACACGATCCATTCAACAAATTGTTTATTTAATACAAATAATATACAATAAATGTAACTAACAGTTTGTTTAATACAATTATAGAAGACGAATCAGAGCAGGGATAAATCCAACGGGTATCTTCTAACAGGTAAATATCCAACAGGTAATCAATAACTGGTAGCGAAAAACGTACGGATGGCGGGTACAAACATGAAGTCAACAACAATACTCGACAAAGAAGTGAAAATGAAGGAGAACTTAAATAGTGGCTACAAACAAGATGCAGGTGCGGGGTTGATCAAAAGTCCGGGGAGAGATAGCAGGTGAAGCGGTGAGGGAGTGCTGATGCAGGGGGCGTGATCGGCGGAGGCTGTTACAAAATGATGTGACTTTTAGTCTGTGTGTGTTATGTCTGGTAATCCATGCTAGTGTATTCCTAAAAGATTATGGAAGATATACTCATTTAAGTAGATAAATTGGACCAGACTATGAAAGAAAAAGCCAACAAAAAGAAACAAGCATACACAACTCTTGACTATAAAAACCTAATGAATAAGGATCAGTAGATCTTTTGGATCAATACAAAATTTTCATATTTAAATTTGTGAAATTTCATCGAAAAAAACATTTAAAAAAAATACCCGGACCTCCATGTTCTGATCTATTTTTCTTAACCCAAATGCTCCAAGACATAGTGCTATTCAGGGCAAATCAATGCGGACAGATGGGCGCCTATACTCCAAAAGCATCCTTCTCATCCCATTTCCAGTCAGCGTCCAGATGCCTTCTCCCGATAGCTCATATCAATCAAAGCCGAGCGCTCTTCACAGCCAAACTATTGATTGTCAGAGAGGGAATTAAATGGTACCTCGGCACCTCCATTGATGCAGAGCAAATATTCAGCGGAGTGAAAGCAGAGAAACGTCACTTTCTCGTCCAGCTGCTTGCACACTTAGCAAACGCTTTTCCGGACACACGCGGTAAGTGCATAAGCTTTAACACCATCAGAAAAGACAGGCTATCCGAGAGTCAGTCAACCATTCCCGTCAACCTGCCCATTTACCCTTTAGAAAAAGATTTTGTGAATTTTTCCCATCCATCAAAGCACATACATGGTGTGAAAAATGCTATATGTTGTAGCTTTGTTCTGGTCTTTCTAAATCTTTTTGTGAAGTGTATGTAGCAGAGGAGGGACTAAATGAATCTGGAGCCGAGCCCGTGGTCCACTTTACACTGAAATATACAATGACCTGGCTAAATTACCCTATTAAATTATGCACTGGATATATTTCCAGATGTGGTAAATTTGTTTATGATAAGCTAGTCCATTTGACCAAAATGTAGTTTAATTCACTAAACCTTTAATCATTATTCCCATATTATTCAACATTACGCACAACACACGTTCCCTCTGGAGCTACTAAAGTCCAAAATCAAATTTATTCTGATTTAGCAACTATTACTGAGGTAAAAGAAAGAGAGCACATAGAGTTTACTTATTTTTTCCCAAGAGGCTTTTACACACACACACACACACACACACACACACACACACACACACACACACACACACACACACACACACACACACACACACACACACACACACACACACACACACACACACACACACACTTGGTAATTAGGGGGAGCAAATATAAAAAAAAAACTCCAAGCTTTTGGCAGAATAACTTTTGTAGTTTTACAGGGATAGTTCACCCAAAAAGGAAAATTCTGCCAACATTTTCTCACCCTGTTGTAATTTTAAACCTATGACTTTCTTTCCTCTGCAGAACACCAAAGAAGATATTTTGAAGAATGTTGGTAAATGAACAACAGCGGTATTGACTTGCATTGGTTTTGTGTCTATAAAATACAAGTGAGTGGTTACCAACATTCTTCAAAATGTCTTATTTTGTGTTCTGCAGAAGAAAGAAGATCATACAGGTTTAAAATAAAAGAAGGCTGAGGAAATGATGACAGAATTTTCAATTTTGGGTGAACAATCCCTTTAATAAGCAAACTAAAATTCGACATTAACATAACAACAAACTGCACAGCTCATCTTAATTACAGACACGTTTCTCATTCAAACTCATGATAATGTATCATATCTAATAACCATCCAAAAAAGACTAAAAAAACAATCTTGTAAATCCCCCTAACACCTAATTCAAGTTGACACCGTCGAGAACTCTCTTATTATAATCAGCAGAAAATAAGATCCGAGTCATTAAAAACACATTTGGCGCTACAGCCCAACAGCCAGGGCCTAGTCACGCCCCTGGTACACATTCTAAATTTGACAACGCTCAGCTGAGCAGTCGTCCGTAATCCTCAGTCTATTTAATGTGGCGTCTAGCACATTAAGGTGACCAATCAGCTTTAGGTAATCTTAGTTCTTCCCGGAGACACCGAGAGCCAAGGCTGTCTTATTGTGCCGTGCAGAGAAAAATATCCAAGAAAAGAGACAAGTGTGATTTCTGTCATCCTCCTTTTCAGAGAGACGGCTCTCTCTATCGCTCCGTTTCCTTCTGTAAGTTATAACGTTTAGGTTTAGGGCTCGGCAAACTTATAATACCTCTGCCGCACATCTGTTTCTCACGTGGGGCTGTCTCGCACCCAGAGAGTTTGTCAGTAATCCCCGCGAGTAAAGTTCAGCGCGAGCTGACAGCACTGAAAAATAGATAAATAAGGATTTTCATTTTTCACCCTGTAATGGAAAATTGGCCATAGGCTAACATTTCTCACTCAGCATTTATCCCTAATAGAGGCGGCAAATCCATATCCCTTCATTTCACCAAATCACTTCATTTCAGAAAATAGAACATTTTCTTTTTGGCAAGTGCGAAACCACAGTTTGTTAAACGTTTTTTAGTCTTGTCTTCCTCGTGCCAGAGAAATCAATATTTTTAGAGCACTTTTAATAACAGATGCTCTTTTCTGTCATGTTCCACTCATAAAGCTCTCACTTATTCTTGAAAACATACTGAAAGGCAACACAAAGGTAAAAAGTACTGCAAAAAAAGAACCAACCGGGGCTTTAACTTTGCGAGCGAGAACAGAAGTGAACTCGGAAACTTCTATCAGTCAGGAAGGAAAGTGAGTAATGTCTTGCATTAAGTTTGTTGTTTATTCTTGCCCAGAAGCGGTGAAATAACCCTATTAAATCAAGTAGTCGCCCCGCCATTAATCTCAATGCAACTGACTAGTTCCTCAAAGCTAATGGGGTTTAGAATTTGCATCAGGCAAGTTTACCCACAAAGCTTTGCCTAAGAGGATTTTAGTCTATACAGAGAGCTTATTGTCACACTTGTTCATGGACGGGGATTAAAAATACTAGTGCACTAGCTCCGGGTGCACAAACTGCCTGTATTTTCTGATGGCTGTTACTAGCTGGTACGAAGTAAAAAATGACTTCTGGGTTTAAGCTCAACCCAAAGGTCTAGCTACAAACTATGGAAAAAGTTCTTTATTACCAATTTGTCCGTGAAGGAAGCATCATATTCCAGGTTGCTCTGATGGAAACTGCTCCTATCAATGAGCATTGCGACATGATAAAAGAATATTACGTAAGACTAGGAATGCTATGTGATGCTCAATGTTAGAAAGTATTATTTGGCTCTTATACACTATATGCTAGTCTCAATTTAAATATTTTCTCCCCCTCTCAGATTTCTTTCTTTTCATCTTTGCAGCGTCTCATCGTGGTGAATACCAGCTCAGTGTTGTCAACTTAGCTTTTTCATTTGAATAAGCCTCTTTCTGCAGGAACCTGTCGGCACTGTTTCACTCAGGCTAAATCAGCTTTAGCGGCTAAATATAAAAATGTTTCCTGAGCATTAATTCATTCATATTTATCAGCAAAAAAGGTGCTTGAAATTCAGCTTCAGAGAGCAAATAAAGACAAGCTTCACGTAAGCTCTGAGGCCTCTGTTGATCCTTAAAACTCACATTGAAGTTTGATGTGTGTGACATGACTATTGCTTGTGTACTGTAATAATAATAGCAATGAAAAATTAATTCCCCACTTTCCTGAAGACATGGTGACAAACATATACATGAAATTTATGATGCCTTTGTAAATAAAAGGAAAGTGAAACTAAAAAAATGAAAGGGCTACAACATAACCAAGCAGACAGCAACTTGTTCAATGTGAGATCAAATCGACAAAGAAACGCAAGTCCTTATCTGTTTTGAAAATGTTTCCAGGGCACTAATACATAAATGTCAAGTGTTTTTAATAAGAATGATTCACTATTCGCTATTCAATTAGCATGACAATGTTAATGTGCTTTATTCACCTAAAATAAATAAACATTAAATTGTTAGCAAAACGTCTACTAACTTCCATTACCAAGGCAAATGTGACATTCAAGAAACAAGTCAAAAATAAATGTTTCTTCAACATCAATTACTCTTGTGTTGCTTCAAGCCTGTCTTTTATCCTCTTCAGAACATCACATTTAGCAGAATGTCTATCTTCAAAATATCTCATTTTGTGTTCAACAGAACAAACAAAAATTATCAAGTAATTTTTTCCAACTATGGTAGTCAATGGGGTCCAAGAACTGTTTGGTTACAAACATTCCTCCAAATATGTTTCTCTGTGTTCATCAGAACAAAGATATTTATACAGATTTGGAACAACTCAAAGATAAGTAAATGACAGAATTTTTAATTTAGGGTGAATATCTCTTTAAAATCTTTACTAAAGATTCAGCCATGGTCACTATTCACTTTGATTTTAAATAATATAGACATACCACTAAGTAAGCTTAAACCTAAGCAAGTTATTAACCGCGGCGACTAACATCGCATTGTTACTCCACACATTGTAAGATTGTTATGTACCCCTACAGTGATATTAACTGTCAGTACTAAATGTAAGTCTTGTAAAGATTAAACACATAATATTACAAAAAATATGCTTAAATTAATAATTGACAGTTTCTTACAATACAATATAGTACTTATTTCAGTTTAGTTTGATTAATGTATATTGCATAGAGAATATCTTATTTATAATGTCTTTGTTTTAATGATCTATTATTATTATTATTTCCTTTTAATTATGATTAATGTAAAGCTGCTTTGCAACAATGAAAATTGTGAATAGCGCTATATAAAAAAATTATTGATTTAGCCTATGGTTATGATAAATGAATTATCTATAAAATAGAAAAGAGTCATTAAGGTTAAAAGAATAAACTTCTACATCAAAGAACACTGGCACAAAAACTGCTAAATTACTACAATCTGTCAACATCACACAGAAAACACTGTTAATAAGACAACTCTCCTCACAAAACAGCTCCACCAGTCACCTCCTCTAAAACCTCCTTCCTTTAAAACATTCAATATTTCCAAAGGCAACACACAGAACTGGGAAAATCACTGATGGAGGAGAGGCATTAAAGTCTCTTCTAAGGCTAGGTAAATCTTCCATACATGCTCTATTCTCCTATCCCAGCATGCCCGGGTGGGTGTTTCGGTCTGTTGAGTCCCTTCTCTCTGTGACTGTGTCTGGCTGCACGATTTGACTGCATCCTACACTGCTGCTTCAGAGGATTGTATGATGTCCGCCCACACAGGTGCAGGCCTGCCCACTAATCCTGTGCTCAGCGGTCAGCCTCAGACATGATAAGGGTCAAACCGAGACTTGGCCCGGCCATGCAGATCAGTGCCGAGGTGGACCGGTGAGTTTTGCTGGCCCCGTGGCCCTCTGCCATGTTCAAAAGCAACAGCCTACGTGAGGCTGGACACAGAAGGTGTTTTTTGGGCTGTACTGTATGTGCATTAACATTTGACAAAACATAAGCAAAAGAGCGTTTCTTGGTGAGAGAACTGGGATGCAGTCCAATGGTTTTACTATGGTTTTACCATGGAATCAAACACATGTTTCTGATGATCTATAAGGACAGTAAAACCTAAAAAACTTGCGGTCCCTTGTGTTCCTGTGGCTGGTGGATGATTGTTTCTCTGATGACTTACAGTAAGTTTAAACGCTTGTGCTATAATAATGCATAATGGTCACAAAATGAAGACTCCGTAATAGTCAGATATGATGCGCTTTTTTTCACTGAATGACTCTAAGCCCTCTCAAATTTCAACAGCTCAGAGCAGAAGGTACGGCTGAATGGGGCTGACATGCATATACAGAGAAAGATTCATTCAAATGAGACTGTAAACAAGATGTGAGGGCAGAACTGGCATCACAACTTGCTGGAATAGGTGTCAAGGAGCAGTTATTGCGTTATTTAGAGTATCATAAAGAGCACGGCTATTGATTTGAGAGGCAAA
Source organism: Oreonectes daqikongensis (assembly GCA_026939265.1). NCBI lineage: Eukaryota > Metazoa > Chordata > Actinopteri > Cypriniformes > Nemacheilidae > Oreonectes > Oreonectes daqikongensis. The sequence continues at coordinate 3,973,373 of JAOTQM010000311.1, forward strand.
GCGGCTCCCCGGTTATTTCTGTCATTGCCAGGCTCATTAAACTGATATATTATACACTGCCTTCCTCCCTCTGCCGCTCTGTCAGTCTTCCACAACACCACGCCAACTCCCTGCTACATTCCCATAATCCTTTGCACTAGCGCTTTTGAATTTGTGATGGACTTAAGTATTTGTTAGATCCTCTCAGGTTTGTCATTTACAACATTCACGATAACAAAGAAATCGGTCAGATTTCTATTATCATTTACTCACCCTCATGTCATTCTTCAGCAGAACACAAAGAAAATATTTTGAAGAACGTTGGTAAATGAACAACACTGTCCCCCCATTGACTTCCACTGTATGTGCACAAATCCACAGAGCCATTTCTCAAAATATCTTCTTTTGTGTTCTACAGAAGAAAACAGTATATATATATATATATATACACAAAAGTTTTAAATGACACAAGATAAATAAATGATGACAAAACTTTTAGCTTTTAGAAACTCTCTCTTTAAAGTGACATTTTTGTATTGATACAAGCATCTATGATGTCTAAGTGTACCTGTTATAGTAATTCTGTTTGTCACCTTTGGATAATTCTGCTGAGTTTAAAAAAGCAAATCTGGACCAAAGAAGCAAACAGCTCAAGGTTATGAGGAGAGGTTGAAAGAAATACATCACCAAATGTGCAGGGCATGAAAAAACATCTCTCACCAGAACTGAATGGCTCGTGTTTACAGAGACTCAGAGCTGTTAATTCTCTATAAATCTATGCAGCTTTTGGAGCTGGTCCCTAGCACACAAGCTGGCAAGCTCTCCAGAGCTTATAGTCTGTTATGGCACTGAACCAGACTGTGAAGCTTAGGATGACAACCCCCTTTCCCCCTTTTCCCACTCATTCCTCCAACCATGGAGTCTGCAAACAAGATTTGGTACATTGCTCCACAGGTCTCTGAAAACGGTTATCTGTAACTTTAGACGCAACCCAGGATATAACAGGGCATGTATGGTTGGCTGGAGTCCAAGAGTTATTTAACACTTTTAACAAGAACAATATTTTTTTACATAACCTTTTTTCCTCTATAGGTTATTTAATTTGTCTATTAATAATGCCTGACAGCACAACAAGAGGATTTTGTCATTCAGTAATGGTACACTTCCAGTCAAAAGTTTGGGATCACTTAATCTTTACTTATTTTTCTCCACATTTTAGAATAATAGTATTTGAGGTCTAAAAAATACAGAGCATATTAACAGTTATTTTGACCTGTTTCTCCAGTTTTCATTTTTGGAAATAAATGCAAATAAAAACCATATTGTTATTGTTCACAGGATAAAACAAAAATTTGGCCTCAACACATATACCTACAAATAGTCAATTCAGAAAAATGGTCTTTGAAATGCTCTCTTAATTTTTTCTTGACAAGACTCATAATTTCATAATGTTTTATATATTCTAACAACACACAATATTTTTATACTTTTTTATAGTGACACTGTTCAAAATTGGTCCTTGGTAACCAAGAACAGAAACTAAACTCATTTTTTGTTAATGCATTTAATCAGATGAGAGAGAAATGGCACCAGAGGAAAATGTGCAATTTATGCTAACGTACACTGTAAAAAAAAATCTGTAAAAAAACTGGAGCGACAGAAATGTACAGTAAAAAAACATTTTCTTTCTGTAAACTTATAGGATATAAGGATATATAATAAATTGTTTCCCACATTTTTCTTGTCAATTTTCACTCCTTTCTGTAATTTTTACATTTTTTGACCGTATTTTAAAAATACATGAAAAATCTGTAAAAATCTGTGAAAAATCTTTTCTTACAGTGTAGGTATTTTCATGTTGGCCGAGAATACAAAAAAGGCATGTAAAAAGTAGCACAAATAAATGATGAAACTAATGAAACTTTATATTACATTTCCGCTACCTATTACCTAAAAGGTGTTGAAAAGAGAGGAAAACAAATGATGCAGAAAGATAAAATGGATTGCCAGTCGCTTACCCACAGCACTAAGACTGACTTAAATAAAATATATGACCAATTGTATGTCAAAACAACAGTAGCATATTAAAGTCTGTCAATTAATTAGCACTTAAATGTTCTCGATTTGTAGTGAACAAGGAATAGAGCAAAGGGTGTTTAAGTGATTTTTTTAAGTGACAAAATCTCTCAACTTCTCCTATGTGCTCTACACTTTGAAGAAGATGAAATCTTAGCAACAAAGTTCAAACAACTTTCACTCCCTGTTTCACTCAATTCCACAAATGCAAGTTAAGAGCTACTTAATTAAAGATGTTATCTGCTTTCTGTTTCGCACACTGCGCTTAAAAAGAGGCGCGTGCGTGTTGCAAGAGGAAAGGCGTGAGAGAAGAGAGGGTACAGATCGATACGAGAGGGAGTCCAGACTGTCACTCAACCCCATCTCCCTGAGGGAGGCCGCAAGAGATCGAACACACGGATAAACATCTCGTCGAAATGGAGTCGGTCTTGACGCGGTTTTCAACGCTCACGAATGGATGAATGAAAAAACGGTGAAGTAATGAATGAGTCAATGAAGGAATAAAAGTAGGTTGGGAGGATAAATGAATAACAGAAGTGTGTAATTGTCAGTTGGCCTTTCAAAGATGAATGAGGAGGTAATCCATCTAACTGATAAAATCCCCTTTCCCTCATAGCGACAGCCCATGGGTGAAATATTAGTCTGAAGCAGTTTCTCCATATTGGCTTGTGGTGAGAAATAGCATCGCGATACAACGTTTCAGGTTACACAAATGTCAAGAACCAATTAGGTGAGCGAGATCATTTTGACTGCTTTTTTGTAGAAGATGATCTCCAAACGTTTCAGACAGGTATAGCTGGAGATCTTGGTCAAATTTAAGTTAAATGTTTACAAAAAGCTGCAGTTTGTTTTTCGTCTATAAATGCATAACTTTGATTCATTGTGTTAGTAGTACCTTTTTTGACCTTCTTTCTTGAAGTTATTTATATCAAGGACTGGGCACAGTATAGTTGCGGCTCACCTGTGTGCTTGCTTTCATTTTCTGGCTGAGACTGCAATAATGATGATAAGCAGAGTCAGAAGCAGCGCTCCAGCGATGAGCAGATAACATTTCCTCTTCCTCAGCTGCCTCTGTGAAAACAAGAAAAACGCTAGAGATATCGTTGTTTGATCAAAGATAATACGTTGACTGAAAATGTGCACATGACGTATCATGTTTGGGCAAACGTTCTTTGTTCCTACGCCTTTCACAGGCAATATATAATTATAAAAATACCAATGTTTCACTTTACTTATTGATTTCTATCAGGATGTTAAGAGACTTCCAATCAGCATAACAAAAATCATTTTTGGACAGGATGGCCTACTTTGCCTTTAAGTCATCATCGTCACTAATACTTTATATAAGCACAGATGTTTTGTCAGGAATACCACAGTGACTGTAAAAAATAATAAAATATAATCCAGCAACGTACATTACAAACTTTAATAGCAAACAATTCAGCAAAACACCAACATTTTCTTGGCCACTCATCACTGTTATCAATGAATCAATAAATCAACAATCATTATCCAGTATGAACAGTCTTTTAGGTACAAAGAATAAAAGAACAAGATTACACCATTATTTCCCAAATAGGTTCCCACCACTGAAGCACAATACGAAATGAAGGCGCCGCCATCAATTGACCTCTATAGGTCCCCTCCTCAATACAGAGACATGCTTTGAAAATGATTTCTCACAGACAGAATTGAATCGTGGCCCAGAGTCAAGAGCGGTTGGACAAGCATGAGAGAACTGCTTTCTCTGCCGCACCCGAATTCTGGCTGAACGGCGTTCGTAAAACCCATCTGCTCTTTGACTCCGATAAGACTCAGCGATGGGAGGGAGCTCTGCTCCGTTTTCAAAAGATTTTTGGAAAACTGCCGGAAGTTTCACTCGGGCGTTCAATCGCTAAGACGTGTTCTCACCGCTGGAATCTGCATATCTGTTGCGTTACGAAATTAGGATCCAGTTCAGTAGCAATTCAACCAACAAGTGTACAAATAATTATAATAATAATATGAATAACGTGTCAATAAAATTTGCTTGCTGAGTGGATTTGGAGGAATACGCTTTTGCGACTCGGCGGGAGGCTTCGATGTTTGGGAGCTGTGAACGTGCACCGATTCAATGTTGTTTTGAAATGCCCCCCGTCCGCCTAACTCCCCATCGTTTTTGACAAAGCCAGAAAGAGCAGCAGTTCTAGACCGCAGCTAGGCTGGAGTCTTTAAATCCTGACGTGCTTCAAAGCGCGAAGAGCAATTCATCTTCTTATCTGAGAATGGAAACAGGCTTTCTATGTGGAAGTGTGTGTGGGGGGAGGGATGCAAAAAAAAACTGCTGTCGAGTAATTTTCCGTTTAAACGTTCCACTCCACAACAATTTGCATAAGCAGCCTGCGTCTGTGATAAGAAGATTGGTAATTTTCAAAGGCTCTGGAGGGATTGGGAATTAAAAGCCTCTCTCCGCTATCTCCTCTGTTGCAGCTGGTCACCACAGATTCCCCTGCTTCTTTCTTACATTTTCTCCAAAACCGCACCTTATAAACTTTTCTCTCTCCCCCTTGCGCTTTCTTTTTGCTCAGCATACAGTCCCCCGGTGCTGATTTTTTGCTCCGCGTTATTCTGGCCTCTACTGTCATTCAGAGAAAACAGGAAAATAAATCAGGTTTAGGTGAAAAACAAAAAAGCTTTAGGTGACAATGCAACTGTTGCTCCATTTCAGAGCTGGAATTTTCCGGATGCTGCGGTGGGGACCAGAGACAGAGGGGGAGAGCGTGCGAGAGAACGGATATTCACCGAGTGAGAGAGAGAGAGATGGAAAATGAGTTAAGGGTAACAGGAAAGCTGATGGTCGGAGTGAAGTGCTGGAGAGAAAAATACATTTCCAACCTGGCAATTTAGTCAAGCTGCTGTACAACAACAAACTGCAGCACTTTTTATATTGAAGATTTTACTGCAAAACAAAAAAACAAACATCTACAGTAAACATTCTTAAAATGAAATCACATAAAAGGATAGTTCACCCCAAAATGAAAAATTTGCCATCATTTACTCGCCATCTTGTCATTTCAAACCTCTGACTTTCTTTCTTTACAAAAGATATTTTGAAGAATGTTGGTAACCAAACATCTGTATTTCTAGTGTATGAACACAAAACCTATAGAAGTGAATGGGTACCGCTGTTGTTATTTTCTTCAAAATATCTTCTTTTGTCTTCTGCAGAAGAGAGAAAGTCATACAGGTTTAAAATAACAAAAGAATGAGTGAATAATGACAGAATGTACATTTTTTAGGTGAACTACCACCAATATAAGATATTGCACATTGTCATCTGAAAAGTTTATCAAAGTTAAGAGAGTTTTTGCTTAAAACAAGAAAAAATATAAAAAAGAAAAGTAAACTTAATTCAAAGGGAGACCAGATTATTTTTCTTTACCCATTTTAATGTTTCGCCGATTAAACAGTTTAATGAATTTATGACACAACCATCAATAATTTACACATTAAAATAAATGTGAACGCGTAAAAAGAACTTTACAAACAGATATATATTAATATTGCTGTGTCTAGCTGGTCAGGATACATTTCCACAGAGATCACCTCATTATTGTCTTTTATTTATTTATTTTGTCTTTTTATATGGTTTCCTGAATTAGAAAGCACCTGTTTTATATTTAACATGGAAAACCACCAATTTTCCACTTTTAATAGACAATTACTGGAAGGGAGAGGGCAACACAATTTTAGTTGGCCAACTAATCGAGTGACCACAAATGGATTTCCAAGCATGAAGAGCAGAAAATATCTGCTAACCTCTGTGCCAGGAGCTCACCTTGAAGTCAACTAAATTAAACCCTGTAACAAATCCTGTCTGCTAGAAACAATGCTGCGAATTTCCACAGTCACTTAAACCCATGTGAGTCACATAGGCAGCCCCTGGACATCCCAATTTCCAGAGGAACAGAATGACAGACCTGGTTTGCATTTGCAAGTGAGAACGAGAGAGTCATTTACCTTGTGTGACATGAGAAATGTCTTTATAATGCCATAATAACGTAGCATGATGATTACCGACATAATATTATTCTGCCTTTATCTCATCTGCTCAGAAAATTGAAGGTCCATAAAATAAATAATGTTGTGCTGCCACTGCCTGGTTTGCAAATCGGCTTATGCGCAATTTACATAAAAATTCAGAATCCAAGCCTTCCTGATTATGATGTTTAAAAGACAAAGCAAATAAACAGAACTTGAGGTTCTCGCTTTGCAGTTCTGCCTGTGGCAAACACGCCGTGTTCTCTGCCTGGTGTACACAAGTGTTTGATAGCTCAGTGGAAGAAAGCGTTAAAGATGAACAGGGGTGCTTTAACAGTTGCACCTTGATCTTCTCACCCTACATCATTCTGAGAACATCAACAAATGCAGTGATTTCTTTTTTTTCTTCAATTGAAGAGCTCTTTGCAACAATCAAATTCAGTTATTGTACTGATCAACACTATATGATTGACATTATACTCAACTTTCAATCATTGATTTAGTTAAATGCTTAACTATCTGTAACTTTCTTGGGTTACACAATCAAAAATGGTAACACTTTACAATAAAGTTGTTTTTGCTAATGCACAAGCTCACATCTGAAATATTTTATAATCTTAGCTCATGTTAATATTTTTTTAAATGAAATTTATAAAAAAAATACATTTTTAAATCAAAAGTTATATCTGGTAACATAAGTTAATGCGCAATGAACTAACATAAGCAATTGTATTGCAATAACTAACATTTACATGGATTAATAAATGCAGAAAACTTTGTTCCTTTTTAGTTTGATAGTGTTTAAAACCTTTCTTTAACACAACTATGAATTGCATGCTTATAATAATAATAAAGTTTAGCAGATGGTATGATTTTTTGGAAAATGACAGGCTAATGTCACTTAATGTCAAATCACACAGAGAAAAATACGTCAAGTAACTTGAACCACAAAATATGGACTGCAGCTTCAAAAATGATGAAGCTAGAAGGTTAAAATCAAAAGTATAAAGTTCCAGAAAATTTATCAAAACAAAAAGTTTTGTACTGTATGCCACATAACTAGAAAATATCAGCTAGGGAGAGTTTCTAAGATGGCCAAGTGACTTGCCTGAAACGGACCCACATTCCAACCAAGTGAAAATAATGCACATATGCTAAAACCTCCTCAACATCCTCTCATTCCTATACATATTCATTCCACTTCAACTCCAATATCACAAACAGGCCAATGTGGCAGTCATCACACCCAGATAACTCCATTCATCACCATTTCCTAAATTACACTGCATGATTGATTTGCTTTGCTTTGCTGTGCCTGATCACAGCATGACTTAGCAGTGATCAACTCCTTTCTGCATACATTACACAAACCTGACAAAGTTCAACATGAGTGGTACACATGCACAGAAAAAATACATAATAGAGATGTTCTATTCACTACAAATCTTTTTTGAATTCCTAAACACAGTCAAAACAGCAAGACAGTAGGAAAAAGCGGTCAAAGCAAAAATAAATGTAAACTGAATTTAAGACCATGACAAACAATAACCTTAAAATCTGAGCACACTGTGAAGATCTTACCTAAAACATGTAGACACATGTAAGTTAGGAAGAATAACATCTGAGATGTTTTTTTCCGTTTGATCTCTATTTAACCTGAATGCTGCCTAAGAGAAAGAATTGAACAATCATAGAGATTTTTGATACAGGATCATGCATCTCCTGAAAGATTTGTATCAGTTAAGTCTATTAAACAGCGTATGTGTTACACAAAAAATAGGCTACAAATGTATAATTCTTTAGCAAAAAATGTGTGTGTATATGTGAGGGAGGGTTGATATAAAGGGCATGTTAAAGCAATGAAAAGAATAAACTGCATGGTCTGCATGGATTCTGCACTATTGGGACAGCATGTGGATTATATAGAGGCCGATAGCAAACAATAATCCAATGCACTTTCAATGTCACACACTGCAGAGTTGGAGATCATACAGTTTATCCCAAGCAACCACACAAACACTCTAGTCAGTACAAACAACATGTAAATGAAAATAAAAGATAATGCAAATGAATGTTCTCTTCAACGTTCAACAAAAATGGTTCCATTAGGATATAGTGAACTTAGTTCTTTCCTTCTCTTTTGTATGTCTTATCTCTTTAAAACAAACCATGAAAAATTGTGTTCCGCTAAAATCATCCTGACATGTTCAATTAGATGCCAAGTATTTCTGGTTATAGGAAAATGAATCTTAAAAAACTAAACTTGCCAACTTTAGTCCAGAACTGACTTAACAAACGTTCACTTTGAAGAGTGGCCGGTGAAGCACTTTCCCTCTTTCACTTCACCAAATGGGCTTGTAATAGAAGAAGTGAGCAAATGAATAATGGTAATTGAAGTCTGAAGTCTGTGTATTATGGTATGAACTCCTCACTGTCTGTTCATTTGAGTTTAGAGTTTGGAGCTGCGGCATGGTAATGAACAATCATGTTTCCTCGTGGTCCATTGAACTCTGATGGGGCTGATACAACATCATTCTTGTCACTTACAGACCTTCCACCAGGAACTCCTTTTGGCCTGATGGATTATAGATTCAATTTATTTCCAGCCTTCGACGAACTGACATGTTGGGCCACGGAAATAACTTGCTATTTTTAATTGACTTGCGTGCGTAATGTTCAACAGTGTGGGTTTATGGGAGATGTTTAAAAGGAAACGGGGTAGTGCCCTAAGCCAGACGCGCACCCCCCTCCCACCTCGGGGTGGGCGGCAGCGAGACTGGCGAAGTGCTAAATTGCTCTGCGTGAGTTTGGTCACGGCTGAGCTCTCCTTGAGATAATGAAATGACAATTAATCCGAAAGCTGTTGCTACTCACTCATTTACTCCCTTGCGCTCTTCTAAGTGGAGGAAGGAAGAGAGGGCAAAAACTACGGCCAAGAGCGGAATGCTAAACCGCATGCCGGGGACTTTCATTTGCTTTCACAAACTGGCACCCGTGTGTCAAAATGAAGAGATCCACACAGTAGAAACACAAAGGTTGACTTAACATGCAGAAGGAAATGTGTGTATCCATTAGCTTGTATGATTTATATTGTGAATCTTAGAAGATGAAAGGCTGTTACTTCATAGTTATACAACCTGTTATTCTTTTAATATAGTTGCTAGTTTACCCAAAAATGAAAATCAATACGCTTATTATTCACTCTCTCTAAGGTTGTTCTAAACTTGTATGCTGTTGTTTTTCGGTAAAACACGAAATGAGATTTTCTAAGAATCAGGTTCTTCAGGACAAGAGGGTAAGTAAATAGCGTCAGAATTTGTTTTCTAGGGGAACTAGCTTTTTAAAAGAGACCACATGCTGTAGTGAGACAACAACAAAAAAATGTAGTGGCTCATAAATAACAACATGTGGAAGATCAGGCTTTGTGATATTATCTGAATATAATAAATAAACACGGTACAATTCTTGGCTTCATAAACTGTTACATAGACTCTATTTACATAGCAAGATGTCAATAAAAAGAGACAACAACTACCTGATAATGACTGGCTTTTGCAAGTTCCTGATTGGCCGTTTCCACATTCGATGAGGTTGTCTGAATGTAGTCTTCAATACTGTCTGTTGGAAGAGAACAGGTAATACGGTTATCATTGTGCTTTAATGTTTCAAACAATCAAAATGTTCTTTCGGCCTAGAGTTTCTGTCCATGTGCTCGTAACCTTAAGAATCACATGTGTGACTCACACACACAAAGAAAAATGTCCAAGAACACTCTGTACCAAAACATATTTACAAACACTCACTCTTATGCATGTTCTCTTTCTCTAAAATAAGGGGATAACAGCACACTGATAGGAAAGAGCCCAAATACTGTTGCCAAATCTGCGGCTACACAACAAGATTGTGGGTTTCTACTGTATTCACCATCACCACAAAAAGACATCTCGAAAGAGACAGTTCAGACAAATATGAAAGTTACTTACCATTATGTTATTCTACACATGTATTGGTTATATATAAACATTTAAAAAATACATTTCTACTTTTGTGTTACACAAGAAAGCATAGTGATTTGAACAAAATGATGATGTGTAAAAACTGAATTTTCATTTTGGGTGAATTGGTGACTTTATTTGCAATTGCAATTGTTTTTTGTGTCTTCGAAACATTGTTTAAATATAACACTTAAGGATTAACATTAGTGCCTCCATTTGTTAACCATGCAACATCTACAGAGGTTTTGGAATTATTTGTTAGGCATCTCTTACCAGGGGAAAACAGCTTTGACAAGTTTAGCCAGCATTTTACTACAAAGAACCGAAAAAAGACCTTCCCTAGCGAGAATTCACACACATACAGTATGTTAATAAGCTAGACGCTCATAAAGGCTTGGCTATGTCCTTGCTTTCTTAATTCGGGGGAAAGTCAGCCAATTATTAACTTTGAATAATCCAAATGAGTTGTCTTGTTCCAATGCACATGTACTTATTCTAGCAAGTGAGAACATCGATTCAAATGCAAAGTCAATTCCCTTCCCAATTAAAAACAAATGTGTGGTTGGCCACACCGGAGAGCAGAACGAAAGTGAGAGAGCCACGGCGATGTTAAAGCAGGGCAGGCTCAGTTGAGGAGAACACTGTAGACTTCACCTCCGTCTAGCTGGAGGAACTAATGAGGTTTTGTTTATCTATCCTTGATTTGATTTGCTGCTGGCGGGATATATGGGAGAGGGGGGGGACTGAAAAGAAACCTGTGGAGGTGATGTGATATATTTTTCTGTATTTTCAATCATTTATTATTATAGGTGGCATTTTCGAGGATTAACTGAAGCTCAAACGTGTCTATCATTTTGTAATCTTTCAGCCCACCATTCACCTTTTTCTTTCTATTTCTAGAAACTGGTAAAATTGTCAGTAGTACAGTAACTGAGCTGGGTGGTGTGCAATAGTTCTCCGGGTATAATTAAATCTGCAGGAGCTGTTGAATTACACATACATAGGTTTTTCTTTAGTTCTTTTATGTTATGTTCTCAGTAAGGTCACAGGCTCCTTCTCAGGTGGAGGTGCCTTAACAAGATTCATTGAGTCACAAAAGTGAAAAACAGCAAGAATGAAGTTAGCAATGCAGCAGATAGAAACAAACAAGCTAAAGTGAACACAAAGCAATATCAGAGAGAGTGCGTACGCACCCGAAAGTCATTCAGGACCTTCTAAATCTTTACGCCAGCGACCAATATAAGACTTGTAGGTTTTACCACTTTTCTGTCTCTGTCTAAGATTACTAAACAGTCATTTATTAACTAATATAGTTACACAAAATCTGTGTAGAAATAAAGGATAACTCCATTGATCACAGAAGGGGTATGACATATACTCTTATTTTCATCCCAGGTGTTGGGTCAAAAAGTAAGAGTTGGCTTTGTCCCTTTTTGACCCAATGCTAGGTTGAAACCAACTTTTAAAAAAAAAGTATATTAAACAGAGACTTCATACACTACCCATCAAACATTTTAGGATCACTTATATTTTATTTCCACATTTTAGGTTTATAGTAAATCCATCAAAACACAATTGTAATGCTGTAATGTAATTTTTGGGGCTTTTAATTTATTAAAAAAAAAGAATAAAAAAAACACTTTCTAACAAAATAAATTACTGTTGGCACAATTATATTTTCTCCACAAACGTAATTTCAAACATTGAAACATCTTTAGATTAAAAGATTTTTAAAACCATGAGAAACATTTTTGTCCATTTTTTTACCACTAGTTCATATTGTATTATATTATTTATCGAGTCATTTTACTGATGTCATAAAGACACGCTGACATCCTTGTTTTGTACCTAGGTAGTTTGGTCCTCATATTTGATTGACTAAGCAACACATCAAGAAAACCAGTTTAGTATAACAGCACATGGATCACTATTTGTATCACTTTGTTTATGTTTACCTAAGAAGGAGACAGTAAGATAACAGTGATATACAGTACATTTCACATCAAGTAATGCCAATAAAAACTAAATAAATCAATATATACATATATACTGTATTTCAGCACAACGCATTCTGGTATGGCTTTATAAGGAACATAATGTATGTGATGTTACCTTGCATTCTGGCCAAAACAAGCATTTTAAATGGCAGCTTTATCAGGATGATGTCTGAAATATTGCTTTGATAGGCAGCTCACTGGATTTTAAAACACAGCTACCATAATGTTTTGACTCATCTGTATTCATATTCATTTTATGACAGATTACTCAAAAATATCTCTTGAACTTAGGAATTTGGTGAAGGATGCACCATTAACTACAATGTATTGCCGGGCATCCTGTGGAGATGGAGTTTGCTGCATTGGGGTCCATAAAGGCTAGAACTGTTTGTGCTTTTGAGATGATTCACACACCAGCTCTTGCAACACAGGCCCAGATTTCCTCTTTTAATTCAGCATTTTATATGCATGTCTTGCTCTGCAGAATGTACAGTACCCTTATCAACTGCCAAACGTGGGCAAATAAGGCTCTGAAAACATAATAAAATAATTGTCGCTTTTTAATTTCCACCAGCTCTACGCCCTCATTTCATTTAAGAGTAACAGGGACATGCTTTATAATGACTCTAAGTGAACAGGCCTGACAAGTCCTTATCTGGAGACTCCTCAGTTGGTCACTACACACACACACACACACACACACACACACACACACACACACACACGCACACACACACACACACGCACACACAGCAGCGCATGCTGAATGCTCCTGAAAACATTAGGGTAGAAATAATTACAGAATGAACCAATTAGGGAGCCACAAAGCTAAGCCGTAAAACAAACACCCAATTAGTTTGAAACTCAATTTGGCATTCCTAGCCACAGAATCAAATCACCTCTTTAGGAAATTAATAGATGCACTATGTACACTGACACCTTTAAGCAGTTCTAAAGCAGTAACAGCAGAATGAAGAAGAGCTATCGCTGTATGAACAAATTCGACTGTCACAATACAAACAAATCTGAGAAAATGATAATTGCTATGTATTGAATTACTTTTATAATAATATGTATCATTATTATAAGCTTACCACTGCAGGTGGGAGTAAGGAAAGGTAAGGAAACCGTTGTGAACACTGATGATATGTACTTGACATGATGTGTATCATGATATGTACTTGATTTGTATTTATTTATTAAAGATATGATTGTAGTTTACAGAAAAGTTCAGTATAAATGGGATGGCCACTTGGCTTCAAAACATTTTATGGTTAAAACAACCAAACAAAAAAAGTTATTGTGCAAGTATAAACATTTGCTCCATCCCAATTTGCATCTGTATTCGAAAATAAAAGTAGAATATCCCAAATCATATGCTAAAATGAGTATTCTGAAACTACCCGGATGGCCTATTGTTTCCGGTGAAAATTGTAAGTGTGAATCCATGGACACTTAACGGCTGATATAACCCACGACTCACTGTGAGAAGGCGGAGTTTAGTGACGTTCCACTGCATTAATACAATTAAATAAAAGATGCTTCGTTAAATTAATAAATGTAAGTATACAGTAAACATTACATACCTAATCATTAATAAATAAATACTTAAATGCAAAAAAGAGCTGTATTTTGATGTTCGTGACAGTTAATGATCACAGCATCGACTCTAGGCAACAACGGACACTTCCGTTTTGCGTTAGTATGTCCCAGTGCATGCATACAGAATAAGTAGGCAAATTGGGATGCGGCAAGTGCTTAAAACTATCCTCCTACCTGATCCCAACTCACAACGGTAAGATTACAATATTTATATAATTTGATAATTCATCCTTTTGAATCAGATTTTGCAGGAAATGTCAGTTTTTCAACAACACCTGTAAACAAGACGTTTACGTGTTACGGCAGCAAACTTCCTTGATTATTACGCCGGAATGGGAGTATAATTCCTAATCATATCGGCCTAGAAAATCGCAAATTTTCATTTTCTTAGCACACGATATAACTACAGAAGAGTCAAGTTTTAAATAGGAAAAATATCGAAACTCTTTGGTCATTTTTTAACATAATGCTTCTGGTCTAATTGGATTCAATGATCTATGCTAAGCTATGTTAAAAGTGCTATCGCCAGACCCAGAGATCAGCTGAATAGATTCCAAAAAGGTAAAACTCAACTTATTAACTCTGGGGGAGCTGGTGAATGAGCCTATTTCCCAAAAAAGTGGAGTGTTCCTTTACAATCACCCGGCAGACAGTCAAAAAAAATGCAAGTTTGGCTCAACGTTTCCCTGGTCGCTCCCTTCCAGGAGCAGCGAGGACACATGCAAGGCCAGTCTCTCAAAGAAAGACTGAAATACTTTAAAAGGGCCAAATTTGTGCAAATGTTCTCATGAATAGAGTGCAATGCCCAAAACAACTTGTGAGGATGATTTATGTGGTCCTAACCGCTAGAAAAAAGCAAATAAATCGACTAAATGATGTCCTAATGTCATCAAGTTTGTATTTACGTTTCGGAGTACAGTAAATATTATTATATTAGGCTGCTCTAAAAAAAGATGGAGGTCTATGAGATGCCCTCACAAATACAGAGAAACAAACCTATGGGTCTTTGGTTGTTTGTGTGGTCACTTCTATTTCTAGCATTGAGAGAAACTCTTTAAACTCTAATGGACTCCCAAAGCAAAGCAGAACCGTGTCACGCTGACTCTCACTTCCGTCTACCTCTGATCCAAGGGCTTTGAGGAAGACATCCTGAAGCCTAGATACAAAAATACCACAGTTTTCTTTGATAACATGAACACATTTTGTATGTTTGCATGCACATACAGGTGTATACAATTACGTACACATAAAAACCAAACAACCAAGGAAGTATATTTGAAGGAGCACATCATTCCAGGAACATATGGCGACCAAATGAAGAATAGCATGTTTCAATAAATCCTCAAGCTTTGGCTTTACAGGAAAAACATTATGGAATATGAAAGATGATAGTTAGAGGGGGACAAATTTCATAAAATCCCTCATTCAGGTTTTCAGCGTGTTCAGAGTCTTCAATGTGTTGAAGAAGAGAAAGACGGAAGATATGCCGGATGTGGAAAGTTTTATTATTGACATTTTCTGATATCTGTCAAGTTTTTAACAGAGATCATTCCAATGAATTCTGGGATTGCTTTACTCACAAAGGATATATGTAATTTTGCCTTACAATGTGGGTCAGTATTACTGAGCTTCACGTCTATAACGCCTGTATTGTCTAAAACTGTAGCGTTCATAAACTTTGATTTCAAAACAGAGCAAATGAATAATTTTCTAAACAAAAAGATAAAGCGGATGTTGAAAAAATAAAAATAATATAAAAACTGGGATACATGAGGCATAACAAGACCAGCAAAAATGGCCCAGACTCCCTCAAAAACTAAAACCAGCCCACAAGCATCCTAAATTGTTTTTCTAAAGGGCAGAACAGCATTATCGGGTGCTTTTGTGTATACCGTGTGTCCCACTAGAGTCTGAGTTTTTTGCTAGTCATAACTTATGATAACCTTAAGCCTGTCTGCCATCATTTCCTTGTGTAAATGTTAAGCGAACTAAAGCTGAAACAAGGAAAGTTTCAATATCCAGTTTGTCTCCCTCTGTTTTTCACATTCCTTTTGTCTCTTTTCTCCTTGAGCTGCTGTTGTACTGTGACCGCGAGAGTGTTAAATTAGGATGAAAGATGGGCAAAGTATATCTTTAACCTCTCCTGAAGGAATAATATCTTCACTCATCTGCTCTGCTGAATGTACAGTACACACAGGATTAATTAAAACAGCCGGACGAAAGGACATGGTGTCGGATGGCTACCAATTAGCATGAGAACGGCAATATCCAACAGGGAGGCCGTAACTATGCGGTAACCTCATGCAATATGTCATACTCAACTGTACGGTAAAATCTTTTTATGGTATTTATTACACATATTTAAGATGCTGAGGTGAATGCAATACTGATGCACACTCACCTATAGACAGTTTCATCAGACGCACATGGAAGTTAACTTCCTGTCTGTGTTTGTTCATTTTGCTAATGTAATTTACTTATTTCTTTTGCTTGTTATCAGAAATAATATGCAGGAACTCTATTCTTTTAAGTTTGGGCCACTTCCTTAATCATACTTGTTAAATCTGATCACACAGATCTGTTCTTCTCTGATCTCTTCATTACATGAAGAAACATTACATTTATGCATTTGGCAGATGCTTTTACCCAAAGCGATTTACATTGCATTGTACTACATATTAGTTTTCAAGTATGTGCAATCCCTGGGATCGAACCCATGACCTTGGCGTTGCTAGCGCCATGCTCTAACCAAGTCACAGGAAAGAAACAAACACTTTATCTGTCATGTATTGAGCCAGTGAAGCCGGTGTCTTGTTCACTCCTATGAAACTCCATCCCATCACAGCAGGGGATTATGGGATGGATATGGAGGGGAGAAGTGATTATCAATAAAAGGCCAGACAAACAAGGCTGAGTCAATATAGGCTCTTAACTTGAAAAACAGAGTCACAAACACACACACAAATAAGATCTCACCTATGGTGTCTCCTTGTTCATGCACCATGCTGGCCAAGTCCTTCATAATCTGATTAACATCCAGCATGTCTCTCTGCAAAAACAAAGCAGAGGTTAAAGCTTGCAGATGAGTCAAACCAATTCCAAGGTGTTCTGGAGAGCTCTTCAATGCAGTATCATGCATCATGTATTACTTTAAAGAAATAACAAACAACAAATGAAGCAGAACCATAAAACGGGAATGGATGTTAATGAACATAAATTAGACGTTCTCACACAGGGTTAATACCTTTAAATGTTTGCTCTTAAATCAGTAGACCACCCTAGTTTGCTTCATTGAACTCATCCTTTTTTTTTAATTCATACTGGATAAACAGCTAAATGCTTAAATGTAAATACAATATACACAAACATTTTTCTAGTTTCTAAAGGGGGCGTGGCCAAGAAAAACATTCATGACAGTCAACAAAACAAACAGCATGAAGTACAACTATGTTAAAACCAAACCTCCACCTTCTCCGGAGCTGCTTTATATCAAACCTCTATTCTCTCTACCCAGGCCTGAAGCAACACAGAGGCTTCAAAACCCTCAGTCTATCTCCCCCTCACAGGCCTTTTTTGTCCATACACAAACCCATGCGAGTGCAGCTGGGTCGGTGGAGCCGAAACCATTGAGCCATTCATCACAGGTGTCTGCAATTGTTTGAAAAACTGGCAGCCATCCTGGCTCTTGGCACAAACTGTCCGGGCCGAGCCAAAATGGCCCCTAGCAAACCCTACATTACTAAAGACTTTCTGCATTTTTCACCATGGCTGTCAGCACCATCACAAAGCAACATATTTATTTTAACCAGCAAGGTGCTTGTGCAATTTACATTTAAGTCTGCAGTCACAAAATAGATGTGAAGTGTCATTACGCTTGATTATTTATTAGGAAGGAACCAAAAGACAAAAATAGCATGGACATCAAGTCAGAGCAGTCAAACAGTAAGTTCATTTACTGTAATGTTATAAATGACTCCGTCAGTAAATACATCTCCGTGGAGCGTCATCCCCTTTGAGAATTGGGTTTGTAGCTAACAGGCGTTCAATACAGAATAAATCAAAGCACAAGTTATAACCGCCAAACACAATTGAGCATACTGAAGGGAGTCTGGGGGGGAAGTCTGATGAAATATTAAGAAATTACCTAAATGACCTAAACAAACTTTCCTGTACTCAAACTTCCAGACAAAATAATTAGCTGCTTTATCTATACAATGTTTTCTCCACACTATGCAATTTAAGGTAAACCATATGTATATTTACATTCAAGTCAAAAATATATATATTACAAATAAAGCAAATACTGCATTTTAAATTATATAAATAAATAAATAAAACACATTTTAAGATTAAATAAAAACAAAAAGAGGGCATTTAGATTGTTAAATAAACTTGTGTCTGTGTTAATTTCTGTGTTCATCTAAACAAGAAAGGCAGTGGTATATTGGTTTTAAAGAACACTCTGTGCCCCTTTGCCCAGGGGAGTCTGGGTAGCCCTGGGGGGTGAGGTGTGCTAGTTTACATCATTCATAAGATTATAATAAGCACATATAGTGCCACAATGTTCCTTATGACCCTAAA
Source organism: Oreonectes daqikongensis (assembly GCA_026939265.1). Taxonomy (NCBI): domain Eukaryota; kingdom Metazoa; phylum Chordata; class Actinopteri; order Cypriniformes; family Nemacheilidae; genus Oreonectes; species Oreonectes daqikongensis. The sequence goes on from JAOTQM010000311.1 coordinate 3,991,623, forward strand.
CCTATTGTTTATCTTTATGTTATTCTTTCATGAAGACTCAAGACCTTGAGACTGTGAGCATAGAAGGTGGCTTCACAGATGACCAATACTAGAGTTCAAAAAGCATTTCAGTGCTTGACATAATGAGGCAGTGGGGAGTTTTAAAGGTTTAAATTTCCAGATAAATAAGGAAAATAAATCCAAAAGGTAGGAGAAAAAAAAGAAGAATTGTAACACTTTAAAATTTTTGCTTATTAATTCAAAAACATATTCTAACCTAAACCCTGTTCTGTGCCTCACATCTATGTCCATAACCCATGTCAAGTAAAAACCTTTATCTAAAAAAACTGAATGCACAATGTTGCTTACACAACGCCATCTATAACTGTAATATTGTATATAACATTTAAAACAATAATCTAAATAATGAACATCAGCAGAAAAGTCTAGATGTCAAATAGATCAGATCAGCTGATTCCATGCACTGTAATTTTGTTTGTTGTCACACATCATCCTGTTTTTTTTTTAACCGAAAGCTATATAGAGAGAGGGAGAGAGCACAAACACAGGTCTGATTGGAGACAAAGGGTCTTTCTTTGTTTTATTAGATACAAAATGTCAGACGTCTGCTGACTCTGATACACACACGCACGCGCACACACACACACACACACACACACACACACACACACACACACACACACACACACACACACACACAAGCTTCACAGGGGCAGATGACAGGAGTTGCAGCTACACAATTAAATGTGAGGACCGATAAAGCTACAGATGTCATGAAAAAAACACACTTCCAAACAGAAGATGATTGGCACTTCTATGAACACAACAAGCCAGGAAGTTTTGCAGGAGCAGTGACTGACAGGGCCGGATGTGAAAGTGACTGTAAACCATCAGATGGTCCAAGACAAGAAAACTGTGAGGATGTAACGCTCAGATAAAGCGAGATGTAAGGAGGAGAGGAAGTGGAGACCTGTAGCAATGAACTGACTATTCCATATGGCACCTGAGGCTTATTTGCAGTTGTGTCCACTTTGGACAGAGAAGAAGATATGAAATATACTATGAAATATATAGTTCAGCGTGACTTCTGTTAAATCTTCTGAGAAGTCAAAAGAGAGCCCTCTTGTGTTACACCACTATCACAACTGTTCCACATGCTTTTGGCAACAAATGTGAATCAAACACTGCATTTATGCTCTCCAATAAATGACCACTAACTTACACCATTTTAAATAAAAAGAAAACAAATAAACAATATATAATAACAATACATTTCATCAGTATTTTAATCTTGTATTTCAGTACACATTTCTGATTAAAATGTATAAAATTGTGAGAAGAATAAGATAATAGGATGTAGGTTATGTCTTTCTTATGTAGGTTATCTTGTGCAAGATAAGTTTTAGGAGAATACTTTTTGAAATAAGTTTTCCTCCCAATGGCAAAAAGGTGACTTTTTCTTCTTTTAGCTATTCCCCTTACTAGATATGGTTAGTTATACTTAAAACAAACAGAGAGACAAAAAGTGGGAAAAAATGCCAAAGGGGTAAAAACAAGATTTAATCTTATAAAATTGTAGTTTTTATCCAAAACAAGACACAAATAGTGATTCTAAAATGACGTTTTGCAGTGTATTCCACAGGCCTGAGAAGCTCTTTCCGGGTATTCTTTGTATCAAGGGAGACTGGGGCAAGTTGTCGCATTCATAACGTCAATTAATTTAAACTATTTTCTATATTATGCCTTAAAGGGATAGTTCACACAAAAATTAAAATTCTCACTCATGAATTACTCACTCTCTAGTTGTTCAAAACCTGTATAAATGTCTTGTTCTGATGTTCTGATGAACACAGAGAAATATATTTGGACAAACAGTTTTTGGTCCCTATTAACTACCATAGTAGAAAAAACAATGGTAGTGAAAAGTACCCCAGAAATTTTGCTATCCTACATTCTTCAAAAGATCTCATTTTGTGTTCAACAGATTTTGTTTTGGGGGGTGAGCTGTCTTTTTAAAGTCATACACTGAACATACTCACTCGAAACAAGATTTAATCTTATAAAATGTAAACAATTTTCAAAACAAGACAGAAATACTGATAAATGACTTTTTGCAGTGTACTCCACATCCAAACAGCAGTTGCTATTTCCGAGCCTCCACAACGGCATCACAAAGAGGTTTCGCCTCTTTACAGGAAATAAGAAAGAAACTAAAAGTAGCATAGGGTAAAGTCAAACTCTCTTACACACAGATAATAACCTTATAGCAGTAAATACCAATGCAGTGTTTATGGTCCAGGTACAATTCAGGGTTCTTGCGCGTTTACAAGAGTTGAAATGCGTTCTGGATGATGCAGACGTGGTACACCGGGTGAAGATAATGTGATTTGACTACCCTCTGTGTTTCTGATTTCAAGTTCTCTCACCGAACGCAGCACGTATCTAAGCTCCCCCAGGGCTAACAACCTGAAATCTCCATATTCAGAAGCCGCCAGCTGGGCGTGTGTAACTATGAGAGCATGTTAGAAAGTATAGCTTGAACTGCATATGATAGAGGCAGAGCAGTCGGCTGGTGGCTGATAGCTTCATAATAGCCTGCGAAAATGAGCGTTCAGTCACACCGGTAGACAATCAGCTGTGAGAGATCTGACCATCAGAAATAAGTGAGTGAAGGAGATGTAGTAGAGAGAAAGAAACAGGTGAGATAAGACACGGTCGATAGTCACAAACGAGGTGAAGCGCTGGAATATCTGATTACGGCTGTGTCATAAATCATCACAGGTACTTCCGTATCAACAGACGTCACGGTTTAAAAGACAAACGAGTTTTTTAGAAGAGAACTGATCACTTTTAAGGGGACTCCCTGTATGGATTGAAACAGGGCAATGGAGCAGGTGAAATTACCTTTTGAGAGAGATAACCACATAGATTTAATTAAATGTGTAAGCACAGCACTATAATGATGGGCGGTTGCCTCGAGGGTTGAGAAGCAAGGTCTAGATAAACAATCGCAAAGCCCGAGAGCCTCTTTCTGGGCGTTTTTTGAATCATGGGAGACTGGGGTAAGTTATCACATTTATAATATTGATATTTTTATATGGTTAAAGTTAAAGTTCTCCCAAAAATGAAAATTCGGTCATGATTTACTCACCCTCTTGTCATTTCAAACCTGCATGCACAAATGTCGATGGGTACAGCCGTTGTTCGGTTACCAACATTCTTTAAAATATCTTTTTTGTGTTCTGCAGAAGAAAGAAAGTCATACAGTTTTGTAATGACAAGAAGGTAAATAAACGATGACAGAATTTTCATTTTTGGGTGAACTATCCCTTTAACATACAATAACATACTATCCCTTTAAGGTACTATAAAACGTGACTTGCCCTGGTAACCTTGGACAGCAGAGCAAACAAACAAATAAACTATCTTCAAATTCAGTAAATAAAACAAATTGTGCTTTTATTCCATGACTGCGTTTGATATGTTACTGTGAGATAAAGGTTGTGCAGAACTGCATGTCAATCTCAAGCACCTCTGTTTAGTTTACTGCCACATCAATGCACTTTTAAAATTCTATATGAAATTCATATGCTGCTAGTGTGTTAGTCATCATTAGCTTGAAGCGTTTGTCATTACTCTAGTCATCCATCCGTCTACCGCACGTCTCCTCATATGCCCAAACAGTGCCTACAGCTGTTCTACCTTTGCAAATGCCAGTTTGTCTCTTAGTCAAACTGCGACAAACCCTGTGTGAATGCCATATCAGTTAATGTGCTGCAGAGACGTTTCCTGTAACTATATTTCGGACATAAATGAAAAAGAAAGAAAAAACGCTATTCTAAAAACCCATTACATTCGAAAGATTCTTCAAAATCTCTGAACAGACTTTACATATAATCTTTTTAGGGTCCCTTAAAGTGATCAAATACCAATAAGAACTATATATACAGTATTGACTTTTTATGCATTACTGTATATGTATTTAAAGCAATAGTTCAACTAAAAATGAAAATTCTGTCATCATTCACTCACCCTCTTGTCATTTTAAACCTGTATGACTGACTTTCTTCTGCAGAACACAAAAAAATATATTTTTGTTGTTAACTGGCACCCATTGACTTGGTTTGTGTTCATACAATAGAAGTAAATGGGTGCCGTCACTAGTCAGTTACCAAATTTCTTCAAAATATCTCCTTTTGTTTTATGCACAAGAAAGTCAACAGGTTTGACAAGAATAAATGATGACAGAATTTTCATTTTTGGGTGAACTATCACTTTATATATAATTATATAAAGCATACTATACAAAAAGTGATTGTCATCAATGATAGCAATGCTTTCAATGTAAAGTTAAGCGTTATAATGGACAAAAGACATCAATAAACAATTTTTCTTTTATTGAAAACACATTACTTTGGTGTTGACCTACAGTCCACATCAGCCCCTGTTGTCAGTCAAAGTCAGTCTCAGATTACTAAGTTTAAGCACACAGTCCGGTTTTGATGTTTTCTGAGAAACATCCAGTGACATGATGTTTTGTGTGACCCCATACATGCCCAAAGCAACATCACACACTTTAGTGGAGCATTAAAACAATATCGCGATCTCTGCCTTTAAAAGTACAGTATTCACAAGAACAGAACACATAAGAACATACAAATCTTACACGGCAATGTTTTGCAGATGCTTTTGTTCAAAATGACTTTAAGTGCATTCAAGATATAGATTTTATCAGTGTGTGTGTGTGTGTGTGTGTGTGTGTGTGTGTGTGTGTGTGTGTGTGTTAGCCGGTGTTTGATCCTTAGCGCTGCTAATGCACTGCTTTAACACTGGTTACATTTTTCTCCTTTCCAAAACCTCCATCTCCAACTTCTTTGTTACAAAATCTGATGTAAACATTTTATCTTTGCATTGCTCAGCTTTTAAAAAAATGCTCTTTATTATCTCTGAGTGGCCTGTGTTCCCTAAGGGGCATAATTAGACTTACATAAGGGCGTTTTCACAGAGAAAGCAGTATTATAAAGCAATCTCCAGAATTTGTTTGTAATAACGTCAAGGGACACTGCAGCATGCATAAAGGCTGATTTTAACAAACAAGACAAAAATAAAAGAGCATATTGTGTTAGCGCAATGGCTGTACCAATGGCTGTCATAGCTGCTCTGGCAGTATTTGAGATGAGTATGCCAGCTAAGCTAGCGCCTGGGGAGACGCCGGCTAATTATTCTCAGTGTGTACGTTTTGTTTTGGGAGGGGACGTGCTCTGCTCGACGCTTTATTTGCCGTGCTAACATGCAGGGCTTTGATCTTTGCCAGTCTAACAGCCCTAGTGCATTCAAATTGGCAGCTTATTTACTGCTTGATCGCTAAAGCTCGAATGCTTTAAGGGAACAGGTGGGGTACGTGCAGTCGATCCAAAGACAGTGGTCTTAAACAACAATACTTTGACAGAAGGGCCCTAAAAATCCAGCTGTCGATAAAAACAATCAAATATACGAGCTCACAGTGATCTTGGCTTGGGAGATACGAATATCTAATAGCCATTAACTGGAACAACAGGATAGTTCTCTATATATTGATCAGTATGATGTCAATATATATGGGCATCTTCAGGAATGTAAGCTTTTGATGTATGTACTCAAAGACGTTTAATATTACAGATACTAAGAGGTTGAAAATAAATGAATGGTTCATTCTATTGTATTTCAAAATAATTTCATCAATTAAACTTACTGCTTAAACTGCATCACTTTAAAGACAGATATTGACCAATTAGCATTAAATACTCAATAAAATACTCATTTATAAGTTTGATTTTCTATTGTCAATACATCACATATTATATGTATTACACATTGATGACTTTCTTTCTTCTACAGAACAGAAAATAAGATATTTTGAAAAATGTTGGTAACCGAACAATGGCGCTACACATTAACTTGCACTGGTTTTGTGCACATACAATAGAAGTGAATGGGTAGCACTGTTGTTCAGTTACCAACATTTTTCAAAATATCTTCTTTTGTGTTCTGCAGAAGAAATGAAAAGAGGGGGATGAAATAGCCCTTTAAATACATATACAGTAATGCATAAAATGCAAATATATTTTGTATTAAAATGTTTAAAAGTGAATGTGTATGTATAAATAACTAAATACAAATGAGATCACATGATAAAATGTTATTTGTGGCTTTTGAGCTCTTGTTGGTACAGTACTAAACTACCAAATATGCTATTCCGAATATATTTTCTTCCATAATCTCTCTCTCTCTCTCTCCTAGATAAATGTGTTTAAAGCCGATATGAGATCCCACCACAACCCAGCCCCCCTTTCCGGCCCAAAGGCAACGGGCAACAGGACGCAGTGTCACAGCACAGAAACTGTTAAGCAGATTTACGCGCACGCTTACAGCCCCAAAAAAGCGATGACATTTTTTCGCGCGGCCTGCTGAGGGCTTAAGCGTGAAACGTCTCTTTCTGCCCTTGCTGAATAAACGGTTTATAATGTAAAATCAAATGTTTCCTCTCCGTCACAGCCTAAGGACCTCAAAGCGCACACACTTCGGCACAAACCTTGCATGTGTTTGTGCGTACGTGCTTCTTTTCCGCAGGAAAAGTGTCGTCCTCTTGATGAGGATTGAAATATGTTTTTACAAATATTGTGATACACACTCTCCGCATCTGAATGTAGCCGGTAAGCTGCTCGAAAGCACTCGCTATCGATTGTGACGCAGAAACCACAACAAAAACATAATCAGAAACGCAGCGCGGGGATACACAATAAAGGCGATGCCAAACGCTAAAGACAAGACAAGACAGATATTAATGTTGGAAAAAAGAATAGAAATGACTTTCTGAAAAACAAATCAATACAGCATTGTGGCATCAGGCTGAGCATCTTGGTTGTAAAAGGCTTTTAGTGTGAGATGATAAAGGAGCTCTGTCTATAGAGGAATGGGAATTGTAAAGAATTCAACAATTGTGGTTCAGATTGTTTAAGTATATTAAATGTATAGATTACCTAGAAATAACAATTCTTTTATCATTTATTCACCCTCATGTTGGATATGACTCTTTTTTTATGGAACACAAAAAAAGATATTTTGAGAAATGTCTTAGTGGTTTTGCGTCCATAGAATGGAAGTCAATGGAGGCCAATGTTGTTTGTCGACCAACATTCTCCAAAATATCTTCTTATATGTTCTGCAGAAAAATGAAAGTCATACAGGTTTGGAATTACAAGAGGGTGAGTAAATGATATTTTGGGGTTAACTATCACTATCAAATTGTATTTCCTTTTTTGAAACATTTCTATCACATTTATCCTTTATAAATAGATTTCAAATTATACAGTATTATTATGCAAATAATTGCACATATTTTTTCCAAGTGGTCAACATCCAATCCGATAATTATTAGTTATTCTTCGGTAAGTGAATGTAATAAATTCAATAACTTCCTTCCACTGATTCAGAAGTTTTGACTAAAAATAACAAAGTCTTTGTTTGGGAACTGTATTCAACAGCAGCGCAGCAAACACTGCATTTTTTATTATGGTGTTCCTCCCACACCGGCATGTAAGTGTGCATCCAGCAATTATTAACAGAACAGAAATGACATGAAAATCAATAAAACTTATCTGAATAAGAACTTCTTCTTTGTTCCCAGTCCTACAGTATATGATTAAATTGAGAAGGATGAAAACGTGTAGGGGCTGGTCTTTCTCAATACAGAGCTGTGGGTGAAGCGAGAGCACGAAGGAAAGACAGAGATAGAGAGAAAGCACACCCACAGAGTCAGGGTTGTTTGTTATAAGAATAACACCGTCTTTGCCTCACTGGATCAAAGTAGATCAACACAGGACGTGCTTTGACTAGGCACGCAAACACACCATATATGCACAACACAAAGAACAAAAACAAACACCAACATATTCACAGTTACGTGCCTAGACACCCACAAAGAGACATAGTCATGCGTTACGATGTGGCCACTCACAGAACTAAATTTTATTCCTGAAAGGTTGCTCTTTCATAGCTCAGGAGATTTAGGAGTCCTCAGTATAGTTCTCTGTAGAGTTTTATTCAGGTATCAACTTTATCTCAGAATACAAAATGTAAAAAAAATTGCTATAAAAGTATAAAGTTTTGAGATATAATGTTCATAGTATGTGAACAAATATAGTAGAGGAAAAAAGCTTTAGGGGTGGGCGGTATGACCATAATCTTATATCTTATATATTACTGAGTCATTCTATATCATAGGAATGGCATGTTTCATAATTGTACACCATAAAATGTTTTATAACTTACATAACTGTGTATGTCATTCTGAGATAAAGTTGATACCTAAATTAAACTCTTAAACTTTTATTAGCAACAAAATGAAAAATTGTTCACATTGTAATTCATTTACAGTACATCTTCAGTAGTAGATGCAAATTTGTACAATACTTGCTTTTAATGCCCCCGAAAAAATGCATATAAAAACAAAAAGCCCAGAGGAAATAAAGCATACATTGACAACAATTTTGTCTCTTGTTAAAATTTGTTGGTCCTCTTTTTTGGTAATATTTTACACTTATTTTCCTGAGCTGTTTTTATAAACTTTTCTCATGCCAAGCCTCCTTAAATTCTTCCCAGAGCTGATCTTTAGTTTATACTCCACACACACCAATGCAACATGGATAAAAAAATTTTTTATGCATTTTTAATGAAATATTAGAATATAAGAGTAAGGAAGTCAATTGTCTAAAGTTGGGCATCACTTTTGGCCACTATTGTATGTGGGTAGTTATGCTCTTAAGTTATTTTATATGATAAATACTACTATTAATAATGTCTAATAATATATTATTAACAGATTGTTTTATACATGTTTGCTGGACACATGTACAGTATATTTGTTAACTACCCATATGAGACACATAAGATTCTAGGGACTATTTTTGAAGACACACTTTAAAAATAGAGAAAATCAGTCTTCTAATTCTCCTAATACCTAATTCTCATTGCCATCTAGAAGAAACAAATCACCTTTTTCCTGCCTTACAATTGTGTTTTTAAAAGTAAAATGATAAAGCAATTTAATCTTAGATACTTTTATTTAGACATCAGTTAAGAGTCTTAACCAGGCTGGAGATTCACAAGCAGACATTTGTTACTGATGTGCTTTTCTGCCATTTGAGTGGTTTACTGTTGCCGAGCTAAGCTTTGAAGAATCCATTTCCACTGAAGGGCAAATGAGATGCTCTCAACACATTTGCAGGGCAGACACGTGTGTGTATTTTTTCTATTGGATGGGCCAGGTGTTGATTTCAGATTCCCCTTGAAATATGTCCTTTGTCATGCCCTATGTTTTCTTTTTTTAAGAATTCATTTTGATGAAATGATAGTCGCGTCAGCGTGTCAGAGGTGCGACTGGGGTTGATGTCATGAAGGTGGAAAGGCGGATCCTGGCTCCTCCCTTTCAATGTGTCTAAATTGAATTTGTTAATATCGAGGTACTATTTATTACCCTTGTGGGTCGCCACATAGAAAATGAAGATGGAGAATCCACAAGCATGAACAACCCTTGTGTCCTTTATCCATGCAGTCCCTTCCCACGGTTCGCCAGAAAACGCTTCGCCCGAACGCACATGCTGCCGGAGTAAATGCGAACTACTGAAGAGGAGAGATCAGCTTTTGTAGAGAGCGAGAGAGAGAGAGAGCGAGATCGAGAGAGAGCGAGAGAGAGCGAGAGAGAGAGAGAGAGAGAGAGAGAGAGAGAGAGAGAGAGAGAGAGAGAGAGAGAGAGAGAGAGAGAGAGAGAGAGAGAGAGAGAGAGAGAGAGAGAGGGAACTGATTGTGCTTTACACGGATAACAGACATTCCACCTTCTGTATTTCCCTTGGGAACCCATCTAAAAGTGAACGAGAGAGAGAGCGAGATAAAGAGAGATAGTGTTGGGCTACAAACACTGCTGATTCACTTGAGTGTCGTTGGTCAAGATGATGTGCGGGGCAAGCTGGAGGTGAGGATTGGGGAAACGCAGGGAAGATGCCAGACGGGAAGAGCACATTGTCAGATATGATCAGCACGGCTGGGCCCCGGGGCCATCGACATCTCCAGAACTTGCGTCAGAGCTTCTGGAGCACAAACTCATCTTCATCACCTTTCCAATCATGTGAAAAACTCCAATTTCTCCTCGACTAAAATAAGCTGTCTGAGCTTTTCATGTTTTGTCTACGTGACAAATGGGAATTTATTAGAAGAGCGGTGAGATGTGAGACTTTTTTTTGATGCCTGTCCGTTAAGCAGATGGGGTAGTAACCGAGCGTCTATGAACTTCAGACGGGTCTTCAGCTTTGAAATGCCATACATCTTAATTCCAAGGCTTTCTCAAGGTTGTCAATGGTCATTAGGACATGCAACCCCTCTCATTTTTCAACTTTGTGCTATTCAAACTAGAAAGCGTCATTTGTTTTGACAACGCCATCTGTGCGACTCCATTTCTATCTATTTTTCTACCCCGTCAATAATTATGACAGGCTACATTTACTTCTGGCTCCCATTCTCACTTTTCTCTTTGACCACACCGCATCAATAAAGAACAGCACATGCTACGTGTCAAAAACAAATGGCTTTGAAATCAGACCAAGCCCATGTAAAAAAACAATAGGTTGACCCCATCACAACAGGTTCACATCTGCGAAAATGCACATATGGAGCAAAACAGCTGTTCGGCCACAGACGGGACATACTTCAATAGTCGCTGGATGCTGTTTTTCAGTGGGGTATGAAAAGCCTTCTGCTTGTGTGTGCCACTAAACAGCAGAACAAACTGTATTATTGAGAGGCAGGAAATTGGACAGAGAGCTCGGTGTTCAACAGAACACTTACTAAAGATAATGACGAGTACAGCAAATAAGCTTAACAACAAAGTTCTGCAGGGCTTTCGTTTATGCACCAGAATATAAGTGATGTAGTGATGTTCCCTCTAAAGATCCTGTTCTTTTTAAATGTGCCTGAAGTGATGAAAGAAAGACAATGATAGTGTTTTCCGCAAGCCAACCGTACAGATAATGAGAGTAAGTTTGTTAGGGACAGATAACAAGGTTAAAGTGCTTATTCTGTGGGGGGGTTCTACAAATATTCATTCATCCTTCCCAACAATATTTGGATATTTAACATATTTAAAACATAAAAATAAGATAACTTTTTGCAACTTTCTACATCAAGCAGAGTTGATCTGTACTTTATTGATCTGTGAGTGTTTTTACTTTTGAAAAAAAATAATACTTTCATAAATACATTTTATATGTTATTTTTACCTTTAACACTTAAGTTCATACACAATCTTTTACTTTCTTACTTTTTTCTCTTGAATCCAGATACATTTTCTTGATGAGCAAAATGACCAAGAAAATAAGTCCCCCAAGTACCCCAATGGGGTAAGAAAAAAAAAACTTTAATTAAGTTTTACCTTTTCTTAGTCACTAAATTCAAGATTATTTATCTTACCCAATGGGCAGATTTTTTTGCTTGTTTTAGGCACAAATTTACTTAAATGTAATATTTTTGGCCTAAAAACAACACTTATTTTCTTGGTCATTTTGCTCATCAAGAAAATGCATCTGGATTCAAGAATTTTTAGACAATTTTACTGGAAAACAAGATAAAAATACTAAGTAAGAAAGCGATTTTTTTGCAGTGTGGTCATGAAGCTGGTCAGGGTTGGGTTCAGGGTTGGCTCAGTGGGTGTGGCTACTGATATCCTACCTCAATCTGAAGCAGTGCTTCTTCTCTCTGCCTCAGGATCTCCACATCTTCCTCACTGATCTCTGACAGGAACGCCTGGCCATCACTCTCCGCGTTTTCCCCTGCCTCGAACAATGGCCCCTCCTCAACCAGTTCACTGAAAGGAGTCTGTACGCTCTACAGACACACACACACAAATAAGTTTTTTCATTATACTGTACTTTTGTGAATTACATACATTGTCTAGAACATTTAAATATTGCGGCATGGGTTACACCTCAATTTGCCAAAGTCCAACTTGTACTTCATAGTTGCACAACTTTCCTATCGATCAATCTGTAAACAGCTCGCATAACAGCAACACGCTATTTCAGAGTCACAAAGAAAAGGAGATAAAACATAATGATAATGGCTCGCCAACCACTATTTCAGCAAAGGAATTGCAAAGGAAGAGTCTGCCGCCTTTGTTAGTCATTTAGGTTGAACTATCCCTCAGCCTGAAGGCTCTAAAGGTGGGAGTCGGTCACTTAGAGAGGAGAACATTGATCTGCTAATTTCTCAAATTGCATATGCATGACAACGATAAGGCCTGAGGCGGGCTATTATTTTTTGCTATGTGTCGGATGACTCATTGTATTTTTCCCCCTCAGAATTAGCACATCCGATACATCTCGGTCCACCTCGGGAACATCATCTCTTTTGCGATGCCGCTGTCTTCCCACTCGTTCAGGATTCCACTGTCTATTAGGTCATAGAGCGGCTTGTGTTTGGGAGGATTTTATCATGTATTGACAAGTAGAGAACAAAAATTGTGCTTTAATCTGTATGCATGCTCGGATGCATAATTTGCCCTGAAATGCAGTGCTGCCGAAGTTTCGTTTATTTGAAATTCAAAAACATGTGAATGTAACTTACAAAACAAGCATTACTAGTTAAAAATGGATGACAAACTTGCTTTTTAGACTACTCACTGTACAAAAAAAACTATGGTTTAAAATGTCTCCAAAGGTTCAGTGACGCTGGAACGTTCATGAATGATTCGTTGAGAAGGATCTTAAAGGCCATCATTTACTCACCCTCTTGTCATTTTAACCTGTATGACTTTCTTTCTTCTGCAGAACACAAAAGAAGATATTTTGAAGAATGTTGGTAACAAAAAAAACATTGATCCCCATTCACTTCTAATGTATGGACTCAAAACCAATGCAAGTCAATGGGGACCAATGTTTTTCTATTAAACATAAAACATTCTTTAAAATATTTTATTTTGTGTTTTTCAGAAGAAAGAAAGTCATACAGGTTTGAAATGACATGAGGGTAAATGATGACACAATTGTCATTTTTGTGTGAACTATCCCTTTAAACACATCATGTCAAAGGATCAACCGATCAAGGCCTCGTTCAAGATGGGATATCCTCAATTAAAGACGTTTATTCATTAATTCTCCAGGAGATTTTATACTTAAGAATTTATCCAGTAAAATTTGCTCTTAGTTTAATCAAATAGAAGTCGGCACTCGTGAAACTTAAAAAAATTTTTCGAGCGCTTGTAGATGAGAGACGGTTTAATTATAGAGAGCAAGTTATATACATCAGTGGAGACATTCTTCCGCCAATCAATCCCAACAAAGAACGTCCTGATCCCAGCTTGTCTGTGACAGGTCGGCTTATTTCTAAAGATGTTTTTCAGGATGAGCAAGTGTGAGACATTTCTTAGTTTCTTAGATATTAGACTGTTAGGCTAACTGGAAGGCAGATCCTCTAAATATAGATGTCAAAAGTTTCAGATAAAGATGCCTTAAAATTTCAATCTGACCAATGAAAGGAAAGTTTAATCACATCCATTGTAATACACATTCACATTCATTGATATATAATGTTTTCCTTTAAACTAAAAACATTTGACTCAGACAATGCCCGGCGATCAAACAGATCTTTTTAATAATGTTTTACTCTTGACTATCAGCGCAGCATGTTATTTGTTTTGCGTGTGTTCTTGATGTTCATATGGGAACTACACATCCTGTTTGATTGCTCTGGTGCGGCGTTTCCTGGGGGATTGAGGAGGGAGATGAGAAGATCAGAGACGCAGCCACAGGTGACACATAAAAGAAACGTCTCCAGAGAGCGTCGTAGGGAAAAAGAACAGAAGAAAAGTGGATTCTAATAAACCTGAGACGGGAGTGTGTAGGTATGTACTATTGTCAGTCACGTTCTGGCTGAGTCAATCTGAGCTGCTGTTATGCACTGTTTGAAAAACAGAAGACAATTGCTGTGATTCAGTTCTTATCAATCATCAGGTCATCCTTGAACCATCTCAGGTGAACTGAAAATTGAAGTTATGATGGAAGTTGAAAAATGTCTGGCATCAGAAAAATGTCAGATTTTCAGGTTTTAGTGTGGTTGGTTTGTCAATTGAAACTCTTCACATGAGATTAAACTTCCATTCGTGGTGATCCATAAAGTTTGTTGTTTCATCTTTCTAAGACCTTTTTTCTCTCAGTAAAATATAAAACAAAGTATGAGGTTTCAGTTAAAGTTACTAACAAATTAGTAATTTAGCATACATTGTTTGAGAAGTTTGTTGAACGGTCTGGCAAGTAACGGTTCTTCTACTGGTAACCCAAAATAATACTGACTAGATATACTTTTAACTTGCTAGCTAATGTCATTCACTTATTATTTATTTTGCTTGTTAGCAGAAATAATCTGCAGGGACTCTATTCTTTGTGGATGTGTTACGGAGTTACGTTTGGGTAACAAAAGCATGCATGCGCAGTAACGTTTGTTTAAGTTGTTGCTTTGAAACCGTCTACATATAACTATTACAGTACAATATGAATTGTATAAATGTTTGTGTGACTGTTCTGTACAGAAAGTAAGCCAAAATACTTGACACTACACAATGTCACAAAATGTATAAAATGTGGCAGGACAATATTTTCTAGTAATGCATATAAATATTAAACCGATCAGTGGATTGCAAAATAAGGGATAACATTATATTTGGTGCACAGACAAACAATAGCAATGAAGTATTTTTTGTGTTAGTGTATTAACTTACTACAGAAAAATTCTCCCTTTTGTAACCTGGGGTTAGATGTCTTGCTCAGGGTTTAACCCTCTCAAACCTGCAATTATTTTGGTTACCAGCCCACTAAGCCACACCACCCCTCTGTTGACCTCCAGACCTACAAAACTGCTTATAACATTTCCCACCACAAACACAGCTATTCCAAACAAACACGCAGAATAGTGAGCGGGTCTGTAAGTGATATCTGACCTGCAAGAAAATCAAACGCTGAAAACACAGAGGCATCAAAGAGCTTCATTCCGTATGCAATCACACCCTCTTTATGTTACTGTCACATGGCCGTCGCAGAGCTTGTGAAAGAACAAAGAAGAAGAAGTAGACTCGCTCTGGACTCTGAAATATTGAAGCCACTCACCTGCTTCCTGTCCTTTTGTGCTGGAGGAAGCAGCGCTCTTGAACGATCTGCAATTTTCTGTCAGAAATGAGAATAAAAAAATGAGATTAATATGCAAATGGAGGCAGGCACACGTGACAGCAGCTCAGTTGATGAGAACTTCAGAGTAGTCTTTTTTTCACAGCTTTAAATGATTTCTGCATGGGTGGCTTACACAAGTGGCACCTTAGCAAAAATCCAGTCCACTGTGGTGTCCCTTGACTATTTTAAAAGCATAACTCCCTTGTTCTTAGTTTTTCTAAGTATTTAATATGTTAGATAAGTTATTATCTAACATAAAATTTACTTACCATGAAGAGGCTGATTTTAAACACATTTTTTCCACCCCCTCTCCGATCTACAATTTTTTGGCCTGTAGATATTTTGAACTTTACAGAACTAAAATCATGCCAAAATTTGTGTCATAATTTATTAAATGGATTAAAGTAAATACATTTTTCTAAATGAATATTTTTAAAAAATCGATTTATATTTTATTTTAATTATTTATAAAAAAATATTTTGTTGTGTAATAATTGTTTTAAATAAACAATTTGTAGAATGGGTCGTGTAACTTTGTCGCATTTAAGTTTAGCCAAGTAACGGTTCTTCTACTGGTAACCCAAAATAATACTGACTAGACATACTTTTAACTTGCTAGCTAATGTCATTTACTTATTATTTCTTTTGCTTGTTATCAGAAATAATCTGCAGGGACTCTATTCTTTGTGGATGTGTACCGGAAGTTAAGTTTGGGCCACAAAAGCACCAATGCGCAGTAACGTTGGTTTATGTTGTTGCTTTGATACAGTCTCTATGATAAAACTTTAAAGCTATTATTTTAACATTTTGATTTGTTTATAATTATTCTGTTGGTTGTCTGCAGTTCAAATGTTTGTGCTAAAAAACTGAAAGGGGCATTTCTTCTGGACCGGCGTTGTTTACGTCTTCCAAAGTGGTCTATAATAAAATTATAAAGTTATACTGTTTTTCTATTAAATCTGGATGTTTATGTGATGCTTATTTAGACATTTTCTTGTTTAAAAAAATTACAAAAAGGCAAACCTAAAATATAAAACAGAACATACTGTACTGTACTATATACTGTATGTCTTTAGGATAACAATAACCATTTTCTAAAGAGCCAAGCACTGACAAAACAAACATATTGTATTTATAAAAAGTGACAAGTAGACTTTTGCGGCTGTTGTATCCGCAGATATCTGTTGTGGAAACTCTGACAGGGGTAAGCATGTGATACTGTGTGGACAAATAAGATGTTCATGTATACCTTCTGCAGGTCTCCATATCGCTGCACAGAATCTGACAGCTCAGTCTTGAGTCTCGTCAAACGGAGCCTGTCTTGCTGTTGAAAAAGATTGAACACATCACCAGTTTAATGACATAATTAAGCTGTCAATGCACATTATTCTCCATTAGATTATTTCATAAGTGACCGTTTTAAATGGACTGATAACCATATACAAATGACACGTTTTTCAGAACAGAGAGACAATAGAGTTAGAAAAATCGAAGGACGAAGAAATGACTTTTACCCGAGATGATCCACTGATGATGTCACTGAGTTGCTTGACAAGTTGACTTGTGCTTGTTATGACTTTATTGGTCTGCTGTTGTGTGGAATGCCTAAAAGTGGGACACAGAGGGAATAAGTACAAAAATAAATAGATAATCATGCTGTACCCCAGAAGACGATTCCGAACGGGACAATCGCTATCCCAGTGCGCATTGCCGGGCTAGGTTTACAGCCCTATTGAAGGGATTAGGCTCAACCAATTAAGTAAATCAATATTAATGACTGTGCGACAGAGGAACAGCTTTGTGCACTGATGGACTGTGTGTCTGGGCTGTGGGGCTCAGCTGATGTCAGGCAGGCTTTAGGCTCCAGGCAGGAGTCAATCTGCTGCCTCGGAGGAAAAGCAAAGGATTAGACGTTGTGTACTGAGACAGCAAATCAAATGCAGGAAAGGTAGCAGAGCACAATGAAATAATTTGCTGTTTTTCATGCATCAGCAGAGCGCATGAAATCCAGACTATATCATTGAGGTTTATAGATGGCCATATTTATGATCGCACGAATAGAAGAGGGCAGAGGAAGCAGAATGTCAGTCAGGGCATGGGTTGCCCAAGGGGCAAGCTTCCAGGGCGAGCTTCTTTTGTGTATGTATGGTAATTGTTGTCACAACTACATTCATTAATACGTTTTATTTTGCAACAAGACTGACTCAAATGTTTTGGCACAAAGTAAATGTTTATTTTAATGATGCAGCAGCTGTGAAATATGAGGAAAGTTTTTTACAGATAATCTATTTTTTGCTAAATGTTTTATTAAACAATGCAAATGTAAAGCAATGCTAAAAACCTTAATGACTTTTCCTTTTGCCGAACAGTTTTAAAGAAGGTTGATAACCAGACAACGTTGGACTCCATTGACTGTAACATTCCTCTAAATATCTTCTGTTGTGCTCCACAGAAGTAAAAGGTAATAGAGGTTTGAGGGTAAAGAGTAAATGATGCAAGTATTTTGCAAGGGGGGTGAACGATCTCTTTAAGAAACAGGTTAGTTTGACCTTTTTGGTTTTAGCCAAAAAACCAACACCCAGCACATATAAAACATTCACTTTGATTATACAACGCATTATACTCCAGTATACATCCACAAGGACAAGCCCTAAACATCTCTTAAATCAGGGTGACGAAAGTGTGGCTGAAAAGATTCAGGAAAGGAAGTGAGGAGAAAGTGAGTGCATTAGAGAAACTGAAATCTTGAGCTTGTCTATATGTTATTTGCAGTAGTGCGCTGGGTGGTAGATGGAGAGAAAAAGGGGCCAGCGGGTCAGAAGCTGCTGAACAAATATAATCTCCTGATAGAAATGCAGTTTTCTCTTCAGGGAGAGCGAGGGGTTTGGATAAGGCCATTGATTTAGTGTCTGTGCCCCGTACCGTCTGATCTCTGCCTTGAAAACCCGAACCGGGACCGGTGGTCAGAGTGTCTTCTGTTCCCCGGAGATATGCGGTACAGAGCACAGAGCCCACCACCCACTCCAATATTGATTTGAGAAGCGAGGGAGGAAGCTATGGGAGATACGTCAAGAACAAACATCTCGGTACGGGTGGGGGCACATCACTGTGGCTCTCAGTCCGCGAGACAGAAACGAGAGCGGCGGAGCAGAAAAGTACGCATAATAGCGGTAGGGGCCGCCATGCCGCATGCACAAAAAAAGGATGAGGTCCACGGTGAACGTTCTAATTACATGCCAGAAAAAACGTGAGCAGTTCAATCATAAAGCACGCACTCTTTTTTTTCTTTAACGTGATCAGGTCTGAACATGAGCAATGACTCACGTCCCCCACAGTTCTGCACGCAGAGGCTTAATATCACTGGTTGAGAAGTTTTGGTAAGGCCATGGCTGTTCAATAAAGCCTTCAAGCTAAAGAAAACGAGGCGTGCTAAAAATACAACCGGCGTTTTTTCTTCTCTCCAGTAGTTTTAATTTGAGAACTCCTCCTGGCGTTGTTAAATGGGTTGGCATTGAGTTTTAGGACACATTTGATGGCGCCCTATTGGATGTAGCAGCGGGTCACTCTCAGAAGCGGTGAATTAATAGCTGATAAATCTGCCGCAGACAGGTCGTCGTTTCGCTGTAAATTCGCCAGCGTCTCTCCGGCAGCCGGTCTGTGCATTAGAAAGGAGGCGGTTTGGAAATCACAAGCATCGCATGCACCAACACAGCACCATCTGAGGCAGACACAGAGGTCAACTTGGCACCATTTGCATCCGTGTTATTCCGCAGCCAGTGTCACATTAGCGGCAGTTAACCCGGGGCTGGGGATAATCGAAAGTAAATGGTCTCAATGAAATTCAGTTGACCGCTGCATTTGAAGGATATTTAGGAAGGAAACAGAAAAAAATACAAGGTCACACTATGATTTACTTTTCTCAGTTTTAACTCAGTTTTAGATTTAGATCAAGAGCAAGAAACCGGAAATAAAATCATATTTTTTTTCTCTCTCAGCTGAATCAAAAACGTAACTGCTGTAAATTTCTTAAAAACGATAATGCCAGGGTTTAGTCATGGCAATAATACAAATAGAGCCCTTTTGAAACACTTTTGGATCTCCATGACTCAGCCTCATTATATTGCACACTATGAGCCACTGAACACTTTCAATACGCCCTCAATTAAGCCTTCCTGTGTTCCCTCAACAGCAACATGTAAAGCTCAATTTGGCCTACACAATCTCAAGGGTCAAAAAGTTTTGCTATTACTCATCCCACATATTCAAAAGCCAGCAGTTTATTTCCCCAGACGCTGGTTAGTCATGCTCTGCATTTAGCATGTTTTGTGTTCCCAAGACTCCCAGAGAAGTTGAATCTTCCTGCGCTATGACTGGCTGTGGCCATCTTCAGCATGATGAAAGCCCTGGAGGGCTGGACACAGATTCAGCCAGTGGTACCGCAGAGGCGGTTGCTAGTGGAGACGAGGATGTGGAGGATGCGGAGGTCAGGGCCGAGCAGATGCTGAATCAGTAAAATCTGGATGATTCCATCAAATTCATCTCTTACACGGAAGCCGTGCATCAGAGAAGTCAAATGTTGACTTGTTTTCACAAAAAAATAAGCATTAATACAATGAACAAAATCTCACCTGAAAACTAATTTAACCAGGTGCAAAATAAGTTCAAATGTTTCAGTATTTAAGTTTTAATTATTTTGACCACATATACATATATTTCTTCAAAATGGGCAAATTAAAAAGCTCTGCAATACCTCAGACAATTTGACAGATACGGCTAATATAACAATAAAGGGTTGCTGAGAAACTCATCACAGAAATAGACGCAGACACAGGACACCTGCAGCACATCTTCCATACACGGCGCTCAATTTCAAATCCTGACTGCAGAACTCGGAGGTCAAGTCAGTGTCTACATTGTCTTTTTTTTGTGTTCGCGTAGATCGACTTCGTGAAAATTACTCAAAAGCCATTTCTCTCCCAGAAAGTGTGATGTGCGGAGGTCATGCTGTGTGAAGTCTGCAGGGTATTTACTTTTGTGAGTTTGTATCTATTTTAGACGGCTGTGTGGGGACGCGTCACTTTCCTTTTTAAAAGTGTTTCATTGCATTTCGCACAAGCTGAGGATTTTCCGGCCCCAGTTATGATCTGTTCTGGCTTCTCACAGTCAAACTTGTATAAATGTTTCTCAGATACACAAAACAATGGTGAGGATAAGCACGACATTTCTCATCTGCACGATGAGGTGTACAAAGCATTAAAATAACATATTTTTATTGCGCCCAACCATAACCATAGCCTCAAATGTGCTATTTTTTAAAGTAACATTAAAAATGTATTACTAGGGTGCAAAAATATAGCTCGCTAGTTCCCTTCCTTGCTCGCTGGCTGATTTTAATCACAAAGAATCCACAGAATAAGCTGAACAAAACTTTTATTTACAATAAATGAACAAATGAACATTACTTGTACAGCAGGGCTAGATGCACATCATTTTGTCAGTATTTCAGTCATATTTAATCTTAAGAATATATATAAATCAGGGGTGTTTTGTTCGTGATGACCTCAACAGCAGTTCCTTATCTCTTTATACAGCTTCACCAGCTTGAATAAAACAAACAGGTGAAATAAAAGGAAATACAAACCTGAGCAATATTTTTTTGTTTAATTAAACATCAACCTTTGTGTCTGCAACCACCAAATAATAATATAAGTCATATAAAATAATATAAATAAAATTGTAACCCAAACTTAACTTCCGGTACACATCCATAAAAAATAGAGTCCCTGCAGGTTATTTCTGATACAAAGCAAAAAGTAAAGTAAATGACATTAGCTAGCAAATTAAAAGCATGTTTAGCCAGTATTATTTTTGGATATCAGTAGAATAACTGTTACTTGGTTAAACTTAAATGTGACAAAGTTACACGACACATTCAACAAATTGTTTATTTAATAAAATTATGCAATAAAATATTAATATATATATATATATATATATTATACACATAAAATAACAAACACAGACCAGAAGTAAACTTCGGGCCAGGCATGTCCATTCGATGAAACGCATATGGCATGTTTTATAACACATTGTTTCAGTCCTTCTCTCTCACATCATTGCATTTAGTTAAATATATATATATATATACATATATATATATATAGTAAATATATAAATATAATATATTGTTACCAATAAAGACCACATTCATAATAAGCAAATTTATTCTATTACTCTGTAAATAAAAGTCAACCCAGGTCATGTGGCCTGAAGTGAGGAAGTAAGTGAACTGAGAGATTCTACATTATGAAACATTTTATATGAATAATACTGCACCACAAACACTCTCAATATGTAATAAACACAGGTCAATAAATTCAAAGCAAGCTCTGCTTTTCTCCTTTTAAACCTGAAGATGTTTAATAAGTCTAGCGCTATAAACCACACCGACAGCCTCTAAAAACTTGCGGGAGACAAACAGAACAGAACAGTCGTGAATATCACACTTTTTAGGCCAAGGTGTTGAAATGAAACTTTTGATGGATCACCGTTGCCATGCTAGAAAATGTACACAAATGTTTCTGTTAAACAGAAGTCTCTTCACCGCCCGCTTTCCAGTGTTTAGTTGGCTGGCTGCTGCATAAGATACAGGGTTTTGGGTTAAAATATCACACGTGCGAGTGATTCAGTGAGTGTACTTATCAAAATACTGTGTTCACTACAAAACTGCACATTTTAAACTAAATAAACCTACCTAATTATCTGTTGTCACCCCACTATCTGAAAACTAAAGGTCTTGACTTCAGGACATTGATGAATATTCTCATCCAGCACACAGAGTACAGCCCGTCCGCAAGATCACTCGACCGCTGAGCCGAGGAAATGTAGGGCTAATGAGCAGAAAACAATTATCCCAGCGTAACGTGCCATTAAACAGTGATCTCGACCTGGGGTAATGACGCATACCGGATCAGTCAAGATGATGGACATCATTCTAACATTGTCAGAAAAGGCAACGTTTGCGCAGATGTCGTATAAAATCAAGATTACGGAGTGCGCACATCTCATACTCACCAGTATAGTAAGAAACTCTCAAAACTATTTGAGTGTCGGTGGAACATTTTAAACTTACAACTTCATTTAGATAATGGTCTTTATAGTGCATCTTTCAAGTATATTAAGCATGTTGGTTTTATGAATAATATATTTAGCACAACGTTGATTAAGTGGATTTTTAATAGATGTTAAATTAGCTAGATAAGTATGTGAGTAGATTGCACTTGTTGTGCTTTGAAAGCTTGAGGTGAGTTAGGAGTCGATTTTAATAAGCTGTTCATTTTCTAATGCGCAGATAAGTTTGCATTCGGTTAGGAGATCAGACACTTAATAATGCACATGCTCGACCGTCCACTGAGATTGTGTTGCTGAATCATAACATTACTGCTTCCCTCTGCTTCAAGATAATAACTGATCTGAAATGATACCCGTATATAAGATCTGATGTGCAACAGACCTAATCTACAAGAAAGCCAGAAATAGGAAACACTAATGGCGGGTTCACACCGAACGCAAAGTAACGAGTGACGCAGAAAAATTAGGGGAAGTGTCTTCACGCGTCCGAACGTGTCTCAATGTTTTCAACTTGATCAATGAAGTTTTTCACTGATTGAAGTGTTCATGGTAATAATTCAATTTGTTCTTGGAGTGTCCACACCATAAGAGTATTACCCTTAACTCTATATGTTAACTCTTTACATGTTATATAAGTTAACATGCATCAAACCATACATGTCCCACCATCGAAAACGATTTTCCAACATTTATGACTTATACACTTTAAAAAGACCAAGTAATGGGTCAAAAATGGGTTAAAACAACCCAGAATATGTTCATATACAACCTTCATTATTGCTTTTTTTAAAATAGCGCACGTTTTTGTAAAATTCACATCATACAAATTAGTACGAATTAGCCACCTTGTGGCTAACCAAATAAAACACAAAAAGTCTTTGGGCATGTTATGCATTTAAAATCAATATGTCATAGTGTTCTCAACAAACTCAGCTGTAACCTTTGACATTTAAGGTGTTGTTTTAAATCCACCTTCTACTAGAGTGTAGACTTGTCTATAGGTCCTTACAGGCTTCTCAGCATAAGGCACACCTTCTGTCAACAGAATCCTCAGCAGAGGCCAGGACAAACAGTACAGGTGTCCTCCAGTCCAAAGACAAAGGCCGTCCCCAAGACGTCTCATATGCAAAAGAGCTGAATGTGCAATGCTCCAACCAGCACAATGACAAACTAAGGGTGTGAACATTTAATCCACTTACTGTAGCTTTGCTGCGTGTGTTGTGTTTGTTCGATTACAAAGAGGGTCGCATATAACCAGCCAAATGAATTTTTGCAGATATACGTCATGCAGTATGTATTAAAATGCTTGTTGTGAATGTGTGCATAGACTTTCAGATTGGGTTTCATTTCTTGTGTTTGGGCAGTACCAATGCATATGATCGAATACATTTTTATTTAACTTTAAAACAGTTTCCATTTTGCAATCTGATTAGAACATAGAATTCTTCACATATACATAGAACATAAAAATGAATGTTAGAAAAGATCTGTAATAAATTATAATCAGAATTCTAATTTTATTTGATTGACAGGCCTTATTCTGGTCTGCCATCTAGTTAAACTGTCCATATCGGTAAAACAGCAGCCACCACCTCACTGATCTCATATAGTGCCAGTCTCTGAGGTCCACTGTGAGTCAGTGCAGTTATAGTGTACTGGCAGCCCATATCTTGTCTGGTCTGTGACATTGTAGAGTAAATGTGTATGTGTGTGCGTGAAGAAGTTTGGGGGGGCAGTCTGCCAGGGCCTTTGGGCGACATATCGCCATCTGGGAGGTATGACCCTGGAACTACGAGGTTTCTGTGGAAACTGACTGTAATAGAATCATGGCTGAGGTGCAGCAGAGGGCAGAAAGAGTAAGAAAATGGGTAGATTCAGTGAGAGAGAGGGTGAGAGAGAGACTGTCAAGTGCCCTGTTTAGAGCAACACAGTCAAGGTCAACTAAGAAACTGAAGGAAGAAACACAAACAGGAAATTGTAAGTGCATAAGCAAAACAGCAACGATGAGTTGTCGGCTTTCAGATAGAAAAAAGAGAAGCAGGTGAAAGTTGTTGAATGTGCATGTATCTGTATGTGTTGTTCTATTTACGTTATTAAAGTACTTGTAATGAAGTGGATGCAAAAGATTATAGTCACAAATATTTTGCACACTCAACTCAGGTGTGCTATTGTCTGCTTTTAACATACACAATTTTACATAGCTGAACACTTTACAAGACAAGTCCAAACCACAGACTGCTCAGTGCAGTTGTACAAAATGAAAATATGAAACAATAATGCGTTTTATAGTATAATATTACGGCGTAACATGCAGTCACTCAGCAAACAGCAGAGGGTGCAGCAGCAGACAAACATGGCTGCTCATCTCATTTGGTTTCAGGCAGCCAATTTGCTCCAAGGCTTAATAGCTAACAATAGATGTCATGTTGTGCCTCAATAATGGCAATTTTTCAAGAAAAACCCAAGCGCACACACTAAGATACTGCCTATTAGATTTTCAATGCTATCATTAACAAAAAAAAATGTCTGGTATAATTGATGAGCCGCCACTGGACACAGGTAGCATAATGCATTTCGAACAACAGCAATTTCAGACTGCCTACTTTGTCATCAGCTGCGAATTTCGCGAGTGCTGCATCCTCACTCCGAGAGTCAGATGAGTAATCAATACATGCTGGGCGGTAGGTGTTGAAACAGTGAGAGTGAACGCTCAGATATGGCTTGGTTTTAATGCTGTCTATAGAAAGCCAGCAGGACCAAGCTATTCAAATTATTGTATAATATCCCACAGGCCTTCAATGACCATTATGACATCATAGCATGGCTTGTGTCCTCAGCAAAATACAGCAAAACATGCTGAAAACCTCTGAAGTCTTCCTTACTATTTGAAAGAATCATGTTTTTCTTCAAATCTAACAATGTCAATGGGTTTCTTTAAGAGCTATGATTTATGTACATGCGAAATAATAATCCAAATATAACAACAAAATGTCTTGACTATTTTAGAGTGATAGTCGTGTGTGTGTGAGTACAGTATGTGTGCGAGCGACTTACAGACTCTGTCGTAGCTCTGCTGTGTCTCTTGATGTTCCCAATGACTGAAGGTTCTTCTCTAGAGTTACAACTGCAAAAAACAGACAGTAATTTCCATGCAACTTTAAATTTGTCACTTTCACCTCATGACTTACATCTCACGCCGTTCTTATTTATAGTATTTGAAGGCTTTCAGTTTAAACTTACCGTTAGCATTGATCTGAAAGATATTAGAGGAGGTTTCCTGGAACACATCTTGCAGCTCTGAAGGGCTAACTTGTGTTGCTAGAGAAAAAAAAAAGTTTAACAGTTTATTATTTAAATACAACTTTTAAAATTTTGCAAATAAATGCTGCTCACATCATGTGCAATAACTGCTCGGCCACCCCTTCAATAAGACATCATGCTCATTTTATACAGTATGGCAATTCCGTGCAAATGTCAACCTTAAAGAGATAGTTCGTCCAAAAATAAAAATTCTGTTGACATTTACTAAACCCAAATCTGTACACATTTCTTTGTTCTGATGATCCCAGAGAAAGATATTTGGAAGAATGCTTGTAACCAAACAGTTCTCTGCCCCCATTGACAACCATAGTTGGAAAAATTACTTTATATTTTTTTGTTCTGTACTTTTGACAACCATTGTCAATTTTCTTACTATGGTAGTCAATGGGGTCCGAGAACTGTTTGGTTACAAGCATTCGTCCAAATATCTTTCTCTGTGTTCAACCACACAAAGTTATACAGATTTGAAACAACTACAGAGTGAGTAATTCATGACAGAATTTTCATTTTTGGGTAAACTATTCCTTTAAGATAAAAAACAAAAAAACTTAGGATAAAAGCGTCTGATAAAAACAGTCCATATAACACATAAATGGGCACAAGAAAATGTAAATATAGTAGCTATTTTGTGTTCTATAAGAGCCATCCCTTTTCCATTTGATGAACATTATTGCTTCTGGTTTACAAATTTTAAATTCACTGAAATCCCAGTATGTTGTCTCTCAGAAACGTGAGCCCTTTTCTGTCACATCCATAACAGGTGAATTTTTCCTTTTTTTAAAATAGGTCAGTTTTTTTCAGCACAAATACTTGATATTTTATCTATCATCAGGGGTTTAGTAAAATATAAACAGATGATTCCATATGCTGGTAATAAATACATTCTCTGAGAATTTATATTTCATGTTTTGACTGAAAATGACACAACCTTAGCCTTAAATAAAAATATAAAAAAATATATAAACAAATCATATTTTATATATATTTTATTTTTATTAAAACATTTAATTGTCTAATAAACACTGGTATTTGTTACAATATTTCTGTTGCAAACAAACCATTCTGCAAGACATAACCTATACTGGTCCAGAAGCACTCCCTGTATCAGTTTTTAACACAAACGTTAGCACAAAATACACCAAGCCGAACATTCAACAACCAAATCAAAATGATTTGAAAATTTAATAATACATGTAAAAAGACTAAAAACAGAAACGGAAAGTGCATCTGGACCAGCGTTATTTACGCTTTCCAAAAATCCCCTTACCCATGGTAAATCACCTCAAGTGGCTCATTGCTTTAATATAACACGTTAATGTGGGCCCAATGTTAGTTCTCTTTGACTGATGTACTGTAGTTGGCAGGCTCCGTTCACGAGGGTCTCCATATTTCAGCTCGCCACTCTAGCGATGCCAAGTAAATCAGAAAGAGTCGCATGCATGCCAGTTTTCCAGGCAGCAGGCAGGCCTAAACAGACTGAGTCGTGAGCCGCCCAAATGGGCGTGTGGGCAGTCATTTTCTTCATCAAATGCATGACAAGTACAGGTAATCATCAACAGCTCTTAATCAAATCCACTACACAACCTCTGTATCTCAGCACAACCCACGAGCCCCGCACAAACACATACAGACACACACGTTATCTTTACAGGTTTTTGTCTACTACTGCCCGCAAAATGACTGTAATTGGCGAGCTGTTTTTCCCAACTCTTTATCTGAGCTCTAATGCACGTGCACTTGAAAGCAGAAAATCACAGACAATCTTTTGCACCGGTGCATATTATGGGCTAACAGGAGGTTGAAATTTGGTAGAGAGGAACAATGTTGGGGAAAAACGAACTAAAAGCAGCAACGGTACTAACTTTATTACAGTTTCCAGTAGTATTTTAAAATACAGTAGTTTTGTAATAACAAGCTACTTCTTTCCGGTGGAGCGTGACAAAACATTACAATGTCATTGTCAAAATATATTGCGCTCATAGCATTTGCAGCAAATTCTACTATACAGTATAGTAGTCTAAATATAAATAGTTATATTATTAGCCACTAGCCAGACCAATCAACAAACACAACCAGAAGTTTACCTTGGGCCAGGCATGTGCGTCTAAAATTAGTTACTTCAAAAACAATTCACAGATTCCTGGAAATGTTTGGCTCAAAAGTGTGTTCATCTGTATTTGTAAATGACTCATCCAATCATACATTAGAAACAGTGAACTCTAAAATTGCATAAGTCTAGTGGTTTGCTCTAGTAAATAAAATAAAAAGCACATTTCAGATAAACATTTCAGATGACAGGGAGAGAAACACAAAAGATTATCTGACTGCTTCCAGCCAGATGTGCTTGTTTGTGTGTGCATGTGTGAGCTACAAGGTGATAAGCTGCCGTCAGTGGATCATTTTTCAAGGAAACAACCTTTCCTGCCCTTACTGTTATCTCCATTGGCCTCCAGCTATGAGCATCCCTCTCATCCTTTCTCTCACACTATCACTGTGATAGATAGATGTTCCATATTCATTTCACTCTGCATACAGCAGCACCACTCAGAGCTTCATTCAGTAGGGGTGGGCTGACGGAGGACACAAGTTCCTACTTCCTATGTGTGTGTGTGTGTGTGTGCGTAAGACCTTCTGTTGGGGTACAAGTTCAGCAAATTAGAGAGCGAGTCTGTGGCTTTTGGCATATAAGGAGCAACAGGTTAAAGACTTTCCTAAACACCTGTTTGTCAAAATGCAGTGTGAAATTTCAATGCAAAAGTGTGCAGTGACAAGGTCGATTTTGAGGTAATTCGATCAACAAAAATAGATTAAAAAAATTGGAACTTGAGAAACTAGCAGAATCTACTGAGAAGAATGACTTAAGATTTTTTTGCTATTTAAAGTGATAGTTCACCTAAAAAGTGAAATTTGTGTCATCATTTTCTCACCCTCTTGTCATTTTATTCCTGTATGACTTTTGCTTCTGCAAAACAAAAAAGAAGATATTTTAAAAAATGATGGTAACTGAACAACAGTGTTACCCATTCACTTCTATTGTCAATGGGAATATCTTCTTCTGTGTTCTGCAGAAAGAAAGAAAGTCATACAAGTTTGAAATGACAAAAGGCTCATTTTTGGGTGAACCATCCCTTTAAAACTGATTTTTCAGTTTATTTCAGCGCATTCAATAAATGTTGTTTTGTCTGATCATTATACACTTTGGAACAAAAACACTAGACCTTTTGTAAGCAGAAAGCAGAAAACAGGTCTAATAACTAATAAGCTAATAACTATCTATAATATTTATAATCATATTAGACCCATAAATCATCTAAAGTTTGAGGAGAAAGGGAAGACGGAAAGTAATCAGAATTATAATTCTTGGCTGGTTTAAGAGGCTGTCACAACAAATCAGGTCCATTTTGCCCTTATCTTTTATTGAAACACAATATAACAGTCTGGACGGATAAATCAAAGTTAAAAATTCCTCTCTTTTTTTGCATCTGTCATGTATAGAAGATCATGGAAAGATGGAAAGGTAGAAAAGTTCATAACTCTACATTATTCGGTTCTGAGTCAAGGCCCTCTAGAAATCAACAGATACACAAAATGCTAAACCATGACACAATTTTCTCTGGTCTGGAGTGACCAAATTGAGCTTAAATATCCCTCTGTATGTCGCTTTGGATAAAAGCGTCTGCTAAATGTAAAAGTAAATACTGCTGCAGAAATAATTAAGAGACGGTTTCAAAGCATCATTTTAGTTTTACTTTAACATGTATATGTAGGTGTTTTCTTGTTTCATTCTGTAAACTTCTAATATTTTTACCATAAAAATTCTACATTTTTAAAAAAAAATTGTTTTTTTATATGCATTTATTAGCAGAAAATAAGAACTGGTTAGGTGTCTTGTCATTCTGTTAATCTTTAACATTGCTGTCGGATGACTTCAAACTGGACACTAAACTGGAATGACCACAATACATCTAGAAATGCTGGCTTGAAATGAAAAGTTGGAGTGGTCTCTTAATTTTTTCAGTGGCTGTATATGGGATGCAGCACAAATTCACTTTCTGCATGGTGTTCAATTAGCATCTCAAATCAGGAAATGACTTAATCAAATGCTTTCTCCTTGTTACACTATGCATGAGGTCATACTGTGCCTCCTTTTTTTCCTATCAGGAAAACACAAGCTCAAACAGAAAAAAGCAATCCTGTGTATCACCCGAGAGCTATGACAGAGGGTAAAAAAGCTGAGATGAGCCCGGGGAGAGCGGGGTTTCAGGCCAGAAATGGCTGTCAGACGTGCCATACAGTGTGAGACGGGGCTTTATCCCTGCAGTGCAACACCAGGCTGTCGCGCAATCCGTAATGACTCACTAGGAAAAGCAATGCATCTGAAACTGCTCGGAGTCTTGCACGCCTTAAAATGAAAATTGCAGAGATCATAATTCTTTGGTGGTCTCGAGGGGGTCCTACCATCTGGACAGGAATGTCTATGATTGCTGTTTTTATTTTTTGGAGACTCTGATCAAGGATTGCTTAGAACAGACACTGTAGTACACGCAGTTACTGACATTGTAGACCCAACACTGCTACCTCGGCTTTTGCTTTGCTAAGAAAAATAGTACCAAAAACAGACCGACATCAAATGCATGATCAAATATGCCTGATTTACATTAGAGCCAACACCGGCAAGCCTGTGATACGAACACCAAATATGTTTATCCAAATATGCTATACCAAATATTTCCACAATTATTGGACCTATACTAATTCACATATTGTTTATGATTTATTTTAACATATACAATATTTCACAAAAGAATTGTGAACATAACAGGGTTTTAAGCACAGTCAAATACACTCAGTTTTGTTGTTTGCTTTTATAATTACTAAAAAATCCCAGTCTAAATGAAATAAGTGCAGTGCTTTTGCATGCATGTTTGTTTTTGTCAACACCAGAAGTCACTGTGTGATTTAGGTTGCGTGCACAGCATGTGAAACCCCAGTAAGTGCATTGAAAGGTTCTGGAAATGCTTGTCACTTTTCTTTGAATCTACAAACACAAACGCACTTGCACACAAGCACACCGTCCGTAGCTCTTGTGGTTGTCTCGGGTAAGTGGAAAGTTAACAGAAGCCCAGATTCTCAAGTTCTTCACATAATCTTTAGGAGTTTTAGTCTGTTAAAAAGACACGAGGGGTTACTAAGTTTCAAGCAGTCACTTAATTAGTCAATCAATCCTCTCCAGCAAAAGTGGGTGCGGGCATAAATGTTTTAGAAATGTTTATGAGTAATAAGCTTGGTGTTTAGCTGGATTCATGCTGCATACAAATCTATAACATCTCCAGATTTCTTTAACGGAGCGGTTTCCCCCCACATGTGACTGCCAGAGATCCAGATGGGAGTCACATGCGATTTCTATGATCTGTATGTTATTTAGATCTTATTTTTCGTAATTGGTTTACGGCTGATATAATCGGTAATAATACGATTAGACATAACGCAGCTTGTCTAGAGTCTAAAATATTGTGTAAAATGTAGACTACAGCTGTTGCACATCCGTTGACTCATTTAATAACTATTTTATACAGCCACGGACATAATTTCAGTTTTTCTAAATATACTATTTACAGATAGGTGTTTAGGTAAAATTATCGTTCTTGTTTCATTCTGTGAACTACTAACAATATTTATCCTAAATTTCAAATAAAAATATTGTTTCTATAGAGACAGGGCAAAATAACAGAAAATATGCTCTGTATTTTTTCAGACCTCAAATACTAAAAAGAAAGTTCATATTTACTTCACAATACAACTGTAATATTTGTACATGTATTTAGATAATAATTTTTTTATGTGATAACCTCTTAGTTTTCAGGTGTCTTGTCAATCTGTTAGTCTTTCACATTGCTGTTGAATGACTTTTTCACTCCAGAGGTTTGATTTTGTTGAAATTCAACAAACACTGGACTGAAATGACCACAATACATTTAGAAATGCTGGTTTGAAATGAAAAGTTGAAGTGGTCTCATAATTTCCATGGCTGTACTTTTTAAAATGTCTGGAAACAGAAAATAAGTCAGTAAGAACGGCTT
The DNA here is from genome assembly GCA_026939265.1 of Oreonectes daqikongensis. Lineage (NCBI taxonomy): Eukaryota > Metazoa > Chordata > Actinopteri > Cypriniformes > Nemacheilidae > Oreonectes > Oreonectes daqikongensis. Next base: position 4,023,400 of record JAOTQM010000311.1, read on the forward strand.
TATTTGGCATAAAAAATACAGCATGTGACAGTTCAAAGACTAGAAGTTCAACACTAGTCTGACTCTGAGCGCAAATGTGACGCGATGACGCCTTAAATAGGCAAATTAGTACATCAAGAATCAATTCTGAATCGAATCGTGACCCTAAGAATTAGGGGGTGCACCGATACCAAGCTCATGTACATGTACCAAATACCAAAGACTGATACCCCACATGACCAGTAAAGACTGGATACCTCTGCTCTGATAGTTCCACCAAAAATAAAAATGATGTCATCATTTATTTATCCTCTTATAACGTTCAAAACCTGTACATGACTTTTTCTTCTGTGGAACACAAAAGAAGATATTTCGAGAAATGCTTATGTCCATACAAGAAAAGTCAATAGGTACCAGTTTTGCTTGCTTACCAGCGTTCTTCAAAATATCTTCTTTTGTGTTACATGTTTGAAATGACATGAGGGTAAATAAATGATGAAAGAATTTTCTTTTCAGGGTAAAATATCTCTTTAAAGAAATCTCTTGATTCATCTTGGCCACTCACCCAAAGACATCGCCTAGCATGTTTTACTCTCTTACAAAACAAAGCACAAAAAAGGGTATTTTACACAATGTTTGACATTTCCAGTCATTCTCAGCACTTAACTTGTCTTAAACAGGAGAGTTACCTGAACGGCATGAAATTTGTTCTCATTACTCTGCTGTAATCTCACAATCCATAATGAAGTCTTCTAGCATACAACGCAATCAAGACACTGACGCATGACATGGCCTTTCTAGGTAATCATGGAATGCGTGATGACTTCTGTGAGTGAAAGGACCATTATTTCTCTGTCAATTTGCCTTTCATATTTTATCCCTGCAACTTACAACACAGTTACATATGATAATATCGACTTAAGCGCAATGACACTTTGAGAAGTCTGCGAAGATTGCGATTCACTGAATCAGTATGATAAAGACACACAATTGCAGTAATTGGACTTCAATGTAAAACTCTCGATGCAGATGTACAACATGAAAGATTCTTTAAACAGGCAGAACAAACACACCCCCGCCACATAAAAAACACAGAAATTAAGGGCCATATTTTGTCTCGCAGTCAGAATCTGTTTGTTTGTACGTGTTTGGTGAAAGTAGCAGGACACCTGAGCTCATTTCTACCTCCTCCTGCTTGGATCACCACGCCGTGTCTGTGGAGCACGCCCCAGGTTTGGCCACTCACCGTGGCTGTTTGGTACCTGCTGGTGTTGAAGTGTCCCTTCATTAGTCTCTCCACACAGACAGACCGCTCAGCAAACCTTCCTAATGAACACAACAGAGCCTTAAGTCTCACCCGGATGCGGGCTGACCACATGAGCCAGCCTTCTCATGACAAAAGCTTTTTTTACTATTGTGGTAGATGACACACGCACAGTGGACAGACGGCAAACTAGTGGCTGGATGCCAAAAAAGCATGGAAATAAAGAAAGAGAAGTGAGAGAGATATGATAGCAAAAAAAGAAGGAATCAGTATATTAAGCTAGGGAGATGCAATAAAGAGAAAACTCAAGAAATGAAGGAAACTGGATGCCAACTGGTCTGGATGCCAGGGAATCTAAACGAAAACAAAGGAAGGGAAAGAGATACAGACAAACAGATGCAACAGATGCAGAAAAAAAGAGGAAAACAAACAACAGTGAGAAATGAAGTGACAGTAAAATGAGAGTGACACAAATGCATATGCTGGAGGGGAGTTGAAAGGCTTGGCAGGGGAGAGGTGGGGAAAGATTAGCTCGACTGACAACTCCATTAGTGGCTTAACCCCAGCTTTGATCATCGCCTGAGCCCCTCTTCAGCCAGACTGATGCGAGAGAACCCAAACACAGCAAAGCTGACAGGCTCCTGAACGCAGGTCTGCCTGTGATCAAAGCCCTGTCTCTTATAACTGAAGCCGCTTCTTCCTCGAACCGTTGTCCTGGGGGACCGGCAGCAGCCGAACGCTCCGAATGAGAGATATCTCCAAATGTGTGATTTACTGAGGTCACGCTGTGTGAAATAGAAAGCTATTTGCTCTTGCATGTTTTGATTGTGCGAAAGCTCGGTGAGAAAGACATTGTTTTCCTTTTTTGAGGTGTTTCAGTCGATTTGTCACGTCCTCTTCCAGAGCGATGCAATGAAAGCAAACTAAACGAAATAAGCGACATACTTCGACATACATACAGTATTCATGCAAATATATTTATACTGAATATGTTGTTTAAATTCACAGCTATGACGTGGCCCTCTGTATGTAACATCACAGGAAAACAGGCTGTAATACAAACACAACAGTCGGTTTTAGTCTCACAACAAGAACGCTGCTGAAGTTGTTAGTTCAATGTTTTTCTGATTATATTGTTTGATTTGATAACTCAGTCAATGTATTTTTTTATGTTTATAGCTATGTTCTCATTTGTTAGCTTATGTTCTCGTTAAAAATAGAAACACATCAACAGATGACTCTATAGCTAGAAGCAAACAAAATCTATTCATCAATCCAGCTTCCATCTATCCGTTTACCTAGAAGACAATTACAATTTCTCTATTTCATAAATTAAATGTATAAATAACATTTCATGATGAAATTTCTAACACAGTAAATGTATAAACTACAACCCTTGCTGCTTTCCCTACTTTTTAAAATGTGTTTTGGCAACACTTTACAATACGGTTGAACATGTTGACATAAGAAAAAGGGATAGTTCACCCCAAAATGAAAATTCTGTCATTTACTCACCCTCATGTAATTTTAAACCTGTATGTCCTTCTTTATTCTGGAAAAAAGAAGATATTTTGAAGAATGTTGGTAAACAAAAACCATTTGTCACTTCTATTGTATGGACACAAAACCAATGCAAGTCAATGGGAATCAGCAGTTTTCTGTTACCAACACTCTTTAAAATATCGTCTTTTCTGTTCTGCAGAAGAAAGTCATACAGATTTAAAATAAAAAGAGGGTGAGTAAATGATGACAGAATTTACATTTTGTATAAACAGTGAACATTCTACAGCATTTATTCATCTTAGTCCATGTTAATTTCACTGTGCATTTACTAATACATTTTTAAGATGAAACTATGTAACTTTTAACATTAGTTAATTCACAATGAACTAATAGGAATAATTGTTTTGGCATTAACTAATATTAACAAAGATTAGTTAGTTAATGCATTTATGTTAACAAATCCAATTATTGTAAAGTGTTACCTGTATTTCTTTTAGACATGTAAAACATTTTGCAAACGTTTATTTCTGTTGATTTAACCTGGCTAGCAAAACACTCCTATTCTGTTCTGAGCAATTCTGTTACTATAATATTGTCTTATAACTATGTTTAATACAAGATGCATATTACTTGGTACTGAACACATCAGAACTCTGATGAGGCAGAACTTTGTCAAATTGGCCATATGGCTGATTATTCCCATAATGATTTATGACGAGAGAATAAATGCAAAATGCTGTGCTTTAGTAAATGAAGAGGGACCGTCTCTTTGTCTCTGTCTTATGATTTATAGTATTTTTAAAGAATGCCTGGTGATAAATAGAGGGAACTCTGCCTGTGAGTATGACAAAATGGGTCTTTACCTACTGGCTGGTAGCCCTGCCTTGTGGGCCCACCAAAAGGATTTCTGCTTCCGAAAGAACCTGCATCGATGGATCCGTAAGACATTCTGGCTTGGATGTTTTCTCGAGCAACAAACTGCACAGACAAACAAAAGACATCCAATCAAATATACAGTGCATATAACAATAGAGACAAGTACAAGTGCCAATAAATAGGTACAAGCGGTAGATCATGAATCTATTGGGACTGTGCGTCAGTCGGATTCATTAGCAAAGCGCTGAATGTGTGAAATAAAAAGGGGAATCTGCAGCACGATTTCACCCCACAGTGACATGTACTTTGTGTGTGCGTGAGCATAAATTAAACTTTGTGACAGAGTTACACAATTCACCCATGAATCAGTACTGAATCAAACTCCTCCGTCATCTGCATCGGTCACTGGCTTTCAAATAAAACTTGGTGAGGTGCGTGTAACGCGGTCGAAAAGGTCAAAGAATGTGTTAAAAAAGAATCCTCACCCTCCACGCAGGGTGAAAACAACACCCACCAGTGCGTTACGTATACACCATCAAATATCTTCATGTACAACACGTGTGTGGTAGCTACAGAAAATCTATTTGTTTACAAAGAGGCAAAATAGGTGACAAACCTTATACAAATAATGCAATGTAATCTAATATATGGTCTATACAATGTACTGTGGTCAATATAAATATGAAGGTAGATAGATACAGTAAATAAAGGGCCAATTCCACCTACAGTACACACATTTGTACAGGAATGTCTATTTTTCATGAAGATACATTTATATTTGACCACTTCAGAGAGTCATTCACTTCAGTCTTGAGGTCTTCAATAATTCAAAATCCATTAAGGTTTTGTTTGGGAGTCTCTCCTTACCTGTTGCATTAACAACAAGGATTGATGATGCACTAAAGTAATACTGAAAGCTGATTAGTTTGAAAGATTACCTCTGACAATATCTTTGATTGCGATTTTGTAGCGCAACTGCTGCTAACAACTCAAGGTCATAGGTTTAATCCCAGCAAACACAGGCCGACAAAAATGCATACCACAAATGCACATCAAGCTGCATTGATAAAAGTATCTGTCAAATGCATTAATGAAAATGCTATTTATGCAGAAGACAAAATTAAATACTTATTATGAAATACCAAATAAACACTTGTTTGTATGATCTATTAAATAATGATCCACTTATCCAATTTAAAGTCAATTTTTTTATCACAGAAAAATGTCAAAAAATATGCATGCACTGAACTATGATTGCCAGAATAACTAGAATATATAATTCCCCCCCTCTCAAAGAAAAGGAGAGCTAAGGTGGGCAAGGTGGCCAAGCCTGCAGGAACCATGAGACTGAAGATTAAATTTGCTGGGCCACGTGGCCAAATAATCAGATTCATTTCCATAGAACAAGAAGATTAATTACTTTTGGCAGCAATAAACAATCCCTGTGCTTCTTGATTTTGAGCCCAGACAATGTTTTTCTGCTTCCTGCTCACTCACTGCGAGATCCTAGGGGATATTTTCTTTTGAGTAAGTATATTTTGTTTTATTGCTTTTATTTTTTCGCAAAACAAATAAACCCTGTGCTGCATTGCACAGAAATAAACCTTTAATGATTTTAATGCTGCTGTCATTTCTGTCAACACTTTCAAACATGCCACTTTTCTTTAACACTGAATGAAACACATACTAGTTACCTCTCAGTTTTTAATTAAACCCTTGTTTTATAAACCTTATGACCCCCAACTCTAGATGATGTCTGAAGCTTTGGGTTTTTTATCATGACTATCTGGACTGCAGCGGATCTGACTGACAGGTCGTATATGAGACAGAGGTGCTGATTAATTCAGGTTGATCAGTCTGTCACTTACAATTAAACACCTGTCAAACGCTCTCCTAACCATGGACAGGAATAGGAAGGAAGAATCTAACAAGTGTCTTCTGAAAATGTTCCTGATCACAATGTTTTAGGACATAAGTATAAACAGTTTCGGACGCACGCTCTTGGCATGAAGTTAACTTCTGGTCTGTGTTTGTTAATTGCTCTGGCTAGTGGCTAATAATATAACTATTTATATTTCATATTAATATTTTATTGTATATTAATTTTATTAAATAAACAATTTGTTTAATGGGTCGTGTAACTTTGTTGCATTTAAGTTTAGCTAAGTAACAGTTCTTCTGGTAACCCAAAATAATACTGTCTAGACTTTTGCTTGTTATCAAAAATAAATCTGCAGGGACTCTATGTTTTGCTTTTATTTGTGTACCAGAAGTTAAGTTTGGGTCACAAAAGCGTGCAGAAAGGTTTGTTATTTTGTAGCTTTGAAACCGTCTATATGTGGCATGCAACACATATGCGCAGATTGTGCACATATGCACATATATATAGTATCACTACTGTAGTACTGAGCCCTGGTAAAAGTTACAGAAACCCTCTAAACCCTTCAAGGGACCCTCTAAAATTATTAATACATTTTTATTATCAGGTTGCTCAATTTATTATCGAAGTTTGAGCTCCATTAGAGATAGAGAGAGATTAATCATTTTTGGAATTCTTAGAAAATCAAATAATGGTAGTAAAACTAAAATTTAATTAATAGAGAGCCAAGAAAATAAATTAAAATTATTTCAACCTTTTCTGATGTGTCTTGCACACAAATATTGGCTAAAATCTGACTGGTTAAACCTGGAAGTCATTGTGCTCAAGGCTGTTTCAAAGAAAAAGATCTCAACAATCATTTTTTTCTAGGTTCATGGGATGAATTCTAAGCCATGTAGAATGAGGCATTTATGGCTCTTGTAATTGGTAAAAAAAAAAAACTGGCTGCAGAACCGAGCGCCCATGAGCAGATATAGCTGATTTTTAAATCGTGTATTTCAGAAGAAGCATGCACTAGGCGACTGCCATTTGGATGAATGGGCATGCCAACAGATATCTTTCTCAAGTTATTACAGACCTGTTGGTTGTAAAGCACTATTTTCTGTAAAGATGCTTTGGAACAATAGTCATTATGAAAAAAGCTCTATAAAACTGAACTGAATCGAAGATAACAATAAAATTGTTCTTGCAGAAAAAAGTATCTGTAAGTGAGCTTACACTACATTCAGAACCTGAAAGCATTGAGAGGTATTTTGAGGTGAGAAAGAAGCGGAGACAGGAAAGAGGGGGTCTTACATCTCACAGCTGCCCACTGAAGTGTCTTCAGCCATTTGTGTGTGTGTTGAGCAAGTGTGGGAGGCAGAGTTTGTCAATGCGTGTTATCAGAGGGGCGGTGGAAGTGGGGCGGCAATAAATACAGCCATCAGAGGCCGGGCTGGATTGCGCACCCCTATAGGGGGCCGACAGAATGCTTCATCTCTTACTCTCATTCCGAATTCGTCCCCCTCACTCCGCTTCCCGTCTCCCATTATCACCGCGGAGAGGCTTAGCGCAGCACGACACCGAGCAGTCAGAAAGCGGAACGCTCAGGACACGCAGCCATTGCTGTCACACGGCGCACACACAAAACCCTCAGGTGCGTACGCTCTGGCTGTGTGTGTGCGCCGTGTGACGGCAATGGCTGCGTGTTACCCATCGAGTCCGTAAACACCAGCAGTGCACAGTCTCCAAGCCTGTAATCCACATTTTACGGAGTGATTTACAGGCATTACGGATGTCAGGCGCGTCGCTCTCGATCTGCCCAGAGACTCTGTTTTGGACCATCATGTGTGCCAATTCCAAAACACTAAGTGCATCCACATTCCCAGGATTAAATATATAATACACTATAAAGGAGTTTGTTACCTCAAGTTTAGGCTTGACGAAATATGGATTTTGTTTTAGGGCTCTCGGTTTATCTCTTGTCAGTGGAAGAAGTGGGATTACTTGTTAGATTTTAGATGCTTCAATCTCTAAAACCAGCCCTTCTAAAGTCTTCTCAAATGGTGTTGACATTCACATCTAAAACTAGAGAGTGAAGGACACATGCATTCTCTCACACACAAATTTAGACACTACAATTGCCCTGTCACATATAAGAAAAACTCATTATTGAGATAAATTCTCCAAAATAACCTCTATTCAGCCTCCCCTATCAGCCGGAGCGGTCATCCTCCGTGCTGGTTCTGGTCCTGTCAGTGGGCTTGTATGAGTGAGTGATTTACCATTTTTACATCACACCCCCCCCAACCGGGCACTTCACAGCGTTCGCACATTTACCACACGTCACAAGCGTCATTTAGACATCAAGATTTCTGAATTCTGCCAAAAGGAAGTAGGAAAGGCTTTGTGGCTTTTCTTTGTGGTGAATGCTTTCATGTTCAATCTTTCTTTTCTTAAGAATCCTCGTTTAGATAAAATAAGCAAGCAGTGGCCAAGCCGATGACTCACCATTCCACAATTATTTACAGACTGCACTAGGTCATACTTTCATTCATGAAATTGCACAGAAGCCACCATAAGATGCTACAACGCTGGCGTTTGGTTATAGCATGAAGCTGTTCTAACAAGCGTGTTAATGATTAAGTGAAGGACGCTCAAGCTAAACGCCATCTCTCTGTCGTACGTTCTTCTTAACCTGCTGAGAATTCCCTAACAGGATTCTATTGAGATCCAAGGATAGCTTGACGCAATTTCCCAAGCAATCAGTCGGTAACAAGGGGTCTGGGAAATGCGTGGCTTTGAAAGTAATACAATGAGAAAATTATTAGCCTGTGTCTGCTTTTTTGTGCCGGAGGTGATTATCTTCATAGCAGCATTGTTTAGCACACAAGGCAAGGTCAAAAGCACTTGTGAGAGTATTTGTAAAAGTGTGTGTAAGCACTAGCATAGGAATATTTAACCATAGCACAATGTGCACTTGGTATTAAAAGTCATAATTACAGATCACGCAAAGTTCATGTCGTGCCTGCTTTAACGTTCAGTTTAAAAATAGTGCCGGCGCTAGCTTGTATAACTTTTGATTTTTAAGACACTATGTGCACATGGGTTAAAGTGTGAGCAGGGAAAAGCAAAAAGGAATTCTGGTGAATTCTTAAGTATGCTTAAGTTGTATGACACAGTATGCAGAACTCAATAGCACCCAGGAATGTCAGCAAAAGTGTCCAAGTGAAATGATAGGTTTTAGTGAAAAACATCCAAACATTTAGTCAATTTATAAGTAAAATCGTGGCATCAGGCAGCGGCCTGCATGATTTCCCTGTAAAATTGCCTAAATATTGGATTGTTTGCCACCAAAATCAATCAGATAGCACTTGGACAAGAATCAGCGAGCCGCACATACCTCTTTGCTGACACTCTTCTGCTTTATTAGGCGTTAAAGTGAGTCATGATGTACAGCCAATGTATTGATTTCACCCAATCGGATATTCATTCAATGAGCACCTTTTCTGTTCTGCAAGAGAAAGAAAGTCATACAGACGGAAACTAGTTATTTTTGAACAGATAGTGTGTGACTGACTGTACTTAGTGTGTGCATCCTGACCTGCTCCAGTAGAGCCACTGACAGACTGACCCAGAATACTGTGGCACTGGATGATAAAACACATCAATTCTAATCTCTAAACATTCTGTATTTTAAAACAGCTCATTGCCCAATAAAGCAGTTCTCATTCATATATTTTCTGTTTCTGTTGTCAGTCCGGTTTTATAACCATGACAAAATCACCACACACACCTGAGAGCTGAGATTTTGACTGTATTCCTTCGCATCACAGCCTCAGTATGTGTAACCATGTTTACTAACAGGTGAACTGTGTTCATGTTTATATATCCAAACAGTCGACAACAGTGACAGGTTTTGGAAACACTGTTTTGTATTCTTTTATTTACAAGTTGGTTGCTGTACGGTGCTGCTTCTCCCTGCCGCCCACTACACAGAGTAGACGCCGACTATCCCTGCGTCGGGAAAGCGAGACCTCACGCTGAAGTACTGACAAGAGTTTCCCACTGAATGAAAGCTAAGGTTTACCTAAAAACATGCAAGGTTTGTCAATATTCTTTTGAACAAAAGTCGCTAAAGGGGTAGGAAATGTCACTAAATCTAGTGAAAGAGTTGCAAACTTAGCAACATTAGCCAGACAAATTAGGAATGAATGGGAAACACTGCGTCACTTAGAAGCTGTAGCGGTGGCGGAGAAGAGTTTTGGTGTGGGGGCGTACCAAGCACCTATAAACCTTGTCAACACATTTCAGCTTCAGTGTTTGTGTAGTGGAGCAGACATGCACTGTTTCTGACTGAAAGTCCTTAGTTGTGTCTCATTTTCCACAGCTGGTTCCATATAAGGCCAGATGCTCTATTAAAAAACAGCTTTGTTTTTGATAATAGTGTCAAATTTATAAGATGAGAAGACTGCTGGGTCAGATAAGTATCAATAATGCTTAAAAACATAGCCTGTACACATGGTAAAAGCAAATTGGAGTAACCTATTAGAAAGGTGCTGGAGCAGAGGGACTTTAATGATTTAATTTCTGAGAGTGCATTAAAGCCTACCGGTCACACATCCTACACTTCTCCTCTTTGTTTGGATGTGACAGAAAGCTTTTTCTCTCCTTTTCTTTTCAATCATCCCTTCTGTGCATTTAAATGTGTCATAAAGCAAGCCTGGCTCTGCTGTTTATGTGTCATTTGGCTTTATCAACATGTTCAGCCTCATCATTTATTTAAAATGAGTCACCTGGGATCCAAAGGCACTTCTCCAGTGTTACTGTGAATGGAAGACTGACAAAGCCTTCATGGATGGAAAGTTTTTAAATGCGAGACCAATTTGCCCTTAGCCAAGCGCAGCCCGCAAGAAACAAACAATTTACATACGATCTGAAAGTCTGAAATAGTCACATGCAGCCATTGTTCACCTCTGTGTACCAGAATAGCAAGTCTGTGTGCTTTGTGTAGCTACATTTATACATGACTTCAGGTGTGGACGCTGTTTCTTCTAATATAGCATCAAAACCATAGGGAATAGACAGGCTCGAAATTTAAAAACAAAAAAAATAGATTATGATGACCACTTCTAGATATGTAAATCCACATAAAAAAATGCATGTTATGTTGCTAGCACAAAAATTGTAACATTTACTTTTATGCATTTTTATGCATTAAGTATTCAGCGCCTTTTTTTACAAAGTGACTTAAAGGGCATACAATATGTACTTTTTTATCAATATGTGTGCCCCCTACAAATGTAATCTCCGTTATCTTTGATATTTAGATATTTAGCCGTTTCGGATGCCTGTATAAATAAATGTAATAATCTGTATAATTATATTGGTACTGGGTTTACCTGACACTGATTGGACCAATTTTAGGGAGGAGGGCATTAACATATGACAAACAGTTAGTCGAACTTAAAGAAATGGAACAGAAAACATGCAGGGGTCTGAAAGCATGTTTTTAAAAGTTGGATTATTTCCAGGATGTATTTTGAAGAATAAAAACACCAATAGAGGTTTTGAATGACATGAAAAAATGATTAAAAATGGTTTTTATTTTGGGGTAAACTACCCTTTTTACGGAAAGTCTGTAGTCTGGCATTGCTTTAAATGTGTGTCACCCTGTCCACCACACTAATCCATACTGAAACATACAAAACAATAGTAAACATAACCACTAACCCACACTGATACACACAGCACATGGTACCCAGGCAGGTAACCAAGCATATAATAATGAGGCAAGAGAAAGCATGCAGTTGCATGGACCGAAACGACATTACATACTATCTACAAGTTTAGTCATCATCATGATTGTTGTCAGGGGTATTTTGGGCAGTAGCGCACAGTAAAGTCGATCAAAAACGATGTGGCAAGATTTCACTGATGTGATGCTCTGGGGCTAAACACAGTCTTACTCATTTCAGTTCAATTTCAAAATGGGGAGATCACATGAAAAGCTTTCTCAACACCAAGAGTGTACAAGAATAGGACTCAACATCAAAAGAGCTAGCAAGTGTTATAAAAAGAGACGAGAGGGGTTGTGTAAGTCAGACATGATGTAGAAATTGAGAGGCACATTCCAACACAACTACGGACCATTTTATTACACAAATTAGATTTACATGTCATGTTGTCACTAAATAAAATTTGTATGCTAGTTTATTTTGGTTTGTAGAAAACCATACAAAGGCAATGTTTTAAACTTTCAGGTCTACTAAAAGGTAAGCCCTACAAAAAAGGCTGGTGGTACTCTGAAATATTAAAGAGTACATAGCTTGTGATTTTTAACGTCCTACTTTGGTTTATTGAGTGTCTGACAACAGGTTTATATACGCATAATAAGCAGTTTTTATTACCTTACTTCTTGACTGACTCTCAAATGATTTGTTCTGCGATTCATCGGTCTAATCCCCGCCTTTCCGCTAGCCTAGTCTGATATGATTGGTCAGATGGTCTAGTCTGCTGTGATTGGTTTAGAGCGTATGTTAAAGTTTTCGTGGGCAGGCTGGGACTATTTCTAGTGACGTAGATATCCAGCGGTTCGAAAATCGGACTAGGTCACGACTCGTTTGCGTGATTCAGAGTTGACTCCCTTTTATCCAACACAATAACTTTGTTATTTATTCACCTTTGGATTTATATATAATATATCACTCTATTTGATGGAATACAATCAATAGTATTTACCAAAATATTAATTCTTGTGCTGTATTTCTAGATATTTCAATGCAAAAAAAAAAAGAAACTCTACCAGTGCCACGATGCCATGAACTCTACCAGTGTGATGGTACTACGGCTGTTTGGTTTTAGCATAATGGCAGCAGTATCTTTATATCAAGAGACAACATGGCACATGATATGTAGACATTTAAACAGGACCCAAGGCTGTTTTGGCTGCCAGTGTTGAACATGCTTATGCCCCCCCTTTGGGATTACAAGCTGTTTTAGGGTTGGACTTGGGGAAAGCTGCTCTCACTATGAGCTCCAAGGGCTCCATGGCTCATAAAAGGGAGGAAAACAGATGGTACACTGGACCTCCAAGTTCCAGCCTTCTGGTTCTCTCCTCACATTACATATGTTTCCCCCTACAGCTACAGTGCATCCTGGTGATGGGTTTCCCACAATCCAACAAACTCATGACCCAAATGACATGGTCACACACAACTTTTTGGCTGGGAATTTCATATACAGTACATAAAACTGTCTGTATATCACAGCATGACACTTTATAGACTAATCCAGGGTACTTTTTTAGTTGCAAATGCATGCTAAAAATACAGGTGCTCATTAGCGCAGGTAATGACATTACATGGATATCCATTTTAAGAACGAAAGTGTTGGTGATTCTTTCTGATGTAATGTGGCAGATGGTAAAATCTGTCATCGATGAGTCATCGATGAGTTTTTTTCCATTTACCATAACCTGTCAAATTCTGTGTCATTCAAATGCGCCATCTGATAATGAGCAGAAACTATTTTCGGCATTGGCTCACTTTACTGTATATTATGCCACAGATAACAAAGTGTTCCTTTGCTCAAGTTATTCCATGAATGGAATAACTGCTGCAGATAAACACCGAAATACAGTGCGTGGTAACAACAGAACAGATACTCATGCAGAGCAGGTTTTGTGTGTCATATCTCCAGTAATCTCATCTATAATCAGAGCCAGCAAATGTCTTTGTGAGATGATATCTCATGCAGCTTCGTAAGTGTGCTCAAAACCATGTTATCGCACTGTACTTAAAAAGTGATATTTATTGTGCTTTACATTCAGCGGGCCTCCATTTATCACAATGACAGAGAATCTGGTTTAACAGAGGGAGAATCAATTCACAGAAAAGTAAACTTCAGCATCTGGATGCCCTTGTCAATGCATCCTGGAACAAATAAAGTTATGAAGCAGAACCAGGAACTAATCTCATTAATGGCTGCCATTTGTGAGTGATTAAGGCCTGTCCTCGTGCAATGGTGCACTGGACACAAAGTTCTTAGAGGTTAATAACCAGTTACAATCAATTACTCAGCTAATATGATAAAATCAATGGGTTCCTCTAATCGCATGAGGGAACAAAAATCAAGCCAAATGTGATCGAATCGTTTGGATATCTAATGTTAATGCTTATGTTATGCTTCTATATGAAGTGAAAGTGACCTACAGTATTTGTCACTTATGGCCCATAACCGAAATGTGACCTGCATTTGCATTTGCATCTGCATTTAACCCATCCAGTGAGTAGTGAACACACACACACCCGGAGCAGTGGGCAGCTATCACTGCAGGGCCCTGGGAGCAAAAGGCTGTAAGGTGCCTTGCTCAAGGGCACATCAGTTGATACCTGCCGGTACTGAGAATCGAACCAGGAGGCATTAAATATGGGGGGGCAGTAACCACTAGGCCACAACTCCCATCCCTCCCATATTTAATGCTACTGCTGTAGGCCAAGATGGAAATTATGGTGTTTAGCCGTTTGCAGCACCAGTGTTGGGTGTAATGAATTACTACGGAATTTATTACCGTAATAAATTACTTTTCACATAAAAAAGGTAAAATAAATAATTACTTGTTAAGCTTAAATAATTAAATATTTACTTAATAATGTATATACTTTTAACAATTCACAAAATATATGTAGCCATTACAATGAGTTAGAAATTAATTTTGTATTTATAAACACAAAAACATACGTGTGTGTGTGTGTGTGTGTGTGCGCGTGCGTTTATATATACAGTGCCCTCCACTATTATTGGCACCCTTGGTAAATATGAGCAAAGTAGGCTGCAAAATAAATCTGCATTGTTTCACGATTTGATCTCTTATTTTTTTTTAAATCTACAAAATTCCAACATTTCATTCAAATAAAAGTGGAGGAATATCACATTTTCGTTTTCTCGAATACACCCTGCACACAATTATTGGCACCCCTAGAAATTCTGATGAGTAAAATATCTCCCAAGTATATTCCCATTAATATTTACATTTTCTGAGCACACCAGGGTGACTAGAAACATGATGTTGTCCAGTCATGACTTCTTGTTGCACAGGAGAATAAATAATAGTAACACAAAGCCCAAACCCCCCTAATCATTTATCACAATAAGTTAAACTAATATAGTTCTGATGTGCAGCAAAAGATTGTTGAGCTACACAAAAAAGAAAGTGAATTGAAAAGGAAATGGTTGAAACAACAATAATTCCCATTTGCAACATCAGGGCAAAACTAAGAAGTTTCAATAGACTGAAGATGTTACAAATCTGCCTGAAAGAGAATGTGTGCCTATGGGGTGGTTTCCCAGACAGGGATTAGTTTAAACCTGGACTAGGCCATAGTTTAATTGGGAAAGTAGTTTTAACAAACATACCTTACTAAAAACATTACTTGTTCGCATTTTGAGACAACACAAAGGCATTGATGTATTTTGAGATATGTCAGTGCAAGTTGTTTTCAGTTTGGACAGCTCTTACATTTCTTTTAGTCCAGGACTAGTCTAAACCCTGTCCGGGAAACCACCCCTAAATTGTCTTAATGCACAGCAAAGAGAATATTTTGAGTGGCCAAAGACTTTTCAAAGATCACAGATGGAGAATTTGTTGAAATTTAGTGTCAGAAAAAAATAAAATAAAAATAAAAAGGAAAACTGCAACTCCATCACGACAAGTTGTTTGGGAAACTGTTCAATTCTGCTCTCATGCAAAAACAAACTTCACCAAATTAATCTGGCATACTGGAACTTCTAACAGGACTTCGATCTATGGCCATATCAAATACCAGCAGATAAAAAATTCAAAACCTGACTTGCTTTGCTAGAAAAAATATAATGGGTTGTGGTTAGTTTATATCTTCCATCAGCACATTGGTTCAACTTCAAAACAAACATCCAAATCAACAAAAAAATGGGTCACTAAACACAAAATCAAGATCCTGCTTACATCCCAGATTCCTGATCTGAACACAATAGAAAATGACTGGGATGAACTGAAGAAGAGGGAGCATCAACATTTGAAGGATCTGGGGAAATTCTTTATGGAAGAATAGACTCGGATGACTCTTAATGTATTCTCTAACCTCATCAGACTGAAAAGAAAAGACTTCTTATAAAATGAGGTTGCAGAATGTAATACATACAAGGGTGCCAATAATTGTGGGCAGGGTGTATTTGGAGAGAGAAATGTTGTAATTTTGTAGATTTTTTTTAAATAAGAGATCAAACCAAGAAACAATGCAGATTTATTTTTACAGCCCTTCTCATATTTACCAAGGGTGCCAATAATAGTGGAGGGCACTGTGTGTGGATACACACACACTTATAATTATACAATAAAATATTAATATAAATAAAATAAAAAATAGTTATAGTATTAGTCAATAGCCAGACCGAGCAACAAACAGACTGATAGTCTTAAAGAGGTCAAATGACGTGGCTAAAACGAACATTATTGTGTGTATTTGGTTTAATACAGCGTGTTAACAGTTCAAAAAAACACATTAGTTTTCACATAACATACATTGCTGTTGCTCCTCTCTGCCCTCGTTTGGAAGACCCAACTAAGTAGTTTGTCTTTAGTAATGAAACATACAGCATATCCACAACATGTTGATGATGAAAATACTAATACATTTCTTTGTTTTTAAGAATTTACACAACACTGGTGGCAACACAGAAGCTACACAAAGAGAACAGTTCAGAGAAGCACTGAAATGCAACTTTACAGGTGATCATCACAATTCCTATTTCATATACTGAGAGACTTAATCCATATGCTGACTCTCTGTAATTTTAGAAGGTACAAAGCAGAAAATAATAGGCCTCTTTATGTCTAAGCGGGCAGTTTAAGGTCAGAATTATGCAAACCAGACAGTCAAACATTTAGCTACACTAGACTAATAGGAAACACTGTCTGGGCACACTGTCAATAACATATATTGTGCAAAAGAGTAAAAAATATCAGGAAGTTAAATTGGCACTGATTAAAACTTTTGCATCATGCCACCTCTATCAGTATAACAGACTGCACCTTTACAAGTGTCCCGGGCCTTATCTTTCAGCACTTTAAACTCTTGAACACATACTTTAATTAGATCTAAACCCTTGTCCACCCATTATCACACATCACTAAAAGCACATGGCTTGTTATCTGGTTGGGTGAAACCTTTTGTCTGCCAGAGTACACAAATTAAATCCCAGCTTGGCTTTTTCCTAACTGCCTGCTTTATAATGCAGCCCAATTACGCAGATTTCGAGTTACTTATGCAATCAAGTAATTACAACCCAATCTAATGCCAGTTGCGAGCGCAACATAATCTTTCGATTGGCTGGAAAATTATGTCCAAGGATGCACAATTTTTTGAGATGTGACAATTGCCATCTTAATTATGATGCCATTGTGTCAACTTGCTTTTTGAACCTAATCAAGGGTGAGTGTAATCATGAAAGTGGTCCTGAGATGTGGACCGCTGGGTTGTAATAGCATTTTATTCATAATGGTGTAGGGAACATGAGCTTTTACTTTCTCATTAGTTTCTTCAAATTCGAGTGAAACAGTTACATATTTGCCAAAAGCCTCAATAACAGCTGTGGATAATTTACACTCAATTTACACTTATTTCTGTGTGTTTCGGCAGTGTGTCTGGGCACCGGATACAGTGGCGAATCAGAGAATTAATATGTTGACGTGTCCTTTAGCTATTCGTTTTGGATTTTTAATTGACAACATAATTATTTGTTATTTACATTATATTTTTTAGTTTTGGATGTTTATAGAAAGAATATGGCATGCCGTTGCGAGACAGAAAGTTATAAAACATATCAAATCTTCAAAGTAAAATCTATTAATCAACAGTAATAATCGCAATTACAATATCTAGGTGAATAATTAACAATGATGATTTTTGTCATAATCGTGCAGCCCTATATTGCGCTATTATTTTCCAATGACATGTATTGTAGTGTGGTTTTCAATTTAAACTGTCAGGATGAACTGTATTTACATTACAAATTACATCACTCTCGCATTTTGAGCAATCAACGTAACCAGTTTATTTATATAACATGTCACAATTGTTTTTCAAAACATACAAATATTCATGAAAATAAGGTCAAACAATTTTTATGAGGAAATTTTTATGAGGAAAAGACGCTGAAATGAGCATCATCTGCAGCAAGTGACACGTCAGCTGCGATTGTAAGAAAGCATTGGTTCTCGTGTATATTGTGACCGATTGAGTCATTACATCAGCATTGAATGTGAAGTCTCATTGGCTCTCGATTGCATTATGACGTTTGTCTGAACGAGCTCAGACTATATGCATACATATGCATGTGTTGCATACACACGGATAATCTTCGTCATAAAGTTATCTTCTGGCCTAGGTTTAGGGTTGGGTTAGAAGCTCAAAAATATCTTTAAATGACTGATACTATAACAAATACGAAGAATTAAATGCATAAAAAGTGAACAATCTAAATCAATGGAAAACACCGTACTTCATAATAAGCTGCTGGTGCTAGAGGGCGCTCATCTTTAATACGTAACTGTTGGTCGTAATAAGGTGCTTGTACAAACCACTGATAGGGTTGTTTTTTTTGGAGGACGGACTAAAATAGTGAGAGACACTTAAATTTCATTACAATAAAAACACATTTTAAAACCTGCTATGGCTACATGATTTGAAAGCTAAAATTTTTATATAACACATTTTGTGAAAAGTTTTATAATAATGGGTAAGAGTACCACACTGTTGGGAAAACTATAAATGTAAAAATGCACACATTTGATCAAATATGACTTTTCTTCTCTTTTGTTGTTCACATCGTCTCTCCTCAGAAAGTTAACTTTCAGTCCACGAATCAGGGCACAAACTGTGCCAGGCACAGACAATTAAGGCTTAAAGTCAATGTATTATTTGGCCAACTACACATTTACAATGAAGCAAAGCAAAATAAAACTCCTCTTCTAAATAAAATTTGTGAACTCTAAGAGCAGGTGGTTGGAGCCATGGGTGGGTATCTGCAATTCAATTGAAATACAAACTAAATAACAAAGTCCATTTTAGGACCTGTTGTGGTAAAGATGAAAAACACAGCAACAATAACTCTACAAAAATAATAAATCTACAACAATTTGGAAACGTGGGCTTCCCTTAAACGTGGGATTCACTTGTTTATTAGATCTCAGCAGAGAGAATATCTGGAATATCATAAGCAAAAATAGTATGGATGGGGAAGACTTGAATCATTGTAAAACATGCACACACTATGAAACAGTATAGACCACAGTCTACAATTTCATTTTAAACAGATAATCTGTGGGGGACATGGTGTATCATTATGTGAAAGACATTGTGTGAATGACATTCTTAACTACCACTGCAAAACAAAAGATCCCCAAAAGAAAAACAAAGGCTCATTATTGTCCTTCTGCCTAAAGAAATTATTTAGTCGAATCTGACTGAGAATGACAATCGCACATAGCTCTCCTTAAAATACAGGCCCCTCTTTCAACCATAAACTAAATAATGCAATAACAAAAATAATGCAAGGGCCCCCGTGCAATTTAGAGATAAACACAAAATGTCATATAGTGTTCTGCCCACATAACATAAAAAATATCTACATGCATTACAATACAAACAAATGATATGACGCACATGTCATATACAAACACACTGTTGTCTCTGAATAATGCTACAGCAGAAAGCTGCTGGTACCAGAGAAAGCATCCTTCTCTGGCCTACCCTCCGCCTCACATCCTCTCCATCCTCACACACTTCCCTCAACCGTAAACAATATCAGCTAAAACAATCAATGCTTTAAACCAAGCACAATTAAACAAAGCTGATTTTCATACGTTACCGTTTCCAGAGAGAGCACTTAGCCTTAGCAGTCACATCAGACGCAACCTCTCAGATTCAATCCCGGCTGACAACATCACATGACTCTGTACCATCTGCTCCTTGCTGCTGCTCATGTGACACGAAACTGTGGGATTATGGGATATGTAGTTTGAGTCTAAGAACACACTTAGTATTGTGTTAAAAATATAAGTACCCAGAATATTCTTTGTGGAACAAAAAAGACAGAATGTTACGACTGATGGGCTTAGTCATCATTTACATTTACATTTACATTTACATTTATGCATTTGGCAGACGCTTTTATCCAAAGCGACTTACATTACATTGTACTATACATTTGTACATTTTGTATAGTAAGCAAGTGGGGGTTAGGTGCCTTGCTCAAGGGCACCTCAGCCGTTACCCGCCAGACCTGAGAATCGAACCAGCAACCTTCTGATCATGAGTCCAACTCTCTAACCACTGGGCCACGACTGCCCCATTTACTTTCATTACAGCGTTTTTCGGCTGTCCGTCTCTAACAGTCTGCTTTACTTTTGTTAATCTGAAGAAAGATAATCATTTGACAGTAAACAAAAAAATTATTATTAGGGCTTTCACAATTATTAAATAATCATCTCATCGCAATTATTTCAGATAACTGAAAAAGATTGTGAATCCTTAGAAAACAAAGGTGATCTGCAGTATCTGCAGCATTTTACATCCACTATCCTTGATCTGCACTTACTGTTACAATTAAAATTACATTTCTCAATCATTTGTATTAGCTTTGCATTTCTTTTTGTTGATCTAGTTTTAGTGCTCAAGACTCAAGTCTAGTTTTAGTAAATAATATTAGTTATTTACAGAACTTTCACATTTCTAAAGTATATATTTTCTTCATATAATAATTTAATTGTCAGAGTTATATTGTCAAAGCCTTAAAACAGACAATTAATTGCCATAATCGCAATTATTTAATAGACAGACATTTAATCGTCAGCCAAATTTCTTAATCGTGACAGCCCTAATTATTATAGAATTTTCCTATAATTAAATATAATGAGTATCATTTTACACATTGATAGTATTATGCTGCACACATTAATTTATTTACATTTATGTTGATAATGATTATTTAATAACATTTTTAGCCTATTTTTTTATTACATAGTTCTTTATTATTCCTCCTACACTAAAAATCTACACATTTTTGACTAATTTTCAATGGACCTTACTAAAAATAAATAAAAGACAAGGATTAAAGGTACTGTGTGTACGTTTTTGGAGTCTCTAATAACACAAATGCAATATAATATCCATAACTATGTGTTCAGAGGTGTATAAAGACCTTACACAATGAAGCGTTATGTTTTACTTACCTTAGAACGAGCAATTTTTATCTACATACACCGCGGGCTCACCCTTCTCCATGTTGTGACTACAGTATCGCTAAACGGACAAACGGCCCTACAGAGCGAGTTTCGTAAATACGTATTCTCTTTTGGGAAAGAAGCAAAGACGTGACGACATCTTAATCCTCTCACAGACTCCGTAGCGCTTAGAACAGGAGGGGTTAAGTGAGCTGGTGGGTTGCAATTCGCAACCTCACCACTAGATGCTACACTTTGGACCTTTAAGTGTAAAAAAAAAAGGCTGAACTGACAAAATGACCTTTGTGGATCATACAAAGCAGAAAAAAGAAACTGACCATGAATTTTACATTAACCTGTGTGGAGGGTTCAGCAAACACACCTCTAGGTTAAGGGGAGTACAGAACTGACAACCCACCCCACAGAGGTTACATTGGATTATATCATCAATAGCGAATCACTTTCATTGTTTAGGTCAGATTACATTTAAATTAACCCCAGAGGCCACATGGTTCACAAACCGATCTCTGACAACAACAGAATTGGACCGGCAGCAAAAACTGTAGTCTCTCTGACTGCCCAGACAGGACATGCCCAAACGTGACACTCTAAATTCAGGATCACCAGAAAACTACCAAGGACATATATTAAAACATGTACTCCGTATCCCCTTTAGGAATGGCTTATGGACATATCCACCTCATTTGACTTCCATATAATTCTAACAGGTGATTTGGAGGTCATTGCTAAGGAGGGAGATGTGTTTCTTACACTGACTGTGGGAGAGCTGTGGTGATAGGACATGAAATGAACCAGCATGCAACAGCCTCCGGACTGAATTATAGATGCCTCCCATCTGCTGACAGGGATGCAGTCAGGCCTTCTTAGTGTTACCACTCTGGGGTTTATGCCCCATTCATTCTCTCCTCTGAAATAAGAAAACCACCCCTTGACCTAACCTCTTTCTGAGAGTTGACAGTTGAGATCATTCAAACGTAAATGAGAGAAACAGTGACATAATCGGGAGAGCTATTGTTAAACAAGCCAATAATAAGAGTAAACCAGCTGGTCATTATGACATATTCGGTCGATTCCGGTGCCATTTAAATATAACGTACAATTACATAATATAATATAAAATAACATGAACATGAAACAAAACACACGGTATGCCGAACAAGTTAACGTGGAAAAATAATTCTGTTCATTTATATAAAAAACCCCACAACCGCTCACGTTGATGCTAACACTTAGCCTAACGGAAACAACATGCTGCGGACATGACAACGATATCAAAACATATGACACGTGTTAAAGAGAGATACATGTTTAAAATCATCTATGGTTTGATTTGTTGAATATACAACTAGGACACTTAAGCCAAGGAAGGCAGAATGGATTAGATTAACTAATGTACATACTCCTACGACCATGATGGGCGCATGCGCAGTTTGGAAGCCTGTACTAGGTTAGTTGGCTTGCTCGCCAAAGCGTTACCGCTTGCTAAATAAACATCGACTTCTAGTAGCCTATATGTATTCGTTTGGTTATACTCACTGAAATATCGTTGCATTGTTGTTCATTCCTTCTTTGAATTCTGGTGAGTGTCAAGTTAATCGGTGTTCTTGACTGATAACGTTAACTGAAGAATTCTTTTTTTTTTAAACATTCTTTTATGAAACCAGTCAGAGTTATGTTGTAATGTGCATTGGTGCCGTGTGTCTCAGCTTAATATTAAATGTGTGGTAATCGTTTAGGTTGTGACATCCGTAAAAAAAACAAATAAGTAGTATTAAACTTGTTTAATTTGCGCCTCTCATCCTAAATATAACGCCCGTTTCTATTGGTCAATCTGAGCATTGGCGTTTTATGTCTCAGTCTGGTCTGTCAAAATAAACGTTCAGCGCGGTACTGCTGTTCTAGACGGGTATATATATATATATATATACATAAATCATAACAACATAAAAGTTGTCCTAAAACAAGAACAATAGGCCTACTCGTTCTTGTCTTAGGACAACTTTGATGAGCTTTTTTGATCCACTTCAAATGTTGACTACTGTGTGTGTGTGTGTGTATATATATATATATTCATAATCAACAAAATACAAATGCTTATATCAATTTCCAACCACAATCAATATCTCCAAAATATATATTTGGTTGCCTATTGATATAAGCATTTGTATTTTGTTGATTTTGTGTGAACTTAATATTTATTTTTCAATAATTTAATAGAGTTGGTTGAAAATAGTTTTGAAAGAGGCATCTTGTCAATGTACTAAAGATTTATTTATTTTAAGCTGATTACACATTGTTGTGTACATATTTTATTTTCCCTCTATCTCACAGAAGTCTGAACTCGAGATGGAAAGCATATCCCAGTCCTTGATAAAATTCTGATGCTGTTCCGTATTAAGGTCTGCTGTTCTTTTCTGGAGCAACTGAATTCTTTCTCTGATTCAACCCAAAGGAACAGATAAGTATCTTTAAATGTCATTTACTAGTTGAACAGTTTCTTTTTATTGGCCCTCTTTAAGCCCATTTATCCATTTTGAACAAACCAAGACACTAGCTCTTTTTTCAATTGGATTTTATTTTAATGTTTTTGAAATATGGCTGCACATAGTTTAAACTCTGTTCTTTAATAAATTTAGTTTATTGGTAACTATTTGGTGTTGTAAGGTCTTCTGATATTGAGTACAATTGGTGCACCTGCTATCTTTGATTTTATGTGGTGGTTACTTGCATGCCAACCTACAGTAATTTGCAAAACTATATAATAAAAAATCACAAATTGTGAAACGTGGGCAGTTTCAATTCATATATAATAAACTTGTATTCTGATCAAAGCGCCCCCTTTTCATTGTAGTCTGAGAAAATCATTGGGTATCTAAAGACTAATAAGACAAAAATCAGAGGGCCTGCAATACAGCAGAAAGTGCGAGCTATAGAAGCATGCAGGGTTTAATTCCAATATGCTAATAAAAATATTTTATATTGTGCCTTCCCTCTTACAAAATGGTTTTGTTTTTCTTTCTCTTTCGATGTATTACTTTAGCAGCACCAGTTACTTACTATTGTGTTTAGCTCTTAGCACCTTACCAAATCGCTCACTTATTAATCTCGGTGTCAAATCGGACAGTCTAAATTATTTTTGACAGTAAAAATAAACACTTCTACGTTGGTGAGCCATTTACATGTCGGTGCCTAAGCCTTTGGCGTTATCTTACTGAATGACCCATTACTGCACATCAGACTGATTGTGTCTGTTTTAGGATTCCTCATAGAGTAAAATAAACAGGCACAGCTGTCAAATCCCCTGTCTGAACATGAAAGCAAACCAACCCACTTCGATCTGGTTTAATATATTCTCCCTCTAAACTGTAATGACAACTTTAGTCTCGCAAGCTGATGGGCCCCGACACTAGCTGCCATAGGGAGAATTTAGAAGTGATATTCAGTTTCACAACCACGGTGCCAAATACTTACAGTACCAACACCACGACTGCTAGCCCAGAGAAGTCAGCTCGCACTAAACTCAAAGGACGGGAGGGAGGCAGAAATTAAAGTGTACAGCTGGATTCATTTTATTACCAGCGAAGGAGCAACAGATATCTGGCCCTGATTATAGCACATAATAAAGTACAGGTAATGAAATGTAATGGTGCATAGTTGCTGTGATAAATGAAAGAAACAAACCAGAACAGATCATCACTCACCTCAGACGGCGGGTTTGGACCTGTATGTAAGTCTGCCAAGTAGTTTGGCATGATGTCTTGGATGTTAAACCCATACCAACTCACGTGAGCCTAGTAAGACTGACTTTATCTACAATGTTGTGAATTGTTTATAGTATGCATGTTTACGTGTGTTTTGTTTGGCTGTATTATGTTTTTTCCTTCAACACGTGTTTACTGCAGTGTGGCTTAAAGATTAAATGGGCTGAGCTTGTAAATTAAAGGATGTAGCATGGTAGGTGAGCTAACATCATTTTGCCAATTTGACCAGGCACCTAACTCTAGGTTGCTCCATGGGAATTGTCTCTGTAATGTGTTTGCATTTAAAACATTAAACACACTTTAAACATCTAAATGGGTGAAGGCAGGTTGACTAGACAGAATCAAATATTCAGAAAAAATCCTGCACACTGACTTTAGCTTGCCAGACATCCAGATGCCAGCGATTCGGCCATGCAACATTTGTCAGGCAATTAAAATGTTTAATTCCTTTTTTTAATGCCTGGTGACGGTCACGTGACTCCGTGTGCAACTTTTTTTGTTTATAAAACGATGAAAGAAAGATGGGACAGTAGCTCATATGCAACCAAAATATGGCCTTGTTGTTCTCCTGTTGAATGTTTTTGGATGCCGTTCATATAGTAGAGTCAGAATAAAAACAAACAGTATGCCAGATTATTAAAGAATCCAAACAGGGAATGAAAAAGAAACAATTAACTTTGTGTTTCATCGTATTGTAGAACCGCAATATCTATAACAGTCATATTGGCACAAAGTATTGTTCTGTATGTTGCAGTTAGATTGCATGTTCCTGTATTGCTCACATGAACAATGTTTTGGGAGCGCAGTGGTCATTGGTTTGATCCCCAGGGAGCACATACTGGTAACATGTGTTCCTTTGTAACTTTGAATAAAAGCCAAAATCACACTTGTAGGCTAATTTAAATGAAGATGATCCCCTTTTCTCTAAAATGTTCTTAATGTTTGTATAGTAAAATTTAGAATTAAGCAAAAGTCGTTGTAGAAAATATCAGCACAGGGAGATGAAAACAGAGATTAAACTAATCTTAATGAGTTTTACTTGAGTCTCCAGGAGCTTTTGTTCTTGTGGTTAAACATCTTGAACATAGCTTGGATACTTATTAGAGACGCTTTTATGATCATATCACCCCTGGCGGCACATAACGGTAGCTTTAAACTGCACCCTATGGACAATGTCTCCTTATTGGGTTTAAAGTTTCAAAAAGCAGTCAGGTCAGACGTTCCCACTGGCTGCTATTACACATTGTGATTTCCCTCAAAGAATGCTGACACAATTAAGAAGTGAAGGAAGGAATTTGATGACATTAATTAAAAGGAGCGAAATGGAATGGGCAATGGTCTATTGTGTGAGGTGCCAACAGTGGTATGGTGATTTACATGAATTGTGGACTTAAGCGCTTCTGTAAGGAGCCGGCTGAAAGGTTAATTCTGAGGTCCCCGTACTCCCCTCGCATCCAGCGGATAGAAGCATGTCTGCTGCAGAGCATTCTGGGATATTGTTTCTGTGGGTGAAAGATAATGGATTAGGTCCAGCAAGGGCCAAGAGAGAATTTTCGCAGTGAGATGAATGAGGTGACAGGAGGCAGTTCGGGGTGGCGGTAAAAATATTTTCCGATTCTGGGCGAGGTGGTGGAGTTGTGTGTGTGGATGGATAGTGTTTTTTTTCACATTTAAACAGCGAACTTTGTCATGGTTAGGATTTAATAATATTATTTTCGACCTCCAACTTCCTTTAAATGAATGAAAATGAAAGCTTAACGTATCCCGTACCGTTGGAGAGAGGGTCTGATATTAAAGGAGCGAGATGCTCTGCCTGAGCTTTTATTTCCTTTCATTCTATTTGGCGCCGCGCTGAAACTGCTCAATTCACATGCCACACGACGCATTATCATTTCTCACCAAGACATAGATGCATTGAAAACCTCTTACGGGGCACATTTTCCCAAACTTCACCTCACCTCAGCAGAGCAGACTATGAGAAAACCCTCTTCAGTGTCTGATGACAGACTGTGAGAAGGTGCGAGGTACTGTTGCTTTGTCTACAAAGGCTGCCTTTTTTCCCACTTAAATGATGAATACATTTACATCCAAGTCAGCACTGTTAGCACTTTCCTGTTGTCGAGTCTATGCGTCTTTAGAACCGGGTTGCACATTTCACTTACAGTATGTATTTCTAGCATATTTTTTTCAGAATCACAGCCACTTGAAATCACAGCTGCAAACTTTTCCAAATCAAAACAAGGACATGGTGAAAGTGTTGAAAGATTTGAGTTGGAATTGCAAATGTGAACAGCAGGAGCATTGGTGTAATCCAAAAGGCTTTTTTCATTGGGGATGCTGGGTGGGAACAAACCCTGGTTGTAATTTTCAGCTTTTCAGGGTCGACTCTGTTCAGTCCTATAGCTCAGCGTGAGTTTTCAGAGTGACAATGCAAAGTTAAATTACCTCTGGATGAATTTAAAGTTTGACATAATAGTCCAGGACCGCATGCTCTGAATAATGTCAGCTGTCCACCTGAATGTGATGAATACCCTATGGACTATTTTCAAACTCACTTTTTAGCAATATTAACATTTTTGGCAGCACGTTTCATGCATCACACGTGACAGAGTCATCACATTGACATTTTGATATTTCAAACCTGTATGACTTTCTTTCTTCTGCAGAACACAAAAGAAGATACTTTAAATAATGTTGCTAACTGAACAACAATTCTTTGTTAGAATTTGTGTATTGATAGTCTTATGACCTGTGAATAATATCTTTGGTTTCATTAGCTTACATGCTTTTGAGATTTTCCAGCCTTATTCTTACAGGAACGCGTCTCAAGGTTGAGATTAAATTTGTCATAAGACAACTGGTGTTGTCATTTAATCACAACCTTGTAGTCCCATCAGTGTGAGTTCAATTATCAAGCTTATTTATTACTTTTAATAAAAGCTTGACACTTGACATTAAGCGCAGACCTACAATTACGTTTTTTAGTCCGAAATCAACAAGCCGGGTCATGTGTTGGTGCTTAAGTTTGTGTAATGAATGTGATCATAATGGACATGGAGCACTTTGGCAGAGAGGTTCTTTACTGCCCGAACGACCTCTTCCTTAGTCGCCCCTCAGTTTTAAATGCCACTTGCAAATGCTTTTCAGGGCAACTTAAAAATCCATTTCCCACTTCACTTCCCCATTCAAAGCCCATTCGTCTTGCCGGTATTCCTGTGTTTTACGTATTGATTTGCTGCTTTGATCTCGCGTGGCGAGCTACAGGCTCAAGGGGACCTTCAGAGGAACAGGGCCATTCTGATGTCATCTCTGCCTTGTTATGCTGTGTTCTCAGAGAGAACAGGAAGTGGCTTTGACCCACATTCCCATGATAAAGGAAAACATTGTTCGTGGACAATGTAATAAAAGTGAAAAGAAAATGATTATGTCTCAACTGGTTTCTTTTTAGTGAGGAATTATAAAAATTAAAGTTTGTTTTTATTTAGTCCTGCCCTAAACATGCTATTTTACATTAACTTCTGGTCTGTGTTTGTTTGGTTGATCGGTCTGGCTAGTGGCTAATAATAAATAAATATATGTTTTATTAATATTAATTTATATAAATATTTTATTGAATAATAATTGTTTTATATAAAGAATTTGTTTAATGTATTAGATAATAATTGTATTAAATAAACAATTTACTGAATGGGTCGTGTAACTTTCTTTCGAATTTAAGTCTAGCCAAGTAATAGTTCTGTAACCCAAAATAAAACTGACTAGACATACTTTTGACTTGCTAGCTAATGTCATTTACTTGTTATTTCTTTTGCGTGTTATCAGAAATAATCTGCAGGGACTTACAAAAGCGTGTATGCGCAGTAACGTTTATGTTGTTGCTTTGAATCTTTTGTTTGTTCTGAGCCAACTGTTCAATGACCTTCAAAAAAAAATTCTCCCTGTCCTGCAGATTCTTTGCTTTTCCAGAACCTTCTGCATGTATACTGTAGATATACGATATGTATGGTTGTTATAGTTCACTAAAACTATTAAATATTTAATCAATTAAAATGAACCAACATTTAGTTTAAGTTGAGACACAAAAATTATTAACTGAAAATAAAAACTATATTTAAAGCTAAAATAAAAAAGCATTTATATAGCAACAAAAAATAAACAAATATAATAAAACGATAAAAGGACATCAAATTTAATATGAAAACAAAAAATAGAAAAATAAATGGCAATTTAAAATATTAATAAAACTAAAAACTTGTTTAATATACCATCTTTGTACCCTAAATATGTTTTTATTTAATATTTTCATATTTAGATATATTTAGATCTATTATAATACATTTGTCCCTACTTATGCCCATAAATGTGTAATATTAAATTACTGTATACGTTTCAACAATAGTTATCTATTTTTAAAAAGACCCCTTGAAGGAACAGTTAACCCAAAAATGAAATTCTATCTTTATTTGCTCACCCTCGAGTTGTTCCAAATCCGCACAGACTTCCGTATTCTGATGATCACAGAGAAAGATATTTGGAAGAATGGTTGTAACCAAACAGTTCTTGCACCCCATTGACTACCATAGTAGGAAAAATTGCTTGATAAATTTCTTTGTACTGTTGAACACAAAAGAAGATATTTTGAAAAATGTAGGAAAGCAAACAGTTCTGGGGCACTTTGACTACCATTGTCATTTTTCTACTATGATAGTCAATGGTGGCCAAGAACTGTTTAGTTACAAGAATTCTTACAAAAATAATTTTCTTATCTCTGTAAACAAGCCACAACTTTGCATTTCTAGCCCTCTAGCATCCACCAGCCAGACATGCTGACCCGTGTATCACCCTCCAACGGCTCTGTGATCGCACACCGAGCAGCCATCCTTCCCAACACCTCGATGACTGATGACACAGCCTTGCAGATGCCCATCATCTCAATACAGTACCGCTGATGCCTTGTCGCCTCTGTCACACTTGATGTTCTTGAGATGTACAGCATATGATCAGATGACTGATATTACAGTATCTATATTGGTATCTCTACAGGGGCTGGCGGAGGGCCAAAAGATGAACAAGAGTAACCCTACCTCGTCATTCACGTAAAGAAAGAGGGGACCCTGACAGGTGCCGAGGGCCTGGTGGATCGATATATCTACGCTCGGTTAACAAGCGGGTATATCTAGCCTCCAGACTCCAAGTGTCAAAACGTGGCTGCGTGGGTTCCCACATGCGAAGAAACTTCACTTTCTGCTTCTCCGTCATCTCTTTCTCACCAACATAGAGGGAGGGGGATAGACCTGTCTGTGCGTGGAACGTTTGATGCTCTGAACATACGGGTAAGTGACATTTTTGCATAGTAAAGCCGTTTGATTGAAGCGCAAAGGCTCCCCCCAAAAATAGCATCAATTTGCTATCATTTTCGAGTTGGAAACCAGCTATTGTGTGCATGTGTGCAGGTGTGTGCATTTTTGCATTGTAGTCGTGCTGTACATCCGTGGGTGCATTAGTATGATCTTCCCATACGCACAATGAAGTGAATAATTGCACATATCTCTTATTCTCCCATAAGAGGGGGCCAATGCTCAGCCTTCCAATGCTTTCAAAGCATTCTTTATTAGAGCAAGAGAGAGATTTCAGCATAATTATCCTGTATTAAGCGGTGAAAGATTTCAGTCTACAAGGAAAAAGGCTTTACTGACACGATACATTAATTATACGGAGTAGATTTTCTTTGTGGAAAAACCAGGTGCGTCTGTAACGGTAGACCGTAGGTATAAAACATGGTCATCAAGTTAAACTTGTGCCAAACACAAAATCCATTTATGACAAATCCATATAATTGATACATCCCTCCCTCCATTGTGTAACTAATGCCGTACTGAATTCAATGCAACAGTTAAGCGATTCCTGTCTGAGGGTGTGTGGACATGAGAGAGGGACGATATGTATGCAAGTGTGTGTGTGTGTTTGTGTGAAAATAAGCGTATTTAATCATTTGGTGCCGCTCCAGCTCCTGTGTGCCAGAGGCAATGTTGGCGTGGCGTTGTGTGACTAACTGGGCGGGGGGGGTTGGCAGAGGGACGGGGTAGAATGTATGTCAGCTGGGCTGGTTTCTGCTTCCTGCTCTGCATGGAATCCACTCGGCCCCGGTTCAGTCTTCATTGGAGACCATGACATCATGATTCAGCCTGGGATGGAATACCGTGTGTCACTGTTGGTAAAATAACACGAGGTTCGCTCATATGATCCGCTCTGGGCTTTCTCGTTTCTGGACCGGAGCACAATGTGGGCGTGCAGCCCCTCTGATGCGAAAGCAGACTATATTCGGCCCAATGAAAAGCATTATTACGGTGTCTGAATAGTTCCTAATTGCCTATTTATTACACTATATGCCATTCACCATAGTGGCTAATTTCAGCTACAGTATCTTTTTTTATGTAGGGACACTTTAGAGACGAGGGAGCATTTGATTGGATGGGGAATTTGATGAAGTTGAAACGCAAAATGTTCAATTCCTTTTTTTGCGAAAGACTCTTGAGTTTTGAATGCTTTTATTTTTATCTTTGTTTTAAAGCACACTAACTAGTGTCTAACTAACATACTTTAACTAAATCCTAAGAAAAGTTTTGATTTCATGTGGCCTTTAATGACCCTTTAATGCGCCCTCATGTTATTCCAAACCTGCATTACTTTTTCTTTTGCAAAACAAAAGATGTACCAGAACATCGGTAAGCAAACTTTTCTTGTTCCATCACCCCAAAGTCAGTTTTTTTATGTTTTTTTGGTAAATTGCCTGAAATAAGACCTCTAAATATTTTCATGTTTTAATCTATGACATAAAACACAACAGTTATAACCCGCACATGTATTTTTTTAAGCTTTATTGTGTCTTAAAAACGGCGGTTGCTAACAAGCTGCTAAAAGCTGCTACATTTTTTGGCGGAGACATTAGACATCATCACCATCTCACAAATAATGCAACCAATGCACAAATCTCTAAAACGTAAATGGAGATTCATTCACAGAGTAATTACTTAACAGGAAACACGTTTTTGATAAGGTTTAGTGGTGGTGATGTTGATATTGAGCGATTGCAGGGTAGTCTGTTTATAACCTCATGTTAGCTTTTTACTTCTGGCATTGTATTTGGGCTTCAAAAGTAACAAATGTTGTGTTCTTTTGTAAAGATTATCTTGATAGACCAAACGTGTAAACATCATAAACCCTTGTTGATCGCAGAGCTTGTTTTTTGTGATCTTTCTAAAGTCTATGGGAAAAATGCATAGGCTTTCAGTCGAGGGAATCAGTCCGGCGCTAACTTCCGGGTTGGCCTACAAAAATACGTCGTCTCTGCAGTACTCAATTGCTAGAGACCATATCTGCTGAAAAAAGGTGAGAGAAAATATTATAAAAAGTGAGTATTCAACATGTTTTTGTCAATTTAATTTTCAAGCCAATCACTTGATCTGTAAATGACTGTAAATGCTTCATTGGCAGCTGCAGGATAATTATATTCTGATTGGCTGATGACACACACAGTCCGCTTTAATAGAGACATTCCTGAGCTGCGATGCTAATAGCAGCAGTCAGGGACAAAATAATCGGTATGTGGTGCTTTAAGAGCCGTCAAAAATGGACACTGGTCTAACTTATATTTTTTGCTATATACGTTTCAATGCTTTTTTTTACCCAACCTTTTGTTCATATTGTTGTAGTTGCAACATCTACCTGTACCAGCAGGGGCAACTTTTCAAAGCCGAGTAGGAAAAAACTTTGAACCCTTGTGGCATTATGAAAAGACACTGTGTGTGTGTGTGTGTGTGTGCGTGTGTGCGTGCGTGTTTCTCTATACATACATATACAATATACACTATGTATTTGGTGGTGTCGATATGTCACTATTCTGGCATGCTTCAGTGAAAAACTATTTGCATTGCCCCATGAACCTGGCTGTCAGGTACGGTCCACCTCAGCTCTTCCACGGCCTTGATGAATAAAAAAAGGAGCTTTTTCACCGAATCAGCATGGCTGTAATTGCATGCGACAGGAATGGATTTCCTGTCACTGCTCGAGTTTATGAAGATGGTCTGGAAATACGGTCCAGGTTTTTTTCTTCCTGCGTCTTGTGGCCGCAGACCACCACATGTCCCTTTGGGTGGTCTGATCAAACGCTCTGTAGAATCTGCATGAGCCTTTTGTAATTACTATCAGTAAGCACAGCTCACAACACCCATCTGATCAGACCTGCATCATACACGCATACACTGTTGGAGCCTAAAGGAGGAAATAAGTGTTAAAAGGTTGAAATTAAACATTGGCTGCCCTAAACGTTTTATGTCCGATTAAAAACGTATTCGATAATAATTCTGTTTTATTTCTTGTGCATAGCGCACCATGTCTGCAGATAATTTGGCTCCTTTGGACAGATTGTAATGTAATAACTTGCTGAATTAATGGACGCCTTACTTGTCTTGGATCAGAGAGTTGATGAGTACAGCAATTATTGGGACGTTAAAACATTATAGAAATGACCATGCATGAGAAAAAAAGATCAATATGCATCAAATCGTATTTTATTCGCTATAGGTGAAAGTTAACTGTGATTTATAGTGAATTCGTCCCTTTCAATATTTCTCAAAGCCAGGACATTTAATCGTCTTGTTGTGTTTATTGAATCATGCTAGCCGACATAAGCACATAATTAGGGTGTCTGTGATGCA
This sequence comes from Oreonectes daqikongensis, assembly GCA_026939265.1. NCBI lineage: Eukaryota > Metazoa > Chordata > Actinopteri > Cypriniformes > Nemacheilidae > Oreonectes > Oreonectes daqikongensis. Next base: position 4,056,641 of record JAOTQM010000311.1, read on the forward strand.
ACAGAAATGGTTTGCTGTGGATTTGCATAGGTAGATGATTGCATTAGTGTAGTGGGCTGCTCTGATTGGTGTGTCAGGAAAGGGGCTGGGCTAGAGCCGCCAGTGAGGCGTGTCTGATTGGTAGGTTATAAACATGGTCTGCTGCGCTGCCTGATAGGTTTGATCTGTTTTTTTTTTACGATGCCCACGGCCGCTAAGCCAGATCGGTCGCGTCTATGAATGAGACTCACTGCGGAGAAGGTTGCAATTTGGATATTAGGATAATGTGTTGTTTAGATCCCATAAAAGTTCCCTTCAATTATAACAGCGAGGATGATGCTAAAAGCATACTGACGCATTGTCTCGCTTTGTTTGGCTGTCGTTTACGTTTTTCTTTTTTTATTGCCTGCTTGCTGTGTGTTTGTACAGCACGATCTTCAGCTCAGCTTTGGTATTGCCATGTAGAAAAGAATAACCACGAAGATCTCGAATAGTTCGATTGCACCTCTCGTGTTTGAGCCCAGAGGAAAATTTCATTGGTTTGATGTAGGAAACCTCATAGAGGTCACAGTTGTCAAACTTGTCGTTCATTATCTTGTGAAAGATAAATGAAAGAATGATACTTGTTCATTTTGAAATCAGTTTTGACTGCAAGCTTTGGTGTCAAGACCAAATTTCTGATTCACCCAAGGATTGGAAGTTGGCCGCCTTTCTCATTTTCCGCCCGTCCATTCATCTGCAGTCTCGCTGCGTTCCAAATGTAAGTGTACTCTTTCTTTTTACATATATCTTTTTTGTTTGGCTTCACAAAAGACTCTAGAAAGATTAATCTTTTATTAGTTTTGAGCATCTTGTGGTGAATTATGCAATGCGCAGACCGATTCTCCCCAGGCGGCTTCACCTTGTCTGAATGGATGGGATCTCAAACTGACCCGACTTGTCATTTACTGGTAAGCGGAACGCATTTGTTTTGTGTGTGTGTGTAAGACAAATTTGTCTTCTTGGATCGCGGACCACTTTAATGACATGAGAAAATGGAGACAGCAGTTTTAATGATGACAAATTAGTTTTAAAGGCTGTGGTTTTGTTCACAGATGGTAATAAACATCGCAGTCCATTACGGTATCTATTAATTCCACAATTATGTGGGTGGGATTGGATAGGACAGAAATGTCAGAAACTAATACAAAAATGCCTCTGTGTCATATACCACATATGAGTGGTTATAATACAATATGTGGACAAAAGTATTGAATAAAGGGGTACAGAACTGAAAAAGCCCTTCCAAAACAAAATTCTTTAATATGGCTTAGCATTCATATTTGTTTTGATTGGAATTATAACGGAATAGAAAACGTGTTTATTAGTAGCGGATTGTTTTTGTTTATTTAGTCGTTTGTGTGTGCACCTTTTGATAACACTTTAGAAGTGGTGCGATTTGTTAAAAATTAGTTCATGTATTAGCTAAAATTAACTAAATATGAACAATACTAATACAGCATATAATAATGTTATTTCATGTTAATTTCAGCATTTACTAATAAATTATTATAATCAAATGTTTTCACTTTTAACATTAGTTAATGCACCATGAACTAACATGAAAAACTAAATTGTTTGCACCTTATTGTAAAGTGTTACCGAGATTTTATAGATATATCGGTGAAAATTGCATGCCATGATTGTATATAATCTCTATATTTAATCTATATAATAGTCTGTACATTTGGCTGTGGATTTATTCTACCATGCAGTGTTCTAAGTAACTCTCCTGGATATCTTTCCCCCTGCTAGCATTAGACAGCACCGCTTATGCTTTCTCCTTTTACTCCTGCTGTGACCAATTGCCCATAACATCTGACTGTTACCCCTGTCTGGAGTAACTCGCACAAAGTTTTTCTTAGAATCCAGTTCCAGTCACACATGTAAAAACATACATCAACTGTTTGGTTGCATGTGCTGCATGTCTTTGTACTGTATGTATAATAGGGTGTCAATTTAACATTCTTTCATCACCAGTGCACAATAAGTGCAAATAATCTGCCTCTTGGCCATTTTTTTCTTAATTTTGGGCTTTTCTCAGAAATTATTGATATTTCACGGTTTTCACCCAAAAGTTCTTTCATTATTTTCTCACTCCTATGTCATTGCATTCTCTTCGATTTTTTGTTAGTTTTGCAGAACACAAAATACATTTGAAAGAATCTTAGTAGCCAAACAATATTGGCCCCTATTGACCTCCATTGTATAAACAGAATCACTCAATATATTTCTCAAAAATATCTCTCTTTTTCCACAGAAGAATCAGTCATATAGAGAATATTTAGTTTGAGGTATTTCAAGTTTATTTTGCAGTTTTTTTCTCTAATTATTTTTATTTTTTCATCAGTTAATATCAGTAGTTTTTTATAGTATTTTATCAATTATCAACCAGTATTTTTATCAATGAATAGCCCTAGTATCTGCCCCCTTTTTTCAAATTAACATGTTTACAATGCTTGTTTATAACCTCAGTGCACATATTTACATTTTCTGCTTTCTTCACCATCCATTTAATGGGGCTTTGAGCTAAAATGTTGCAAAAACATTTTCTCTTAATTGATCTTCATTTCTCCAGTGCCTGTGGACAACTGCCTGCTTCATTTCCCTTCGGACGCTGCATTAAAACAGGATATATTTGATACACAGATTCGTTCAACACCATCTCAAGTCAATTTCTCTCAATGAACAGACATATTTTCATTAAAAGCTTTGTGAATTGCAGGCTAGCTCCTCATTTGTTAAAATGTCTGAGGCCATAAACCAAAAATGTAAGTCAAATGATCTTCCATAGAGAGTTACAGCAAATCAGCATGCATGAAAAGAAGAGATTTAGAAGAGCTTCTTTGTTTCTGTTTGATAAAAAGTGTCAGAAGTGCTGTGGGTTCATATTTAAGAGGAGGTAAAAGAATGGTGCATATGCAGTAAAACAGCAGTGTCCTGTGAATTGGTTCTGGCTGACGGATGCTGTTTAAGATCTGATGTTCATTAAAGGTGTGGGAGGGTTCCATAGCATATCGCTGCATCACTCACTGAGAACCAAGAATAGGAAAGAACAGGCGAGAAAATCCCTCCTGGAGTGATAATGAGAGACACTGATAAACCGGATGGAAGTCACTTATTTTGTCAAGCTGTTTTATAGTTAATTAAAATTTATAGAAAAATCAAACATTGGATATCTTTAGTAGCTCAGTTTACAATGATCAAATCGAGAATTTGGCTTAAAGAAATAGTTCACCTAAATTTACTCACCCTCATGTCTTTCCAAAGCAGTATGTTCACTTATTACATTTATTTACACATATTACATTTTTCCCCAAGACACTCACTAGAGTTGTCCCTTACAGAAAAGTCACATGGAAATGTACATGGGATTCACACAAAAGTGTTCCAAAAACACGTATTGCAAATGTGAAATTCTTTTGTCTTTTCTGTAAGGGGCGTTTTACCCATTTTTTATATCTTGCAGTATGTCAACTATTGTTTCATTTGTGTTTTTACTTTCCCTCAGAAATTCAAGCAGCAACATCAAATGCGATACTATGCCATGCAATTACCGCAAAATGCTAATTCATTTGTAATCTATCCACCTTAATGTTGTTCCTAATGTGTATGCTTTTTTCCTGTAGAACACGGATGGTGTTTTAAACATCTTTGTTTTCTATACAATGAAGGTGATGGTGATGAGGGCTGCCAGTCACTAGCATTCTGCCTAGAATGTGCTTATTTGTTCAAATAAATGATGGTGAGTAAACGGAATGTTAATTTTTAGGGAAATTATCCCTTTAAAACTGCAGTTTCACCTGAGCAAAAACCATCCAACAATTAGGTAGCTATGCATGAAAATACATGTCTTTGTTCCATCATGTTGTTAGGGCAAATCAATAAGCATGTTTTTAAGAGAAACTCACTCTAAACTATCAATAATCTCCTGCTATGATCATCAAGGGCTACAAGTATATGATGATCATAGTCAATGAAAGGGATTAGAGAGGAACAGGAGAAATAAAAGGAGATGAATTAAGCAGAAAGAGGAAACAAATGTTAACACACAGCTCATCAAACACTCTCCCACCGACACTGCTTGAACGGTGGATGAACTACTTGCTGAATTTAATGCCTCCATATGTTTGCTGTTTAAAGTCTGCAAGTTCATCTCATCTGGATTACTCACTCCTTCACAGATATCAGATCATTTCAAGTGGAACCGATCTGTTAAATCTCTTGAAATTGTGGGTTGTCGTTCATAGCCTAGAAATATCCTAGCTTTTGAAGTTTTCGGGTGTGTTGTGAATGGTAAAAATTAACCTGAAAAAGTCCAATGAGTTAAATCACAAAAATGGTCCATATGTGATGTGTGTGTGTGTGTGTGTGTGTGTGTGTGTGTGTGTGTGTGTGTGTGTGTGTGTGTGTGTGTGTGTGTGTGTGTGTTTAGCTGTGATGCGCATGAGCCGGCTGTGTGTGTGTTTTCTCTGAGAGAGGGGACATTCAAACGACCTCCAGGCTTTCACAACAGCACATGAAATGCTTACTCTGATTCCGTGGCCGTGACCTTTCCTGCCTGAAGTCAAACTCTCTGACACTCAGCCGAACACGGAGATTCTTTCCCTCTCCCTCTCTTAGGGGTAAAAGCAGTCAAGGAAGGATGCTGAAGCAAACAGAGCAGAGCGAACATTCAGCTGAATGACCAGCACAGCACATTTTACAAGAGGAAAAGAGCTACACCCTGCCAACTTGCATCTGACCTCTCTGTAACACATTGGACTTGAAAGAGGTTTGTTTTGCTTTAGAGCTACATTAAACGGTAGATCTTTTGATCTTTTATGGCAAGCCAATAACAATATGTTTGTGGGTGTGCGAGCGGGAGTCTGAGGGTCCATATATGAATTGTGCATGCAAACACACACAAGCAGAGGCAGATGGTTGCATTACTCATCTGAGACTGTATAACTGACACATTTCAGCCCTCCCTTTCTTTCTCAGCAGAAACGCGGCCCACAGTCGCACAGCGCTGTGCGTTCGCACGTCCAAACCTCCCCCATATTCCAGCAAGATGAGGCGCTTGGATAGAACAGTGAACGCTGTCCTAAACCCTTAGCATCTTTCCGCAGCCACTCCAGTGGAAAAAAAGAATTCGAAAAACAAACATCTTGGGTGTTAAACAAACAAGTCAGCAAATAAAATCATATAGTCCATAAATAAGGCATGGTACAAATGTGTTTTAAGATGGTTTATAGACAGATTCATCAGATGCGCCTGGCCCGAATTAAACTTCCGGTTTGTGTTTGTTGATCGGTCTGGATAGTGGCTAATATCAATAAATATATATATATATTTATACTATATTTATTTTATATTATTTTAATATAGCCAAGTAACGGTTCTTCTACTGGCAGAAGTAATGCAACCATCTGCAAATTTAGTAGTTTAAAAAAGTAGTTTAACCACAATCTCATTGACTTGCGTGTCAGTTCCTGTGAAGTATTCCATTACATATGGTCATCATCCACAAAGTTGATCGTTTATATGAATCATATGATTAAAAACTCCAAGGTATTGCTGTGAGCCGTTACATGTATTAGATTAGATTAGATTAGATTAGATTAGATTCAACTTTATTGTCATTACACATGTACAAGTACAAGGCAACGAAATGCAGTATGCCAGTAGACATGCTTTTATGGTTGTAGTAATATTTCCAAAAGGTTGTGAAAATAACCTGTTAGATGGTTCTAACACAGATAAGGCATAATTCCAAACGGATGCCCTTTCAACATTCCTATCTCATGCAGGCTGTAGTTATCGCTCCTCTAGATTATTCCAGCTCGCCCCTTTCTGGTCTCTCTGCATCTGTGATTTCCCCGCTTGAGCACAACCAAAATGCTTCCTGCTGCCTGACATGCATTCAGTCCGTAGAAATAAGATTTAAAACACATTTCTGTTCTTCGGTGCACTGGTCTTCTGTTAACTGTGAGCTAATCTACTAATGTTTGCCCTTCGATGTGACCCAATCCAAACCACCAACTCTCCAGTGACATTTCAGTGAAGTTTTCATCTTTTCTTTTATGTCTTCACTGGTAAAAATAGTAATAATAACCTTCATGTCTGCCCACACCTGGCAACTAGAACTAATATGACACTTCCTCTGTTCTGTGGATGCGCAATATGTTATTGTAGGCACTGTGTTATTATTAGAATACTTGCACGAAATCACCAAACATAATATAAGTTTCAGAGGTGAAACCATGCATGTACATGTTTTCTCTATTTATAACTGTGGCTAAATAAACAGCTGAACAATAAGTTTTGATGAGAAGATGTAGGCTTTATTGCTCAGGCGCAACAACTAGCAGCGCTTGTTTAAAGCTATTTTAAGCATCTCATGCATTTCTAAATGTAGTTTTTTGTGTCTACACAAAGACTAAAACTAACTAGCCTCTCTTTGCCTGGGTACAAATCTGTGTTTGCACCTCTGCTGTCTTGTCAAATATTTTAAAAGCATGTTTGCAACCAACTGTATAGTGAATATATCTTACTTAAAAAATATATACGTACAAATAGTTGGTAATGCAGGTAACTAGTTGAAAGTGTACAGTATAGCTTTCAGGCAGAACACAGACCTGCTTGCCTCTGTTAAAATTATCTGCATTCTGGCCGTCTGAGAACATATTTAAGTGGATTGTGTTTATATAGGGCCTATATATAAACATTGAATTGAATTTACCGTCTGAAACAGCTCTGTGCCACTTACAAATACAGGGAATTGATGTCATGCAAATGTTTATGGTGCCTCTGTGGCACATTAAAAACAAAGTCATATTGCGTATATTTTTTCGTTTTTCCTTGCAGTTTAGATGTGGCTCTCAACCAGAATTTATATTTATTTATTTGATAATAAATATTAATGTTACAGCTATAAGCCTGACTGAATAATATAATTCTTCTTTTGAGATGTCTTAAACACAAACATTCTTCAAAATATCTAGATCTAGTTTTCACATAACAAAAAGATGGTTAAGCTGACGTTAAAGGTGTTTCATAATGGTCATTTGTATATTATATTAGAGAAAATAGAAAACCTTAACTCGTATTCATGCAAGCTTTTTGCGCATTTCCGTCAGTCTCACATCAGTGGGTTTTCTCCAGCTGTGATGTTGCAGCCAAGGGCAAAACTTAAATAAGAAGTGTTATTTGAACATCAAAACAACACATTTGTGTCTGACATCAGAATGTATGCAAACGACTTCAGTCTATTTTTCTTGTTGTTTTTCGTTGTTTCATCTATAAACGAGAGAAACATCTGAACATTTGGTACCTGTGATGTTATACGCATTATGTTTCCGTTTTAAAAAACTTCACACCTCCCTATTTGCTTACGCGCACAGGTTGTGTATTGTTCCGGCAGAACCATGTGCGTGCTTTGCGCACAGGAAAGCGTCGTCTGGCGACATGACGACACGTTATTGGCTTTTGCGTAATGTTTCTCTCTCCACTTCTGTCGGATTCCTGTAGTTTACATAAGAAACAGATTTAACATCAGAAGCCTCCCACTCCCCGCCCTCGAGCTGGAGAACCCAGAGTCAGCGCGCGCATTGAGCAGGTGGCCGCCCACGAGCCAAACGCTGGAGGAGCCGCGGGAAGCCGAAGCGCGTTTTCCAGGCGCCCCTCTGATAATTTGCCGCCAAATATCTATATGCGTAGTTTGCACTCAAATTTAATATGCGTGATGCTGTGTGTCACGGTTTTCTTTGAAATCTGCGAAAAAACAATGTTTCTCCTTCATCTGAAAATGTTTCAAATTGAATAGTAAATGCACGAAACCAACCTTTCTGTATGGCTTTTGTATTAACGTGTATTTCTGTAAAATGTACGCAAATACAGATATGTTTAAACAACTCTCTCTCTCTCTCTCTCTCTCTCTCCCTCTCCCTCTGTCTCTCTCTCTCTGCGCTTCGTTTTCACTTTCTCGTCGTTGCGTCTCCTTCATTCTGGTGTGACCCACGCAATGCTGTTGCTCCACAAGGGGGGGCTGCTGGATATATGCTTTAGTGCCCAACTCACTGCCTTCAAACACTGAATCCAGTTTGTGTGTACAGAGCGGGCGAGGACAGCCCTAGAATCCAAAGGAAGATTCCCACATCCCCGACACCAACCGAGCCTGAGCCATACACCTCCCTGGAGCTTTCACACCACTTGAGGACTTCTTTCCTGGACAACGAAAGGACCGTTACGATTTATTGGCGTTAAAGGTCTGGATTAAATAACACACATTTGGGAAACAGTGCAACACAAGTGACAGAACAGAGATACATATTAGGAGGATCTGCTGTGAATTTATGGATGCTTGTTCCTTTATTCGGTCTTAGGAGAATCTCTCTGCCACTGGAGAAAACAGACCTTCTTTGTGTCATCGTTTCAGCAGATATTGCCTGTTGAAAGAATGAATGCACACAACTTATTCTGAAGAAGTTGGAGGAATAGTCGTGGGTATTTTGAGAAGGTTTTTACGCCCAGGGAAACAGCAGGGACATGACAACTTTTTGGAGGTAAACCATCATTATTACTGATATATTAAAGCCAATGCTTTACATGTGTTTCAGCTCCGTTTGTCAGGTTAATTTAATTAAATACATTTGCTTAAACATATTGCTTAAAAATATTATAATTCAAACATACAGTAGTTGTTAAAGATCCCAGCCTATATTAGTCATTAATCGCAGTAATATCTTTCATTTTAGGGAGGTTTTGAAGAATTGGGAATTGGCTAGAAATGATAATTTCTTAACTCGCTGTGGTCATACATCTCTCTACAAATGTCTAAGTGTTATATCGTGCAGTGAACGAATCGTTTTGATTCTGTTTTGTTTGTAAGGGTGTCTGAACACTCTGCTGCGTGTGTTGGTGTTGTTTGGACCGTGCCGCTGTCCAAGGTACCGGATTGCGGAGTTGACATCCCGGTGGACAAATCGGGTTTTGACACAATAACATTATTTCATTCAATGTGTTAAAAAGATCGAAACCTAAGGCATGTGGTGTTTATTTCAAGGGCTTTACATTGTGCGCGATAGTTGCTGGTCTCGTATCCCTTGTGGAATCCGAATACACCTTGGTTCGTGTCTCCCTTTTCCCTGCGCAACAGAAATACTCAAATATAACAAACTGGTCAGTGTTTCTGCCTAATATTTCAAATACTACTATTAAATCTGAAGCGAAGTTGTGTTCAAAAGTAATGTGGTTGCTTTCTCGCAACTTTGTGGAAAATGAAAGTTGGCTTGCGTTTGTTGTCGTCCTGTTCTTCAATCGGGTGTAGGTTATGTATAATTGTATCCTATAGCTATGTTTTTTTGAAGAACAGTTTATCCAAATAAAATACAGTTTTGGTCTATTTGTGAACGATTGCATTAAGACCAAGTTATTTCAATGCGCGCAGTTTTGCTTTTATAACGAGACTAATATGTGCTATAAACTGTGCTGTATATATTTTTGTTTTACCGGTGTTAGGCTAAGTGTGATCTACTTCTCCTGTTTGTACCAGAAGAGAGCTTTTCTGTTTCGTATGGTTCAGTGATGACAGTCCTTCTTAAATAATGAGAATGAAAATAATCTCTCTTTATTTCATAAGCCGACTTTTTTGTTTATAAAGTGTAACACGTGCAACATGCTTTTGTACACTTTTCGTGAAAACCGCTCGTTTACTGCTAATGTGTTTTGCTGGTGTTTGGTTGATGGTCAGTGAGTAGAAGTTCCGTGTTTGTACAGTAGGGGGAAGTCTGCCAGCGCTCAATTCCCTCAGCGGGAATAGGGGCATAAACGGGGATCACGGAACAAGAGATGCCTCACTGCGCACTTTGAGCCTCACAAGAGCCTCTGCAGCACAGGCGAGAGCGCAGTCTGTGCCTGTGATCCTCCATCAAACCAACAGGTTGTAATGCTTGATTGTGTTTGCAGTCATTTGAGATCCATAATGTTTAATTATTACTGTCTAAAATAGCAACAACTATTAAAAATGTATTAAAATTACATTTACACATTTGGAAGGCACTTTTTTTCCCGAATACGAATGTCCTGCCAGTGCTGTGCAAATGCCTCTTTTCTGAATGCATGTCGGTTAAGCTCACCCCATGCAGAGATGGAGAAGAGGCATAGGACACAACACTTGCCCTGTGGCCATGTATATTTAGAAAGCTGTGTTTTCTTTATCTTGGAAAAGAGGGGGGGGTGATACATCGAGAATAAAAATAGATCATGACGGAGCAGGCTGACAGCATAGCTTTGAATCACGAGCCGGGGTGAAATCGGGCACTGTTGTCTTTTTGGAGGGCAGCCATGCATACCTTTCAACCTAGATGTCCCTCGGTTGTCTCTCTCCTGTACATCCTTATTCTGTCATTTATTTCCTTTCCTATATGAATGTGTAAATCACAAGTTGATGGATATTTTCCATACGCTACCGGGAAGTCTGTACGGAAGAGAAATGTGTGCGCACACCCCTTGTCGTGTTCGCTAGCCTGATTGTGACAGGTTCCTCCTCCAAACCCGTATCTGCAGAAACCCTTAATGCTCTCTCTTTCTTTGTTTACAAGACGCCTCATCCTCTCAAAATAGCACTTGCTGCTTTCAGTGTCAAGAAACTTGGATGAAAATTCAATCTGCAGTTTTGTGACAGTCAGACTGTGATAAAGAAATGTGGTCATGTTTGTGTTTTTGTTTGAGGCGGATATTTAATAGACAAGAAATGATTGCCAAGAGAGAAGGAAAGGATGCAGAACGTGTTACAGGCTCGCACCTTCCCTAAAACCTTCAACCCAGAGTCCAGTTCAGGATTTGTAATGTAGATAGCTCAAACTGGGATTGCTACTGTTTTGACTTCCAGTGATAGAGTTGGTATGAAAAGGGAGACAGGTGCAGAGGGAATGGGGTTGGTGTGTTCACAAGGTGCTAACAGTTTAATGGCGTGATCGTGCAGAGGGAGCCAGTGGCCCCTGGCCATCCTCGATGAACACAGCGATCAGAACATGCTGCATTTGGCTTCTCTTTCTCTAATTATGGTCTAAATCACAGCCTGTGCTTCTGCCTAATGAATCTTAGAAACAGAACTAGCTTGAAACAAGGTGAAAAACAGGATAAAGTGCATTAAGTTTCCTCGGGTCCTGAATCCTATCCTGACAAAAAGCATATTAATGGCTGGCTTTTTAAACATTGCACAGATGGCTTTGTGTCTGTGTTTGTGTGTTGCATGATGCAACTTTGGTCGCTTAAGAGTAAACGTGTGTACGTTTGCATAATTTCTGAGAAGCAGTGTGGCAGGCCTTGTATTGTATAAAATGCATTCACGTAGTCCACCTAATCATTATTACATCATGTGATTCAGAGGAATCTTGAATCTGGTCTGCAAAAAATAAATGGTTTTTCTTAGCTGCCTTTAATGGAGACTTGCATTTTCCTTCTTAGTAGAGATGCACCTACATTTCTCCACCGATACTGATAGCCAATTATTCAGTGTAATATCTACCGATACAGATGGTTTTGTGGTCTAAACTTTCTGAATGTTATTAATTGATATAATAACTATTAAAATTGCACATCAAACACATCATTTTTAAACTATTGGCCAGTTATTATTAACAATTATTATTATTGTGACCCTGGATCACAAAACCTTAAAATCTTTGTAGTAATAGCCAAAAATACATTGTATGGGTCAAAATTATCGATTTTTCTTTTATGTCAAAAATCATTAGGATATTGAGTAAAGATCATGTTCCATAAAGATTTGACTGTAAATATATCAAAACTTTTTTTTGTGAGTAGATGCAGCAGAATCGCTAACAAAAATGTCCGTAAACACACCTGCAAACTTCACTCGCTGCTCTTCGAATCAATTTTGGTATCTATGTAAAGATTAGAATTTCAGCTTGTAAGATAAAAAAGTAGTTAAAATACAATGAAACTGGACCAGTGTTTACATCTTGCGAAGTGATAGCTGCTACAGTCATAGCTATATGCTCTATGATGTCAATTTTTACTAGGACTTTTCAGAGCATAATTGAGAACACTTTCAAATCTGCAGAGCTGTAAAATGGCAACAGGTAAGCAATAAAATTTTCCTTTGGGTTGATTCCAAAGTTAACATGCCCATTGAGTCTACAGCAGTCAGTCCAGACAGACACTCTTAATAATAAAGGTGCTTCACAATGCCATAGAAGAATTTGTGCAAGAACCGTAGAATGTTCCTTATGTTTCTGAACTGGAAAACCTTTGTTCTTTAGACTATAAAAAGGTAAGAAAGAGAGGTTCTTTTTAAACTGGTATGGCTGTGAAGAACCTTTATTTTTAATAGTGAGGGTGAAAACATGAAATGGAGAAGTCTTTTGAGTGCAGAGTCAGACTGAATGTTTTTGCTCTTAGAAGCAGCGATCTCACAGATACGCTCTCAAAATAAACTTGTGATAGCTTCAGGGAGGGGAACACCTTGTTTGCGAACGCTCCATTTACACCCAAACACATGTGCAATTACGCAGTTAAACTCCAGAAGTGGAAAGACGACAGATGACACGATTGTGTGAGGACTTCACCAGCACCTTTATTGCGAATTATAGACGGGAAACTACGACTAGTCCATGATGCCGAAAAGGCTGTGTTCTTAGCCATGTGCTTATTCATATTTATAAATGTCAAACGCTGGGCGTGTTTGTAGCATCCGTATAGATGTCAGAGACAAACCACATATGCAAATCTTTTTCTATCATTTGTTTGCCTCATCTTTCTCTTCTTAACTTCCTCTCATCTCCTTATTTCATCTTGACTTCTCTTTTCTCTTATGCTTGTTTGTCAAGTTTTTCATGTTGTTTGTAAAATAACTGTCATTGTTTTCCTACCATTTACCAGGTGAAAATTATAATACATAATTGAATTGAAGTGTCTCCTTATGCCATGTTGCTAAGAGTCTTCAATGATATAGTTAGTATGTGATGTTCCAAGCAAATCAGCTTTCTCTTTGTTCTTCGGTCGAATGTATAAATATAGTTTATGTATATTGATACATAAGCCGTCCAGGTCAGGACTCATTAATGCTTTACAGTATATGGGGATCTATAAAGCAGCAGTCAGTGCAATAACATTATGGATTGGAGCCCATAAACAGATTTGAGGCTAAAACAATGAGTCGGTAAAAAGGCAAAGATATAAAAGTGAAACTAGAGATAAGAAAGTTATGATACATATCGCAGATGACTAACATTCTGTTTATCGTTTCATTTTAAATATTCCTTCATATGCAGCCAGAAACCTTTCGAGGAAGACACCAGAAGACAAAGCACCTCACTTTTCGGACTCTTAAGTCATTTGTTTTCTGAGAAGACGGCGTGTCATTCATGCTAAAACTGTTTACACAAAGGGAGACCCTGTCTGCGGGAATGCGTGTGAGAATAAATGGCTCCAAATTGTTCCATCCTAAAGTGCCAACGTGACTCCGTACAATAAATCTTTTTTTAAAGAATTTCTTAAAAATGTCGAGGCTTTGTGCGACGTCAGTTTAAGGCTGCTTTGTGTACAAACTTCAATCAAAGGGGCCTGTAATAGCAAGTGAATGGATGTAGTTGCTCTTTTTCCGCCCGTCTATGTTCTCTCGTGAGAACAAAGCTGTCTTTGATGTGAAGTGCATGCATAATCCTCAGTATCTTGCGTCGCATCTGTCTTGTCGCAAATCCCCCTCAAATCTCAGAAGGCCCTCATCTCCAGAGCGATGTTGTTAAGTCTCCCATCGCGGCGGCGTGTCACTCTTCGCGTCGATGTTGCTGTCAACGCTGTGCTATTGTAACACGCCAGACTCCACTATAACTGTTTGATTTCTGATGACATGTTTGTGATTTTAAATCGCCGTGTGTCAATGTTCTGTGCTGCGTTTGTATTTTTCCTGCAATTCTGTCCTGAGTTTTTGTTCATCTGTTTAGTTCATTGCGTTGTTTCCACGCAGTGCGACGGCCGTTCTTTCCCTCCGCTTTTGTCGTCTGCTCCAGCACTGATAAACTCCACCGCTGCTTATCTGTATTTTATTGTCTAACATGATATAACCGAATCAGTCTTTTGAGCAAAACACATCTGCAGCTAATTAGACTCGCATTTCTGTCTTTGTTTATTATAAATGTGTTTCTCTATTTTTTCCTCTTCAATAAACAAGTAGAGATAAGAAAAGCTCAAGGAAAGACGGAAAACATCTGCTGCTGGAAGTGCAGAGCATCCAATCTGGCCGTGTCAGCCTTTCTGGAAGCTCTGGTGAAGTGGAGCGTTTATGTGTGGCAGTGCAACCCCAGCCTTTCCATTCCATTAATTTCCAAACTCTGCACAAATGTGCTTTTCCTCAGGCGGACTTCAGCTGCATAACTGTTTACTGCACATATATTATGCGCTCTGTGTGTACCAGGGTGGTCTTAAATACCTGGAGATGATGTCCGTTATCAACCCATTGATCTCAATGGCGACTGTTTGGCCTGCGTGTGCAGAAATCTGCCATCTAGGTGCTCATTGTACAAAAGAACTTTAAGCCAGTTGCCAAAGCCATAAGTGTCATGTGACAAAGCTAAGCGTGCTGATTTGACACCACTTTGATAGACAGACTATTTTAACCAGCCGAACCTTGAGAAAAAGTGCCTTGATCTGAAAGAATTGTTCCCCGCTTTGCTCTGACTCGCAAATGTCAATCTGTTCCAATAGCTCATAAATTTGAGTATAAGGAGGCTATATATCTTTTGTAATGAGAGAGCGAGAAAGCGATTATGCACACTATAATCTCGCTTTGTCCCTCTCTCGCTTTCAGGTCGGGACAGTTTGATGGATGGAGCTGGTCATCGCTGACAGTGATAGCCTGTGCCAGGTCTCAGATAGTGACACGGCTCGATCGTTTCCCTCCCCCTGACGTTCTTGGGCTCTTTTAGTATTATCATGACTATACTGAGGACAGATGGGATAGAGTTGCCTTAGAGAAGAAGTTTGGATCACAGTGTTTGCTGTCCCATCAGTGCTGTCAATGCGTGTAATCAACCATATCCCCCTGTGCATTCTGTGTGACTTGGCCTCTCACGCACAGCTCTGCTGGAAAAACAAGGTCATAGCAGCTAAAGGTGGTCAAGCTGGTTTTTGGAACACTGTAGCTGGTCAAAGATGTTCTACCAACCTAGCCAGGTCCCTACCAGCTGGTAGTCCAGCTGGTCAACCATCTAAACCAGTTTGGATCAGCAAATGACCAGCTTGGAGCTGCTAGAAACCAGCCACCATGTTCCAAAACACAGCTACCACATAAATCTGGTCTTAGCTTGACTTTGTGGTAAGAAGGCTTTTAGAATTCAAATCATATCTAGACTGTGCATCTGTGGGTGTGTTTAAAATCGACACACACACCACTAACCTAAGTAGGGTCCCACATCAGCATTGGCCAACACTTGGGCTCAGTCCAGAAGCTACCTTGTGAGCTTCCTCGCTGCCTTCTTCGCTTTACATAGGCAGCTGTCTTCTATGGAAGCATCCTAATTGAAACGGCACCTCAATAAAGAATAAAGGCAATGCAATAGTTAAAAGCAAAAATACTAAAGTGCATAGCAAAATAATTCACTTCACTTCAAAGCACTCGAAAGTATTATCAAAAAAGAAAAACTTTATTTATTACATTTTATTGTCATTAACTGCAGTATTGTCCTTACAATAATGCCACATGAATTTCCACTCTAGTCACATGTGAAACATGATTTTGGGACATTTTCGTTGGAATCCCATGGGTTCAACCAACCCCATTTGAAACAGATCTGTGTTAGTAAAAGTGACTTATTTGTCAGATATGGTGACACATGCCCCAAATGTGACCTCTGCATTTAACCCATCCAGCGAGTAGTGAACACACACACCCGGAGCAGTGGGCAGCTATCACTACAGCGCTCAGGGAGCTAAGGTGCCTTGCTCAAATTGTTGAAAAGAACTTGACAACACTGTTTAATGCAGTGATTTTTTTCATTTCCTGTGAAAGTGGCAGAAACAAGCTTTCAGTGCGACTATATGAATATTTCTGGTCCCAGCATCTTTTAGGGTACATAGGCTGCCACCATACTGAATCATTGCCTTTTCCATTTTGTAATAGCATTACCATTACTTTTTGTTTTGTTATAGCTAAAAAAAAAAATTACTGCTGTACTTTGTAAGTGGGGTAAGAACACACGTACGTTCCTCCAGGCTCCATATGGACGTATGCCCTCCCGATGTCTTCGGAGACCCTGCTGCAAAGTGCCTCTGTGGAGAGCTAATTGTTGACACAGGATAATTGTGCCCTGAAGGTCTGTCTTGTTTTATTTAGTTCTGTGACGAGCAAACCACGGCAGGCCCCTCAGGCTCTGTAAGGCCGAATGGATACAAATCGCGAAAAGAGAAACCGAAAGAGCAGGCTGTTAATGCAATTAGCCAGTGAGCATAATGGTATCCTTATTGACTTTTTGTTTGTTTGCGAGACATCTGTGTGCCAGTGCCCCCACTTCAAGAGAGCTCGGTTAAACAGTCTACATATCAGCTCGCTTCAAAATCTAGTCGCCCCATTTATGTATTCATTTATTCATACCCGTGTAGTGAGATGTTATGTGCCGTAAGCCTGCAGGTAACGCTCGTAAATTTCCCTCCATTGATTTGTAGTAGATATGGATTTTCTCTCTCTCTGAAACGACGGGGTAAAATAAGCTTTGTTTGGTGGGCCGGTCTTGCGTAAATCTGCCTCTGACATTTTGATAGCTGGAGATGTAGTGGAGAAAAGCAAATATTATTAGACAGGGGGCCGGATTAAAAACTGTCACTCAAAGTCTCCATTATCAACGGAATGAGCGTGTCACGCTCAGAATGGATGTGGGTAGGGAAAGCCGAGTAATCCGTAAAGATAAAGAGACAAAGAGGAAGCGTGGGAGAGCGAGAGAAAGCGAGGGATGAACTCGTGGGCTAGTCAGTCCGAGAGTCTTTCAGTAAACAGCGAGTCGTAAATATTTCAGCCGTCATGGCAAAGTGTCGACAGCTGTTCCCATCTGCATGTTAATGAAGGCAGAGGCGAGGGACCCGATCTCAATGGGTTCCTTCAGCTCCTACACTCTCTCACACTACCACACACCCCGGGGCTCACGGCTCTCTATCACTGGATGTGCATTGTACTGCCCGTGCATCCGTCAGCCCCACGTATCTACAAACACACTTGTGCGCTTGTTTCTCCAGACCAGCCGTGAGGTCAGTAGACTAAAGAAATCCCCTCCTTTTTAAAAGAGTGACCAAGTGATATGATATACATTGTATATTGTGAGCACAACCCACCTGTCCTCATTCCAACAGCTTAATGATGTGTTTTATTAAAATATACAAAGTTATGAATATAACATGCATAAACATACATACAGTAAATAACTTGAGTTCACCTTAAAGGTATAGTTCACCTAAAATCCCGCTTGACATGTTAAACCTGTATGACTTTCTTTCTGCAAAACACAAAAGAAGATGTTTTGAAAAGTGATGGTAACCAAAAAAACATTGGTCCCCATTCACTTCTATTGTATAGACACAAGATCAATGCCAGTCAATGGGGACCTCGTTTTTCTGTTACCAACATTCTACAAAAATATTTTTTTTGCAGAAAAAAGAAAACAATACAGGTGTTAAATGTTAAAATTGAACAAAATCCTATCACCTTTAACCTATGGAATAAAGAACCCGAGTAGGCTAATTCTGCAGGAAAACTATAGACTTGGCAACCCTGGTCATATCTGTTGCCATAGTGTGGAAAGACTGTAGGAACACCAATGACCAATCAGCAAAAATGTTTTATAAATTCACTTCTAACATGCTTATACTCGTGTATCTTTCCTAAGTGGCCAAAGTCATGAAACTTGGAAGAATGTGAAATGCCACCATGATCTCCACTAATGCATTAACAAAGGCTATTATCTGCAACATTAAGGCTCGTTTATGTGTGAGAGCTCTGTCATTCTCTCTATTAATGTCTTAATGTAGAATATTATTCCAATAAACCAAAATCAGTGTGCAGTCCAACCATCTGACCCCATAATAACAATTCAGACGTCTTTGTCTTCTGTGTTATAGAGTCCTGATGCAATACTCTCGGTTACGCCAACTGACTGCATAATCCCCCTTTCCTCTCCCACCGCAGATGTCCCCTATAGTCATTGGGTGGGAACTGACTCATGTTAACAGAGTGGGATTGTTAGTGCTGTTATAGAGCTGATGAGAGCCGTACTGTGTCTGGGTGACATTGAGGACAAACGTTGCATGCTTCTTAAACACACAGAAGATGATGTGAGGTCATTTAGTTTCTCAGCTGCTGGACTCCAGCCCTTAACCTTGCATGCCCTCAGAGCCATCGGAGCTTTGTACTATAATCCTGATCGAGTGGATGTTTTTAATTTTTAATTAGCTAGAGTCTGTCTTTTAGGCACTGTCTCGAATGTCATCCTCATCCTTCATGGTCCTCCTTCAAATATACAGTTTGCTGCATGGGCTGTTGGGTAATGGTCCTCTGTGGGGTTCATATCAGTGCAGATCCCATCAGTAAACTTTATAGTACATTACATTTGTGCATTTGGCAGACTCTTTTATCCAAAGCAAGCAAGCACATTCGAGCTGTATATTCATCAGTATGTGTTAGGGTTGCACACTGTACCGGTGCTACGGTAGCATCGCGATGCTAAAGCTTCAAAATACGCTGCTTCGTTCTTGAATAAATCAGTTACTTTGAACGAATTGTTTGAATCATTTGCTGATGCAGTAAAAAAATTGCTGCCACCAACTGGCCGTTTCAGTTTCACATTTAAGCAAGCCTAACATTTCCCTTTATAAATATTTGTATAAATGATATGTGCCGCACATTTGAACTAGTTATCGTGTTAAACGTGTTATAGTGTAGGCTACTTTAGTATTTATTATAGTAAACGTTACTAAAACTTAGTGTTTTTGAGTCTTACCATAGTAAATATTCAAGTATACTACAGTAGGCCTATTTGCCACAATTGATCCAATTACTATAGGTAATACTACAAAATATTGAAGTGTATATTAAATAAGTGCGCTAATACTGTACTAGATTACAGTATGATATAGTTTACTATAGTAAATACAAAATGTTTTAAACATGGCACAGCATCGTGATACTTTCTATCGCGATACTTTAGCTGGTGTAGTATCGTAAGATATGTTCGTGGTGTCGTGACAACCCTAGTATTAGTGTTCCCTGGGAATCAAACCCACAATGTTTTGTGCTTCTAATGCAATGCTCTACCAGTTCTACATAATCTCTAGTTGACGTAAAGGATGTAAACATCGGTGTGCAAGTATAGACTCTTAAAGACTGAATGGTGAGCACAAAGGTCATGGGTTCGAATCCCATGGTTTGCACATGCTGATAAAATGTATACCTTGAATGCACTAAGTCGCTTTGGATGAAAACGTCTACCTCTCTGTAAATGGCATGCAGGCATCTGGAAAGCAAATGGTTGCAGGTTTGTATTCCTTAAAAGAGTGTGGC
Source organism: Oreonectes daqikongensis (assembly GCA_026939265.1). Classification (NCBI taxonomy): domain Eukaryota; kingdom Metazoa; phylum Chordata; class Actinopteri; order Cypriniformes; family Nemacheilidae; genus Oreonectes; species Oreonectes daqikongensis. Next base: position 4,076,208 of record JAOTQM010000311.1, read on the forward strand.
CATACATCTTGGCACATTGCCGTTCTATAACATTGTGCGGCTATAGATGTGCTGTCTGGCTCATTTGCAGCAGACGTGATGTAGCTTGATTGGATTTGATATTCAGTACAATTCCCCATCATATGTATCTGATTATGTTCAGGCACAAAGCACTCATTATCCGTGGGATTGATTCTGATGGAAAGAAAAGAGGACAGTCTCCACACCATCTGCAACAGCCCCACTGTGAGATGTGTGAATTATTAGCGATTAGCCATTTCATCTCCCGAACTCTCCCCAACACTCCCTGCACGGTGAAATGCACACGGAGACACTCGCGTGCGCGCACACAACCCTGCATTTTTTCCAGCCACGCTTGATTCATTTTGTCACCCATCTTCCGGAATTAAAGTGCCCCTTTTAAGCTAAGCGAGCTTCGGGTTGTAAATGTTTTTGACGAACCACCGCTACAATGAATCTGTTTATCATTACAGCCCATAAAAGTGTTTGTAAAGCCACTTTTGTAATTTTCTTGGTTTGGTGGTGCTATAATCCCAGTTACAGATGTTGTAAATTCTGCAGACATGAAACCCAATTAGGGCCGTATTCAGTGCTGCATCCTTTCCAAGCCCCTGCTTGGGTGTCATGTGCGGGACATAATTACTTTCTTTCAACTGAGGAGATGAAGCCTTTGGGCATTTTCTGGACGGGTGGACAAAACCGACCCAGATGTGGGAGCTAGATAAGAGGGTAAATTATTTATTTAATGAACTGTTGGTTCACACATGTAATCAATTGAGGGAGATAATGAAAGGGCTGGCCCGGCGATGAAAAGAGCTGGAAATAGATTCATTAGAAACAACGACTCATTTGCTAGAAATGGCAGACAAATCGTAATCGTTTGCATACAAAATATCTGCTGGATTCACAGCAGGTGAATATGCACAAAAATGTGTTTAGTGAATTGGTGATTTTAATTTTTTTGCTTGAATTTTACATTAGGATAGAGAGAAGTAGTAGAGAGAGTCAGCAGGATAGAGAGAAGTAGTAGAGAGAGTGAGCCGAATAAAGAGGAAAGAAAATAAGGCAATGAATGAAATGACAGAATTAAAGAAAAAATAAAAGAAGAGTAGATAATAAAAGAGGAGAGAATGAAAGCAGAGCGTGAGGATAGATAAATGGATACAGTGGATGGATGGATGGATGGATGGATACAGAGGATGGGTGAATGGGTGGATGGATGGGTACAGTGGATGGATGGATACAGTGAATATATACAGTGGATGGATGGATACAGTGGATGGGTGAATGGGTGGATGGATGGGTACAGTGGATGGATGGATACAGTGAATATATACAGTGGATGGATGGAGCTCAGTGGTTAGAGCATGCCACTAGCAACGCCAAGGTCATAGGTTCGATCCCAGGGATTGCACATACTTAGAAACAAATGTATAGTATAATGCAATGTAAGCCGCTTTAGATAAAAGCGTCTGCCAAATGCGTAAATGTGGATGGATGGATAGATACAGTGAATGGGTGGATGGATGGAGATACAAAAGAGAAAGAAGTACATAGAACATTTTGTTGCAACTTTAAGGACATTGGCCTCGTTCACGCGGACACATCCATTAATCTTCATTCTGCTGTCTTTGTTTAAATGGCATGTGTCTCTCTTGTCTCTGCTGTGGCTCTTCAGCTTTATTCGTTTCTTCAGACAGTTAAACGCCTAATTGAAATTAGCGTCAGGTAAACGCTAGTCTGTGGCAGGGATGACAGGAAAACAAACAGAGCTGGAGCAGGCGTGCCAGGGGAAAGAGAGCATGCAGACGCAGCCTGTTAGATCATCACGCAAACAGATGTTCACTTCCCTCTCTTTCCCCCATCATTTGTCCTCCTAACATTCACTCTGTCCCATACATGTCTGTCTTCTCTTTCCCTTTTATCTCTGTGTCCCTCTCTGAACGTCTGTTTCTGAAAATGCTGCGACAGCTATTTGAAACAGGCGAATGTTAAATTTCGTTTCGTTATTGGTTGTCCATATCAAACAAGGTATTTTTTATGGGGAGCTCTGTATTTAGGCCTTGACTCTGAATAAATGCAATGGTATGTCAAAGTCGCCGTTCATAGTGTTTTAACTTGAAACAAAAACTGTCAGTCAACAGTCAGACATCACAGTCAGTCAGAAGGTATTTGATGTGCAGTGTGGTTTTTTTTTTTTTGGACCTGTGAGAGTTTTCACTTTTTCTAAATTTTGTATTTCTTGAAAATAAGGCTTTTGAAAATGTACAGAAAGAAAATTTGCTAGCACATCCAAGGCTGAAATGATGGGTTTGAATGGATGTCAAGTGGTCCATGTACAATAATAGCCAGAAATATTTGCAGTGCTACCTTGAAATCTTAATAAAAATCAGTAGTGTATGAAATGTTTCAGGTTTAATATTCCGTGTTTTAGAGAATTGAAGATCTGACCCTGATCCACTTTTCTAACTTTAGACTTGAACATTGGTTCTGGCTTTGTTCAGTATATCCCAGTCAAGCTTGTTAGGATCTTATAAGACATCATAAGACATTAGTGTGCTTTTATCTTTTTTAAAAGCAAGAAGTTTGTTATATTTTCTCTGACCTGTAATATAGCTTAATTTTAACATGTGAAGCATTAAACTTGAAAGCACAGTGTAGAAGTTCTGTCTATTCACTCTCATGTTATTCAAGATCTTGAATGGACTTATGGACTTTTTTCATGAAATTAAAGGAAGATATTTTGTAGATACATTTTTAGTTTTATCTATGTCATATACAGTATATACAGTTTTCATGTTCTGCTGTCTCTTTGTAACTTCTCAAATGTAACTTTACCATCTGGATGGCGATCTTTAGGTCTGTTATGGCTGTGGGCAAAACCATGAATGTTACAATTAAGAGTGGTGAGCGACTCAACAGGACTTTCTGAGAACAAGAGCACCTCCATCTGGCATTAACTGGTTTCTGACGTTACTCGCCCGCGTTTGCCTACTAGGAACAAAAGCAGGTTATAAGTTGATGAAAGAAGGCCTGGCATTTAGCACAGTAAACACATTCATCACCACAGACAGATAATTATCTCTTTAATTCCACAACTGTGAGAGGCCTGGCGCTTGTTGTCGTAGATGCTGAAGAGCAAATAGAGGAGAAAGGGGTTCGTCTTTAAAGAAGCAGCCATGCTTGATGTCTTATGTTTGTTCGAATAACCTTGTTGGCTTGTAGATCTTTAATTTCGGAGGCATGAGAATGAAATAATGAGCGGAGTCAGGAGAGGGATACGATGGACAAGAGCTCCCATGAGAAACGACAGCTTGTCTTCTCTCTTTTTCCATCTCCTTATTTTTCTCTTTTTACCTTCACACCCTTTTAATCTAATGAATGTGAAAATCAGGCACCATCCTGGCACCTCTCATCGGGTTATAATACTGCCACGAGGACACCCAGTAGTTAACTTTATCCTCTGTTGTATTCTCTCTCGAATCCTCACATCAGTGCAGAAGGCCGAACAACCGAGAAGCCTTTTCCTTCTGCTTCAGCAATTTTTCCAGCGTGTTCAGAAAGCGAGGCCGCTAACAGCATCTTAACATCAGCCCGTGTTTCCATAACGCCCCGCCGGTTCCGAAGGATCCCGTCACGCCCCGCGCGCGCACGTGAGACTGACAGATCAGGAAATGCTTTTGACTGCGAATGCCAATGACTCAAAGTGAAAATCAATCGCGCTGTTCTGTTTTCTACTTACCTTGCTCCAGTGCATTATTTTGACCCGAAATGTCGGTTTTAGAGGCTCTTCTTCTCTCTCGAAGCGAGGGCTCAATTAACTGAATAGCAATTTTCTGCGTGTCACCGCCGAAGCGCTGCTGATCAATAAACACGACGTGTCGGTAATGAGCTGGCCACTGCGTGACACTCTGAGCCCCTACCCCAGTGCATGCTGGGATAGCAGATTCCTCAGGGCAGGAGAGATTAGATGAGCGAAGGACAAAAAGAGCTTCCCCTTTGCAATACGGTCATCATCACCGCATCGGTAGAGTTGTTTGATAGCGAGTCGTTGAGCAGGTTCTGCCTTGAGAACGTCTCGGTTAACATCAAGGCTGAGCTAAGCCAAAGGATTAGATGATTATACCCTCCAGCTTCATTACAGATACCACAACCATGAAAAGCACTGTTTATTCTGTTCGAAACACCCACTCTTCCATTTAGACTTGTGCTCTGAGCATCTAGAACACAGCTTATCTGGGACCTAGCAGATATGGGCTATTGTTTGTGTGTGCGTGTGTGTGCGTGTGTGTGCGTGTGTGTGTGTGTGTGTGTGTGTGTGTGTGTGTGTGTGTGTGTGTGTGTGTGTGTGTCGATGTTTGAGGTCATGCTGGGATCAATTGGAGTGTTTTTATATTATCTGCCTTAGTAGAGCTCCCAGGAAACATGGCCCATACAAAACAAGACATTAGTGAGCATGTGCTGTGTTAGCCACCTCCAGGTCTCCATAACACAGTGTTTAATGAGAGCAGTAGGTCAAGGTTTGGTTACATCTGGTTTACAAAAGTTTTTTGTGAGTAATATATAGTATTATTTCATAATTGATTCTTTTCAAAGGCTATTGGAAGCACAACATGGATCTTTAGTTTATCATTATTTTTCTTGCAGCATTGTCATGGTGTCATTTCCCTGTGGTTCCAGAGTGATTAGTCACATGACATTGACAGCTCAGATGATTGGCTCAAAATTGTGTTCTTGCCTTTTGATATTGAGATAAAGAAAAGTGCTGCGTGCACAGGGTGCGCAGTGGTATGCAAAATACATTGTGCACATGACCAATCAAAACGTTCCGCCAAAACGTATTATATTCCTATGCCTTTCATATATGATATATAATTATACAAATATTATTTGACCGCTATACTTCTTGATTGCTATCAGGATGTAAAGAGATTTCCAACCAGCATTACAAAAAATGTTTCTGGACAGGATCACCCACCCTGCCTTTAAGTTTAGTTGACTACAATAAAAAAATACAGTGACATTTTTGTCTACTGTCTTTTAAGAAAGCTGTGACCATTGAGAGTGTAAACTGTCCAACATTTATATGTAATTCTTTATACTACAAAACATACAGTTATAACCAAAGCTATAAGCAATGTGATTCCCTTAAATTTTTTAATAATAAATTAATTTTACTGTAAAGCAGTTTTAAATTGATCTGTGTTGTAGAAAGGTGACTTGACACAGCAACAAACCATTCACACCTATTTAAAAGGTTTAAAATTAATTGTTTAAATAATTGTTAGAAATATCACATTGCTTTATGTGAAGCTTCCCATTTTCCCCATTTATTCCCAGCATCCTCTGGTGTTAGGGTATATTAATAAACTGCCGGGTCTGGGTTTTTCCTCATTTTTTGCATCTTAAATCTAAGGAACAAAGCTAAAGCCTTTAGTTAAGGATGATTAACCTAGAATAAAATCTGCGTGGTGTCTTCCCGTATAGTATCTGGCTCTCAGGGTGAGTACTTTGTAAAGTGACTAATAGCACATGGAAATGTTGCGATTACATCAGAATAGTCTCCGAGACGTCTGTCGGCTGATCGCTCATGTGACCTCACATATTTCTTGGCTTTAAGTGCTGTAAAACTACACGAGACATTGAATTGTCAAGGAAAAGAATGACGCTCTGTGCCGTTTTGAGAGATGATCCATCCGCTTTTAGCCTAATGATTCGCTGAGGACGGTGCTATTGATCATTTTGGCATGAAGCAAATGCACTGGAAATAATGAATGACAGCAGGTGTTCATATTTTTGTAATTGATTGGCCCATAATTGGACAAATTATTGAGCTCACAGATGAAATACAAGATTGAGGGTGACGTTTTGTAGAATGTGACTGCTTTACAGGGAACAAAGAGTTCTTTCTCCATGTGAGGCACAGGTGCGCCACTTTTCACTCAGCGTGGCCATTTCTGCATGCCAAAGTCAGTCGTGTCATCATCTATATACTCCAGAAGGTTTCATTTTCACGTTTATTTGGCCAATCGCTGTTGTTTTCCATCTGGCTCATGCTATTTTCTGTCTTCTCTAATCCTGCAGATTTCTCTGAGGTGGAGTGACATCATGGGCGGCACACTGGATCAATGAGCCAAAGTTCCTTCTGGGTCCAGACGGTTCTGCAAGCATCCGAGAAAATCACCCGGTCAATAAAAGCTTCACAAGACAACGTGCTAAGAGATCTTCAAATATATCTATAGCCTCTTCCTTTTTTGCACATCTTTTCATGTCGTATACAGCCATGATATCAAAATTCTTACGGAATTGTCCATCGTTGGTCCTGCTATTGCCTCTTCTCCAACTGCTACGGCTGGACGTGCTCAACGCTGCCCCTTCCGGCCCGGAGTCCGACATATGCTCCACCCTTGTCCAGAGCCGTTTCTTTGGCTTTTTTCTCTCGTCTACTGTTTTTTCCAGCACCCCCTGCTCCTGGACCCTGCAGAACCCTGACCCACGGCGCTACACTATCTTCATCAAGATCACAAAACCGACCAGAGACTGCGTTTCCAGACAGCATCGGACCTTTCAGTTCGACTCATTCTTGGAGACCACACGAACCTTCCTCGGGATGGAGAGCTTCGACGAGGTGGTGAAGCTGTGTGACGCCTCCACCCACATTGCCTTTTTGGAGGCAGGGAAACAATTTCTGCAGATCCGGAAAGGGCTGCCCAGAGCGGGCGCCGGGTCAAGGAATGGGGACGGGGAATTTAAGGTGGAGTATCTTGTGGTTGGGAAGCGTAACCCCAGCATGGCTGCCTGTCAAATGCTGTGCCAGTGGTTGGAGGATTGCCTCACTTACAGTACCTCCAACCGGCCCTGCGGCATCATGCAGATGCCATGCCAGTGCTGGGACCAGCCCCCTCCTGACAAAGGAACCAATGGATGCTATCGAGATGGAGTCTATGTGGAGAACTGCAGCCCTGTTGTGAAAGAGGGAACAACTGACGTAGACTCAAGTGGTAAGATGACATTTTATGTTTAGTTCAAATCATGATGGGTTAATAGTTCATGTTGTTGTATCGCTGTGAGTTTTTATCTTGACTGCATGCTATTGGACTGTTATTGGTATTTTATTTTGTGGGAAAAGCAGAGAAATTTTAGATTTTTAGTCGATAAAATCTTTTGTTTCCAAAAAGTTACTGGTTTAAATATGGATGGTTTTATGTGGCCCAGACCTTCACAAAGAATAATTGCTGAGTAGTTTCAATTTCATTTAATACACTTAATGTACAATAAAATATTAATATAAATTAAAATTAATATAAATAAATACAAATTAAAAAAGGAAATTGTTATATTACTAGCCACTAGCCAGAACGATAACCAAACACAGACCGGAAGTTAAATTCGGGCCAGGTACGTGCGTCCGATGAACCCGTCTATACTGTACAATTAACTTTTTGCAAGATTTTCGCAATTGGGTTTTTCTTTCATTTATGCCAGACTTTATGACAAAGTTTTTTAAAGCTTTTCATGTTTTCACTGTTATACAGTAGGGGATGCTGTTATGCATCTTCTGAAATAGTACATTTTGAGACCACAATATGCTTTGTCTTTGACAGACACAATTTTCTCTACTTTTTGGTTCAGAATGTATTTTTGGAAGAAACCTACCCATGGCATGCACTTTCTTGGCATGCACTAGTTATAATCAAATCAAAATAACTAAATCATTGTGCTTTTATTGACAATTTCAGCCAGTCCCGAGATCTGCTATTAATGTCGATTACTTAGCATAAATGTCAAATTAACCTCTGCTTGTCAAATTTAGCAGTAAAGCCATAAGATCCTGTCAAAGCTGAGGAGTTCAGATAGATCTGGCGAAGGTTAAAACAGAAAAGCGGGAAAAAAGACAGGTTTTAGGTTTCAGCTGATGTGTCCTAGCTGGATGACCTTGGTTTCTTGGCGCCGTGTGTGTTCCTGTGAGGGTTCAGATAGGGATATCGGATCGGCCCGTGGGAGACTTGATGCAGCGGACATGCTCTGAGAGTGACACAAGATAGCTGTGGCGCTGGGTTCGGGGATCGATTATTAGAACGGGAATGGGGCAGGTTACTGAGTTCAGAGCTATGATGTGATGTTATGTCAAAGACTGAATGTAGCACAGAAACTCAAACCTCTAGAAGAGACTGCAGCTATGGGATTGGACCAATCGCACCGCGTGACCTTTCGGTAGACCTTTTGCTTCTTTATTTTTATTGCTTGTGGAAAAAACTGGGGTGATGGATCTCCACAGTGTCTGATCCGAGCTGGAAAAACTGTAGCATTGTGATTGTTAAAAAGTAGAAGCTTGTGATAAAAAGTGAGAAAAGCAGGTCACATAAATAGATGGATGGTGGGTGAGATAAAGACTGGACGGTTTCTAAATTGATGGTGAGCTTGGGAGGTGAGCCAGGCGGGTCCAGCTGAGCTATCAGATGGATTAGTGGCCAGGGTTAGATGGCAAGTAAAAGATGACTTTTGAAAGACAGGCTGTGCATCATTACATCGTCGCTCTCTGGACCTATCAGTCTCTGGACAGTATTAATGGCAGGCTTACCATTGTACAGTACGTGCGGCCTGTTTGGTGCGTGCCTCTCTCAAAAGCCCAGGAGGAAAATACAGCCTGTTTCCTAGGAGGGTAAAAAATGCTTGAAAAGATGAGTGTGTTCCTTCTTAAAATGCTAAAGGCGCGACTATTGTGCCAGTGTGACCCATTGCTCAGAGGCAAGGCATCATGGGAGATGAGTGGATTCATCTCTCGCGGCTCAGAGCGGTGACAGATTACAGACTGGATTTGAGAGACGGAGTGGAAGGAAAGTGCAGTGAGAAAGAATGAGACAGAAAAGAGAGAAACCGTGGGGAGAATAAAAGTGTGAGGTGATGTGAGGAAGTAAAAAATATTGTCTGTTAGAAAATTCAGGTTTTTGCTCTGTTTTGAAACATTGTTGTGGGTTTTTAGCTGGGTTACGATGATCTACAAGACCACACCACCTGATGAACAGTTTGGGTCAAATAACCCTTACAAAAAATATGTATGTATTAATATTATACACATTAAATATATTTAATAAATATTAATAAATTACATTTTTAAAAATACAATATATTTATATGAATGTATTTATATAATAAAATACAAAAATTTATTAAATAATACATTTTCATATATTGGAACCAAATGCTTATATTTTTCAATATATTAAAAGCTGCAATGTATTACTCAATAAATTGTTATAATATAATATATTATCACTCCATTATACTATATATACTTGAAGTTATATTTCAAATAATTTAATATATTAACAATTAGGAAAATATTTGACCCACGGTGATCTACAAGGCCACACCACCTAATGACCAGTTTGGGTCAACTAACCCTTACAAAAAATATATATGTATACATATTAAATATAATTAATACATATTAAAATTAATAAATTAAATTTTAAAAATACATATGGTTTATAATACAATATATTTATATGAATGTTTTTATATAATAAAATACAAAATATATTAAATAATACATTTCTATATATTGAAACCAAATGCTTATATTTTTCAATATATTAAAAGCTGCAATTTCTTATGTATTACTCAAGATATTGTTATATTATAATATATTATCACTGCATTATACTATATATATTTGAAATTATATTTTAAATAATTTAATATATTGACAATTAATATATAGGAAAATATGTGACCCAGTCTGTGGAAACCCAGATTTACTGTTTTCTTCATAATGTAAAGAACATTCTGTTAAACTATGATTTGGATATTTTTAATATTGACGTACTAAGACTGCATGTCAAAGATTGAAATGAATAGTTGAAATCAAACTTTGCTTATTGTCTGATTTTGAGACTTTAACCTGGTTTTCACAGACTGGGTCACATATTTACTTTGTGTAGACTAGCTTAGACCAGCTTCAAACCAGCTGCCATACCAAAACACAGCTTTAATCTTAAGCCGGTTGTTCCCTGCAGAGATGACTTGCACTTTTCTTTATTCTGGACCGATGTGCTTTGGTTAAGTAAGATGAAAGCTCATACTTTTTTTATCTCACCGAGACGCTTTGAATTGAGAGCGGGCTGATAATAGCAGGGCTGTGATATTTTTAAACGAAGGAATTTAGATTGACTTCCCCCGCAGACCGCAGTCCTTCGTCTTCAGAAACAAGAAGCTTTAACAATTACGTTTTTTCATTTCTCTCTTTTGCCCATGCAGGCTAGTGAGCATTTCCATGCTGAGCAGTTTCATCGTAGAAACGGTTGTGCGGGCAGTACTCCGTCACTGCATGTGTGCGTTATGCGTATGTTTGGCCACTAGGGGCGCACTCTTATTTAGCATACGGCTTAGAAAACTGCTTCCACAGCTCGGAGAGGGATAAGCACAGTCCTTATCTCTGTTGAACGGATGGTCTCTCTCTCTTTCTCTCTCTTTTGCTCGCTCTGTGTCTCCTAATGTTGCCAGTGCTCCTCCACAGCACTCCAGAGCTCATGAAAAATTCATGTTTTAATTAAGCACTTTTACTGCCTCTATACTCCATAATAAAATACGCCTGAGGTCGGGTGGGTGTTTGGGTGTGTTTTTTAAGGATGTATTTTTGCCGTAAGACTTTGACTGGTGTCTTGTAAACACACGTAGGAAAAAATAAATTTGCTCGACATCTGTTTTGTTGTAGGGCTTCAGCGTTATTTTATGCACACTTTCACCGGGGGATTTTTGAAAGGATTTGTTCCAGGAGGATGTTGCATTGTTGTTTGGTGAAATATCAGTTTTTCATTGTTTTGTTTCTGACTGAAGCCGTCTCAACCCATCTCAGACTCTCATTAACATCTGCAGCGACACACTGCCTCGTGTTTGTCAAAGTGGTAATTTTGCGTAATTGCTCTAAACCTGTGGAAAAATTCGGAGAGGAACTAATAAAAAAAGAACAGTAATGAGTATCTAATGAGAATCACCATTGAGAATAATAGCAATTACAAAGAAACTCACAAATAAATATCAGGACACATTATGGTAATGAGAATTTAGGAAATGATGTTACATTGGGAAAAAATAACAACATGTTTTATTTTCTTAATGTGCTGTAAAATATATATTTTTAAATGACCTTTGTGTGTTTACTCATTAACAGACACACACACACACACACACGCACACACGCACACGCACACACACACACACACACACACACACAGTGGTGTTTGGTCCCAACTAAGCATTATAAAGCCCTGCTTGGGGACCTGCTTATTAGCAAACACATGCTCATGTTAGACCTGTTGTGTTTGTGTTTGTGTTTGTGTGTACCGTATGCGTGTGTTTCTGTGGCTGTGATAAAAGCAGCAAGACAACAGTGGTGTGAAGAGTTCTCCTCACCCCTAGTCACATCTAACCCACAGTCTTGTCTGTAAAACATAAAATCTCTTCAAAGTGACCCGGTGAAAGCGAGGGAGAGAGATTTGAGAGAGAGAAATGAATGCTTAGATTAGTGGTTATTTGTCTGATAAAGCCTCATACTCTTGAGAGGAGCATGCAGGAATGTCTAATGCATCTTTGCTTTGGAACATACATGTGACACACTAGTGGTTTCCAGAGGAACATTATCTCAGACACTGATAGTGAACGCTGTCAAGTCCACAATCTACAAGCTGTTTTGATCAACTTTACTATACCATTATGGTATAGTAAATATTCACAGAGTGATGTTCTTAGATCTTACATTTTTAAACTTCTTGCATTTTGCTTTGCTTTTCAGTAAATATATCTACAGTAAACATTTTTAAGATGAATGTACTAAGAACAATTTGCTTGTGGCGTCATTTTTATTTAATTCTTAACTTTTTTGTATTTGCAGTTTTTTTGTGCGTGTTTTAAGCAAAACTTTTAAAGCAATAGTTCACCCAAAAATAACAATTCTATCATCAATTTTTCACGCTCATATCATTCAAACTTTATATGACTCTTCCTCTGCTGTGGAACCCAATAGAAGATATTTTGAGAAAAGTCTCTGTGGTTTTGTGTCCATACAATGGAAATCATTGTTTGTGTGATTACCAACATTCTTTAAAATATCTTCTTTTGTGTTTTGCTGGGAAAAAAAGATACTTTTAGGGTGAACTATGCCTTTAATAAATGTCATCATTTACTCACCCTCTTGTCATTCAATCCTGTATGATGTTCGTTTTTCTGTAGAACATAAAAGAAGATATTGTAAAGAATGTTGGTAACTGAACAACGGTGGCACCCATTGACTTGCATTGGTTTCGTGTCTATACAATAGAAGTTAATGGGTACCACCGGTTACCAACATTGTTCAAAATGTCTTCTTTTGCAGAAGAAAGAAAATCATACAGGTTTAAAATGATAAGAAGGCTAGTAAATATTGACAGATATTCAATCTTAAAATTGTGTGGACCAATTCATAGTGGGATGCTTAAACATTTATAGTGGGGTTGTTTTGTACATTTTAAGTAATTTTTCTTTAAATAGCATGGACAACCAAATGGTCACATGCTGTCATAGAAAGTCCAGCCCCAGTGTAGTGACCCATGTTGTCAATCTTTGACCCAAGCAGTGAAGGCGAAAGTGTTCACATGTATATTTGTGTGTGTGTTTCTGTGTCCACTTGTACGTCCACATCCTTCCGCTCATGAGCAGATGTTTCTGTGCCTAAGATTGATGTGCAAAGAGAAAAATAAGAAAAGCTTATTTTTCCACTCATCTCTAGGACCGTGAAAAGTGTGAGGCCCATCTGATCCTTTTAGCGAAGGTGTTGTGATTCACGCTCCATTTTTCCCCTCTCTTTTGTTCCTGTTGAGGAGAGGCATCCATCTTCGGAATTGAAACGTCGACTCCCCTGACCCGCACCTGCAACCAAAGAACGTTCAAGCAAACCCTTATTCATATCCCTGGTGTACTTCTGATCTGTTTATCTTCATGCTCATCAGTGAACGTCTGGACTCTGAGCTCTTCACCTAACACGGGTCGAGATCTGCTAACGCGTGCAAGCTGCCATTGTGCGGCCGCTGCTTTTGTCGTGGCGTGATGATTGAAATGCAGTGAAATGAATTGGTTTGATCAGTCTCTGTTTGAGCCTAAGTGATGCGAGCCAGATTTGTGCGCTTCATTTAATTAATTGCTCATTATTGAGCCAATGAAAGTGATTGATCACATGTCACCTGAAAAGTAACAGCAGAATGGATTGTTACATTTTCAAAATGATGCTTTACTGAACGTGATATAAATATCAGAACTAACGGTCCAGTTCGCTGTTGTTCTCATTTGCTGTATATAAATTGTATTTTGGGCATTGATCATATCTAGATATCTGAATATTCACTTCAGGTACCAACTTTCTTCAAAATATCTTCTTTTGTGTTCTGCAGAAGAAAGAAAGTCATACAGTTTTGAAATGACTAAAGGGGAAGTAAATGATGACAGAATTTGCATTTTTGGGTGAATTATCACTTTAACGAAAACAGTATTTAGTTTGTGTTCCACATGCTCACAACATTTAGACATGCTTGTCAAATATACCTGGGAAGCCATATTTCACAATCTTAAACCAACAAAAATCTTAATGGGATATATTAGAAATAATTATGTATTATTGGCCTAACATTGACACCCGTGTGTATTCCGGAGGGAGATCGGACCAGAGTAGCATAATTTAGGGTTATGGTGTTATGGTGTTTATCGAGCACAGGTTTGGTAGGGCTTGTGGCACAAGAGGGGAAAGATTAGGTGGGACTGTAGGGGGAGCAGACCCGAGTTGTGTTTCCTGCCCCTGGAGAGAGGTTAATCAATGAGATGTGTAAGCACAGCTGTTCAAATATTTATTCCAAGCAGGATGCTGCAGAAATACACACACACACACACACACATTGAACACTGGATTAGACTTCAGCCATCAGAAGCACTCATAGAGATGGACAGAGAGAAATGGAGAGAAAGAAAAAAGTGTGAGATGATGAATGACTAATTTCCTTTTGCTCAAATATTTCCCGAAGCCATTTTCATTTTTACATCAATAAGGAAAGACTTTTCGATCTCTTTAAAGGCAAAGATCAGATAACAGGATTTTTTTCAATGTCAATTTTTTTCATTTTATTTACTTTTTCATTAAAACAAAACCAGCCTCAAACTCTCACTCAAACACTCTTTAGTTTCATGTTCCGCATGCGTGCCAGACTGACAATGACTGGTAGCGTCCTCTGGGTGTCAGCACTTACCATCTTTAGCTTTCCATCACTGACCCACAGTGTCTTAATACGTGCACAACTGTTTTAAAATAAGAAAAGCAAGGAGAAAACAATGAATGATGTCATAAATAGATTTAGTGCCAAAGTGTGGTGAGAATTTTTTTGTGTTCATGTTTTTAGACCACTGTCTAACTTGAAAAAATGACAGGTGGTTTCTGTAACATCTCAGCTGTTTCACCCAGACAGCAATGAGATTCAGTGGTGAGCAAATAGAGATTTTCTTGAGGATTCTTGAGTCTCCTGCTTTTCAGGTTTTCCCCTCAATGATCTGACAGTTTACAAACAGATGTCAATTTCTCAATCTGTGCTGAATTTTTCAATATACTCCAGTCTGTAGTGGAAAGAAATGTTATGAGCTATCCATTTTTATTTTGTATTAAATATGTAATTTGAGTATTTTGTACACTTCATGTTAATCATTTTCTCATTTATCATTTTTTAGGAGAAACTACGTTGATACAGAAAGTAAAAAAAAAGTTAAAGGGACGGTTCAACCCCCCAAAAAAATTCTGTCTTCATTCACTCCCCCTCAAGTTGTTCCAAATCTTTATCAATTTCTTTATTGTGATAAACAGAGAAAGATATTGGGAAGAATGCTTGTAACCACTATTGACTACCATAGTATGTCAAAGCAATTTTTATAGCAATTTTCCTACAATGTTAGTCAATGGTGGCCAAGAACTGTTTGGTTACAAGTGTTCTTTCAAATATCTTTTGTTAACTTCATAGGTTTTATTCTGACAGTATTTGTGAATGGGCGAAAAGGCATACTGTATATCCAAAAGTTCTTGTGCACGCTGCAGCTGCAATGCAGAAAATTCGTGAAATGACAGAATATTAGAACTGAGGAATAGAGCGCAACAGGAAAGCAGAGGACAAACAGGAGGATTTAAAGATGATGTAGAGGCTCCGAATGCACCACCAGCTACCACTGAAGAAAAGCGCACTAAATTATTGAAAGCATAATAAAATGTCCTTGGGGAGACAGAAGAAACACTACATTATTCTGCACCCTTTTCTCCTTCAGCTCGTGATTATTGAGCCAAAAAAGGTCGTACTCTCCCAATCGTTTTTCACGGAGAGAGAAAATCTTATCTCCAAATTGAGTATTATTTTTCCCTATCAAAATTGTATTCCCTTATTCTCGTTTCTCAAGATTGTTTGCCCTGCGAATAGTCTTACCCTTCTCGGCCATACCCATTTTCAACGTCCCTTCAGAGTTTCATTTGTTTTAAATAAGTTTGAAGTCATTCTGAAGAAGCCAAGAAGGTTATTGGAGTCAGATTTGCACTACTTATGTGTCCCCCTGTGGAGCAGGGATTGGCTAAACATGCTGTTTACGCCACATGCGATTGGTTGATGAAGCCGTGCGACTTGGCGCGTGATTGGTGGATGGGATTAATCAGGGCAGCGTGCTGGGAGCCGCCCGGTTTATTTTGCGTGAGGTTGTCACTTGCTGTGCAAGGAGGACATTTGATTGTATATTCAAGGCTGAGACGTTCAAGATTAGAATCTCTTATGTTTTGATCAGGTGAATGTGTCTCTCGCAACATGCAGCGAAGCCAGTCTCAGCCCCCCGAATAAACAATTTGCCATTAATCGCTCATCCTGCTCAAACAAATAGATATTGATTCTGCCTTTCAGCGCACGCTTGCCAACAGATCTGTACCAGCACTGCAAGAAAAGGCATAAATTGTTTTCTTCTTGCCTTTATGTGGCATAATGTATTCGCACACAGGTTACTTCTTCTCAGTGGCTGTAGCCAGCTATGAGGTCACCTCTGTCTGGACCTTTGTCATTTTTTCATATTCAAAAATAAAATGTGATCGTAGCTTGTGCGGATAGTGTTCCTGACATATGACACAACTGTGTCTTGGAGACCCGAGTTCGAATCCCAGCTCGGCGTCCTTTCCCAATCCGGTTACACTTTATTTTAAGGTGTCCGTGTTACAGTGTATTTATACATTTAAATACTGAGTAATAATAATTAACTTTATGTACTCACTATAGGGTTAGGGTTAGGATGGGGGTGTGGTTTTAGGTTAGTTGCATGTAATTATGCCTAATTTATAATAAATACTATAGTAAGTACATGTAACGTGTAACAAGGGCACGGAAAATAAAGTGTTACCCTAGGTTTTTGGAAAACCATAGCCACAATATCAAGCCCTGTTTATAGGTGTATAAGTTTATCATTTGTTAACTTTATTATTCATTATATTTATTAAGTTTTAATGATTCCTATAGCATTTATTGGTAATATTAGGTATTGACACCTCCCGGACCTCACTAATTTTCAAACCCTGGCTACAGCCATGGTCAGTCTAGACAGGTTTCACTTAATATTAGAGTCACTCATTGTTTCGTCTGAACCTTTAAAATGATTTATAAATAAATAAAAATTTGAATTAAAATAGACAGTGGTTTATACACACCCATAAATATGTTGAGAAAACAAAAAGTGTTTCACGTATATATATATATATATATATAGGACTCTTATAGGACCCTTATGACTCTAAGTCAAGGTCAGGATATTTTTCGTTTTGACCTTTTTAAAAATGCAAAGTTAACTCGGGTTTGTTTATCTTGTGTATTAATAATGTGAAAAATGAAAATTGGTTAATTGATGAAAATTAAGGTTTTAATGTTACACTCGGGATTACAATTTACTATATGATTGATAGGTTTGTTTTTGAAAAAAGGTACCAAAATGAGATAAAATATTATTAAATTAATTAAAGCAAATTACTTCAAATTAAAAAAAGAATTTAAGAAAGCTAACCCTTAATAAAAAAAGCTTTAAAGCGAAATAAGCACATTTAAGAAAACATTATATATATATATATATATGTTGCCGCACACATTTGTTGGCAACCGCTATAGTTAAGTGTATGTTTTCAAAAAAAAACGTGAAAAAACTGGCATAGATGAGCAATACATACTGTAGTTTTTTGTATAGTGATATATTGTGCTATTGTTACACCCATGAATTATTCAATAATGTGGACACCACTTGTCATTATTAATCATTAAATTTAGTCAACATTTAATTTATTAAACATTTCCCAGTGTTTCCAGAGCATGAACACAACATTCATTGAACACATTTGTGTTCAGGTTTTTGTTTGAAGATGTTTCCTTTTCTTATTATCTGATGTGTTTATAAGTAACACTAACTCATCTACAATGCCAATATGGTTAACTACTCAATATACTGATCTTCACCTGGTCAATATGTACTCTTTGCATCTAATGCTCTTCTGATAAATATTTCAAATGAGGACTTTACATGATTTCATCTCTCTTAGCTCTTTGTTCTCATTTTCTGGGTAGACTGTGCAGCACTGAGTTACAGACTCTCCCTCGTACAATTGATTTGTGAGTAATTAAAAATGTCTGTAACTGGACATGGTCCAGCTTCATGTTCTATTCATGCAGATTAATGCATATTTGTCAGAGCCTCTGGGATGAGACGGGCAGCAATGTCTGATATTAAACATTCATGAGAGAGCAGAATGCTGGGACTCATATCCTACTGGTATTTATGGGTCCAATCTTACATATTTGTACCGTCATAATGGATTACGTAATCAGAACATCATTGCTTTGCAGGGATGGAAATTTAATTTGCGTCTTGAATATGCATTAATAAATGATTTTTGCTTGGGCGACGGGTTCGCATGCACTGTACTGTACGTGGTAATTTTGCACATGTGGATTCATTACAGGTGGCTGGAGTGGGTGGGGCAACTGGGCAGAGTGCAGCAGTGAATGTGGGGGCGGAGTTCAGACGCGCGCACGCACCTGTCAATCACCTCCTGAGGAGGCGTACCTTTGTGAGGGCGTTCTGGAGGAAGGACGTCCCTGTAATGCACAGCCCTGCATAGGTAAGTTGTGTTCTGTGCATGTATGCATGTGACTGTTCATCTGTTCACAACCACAGACATCTCTCTACCTCACTTCTCTCTTGTTTTTTCTCTTACTCACTTTGTCCCATAGGAAAAAAGTCTGATTTCTTAATCGTCTCACTTGTTTCTCAAAGTAATGAGATTATTTGGTGCTTAAATGGAGATTTTGTTAAAGTCGTCTGCTGCTCAGGACCCACGTAATCTCACATGTGACCCTGTCTGTGAAATTCAGGATAAGGTCCCGTAATATAATTATGAGATTTGGAATATTTAAGTAGTCATAGTCCAAAAAATGACAAGATAGGTCTTGTGTGTAAATCATCGCTAACATGATTTATTTGTTATTTATTTGTTATTTTGCACACAAAAAATACAGGAAGTTGGCTTCTCAAACATTGATTTAAATCTTCGACATGTCGTCAGTTTTTAATATATCAAGCTTATACAGAATGTTTTTTTTTACATTAGGCAGAATCATTGTATGTAGAAAACCCAAAACAAATTGTATATTTGTACAAAAACATGACTTTAGGTGGATTTTCATAGGCAGGGACAGGAAACATGAGTTTCAGAAGAGATCTTTTAAAACCAAATTATCTGACTCGCACTATGCTCTTCACGTTAAATGTTATAGCTATATATATATATATATGTTTCTATAGTATGTCAACAATTGTCTCAGTTGTGACTATACATTTTCAGAAGCATCTGAGACAAAATTGTTACCTTAAAGTGATAGTTCACCCAAAAGTTCTGTCATCATTTACTTTCCCTCAAATCTTTCTTTCTTCTGCAGAACACAAAAGATATTGAAGAACGTTGGTACCATGAAACCGTTAGTCCCCATTGACTTGCATTGGTTTGTGTCCATATAATAAAATTCAATGGGGACCAATGGTTTTTGGGTACCAACATTCTTCAAAATATCTTCTTGTGTTTGATGGTCAGTTTTGGATGAACTATTCCTTAATAGAAACATACCTGCGATCTCATGACCTTTGAAAAAGCTAAATCAAAAAATCTTCTTGGCTGACATCTCATGTCTTTACATTATTCACATTTCACTTGTGAACATGTGTTGTGGGAGAATGATAGACCAATATCATAATATGATCATAGAATAATAGACTGATGGTAGAATAAGCCGTTTTTGTGTGCTTTTCATTGGACCTATAGGCTACAGGCAGTATTCCTCTAAAGGCAAGGGTTTAAGTCCAGTGAAATACAATGGAGTGCAGGAGGCCATGCTTGGTAAGAGCACTACTGACAGTGCGAATGTGACTGTAGTGAGTAGATCTCCACCTTAGTCTGTACGCAGGCCATGAGTCAATAACCCGGTCCATGGTCGAGGTCATCACCTTCACCTTGATTGTCTGTGTGTCCATTCCGCATGATCGGCTTATATCTCATCCGCCATCCACTGCTCGCTCCATCTCACTCGCTTTCCTGCACACTCTCGTTCTTTGGTTTCAAAGCACATGGTTCGAGATTGCACACACGCTCGGAGTTGCACATATTAGCTAAACTTCACACAAAAATCCCAAGCATGGCTGATGGTGGTTTAGTTGTACAGGTCACACAGCACCAATCAGAAGTCGACTGTAGTTGCTAACCCCACCCCATCCTGCAGGCAAAGGCCGACTCGGCACTCGCAGCCAATCGCTGCGCTCGGTGGACAGCCGTAAAAGAGAGGACTCTGATAAGACCCGCGGCGGACAGCAGTCTTCCCAAGCAGGTAAGATGACATCAGCCTCCTCTGCTGCTTGGGGTTACACACATGCACATGCACATGCACAAACACACACACTTCACCATTTCACCCACAATTTCACATATATGGGACTGGATGCGTACAGTATGTGGCTATGGCCTTGTGTTTGTCAGTGTGATTTGTGTGTATTATGTGTTTTATGTGGTTTATGGCATGGTTCATGGTGCTACATGGGGATGTCCATGAATCATGGACGCCATTGCTTAATCTAAGGCTAAAAGAGTTTTAAAAGGCTCTTGACCCTTTAGTGCTACTGTAAAACAAACAAAAACAAGACACACCTTGCTTGGGGGTGGTCATGTTTGGGTTTGCATGGTTTAAATAGAGGCTTTGGACTTCTGATATGTTGTTATACCCAGTGTTAATATTTCGTCAGTATTTTTGTACTGCATGAATCTCTCTTTCTTTCTTTTTTCTGGTTCGACCAAGGTGAGTCTGTTTTTTTTAAATGTAATATGTTTATTTTTTTATGTAATTGCAATACTGTGTTGAATATTGAAATTTCATTGAAATTACTGTGAATCAATAAGATTTTTATGTGTGGGTTGCACATGTGCATGCATTTGGGTCTCTCTAAATTCATCAGAAAATCTAAGAAAATGATGAAAAAGGAAATAGAAGACAAAAGGTGGTGTATACACAGTATGTGATGCCTACTTTGATATGCCTAGTTTATGCACATCTTTTATGCATAAAACACCTAATGTTTTCAGAATTAGACTTTGGCTTTATCTTTAATATTTATAATACTTTAATAATAATTTTCACAATTTTTCCTATTTAGAATTATTTCGAACGATCTTAATCCCACTGTTACTTCATTACCACAATTTCTGATGGACTGTCATGAAAGCCATGTGCTTCCGATTTGATATTTAAACGTTCCTATTCCTTAGGGATTATATCATGATTCCCTGCCTTCCCCAGCTGAACATCTTCTGTAAGCTCGGCTGACCGTTCTAAGTGATGAAGTTGTAAAATCCTCATGTAGATGACTGATTTACATATCCCAAACTAAAACCTACTGGTAAATGCTCTGGATATGAAATCAGCGTCAGTTTTTTAAACCCCCATCAGACGATATGGCTAATCCTGCATGCTAATTAGTTTTGGCCCTATTTCCTACCCTTTCCTTCACACCCTACCCCAACCCCTCGCTCCTCCCCCTCAGTGGATCCTCCGTCGGGTGAGGAGTGGTCTGCGTGGAGTGTGTGTTCGGCCACGTGCGGCGAGGGCTGGCAGAGCAGAACGCGCTTCTGCGTCTCCGTGTCGTACAGCACGCAGTGCAGCGGGCCGCTGCGCGAACAGAGACCCTGCAATAACACTGCTGTGTGTCCAGGTAAGCACAGCCCACTACAGGCCTCTCCTCACCCCCACCAGCTTCCTTATCCACCTCCCGTCCCACCTCTACTAGCTTTGCCCACTTGCTGAGGTTCACTTTTCCTGGGTTTCATTGTATGACTGCTTCTCTCCGAACCATGGATGACGGAGAGCCGGGGTAAGATCTCAGTGGATTTGAGCACAACGGCGTAGGAAGTCCCTGTAGTTTTTATTGCATGTAGCTGGTGGCTTTCTTTCTCTTTATTTCTGCATCTCAGGGGAAGGATGAATATCTTTTTTATCAGATAGAAACATGTGCTATTTTGTATTAAATGCTAATAATTTTTTGCAGACAAAAGATTGATTTGCTATTTAATATTCAGAACCTGAATATAAAAAATTGAGTCTCTTTGTCCGAGCAGGAGGTTTGGAATAAAGTGGGTTAGTTTTATAAGTGGACTACTTTTGTATTATTTGTATTTATTCTGTTGTTACAATTAAAAAGTCAGGTTTGTACTGACTTAATTCCATCAGATTAAGTAAACACTTAATTTTGGGGATGAACTACCCCCTTAAGAAATTCTCTAGTCCATATATAGACGGTTTCAAAGCAACAACATAAACAAACGTTACTGCGCAATGGTGCTTTTGTGGCCCAAACTTAACTTCCGGTACACATCCACAAAGAATAAAGTCCCTGCAGATTATTTCTGATAACAAGCAAAAGAAATAACAAGTAAATGACATTAGCTAGCAAGTTAAAAGTATGTCTAGCCAGTATTTTTGGGGGTTACTAGTAGAAGAACCGTTACTTGGCTAAACTTAAATGTGACAAAGTTACACAACCCCAATTCTTTTCATGTAATACAATTATTATGCAATAACATATTAATATAATTTCATATTAATAAATTAAATCAAATATAAATAGTTATATTATTAACCACTAGCCAAAGCGATCAACAAACACAGACCAGAGATTAACTTCGGGCCAGGCGCCTGCGTCCGATGCGCCTGCGTCTATAGAGAACATGTGTTTGTAGAAATGTGTCTTTCTCTCTATAAATCATACCCTAGCCGCTCTGATTACAGTGCACGGGACCTGGGACGAGTGGTCTCCATGGAGCTTGTGCTCTTCAACGTGCGGCCGCGGGTACAGAGACCGCACACGCTCCTGTAAGCCACCGCAGTTTGGAGGAAACCCCTGTGACGGTCCAGAAAAACAGACCAAGTTCTGCAACATTGCTGTATGCCCAGGTGATCTTTGGGTCTTTTAAATACAGACTCTCTCATACGGATTTAATGACTTCCATCTAGCCGTACAATTAAAGCCTAATGTGAGGCAGTGTGGGGGAACGAGATTGAAAGGAGCCATTGTGAGGTTCACGGTGAAGGATGGTGATTAAGTGAGGCTTTAAATCACTGCAGATTGGACTACAGTTTGGCAACCCAAAGCTTCCCTCTCTCTCTCTCTTTTTATTCTCACACATGCAGTGTATCTTTTAACAATGGCTTCCTTTCTTTCTCATTGTTTGTACTTTTAACACTTGTGATAGGTGGGGTTACACAGCAGTCATACAAAGACTTTAAATCTGAATGGTTCTTGGTCAGAATTAACTCAAACAAAATATAGTCGCTAATAGGTAGAAACCCTGTATTTCTATTTTCCAGGAAATGGCCAAACTGAACTATTTTATAATTAAACCCACCCAAATCATGTTGTCCAAGATTCTTGTTAACACTATTTATTAGTTAAAGGAGCAATGTGGAGATTTTAGCAACATCTAGCGGTGAGGTTGCGAATTGCAACCAATGGCTCACTCCACCGATCACCCCTCCCTTTTGAAGCACTACGGTGGCTGACACAGGACAAGGATATCATCACGTTTTCACTTCTTTGCCGAAGGAGATAACATATTTACGAAACGCGCTCTGTAGAGCAGTTTGTCCGTTTAGGGCTGCTGAAGAAACAACATGGCGAATTCCATGGCCCCGCGGTGTATAGACAATAATTAAAACATAACACTTTATTATGTAAGGTCCTTATACACCTCTGAAGACATAGTTATGCATATTATATTGCATTTCAGTCAATAGATCCCCCTTAATATCACACATTTCACCTTGCCATACTTGAGAAAAAACATGAAGGTTGGTCAAAAGAAATCAGTATCAGAAATATAAAGATACAATGTTTCTGCCCGACAGTGGCAATAGGAAAATGTAATTTTGAATATCAAGACTCGGCTTTGCTGCTTCATGACCCTCTATCATACAAAAATGTTTTTCTTCTGTAGTGGATGGTGAGTGGAACGAATGGTCCAGCTGGAGTTCATGTTCCTCAACCTGTTCTAACGGGACCATGCAGCGCATACGGGAATGTAACGGACCCTCGTTCGGGGGCATGGAGTGTCAGGGCGAGTGGAGGCAACAGAGGGACTGCTTTCTAAAAGAGTGTCCTGTAGATGGCCAATGGCAGCCCTGGAGCACCTGGGCCGGTTGTACCAAAACATGTGGCGGTGGAAGCCAACAGAGACAGAGGGTTTGCTATGGGCCCTTCTTTGGAGGAGAGTCATGCCCAGGGGACAAAGAGGAAGTTAGACGTTGCAATGAGAAGAGATGTCCAGGTAAGTTCATTTCATTAAATTCATATCATCATCTACAATTTATTTTCTCTATGGACGTTTGAGATATTTGTTTGCTAAATGTGCTGTTGGTGCACCTTGTATGTATATTTTATTTTGGGGGTATTTACTGTAGTGCTTCTCTCTTACATCTGTGGTTTCGGCAGAGCCGCATGAAATCTGTGACGAGGAGAATTTCTCCAACGTAGTGTGGAACAGAACTCCTGCAGGGGACACAGCGGCTGTCCGCTGCCCTCCGAATGCTATGGGTAAGACATGACTCATGCATGCCCACACATGCCGGAATAACTTTATAAAGACAAAAAGCTGCCCTCAAAGCCACAGACGCTTGGTTTAACGGAGGACACAAGCACAACATTCAAAAGCAAACATTACAGTTAATGTTAAAGATAAAGTCATGATGACTCATATCTTTGTTTTAGGATTAATTCTACGCCGATGTTCATTGGACGATGAAGGCATTGCATACTGGGAGAACCCAACTTACATGAAGTGTGTATCTAATGATTATCGCAGAATCCAAACGCTGGTAAGCACAGACAGATCTTCATTCTGAACACTGGAGAACATTATTATGCAGACCAAACCCAAGATTGTTTTTTTCTCTATTTCAGACACGAGAACACCTGTCCAAGGCTCAAAGGGGGCTTGTTGGAGATGGGGTCTCAGACGTGATGACCAAGCTAAAGGTGACATCCAGTGATGGAACAAGCTACAGCGGAGACCTTCTGGCTATCATTGACGTATTAAAAAACATGACAGAGATATTTAGGAGGTCTTACTACAGCCCCAGTAATGCAGACATGAGGGTCAGTAAAGAATATTTGGCTTGGTTTTATAAAAGGTAGATTTGAAGAGCATTGACTCCATCTTTCTTTGTCATGTGGTGCTGTTCTATAGAATTTTGTGCAATCGGTGAGCAACTTATTGATGGAGGAAAACAGGGACAGATGGGAGGAGGCTCAGCTGGTGAGTTTGTTCATTAATTCATTCTTTCATTTACAAAGTGATTTATTCATTTAATCCAGCATTCATTCATTTATACATTTATTTATTTATTCCTCCAGTCATTCAGAGAATGAAATGTATTCATTCATTCATGCACATATTCTTTTATTCGTTTTACACAGCCGCAGAAAAAATGTAGACCAAATTTTCATTTGATCAGCATTTCTAGATGTATTGTGGTCATTCCAGTCCAGAGCCTGTTGCATTTCAACAAACCTCAGGAGTGACATAAAGTCATACAAAAGCAATGTGAAAGACACATGAAAACTGTGATGAAATTTTAATTTTTTTCAATTTTAAAAGTGAATATAATTTTTGCAGTATTTAAATAGAAACAACATTTTTATTTGAAATTTGGTAGAAATATTGTTAGTAGTTCACAGAATAAAACAAAAATACCTAACATAAATGTTATCTAAACACATATTTAAATGGTAAATTCAGAAGAACTGAAAATGGCCTTTGAAATGGTTTCTTCTTTTTTTCTGTGGCTGTATATTTATTCACTTCTTTACTTACTCATTCATTCATTCATTCATTCAATAAAGTATTCATTCACACAGTCATTTTCTGTCTTTGTAATGTTCACATTGTCTCTCCCACTAGCTCTCTTTCACTTAGTAATTATGCTCGTTTCAGCTGGTTTTAAGGTGATTAATAGGCTAATTCTCTTCTCATCGCTGCACATCTTTCTTTCAGCTCTGTGTCTCCTGCTGTTTAGTTAGATCATTAGTTAGGTTGAATTTATGTCTAGCTTCAGTTTGCGTTCTATAAGAAAGATGTCATTAAGCTTTGGCAGAACTGCAAGAGTATCATATTTTTAGACAAATGTTATTTATTTACTAAAATATATTCACAGATTTACAGAGTGAATGTGGATCTGTGTTTGTGATATTAAGCGTTTGTTTTTTGTGCAGCTGGGCCCTAATGTGAAGGAGCTGTTTCGTCTGGTGGAGGACTTTGTGGAGGTCATCAGTCTCCGTATGAAGGACTTCCAGGATACTTATGAGGTCACAGACAACTTGGGTCAGTATCTGATGATGTTCAGCTGTATAATGTCAAAGGATGTTGGGTAGGGTAGCGGTTGAATACCTGGGGAGTATACATTTGGAGATTATTTATGACCTTTGTTTTAAACATTTTTCTAAAGTCCTGTTCACATGAAGAATGAGAACTAGAGATGAACAAAAAGCTATTTCCATGTACAGTGAACAGTAATTAACAGGAATTGTTAAAGGTTTTTAATAATGCTGAAATAGATCATGCAGTTAAATCTCTCCAAACACTATTACTCACTCCCACTTTCACACGGGTTAGAAGGTGGTAATACACAATATGCCATTGAAAGCCCTGAGCTGTGAATGCTGTTCACACAAGCTTCCGAATGTGTGTTGCTCCGGGCATTCCGAAAGCTTTGGAATCCCACCCTGAACCGCCCGCATCTAGCACAATGAAAGCTGTGTTTTACTCAGCACACGGGTTTGTAAAAGCAGCAGGAAGATGAGATGTCATGGTCGTACGCTGTGGGCCGCAGCTGGCAGAGTTTAAATAACAGGGTGTGAGGGGCAACAGCAGGTTCTGTTTACCTCAGAATCACCTAGCTCTTCATGAGCTTACGTTCTCCCATAGCGCCAACATCTGTTTCAATGGAAAAGACCAGCACATGAAACACAAACATACATTAGGTAGCTAATTTATTTATTTGTTTGTTTGTTTATCTTTGTTTAGTTAGTTAGTTAGTTGGTAAGTTGCAGATTAACATTTTATTTAGGAAGACGAACACTGCTTGGTTGGTTAGCCAGTTAGTTGGTTGGTTAGTTAGCTTTAATTTTGATCTTTGAAAACTACCATTGCTTGATTAGTTAGCAAGTTGGTTGGTCGGTCAGTTACCTGCAATTGCAGATTCATATTTTGTTTTGGATAATGTTAAGTAATTACTCATAGTCAGTTAGTTAGTTGGTTAATTAGCTGCAGTTGCAGATTCAAATTTTGTTTTGGAAGACTACCATTGCTTGGTTGGTTGGTTGGTTGGTTAGCCAGCCAGTTAGTTAGTTGGTCAGTTAGTTGTCAGTTGGTTGGTTAGTATTTTGTTTTGCAGAATGTTCTTGGCTTGTTGCTGGTAAGTCAGTTAGTTAAGTGAATAGTCAGTCAGTTAGATAGTTAGGTTGTTAGCTGGAGTTCCGGATTAAAAATCTCTTTTGGATGACTCACAATATTACTTTCTCTTACTTTCTAAACAATAAAGCATTGTTTGAAACAAACAACGAATCAATTGATCAACAATTTAAAGTAAATTACCCTTGAAGGGGTCAAATTACCTAATAATAAATTACTTACAAAGCTTAGTACAGTACCTTAAATATTCAAGATTTTGTTAACAAAAGAACTGTATGTAATACCTAAAGTTTGATCTGATGAAAGTGGTGTAAAAATAAATCCATGGCAAGCAGCAAAACACAGATTACTTAACTGAGAGAGTTTGTTTCATAGAATCGCCTGACAACATGACATACTCTATGTGAGACGTGATGGCAGAGCAGTGAGTCAGGATAGTGGTGTTGCTATGGTTCTTACAGTTCCCTTTGGTTTAATCCTCCAGTGCTGAGTATTCACAAGCGGCCTGTCGCAGGAAATGCGGATATCACTTTCCCCATGAAAGGATGGAGGGGGATGGTGGACTGGGCTCGCAACTCTGAGGACAAAGTTAGAGTGCCCAAAAACATCCTGGTCACTGGAAAGCCAGGTGAGAAACACACAATCACATATACATATAACACTAGTTATCAGAACTGTGGCCTAGTGGTTCATGCACACAAAGAGAATAGGTTACTAAAGGTTGTTAAGCTTTACAAGGTCTGATGTTACAGGTCATTAAAGAAGCTCCAGCCCCCCCGTGACTATGCTAATAGGGAAGTTGCTGTTTAATCAGGAGTCGGCAGGAGCCAATCAAGTGCAATTAGGTTTAATTCCCCCTCCCATTGGGAGATCTGTTGCCGTGCCACCAGCAGCTGATTGACAGGACATCATGTTAGAGACATGTTGAGAGCATTTATATTGAAGATGGATTGGAATAAAGCAAATGACCTCTGGTGCATACAGAGAAGGGATTTGACATACTGTGTCTGACAGAACGCACACACGCACACACACACACACACACACACACACACACACACACACACACACACACACACACACACACACACACACACACACACACACACACAGAGTGGATTAAACCATCGCACCCTTACTCTTTTTCATGGACTGAAATCTCTTTAATGTCTTTAATCTCCTAGATAGTATTGTTATTAAATTGAAGTCTAATGTTTTAACTTTAGTTGAAGTGTAGGACTTTCTTACTTCTGCAAAACACAAAAGAAGATATTTTGAAGAATGTTAGTAACCCAACAACATTGGTCCCCATTGGTTGCCATTGGATGGACACAAAACCACTGAAACATTTCTCAAAATATCTTCTTTTGTGTTCCACAGAAGAACGAGTCAAATACATGATTAAAATAGGTCTCAAGAAGGTCTGCTTTGGATGTGTGCATCCTAAAAATTAGACCTATATATATGTGATAGAAATATTTTGTATATAATAAAGGATTAAAATAAGATTAGGATCATACCTGGCATTGCTTCTGTACTACAGTGTCCGTTCTAGTCAGCGATCAGACTTTCTTCCTTATTGATTTAATGTACTTATTAGATTTGGATGCAATGCAATTTAGCTATATAAAATGAAACAAAGGTCAAAATAAATAAATCTCAGACTTTTCTAGATGGGATTAGATTCAGATGCCTAAAATAGCCGAAACAGTGCTGTAGGTACTTTGCTTAATACAGTAGATTATTTTTGCAGTGGTTGTGTGAGAAAATGCACTTGTTCGATTTAGACAGGATGAAAATCCCCATCCTGCACTGCACAAATCCACCCAACCCTCTCAGGGAAAACTAGTCCCGTCCGAATCAGCTTCTAGGGAAACTTCATGCCTGTTATAAACAGCACATTCTTTCAGAGTTGTGTGCTGTAGGTAAATGGCCCCTCAGGTGTCATCTGTTCCCATTATTGTGGCAGTGGCATATTGGCAGACAGCTGAGGGGGGAAAGGGGTGGGCAAGCAAAAACACAATTACCCTGAGGGAGCCCAAAACTGTCACACACACACACACACACACACACCCCGCTTTCCCCTCCATCACTCCTGGTTCTTGCGCATGGGAGCTCAGCTGCAGCCCTGGAGACGTGGCCTCTGCCCGCTGCCTGGCACACCCCTTACCCAACTCTCTCTCTTTCACTGTCTGTTTCTTATTCTCTCTCTCTCTCTCTCTCTCTCTCTCTCTCTCTCTCTCTCTCTCTCTCTCTCTCTCTCTCTCTCTCTCTCTCTCTCGCTCTCTCTCTCGCTCTCTCTCTCTCTCTCTCTCTCTCTCTCTCTCTCTCTACAACGTATGCCAGTCTGCCAGGCTCGAGTCCACATGTTTAGGCATGAGTTGGAGCTAATATATGTGTGTGTGTGTGTGTGTGTGTGTGTGTGTGTGTGTGTGTGTGTGTGTGTGTGTGTGTGTGTGGGCATGTGTGTGTATGCCTTGTTTTAGGAGGTTGCTGTTCTTTGACAGTGATGTAACGCGAGTATGACAGAGGCTGGACCGTTGCCCTTTCATCTTGCACACGCCTTTTCAGCAGCTCTAGTCTCTTCATTAGCGCAAGAAATACGACCCTGTCATTTTGAACCAACTGGCGATGCCAACGCGCCACAGCGCATACCTGCCTGTGAACGATACCGGCAGCTTTTATCAACTTGAGTGCTTGTGTATACAGGGAGGCACTAAAGTCTGAGACTACATTCTGAAATGGATTTTAAAATCTAATTCAAGCTTTTTTTAAATGTAAAAGTAATGAATAATAAATAATAAATATTTGATGCTGGACTATTTCTAGGTGACTAATTGAAAAAGTGCATCTGCGACCATGCAAATCCCTTTGTTCAAAAGGTATTTTCCCCTTGTTTCCATTAACGAACATGTTTGCAGAACATGATCAGGCTAGGATAACATAACTTTGTATGAAACGTAGAGTCTTTGCTAGCTCAAGTGCATGACATTGAAACATAAATCGACATACCCATGGTGAAGAAATGCACACATTGGTACATTTTTTAATTTAATTACAGAAATCGAAATGCTTACATTAATTGAAAAAAATTGAATTTATGCTCAAAGTTGTAATTATTATTATTATGAAATAATTGTAATAATTACAATAATTGTAATTATTTTGCTTTTGGACGTTTGGACCCCTCTGCATGTGTGTGTGGTAGGGATGATTAATAACAGCAATAATTTATCATGTATAATAAAAAAGATTACCAACTTTAAGCATTAGCATATTGCGTCTTCAGTAGCCCGAGAACATTTGTAGTAGCCAAGAAAAAATACATTGTATGGTTCAAAATTATTGATTTTTCCTTTTATGCCAAAAATCAATAAGATATTAAGTAAAGATTATGTTCCATGAAGATATTTTGTAAATTTCTTACCGTAAATATATCAAAACATTATTTTTGTGAGTGGGTGCAGCAAAATCATTAACAAAAATGGCCGGAAACACGTCTACAAACTTTACTTGCTGCTGCCGCTCTTTGTGATTTATACCCTTAAGTTTGGTATCTGTGTAAGGCTTAGAATTTGTAAATAGTTATATCTTGGCCAAATATTGTCCTTGCAGATGACATTTTTCTTAAATATTATACAGGCTAGTGTGAAGTAAAGGTGTGTGTACCTTGAGAGAAATGGAGAGAGAGAGAGAGATTATCTTACAACAGCCATATCTATATTTAGATTACAGGCATTTAGGAGAGTTTGATATCTTTAAACTGCTCTTTACAAACACGAAAATCAAACCCAAGCCTATACCAACTCAAAACGCACTCCTTTATTGATCTACAAAGATATTGTCAAGTTTCATGTCTATATCTACGATGTGTGTGTTTTTGTTATAGATGAAGATGAAGCTTCAGCATTTGTGACTGGTATCGTACTGTACAGAAACTTGGGCAGTATTCTGTCTCTACAGAGGTGAGACTTTACTTTTCATAGTGGTGAAGCATTGCTTTGCTTTTGTGTTATATTGTTTGTAATATCATATACTGTATATATATATATATGCATTCATTTTCCCAGGTTCCATTTAGGCAACACAGTTTCATATATTAAAGGGATAGTTCAACAAAAAATTACTTAAATAATTTTCTCACCCTCAACTTTTCAACTCACTGTCTTCATAAATATCACAAATGAAGATATTTTGAAAATTCAAACAACAAAATATCTTCTTTTGTGTACTACAGAAAAAGAAATTCATACAGGTTTTGAATGATATTGGGGAAATAAAAGATGATAGGATTTATATTTCTGGTGAACTATCTAAGCGTTTAATATATTTAAAATTGCTATTTTCATATTCATATTAGTTGCCCACCTGGTATAGACAAATGCCCATGCCAGGATGGTATTTAGCTAATGCTACTTCTGGCACAAAGTGAAGAAATGCTCAGTTTGTCATGCCGTTTCTCTAATACCCAAGGTCGTGACCTCCTTTCCTATTCTCCTCATGCTTTGTGATTTCCACAGAAATAGCACAGTGCTGAACTCCAAGGTGATCTCTTTGACAATCAAACCCACCCCCAGCTCTCTCTCAACTCCACTAGAGATCGAGTTCTCACACCTTTATAACGTAAGTCAGCCTGACCTTTAAACCGGCCTGAACAGGGTGACTAGAAAACCTTGTCACATATAAACTAATTCACATAGACAACACCATCTGTTATTTTTACATTTAAATATTTGCAAAGCGGAACGACAAGTCGCTACATCCCTCGCTTTCTCTCTCCACAGGGAACCACAAACCAGACCTGCATTTCCTGGGATGAGAATGACAGGTGGGAAGCCGTTTATTGATTTAAAGCTGTTTTGCTGTCTGCTGAGATTTTTGGATGAATCTTGACTCACACCGTGACACAGTAGGATGTTCTTTCAGCAGCTGTAGGAGGCGCATGCATGATATGATGATAATGGATTATAGGCATACATGTTAAACATTGATGGAATATACTTTTGTTTTAATGGTCATAGTTACAGTATATATTAGCCATCGTAAAAAAGGCACTTATTTTGTTGATTAATATAGCATTAATTTTTTCTCAACCAGAATTTCTGTTTTAGTTTTACTTTGTGTTACTCACTTTCAGTTTTCAGAGATGTTTTCAAATCTAGTTCGTTTCTTACTTTTAAAATACGATAATAACCCCAATTGACAGTGCGCATCAAATAAGCTGAACATTGCAGATAGCTGTCTGAATCTTCAGTTGACCCCACACGGAGGTCACTTTGAGGCGGATGATTCATGCGCGCTGCGTTCCGTCTGCACAGTACGCGCATCGACAGCAATTATGGAAAACTGCAAAGGATTAATGTTGTACCTTGACAAAGAACCATGGGCCTTCTGGTCATGCTTTGACTTTTACCTCCCCACACAAATCCATCTCCTTATGTGCACTTTTTCTTTTAAAACTGAGAAATACGATGCGGCGCCCATAGCACTTAATGCAGTGTGGGTGGGACATTTGCATTTGGATGCATACCTATAGATATATTACAGATGTGAGGCAGAAAACTTCAGTCTCTTGGATGGGAAATGAACAATGCAAATAAGTAACTCGATTTTTGCATGAAGATATTAGGAGTTGCTGGGAAGTTCTTAGTGATTTCTAGGGAGTTGCTAGATGGTTGCTAAGGTGTTTTGAGTGGTGTATCTACCGTATAAGCTTGACCCTTTGTTAGGTTCACAATTTCCATCTGTTTTCCACCAATTCATCATCAGTCAAGTGAAAATCTTAGTTTTGATCACTAGAAAAGTAATAGCACACCTATTCTCAACACGTCATATTATTTGATGCATCATTCACGCCCATAGCACAAACACTGTGGAGTGTAACAAAGACGCAACGCTAAGAGATTAGAAAAAGAAAAGTAGAGACAAGGAGGACGGTGACAGGGAGTCAGATAAAAGGAGTGAACCAGGGTAGAGAGAGCGCGACCAAGAAGACAGCGAAATGTAATCTGGCTGCATTGAGCGAAGGGGAAACGGGGAGGTTCGCAAAATTAAAATCCATCTCGGACAGCTGCTATGATTAATGAGTTCATATTTGGGAGAGAAATTGGAATGTGAGGAGGCTTTTACTTAACAGCTTTGAGGCGTGTAGGTTTTCTGTTGACTCGCACCTCAGTCGCAAGCCAGCCAAACAAGCCAGTACATTGCCAGCCAGCCATTTTTTCACAACTTCGTAGACGTTACCTTTGATTCATTCCTGTGCTTAAAGGCATCTAGCGTGCATTTGATTTAGTCAAGAAGTGACGTGGTGGGTATATTATTCATAATTGTTTTTCTTGCTGGCATTTTTCTCATGCACCTGGACTTGGCATGTTCTCGGCACACGCGGTGGCTGGACTGCAACCCCGGTGATCCAATTACAGAGCTGCGCCGTGCTGTCTTTATATCTGTGTAGTCGACACAAGGTCTTAATCGCATCACGTGCAGTGTCTGTGCAGACGGTGATAATATATTGGGTTTCAGGTTTATGTGCTAACGTTGACACCGAGTCCTCCCCTGGGGCTGCAACACGCTGCGCTTCCAGTTCTGTATTGTATGGCCTTCAGGTGCATTGTGGGTAACGTAGGCAGATGCACTGCAGAACTCTACTGCACAGAGAGTTTCGACTGGCGCTTGCAGCTCTTGTGTGGAATAGGAGTGTGTGTGTGTTTTGCAAGTATATTGGCTCCATATTGCGGTTGCTTGAAGAGGATGCTACATGATTGATGAGTTGCTGTAAGGATCAGTTGTGCATGGAGTGGGTATGTTGCGTTTGGATATGACTTTCATATCACTTTCATTGATGTCATTATTTGTTGCAATTATTGGAGCATCAGATCAGGCACAGCCAAATGGCGCTGTCAAGAGGGTTCTACGTCAAGATTATGAGATTCACATTTGTGTAGGTGGTGGAATGGACTAATTACAGAGTGGCTTTGGGCACCAGCATGCTGGATTCACAGATGCGTCCTATTGGTTTCTGTAGTTATATTCATGATATTTGTGCTGGTATCGTCATCTCTGTTGTATTGGAAGCATAAATGTGGATTTTTTTTTGTTGTTGTTGCTTTTTGGGAGACTGCAGCTTAAGTTACCCTTCACCATAATGTTATAATGTATCATAATATTATTCCCAGTGTTCTGTCGAGTTGCACAAAGGGTTTTTTGTTCATTATATTGTATCTGAAAATATGAGGATGTTTTCTAGCCTTCATAAATAGTAGATAGTAAATAATCACCAGGCCCTTGGTTCGGCTTATGACTCTGTTAAGAAGTTTTCAGGTCTCATTGGCCCAGTGTAATATCGGTCCTCTGCTCCGTTGCACTTCTCCTCCACACTTTGTAATCCTCCAAAGTTTTGACAGGTACAAAAGGCTGTTCTTTACTCCACTTGTATGACTTGCTGCAGGCTGTACAGTATCTAAACTACCACATCCACTGTCCTTTGGGTAACGTTATTTTCATTTATTTTGGGTAGTTTAAAGATCTATTTTTTCTTTGCTATTTTTTATTGTAAGAAACTGAAATAAATGAATAAACAGATTTCTACATGATCTGGTATACGACTTGCCTTGATGTTGCCTGACAATGTTTCCAGTTTTTGCTGGGTTTTGTGGTTTCAAAGGCATTGCTGTGGGTACAGGCATATATGCAAGGCTGTTGCTTACCACCCCAGGTCAAGAGCCTACCCCTTACTTTATGGGACTTTGTCATGGCATCATTTGTGTCAATAACACAAGCTGTTGTACAAATTATGCACCGAAGTTTGGGGCATTAAATAGCCCCATAGTGGGCTATGAATACACTTTCATGAGCAGTAGGATTAACCATTACCAATAATAATAACTTTAAAAATAGAAAAACAATACAAATCAGCACAGAAATTCTAATGGATGTAATGGTTATAATGGCAATTGTAATGCTGTCTGTGAGTCTTAACTGGTAATGTGTTGGTTTCTATTGGCGGAATGTTAACATCTTTTAGCAACTTGTTGAAACTTTTAAATACATAGGCTACTTGAAATAAGGCCCAAATAATGGTTTCAGTAGTTAACAGCGGACGGTTAATGATGATATTAGTAATGGAAACCGATAGAATTTGTGTTTTTATTATTTATTTAACAGGAATGACTGTAAATAAAAATATCTCAGTTTATTATAATTATTATTATTATACGCAGCTATGACATAATACTTAAAACCCGGCATTTGTTATTTGCTTTGATTTTAAATCCCATTTTGTAGCTGCGTTTTTTCACATAATCTAACCTGTCCATGCAGAAAGCAGAGGTGCGCGCCGCATCGCATCGTCCATTCATCCGTGTTTTCGCGGTGTTTTTTCGCGCTCTGGCTATCACACGTCGCGTTGAGAGCGCGCTGGATGAGGGAAAACAGCGGTTTTGTCGCGCAAGGGTTTGATCTGTCTGTCTCTCTCTCCGCTCCGCAGCTCGTCGTTGCTGGGCTCCTGGTCTGCGAGAGGCTGCAGAGCCGTGCCCGTCGACTCCAGCACCACCAAATGCTTGTGTGACAGACTCTCCACCTTCGCCATTTTAGCACGCCTCAATCCCGATGTGGTAAGTGGCAATCGTTTCTTTTGTTTCTCTTAATTTTGCAAGTGTTAAAAGACGCGTTTGTGTGATGTGTTGTGTTTAAATGTACGGCTTTTTTGGCAATAGGCGTCATTGTGTATCAACAGATCCCACTCTCACTCCCCCTCTTCCTCTCCTCGACATACCACAGAGATTTAATGCGAACAAATGAAGACAATGTTAAAAAATTGTAGTACGTCGAAGCATACGTTTGTAACAAAATGAATGGATGTTATTTAGTGACATGTTGCGGTGATGGAACACGGTGTATCAAACATGATGGCTTTGCATTGCATTTGCATGCATTACAGTAGCTATACATTTTGTCTTTGTGAACATGTGTGTCATTGGTGATTTGATGGTTTTGTTAATGTATATAAATGTAATGATGTCACGCTCGTTTTATTAATGCATTTTAATTACAAAACCACTCCCACACATTTTAATCTCAATTTAAATGTATATTCATTTTTAGGGTTTTGTGCTGCATATACATTGTGTATAGTGTACTAAAATGTGCATAGTGCTTTTGTTGCATTTCCATGAGCATGAGCATGAAATGTAAATCTTAGTGACATGCATCAGTACATCCTTAGGCCTTAAGAGGGTTGTGTATGTGTAAAGCTATACGTCGTCTCCTGTTAAAATGCTTTTTTCCCCAAAATGATGGGATTTGGCTGGGTTTGATGCAGGGAAGGGTAGTGTCTTTGTGTTGAATTTTCATTCGGAGTGATTAGTTATTATTAGACTGGAAACTGCCTCTGAAGCAGTTTATTCACCAGTTGCCCTGGAAACAGCATGGCCAGTGGAAGTTCTTAAAGCTATAGAAGACGCTATAACACTCTCTTTGTGCAGCTTGGCCCAGATATGAGCCAGCGAGCCAAAAAAAGAGGAAGAGGAAGCTTTACACCCTACTGGCAAAAACAATGGCGACGTCTTTGCCCGTTTTCCCAGCCAAGATGTTTCCGATTGGCTGTTTTCATGTGTTAAGTCACTGTTGTGATTTGGGAAACCAAGTGGAAAGAAAGGGTTAGTGTGACCATAGGAGAATTACGACTTCTCCATTTTAGATTCTGTTTTCTTGAGAAGATAATCAAAGATGTTGTGACACCTAAACGTGACTTAATTTCTAGTATTATTAAAAAATATATATTGATATAATTGAATCAACTGACATTACATTACACTAGGTTGCAACAAGAAAATGTATTTAAATTGTTAAGGGACAGATTCATAAAAAAAATTCCAAGAAAGCTAATTTGTATGATTTCATATGATATCATTCGTACATTATGATCTGCTTACCCACCAGTAACATTAGGTTTAAAAGGGATCTTTAATATAGCTTTTTTCTAATAATTGTACGTTTATGGACATTTTACATCATATGAATTAGCCACCTCGTACAAAAGCTATTCATTCTCGTACTGCAATACGCTGTAAAAAAAGGCCCTTACAGTAAGACACAAAGCTGATGTTACATACAAGCACGATAGATTTGCCTTGTGCCATCTGAAAACTAAATGCACATTTTTTAATTCAGATCTGTCTTCCAGTGTGCTCCCGTGTGCATTTATGCGTCAGATGCGCTGGCATTTGCATTCATGCTTGCGTGCGTGAAGACCACATGATCTGCATGTCTCCTCGCTGTGAAGCGGAGCTGTAGTGCTATGCTAATGCCGTTCCTTATGTAGGCTGAGCGTCTTATTCTACCTGCTCGGAAGGAAGTGAAATAAGGGAGTGTCGCAGTTAGCTCTTTACATGCCTCATGGGAAGCATATTGTGGGGATTTCATTTGTGTTACTTTGTGCCAGCAGAAGGGAGGGCCGATCCTCCCCTTTGGCTCCACTCCCTGTATGTGTCTCTCTTCCCCTCGCTCCAGACCTCCACCACTATGCTGCTAATTATTCCTGCAGTTCCACTTGCCACCTCAAAATGGCCCATCCAACGGCCCCTCCGCCGGCAACTAGCATCTTACAGCTTCAGAATTATAAAGAGCCGGCAAAAGTATAACAAGCGTTCTCTGTTTCTACCTCTTCTCCTACAATCTAAGACTGGTAAATATGGTGAAAATATGATGAGGCTGATGTAAAATACAACTGCAGTGCAAGAGAAGATGCAATGCAGCCGTTTTAATAATATTCAGCCTGTTGGCAGTTTAGTTTTTCTACAGATGTTTTGAGTCCAGATGTGGTTTACATGGGGCAGTCCGGCTTATGCTGTTTAATAAAAGGAATTGCTTTGCTTTTTGGATAAAATGAATATTTATGAGCTGGAGCTTAAAGAAATGCAGTTGTGTTGCAGTTGGTCATGGATGACGCACTGAGCGCATCAAATCCAAATACGGGTCAGTAAAGATGGCGGCAAACTGCACACAGCGTTTACGCATTCATCTCAAGTCTGTTATTCTGAGGTAGGCAACTGTCCCACATAAAATAAATACACAAATCCAAATGCAGCACTTGCGCTTGTTAAACAGATATGCAAAAAGATGAAAAGTATAGAAGAGTCTGCAGTCTTTATTTACATACTAATGCAAAGACTCAATATAGTTGCTTTCTAAGCAAAGTTTTTTTAAACAGGAAGTTAGGGTCAGAATTGAACATATCTCCTTTTTATAATGAAAAAGTGTAGTTACCGTATATCATATTCATAAATGATGCCTTGCTTTTTCCGTGGAGAAATACAAGGATGAGCGATTTTTACATTCTATAAGTTTTAGTCTTGCTTTTAAATGTGAAATTGCAAGTAGGTAGGTAGTGGATGGTTACCTGACATGAACTAATAGTCACAAAACTTACATTTTGATTTCATGGCTTTTTAATGTATGCAAATACCCTTATATTGACTTTTGAGACCTATGGCAAAGGTCGACTGAACATTCACCTGATGGCTCTCCTCTGCTCTGAGGTTTGCTGTGGGTCTGCATCTGTCCTGATGGACTGAATAATTCCCTTGGTTCAATAGAGGTTGCTCTGGGTTCTCACTGTCCACGACAGCTTAGGCTTAGTCAAGTGTTTGATTGGCTAGGAGGAGACGAACTTGGTCTCAGAGGATACATTTCTTTCTGGAGTGTCAGTAGGGACCTCACTGCAGTGCAGATTAATCAGAGGGATTTAATTAACTTTGCCCTGTGCGCACATTAAACCTGGAGACAAGACAGGCTATAAACTCGCCCAATTATGTTTGGGTGTGCGTATATGTCTGCGCTTTCCAGTTAAGGTGAGAAGTCCACACCTCTGAGGATGCCGGGCACCGGTGGGCATTCTTCAGTAGCATTAAGCATCAAAGCGGTTTAATGTATTTTAAATGTATTAGCACTTTAATGGCTACGTTTACAGACATGGATTAGTCGCTATCGTTTAGCGTACTTCATTTATCAACCTCGGCGAGGAATGAAGGTATTCACAAGCGCGCACACTTTCACAAATGCACTTTGCTACTTGCAGTACACCTATGGTATGGTTAATGCTGCATACACCACTGCAGTGGCCGCTGTTTCTCAACCACATCACCATGGCAACCAAGACAATGGTTGCACCAGCCTGAAAACGTGCGTTAAATCTGAGGGTTTTGGTTCACAGTCTCTGTATGAGTAATTCACAGCATTGGAAAGAAATATGTTCTTGCTATTTATCTTACATCAACGGAGATCCTGCATTTATAGTTTGTCATATGGAGGCTCTCTGCTGAATGACCTTGATCTCACCTTGTCTCTTAGCTGGACCCTCATGAACAGTAGCTTACTCTGCCATGCTGTCTTCAGCACAGGATCACATGCCGGACAGCGATGTGTCAGTAGCATCTTATAGTCCTAACTGAGTTTAATTCTTGTGTTGACAGAACATGGATAAGACCCAGCTTCCATCTGTAACTCTGATCGTGGGCTGCGGGGTCTCGTCCCTCACCCTGCTGCTGCTCATCATCATCTATGTGTCTGTTTGGAGGTAGGAAGAGATCTTGTTAAATCAAATTGAAATGCATTTAACTGCTGTTTGACGCAAGGAAAGCTCATGAGCACATAGCAATCCAGCCGCATACGTTTCAGCACCATGGACAGCGGCAATGTTTGTGTAGAGTTTTAGAGTTTGTATGGATGTTGTTTATAGATTGTATTTACATTGTATGTGTAGTATTACCTGGAAAGTATGTAGCACTTGAACTGTGTTGTACCTTTGTTGCTGGAAAAGATTTTTAATCGACAATTTTGGCTCAGTATGTCGGCGTGTACTCCAACAGGTACATCCGGTCAGAGCGTTCGGTCATCCTGATCAACTTCTGTTTGTCCATCATCTCCTCCAATGCGCTCATACTCATTGGACAGACTCAGACTCGGAACAAGGTACGTCCACATGCATTCACACAGCCGGTTTAAAAATGAATAAAACTTTCAATCACCCAAGTTTGGTTAATTTTCTCATTTCTTTTGAAGTACTGTCCTCTTTGATTCATGGACCTTTCTTTTTTTCTTTCTTTCTTTCTTTCTTTTCTTTTTCTCAGGTGGTTTGTACTCTTGTGGCTGCTTTTCTGCATTTCTTCTTCCTGTCCTCTTTTTGTTGGGTTTTGACAGAGGCGTGGCAGTCTTACATGGCCGTGACTGGCCGCCTTAGAAACCGCATCATTCGCAAGCGTTTCCTCTGTCTTGGTTGGGGTGAGGCTTCCTGCATTCCTGTCTATCTTTATGCATGTATTGTGTGTAACAATAGAATTCATCAAAAATGATTTTAAACTTCTTTTTTTTACATTATACCTTGGGCATGGGTCACAATAATTGACTAACTTTTCCATTAGTGGGGTTGACTTGATTTTGACTTATAGATGTTATAGATATTACATATAGATTATATACTTACATATCATATGCATAGATATACTTAGATTATGAAATTAGTGTTTAATCTCAACTGCCAACCTACTATAATCTTAACTAACTTTTGCTTTTCGTAGGTTTACCTGCACTTGTTGTAGCAATTTCTGTTGGATTCACCAAGGCAAAGGGATATGGGACTGTTAACTAGTAAGAACACACATAATTAACTTCAATGTTCTCCTTTCATTGAGTAATCACATGATCTGTTGAAAGCAACCAATACCAACTTAGCCACGTGACTGATACGTTCACCATCTGACATTATCACCTTTATTGTGTTAGCTGCTGGCTCTCTCTGGAAGGAGGACTGTTGTACGCATTTGTGGGACCAGCCGCTGCCGTCGTTTTGGTACAGTCTCCTCTCTTGTTTAATTCACAGAAATCTCTTGTCCATCATTTACAGAATCTATTTAAATTATTTAAAATGTTAAATAAACTACTGCTTATATGACAAGCTATTGATAGTGAATGGGGAGGCTTGAAATTCCAGTTTTTACCTGCGCGGCTCCACAGTGTAATTTGTGCTGGAGCGGATCTGTTTAAACACAGCTTATGCTAAGTGTGCTTAATTTGGTTTGCGTATAATAGTTAGCTCATTAAACCACTGCAGACTCATTCAACCTTATCCGGGGTTAGACTGTATTATGTTAATATCTGTTTTGTTGAATAACGGATTTGATTTTGGCAGATGTTGGTACATGTATAATGAAGGAGCGCACTGTAAGAAAGGAAACGTTGCTCCAGTGTTGTTTTTCTGTGCACCACAAAATATCTCAATGGCCATTATTACGTTTGTTTTTGAGAATTCAGCATGAGCCTTGGTTGCGGTTTTACAAAATCCTATAAAACAAAGTAAAATGGCCACTTTGTGGTGCACACTAGTACCACATTTCCACCGTGTGCTAGGGTTGGATTTTTGTATGTTCATGTATGTTCACCTCTCTCCTCTTTCTTCACCAGGTTAACATGGTTATTGGGATTCTGGTTTTTAATAAACTAGTCTCCAAAGATGGCATAACTGATATGAAACTCAAGGAAAGAGCAGGGTATGATGCAAAGCACTCAGTGATTTCATTGGTTGACCTCTAACCAGCCCTGGAAAGAAACTCAGTGACCAGGCTTTTAATGACATCTCTCTCCCCTCCAACAAGACATGAATTATCACGAATAAATTAAACGATGGATATAAATAAAGAGAGCGAGAATCTTTTCATTTGAACATAAAAATAGAAAATGAAAAGACACTTTGAAAACATAAAATGCAGAAGTGGAAAATAGGACATTTGGAGAAGCAGGGGGAGAGATCACAACGGTCTGGTTATTGGTCCCGTCAAATGCAACATGACACATTTGCTCACTTCATTGCATTTCTTTTGCATTTCCGTTGGTGATTTTCCACGTGTCGCTTAATCATCTCTCAGCTTCTCTTGGTTTTTAGGTGTCGGTGTGCATCTTGATGCAAAGCTGTTTAATGCCATGTGTGTCACGTCTACGTGTGAAATGTTTATTTGAGAGGCAGACGCCAAACCCCGGCAAAGGAAATCTTACATAACACGTCAGTTTTATGCATATGATCGATAACATTCAGGCTGAGCAGCTTTCTCATTTTATATCCATTGATTTTGACAGATTTTTTTTAGTCTTGCGAGTTAAATGTCATTGCAGCTGAAGTATGAAGCGAGAATTGTTATTATAGACATTATAAGGGTTTCATGATCTTACACTGTCCAATTCTGCTTCATGGACCATTAATACACAATGGAAATGTTCCAAGATTGTTCCAAAATTCACACGCTTCATAACTATCCAAAGTCCTCTCTGGGCCTTACATGTGGCCTGAGATTTATCATGGTGAAGAGGAATATTACTCATGTTATGACTCACGATTGTATTTCCTTTCCCGGGCCGAGCTCTGCCGGCAGGCTGATGCGTGTCTGCACCAGCATCGTTTCTGCATCCAACTGTTCTTTCGTTCTTTTCTTTAGTTTTTTGACTGTTTTATTTGAATAATGGTGTGTTTGCCTCTGCTATGATTGATTATGTTTGTTTTTGTGTTGTTTGAGAGTTTTATCAGCGTTACCACAGTTTCCCCTCGCTCACACTCAGGGCTCTCCTCTCTGCCCCTCCCACCCCATCACTGATTGGTTGAGAGGCAGGTCCGTCAATCCTGTGTCGGATCAGCTTGGCCTTATCTCCTCCCATAAATAGGAAACTACAATCCTTAGGACCGCTTGAACCACAACAAAAAGTAGTTTGTCTGAATTCATTCTCTTAGGGGTGTCAGGGAATTTCAACACCCTCGGATTGAAAAGCTTTGAGTTATGATAGAAATTAAAAAAATATTCAGTTCCGAGTTCCTAAATTTCTGTGTGAAGGTGTGCGTTTGTGAGGGTGGAACAGAATGCTTTTGTGTGTCGAGTATTGGATGAGTATACTTGAGTAAGTATGGAGATTGTATATATGACATATATATATATATATATATATATATATGTAGTGTGTCAGAGTTGTTTGTAAGTCGATGTGAATTGCCATTTGCAACCTGTTTTACTTTTATATTTTTGAAGGAAAAACTTGATTTTCATGGGGAAGATTGTGACGGCATCTGATTTGATGGTTTAGAATGTGGTTATCTACCAAAATGGAGCTAAAACTGGTTAGATGTGGCCAATTGTTAATATCAGAGTTTTTTTATTTTATGATTGAGTTATTTTAATTTTAGGATTTAGAAGGCATTTTTTAATTTGTGGATACATGCACATGTAAACCGTATATGAGCATGTAATCAATAAGAGCAGGATTATACATTAAGATAGCATTAGCGTCAATTTTGACCCCATC
Organism: Oreonectes daqikongensis; assembly: GCA_026939265.1. NCBI lineage: Eukaryota > Metazoa > Chordata > Actinopteri > Cypriniformes > Nemacheilidae > Oreonectes > Oreonectes daqikongensis. The sequence goes on from JAOTQM010000311.1 coordinate 4,119,616, forward strand.
GCAAGAATGGAAAATAGTTTTGCAATTTGAAGAACTGTGATTGCTGTGTTTTCTCCTCTGTTTTCTATCAGACGCATCACCGTTGTGCATTTTCTGTTAAAGCAGACTGACTTTATGCAGATTGCTGTAGGTTGGGTGATGACATTTAAAGGTGCAGTGAGTCATAGGAGGATCTATTGAAAGAAATGCAATATAATATACATAACAACATACATACAAAATGTGTATAAAGACCTTATATAATGGTCCGGTGTGTTTTTATTATCTTAGAATTAGCTATTTCTATTTACATACACAGCGGGTCCCCTTACATGGGATTCTCAATGCTGTTTGTACAGTAGTCCTAAATGGACAAACTGCTCTACAGAGCACGTTTTGTAATTGTTATCTGCTTCGACCAAGACGCAAAAACGTGACAACATATTTGTCCTGTGACAGCCACAGTAATGCTTCAAAAGGGAGGGGTGAGCTGTGGAGTGAGTCGTTGGTTGTAATTCGCAAGCTTACTGCTAGATGCCGCTAAAGTCTCCATATTGCTCCTCTAAGGGATATTTTTTTATCGTCTTCACCATTGTTCTGAAATATTTGTCATTAGCCTAATTAATAACTGCTGCTGTTCATTATTCTGAGTGCAGAAGGAGCACTTTGGATGTCTCTCTATACCTTTGCATTCTGCCATTATCTTCAGTTTTAGAATATTAAAGATGAGAGTTATGCGCGTTTTGCCGTCAACCTCATGAAGCAAGAACTTTATTACCTATTAAAAAAAACAAGTAATGAACTGTCAGAATGAAGGTTAGAAAAATGAGCAAAGTTTTTTAATATTCTTTGAAGTTCCTTCACCTCCATAAGAACTAGTAAGATGATCTTGTAAAGTTAAAAAAAATACTGATTGCTTTTTAATATCACTGCCTCTAGTGAGGTTTTATTGGTCGTATTGGCCTTTTGCTTGGAATTGAGTTTTTTTGAAATATCTGGTTTTACATCTGTCTGCCAGTGTCTTTTGCAGGTGGCCAGCAGTAGCATGACATTTTGGGGTAATGGTGAACTATGCTAATGTTGCACATTTTTATCCACTATCTACAATTATTAAAACATGAGGGATCCGAGTTAAAGCATGCTTTAGGATAATGGAGCAGACAGTAGAAGATGCTGTCCAAATGTAATGTAGTAATGCATAGAAAAACAGTTATCAAAGTCTCTGTTGCACAGCTTTGAAGGAAAATTCTATTTTCACCTTATTGATATTCTTGCACCAAGATTCAGTTTTTTTTTTTGTGTAGTTACGATCATATTTTTTGGAAGAATTACACAATTAGGTCATCATTTAATACATGCTCACATTTTAGGAGTAGAATTACAGACTGATGTTGATTCTCAAATAAACCAGCACTAGGAATATAATAAAGTGCCCTGAGATATGACAAAGCAACCACTGAACAATATCATTTTAATCTAGGATCATATGGCCAGGTCTCACTGATTCTCATCTCTATTCCACACGTTGAAGCAACGTTCACCTGCTCACGGGATATTGGCACCTATGATAGCGGTTTACTTTAATGTGTCTCCTAAAAAGACCGCGATTTAGCTTCGAGTCTGAATGCACGATCTCCAGCTGTCAGCACGAATGAATGTTTGCGTGTAAGCTTTTTTTGAGTTATCGTGTCTCTCTCCAGGGCCCATAGACAGATGCGGAGTGGGACGGCTAAACTGCTCGCAGGCTAAATCAAGCAAATTCCATATGGCATGCTAATGCAAAAAAAATACTTTGATGTCATTGATAGGACAGATTGCAAATATTATCAAGGAGTATTTTACATAGGCTGTCAGGGGAAATATGTGATGCTACTTACATACATGCGCTGCATGTAAAGTTCATATATTCGTATATGTCCCATATTTTCAATCAGGCCCATACAGACATAAAACTGATGTGACAGCATATTTGTCATCGTTCCTATTTGCTTCCCAAAACCCTGATAGAAATCTGCCCTGAGTGCGAGCTGGAATGGGGATTCTGTGACCGCTAGCTTTGTGTGTACGTGTGTGTACATGTATGCAGGGTCCAAAATTAACATTTTGCCACATGTGCCAGTGATGAGGGAATAGACAAAAAATGTTCCTAGCAATTAAACTGTATTATTTAGTATGTTTCATCAAAACCTAGATACAAATTTGCCCTCATAACAATGGCAATTATGAGCCAGTCTCTGTTTTTCTTGTATACTCTATTTGTTCGGATTGCAAAATGCCAAACTGATCTCACGGAAATTCGTAGCTATTTTACGAGGTTCGTATGAATTCATACAATGTGAAAATGTACGATTGTTATGAAAGAGCAATACTGAAGCCCCAACCCTAAACCTAACCATCACTGGCGCAAATTGTAGTAAAATCGCAAATCGTAGTAAAACTACGAATTCGTACACATTAGCCACCTCGCAAAATAGTTATGAATTGCTGTTGTAAATGCGATGACACTTAAGTTCTTAACATAATAGTAAACATTCAATAAAAAAAACTCACACTTTTATTAAAATCGCTAGCATCGTTTGATCAGTATAATTTGTCGCTATTGCTAATACATATACAGCTTTTTTGCTTGCATTGGTCGAGTGTTAATTTTGGACCCCCAGGCGTATGTGCAGTAAGAGCGCGTGTGTGTGGTTATATGTCAGTGTACATGTGTATTTCAGTGTGTTGATTTGACTTTGCAGTCAGATGACAGTGCCACTGTACAATATGACGCTCAAATGTGCCAAGTGCGGAGTTATCTCTTCGGCTGACGTTTCCACCACAGCTACCAGTAACGCCATGTTAGTCCCGCTAATTATTTACCAACTCTTTGATGCTCTGCCTTTGGTTCTGTTTTGCTTTCTTTCTGCATTCTTTTTGCCTCACCCCTCTTTTTCTTTTCCGGTTTTCTCCCCTCATTCATTTCCTTCACCTTACTGTTATGTCAGGAGTGATTAGCGAAGATACTGTAGTGTTAAAACATGACGATTGCAACATCAACCCATTTTTGAAGCCTTGCTGTGTGTACTTGAACTGTCTGGTCAACTACAGTATACACTTCTTTACAACAATAAATAATAGCATGCATTTTTTTATATACAGTTATACATTGAATTAATATTTAAGTAGTGATAGATGGTAACTGGTACTGTCAATCCAAAATCTGCCAACCATTTTTGGATAATTTTCTTTTTTCTGGAGTGTATTTTTTAGTATGTAGTATGTATTTTGTATGTGTTTTGCCTTTATCACCCACTATATGGGAGTGTATATTTCTCTTATTTTTTAACACAAAGTGGCCACAGTTTTCCTAAAGAACCAATAACTGTAATAGTTGTAGTATTTTAGTAGACACTGGTTACCACTGCACATCTTCGAGGTAAAAATGGTTAATCTGACTGAGATTCTAATAAGGGGTGCTGGTATTCATTATTACTGTAATCTGTTGCTGGCTGGTGTTCCAACTCTATTATACGAGATCATTTCAACCAGATGTTTCAGTAATGTGTGAAAGAATTTATGTGTTATTATTTGTGTGGCAGCATAGACAAATCAGCAAGGGAAAGGTTCAAATTCAGGTTGACAATCTGTAATATATAGTGTATTCATGTACTGTATATTTTGTTGTGAATTGCAGCGATTTGTAAATGTGCATTAGCAGAGAGTAAGGTGAAAGGATAAACGTTTTTTATGTGTGTGGGCATGTTTGTATACATATAGAAATGACTGTGTTTGCAAGCTTGAATACAGGATTGTAGATACAGTATAATCTGTGTAATGGACTGTTATCATATACTGTAGGTATTAGCCATAGTTGTCCAACAAGCCTTATTTTAGAAGTTAAGCATTTTTCTACTGTGCATTACTCTGTATTTTACTTGAATCGTCTGTTTTGCTTAAAACAGGGTTTATTTATAATTTTGGCAATCATATCAGTTATCAGCCTTAACAACCACATCATTTCCGTATTATCTATTTGTACGTTATGAGAGATACAAAGTAAATCATTACACTTCACAAATAAAATAAGTCAAAGATTTTAGAAACGGCTAACTTCATGTTATATACAACATGTTATAGTGTAGGCAATAAACCCAGTAAGTTATAGATATTCATATATGAGGCGTTTTTCTGCATGTTTGTGTCTGTATGGGTGAGTGTTTCTGTGTGTGATAAAAAAACAATGCAGAAGAGTGAATCAGATCAAGATAAAAAATAATAAAGAGAAGAATAAAAAAAGTTACATTTGTTTCCAATTGAGCATGTCGGCCCCTCCCTCCAAATCCACCATCACTGGAGAGTTCTTTCCCAAATCCACTGGTGTCTATACGCCGTCACCTGTCAACCTCTCATTCGTCTACTTTTTACTCTGTTCTCCATTACTCCTTTTTTGGCTTCTTTTTTTTATGCGTTGCACCTGTTCTCATTTGTTTAAACTGTGATGAACTTACATGTTTTAAGTATATTGATATTGTTCATAGTATAATTAACAAAAAGGGCAAAACTAGCTTATATTATAAACCGTATCGACCAAACGTATCGATTCGTCTATTTGTGTAGCGTCAGATATTAATGCTTTTTAGTAAAATACCTTCATAACTTTAAAACACTTCCCAAAATCAATAATGTGCATGATGGATATTAACTAATTCTATAACTTTGAATTGTTTCTTAATATTAAGTTACTCTTTAGAAAGAGTCTTATCCTTTGGTTTTGCCCTCTTTGTCATTTACTTAACCAGTTTTGATGCAACCCACTAACTGTAATTCTGCTCCTGTCCTGTAGGGCGTCGCTGTGGAGCTCCTGCGTTGTTTTGCCACTACTGGCACTCACTTGGATGTCTGCAGTCCTGGCCATTACGGACCGCCGCTCGGCTCTGTTTCAGATCCTTTTTGCTGTCTTTGACTCCCTTGAGGGATTTGTTATTGTGATGGTGCATTGCATCCTACGCAGAGAGGTGGGCGAACACACCAAAACCTGTGGGAATTGGTCTGCATTGAACACACATGTGATGTTGATGTCTCTTTAGGTTCAAGAAGCGGTGAAGTGTCGAGTCGTCGATCGCCAAGAGGATGGCAACGGAGACTCTGGTGGATCTTTCCAGAATGGCCATGCTCAGCTGATGGTGACTTGCTGTTACAATAAGCTCCGTCTTACATGTGTATTTCTTTTAAACATAAAAACATAATGTCAAGCTTCCGTCTTGGTGAAACATGCTTCCTGTGTTCTCCAGACTGACTTTGAAAAGGACGTGGACATGGCTTGTCGATCAGGTGAGTCTCACGGCGTAATTTTAGTTTTAGACATCCCATGGGAGAAGCAGCCTGCTGTTTTGACGGAAAGTTCCACGTTTCGGGCCTCATAATGCATTTATGCAAGAAGAATGTGATCTGCTAGCTGGTGAGCGGCACAATGCAGATAAATAGACTCGTCTGTTCATGCTGTGCATCAGATCTGTCGGCTCGTCCCAATTACGTCCCGCACGACGTTCCATTATCAGATAGCAGCTTTCTTCTCTGATATCTATCAGATTATGATAAACGTCCAGAAGACATATCAAGCAAACATCTGGAGATATAGACTTAGATGTGATGACAGAGTGAAGGATTTGTTTTTGAAGAAGAATTAAGCCTTTCGGGTTTTGATAATATAGTTTCTCTAAAGTGTCAACCATGAATATTGATATTGTGATAGTACTACACACATGATAATATTGTAAATATTTTTGTAAACTCCAACATGGAAAGCTTTTGCACGTATGTTTACATTTCTCCTTATGAGCCACAATGTTTACAGTGTCTCTCTGCATTTCTAGACTCGTATTTGGAGTATCATTTATTGGCCAAAAAAGGAGACACAAAATATACATTAAAGATAAATTTGACTGAAAGCTTTATTTCATTTACATTTTAATATGCAGTAGGCAGCGGCATAGCCAGGAATCACAATGTAGGTGGGCCCAAACATAAATCAGTTATGAGGAATGTGGACCGTTATGGATGGGACAATTCACTTGATTATAGAAAAACTGTGCTTTAAGAACACATAAAAGGACTAAAAATATTGACATCTGACTTATCAGTATGGTGAAATGTTTGTTCTTCATCTTAAGCATTTTAACACTTTCAGACCCTAGGTGCATACAGATAACACAGAATAAACATATATCAAAAAAATATATCAAAATACAAATAAATACAGAATCTATATTTACACAATACAACATTACAAGCAATGGATATGTAACCGAGATAAATGTGCAAACCAGTGAAATAAACAGCAGTGCAGATTGAAATATACAACAGTGCAGATGTAATGTAGTGCAAAAAAGCTTATCAGTCTGATTAAAATGTCATTATTGAAGGCCTGAAGCAAGTCATGTGAAAAGTTTGGCTTTATAGTTTTGCACCATGATTCAGATTTTTATTTTTTGCACTGCCCCATCCAGCATGCATTCTTATTTCACTAATGCTTTTTCCCTGTTTTGCAGGCACCGTGAAGCGTTCTTCTCTACAGAGCGAGGAGAAGGTAACTTCACAGCAGATCACAGTACAGAAAGGTTCCAACTTCAACACTCTTCCTGCCAGCATGGCAAAGGTCCACCTGCAGAACGTCGCTGACTACGCCAGCCACACGCTCACCATGCGGCGCGATAAGGGCGCCATCGCCGGGGTCAGCACCGAGCTCCCTGGAGCCAAATCTATTTATATATGTGATGGAGAGCTCTTCAAGCAGCTGGACGGAGATCTGACCCGGGCTCCAGGAGACAGCGGCAGACCCGAAGGCGGAGGAACCAACCAGGGTTACGTCCTTTTACCCAATAACAACAACACCCTCAGGCCCGCAAAGGGTGGAAAGGAGGACCAAGCCGCCAAGTACAACATCAGCATCGACCAGTTACCTCAGACCAGACTTATCCACCTGGCCAACATGGGTGGATCAGATCCAGTGCCGGGGTTCGGACTGAAGAGCATGCCCACCGATCGAGTCAGCGTTTCATGTGCGGAGAGGGACTCCCCTGTGCAGACGGTGCAGAACATCTCCAGCGAGTCCCAGATGAACAACAACACATGCGAGCAGGGGGAGTTGGGCAACATGATGTCTATGAGCGAGACGGTCTCCACGCTGTCTATGAGCTCTCTGGAGGTAAGACGTGATTCATCATCGCCACGATCACAAACCTGAACATGTTTCTACAATGCGGATACGCTTGTATGTTGTAAATAATGTAAACTTTGTGCACTTTGTATGAACAGATTTACAGCCTAAATAAATCAGAACCTCAGTGACAGCTGCTTTCTAAATGACTTTCTAAATCTCTTTCATTAACATTTGATGGCTAACAGCGCGAAGAGTGGAAATGTGCCTGTGGAGCACATCTCGCCACTCTTTAGGCTTGAGGTTTTCTTTTGAAAATCACATTTTCTTGTCATTGCGATACCGTCCACTCGCTTCTCAGCCGTGATTATTTCTAATGACTGATGGACAGTTTGGTTTATAGTCCACGGAGACGCGCCATAGACCCATCTGCCTGTGAATTCACATCAATGTTTGTCATATTTGCCACGAGGGAGCGAGTGTCCTAATTTGTGCACAAAAGGAAAAAATCATGTTTGCCGAAACTGGAGCGTCTGTATAGGGGAGTGTCATTACATCGCCCAGAATAACATTTCAACTGACATCGGCAAATGCACATTGACTCCGTTTCAACAAACGCTGATGCCACATCGAAACATTTAATGCGCGGTTTTAAAAGGAAGAAATGACAGGAAGCTACAGAAATTGTGCCACTTTGCATTCACAATTATCCCTCTTAGGAGAAAGTCTTTGCAAAGGTCAGGTTTTGCTCATGTTTTAAAAGGGAGCAGATGACAAGCGTAGATTCCTCCTCACCTCGGGCCAAACTAGTTCCCAGAATGCATTGGGGGTCCACAGCTGCAGCATGCAGAATGTCAGACTGCCCTCAGACGCTCTCCGACAGGCTAAAGAAAGGCCATGCGGTCACAAGCTGTTTACTGCACGCGCATGCCAGGAGCTCAGTGGAAGCATGCGATATACAAGCTATACGGTGCCTTCCTTATGTGTGCTTTAAGAATGTTACTTTTACTTTTATTCATCTTTTCTTCTTTTTCTGCTTGTAGCGACGAAAATCACGCTATGCAGAGCTGGACTTTGAGGTGAGTGTAATCTAAATACAACTGTACCTAAATGTACAGATGAATAGTGCTTAATGGTTCGATTCATTTCTGCAAAGTTTTTAGTCATGCTTTATCTTACAGAAGATCATGCATACGAGGAAGCGCCACCAAGACATGTTCCAGGACTTAAACAGGAAGTTGCAGCATGCAGAGAAAGACCGAGATTCTCCGCCGGTGGATGGGAAGGCCGGGAAGAGATGGAGTGTGTCCTCAGGAGGCAGTGATAAAACTAACCTTAGTGTAAGTTAATCACTACTGTTACCGTTTTGTGTCCATGTCATATTTTCATTTATTCTTGTTTATTTATATATTTTACGATGTTGCATTGTTTTAAAACCAAACCAACAACACAATTAATACAGTACAGTACGTGAACAGTACAGAACCCTAAGCTAATCTAATATTAGATTATTCTATTTATTTGAAGCACAAATAAACACAACAATAGCGGGTGGCTTAATAGTTGAGAAAATGGAAAAATAATTCTAATAGTCTGTGTTATATTGCCAAATGTTATATTTACCTTTTTAACTTTGTGGGGTGAAATATGACTTTTTTGTACATCCATCATTCTAGACATTCATACTAACCATGTTTTCTTACTGTTAGTAAATTAATGTATCTTTCTATAAATGCAGGACAAGCAGCAGACCCCCAGTAAGCGGGCATGGGAAGGCATCAGGAAGACTCACTCCCCACCGTCATGGGTGCGCAAGGAGCTTGAACCCCTGCAGGCCTCTCCCCTTGAGATGCAAGCGGTGGAATGGGAGAAGGCCAGCGCCACCATCCCTCTGGTGGGCCAAGAGATCATGGACCTGCAGACGGAGGTCTAAATGACCCCCACAAAGAAATCTGACAAACAGAACAAACCCTACTTGCAGGGACGAAAGACGAAATATAATGCGGGCAAGAGTGTGCGGAAGAAAAAAGGACCAAAAATGTATGAGAAAGACTGAATGAGAGAGAGTGTCAGAAAGCAACATGGAAATGTGGCTGTGCAATTTTTTTATCTTGGAATGGCCTTTTCCTTAATGTCAAAGCGAATCCGAACACTTTTGAGAAAAGCAGGTCTGAGCCTGTTGCTATGGTAATGAGCTGGCACTACCAAGAATGACTGAACTGGGCAAGTTGAGTGGTCACCCTCTTTGGCATTCTGGGATGTTGCCATGGCAACATTGGGAGTGATGGACAGAAATTCAGGCTAAGAGCAGATGAGCCTTAGTGAGTGGCCTTTAATTTCTTACACTTCTGGATATACACAAACACACATATTAGCGATTCTGTCATAGTAGGTTTGTTAAGGATGAGAAATTTACACTAGAAACTACAGAAAGCTTTCAAACTGCCCGGCAGGAATCAGGAAAGACACAAATAAAAAACGAATTCTAAATATTGTTATCATCATGTTGTTGTTATCAGTGTGACACAAAACACATGCATAGAAATGCGGTGGGATGGGTGACGCCGTTGGTGAGATACCCGTCACCCATAATGCAGTGCCCAAAGCCATCTGCATATGACTGTTAATCTGTATCGAGCGAGGAAACCCCTTATGAGCCAGTATCGCCCACGGCAGTGCCACTCGCGCCCACATCTTAGCCACTGTGCTGCTCCGTGCACCGCACCGACTTGTGGAGACATTATAGACGTCAGTGAGAGCGGCAGATTTCCATTGGTCAAATCAGCATGTGAACTTTCCAGTGCGTTCCTCAGTGACTGTGGCAGGAAGCGAACCGAGCCGGAGGATCAGCTGTCCGTGTGAACCCACACGATCTCATCCGCTTGATGTTTAAGCCAGAATCACTGGACCTTCTCAGAATTTGTAAAGAATAATGAAATACAGATATCTATATATACACACTTATATGTAAAGTGTGTGTATATATAAATATATATATATATGTCTTATATAAGAACTGCAGAGGGGTGTTATTCTCTGGTCAGGTTGTGGTTGCACACAGAGAAAGCACAAGACTCCCATTAGAGTCCTGTTGTACAGCATTGTAATTATTTCCAGAAGAGATCTACAAAATGAATTTTAGCCTATAAATATCTTTCTTACTGTGCTTGGGGAATATTGTTATCATTATTATAGATATCATCACGATTCTGAGATCCCCAAATCTCATCGGGTTACTGGACTATATCAGTGTTCTGTAACTTCATGTAACGGTGTGTATTTTGGTATCACTGACTGTCACTCCAGATGATACGTACTTGCCTGAATTCCCCCGTCCCGCCCCCTCCGTCCCGTTACACACACCCTTTTTTAAGTTCCCTGGGGTTTCTTTGTTATTGTACAGTTTTCAGAGCACAAAATGAATGTGTCATATTTCTAATAAAAAGTATATCTATATAATAAACTGTAAGGTGTCGTATTTGCAGCTCTTTGACGTTTCCGGTGCTGCTGCTATTGACAGACAGATGTTCTTGCAATGATCGAGCAATATGAACGAATATACTTTATAATGTAGAATCTGTATGTCTTTCTACCTTCACCCAACAGCATGACGTCTGCATTGGTGAGTTTTTGCTCTGGTAGAGCCCAAAAATAAGGCAACTGTAAATACTGGTAAAAATAGTTATTAATCAAAAATGACAGATGAGCATTAGAGAATTTGGTGGGTGGGGAAGTGTTGTGATACTACAAATGGAGGACATTCATTTCAGTTCTGAACCCAATTAGAAATGAAACCTTTTTTTACCTTAATACATCACTGGCTGCAATGAAATGGAAAATGTTGCATGGTAATGCCTGCAAACAGACATATACAGTATCTGCTACTGTACAACTATTCTGATCAATAGTAATAGAAATACAATGTTAGAATTCTAATAACTGGTTCTAGGCTACATACCCTAAAGAGCATCTATACTGTGCTTCTATACAGTACTCTTGCAAAATGTGGTTGTTACTTAACATAAAACTTCTCATTAAGAACTTCCAGCACATATTAACATTAATTCTGTAATATGTCATTTAAGCAGACAAATCACCTGATGGCTTTACGGGACACGTGCGTGTTCCAGACACATGCCTTCAATCCAGATGAGACCAAATTAAATCTTATCTGAATTTAATTATATGGAAATCACCCGTATTTCTGCCATGCAGTTTTGTTCCATGTGTGTTTGTTCATAAGGGAAAATTGACAAAACGACTTTGATAGCTCTTGCTCGTGTCATCCTGATGAATTCTCACCTGATCCGGCTCCATCAATAAATCCATCAAATCTATAAATCCATAGTGTTATGAAAAATAGGAGCCAGAAATGAAAAAATGACATGTTTCAATGCTATAACAAAATATCATTGCTTGTCTTCTGCCTGTTTCAGAAAGGTAAAAACGGAACCTGAGGAAACAATTATTGATATACAATAAAAGTACAGTTTTAGAGTAAGAAATGTTTAAGTTCATATTGAAATCTCTTACTTGATGGCAAATCTTGGCAGAAATTTTGAGACTCTGAAATCTTTTTTGATTACTAGGAAAAGTGCTTATAAATATCAAACCAACACAATCCCACTGGATTTGTCCTGTTCCAGAAAGTTTCTTTTATACACACTAAAACTACCATAATGCTCATCTCCTGGTCTTTTTATCTTATTTTTTCTAGACAATACTTATTATTTAAATATCAGACACATCTTAAGTGTGTCTGAATCAACAACAAAAAATCTGGAGTGGGATCTTGGGATGCAAAAAATAATACATTAACACTCTCCAACGCATCATTTTGTAATGTTCCATTTATATCCACCGTGAATGTATAATAAATAACTTTTTTTGGTGAGGAACACAGCCAACTTATCACATTTAAAGCCTAGGATTATGTCAAAACAGCTTCTAGGAGAGACGTTTAGAAGCCTGTCAATGGTCCAGAATCGCTACCCTGGGGTGTTCTGGTTCTCAGAGACCAATTCAGCTAAATGAGCGTAGCAGCCTAATCTAAATGCATTATTAAAAATAGATAGCTGCTGTCTGAAGGTATCAAAATGGACTTGCTTTTTTTTTACTAGATAAGACAAGACATGACAGGGGAAATAATAAAATCAACAGCTTCACTGGACAGGACAAAATTACAGGTTTTTTTAACAGTGTAAAGGAATATTTCACCCCAAAATAAAAGTTCTGTCTTTATTTCTTTACTCACATGTCATTCAAAACCTGTATGACTCGAGTTTAGATCACAAAAGAAGATTTGTTGAGAAATGTCTCAATGGAAGTCAACGGGGGTCAATGTTGTTTGGTTACCAATGTCCTTCAAAGTATCTTCTTTACGTGTTCTGCAGGATAAAGAAGAGTAAATGTTGAAAGACTTTTGTTTTATTTTTGGGTGAGCTATCCCTATAAAGCGTGTCATTGAAGCGTGTCATTTTTATAGCAGATATATGCAATTTCCTCTATTTAAAATGCAGACCAAAATGATTGAAGACTGATGCTGCAAATTATTTCCTCCAATAAATTGCTCCCCAAAATAAAAATGTCCCTACCGTAATACCACCTGCTTCTGATACCTTACGTTTTAATAGGAAATGACAGACTACTGTATTCATCAAGAAAGTTTAATACTAAAGTTAGTAGTCTTGCAAAAACTGCAGCAAGAATGCATCACACACATTCATTGTCATTCATCTGTAGGGGAAATCTGCATACTCGAGTCCAACTTTTTAAATAGAAGAAAAAGAAATGAAAGCTTTCAAAAGCCAATTTTACAAATTTCACCCTATAGGGATTTTGTCTCTGTCCCACTCAGCATTTTGGTGTGTTTACTGACCTCCATCCAGCCTGCTGGCCTGCTCTGGTGGTAAATCTGTCTCAAATCTATCTGCTGTGACAGTCACAGACAGAGCGTGATTTAAAGGCTGTCAGTCTCGCTCTCAGACATTGAGGCCTGCCACAGCCGTCCAAACCGATCTGTGTCTGCCTCAGTCAGTGATTAATGTTACCCTATTTTTAACACCTTCAGAAAACACACGTCCGCGTTCTTTCATATACACTTGCTGATAGACAGGACGGGTGTCACACAGGTGCACAAAACTCTGCCGGATCACAATGGAGTATTGCCAATTCAAGTTTATTGTCAGAGGATTTCAACCTTGCTTGATAGAGAGGATAAACAATTTTATACTTCTTGGGCTTTTGATCTGCAGGGAGCGCAACATAATAATTTACAGATTTTCAAAGTACAGTGCCTCATTTATTCTTCCAATGTATTCCTCCATGAGCTGTCACTTTGCCTTTGCAATATAATAGTGAATTATTACCTCAAAAAAAATGTCACTTATTAAAATTAACTGTAGGAATTGTATACAGTAGGCAGAGAGATATGAAATGATAAAAAAACTCAACTAAGTTCTATCTTTCTAGTGCCATAATTGGTCGAGTATAGATCAGGCTTGGCTGTAAACCAGCCAAATAAATAAAGACAGATCTGATGAATAGCAAAATCAACATTTATTAAAGCCCGACTGCACCGTCATTCGCCAACAATAACTTGTAATGGATATTGTTTCTTGCATAATTGGAAAAGCTATTAAAAATAAATTAACAATATTAAGCTTCTATAGGAGAATTAAAACAACTCTTCTGAGACAGCAGCTGAGATCAAATTAACATAGATAGATAGATAGATAGATAGATAGATAGATAGATAGATAGATAGATAGATAGATAGATAGATAGATAGATAGATAGATAGATAGATAGATAGATAGATAGATAGATAGACTGCAAACTAAACCTAAATCTTACAAAATAAAAAACACACACAGCATGAGCAGTCAATTACTAATAATGGCGTCTCCACCTTCTCGAGGTCTCCGCGTAATGGCGTCACTAACGCTACAAATGGATTCTTTCGCGAGCGAGCTCTTCAGAGCGCGCGACCTGCCAGAAAAGCTTTCATGTTAATAAAGGAGAGTGGCGCGGTAGCGTTCACTGTGGAAATAAGTCACGGGTCTGTGCTTGGACTGCGCAGCCGGACTCTGGCAGTAATGAGGAGCAACGGAGCCAGCCTATTCCCCGTAGATTTAGTTGCCGTCAAAGTCCAATTTCTACCTGGGAAAAAGCTGGCAACCTAAAAGGGACTTCATAAAGATACGAGGATATTCCATTAGCGCTCACCGCTAGTCAACAGAGCGGAGATGTGCATGGGCAATAATCAGCGGCGCGCGTCTGTGAATAGCTGTTTACATGGGAAACAAGGGTCCTCCTTATTGCTTTTACTCTGTACGTGGACGTTGTATTAAAAACGCGAAGGTTGAGACGTAATCTTTAAGGGTGCATTTTTCATCTTTGTGCGCTGAGTTTTTCATTTCCTGTAAAAAACAATATCCTGTCCAAAAGCCAATTATTCCACCTTTCTCTTGTCTGCTTACCAGCATTCACAAATGTTTGGAGCTTTATATTCAAGCAAGTTTGATATTTTACATTTATTGTTTAAGCTTTAAAACTGTACTTCTGACTTCTCTTTTTGGGTGTTCTTAAAACGAAAGTTTCTGTACACATTACAGTGGCTAATCTTGGTCCTGAGAACCCACAGCATTGAATATTTTGTAAGTTTTCTTTATTTGACAAACCCAGTTCACTTTATGGATCTGATAACACGCTGATTCTTTAAAGAGACTTCCTGTGAGCTCTGGAGCCAAAAATAAGCATCAACTGCATTAAAGAGATATAGTCTTGCTAACTCAGATAAATGCATTTGTCAGATCCCAACAGATGTTTTAATTCCATTTTGAAAGTATTCGTGAAAGGATGAAAGACATGTGTGCTATATATACCGAACAATTTTGTAGAAAAATGATGTAAAGGATGCTACAGTCTGTGTCACTATCTGTAACATTGTCTCCCCCAACATGGAGAAATGCATTTGGTGCATCCTTTCACCCAGAGATAGCACTTTTCATTTTGTTCTGGCAGATTTCCTGTGCTTTCAATCTCACTCTATTTGTACATTTAGAAGGACTAACTTAAAAGGGACTTTCACTGAGAGATGCTGTTCCTGTATTTATATTGAAGCAGCCTACTGTTTTATTGTCATGGCTCGCTTGTTACTTAATGCTCTCTGAAAGTCATTTTACCTTTATCCTCCTCTATAATACTGTTCTTACCTTCCACAGAACTCTAAAATAAGAGAAATATTGTTAGAAATTAAAACTGTTCTGGTTTTTATTTGGACTTCATAATTTAAGGGAAATTTCAATATTTAGAAGTCAGTTAAATTGTGTCATTAATTATTAACAAATTGTACTCAAATTAATTTGCAAGAATTATTTATTCATGATAAATCTAGCTATAATATTTTAATGACAAATTTTAGGACAAAAATAGTTTTTCACTAAAGCTTTTAAAGTAAAAACATTAAACATTACAAAATAAGAGTATAAACATAGCACAAGTCTCAGAGTATGGATAAAAATCTGGATATTCTTCTATTGTGTATGTTTGTAACAACTGCATACACATTTTGACTTGATAAGTTTAATTTTTATTCTAACGTATTGTCAAAGAAACTGCTCTAAAAACGTGACAATATTTGTCCTTTGTCAGCCAACGTAGTGCTTCGAAAGAGAGAGGGGAGCCGTGGAGTGAGGCGGTAGTTGCAATTTGCAACCTCACCACTAGATGCCACTAAAATCTCCACATTGCTCCTTTAACGTGTGACTAGTGTCAGTGGACCAGTTCAGTTTGATCAGAATCTTCTGCACAAATCAGACGGCCTGTGTAGTAGTGGCTAAAGGGTCTAATAATAAGGATTTTGATTTGTGACAGAACTAAAACCTGTATGCAGAGATGAGCTGCTATAGATCAGCACAACCTCTGTGCTTTTAAACCTCTCCGTTGGGACTACATCCCCAAAATGTTTTCATCTATCAAAATACTAACTCAACTAAATCAACCTCTCAGCCCTATTTCAAGCTATAAAAACCACAAAAGATTTTTTTCCAACTTTCTCACTTGTCTGTTGAGCTTGGCTTGATGTTTTGACAGAGGTGCTGAAAGATATTGGCACGGTGTTTGTCAGAGGAAGGTCTGAGTGACAGTCTGGGGGAGGAACGGATGTTCTTGCGTAAAGCTGCCGTTGTAAAAAGTTGTTCTCTACAGCCCAGTCATTCGCTGTGGCACATCCCACTCAACAGATGGCTACCGTTCAGAAAATCACATTATTTCCAAGAATAACAGTAGATATTGACGCCGCTTTTGCATTACGTTATCTTTTGAATAAGTTTCTAGAGAAAGTTAGTAATTAAACAAGAAAACGGGTTTAATTGACCATACACACAGCTGAGACTAAATGCTCAATTTGCATACGTTTTTTGTGCTGGTTCACACAAAAAGTGTTTCGCATTTCATTTGGCTGCATTTTTGCACACATGTTCTACACAGATGTCGCTGACCACTTGACCGAGCTGTGCAATGGTTGTGGGTTTGATTCCCAGAGAAGCTTAAATTCCACATTTATAGCTTAAAAGCACTGTAAGTTGGTTTGGATAATTTAAATAAACAAATAGATAACAATTCAGAATTTGTCATACACCTTCAAACACCCAGCAGATCTTCACCAATAGATCTTCCCGTCAAAGTGAGTTTGTCTTTCAAATAAATTGCATGGTAATTCATATCCGTACCAGAGGAGATTCTCTTTCAGAGGTGGTGATGAGGGATGTGGGACTAGAATGAACTGAATAAATGGAAAAATAAATCGACAGAGTGGTGCAGAAACCATGCAGGGAGAAAATAGCAAAGGTAAAGTGTTTCTGCTGGTCAATACACAGACTCTCTCTCATAAACAGAGAGGATACATTACTGCCAGCTAAATTCTGTGTATTGGACACAAAGTCAATCTTGGAAATCTCCTCACTTAGAATAAATCTCATGAGCGATCCGGCTCCCCTGGTTTGTTATGCTATTTTCTCTTTATAAGGGTATGTCCTGTGCAAATAAAGCGTCTGGAAAAGTTTTCAATTTTCCATGTCTCATTTCATGCCTGTGGTGATAATTTGGATGTTGAACATGAAGTAGCACCAGGGGCATCATGCAGTTTTTTTAGGGTGCACCAGCAGCAAAGCTACTAACTATTTAGCATACTGTACTATAAGAGCTCAGAGGGTAGATGATAGCAGTGTTTTTATTTTAAAGATTGTGAAATGTAATTGGTTATGTCGCATGATTTCTAACGCAGCATTTTCGTCAAACACCATTTCACAATCAATCATTTTAAAACATTTATTATCAAAATGCTTTTAGTAAGCACATCACTGATATAAAGGTGGTTTTAGAGAGATTTTGGACACTTTTTAGCTCATCTATAAACACCAACTTGACCAGACTGGAAGACCAGCTTAAACTAGCCAAGCAGTGCAGAGCAATTGCTCAGCATAGACGGCATAGTGGTCAAAGAGGCAAATCACCGTCTCATCTCTTATTTAGGCTCAATGTGAATGTTATTCTGGTCGAGATCAGATGCCTCTCAGACATCACGTAAGGTCACAGCGTTCAGTGTTAAATGCAAATTGATCTGTGAGTGTCGTTGACCTAACAGCGCTACTCATAGAGTAACCTTTCATATACAACAGAGAATTTTCACTGGGACCAAAGAAAATGCATTCTGTTGTTGCTGCTGCTGTCATATCCAGAAATCAGAATGTACTGTATGATGAAAAGTATGACCAGTGTTAATATCTCAAATGTATAAGACAATATACAGTCTGTTTATGTACATGCTGTGATACAAAACAGACATTTGAGTGACTCAGGTATTGATTTTTATGTTTACTGTTTGAGAAACCTTGCCATTATCCGCTGTTAACGCTTTGATGAGCAATCATTCAAAGTTCAACATCACCTCACCTGTATTTCTCAGAAACCCTAGTAGTCAATATTTAATTTACCAGCATCTTATACTCATTTTATTTATTTATTTTAATAAACAATTCATTTCTAAGCATAGGGTCTCCCTCCTATAGAACTGACTGCCAAGCCCAATTGATCAGAGACAGTGTGTGACAGGTGAGAGGGAAATGTCATAGCTGAACAAAGTAGAAAAAACAGAGAGCGAGAGTTCGATTCTCTGCAAAAACTCCCAGCCAGACCAATGGAGTGGCGTATTGATCCGATCTATTGTCTGCAGTCATCTTAGCAGGATAAATCATTTCTTATTCAGACCACCTGAAAGAGAGACTTTGTCAGGTGGTTGAGATGGTGACTAAAACAAGCACCATGGCAATGCTTACAGAGTCAAGTGTCTGCCCGCTACAGTACGGAGCTGTTTTGCATTGGTTTAATGTTTAGTGATCCACGAGTCACTGGCTACAAAAGATGAGACATCCTTCAGTATACTCAACATTCTTCTCATCGGAACATTTCCATACGTAAGAGCTGTTCACATATGTGCCTCACCATTGTGGTACTCCACATCTGAAATAATGCTGCTGTGAATGCCTCTTAAACAGACTCTCCACACAACCCACACTGAGGAGACTCCCCCACTGTTCCTTATCTCCTACACCAGGCTTATACCTTCTAGTCCTTCCCTCTATGTTTGGAGAATGTGTCACAGTAGACTATCCTCAAGGGCTGTTAACTCCACAGGCATCATTTGTTTAATGGATCTGCAGGTCTTAAGTACAGTAGACTAGGCAAGGCAGTGCAAGTTTGTTTATGTATTTATTTAGAAGAATTTTTTTTAATAGAAGAATTTTATGGTTTGGACGATGGTTTTTATTAGGATTGTTAAAAATGCTCTATATTGTGAGATCATACTGTATAATATATATATATATATTTGCTTATGCAGTATTCCATTTACTTATCTAATTTATGTTTAGGTATCAGCTTTGTCTCAAATCCAAAAAACATGGATTGTATAGCTCAGATTATTATGTTTCTAAGAATTTTGATAAGAAAATTATATCTGACCTTTGATTATTCTTTGCAAAACTGAGAATATAGTACTTTTGAGACATTGAAACTGAAGATATGTGAGATTGCAAGTTGCTTTTTTCTGAAGAAACACATAGAAAAAACATTAGAAAATGAATGTTTGCATTTTCTATTGCCTATGTTATTTGCTGTGTAGAATAAATAAGTTTGTTAGCCATTTGTTATAAAAGACATTTGTTATAATAAGTAGGCTAAATTTCGTTAGTTGTTTATTTTAAGAGGGATAAGAGAGAAGTAATTTATTTGTTAATTCTTGAAAAGACTCCTCTCCTGCTATTTTACCTCTTTTCACACTGGCTGTTGGAGATGGCATTTCAGCAGTGGTGCATAAGGTGGATAGGATATTGTAAATGCCTCAGGCTCTGTCAAATAAATCATGTTGTAGCAATTAAACTGCTTTCCTCTTCCCCAGGTACCTGCGAGAGCAGTCTGAAGTGACTCAATGCACTTTTAACAGGAAGCACCCTAGTAAAAATAAACATTCATTAAACACATACATTAATATAAATATTTCAAGTCTTGTTATAGGCTATTTGAGCATTTTGATTAATTGACTATACAGATTTTTAAAAAATCCTATAATTCAATCTAAAATGTAAGCCTATAATTTCCTAATTATGAAAAGCATAGAGAAAACTGAAACAGGTAAGGGTATGTCAAAATGAGAGTAAAAACGTATAAACATAAATTGAAGCAATAGCCAACAGACACAAAAGGTGAGAAATGGTTGAGTTATGTATCTAAAGTAAACATTTACAAAGAAGACACTATTTACAAACCTAAAAACCGTTGATTCTCAAACTTTGGTAAAAGGAAATATCAAAACAACTAAGAAATGTTTCCTGTTAGTAAACTGAATTGTAAAAAAAACAGCGGGGACACGCCACCCAAAATCACGTGATTTAAAACGTCAAGAATCACGTGAATTAAAAATGTGTCTTCTTCGCCCTTAAAGGCAGGGTGGGTGATCTGTCCAGAAACATTTTTTGTAATGCTGGTTAAAAATCTCTTTACATCCTGATAGCAATCAAGAAGTATAGTTGTCAAATAATATTTGTATAATTATATATGATCTATGAAAGGAGTAGGACCAAAAAACGTTCGTCCAATCGGTCATGTGTACAACATATTTTGCATACCACTGCGCACCCTGTTCACGCAGACATCATACGTCATCAGCGCGCTCACGTCCGCTGCCTGGCGGACAAACAGCAACCAAGCTTTCCTGCGGAACCCACATAAACAAAACGAAACTCCGTTTATAAAACAGCAGTGACGAAAAAGGTGGCAGTCGTGGCCCAATGGTTACAGAGTCTGACTCAGAAGGTCGCCGGTTCGATTCCGGCAGATAACGGCTGAGGTGTCCTTGATTCAAGATTTTATGTGTCACATACGCAGTTATATAGCCTAGAGGATATACAACCAGTAGTGAAATCAGATCAGATGTAGGTCAGATCAGCTCCAAAGATAGTGCAATTATATAAAATACTAAACAATTTAAACAAAATATAAATAATCTAGGTATGAGGATAATATAGATAGAAACTAAACTGAATATTTACATGAACAGGGATAAGCAAACAAATAGTAACACTTAGCAGCAGTGCAAAAAGGTAACGTTAGCAGCATTACAAAAAGAGCAGTAGTGCAGTGTGTATAGATTGTAATGTCTCTGTGTTGGATGTATGTACTAAAGCAGTGGTTCTCAACCTTGTTCCTGGGGACCCACAGCTCTGCACATTTTGCTTGTTTCCCTTATCTAACACACCTGATTCAAATTATCCGCTCATTAAGGTAGAAATCCATGAACTGAAGCAAACGTGCCAGTTAAGGAGACATAAGCAGTGGGTCCCCAGGAAAAAGGTTGAGAACCACTGTACTAAAGTACAAGGAGTGCGGTACGATGTTAAGAGTTTAGGAGCCTGATGGCCTGGGGGGAAAAAAGCTCCATCGCAGTCTCTCTGTTCTGGTCTTCAGGCTACGGAAGCGCTTACCAGGTGGCAGTAGGTTCAAGAGACGGTTATTAGGGTGGTTGGAGTCTTTTTGAGCAAGGCACCTTACCCCGCCACTTCCCCATGTGTCTTCACTACTCGCAGTGCGTGTGTTCACTACTCACGAATGAGTTAAATGCAGAGGTCACATTTCGGGTATGGGTCATCATCATATCTGACAAATAGGTCACTTTCACTTTCCAAAGGTCTGGATCATGAAAGAGTAAAAACGCGAATTAACATCGGTTCAGCTTTTATACGATGGAGACAGCTCCGACAGGCAAAGGGTCTGAAAGACTACCATGGTTGCTCTATTTCTTTTCGAGAGGTATGTAGCTACATGCTTTAAGAATCCAGCAGCTTCTGGTCTGTGTGCGTTCATGTGTTTGCATAGAGGGTGGGATTATAATTTGAGTGCTAGCAGGCTAAAGTTAGCGCTTTTCCAAATTAACTACTCGACCTTTAATACAATAGCGGGAACACAAACATAAAGGATTCTGCCAACTTGTGAATTCAGTTTAGAGTGATGGTTTTGTGGTAGTGTTTTAAAACAGCACACAATTGCGAAACAGGTTTTCATTCAGAAGCTATTATATTATATTGAGAAAATACTGACGCGTACAAATGTTACACACGTATATTTATCGTCTTCAAGTGCTGGCGTATGAAAACATTTCTAGCTCATTTGTTCAGGATCTTTACAGGATATTAAGATGTGTTTTTCTGTTACTATACAATGCAAATGTTTTATTAATTAAATCTTGTCCACCATTGCATTTCTGTTTATGGTTCTGTATGTTGCAGCAATGTTTTGTGGATAAAGGTGCCACTGTGTTTTAGAAATTGTAAGCGATTAAACAGTCATCATGTAATGTAAAACAGAATACATTTTGAGAAAATGTTATGTGCAAGTGTACAGGAACAGAAGAAAAGCCCAGTGTTTGTCAGTTTGTGTTTGTGTTTATATGTCTGTGAGTGAAAAGCAGTGAGGGACAGAAAAGGAAGGGAGAGGTTTGAAACGAGATAAATCTGTCAATCTTCTCTGTGTGCTTTTTTAGAGTTCCAGGAGTTTTTAAGGATTATTTGCCAGACACTGCAGTAAAGGTCTTCGATACTATCTAACTTCTTCCCCAAAGTCAATTTGTCGTGAAGTATCGCACAGGCACTTCCAAAGAAGTGAATAAAAGATTTATAAAGGCTGTCAAAGTATCTAATGGCTCTGGTTAACATGAAGCCTTCAGTTTTCTTCACAGTGAGGGCGAGAAGCGCTCCCCGGAGAGAAGATGCATTCTGAGCTGTCTGCTGTGTAGTTACATTATAAACTGTAGACTGCATCAGAGTTCAAAACTGACCTGATGGCTTAGATCTACAAAAGGCTTTAACCTTTTTATTGACCTTTTTGTGGCTTTTATCACCCCATACAAGATTAATTTACAAAGGCTTCAAAGAGCAAATCACAATACTGAGACATGCATCCTACACTTTTATTTTCCGGTTTTGGATGTTTGGTCATCTTACAAACTTTTTTCTGTTGTTTGAGATCAGTATATGACTATTGGACATTACAAGCATTAAAACTTTCCCGTTTTGGGCTGAAAACATCGTATAAACGGCCACTTAGTCCTGTGTCAGCTACCGTAGTGCTTGGAAGGGGAGGGGGGAGCGATGGAGTCAGCCGTTGGTTGCAATTTACAACCTCACTGCTAGATGCCATTAAAACCTCCACATTGCTCCTTTAATATAAATCAATATGCTTCTCATAAAATTGCCAAGTAGAAATATAGAAACAAATGGTCAAATTAAATACGTTAAGATATACAATAAATGTAGATTGTATAAGTGAAATAATCTGGATTTGGGTAAATTTGATGAGAAATGTTTGCTTACATTGAAATCTTCAGTAATATTGCCTTTTGATTGCAAACTGGGAAAATCTGAGCTCAGATTGTGACATTGATGCAATCTCTTCTGAATTTGAGACATTTGTGAGATTTCTTGGTCGTTTACTCAGGAGAAATATCTGAGATGTAGGAGTTTGTTTAATCTCATTGGTGTCTAGAAGAAAATTGAGATATTAAAAAAATCTTATTTTATCTTATGGGATGCAGATATTGTTACAAATTAGACAATAATTAAATATTATTATAAAAACATGTTCTGAGTTCTGTGGTAGTAGTGATATGATGATTTATTTGCGTATCTCAATCAGAGTTTTTTCAACGACTCAAAAATATAGACACGCACGCCGCACAGACAGGCCATGCATATCATAGAGGCTGCCGGCAGGTAAAGATACACAAGACAATAATGAAAGACGGGGGGCTGACAGATACAGAAAAGTCAACACACATAGAAAATTGGATCGTCTGAAAAACATTTGCCTCACTTTATTATAAATGTGTTTAGAAATGCTGTCATTCATTTTTAATTTTGTATTAACTCTGAAATCTTGTTACTCGTGGAGGCTTTATTATCTGTTCTTGTAAACACTGGATTTTTTTTATTGTATGAAGCATGCTATAATACTGCTGATGAGTGCTGTTCTGTTGTCTTGACTCTGATGATTGACACAGACTGGGTGTGAGATTGGATCGGTCATCTCTGTGGCATGCAGCTTGATCTGTGTGTTTTAAAAATGCTTGTAGTTGAAAATTGAACCATGTCATTATTATCTTCAGGTAATGCTTGGTCACCCATGTAGGGTGCTTTAGATGGTGTTATTGCTGGTTGAACAAGGAAATTGTTCTGTTATAATCAGCATTGTTGTGGAGCTGGCGTATTATCAGTACACATTTCATTTAAAGCTGAAGTGTGTACTTTTTAATGTTGAAAACACTTGTCCTTTCCCAGCTAATATGCAGAGTACCTGTAAGTAGACCATTTATATGTTGACTTTTTCTAAAAGTGTAAACACTTGTTTAAGAGAGTCGTTAACCATAACAGGTCATTTTTTGTGGTTTGAGGTGGCATCGGTTTAAAAAAGAAATGATTCAAATAAAACAGGACTAATTCTAAATAAAGACACAAATTTAAAGTTCATTTAATACCATTAAACTTCTTTTTATGTCCATTGACAATTATAAATGCTCTCTTAAAAGGACTGCATTTTTAGCTCAATAGCACCTCCACTGGCATTACTTTGTATTAAGGTTCAAGAGGAGACTTGAGATAAATTGACTGTGAACTGTTCCTTTAATGATGGCTGCTTTGGATAAAAGAATCCACTGCAGCTGCTGTAAATGGATGTGTATAGGTTATTCTGTCACTATTTGTTTTATTTCATGTAACATGAAAGGGGAAACTTTAAAGAGTAGTCCTTGACTGGGTTCTGCAAGACATCATCAGAATCATCCATATGACTTGTGTCCTGAAGCAATATAACGTTTTGTGAGAGAAACATACAAAAATGTATGACATGAAAGACATTGAAATGGCCTGAAACTGAGTAAATGATGACAGATTCTTTCTTTTTCGGGCAACTATTCTTTTAAATAAGTGATTATTGCTTCTAAATGAGTACACAGAGACGCATACAGTGTCGAGATATCCCCAGTATCCGATCCTCTTATGTTCTCCTGCTTTTCATTATGACAATCCAGGGAAGGCCCTCAATTCCTGAAAGTTTGTGAGGTGACTGCAGACTTTTGTGGGCATAAAAACACTAAGTCACTTGTATTCCCTTTACTGTTTTCACCCAGCCTGCATATGAGCACATTTCAGGCCTTAATTGCTCTCAGTAAAATCTGCATAGCATTGTCTGGTGTAAAATACAGCCTAAAATGGCATAGTAATTTGGCCGGGGGGAACAATATAGCTCTCTGTTTCCATGGTACTGATGTGATTTTAATCACCAGCCCTCACTATTGTGGCCAAGTGTTGTAGAGGCTTCTCTGCCCTGGAGGAGCTCTTTCCATCATCAATGACTGAGACCAAACTGCCTCACCCTGCCAGCAAGTTATGAGCTGAGCAGGTGCGGCTTTAAAGCCTGACTTGTTACTTTCACGGTTTATACAGCACCTGTGTAGAGGTTGATGCCAAGGTCAGTCCATTTTCTCTTGCGCTTGTGACTCACAGTAACAGATGTTGATTTAAAATGGACCTTATGTACGTGAGAATGTGGGAATGTAGTTTGATTATGTAGTAAAGCACCATTTGGGGATCTTTACACGCCATTACGACGTAGTTCTTGAACAGAACCATGTGCACGTAACTAAAAAATACAACAGAAATATGTTTCAGTATCTGGTAGCACACGCTTTACAAATGTTAAAAATATCGTGCACTTCCTTGAAATAAACACTCCAGTCATAACTGTGAATAAATAGAGGTCATTCTATTTGGTGCATCAACAAAAAAATGTAATTCAAAATTACATCACAAACTAGTGTTACGTTTATAAATCACATAAATTGACTAAGCCGACTATATACCGTTCTTTATTTTATTTTTTATTTTTAATTTTGGCCAAAATGCCATTGAGATGAATGGGGATGCTTCCGCATTGCTTTCCAGGAATTTTAGCCCTTGTTGATTAAAGCACCTTGCAAAAACATCATTCTATTCTACGAGCTCTTAGTCAAATGGGTCAGTGGTGAAATATCTATTAGAATATGATGAAATTTTTGCTGTTTATATATTGTTTGCCAATCGCAATTTGTCTGAATATGTGGCTGTTTTAAAATTTATATCAATGGAGTAACTTCTCACGGTGAATGTTGTGTTGAAAATACATGTACAAAATTGCATCCTTAGTCAGTAGAGAAATGCTTAGGATGAATTTACCTCAACCTTTATCATTTTTCATCAAGGTGAATATTACAGTAACTAGTGTACTGTAACATTTATAAGTCACATAAACATGGGCACTTCAAAGCAGATGGGGCTGCAGAGATGCTGATGCTGTTGTTGAATCGGTTATTTTGCAGGACAAAGAGGATGCAATGGAAATTGAAGCGCATTTAATAACTCAAGCATGTGTGTGCATGATTCTGTTAATAACACAGAGCACCTGCAACTAATTATCAACTTCAATTAAGCGCAGTAGGGTTGTCTGAACACAAGGTTAAAGTAGGGATGCACCAAAATGAAAATTCTTGGCCAAAGGCGAATAAAAATAAGACACTTGGCTGAATACCGAACATGGTTTTTTTTGCATTTATTTAATTTTTTTAGCCAATTTTTTACTATTGCATGAACAGAATGGTCAAAATTTGCCTGCTTGCTGCTATCTGAAGTACATCAAAGTTTTACCAACCGGTAAAGGCGCTTTCTTCCAGAAATGTACTCTGTGTCATGTCTTTCTATAACACTTTTAAATGCTTCCACACACTGCCTACATGTTTGCAGTAATTATAAAGCGTGCACGTCTCTCTCTCTGCGCTGGTTGCTGCTTGAACGCATAAGACGTCATTTTTGGTAAAATGAATTTGGCCAATTTCACTTAATTTTGGTTGCCCAACATTCAGTGCATCCCTAGGTTAAAGTTGTCGTATTTTTTGGCATGGATGCAATTATACAGTAAAACAAGTGATGCACAAGGTCAAACCTCACTGTGCAAAGAAATGCTAGAATGTTTACTATTAGGAGCTCTTGTGAGACACTGGCATGTAATGTCAATCTAACCTTTTAGCCTTGTCGGAGCATGAATTCCTGCCAAACATCAGCTTTCTCTTATAGGCCAGGATGACTCAGAATGCCCTTTGAAATTCTTGCTGGTGATCAGAGAACGCAAACCGCTGCCCTTTTCTCTCTTCTCTGGAAGGAAGCTGACCGGGAGATTGGCTACTACTTTCTCTCGAGCCTTTGTGCTCAGTCTGAGCGGCTCTCATTACCACGGCCTCGGGTTCACTTGTAGTCTTTTAGATTCAATTAGCTCCGGCACCCGGGAAACTGTTGAAGGGCATTTTGATCAAGCGAGGCTTTGAGGGAACTGGAAAGGTCAGAAAAGAAATACATAGAGGAAAAAAGTTTCACATTCAGTGCCGCAAATGCATTTCATGTCAAGCAAAACAAATATGAAAGTTTTTGGGGGAGAGTGGGGCATGTTGTCACACTTTGTGCAGAGGTGAATGTTTTTTAGGGTGGGTTATTTTTGAAAATCAGAGTCTAGCAAGAAAGCTTTTGAACTTTTTCACGTTTATTTTCTAGGGAATGAGTTATGGATACACTGTTAATAGATATTTATTCACAATGGGACACAATTGGAAGCTGGCAATAAATAGTCTAATGTTCTGTAAAATAGTGTAAAATGATTTTTTTTTTGCCAATAAATATTTTATCAGATGCCTTGTATACAAGATATAGATGCCTTTTTAAACACGTGTGACAACATGCAGATGTGTGTCAGATATTAATGAAAAATACTGTTGTCCTAAGCACATGGTTCAATCTGTTAGTTATACCTTTATTATAAAGCTGACTTTTGCCCCAGTATCACCTACTGTACATATGTTTTAGATTGAAAATGCTGTTGTTTACACAGCATGCACAGAAGCTGTTTCTTAAGTTTTATTATGTATTGCCATTTATTTTGACACACTAGTTTGAATTTGATTATTTCGAGTTCTAATTTTAATGAACCATTTCCGTAACATCAACAACAGTAATGCAAGAGGCACTATATTTATCAGCACTTATGCTTCGTGAAATCTCATTATTTAGGTTAATTGTGATTTGCTGTTGTTTCTCAATGTGTGTTTGGATGACCTTGGCGGGCAGCAGGTGTCAGCGAGAAGGAAATAATATGCCTGAAATCACCTGCAGGGGACATAAAATTCCCAATTAAACCTCACAATGGCTGGATGCATGCAGAAAACTCTGCACGTGCTATGAATAACAGCCCGAGAAGACAAAAGTTTTAACACTGTAAATGCGAAAAGGCAAACTGAACAAAATAATTACTTCTAAATCAAGTGCATGCATATATTATACACAAGAAGGCATACTGAATATGTCTATGAATATTGGATTTTAAGAAGATAACAATTCTGATGATGGACAGTATGTGGGTGACCTTTATGTATGTGAAATTTATGCAAGCAATTCCTAAATATGCATCTTTTGTGATAATAAGCTCAGTGGCTGTGTTCGAAACTGAAGGCCAGTCAATGTCTTCTCAGATAGCATCTTGTAAAAAAGAAGGAACCTCAGGTTTTCAGCCTTTTAGAGTAAGTGAAAGTCATTTAGGGTAGTCATTTAAGTCAAATACACAAACACATATATATATATATATATAAGAATTAACATGTAACAATTTTCTTTATTTTAAAATATGGCAGATAATCTGTTAATTACAGGGTAGGTAATTCTTTCCAGAAAAAAATATTATGCTGGTTGAAAGTTTCACATCTTCACATTCTGATTTACTTTGCAATCACTAAGTTAAGTGGTCTAAATATAATATAAATATGTTATTAATTTAATTTACTAGGCTATAGACAGTTTATTGGACGCACACGCCTATTTTCATTGACCGGTCAGGATAGTAATAATATAATCATTTATATTGTATTGTATTTAAATTATATTAATATGAATTTGTTCACAGTTTTTTGTATAATAATTGCATTAAATAAACAATTTGTTGAATGGGTCGTGTATCTTTGTCGCATTTAGTTTAGTCAAGTAACGGTTCTTCTACTGGTAACCCAAAATAATACTGGCTAGACATAACTTGCTAGCTAATGTCATTTACTTGTTATTTTTTTTTGCTTGTTATCAGAAATAATCTGCAGGGACTCTATTCTTTGTGGATGTGTCCTGGAAGTTAAAGTCACCATGAAACGGAAGTTGCGATTGACTTCTTTTCCATATTGTGACTTATATCACGGCTTCTGAATTAGAAAAAATTGTTGGGAAGGACTTTATTTTGCCCTTCCCTTTTTGATTGATTTGTGGTAAGTTGGGCATTGCTAACAAATCAGAGGCAGATGAAGGCAGACATGGGGCATGGAGGGGAGGGCTAAAAATGCCTGGCCATTGGACAGTCAGAATAGTCCTCCACCTTTTTTGTTGCTTACGTCATTTGGTGAAGAGTGGTTGTTGAGAGTGGAAAGGAAGCTTAATGTTTTTGATGAAAGATTACAAGTGCAAATTAATAAAAAAATAATGGTATGCACGGATAAATCATTTTTAATAATCACGGCAACACTGTGTAAAACACTTTGAGTTTTAGTTTTTTAATCCATGGTGATTAAGTTTGGGCCACAAAAGTGCACATGCGCAGTAATGTTGTTGCTTTGAACCGTCTGGTATTGTGTGAATCTTATTTTTTTTTTATGGGATATAAAATGAAGTCTAGGCATCGATGGGACTATAAAGATGAAAAACCCATCATTTGGTCAAACCCAAGTTGTAGTAGGCTACAACAGTACAATATGTTGTAAAAAATATTGGGATGTAGCAACACGTTAATCACATTAGCATCATGTTAACGTCATGTTAGCATTATATTTGCAACATGTTAATCATGCTAACATCACGTTGGCAACATGTTAATTGTGTTAGCATCATGCTTACAACATGCTAATTAAAACAAACAACCTGGTTTTCTTCAAACCTAAAGTTTGTTCTCAAACTTTACTATCTAGTTGCTTTCTACTTTCTGTATACCACCTGATTTTTTTAAAATCCGTTTTTAATCTTTTTGAAAGGATAATACTGGATCTATAAGATTATATTGGAACTTAATTTGATTGTTGATAAGAAATTGGGAATATGTGCAGTCATGGCAGAGTTATTTAGATACTTCTGCGCTGAGTTTCTCAACACTAATTATCCTGAGATTAAGAGGTTGAGGGGAGCATCTGTATGTGTCAAGAGAAATTAAATGATGTTACGCTCTTTCATAGGACTTTGGGTGTGATGAAACAGTATCATCTGAAATAGCTTTTCTGTCATCTAAGACATTACACAAACTGTCTGTGAACAAATGATTACCCTAGGAGAGACAAATGATTTTTTTTATAACTTAGCCATGAGATTTAAGTTTGGGTATATTTTTTATTTTTCATCAAATTGTTTTGACTTTAGTTACTACAGGAAATGTTTAATAATTTCTGTTTATATTTATTTCTGCTAAGGAAGATTGCAAGAAATATTTGGGATAAATGAATTGAGCGCAACTGAGAGCTTACAACAACCTGAGATTTAAAAAAGCAATCTCCAAGCAATAAATATTTCTACAGATGTGTCTGTAGTTTCCTGGTAGACGTTTATTTTGGAACAATCACCATGAATTTAATAAACCACCTGCCTCTCAAGACGTCTGTGTTGCACAAGATTTATTGAAGAGGTGAGGTGATTGTGCATCAGGTCAGGAACGCGTGGGAGCATTTCCCAAGATAGAATCCCATAGTGTTGCCTTTTCTTCTTTCTCTAGGAATTGTATAAATAAAGAACATTACTTTATTACGTGCTTGACTTGCTGGAGTTCACAGACTTGACCAGTACATGAAAACAGGAAAGTGGCCTGAATGCATGACTGGACTCCAGCTCCAGTTAAATGAATCAGTTTTTGCTCTTTAATCATTCTTTTGAAGTTACTCCCTTTTCATTCATGTGAAATTGTAATGGTTCTTTTTGGCTGTGTTGTGTTACCTAGTGACGGTCTTCCTCTGTGGTTTCTCGCTAGAATCATAAATAATGATATTTTAACTGGGAAAGCTCAGTCAGAAGTATGAAGACATTCATGAATCATATTACTAGCATTGCTTTCATTGCCTAATGAAACTCTACAAATGGCTGAATGTGTTACAACTGACATGAATCAATGCAGAAATCTTATTTCGGCAAAAAATTCAACACTTCGGGTGTGAGGTGTTGATACAATACCTCTAAAGTTCACTTCAAGAGATTGTAATTACAGGTTAAGCATTTGTAAAATAGACCCAAATCAATGATAATGGTATTATTTTTATCCCCCTCAATACTTGATAATTAAGTTAACAAATTTGATCTAATGGTGTTTTGTAATCGAAATGTAGCAGCTTTTATTTTCATGTAGGCCTAGTGCTCCTGTTTTAATATAGATGCAAAGGAGTGTGGGCGCAAAGCATAACACTTTAAGATATAGCAGGTTCATTATTCTGCTCTAAAAAGACTCATATTTGAAGATAACATAAGAACTAACATTTGAAGAAAACATGTGAATTACCACAGAGTTGGGTATTGCCATTTATTCCAAAGGTCATTTTAAATGTACAGAAAACTGGTATTTGTGTGCAGTGTAAATGGCAGAATTTATCTAAAAGGTTATAATGCAATATATTCTACTGTTGATCGTGTAGAGATATTTTGAAAAAGGTTAAGTCTGTGCGAGATCAAAAGTAAAACGAAACAAACTTTCCGAAACTGACTGAAATGTACTTAAAATGTATTCAATTCAATTTTATTTATATAACGCTTTTCACAATGAGTATTGTTGCAAAGCAGCTTTACAGGAGAAAGCAACAGAAAAAACATAAGAAAGGTAAAAATTATAAATGTATCTTAAAATGCACTTAAAATGTATCATCGGTTACACTGTAGAATAAGATATAATTTGTTAACATGACTTAATGCATTAGCTAACATGAACAATTAACTTTTTCACTTTGTTAATGTTGCCTTGTGTTAAATGCAACGATCGATTCCATGTAAGGGGTCCTGCGGTGTATGTAGATAGAAATAGCTCATTCTAAGGTAATAAAAAAACATAACGTTTCATTATGTAAGATCTTTATACACCTCTGAAGACATAGTTATGTATATTATATTGCATTTCTGTCAATAGCTCCTCCTTAATCTGAATCAAAACCCAAAAACGTTTTATAAGAGTATATAAAAAAAGAGTATATAAGTAATATTCATATACTGTATGTATAGCATGTTTACAGATCATAGAGACTGATTTTTCTTTCATTAGTATAACATGGGTGACAAAAGTCCATATCACTCAGCAACTCTAAAGTCCAAGCCTGAGAGGACCATTTGTATTCCAACAGCGTGCATGCAGTTGGGTTTGCTAAAAAACAAATCTGTAAATAGAAACGCATTAAACCGCTGTATTCATAACCTAGCATTGGCCTGGTTCTGCTGTGAGAGAGCACTCTGAGACAGTGGAAACATGCTCCGCTAAAGGTCTCAAGCATTTGTCTTGTCAGAGCGAGCACGTCTTTGATACTTGCAAAAATGGCCCAGCATCTTTCATGACGACAGTAGGATATCTCTCAAAAAAAATTTCCTTTGTGAGTTGGCTGAAGACCTATTGGTATTTCAGATGCCAGAGTGAACAAAGACCTCCCTTGGAGCACAGAGGACCGATCACCCGCCGAAAAGGTTTCAGAGGGGAGAACACAGGAATGGTCTGCCGGATAGCGATGGGCTACGTAGGAGGTCTACAGTTAGGCTCTGAATGGAGAAACGCAGAAAAACAAAATCAATCAAACGTCTCCAAACATTTGACTGAGCGTTGTCTTTGACATTTAGCTTGAGATGAGAAGTTTTGACCAGTTTTCTTTGTAGGTACTTGCTTTTCGCATATCAATGTTTTTATGAGTCTCGGATCGGTCTTATTCAGTTATTCATCACCGATCGATTCCAGTGGTTTTATAACTTGCGCTTTTCTCTCACTTCGCATGTTGTTTTGATTGGATCTGTCATTAGTCCATTAGTATCCCCATGTGTTTTTGGCACAGCGGGCAAAAATGGATATCGAATAAAAACAGTGTTTGAAGTCAAAGAAGTTATGGCCAATCACCAACGGCACAGATTATACATAAAAAGCAGAAGAAACGCATTAATACATTTTCCCCAGGGTGCCTTAGAAAAGAGAAAATTATTGTTTGAACGGAAACACAGGTTTAGGTTTACTGTATTTTCCAGACTGATTTTAATCAGATCATTAAATGGGTGCTGGTTTAAACTCTAGAGATGTCAATTTAAGGATTTGAGTATATAAACATGTGCAATCAAAAATTTCAGATTTAATTTTTTTTGGCCACTTTATATAGTAGTCTGTTCTGCAATCTTCCAGTTTCAATGTTTAGTTTTTATGGAGTTATTCTGTAATAAAGAAAGCGTTGGAATTAAGTTGTTGCCTCAGGCTGTTTACCGTTGCAGGGAGGAGGAGGTATTATATCTAAATACATTAGGGCGGTTTAGAGTATGTTTCTGAATGTTTGATTTCATCTGTTCCTTAAATCAGATCCAGTGAATTATTGCCACAGGCACTATAAATAGCAATACTGGTAATTGGCATTACTAGCACTATTTAGATACAAACACCTTGAATGGGTCAAAATAAATGGAAGTAGTCATGCACGTAGCTTTGCGTACACCTTTTTATTTGTTATTGACTAAAGAAGAGCAAGTGATCTCAAATCCGAAGGTAGACAGTAGACTTGCAATGCACCGTAATGTATTGTAATGTGAACTGTCCTCATATAGACCACTTCGTAAGATTAAAACAATGGTCCAGCAGCATCTCCGGTTTATTTTTTTTATTTAATATATTTAATAGATATTAATTTAACATTTTGTTTTGGTTATAAATGTTCTGTTGGTTGTATTTTGTTCAAACGTTTGTGTAGTGTTAAAAAACTGGACCAACGTTGGACGGGTGTTGTTTACGTCTTCTGAAGTGGTATAGAGGCTTAGTTCACAATTTGTTTCTGAAACAACTTGTGTTACATATTTATATTTACATATGTTTGTAGGGGTGTACGGAATGACCAAAAATCTGGTTCACGGAATGAGTCATTTTATTTCACGGTAACGATATATTTTGTTATTTTGTTATGGGTGGATTAATTCACATATTTTGTCATCATAATGCCCAACTTGCAGAGCGGCAAGTTAACCACACAAAATACACAGAATAGAAAAATCGACATTTTATTCTGCGGTAATGCCATATTCCGTCATACCGCCCAGCCCTATTTATTTGTTTGTATTGCGCCTTTTTTATTTGAAAAGCAATTATTGTGTTTAGAATTTTATCAAATAGCTTGTTATGGGCGAAAACATAAACATGAAAAAAAATTATTACGGCCATGTTCAGGTTCAACCTCGACCAATACCAGCAAATAGTACACCACTAAATAAAGGTCAGGCTTGTCAAATCCTTACTGATTTGACAGCTATTATCCCCAGTCCTGCTAGGAATATGAATAGCAGGGAGTGAATAAGCAGATCTTGAAAGGCTAATGTGAGACATTTGGGTCAAGCAAAAAGATGAAGGTACGATAGGTCATGTCAGTTTTGTTTGTGAGACTAGAACATCATCCGAAACACAATATATTCTGACCTTTCTGACCGTCCTCATTCCAGATACATGGTTTATAATTGTTTTGATCTCTGGTAGTATTTACTTTTTTTGTATTATGACATGTTTTAAGAACCAAAGATTGTAACTTTTTCAATTTGCAAACAGGCATTATTTTCTATACCACTTAAAGGGATAGTTCACTCAAAAATTAAAATTCTGTCATCATTTAGTCACCTTTGAGTTGCTCCAAATCTATTTACATTTCTTTGTTCTGATAAACACAGAGAAAGATATTTGAAAGAATGCTTGTGACCAAACAGTAGGTGGACCCCATTGACTACCATAGTAGGAAAGATTATTTTATAATTTATTTTGTTGAACACAAAATGAGATATTTTGAAGAATGTAGGACAGCAAAATGTTCGAGGGCTCCCTTGTCTACCATTGTTTTTTTTCTCACATGGTAGTCAATGGAGTCCACCTACTGTTTGGTCACAAGCATTCATCCAAATATCTTTCTCTGTGTTTAACCAAACAAAGACATTTATACAGATTTGGAACAATTCGAGAGTGAGTAATTCATGACAGAATTTAAGTTTTTGGGTGAACTATCACTTTGACTACTAATGTTTTTGTATCTATACATTTTTCATCATCATGTGTGTTCCCTTGGAGTCAAACCCATTGCTAACCCAATGCTCTATCAATTGAGCTTCAAGAACACTTTCCAATTAGTTTTAAAATTCAGCGCTATTGATTTGCAGGTATTCTGTAGGATTTCTATTGTCAGTTAAAGAGCCCTCCCTCTTTCTTAAAATCTTTTCCCCTCCACTTATTGTCTCGGCAGCAATATTGATGCTGCAGTTTTTTATGAGTGAGTCACTCTTTTGTATCTGCTTTGACCTTTTGTTGCTAGGCTTTGTGGTTGCCTGGATACACACTTCCCCCGGCAACATATAAATCAGAAGAGATGAGCCATTAACAGATGCAGTAATTTAACTGTCACCCTCCAAAGAGACGTGTCCATAAAGCGAGCGTTAGCGGTACATGAAAACAGATTAGATGGGTGATACAGGCAGACTTTCCCCGCAGACAGCGCGGGGATCTGCAGGGCTCTTGTGTTAAGATGGTGAACTATGCAAAGTGGGAAAGAAGTGGGCTGTTTATGTAATGGCTTTTTAGACTGGAGGAGGTGAAGAACAAAGAGATGGACGAGTCGGCATGTCGTGCACCCACATTTCGTGCAAAACGCATCCTTTGCAAATCATGCCCCCACTCAAATAGGACAAATAGAACTTCACTGATTATTTTGTGGGATTTTACAGTGTGTCATTTCGTGGTTTGTTCTTTAGATCATTGTCAAGTGTCAATAAAAAGGTATATAATCTTCCTACGGAAGCATATTGTGAAATAAGAGATGATTAAATATATATATTTATTTACAGTCTTGTGTTTATATGTATCATACTTATATCTTGTTTCACAATTTGCTTCCTCAGGAGGATTATATCCTTTTTTAAGTTTTCTATTTTAAAAGATGAAAATATAATGAGTTATGAATGTGACAAAAAAGAACACCTGTTTGGGAGACAACGTACTTTGTAGGATTTCTGTGAATTAAAATGTATTATGTTATATAAAATAAAATGAATATATGTTAATTATTTGCCCATTTATGTGGAATATGGATGTGACAATTTATTTACCGGACTATACAAAACATATTCATATATTATCACTTTTAATATAATAAAAATCAAGTTTTGGATCACAACACCTTGAATAGGACGAGAACATTTGTAGTAATAGCCAATAATACATTGTATGGGTCAATATTATAATTGTTTCTTTTATGCCAAAAATGATTAGGATATGAAGTAGAAATCATGTTCCATGAAGATATTTTGTAAATTTCCTACCGTAAATTTATCAAAACCTGTTTTTGTTTTCAAGTGGATGCAGCAAAATTGCAGAAGAAAAATGGAAACCCGTCTACAAATTTCACTCGCTGCTGCCGCTCTTTCGGAATTACCCACTCAAGTTTGGCATCTATGTAAAGCTTAGAATTTCTGCTAATAGAGAGCGTTAAAACAAAGCTGTTTCTTTTTAGCAACAACCTGCTACAGCATCTCTGATTAACAACTTTAAATGCGATTTTCTCAATGTTTTGATTTTTTTGCACCCCTAGATTCCAGATTTTTAAAAGTTATATATTGGTCAAATATTCTCCAATCCTAACAAATATATCAATAGAAAGCTTATTTATTATGTATTATGTAAAAATCTCAATTGACCCTAAAGACTGGTTTTGTTGTCCAAAACCTGTATATATATATATATATATATATATATATATATATATGTATTATATAGACTATATATATTGTAGTTTGTCGACCATTATATTTTATGGCTCAACCAATTGTCAGTTTATCAGTCAAAGCTAGAATATGAAATGGTTAAATTACAGCGATAAGGAGCTTAAATGTGCGATCAAAGACACTGTATGATATAGTCTGTATGATTTTTATTGCAATATTTCTCACTGATAAACTATTTCTTGAACTCATCCCCTTGACTGTCTCTGGTGGTTCACCCCAGATTAAATAAAAAATGTATATTAAGGTAACTGCAAATTAGATCTGATAATGTGTGTGTGAAGTTGGCACCAGGCCGGAGACTTTGACCAAGTGTGTCAATCAATGAGATTAGTGACCCTCCCCCTTTCCACCCAAGGGCTCAGGAGAGCAGAGACCTGAGAAACAGCCAGTCTCTTATTGCATTACACTTTCAATTCGGCCTAATGAAATCCACTATGCTGGACAATGGGCAGAAATTACATTTGAGCAACAGATGACCAGCCTTTAGATTGAGCCCCTCTTGCGTCTCCCCCACAGCCTCTTAACTCGCTCTGCTCGCATAGGCACAGTAAGAACATCTGTAAAGATGGAATTTGCTTTAAAGATAATTTTCCTAATTAACCAACACAAGATTTAATTAAAATCGGGTCTGGTTTAATTACAGTGATTTACGTCGGCACGCTCGCTCTCTTTGGCTGAACAATGAATGGCGTGGAGAGCGGAGGCGTGGAGGGGCCGCGTCTTCCGTGAGGCCGGAGCAATATAACGTGATTGATGGGCCGTGAGTGTCCCTTTAGCCTGGTCTTGTTTTTATATATAGCCAAAGTTTTAGTTCCAGCAGTGCCCTTTTGCCCTCTTTCTCTTCTCTGTCGCTCTTTATATCTCTTTGCCCCTGTGGAAGCGGCAACATGCTCATGACTTTGCTGCATGTGGATCTGCACGTTGGCTCACATTTAATGGAAGAAAATGTGCTAATTATATTAGATTAATGATCTCAAAATCTCAATTTATTAATGTAAAGTAGTTCGGGAAGAATTGGGAGAAGAATGTTGAGAGTGCCAGTGCGTGGTGTGGTGGTCTCGAGCTATACGCCGCAGATACATTTTTCTCCATATTTGCTGCATTGGCAAGGTTTGCCCGTATGTAATATTATCGGGAAGCCAGTGACTGGCAGTGACAATAAGCAAAGGCAGATATGAAGTTAATTAAGCTTTTATCCCTCAGAAGACACAAGCGGATACTTTATAAATCAGATACACACTTCAGATGGAGAGAGCTTATCACAAACTCCTCAACCTCTGGGATTTGATGGGCTTTTTTGTGTGAAGTTTGGTCTGGTTCTTTTGTGCTGGCTTTGATAAAACAGAGCCATGCTCTCGTCAGTGCCATTGATGCATCTCACTTCATTGTTCATATGTTAACTTCATTGGTTGTTGATGAGCTGTGGTTTGATGATATTAAGACAGATTTCATGTACATTGTTGTTAATGTTTTCCTGCAATTATTTAAAAGTTTAGTTTTTTATAGAAAAAATGTAAGCAAGTTTGCAAAGTTCTTCTCGCTGGCGAAATTTAGATTCGGATATTATTACTGTCAGATACTTATTTACACTTACATGTATGCAATTGTCAGAAAATTGTCAAATTTATTCAGTGACTTACGTTACCTCGTATTTCACTGCATTGCATTGAACATTTTATAATATATCACATTTGATAAAATACAGCTGCATAAAAAAATTAAGAGACCAATTTAAAGACCATTTTTAGTTTTTCTGAATTTACTATTTGTAGGTGTATGTGCTTAGGTAAAATTATTTTTTGTGTTTTATTCTGTGAACTACTAGCAATATTTCTCTCAAATTTGAAAAACAAATATGATTTCTAAATGTATTTATTTGCAGAAAATGAAAACTGAAGAAACAATACATCTAGAAATGCTGATTAAATGAAATTTGGAATGGTCTCTTACTTTTTTCTGCGGCTGTGTACGTATAATATACATTATTTATAATATTATATATATAATAAAGCATATTTTTATTTTATGTAGTATTTTTGTAGAGTTTATTTGCAAAGACAGATAACTCCCCTTTTAAATATGTTTTAAAAAATCATTTATTTATTTTTATATTAATTAGAATGCACAATAAAAGCATGATTTTTGACTATATCTGTTTTTGCTAAATATTCAAATGTTGTTGTTGTATTTATTTCACTTTACATCTGAAAGCACTTGACAAGTAAACAAATTTGACATCACATTTGGCAGTGTAAATATGTCAGCTGTGATTTTTACTGTTGTGTCACAATCCTACTTTGTAGTTTTTTGAACTCCCTCTGCAGACAAAGAAAATTCTTTGTTTACTGGGAAACAGACATTTTCTCTGCTTTCACATCTCCCTGGAGGACAGGCAGAGGGGACAACCAAAAATCAATGGCAATGAAAGAGCTGTGAAAAGAAGCATACAAATTACGGTACTCCATCAACACACAGCGTAACTCAAAGGGCCGAGTAACTCACTCGGCCCTTTTAAAGGTCTAACTGACTCGCTCAACCAAAAAGCAATACACAGCAGAGCCACGAGTCTGAAAATCACTGAAGAAAAAAGTTCACCTGTTGTGACTAAGGCACAGTGAGTAAACACAAAATCTGAATAAACATTGTTCTGATGCAAAAGTATAATTTGCCGAAAATGTTCTCTGCCTCCTGATAATTGAAGCAGATAATAGCTGTCTAGTTTGCGTTCTTCACGGAGGAGTTTTATTCACTTGATGATAATTGAAACCATTTTCGGGCTCATGAATAGTTCTGTTTTTTTTGGTATGACTCACGGATGGCATTGAAAACACATGCATTTAAACGGACGAGATCAATGATTGTAACATTTTTCTCTCCCCATCTTAAAGCAGAAAATCTGTGATGGGGCCGAGAATACCACGTTCCACATTTCTATGCCACTCTCTGAAAGTAATTGATAAATAATTCACAGACCTAATCCCAGATTTAATGACTGTACACAATAGCACGGGTCATGCTCTATCAAAACAAATCCCTCGGTAAACATTTTGTTAATTTCTGGCAGGCTGCCTTCTGCGTGCCTTTTGTATTTTGATTTATTTACCAGTTTGGATCCTTTGAGGAGATGAAATATCGATTCTGTGAATAAAAGCATTTCAGCAGAGAGTTTAATAAAGAGTTCTTTATACTCTGTGGAGTTTTCAATGACTCCCTTTAGGCCTAAGAACCATTTGCTTCTTAAATCTGAGCACACTTAACTGTGACGTCTCTTGTAAGATTTAAAGAACGAAAAGGTTTGCTTGATCATAGCAGAATGCAGAGTCGCTGGCACGCTTCTACAGAATAGTTTCTTTTGAACCATGGAATAACTGATAGGTTTGATGTGTGAATCAAAAACTGCACAATTCAATCATTTTTATTTTAACACCAAAGTCTTTATACAAATCACCTCCAATATTTACCTGTGCCTCAAAACAGCCCGGATGGAAAAACAACAGACACGGTCGTCCTCGCTCCATAGGATTATGCTAATTGCCTCCGCCGAACATAACCGCCCCCTCTCTCGACTCCACACCCAACACTCCCCAGAAATGTGCATCGCTCCGGGGAAGAGTTGGATGCAGCTGCCACTCCCACTTTTTCCATATTCACACAGTCCTGTCGGGCTTCCGGAGAAAGAGTGAGAAAAGAGAGAGAGATTTAATAGGATTTAAAGCCGCAGGCTGGCCGCAGTGTTTTTACAAAGGTGAACCGTTTGTTTGAAGATGATACACACGCAGCCCTCGGGGAGAGTAAAAGCCACTGAAGCCGTTTGGAAGGCTAAA
Organism: Oreonectes daqikongensis; assembly: GCA_026939265.1. Taxonomy (NCBI): domain Eukaryota; kingdom Metazoa; phylum Chordata; class Actinopteri; order Cypriniformes; family Nemacheilidae; genus Oreonectes; species Oreonectes daqikongensis. Next base: position 4,160,223 of record JAOTQM010000311.1, read on the forward strand.
GCTGATTTGATTCTGTTGTGGCACGTGGGAAAAGGGGTACATTCATTCAGTATTTCTCAATTTAACCACTCTCCATTTTCGGAAATGTGTCGTGGAAATGTTTTCTTTCCTGTGCTACAGTATAGAGTTCCACGTTTATTGCTTTTCAATGTCATGACATTTTAAGACTTGTGATCACTTTGGCCACGATTTTTCTGTCTGAGACAAAGTTTTGCAATCGTAAAACATTTCTTTTGTCGTAGGGCAGAATCTTTGATGGCTTTTTTATGCTCTCGAGTAAATTGCTTTGTGATGAATCTTAGCCACATCAATGATGGTAGGTGTGAGGGAGATGCTCAGTTAAAATGTTGATACAGTACTAGCTTGTCTATATGATATATAACATTCATATATTGTCGCTGTCCTTTTGAAACCTTGGATGTCTAAATTCGCTGTTTTTGAGGAAATGGAAAAAACACTGTTGATCAAATACTGTGTTGTCAAAGTTGACAAGCACTTTTTAATACTTTGTATTGGTTAGATATTTGCAAAACCCAGTGACAAACATAAAGGGCGACTAATAGTAATGATTTATTATTTAATAATAATCGACATATGCCGTGGTTGCACGCCGAGCGACCAAAGTTTGATTCACGGCTCGAGGTACTTTCCCGACCCCATCCACTTTTCTTTCCCACTTTGCTTCCTGACCATTCTCACACTAAACTATACAAATAAAAAAGCAAAAAACGCTAAAACATTTTCTTAAAATTTTTTAATAATGATTGTGAATTGGCTCACTCCTCTGCTCACCCCTCCCTTTCAAAGCACTAAGGTGGCTGACACAGGACAAGGATGTAGTTTTGTCTTTTTGCCGAAGGAGATAACATATTTACTTTAGTTCTGTCCGTTTAGGGATACTGTAGAAACAACATGGCGAATTCCATGCAAGAGGACCCCTGCGGTGTATGTAGATACATATCTCATTCTAAGGTAATAAAAACATATCCGCTCAATTATGTAAGATCTTTATACACCTCTGAAGACATAGTTATGTATATTATATTGCATTTCTGTCAATAGATCCTCCTTAATATCACACTTATAGGCTAATCTAAGCATCATAGATGACATACAATATTGCAGTGTTTAGCTTGGCGATAGTATCACAACTTAATTTACTTAAACAAGAAAGGGCATTGTTCATTCATGTTGCTATTGTGGGCGTAGTGTTAAGTGACACCTCAATAAATTTGACATCTGCTCTTAAAAGTAGTTCTATCACCGCAATTACAGTTAATGAGTGTTTTCAATGTTGAGAACCTGCTGTCATGGTAACCTGGCGCTCATGATGTTTGTACCTGTTATTTTAACTATGGGCGTAAAAAAGGAGTACTAACGTCAATAGAAACATTGTCATGCTGAGCAGATTTGATGCATTTATATCTGCCTTTTCTAATACTAGTCCATCACATGAAAAAATGAATGGTTTCTCTTTTTTAATGCTGTTATCAGTAACAATTATATAGACACACATTCTCGAAGGCATTCAGTCAGGTTAAAAATCTCTTTGACTGTGACATTTCACAGTTCTGGAGCAATAGCCCTGTGCGTGTTTATAGTCTGAGTCACTTTTTAGCACATCAGCACATTTCAAGGTCAATTTGATTGTTCTTCCATTCTAAGATTATTTCTCTGAGAGCCGCGGGGTTAGGAACAGCTGTCCCGGGGCGTTAGGGGTTAACAGAAGACAAATAACCTCCTGCAGATCTTTCCTCCACAGTGAGCCCACTGTCTCGCATTATAACCCCGGTCTCTGAAATATCTCCCGGCTGTCACTGTGGCTCTAATACTACCTATTTGAGAGGGAACATCTTGCATGTTTCCTTATATTGAATTGGACGGGTTTATCAGCGTACATTTGCGGCTGCGGATCCGCGCACCTGCATACTAATCATTTGTGTGCTTTTTTGTGTGTGTTTCTGTATGTTGGTAAGGGTGGTGTTTGTTGTCTGTCTGCACACAGGTTGGTTTCACAAAGGCTTTTGCCTGATAATTCAGTGCCCCCCGTCGTCGGTAACGGGTATTGCGGGTGTTTGCAGCGAAAGCTCGGAGTCGTCTGTGGCCCATTGGATGGAGACAAATAGATATTGGCAATGGCTGATTCGCTGAAACTCTGTATCGGCTGTGTGGGCAGACAGACGATATCAGGCGAAACGCAAACAGGCGAAGCAAGTTTTGTTTCAGTCTGTAACTCCATTTTGTGGTTGCTGTTGTTTCTGGTGAGTGTTGAGGAGCTACGTTGAAAATGTAGTTTGGCAAGCTACAAGCAACTCGATAACATAATAAATAATGTGATAAATATTGTTAAAAACAATACATTTTGTGGTTTTTGCAGAAACTCTTCATTTGCAAATATAACATTGAAATTATACATTGTTATTATGTCAAAAAATAGCAATTGCATGCAGTGCTAAATATTTTATTTTGTATTTTATTTTAATATTAAAAAATAAAAATGCTATTGCTTTCATTTCATTTCTATTTTATTTTTATTTATTTTATTTTGTTTCACTAGCCTATTTATCATCATTATTTATGATGCCATTTTATGATAGAAGGGACCGTTTTGGAGGGCACATTCAGTCATGACAGCTCTAGTCCGCTAGCTAGGATCGCTAATTTTAGATAGTTACTCCCTAACACCGCTTCTGGCACCTCCTGCGTTGTGCCAGGTTTGACGTCAGTGATGTCAATGCCCATTGGGTCTTTTATATCTTGTTACCGATTGTGAGACGCAAGTTTGAATGTGTATTTTTTTTAATAAGATTAGAGAGGCAGGACAGGGAAGGATTTTCAGGAAAGAGTAAATGTCAATGGAAACACAGGTTGAGTAAATGATGAGGAATTGTTCATTTTAATCCTTAAAGTTTAGACTTTAATTGTAAATGTGTTGCAAAGAGACAATCCGTAGATTTTTTTGTGGGTTAAACTTGAACAAAAATCAGTTATTGAGCAAGTACATAAAGTGTTCAAAGTCTCCTCACATCATACCGGTTCGCAATAGTAGCCTAAGCTTTTATTAATAATCTTTTATCATTTGAGCTATTGGCCAAAGTAACCTGCAGTTTTATGTTTCAAACAGAGATGGCGATAGAATGGCTAAAGCTTTTAAAGGGTCTCTTAAAATTACAAAATGTCATACATTTTCCTCTTCCTGCCTTAAACATTACACAAATCAATTGTGAAGGGTTTGATACTTTGTGGATTCTTATGGCGATATCAGCCGATCAGCAATATGATGATGTTATTTCCCTGTGGCTCCAGCAAAGATGGCAGATTTCAAATAAATGGGAATGTTAACAGGTAGCTTTCTTCACCTATAGACAAATCCGAGTTAATTTGAATGTGTAAAAGACCTTCTAGTCTCTCTAGGTTTTACCCTCAGAGACAGATCAAAAGTAGGGAAAAAAACAAGAGTAAACAGAAGCAGAAAGAGAAGAACTGATAAGAATCGGTGTCAATACAGGTGATATCACAGCTCCACCGAGTTCTGCATTTCCTCAGAGGAAAACATTCCCCCAGCATCAACTATAAATACACCCCACCCATTGCAAACCATTTCCTGCCTGATAAAGATCTATATTCCTGACGGAACTGAGGGAATGAGCGTAGAATAATGAAATTCTGTATCGGAGAGGGGCGGCGTGTTCTTAGTTTTAGTTCCGCAGATTTCTCTTCATTTCTTCCTCAGCGAACCGACTGTGTGACAAGACCCGTCACCTCGAGAGGAAGAATGAGAAACAGTAATGACTGTGTGAGAAAGACAGAGGGGGTGAGAGAGATTAAAGCATCTATAACCTTGTTTTTGTCCTTTGGGAAACCACGAGACCGAAGTCCAAACTTCCTAAAGGTCAGTCGACGTACGCAATACTTTCTGTAGAGAGAGCACGTCAGTATTCTGTTTCAAATGTCGAGTGACATGAGCGTTTACCGCAGAGACAGTGAAGCTATTTTATGAAGTTGTTTCTCTTTCGTCTTGCGAGAGGAGGATACGCTTCTCCCCAAATCATTGTGACAATTGCCCTACTCACATCAGCACAAGGAGGTACCTGGAGGATGCAGTCTGTTCACCTCAATGGCATGTTGCATGATGCCCTGCAAATACATGATATGAATTCTGCCATTCTGTCCACACAGGTTTTTGAACCTATTACCTGATGATGTCATGACATTGGCTGACAATGCAGCATGAGCTGTGATGTCACAGGGAGCAGACAGGAATAAAATGTCTTTAATACTTTTAATAGCAAAACATTGGTGCTGAAAAGACAGCTATTTTAAGATAATGAAATCTTTGCCAATAGATAAACCCACATTGGTGTCGGCAGAGGCGGAGCATCAACCAGCAGGGGCTTACTGTGCCATGCTTCCCAGCTAAACCCTGACCCCTTGTGTCAGCCCGGTCTTGTGTTCATATTAAGAAGGGCATGATAATTTTAGACTGCTGGCAGTGTGTGATGAGGCGCATCTTAATTTAATTCTGCTTCGTTACTTCTATAAATTAAGCATTGCAAGTTTGAAATGGAGACTCGTGCATGCAGTGTTTGCAAAGTCAATGTAAAGCAATATAAAAAGATGATCACCTGGCCAATTTTTACTTAAAAAATACAGTACACAAAATAGAAATGTTTTAAAATAATATCTTTAAGTGTTGAGCTCTTTTCTTTTTCTATCTGTTTGTCAGGTTGTGCTTCATCATGTAGCTGAAGAAGAGATTCAGGAGTATTTTCACCCAGTCCAATCATAGCACTTAGAAAGGCTCTTGACAACTCTACCTCTGTCCTGCCATCAGTTCCAAACCAGAGAGAATTTGGCACATTCACCACAGTTGCCAGGTGTGAGCAATCATTTGAACCCAATTTGAAATGGATAAGACTTGTCCGCCAACTAAGTACTCACTTACTAGATGACATGAAGTCAACAGCTCCGCTATTTACAGAGCGGCAACTAAACAACATAAGCCTGGTGGTCTACTATACAAAGAAACACAGGTGTGTTGAACAGGTGTTTTAATACATCCACTGCTGACAAACTTCCAAACTGAGATATTAATATGTAGATTTCTTATTTAATATTTGTTATTTATATTTTTATATCTTGCATAAAATATAAATTGTTCTTTTTTATTTTATTTTAAATGTAATATATTACATAATATCCAAATTATATAATATTATTTATATATGTATATGTATATATATGTATATGTATATGTATATATATGTATATGTATATATGTATATATATATATATGTATATATGTGTGTATATATGTGTATATATATGTATGTATATATATATATATATTGAATAATATAATTTTTTTACTTTAATTAAAGGAATAGTTCAATTTTTTCACCATTTATTCACACTATTGTCATATCTAACCTGTATACCTTCTGCAGAACACAAAAAATTATATTTTGAATGTGGGTTACCAAACCACGGCGGTGTCCATAGACTTGCATTGGTTTTGTGTCCATTCAATAGAATTGATTGGGTACCGCTGTAGTTTGTTACCAACATTCTTCAAAATATCTTCTTTTGTGTTCTGCAGAAGAAAGAAGGTCATACAGGTTTGAAATGACAAGAGGGTTAGTGTATGGTGACAGAATTCTTGGGAGAACTGTCCCTTTGAACAAAGTTTAAAAAAAAACTTCCTTTTTTCAGCATTTCAAAAGCCACAGTCACAGATATTGTAACACTTCTGTTTAATAACGCACATTTCCCATTTCATATGACTGAACAAAGTGACCTGTACAGCAATTGGGCACCTGGCCACATTCAGATGGCAGAAGATCGATAATTTTGTTCCTGTGGCATGAATGATTTTTAATTGAATTGAATTGAATATACTTTATTGTCCCATTTCTGGGAAATTTGTCTTGGACTACATGACAACACAGCCAGTACACAACTTCCATCTCCATAACATACAACAATAAATACACACATTAAAATACACACCACATCATAAGAATTACTCTTGTCCCTATTTATCTGGGCATAAATGTAAGGTGCTGAGGGATTGACTCACCTCCCTTTGGGGTCAGTGGTCTTGTCCTCCTACTTGGTGTCTTCACCTGAGAGCGGATGTGGAGGGCTGATTCAACAGCTCATTGCGCTGAATGGCCTCTTATGGGTTTAATTGAACATGAACAAGAGTTGAGCGAAATCCAGTATGCATAAGTGTGAGGATAGGCATGTATAACAGGGTTCTTTTTAGCCGTCATCCATAAAAGATTGCACATAATGGCTCATTCCTTTAGATGTAAGGAGAGAGGGTGCCATCACTGTCAACAGTTATTGCGAACTGACAATCGGGCCAACACATGGTTGTAATACTTTACTTTCAGATGGATATCCGTACCAATCAGAGTCATTGAGTTTTGTCACATGAAGGAAAGGATTCACTGCTATATGAAAGAGATTGACAATTTATCAGCCTTGCTAAAACCAACACTGTGCACGGTACTGAGACATGGTCCAACTTAGACATCTTGTCTGGTGTGTGCGGACGCCTAGACGACCAGAAACGCACAACAAGCACTATTACTTTTACTATTACTACTTACTATTCAATGTTGACAAAAGGAAAAAAATAAAATGACATGAATAATGCAGACTATCACAACTACACTTTTTTGTAGTTTTTTTAAATGACAAAAGTGTGTCCTCATCGGTCACAAAAGAAAAAATGCGCGGGCAAGCATTTCGCGCCGATAATGTCAGGGCAAGAACGTCCTTTTCTCGTACGGCGAGATCTTACTCGGGTTAATTGAATCTTTATTTTTTCTTCTCATCTCTTTGCGATCGTGCGTAAGGGCCATAATTTAGGGGCAGCGAAGTGAAGCTTCAGCAAGCTGTAACTGTAGGTACATTTCACTCTGCAGAGACCCAGGCTGGGAGGAGAGGCAGGAAGGGATGGGGTAGGAAAATCAATAAAGTCATCAAACATGAATTGCACTCTGAAATGACTTCTTAAGTCCCATCAGGGGCACCTGGCAGAGGTTGGGGAGTGCAGAGGACTTGGGCGATGACTTTTAAATGTCCTTCTGTAGCGTTGACGCACAATCAACCTCTCTTCTGCCTTCAGTGAATGGAGTCAAACACCGTAAGTGCTTTTGCGTATTCACGACCAGTCATTCTGTTCTGCACCGCAGACACAGACTGTACTACACCTGGTTACTTTGGATCTGTCACTTCAGACCCAAGATGTCTGAAAGTCTTTAGGGGCAGTGGCAGTTCTAGACTACTGTATCTGGCAGGGCAGACAGGGGCCACCTATGTTTTCTCTATATATTTCCAGGCGCACAGGCTTTGCATTCGATCTTGCTTGCGTAGGACGGTTTTTGGCAAGGTTTTTGGTTATTCTTCAAAATATCTTTTGACAGAATTTTTAAAAGATTTTAGAAAGATTAAAACTTAAATTTGTATTATTTTTATTATAATGTTGTCTAGTTCACTTTTTAAACTGTATAGTGCTCATGTTCTTGATTCTCGGCCAATGTTTGCAGGTCTGGTGGACCCACATAAAAACTTAAGTGGTAAAAATGTATAAAAATACTTTAAACGTTTTTTTCTTTATCACATATACAAGCAACGTATAGACCATTTCGGAAAGCGTAAACGATGCTGGTCCAGAAAAACTTGCTGTTTCAGTTTTTTAACACTGCACTGACATTTGAACAAAATAAAACCAACAGAACATTTATAACTGAATCAAAATGTTAAACTTCTTTAAGATTTAATTATATATGTAACATAAGAAAAAGATTTAATAAAAGACAAAACTGGAAGTGCTTCTGGACCACTGTTTACATCTTGCAAAGTGGTCTATATGACTAATATTTGTGCTATTCAGTTGTTAAATAAAATGCTAAAATGCTCCAAAGAAACATTTATGATATAGGCTAAACAAGCAGGTTTCTTAAGAATACATTTAAACGTCTAAGGTTAAAGAAACATTGTAACACTGTGATCTTTTTAGTATAAGTTGCACTTCACACAATGGTAATGAACTAAAAATGCTTCAGTCAAACCTTTGTGGCATTTTAAATAAGCAGAAACTGTCCTTTTACTAAACAATGCAAAGGTTGATGTTACATGGCAAGCATCTAATATGAAAAGGTACAGTCTGTCCCCCGAGGATTAAATGGCCTTGTATGCCCTCGTCTGTTCCCATGCAAGGGGTAAATAAAGTGAAAATAAAGTTGAATTAGAGAGATTACTAGCTTCATTCTAATAAAGCTGCTGTAAATGACCCCCTGACAGCCACAGAACTGCCCTTATGAGCTTTTAACCAAGGCAGTGTGGGAGGAGACCTTCCTGAACGGCATTTTTATCTCTTCGACTCACAATAGAGTCCCATGATGCTTTGAGGCTTGAGAAAGAAACATTACCGAAATAATGAATTCCCGAGCAACTTATATTTCTTTTGTTGTCGTAATCGCAGAGACACAAAACACTCACGGACGCTCCTACACAAATTCAAGGGTTCAAAGAATGCCCACACACATCATTATAAGACGCACTGTTAATTGGTTGCACCTGTTGAAGCAAAGGAAGAGACGAACAATTTTTGCAGTCCACGGCTGAAGGACACCTGCTAATCTCTGAAACAGACCTGTGTGTGAAGGGATTGAGGAAATAAAATTTGGCGAGTCAAAGGAAAGTCAGCTTTGCTGTAAAAGTCTCGCTGTTCTTTGATCTATTAAAGTGGAAGAACCCATGAAGGAAAGCAGTAACGCTTGATTAGATGCCGGTTGTGGCATGACTTGCCTTGAGAGAAATGCAATGCAAATCCATTTTCATCCTTTCAACCATTTTGTATAGGCAAAACTTTATTTGTAGCAGCTGTATTACAAATCTTCAAAAATTAGGCACGTCTTGCATTGTATTTTATAAAAAGTACAGTAATATATTGCTGGCTTGAAAAAACAACCGCATGCAATGCACAGCTTTGTTCGATTCGTCATTCTCTTTGAAAATAGACAGTAGTGTTAGAAGAATAGTTAAATTTTATCATCATTTCTCACCCTCTTGTCATTTCAAACATGTATGACTTTCTTTCTTCTGTAGAACACAAAAAAAGATATTTTGAAGAATGTTGTTAACTCGTTGGTGACTTGCATTAGGTTTATGTTCATACCATAGAAGTCAATAGGTACCAACGTTTATTTTTTGGTTACCAACATTCTTCAAAATCTCTTCTTTTGTGTTCTGCAAAAGAAAGAAAGTCATACAGGTTTGAAATGATAAGAGGGTGAGTAAAGTATGACAGAATTTTCATTTTTGGGTGAACTATCACTAAGTTTATCTCAGCCTGAATCTGATGACAAGCTGAAGTGCAGGATGATGTCATAAGCTGTGTCTCATTTCGTAAGTCTGGGTCCTCGTCTACTCCCGAGGTCTCATCCTCTTAAGGATGCGGTATACGGAGGATCAGAGAAGGAAACAGGAAATACCACGTTGCTAGGAAAACACATTGCGCTCTCACACCTGTCAGATTAATTAAAATGATTTCTTTGGTGAAAAGTTGTTTACACATTCTATCCTAAACAATCAACAAATATCGTTTCTTGCATTACTTTTTCAGAAGTTTAAAAATCACTAAACACTTTTAATCCTATGCATATGCTGAGGTAAAAAAAAAAAAGTAATTGTAAAATGTTAACATTTAAACGCCACATATTTAATTGAATGTGCAGCTTTTATTTATTGTACTCTGCGGCTCTGCAAATTCTGAAGATGTAGCTAGGAGTATTTTTGACTCTTTGGCTAGCAGCTGGCACAGCCTTTTCTAGCTGCCTTTAGCAAGAAAATTATGATGAGAAATGACCACCAGAGCAAATAACACTCAGGAAATAGAGAGGAGAAATCAGGTTACTTTTGCCAAACACTTGAAGTGTTCAAATACACCTTCTATACGGAGGGCTGTGAATTGTGAGAAACACTTTTGTCGTGCACTGATCGTTTTTCAGTAGCTGTGACTCGCTGAGTTTAAAATAGGCTGTTTTTGTCCACGTTAAGGTTTTTCTTGGTGGATGGGAAAGTAGGTCAGCAGTCCGGAGCTGGTGGGGATCTGGCAACCTTCCAATATGAGGCTGAATTGTACACCTACAGCTATACATCAGGCTTAATTAAAGAGTCAATGAAGACATAAAAACATATCCTTAAAGCATTATTTATAGAAAAAAGGTTATTTTAATAAATATGGTCATCTGGGTGCTTTTACCTGAGGTGGGAAGCAAGTTTTTAGCCCCCTGAGCATCCCCAATAAAATTAAGTAGGCCTAATGATGCCTTCGGACTTTTGGGATTTTTTTTCTTGTGGCGTTTGGAAGTTTGGTTGCAGTCTTGCAATCTGGTACTCTCTAAAAACATCAGGGCATTAGAACGCATGTTGTTTTTTAAGGGAACATTCATTCGATTGTTTTTTTGTTTATTACTTAGTCAATGACTAGCCCTGTTTCCTTTCCCTTTTTGTTTCATTAGGTGAATGCTACATTGCTTGGAAAAACAAAAACATTTGTGTAATATTAGAAAACTGTGCAGGTGGATTATGGCTTTGAATAAACCGCAGATGGATTATGGCTTTGAATATTGTGGTTTCTAATGTCTAAAATCTGTTATGCACTACAAAACTGTTAAGCTACATAACTGCTAATAGGAACCCATGGATAAACACATTTCACCTCATGTTTATGCATCTTTCCATCTCCAACATCGTCTTCTGAGAGCGGCTTTATCTAATAACTTCATTGATTACTCTCCACTCATAACAGCTTTCACCTCCCTCTGTGGAACATCTGGTACATCTCCCGCTGAGACCCAAGAGCACTTGCGCTGCTGCCCTAACACACACATGCACACGCACACAGCGCAGTATATTTAAGTCAGTAGTGCATTAATCTGTCAATACAACCGGCCATAAGAACAAGAATCAAAAGTACAGATTTAGTGAATCCATCATGCATCCACCATATATTCGGCACATGCAACAGCTACTCTGTGGCGAGACGCACTAGAGTGATTGATGCATGTGACTGAAGGGATGTGGAATAACTGATAAGAGACAATAGTAGCATCACTCATTTATACAGAGTGTTCTGACTGCAGGAGATTAATCAGCACAGCCCAGCCAGGTCGGGGGGGAATGGCATAGATGAACAGCCACACAAGAATGCTGCTGGGTCTCAGCGGAGAGCCAACTTCCTGCTGAGACAGGAAGTGTTCTCATCTTTGAGCCAATCAAGAGCTAATCTCCACTGCTGTGTCATGTAGTAGTGTGGCCTTGTTCTGTGGAGTTGGCTTGGCGAAAAAGTAGGACAGGTAAATTGTTTCTTGGTGTTGCCCTAAAAAGAATAATTGAATAATGAATTATTAAAATTATTAAATTATTTATTATTGGAAAATATTGAATTGTTAATTATTAAAAAATAAAATTGTATTTAAAGTTATATTAATTAAAATATGTCAGAAATCCCTGAGAACTAAATGGTGCGTGCATCATTTATTCACATGTGCAGTTTTTATTGTATTAAAGTAATAGTTCACCCAAAAATGAACATTTTAAAGAATGTTGTTGTACTCTTTCATTTGCGTTGGTTTTGTGTCCATACAATGGAAGTGAATGGGTGCCACTGCTATTCGGTTACCATCTTTCTTCAAAATATCTTCTTTTGTGTTTTTCAGAAAAAAGAAAGTCATACAGGTTTGAAGTAAATTTTTGGGTGAACTATCCCTATAAAATAAAAAATTTATTCTTTCCCCATACAGTATGTGGGTATCGACAAATAAACTGCACATGTCTACTATAGAAAAAATTTGCTGTCATACCATAGGACACATGGTACGGCTTTATTTGTCAACTACCCATGTATATAGATACTGTATATACTCGAGTAAACACTGTTTCCAATTTGTCTTGCATGAAAATATCTTTTTTACACAAAATTCAATTTATCCCCTGTTTTTCGCATCATTAATTGTGGTAATATTGCATATAATAGCCTAGTTTACATAGGAAAGAAGACTGTTCGCATGCATTTGCACAGAAAAACAACAACGACTTAGAGTGATTTAAATACACATTGTACTGTGCTTTATCAGTATAGACGTGGTTAGTGAATAAAATACATATCCTTTTTCATTATTTTAGCACAACAGAAATGCTTCACTACCTCACAGCAATCTTTCTTTTCCTCGCTCACCGCCGCTATGGTCCAGTGAGCGTCACTGAGTATTAGGCAACAACAGCAAATCCTGATCAATAATTCCAATTTAATGAAACTGTATACGCGTCACCACCGTATGGATTTTAGCTTTATAGCCTGAACCTAGAGGTCATCATTAGACAATAAGGCTTGTGCCGTCATAGTGAACAACAGGAATGAGAAATCCAGACTCGAGTCCCATGAGCTGCTTTTGATTAGCTGTCAATGGAGGCGGCCTTAAAAACGGCTCCGAAATCTATGCTGAATGACACATTAATGTTATTATCTCCCTGTCACGCTAAACAAGCCGTTCACAGGCGCGGAGGAAAAAAAATTACAAGCACTCTGAAGTAGCTCATTGCCTGCCCTCACCCGTTACCTTAATAATAAGGTATTGATTGGATTTCCACAGACGAAGTTAAAGGTTCGAGAGCAGAAAAACTAGAACGTGTCAGTTGGAAAGTAAAATGGCTATTAAGAAAAGCACACTTGTACTCGTGGGGCTTACAAAGGAACACGTAAATGTCACGCCAGGTTATGGTTGTAAAGCGCTTTGTTTTCTATATGGGAGTCCAGGGCAGGGAGAAAAGGTGAGATGTCATAACATTTTTCTTTAGGAATGGATCTTGTCACTGCAGGATAGATATTTCATTTGTGTGTGTAGGTTCACTTTAAAAAGGCTGGGTTGTTGTCAACGCAAGGTTGGCTCAAATTTGGACAAAACCATCCGCTGGGTTAAATTAAATGGTCAGTGTATAAGACTAAGGAGGATCTATTGATAGGAATGCAATATAATATCCATAACTATGTCTTCAGAGGTGTATAAAGACCTTACATAATGAAGCGTTATGTTTTTATTACCTTAGAATGAGCTATTTCTAGCTACATACACCGCAGGACCCCTTACATGGAATTCATCATGTTGTTTCTCTACAGTAGCCCTAAACGGACAAACTGCTCTACAAAGCACGTTTCATAAATATGTTATCTCCTTCAGCAAAGAAGCGAAAACATGACAACATCTTTGTCCTGTGTCAGCCACTGTAGTGCTTAAAAAGGAAGGGGTGTAGTGAGCTGTTGGTTGCAATTTGCACCTTACGGCTAGATGCCGCTAAATTTCACTGACTGGTCCTTTAACCTTCAACCATGGGTTGAAAACACCCAAGCTGTGAAAACTGTGTATGTACACTCTTCCAAAAAAACTCACAATCGAAATAAAGGAGTTTTACAGTTTGATGCCATTAATGGGGAACCTTTTCAGTTGCATAAATACCTGTTTCATTCTTAGTTCTTTCATTGAAAATCATTTATGTATAGTATAAAAGTTTTAAAAATCCGTATATAAACTGACAAACCTTTTCATTTTCTGTTAACATACTTTTGTTACAAACAAACCTTGAGTTTTTGAAAAATATCCCAGGCTACACTCTATGTTATGAATAATTGTATGAGAACTCAAAACCTTGAAAAAAGCACACATGATGCCAGTGACCCCTAAATATGATGAAACTTTTGTAAGGGGAAAGTATATGTTCATTGATATTTTTTATGCATAAAGAAACATTTAAACATGGTTAGATAACTACTGTGATGGTATCATTTATATTGTATAAACAGAAATAATTGGAAACAATTAGAGTACTGTTGGATTTACAGTACAAAATAAATCTGAAGAAAGTGAGATAAAGGGGATGGTGTTGAACACTAAAAAGATACAAAGCAAATACAATTCTGGAAGTACAGTATGTATAGCAAGAAAAAGATAAACACTCATGAAATATGAAAAATAATTGCTTTGTCTTTTGTTCACTGAAAATTTCAGGGGACCCTGAGAAGCTTCTGTAGTAGACCATCTACTGTATACCATACTTTTGTTTTGTTTTTTTCATACAGGTAATCCTTTTTGAGTGAGGAATTGTGAGGACCAAACAAACAAGCTTTAGGTAAGAACACATTTCTTTATCCTTAGCAATGTTGTTACTCTTTACAACCAAACCTTTAATTATATTTTAATGACCCTAATGCAGTATGAGAAACTGATCGATTCTAAAATCCCATCGATCAGGTCAAAGGCTGTGTAAAGGAAAAGAATTAAGTTTAAATTAGAGAGTTCTCCCCATCGATCCCTGTGACTAAGAAGCTCTTGTATTGCACATTTTCAGATGCAGACAGGATGAATGGGACAGGAGAAAGCAGGCATTTTCAGCTTGTGTTACGTGAACTTTAAAGGGATAGTTCTCACAAAAATGTTGTCTTCATTTACTCTCCTGTCATTTCAAAACTGTATAGCTTTCTTCTGCAGAACACAACAGAAAGATATTTTGAAGAATGTTGGTAACCGAGCTAAAGGTAATTTTTTAAATATCTTCTGTGTGTGTGTTTGTGAAAGAGACAGAGAGATTTGAAGCCTGAAAATGATCACAAATGTTGAAACAATATCTTCACAGTGACCCAGCCGTACCCCCAAACCCAACCCCTAATCTTATATTTATTCATCAGTTGTGGCTGGTGCTTTTATGGGAAGCTCTCAAACGCTTTCTTCAACTCATCCACCAATCCTGCATGTTGTGAGTGTGTGTTTGTGAGGGAGGTTCCACGAAAACCCATTTTGATCTGCGCACCCCTTTTTCCTAATCGATGATGTTATTATTTTTGAAGCATTCCCTTTCCTGCCAGGAGCAGTTTAGCCGGTATGTACAAGTACCTGTATCAGTCACTCTCAAGCTTTGATCAATCTTTGTTCTGCTTTTTGTGTGAAAAGCTCTAAACGAGAATCTCATTTTGTTACCCTAAGGGACTCGTAGGTGGAGGAAAATCTTTGTTTTAGCAGAACTCTGACTGAACAAAGTTCAGTATTTTTGCTTTGTTTTATCTATTTCCATGCTTATGTGCGCTGTCTGCGGTTTATAAGGCAGGGCAGATAAGGATTCGGAGACTTTTAATAAGTCTTTGCTGTCATTCTACCAGACTTGCTCGAATATTGGACTGTCACTGCAATATATCAGCTTTATTAATGTGGCGTCTCTCTGTTGTGTAAAAACAAACGGTTTTACACACAGACTGTGATTATTTTCTGAGTGAAGGGTAAACAGTATAAACACATTCAGATGAGATTCACACAAACTGCAGTCTACTGCGCTAGATTTAATTCCGTCTTTGTTCAAATTTGACTTTGCCAACCCATAGGTGACCTTTGCACGTAATGTCTGCGAGGGCAATGGCCTATTTCAGTAAGATGGAGCTTTAAAGTGGGTTTAACAGCATAAAAGAAACTCGCACTGACGCATCTCATCAATTTGGAATTGGAAGGCGTTGTTGTCCTCAGGCGGCGAGCTGGACCGCCAGCCATCTTGGCGAGGCCTAATCTCATTTTAGATGAATGTAAATATTTATCGAGTCTCTGATTTAATCACAAAGAAGCATACTGAAAATGCAGCACTCAACCATTATCTTGTAAATCTTGCCACGCGCTTCTCTTTTTTTATTTATTATTACTGCGCACCGTAATGAGTCGAGGGCCTGGAGGAATAATTACCCAGCATGCCGAGTGGCCACGCACGTCCTTGGGGTTTTACAGCACTTGTGCCTGGCTGTCACAACTTCTCCCGAATTTCACAAATCTGAGCGCCAGAGTTATTGGACCAAGAACTTAAGCTAAAAAAGTTTTAGCACAAATGTGCATTTTAAATGTTTGAAGAAAAAACAAGCAAGCAAGTAGAGGAGACATTATTAGTTAGAAATTATAACAAATAATTGAAATTATAGTTAAACACAGTATCTGTTTATGTCATCACGCAGGATAACTGCTCTCAGATGTCCACTTTTGACCTCAGTGGATGCTTCAAAATTAGCAATGTGATAAATCCCTTGTGCTTCTAATGTTAAAGAATACGTATTTTGTGATTTCTTTTTTTTTTTAAGGTCCTGTTTTGGATCATAGAGGGTCCAATAACACATTTACGTACATACAAGGTGTAAAACACTTTAATTTTCTAATAGGCAGTTATTATCACTTTACTTCTGACTCTCAAATGATTTGTTCTGCAATTCAGCTTTCTAATTCCTTCCTTTCTGGGAGCCTACTCTGATTTGATTGGTCAGATGGTCTACTCTGATTTGATTGGTCAGATGGTCTAGTCTGCTGTGATTGGTCTAGCGCATGAGGTAGCAGTGAGGTTTGGTCCAAGCAAAACGTAGGAGGGCTTTGCACAGATTAATGCAAATCAGTCACAGAAATGAAATTAGAACATCCGACGACTCATTCAAGTGAATCAGAGTCGACTCCTTTTTTTCCAAGCCAATAAGTTTGTTATCGTGCACTTTCGGCTTTAAAACTTGAAGACTTCTTACATACACTCACAGCAACATTGCACACTGCATGAAATGCATTTTTAATGATATCAAAATACCCGCTCTTTAAAAGTGTGGCTACTTACATTTACATTTAGTCATTTAGCAGACGCTTTCATCCAAAGCAACTTACAGAGTTTAAGAAGCAATATGTCATACAGGGGAAATAATACAATAAGTGTTAACACCAAGTTACTAGTTTAGACCTCCTTCCTATAGAAACTTGGTTTTCATTTTTTTTCAACTCCAATCAATTCATAGCTTTTAAGGAAAAAGCTTTGTTGTTTATTAAATAGGAATAATAGAGAGAGAGAGAGTGGGGGGATCTCCACTTTAGTTTACAATAGAGTAGAGCTTTATACAAACGGTTTTAGAGTACTTAAGTAGTTAAGCTTTATTGTTATATCTTGAATATTTGTATTACAATCAATATGGTACTTGAAAGCATGGCACAATTTTGTTACATGCATCACATTTTAAGTAATAATTTTTACTCAGTTAACAAATTAATGTAATATTTTATTGCTATTTTATATTGTGGCTCAGGAGATTTAAAGTCTCAGGTATGTTTCAATGAAGTATTTGACTTTTTCCATATGTTTCTCATAAAATTGTTTAGGAAAAAGCAAATGAAACGATTGTGAAAATACATTAAGTATGGAGTGTAGAATATATATTTAAAATAATTTGATGTTTGTGTTTACAATGAAAAGTGTACAAATATTGGCTTTTAAATGCAGCAAATCTGAGCAAACATTGCTTTCCTATAAAAGTAGAGATATTTATAATATTTAGGTCTCAAGTAAAATATCTGAGACACTGTATACTTAAAGGGATAGTTCACCTGAAAATAAAATATTTCGACTGTAAGGTCGATGAGCGTGATGCAGAATGTTGAAATACAGTGTGTCACACACATCTAAACCCCGGACAATTTTCTCTGTCAAACTTCAATCAAACTCCAGCATTCAGGTGATATGACCTTTTAATGTCAGTGCTTGATCTTTTGTCGAACCTTGCTGACAAATGAGAAATGAGAAAGGTCGAACGGGCGGATCAGGTGGAAATTAGGAGACGAAGCAGAGAGGAGGGAAAGTTGTCGATGCTTGAACTGCTGTTGGTAAAAGTCAAGAAAAGTTCTCGTGCACATAAGCTGAAAGGAGTGGAAATGCCGCTCGGTAGCACAAATGGGTCACTGCGTACAGCCACGCTGCCTGAGGGACGTACAAGAAGGTTCTTTAAATTATTTGTGAATTTTGCTTTGAAGTATGAGGTGCCCAATGCAGATATTGTGATTTTTATTTTTATTTAGCTGCTTTACCAAATATAACAATACAAAATGCTTTTTTAAGCCACAAGATTTGTCAAACATGATTGCTAAAAAAACATTTTAATATTTTTGTTTGTTCATAGTCACACTGTACTATAGATATGAACAATTTTAATGGCCGGAGCAGCTGTAAATTAGCTTATACTGTAGCTTTGGCACCTTCTAAATATATTGACTGTCATAGCCGCGTGAGGTCTGAATAAGCTCTCCCATAATTGCATACGGCAGCAAATTTACATTTACGACCTGACTCCAGCATAAATCCTCATATCTCTGAATTAGATTGATATTCTGTCAGGCCAAAGTGCAATAAAGAGTCGATCAGAGGGTCAGACACGTCGCATCAAGGTCTAATTGGGATTTATTCTTAAGACCGACGTGGCTTTCGCTGATGCCAATTTGGAGGTGATCAATTGGCACGCTCATTCTTGTAGCCGACTCCCCACAGGACGTTACCAGACCACCTGCCCGCCGCACAGCCAATGAGGTGAAACGCTGATAGATGTCAAACGCTCAGGGAAGACAGACCCTAAGGATACGTGTCTTATTAATTGTTTTCACGTGTTAAAGAAGTAATTTAATTCCACATCACAGCAACATGAGTCTGGTGGTTAGTAAACTTTATTTTGTTTATGTAATATAGTTTGAAATTAGATAAGGCAGGTAATTGTCTTGGAACATGATTTCACAACGGCAGCATATTGGTTCATTACGGTGGAAATCATCAAGGGAGACATATTACAGAGATGCACTGCATATACAACGTGGGAAAATCTACACAGGCCCTCCCAGGATCCTTAAGGCGAAATTGCTGCGAAAATCCCTTCATTGTATCTACTGTTTAATGCTCTTTGTAGAATAAACTCGTGCTGATGCGTTTGCACACGCTCAAAAAAGGGACAGAAACAAGATTTCTTAGCATAAAGAATTTACATGTTAACTACACTAAAACAATACATTGAGAGAACACAGCTAAATGTAGACATGTGTAAACAACCACATTGAATAACTGAATACTATATAGACAGTTTCAAAGCAACAACATAAACAAACGTGACCTAAACGTTCATCTACATTTAGGCATTTTTCTAAAGTGACTTGCATTGCATTATACTATACATTTGTTTCTGGATATGTGCAATTCCTAGGATCAAACCTCACAAACCTTAAATGTTACAAAGTTACACGACCCGTTCAAAAAATTGTTTATTTAATACAATTACTATACAATAAAATCAACAGATTGTTTATTTATTACAATTATTATACAATAAAATATTAATATAACTAAATATTAGTAATAAATATTCATATAAATTCAAACATTTATAAATAGTTATAATATTAGCCATTATTTAGCAAGGATATTTTAGCATCTTCAAATGTAGTCTAGTTTCTTTAAACACATTTAAAGGGATAGTTCACTCAAAAATAAACATTCGGTCATCATTTATTCACCCTCGTGTGGTTCAAATCTCTATATGATTCTTTCTTCTGTGGAAAACAAAAGAAGATATTTTAAGAAATGTCTGAAAAGTGGTTTTATGTCCATACAATAGGAGTCAACAGGGTCCAGTGTTGTACAAAATTAGTATGCGAATATAGAGCAAATATTGTAACTTTTGACTGGAAGCGGTTACTAGTGTAGAAATAAAATGATATCTTTAAAACTTACCTGGAAATCATAATATCAAAGCTGTATCTGTTAGCTTCAAAACTCTGTCAGGAATGATTGTTCTATAGGAGAAAAGGAGTGGAACGAAGCATTTGGGTTGATTTATGGCAATGTCGGACAGATTGTAGTGCCCGTGTGTTCGAGGTTGTGCCCTGTAATGGAGCGTCATTAATGAGCCTCGAGTTAGCGCCGGACGGCCGGGGCTCGGGCACGGGGCTAGAGACGGCTGATTTGATATGCAGAAAGAGAACTCCAACTGCCCGAGGGTAAGAAACTTGATGTGTGGTCAAACGAAAATGAATTTAACGGGATCTAATGGGGTCTGGGCCCTTTCACTCCCTCCCTCAAAGCATTTGGCATAGTTAATACAGCGGAAAGATGGGCGGCTGGAGGAATGGGCATCAAAGGGAGCATAGGCGAGTTCTGGGAGCTCGGAAGATCAGCCCTGTGCCGCACGCAGCTCCTGGAGCTAAGGGTCAGGACATGCTACTGTCAGATCTGAGATCAGCGGAGTGGGACTTTCGTCTGCCTCGACAGAATCGCCGCATGGGTTGTCGCCTTGCGTTTAGCTGACGCCAGCATCGTGCTGTTTAACTTGCAGGGCATAGCCAAGCAGCCCGCATTACTGACTGCCGCCTCTACGAGACCTCGGTGAGGCATTAACAGCGTGAAAGAGGTATAATTGCCAACGTTGCATATGGACGAGCAGAATGGACTCACCTTGAAAATGTTTTACAGCCAAATGGGGAGCGAACCCTGGCCAACCCTAAAGTGTACTTTAGTTCCCTAGTGAGCTGTTTCGCTTCTTTATAGAACACACATATGGTGTAATGGTACAGTGTTTGGTTTTAGCTGGATTTATGGTAAGGTCATCTCATTTGATGGGCGAGGTCCACGTCAGCAGAATATTATTGATTCGTATGAGACTGGTGCTGTTTATAGAGTCTTGCTGGCCAAGTGTTTTACTGTTTCTGCAGAAAAAGGGCTCACGCATTCTTGCATGACAGCACGAGGAGGCGTTTGAATGGTAGTTTCTCTGAAAGGACGAGTGTTTATGCGTGTTTGACAGGTGCGACAGTTTCCTGCTGCAATCATTGCTGTTGCCATGCAATTTCAGAGCCATTACAGCTGGTCTGGATGGAGGGATGGATGCTAAACTTCCATTGTGAAAGGCTTTTCCTAATGATCATGAGTGTTGTAGTTGTTTCTTTATCTCTGTTTGTCTGGCTTTTTTTACTTTGTGTCACCTGTTTGCAGAGATCATCTTGTTGTCTTAGTAAAGTTTAGTTGGCCATGTTGCACTTTAATATCAGGCTGTCTGTCTTATATCAGACTCTCTGAGTTCATCTGTTTTTTGATGTTATGAAGCTCTGTAGTGAAAAAAAAATAATGTTGTTTTATTTTCAATTGATTTTATTTAATAATTTGTTTTTGTGAAATAGTTTGAAGAAGCATTGACTTCTGGAGGGGATGTAGGTCTGTAAGAGAGAGTTGAGGTAGATGGGTGCTGTGTTAGTGGCTGTTCTGTAAGCAAGCACCAGTGCCTTGAACTTAATGCGTGCTGCTACTGGGAGCCAGTGCAGAGAGATGAGCAGAGGTGTGACATGTAACAAACATTTAGAGCGGGTCTGATGAGTAGAATCAGGTGTTCTAAATAGGGAGACATCTAAAACATACTGGAGGGGTGCCCCGAGGACCAGGGTTGGGAACCACTGGAACTTCCAACATTGTTGAAGTTTCCTCATGAAGGCATACACTTTTTAGAATCTTAATTTTTTTGGGCCTTTTTATAGTTTTTTGCCAGACAGTACAGTATAGAGACACAGGAAATGCTGGGATGAGAGAAAGGGGTACAGGAGCCGATAAAGGACCACAAGGATTCAAACCCATCCTTTTCGCCCAACATGTTGGTGCACTTTCCTAGGCCACTGGCACTGACAAGAATCTTTACATTTACATTTAGTCATTTAGCAGACGCTTTTATCCAAAGTGACTTACAAATTTATTTTTAAGAGTGATCGCACACTGTTTTGTTGGTCTGCATGTTAATGTTGATTTTTATTATTTCTCTTGAATTCTGGCTGGTGTGGGTGCAATAGTATAATGAGCACTGCAGACTGAGTAAGGCAAGATCTAGAGGTGTGTGTGTGTGTGCGTGCTTGCGTGCGTGCGTGCGTGCGTGTGTGTTAGAATTATAAAAGGTCACCTTGTCTTGTGCTTCATGTTCTCCCCCTTAGTGAGGACCAGTAGTGAACTCAGTCACCTTCGGGGATGTCAGGTCTGGAAGCCATCCATGTGTGGCACTCCGTCACGCCAAAGATATTTTGCATACACACACAAGTTGGCATGTTTGTTTTTCTGGAAGAGTGCCATGTTTACACAGAATAATAAATCTGCAGTCATGAATATTCAAGAGTTGCATTGTTGCACTCTCTGAATCCATCCACTTGATGAAAAGTCGAGAAAGGTGTTGGTGTCTCTCATTTTAAAGGTCAGCATTAACCCTTAAGTAGTTGGTCACCGGGCCTGTTGAATGTCTCCATTATATTATATTTTATAGTTTTGTATTTTATTGATTATATAGCCAACTTTTAATGACTTTTCTACAGTTCTAGGCCTGTTCAGGTTTGAGGACAAACTTCATCATAATACAATAATACAGATATTACAATGATGGACAACAATGCCTAATAATAATACAGGTATCAAAATAATACAGGTATATAAAATGGTTGTTCATTTAGCATTGACATCTTCCTTTCTTCAATAACTATCAATAAGAATGTGTGCACCTTTAGTGTTTAATTGTTTCAAACAGAAATTGTGTGATACATTTTAGAATATTGAATATTGCAGAATATTTGTTTATTAATTTTTCCGACAGTGAAACCAATGCAGTTCATTTTTGTAACAACAGGCCTATCTGTGCTATGCCATATTAACCCCATATGAGTCATTTTATGAAACGTTCACACACACACACACACACACACACAACAAGGATGTAATTCCTTTTGAATCAGTCTGGTCCCTAAAGATGGTCCAAACCTAATTCCCACATCTAAGGATTGAAACCAATTTACAATAAATAGTATCCAAACAAGGACACAAACAATGTTACATAAGCACACATGCATAAACACTAACATCCACAAACACCAAATTGGATTCTTTTCATGCCTTTGAGCACTTCTCCCCAATTCTGCACATTTAATCAGGGCCGGAGAAATTCTGGGCAGTGCATAAGCGAACCAATTCAACAAAGCACCCTGTATAATCGCTCTAAAAGTTCATTTGGTGAGGAGGGGCCGACCGCTGAGAAATGACATTGATGCACATCCCATTGAGAAATTGGCCAAAGGACATTTATTGGCAGCCAAGTCTAGTAATTCTCAGACCATCACAAGCAATAAAAGCTTGACTAGGGGCCCACAGCGCATCATCCTCATCTTCTTTTGTCGAAAACTTTGGCCAGTCCAGTCTCTTATCTACTGCAGGCATAAAATGTCAAACAATTTCAATGAGGTAAGGATTTCTATAATCAGCATTATCCCTACAACAGCCAATAAAGACAAGATGAAATTACACGAGGGTGAGAGGGGTGCATACCCATCTCACAGATTTGAAAAGGCATTAGAAGCATTTAAGAGATGAAATTCACTACATAGAATTGCCCATTCTCTCTCTCTCTCTCTCTCTCTCTCTCTCTCTCTCTCTCTCTCTCTCTCTCTCTCTCTCTCTCTCTCTCTCTCTCTGATTGATAAAAAAAAAAAAAAGAAAATTAATTAAGCCAACACAATTAAACAGAAATTCTCAGGGCTGTATTCATTCCCCTCTGATATTCAATCATGGAGTAAAATTGTTTCTGCCACTCACATATTGATTTAATTGTCTCATCTGCTGTGTTAATTAACCAGACTTGACAGCCAAGAGTGGTGCCCACCAATAGAGGTTATCACCCCGAGACTAAGAGCTAAAAAGGAACATCTGCACAAGACTAAAACCTCACAGGGGGTTCCAAGTAATGCTGCTACATTTATTCTTCTGCTGGATCTCGTCTCAGAGTTTTCACAGATGTCGGAGTCGGATGATGATGTGGATGTTTCCCCCCACAGTCCAAAGTCATGCAGGTGAATTGTCTTTAGGTGTGCGATTGTGTGATGGACTGGTCTTTCCAGGATTTTGCATCTATGGACTCAAGATGCCAGGATAAGCTCCGCCCTCCACGACCCACAGAGAATACATTCTTAAAAATAAAGGTGCTTTAAAGGTTCTTTACAGCAATGCCATAGAATCAGAAAGAACCATCTCTTTCTAACCTTTGTATAATCTGAAAAAAGGTTTTTCTATGGCATCGTGAAGCACCTTTATTTTTAAAAGTCTAAGTGGGTTTGGAGGATGGATAGATGGATGGATGTTTGACACTGGAGTGTCAAAATATGCAGGTATTGACAATAGATGTCATAATAAAATCATGTTTATTGATAGTTAATACTACACATGTTTATAATCCTAAATGAGAAAGTCAAAATGACCTGCAACAGTACATAAGGGTTAACATAGTGTAAGTACATTTGTTTATTAGAATAGTAGCACCATTCTTTCCAAACTTGGTGTGGAGGATCTTATTGTTTTGTTTCAGACATTTCCCTCGCCGGTGATCAGGAGAGGTGCAGCGGGTCAGATCACGCACCTGGAGCCCTATTGAGTAATCCACTTTAATCTTTCTTTTATCTCTCTAACTGTCCTTGTGTGGACTCTTCTTTAATTCCCTCGGGTAACCAGTGGACGGAGTCCAGATGGTAAAGATGTGAGCACAGCCTTTTAGAGAAGCTAAAATTAATTTGAGACAGTTAGTTTGGACTGGGCCATTTGTCCACCTGGCATTTTTCAGCCGCCTTATTCATGGCTGACATTTGCCACCTCTTAACAGAGGGTCTGAAGGGAAAGCTAATAGCTCTGTGACATGTACGTAGGCGTTTGGGGTCATAGGGTTAACCGGGGGCCTCAAACCCGTCTGAGAATAATGTGCACATCTGGAGTCTGTTGGTGCATGTGTGTGTCACATCTGACGCAAATCTGATAAACATCACAACATATTTTTGATTCAGTGCCTCTGAACTTAAAAATACATTTTATTCTGTCAGACCGGCGCACACAAGCACAAACACCTGCTTTAATTACTCTTCCCTCTAATTGAGACTGCGGAGGAATTCAATTAGCCGAATTTCGCGTCCCGAGCGTGTGTACACCACACCACAAAAGCAAAGGTTTTCAGACGGGTCTGGGCAGCAGATGGGCTTCATTCGCCAAAAATGGGCACTCCTATTGAGATAAGACTGATGACATATAACAGCTAACAGGTTCACACCGGCGTGCATCATTCACATGCTAATCAAGAGCGGGTTGCGCACGGACCCCCCCGCACACCTGTTATTATCCGTGTCTATTCAACTCGAGCTCTGCTCCCAGCTTTCATTGACTGAAGTGCCAATTACAGCTCACAATATATCATCCAACGCTCCGGCAGAAAGCGTACAAACGAATGCAGAAATCCGAACAGATGATAAAACACTAAAGCCTTGTTATATATGGAGTGTAAATGCATTTGTGATGTTGCCCGAAGTGATGCGGGGCAAGATGTGATGAAATATTTACTCGACCGAGAGCGTTCTGTGACCTTTGCTGGCAGGCAACCCCAGACCACTCTGTGTACAAGTTATTGTATCTTACTCTTTTTTTTGCCTTCATAAAGTTTTTATAGGTATAACAAAATTAAAAACAAGCCGTAATGACTGTGTCTCCCAGCTTGATTGAACTGTAATAAAAATTTTATGGTACTTCTTGGCATGCTACAGTAAGTCACTTCCACACTGATTTTTAAACTGGTGCTCGTACACCAGTGCTTTCAAGGCAGGTCGGTTCACTCAACAGCCATTTTGGTAACTCCTTGTCGTCTTCTTGGTTTCTCTTACTGGTTTTCTTCATTGTGTTCAGGTCTGAGATAAAGCTTTGACATCAGCAGCCCAATAGAGAAGCATGCATCTCACTGTATAGCGTTTGACATTTCTGCATTTTTTTGACAGAGATTGTGTGTGAGATAAAGCAAATATTTGAAAGGGAATCTCTCTCGCCTTAGTAGACGCTCTGGTTTTTGTGTACTCCATGATGACAGCTGGAACAAATTTAGAGGCGTAATCCTTTTAAATAGTGTTTGTTGGCTGCGCTCGTTTTATTTTTGTCAGACGGCACAAACAAGCGTTGAATGACAGATATTATCACTCGATTCAAACAGATTAGGCCAGCGCTTTAGAGGGGTTTAGATTTATAGGGTCACTGGGGCAGTAGTTCAAGCTATTTTGCAGTCGTCCACAAAGAATGAAATGATGGTAAACAACTCATTTTTGCAGTCTGTACCTAGCATTCGGACAGGGTGAAAAGATTGCAGTACTGTGTTTATTGCAAAAGGTATTATGGTTGTGTTACAACAATAACAAATGAAATAAGCCAGTTTGTCCAAATTGTCATTTGCTTTGCATTGTGGGTTTAAATTGTTACCAAGTTAACATGATTAAAGACCTTCAAATTCGTCCATACCACTGACTGCGCCTGTTTGTGCAACCGTATCCATGTCTGTGTGAAGTGGATTGTACTGAGAACAGTAATGAGGGTTAATTGTTACTGTTGTGTCAGAATGTGTTTTTTGATTAGTGATGTGCTCATCGCTGCGAGGGGTTTAGCCCCACCACACTGACACGAGTCTTGTCTCATTATCATGTCTTTTTCCTTAACACTAACTGATGCCACCCAATTCAGACCAGCATCAGAGATTATGAGAGAGAGAAAGAGAAAGAGAGACAACTACTGACATTATTTGTCTTTAGACTCCGCAGTTAGACCATGCAAGGTACATGTAAGGAAAGCCCACATCTCAATGTGTAGTTGCGAAACAAGATTTGCACAAGCATGAGCACACATGTTCTTGGATCAACATAACCATACGTCTTCTTGTAGCTTTTTCCTCACTCTAATGTCTGTATGACTTTCCTTCCTGTGCCAAACACAAAAGAAGATACGTTGGGAACCAAATAACATTGGCTCCCATTGACTTCCATTGTATTGACAAAACAAAATTTTGAGACATTTCTCAAAATATCTGCTTTTGTGTTCCAAGAAAAAAGACTATCCCTTTAAAGGAGCAATGTGGAGATTTTAGCGGCATCTAGCAGTGAGGTTGTGAATTGCAACCAACGTCTCACTCCTCCCTCCCTTTCGGAGCACTACGGCAGCTGACACAGGACTAAGATGTTGTCACGCTTTTGCTTCTTTGCCGAAGGAGATAACATATTTACGATGTATACGATATTGCATTCCTGGTAATAGAGATACTGTTTAATCTTACCCAGTGCACCTTTAATTTGTTTGTGCAACTACACACACACATTGTTGGACTGGTTAGTGTCTGAAGAATGATTAACCTCCTGTCACTTATAGACACGCCTCTACTTTTTTTCTACACCAATCAGATTAATCTTGTTAAAAGTCTATATATAAGCCGGTGTTCTGAACTGAGGGTAAGAGAGAATGTTGTTGTGTTGGTGGTAGACTGTACGGTTTCCCTGAGTGCTCTGTGATTTCTTATCCATTTTCTTCCCTACGGTACAATCAGTAATATAATTTCACACCTTTTGTCTGTTTCTGTGTTTCTTTCATTTCTTCACGACCTTCTGGTAGAGTTCATTTAAGTTTGGTTCTTTTTCGTTTTCCCTTATCTTTGTTATTGTTGTGGCATTTTTAAAGACCACAATATAGGCCGAAGCACAGTTTTCATTCACTATCATCTAAGAGAAATGAGAGCAAAAGAGCAAGAGCAAACGGTAAACACTACTGCAGAGTCTTGTCCAGGTTTACATTATTTAAGGGGTTTTTCTCCTGGTAATCGAACCCATGATCTTGGCCTTACAACATGCTCCACCAAAACATTTCATTGTATTTGGGAATTGGGCGTAAAGAACGGGTGCTCATGTTTCTGTAGACTGAAGTTACATTTACCCAAAAATAAAAATTCTGTCGTCATTTACCAAACAGTTCTTGGCCACCAATTTACATTTATGCATTTGGCAGATGCTTTTATCCAAAGCGACATACATTTTGTTTTTGAGTGTGTGCAATTTATAGGATCGAACCCATGACCTTGGTGTTGCTATCCGCATGCTCTAACCCTTTAGATATACTGCCAATCAATGTCATTTACAAATCTTTTTATACATTGTATTACGAAATGTATCTTTATTAAGTTGTCAACATTTCAGTTTTGACACCTTGAGGATGTAAACATGTAATCAAACTTGAAACTGGCTCGATATTACATCTCAGTGCCGAATCAGTGAAGAACATCAACACGAGCTTTAATATTCATGAGATGAGCCTTCTCCACACAGTGAGCGCACGACGTGCCCATCTTGTTCCAAACCTGTGCCTAATTGTTCCAGCACCGGAGGCAGACTGATCTTCCTCAGGTTTATATTTGAACTTTAGCAGACAAGCCTTCTCCAGATGCTCCATTTTTCTGTTTCTCTGTCGTTTTCACTCTTTCACATATACGCGTGAAATCTGATGAGCTGTGAAAGCATCTACCTCAACGATATCTCCAAGTCTTTCTCCTTGTCCGCCCACAGCACGTTGATTTATGCCGGTACGTGGCAGATGCTTGTTTGGATTGGGATGGTCTCTCCCACACAGAGAAAGAATGCTACGCACACAAATCCACAAATAGAACATACCAACCTGCTCTGAAAACAACCGGCGTATCCTCTGTACGCAAAATCACCGCTGTTCAATTTGACCAAGAATGTTTTAATAAGGAAGGCAATGCCTTTTAATATTACTGTACTGTAGTTGTAGCATAAAAATATTACAGTGTTGTTAGGTAAATGCTTCCATATGCCATTGGTCCTAAAAATTGGCAGTCGTGGCCCAGTGGTTAAAGAGTTAGACTCATGACCAAAAGGTTGCTGGTTCGATTCTCAGCTGGCGAGTAACGGCTGAGGTGCCCCTGAGCAAGGCACCTAACCCCCACTTGCTTACTATACAAAATGTACATATGTATAGTACAATGCAATGTAAGTCGCTTTGGATAAAAGCGTCTGCCAAATGCGTAAATGTAAATTCACAGTACATAGCCGAGATGTGCATAACACGCTTCTGATTTTGAAAGCATCTAAAAACACTGCACCTTCTCAAACATTCAGTGATCCAAACAGAGACATCCTTCTGGACACGAGCAGAGGGAGAACATTAACCTTTGGGGCCTTCCTTTCGGAGTAATGTGGAAATGAAAGAATCATAAATGAATATGGAGGAAGTAGCGACACAAGAATCACGGAATGATGGGAAGTGACACACGGGGGGATGAAGTATTCACACGTTCATCTGTTTGTGCCCTCTGAACGAGGCGAGGGCAGAAACACTGTGTACTCATCAGACTGGAAATACAAATGCCCGCGGCCAAACTCCAGCAGCCAGCATCAGTGATAAGCACAGCATCTGCTTCCAGTCTCCTTTACACACACTGTCAGCTGTGGAGAAAGCCATGCTGACTTCTCAGAGCCCCATGACAAATTACACCTGCGCTTGTTTTACCTCTTTGTGCATAATAACACTAATTGTAGGTGTTGCAGGTGCGTTTGTACCAGTTTAGTCTTCAGGGGATAAATTCCTAGCATTTCCCTCTATAAAAATAAACCTTTTTTGTGGAAAAAGTGTAGTAATCGTATTTTAGTGTATTGATTACTATTGGCAAAACCTTGGTTTTACTACAGTGTGGGTTTTTTGTTTTGTTTTAACCGTAGTAAAACCATGGTTAATTTTTGTAAGGATTGGTTTAGGTTAATGTCAGGTACCCACAGGTGTCTGAATTTTGTATTTATAAACACATACATGCATATATTTAAGAAAAATATAAAAATACATGCACATATTATATAAACACAAACTTTTATTCTGGATGCAATTAATTGTAATTCATCGTTTTGACATCCCTAAGTTATTTGGCCGTGATTATCGTGTAGTAAAAATCTAATATTGTGATAGCCTACATCAAATAAAATCACAAAGGAATATTGAATATAGTTCTTACAGTACATCTACTCCCTGTAGTTTCTTAGTGGTTAGACGGAGTATTACAGCCCAGCTCAGGTTAAACTCTGTGTTTAGATGATGTTTTTGGAGTTTAGATCATGAGAATTTTTTTTTGCCGGTTATAATTTGTAAACGTTTTTAGGTCACTACTGTCAAATACCACAGTTTGTTTTTTAAAAATCATAGTTACATGAGCCACTTGTCATATTTGCTATAGTCTGTACATTTACATCTTTATGTAATGGATGTGATGATTAAATGGCCGTTTAGCTAATCTGTGATCTTGCTCTCTCTCAAAAAGTCATTTATTTATAGGTCCACACCATGAATGTGATAGTGATGTGTGGAAGTTTGTTGTGATCTCCGGAAGCTTTGTTGCCGGAGTGGCTTTGTTGAAGGGAAGCTTGTAATCATCCGTATGGGTGTTGCCGGTTTCAAAAGATGGTGTATTTGCAACAATGGTAAGAGCTTTTCTTTATCTATACCCAGAGAACATGGTGTCTGATCTGGTGCCAGAGTTTTGCTGTGCACAGCGTAGAGCAAGAGCGAGCGAGAAGGCCAGATCCTGCTTCCCTATTATCCTCTCATTTTATCTGAAAGCCCGTCTCTCTCCGCATCCTTGTTAAAGTTGGTCGTTTCGACACGCTGAGGTTGCAGGCGAGGTCGATAAATGGAGCTGCTTTACCACTGGTCATTAAAGGAGTGAGCGAGAAAACACCGAAAACATAAAAGCTGCCTATTCATTTAGGAACACAAAAGATAAATCACTACACAGTTTCTACGTGCACGTTTTGTGTTCGCAGAGAAAAACTGGCTGGGTCGGCGCATTCGGGTTTACTGTACGATCTCTTCACAGCATACGACTGTATTCACCGGCCCTCTATCCGGTCATATAACCTGCATTTGCATTCTTGAAGACAAAGATAAACTGAGGGTGACTAATTTCAGTCATTTGTTATTCTTGACTACCGGCGTCCAGCGGTGCTAATTGCCTTCTTTCTTTCATTTTTGCTCACTAATACGAAGGCATTTTCCCTCAGGAGGCTAGCAGCACTCTAGAGACCATTGTTGTTGTTTTCACATGCTTTTGAATGCCTCTTGTCGCTATTCAAACAGAGTTGTGAATGATTTCATTCCACAGCAGTCCACACAGTCAGTGACTTCCTGTCTTGTCAATGAAATCACTCATGAAAAAGGGGGTTTTGATTTTGTCAACAATAATTCAGCAATTGACCGGTGTGGTCAAATTTGTGACAATTTGCATTAAAATATTTACAGTGGCAAGAAAAAGTAAGTGAACCATTGTCATTTTCCTGGTTTTCTGCTTGAATTGGTCATGAAATGTGATGTGATCTTCACCAAAGTCAAATATCAATAAACACAATATTTCTAAGCTGATAAAACATAAACAGTCCTGATCTTTTATGTCTTTATTGAACACATCCATTAAACATACAAAGTGATGGTGGAAAAAGTAAGTGAACCATTGCTTTAATCACTGGTTGAACCACCTTTGGCAGCAATAACCTAAAGCAAGCACTTCCCATAGACCTGCAGAAAGGACCTGGAGTTATTTTGGACCATTCATCTTTACAGAACTGCTTCAGCTCATCCATATTCTTAGGATGTCTGGTATGAATTAGCATTTCTTTTGGATCTTCAAAAAGTAGATTTTGTGTATCTGAAACCATTCTGTAGTAGATTTTGCTTCAATATTTAGGGTCATTATCCTGCTGCATTACCCATCTTCTTTTGAGCTTCAGCTTGTAGACAGACACTTTGAGATTATCCTAAAGAATGTTCTTATAAACATGGGAATTACTTTTCTTCTCTACAATGGCAAGTGGTCCAGGTCCAGAGGCAGGAAAGCAGCCCCAAATCATGATGTTCCCTCCACCATACTTTACTGTTGGGTTGATGTTTTCAAGTTGGTACGCTGTATCCTTTTAACACCATACATAGCGCTGCTGGTATTCTATTTTTGTTTCATCTGTCCACAAGACATTTTCCCAGTAGTGTTTTGGAGTGTCAAGGTGGTCTTTGGCTAACTTTAAGCATGCTGCAATGTTTTGTTTGGAGAGCAATGACGTCCTTCATGGTGCCCTTCCGTGGATACCATGCCTGTTCAATATTTGACATATGGTTAACTCATGAACAGAGATGAAAACCTGCCTTAATGAATCCTATAAGTCTTTAGCTGTTACTCAGGTTTTACAGAGGGTTTTTCATTTTCTTCAACAAGGGGGATGCCATCCCCTCTCATCTCCCCCCCCCCTCAAATCGAGCCCTGGTTAAAAATACTGTAATGTTTTTGCAATGTTTTGAGAAGGAAATGTACTGTTACATAAGAGAACATGATTAATTCAAATAATCCAATAATTTGTTGGGATTGACCTTCTTGATCTGTTGGAATTCAAAGAATATTAATAAAAAATCGTTCTTGTTTCTTTATTGTAATACATGTACAGTTGTGGACTCCGTGGATTAAATTTAGAGCCATTTTAAAATGTTCTTTATAGTTATAGATGGTTCAAAGCAACAACCTAAACAAACATTACTGTTCATGCACGCTTTTGTGGCCCAAACTTAATTTCCGGTAAACATCCACAAAGAATAGAGTCCCTGCAGATTATTTTAGATAAAAAGAAAAAGAAATAACAAGTATTAGCTAGTAAGTTAAAAGTATGACTAGTCAGTATTATTTTGGGTTAGCAGTAGAAGATCCATTACTTGGCTAAACTTAAATGTTACACAACCCATTCAACAAATTGTTTATTTAATAAAAATAATACACAATAAAATTCAACAAATTGTTTATTAAATACAAATTTTTTTACAATAAAATAAAAGGTTACACTTAATTTTACAGGGCCTTTGTTACTGTCATGATTCTGTCTGTGTTTAGTCTTATGTGTTCCTGTTTCCTGTGTCTTGTTGTAGTCTTTTGTAGTTCCTTTTTGTATTTCCTTGTTATCCCTGATTAGATTGTGTATATAAGCCCTTGTGTTTCTCTGTTCAGTGTGATTCGTTGTATGTTGCATGTTTTAGATTTACCCTGTTTACCCTGGTCTTGCTTTATCTAATTAAATATTTAAATGCTAGTGGATCTGCTTCCTTGTATTCCTGCCAGCATTCGTTACAGTTACAGTGTAATTATCTATTTAAGAACTGAATAATAATAATTAACTACATGTACTTACTACAGTATAGGGTTAGGATTATGGTGTGGTTTAGGGTTAGTTATATGTAATTATGCATACTATCGTAATACTATAGATAATACACATGTAACATATATAACAAGGGCCCTGTAAAATAAAGTGCTACCCAATAAAATATTAATTAATATGAATATAAATGAATAAAATATAAATAACTATAAAAGTTATATTATGTTTATATTTTCAAAAATGTTATATTTAGGATAAAGTTACAGTAGGTGTGGCAACATACTATTACTATTTAGCAAATTGCAAAAAAAACGGTTTTATTTTATTTTTATAATTTTAGTAAAATAATAAAAAAACTAAAGTTATTGAATATTACTTTTTAAATAAATTTAATTTACTAAGTACATTTTTTACAGAATTATATTCTGAACAATAATGGGTGGTTTCCCAGACAGGGTTTAGACTAGTCCTAGACTAAAAGAAATGTAAGCGCTGTCCGAACTGAAAACAACTTGCACTGACATATCTCAAAATACATCAGTTGCTTTGTGTTGTCTCAAAATTCACACAAGTAATGTTTTTAGTAAGGTATGTTTGTTAAAACTACTTTTCCAATTAAACTAAGGCCTAGTCCAGGTTTAAGATAATCCCTGTCTGGGAAACCACCCCTATATGAAACAAAAAACTGTGAAGTGTTCATAAAAAAATGACAGTCGCAGTCTATATGACAGCATGATGGGATTGTTAGTGCTTGGGTCATATCATAGATTTGACCTCCCAGTGTGCCACAGTTCATATCAAAGTCATTTGGTTCTACCTGATATCGTCTTCCTCCTTACACATGGCACATCTTGCCTGAATGAGCTCTAATGCTCTAGGGACCCTCTGCCCAGGCGCCCGCGGCCCCCAAAGCACTCCTGGACCACCGGCGATTAATCAGGTGCATCCAGCACAATAAAAATCAATGTGGAAGAAGAAGAAGGCGAGGCATTTACACGGCGAAAGCTCATCATTTTTATTGACTCGGCTTTTAACTGCCTCGCGACCAGCTCGCAGCGCCTGCATTTTTTTTATCGGCTTCAACATCTATAAAAAGCAGTGGAGCCAAAGAAGCTGCATATCTGCTGAATAAATCAGACATGCGCTTGTTTTGCCAACACGCACGCAATCAGAAATCAACATCAAAGGCGTAGAAGGTACGGGGAATGTAAACTTGGAGAAAAAGCAAATTTATGTTTTGTTGACAGTCCAAGCAATGTGTGCCTTAAGGTATATCAGGATGGTGTCATTGCATTATATCTGTTGAGGGATTACTGGTTGGAATAGTGGAGTGATTACATCATCATATCACGTGCGATGTTGAACATTCATCAAGTTTTCTCCAAACCCATGGTCATGACTCCAAGGGCTGAGCTTGTTTCCAGTGTTATCTCTGTCATTCAGAGCATACCTATACGAAGCTCCTGAGAAAATGGACACTTCTAAGGTCCTCTGGGATTAGGTGTGAAGCTCACATAACAATCCCAATGGCCTGTTATTGATCTCAGTGTTTCTTGTGACCCACCGGAGCGTCGTTTGTAGGAGGTACAGGAAGTCACGCAACAGAATGGTCAAAGATACTGTTACCGACCGTATCTTTCTCATGGCTTTCTCTCCTCCTTTGTGGGAATTGATTGCATGGTTCATTTAACTGAATGAGTGGTACTTCAGGGTGTCGAATAAAGCAGAAACTCGCTCATGAAAAATGAGTGAAAATGCAACCGAGGGTCCAGTTCAGTAGCTATTAAATACACAGAGGAGCCACAGCGACCCAATGATAATAGAATGCGTCCGTCTGTTTGTATAGAGTTAGAAGAGAGAAAAAAGACGGAGAGGTCTAGATGTGTTGGAGCACTAGCAGTGTGTGTATGTTTACAAGGACAAACATTTGTGAAAATGTCTTTAAAGTAGCAAAATCATGTTTTATTTTAAATCTAATAATGTCAGCAGGTCTGTGTGAAAGATATGTTTGGAAGGAGGGTAAAATCATAATATACAGTACTGGGAGAGAGAGAGAGAGAATCCATACAAGGCCATTCAAATTGTGTTTAAAAAAATATAACATGTATTTCTGGAAGACACTATTAAATTACATATAACAGCAGCAACCCAGACACCTCGATGTAAACTAACCAAAACAAATGTAATTTACTCATACTATACATAAGAATTAAGAACAAATGCTTAGTAAGAATCAAGTCTGGTCTTTGGCACACTAAAAAGAGAACACAGGATCATTCAGGAACATTGCTGATTATCCATTGAGTGTGTGTGAGTGTGAAAGACATTAAAGACCATGAATGGCAGTCAGGGCAATTTAACATTGCCCTCTTTTCCACAAGGGCTTGAAGCCTAGCGATAATGAGCTAGTCAAGTCAAACTTCAGTACATTCATATTATAAAAGAGCAGACAGACAGGAAGTCGCTCTCAGAATGACGTAGAATCCGTGGCGTCAGACTGGGAAACCGTGGAGCCATGTCTTAATTTAAAATGCTTTAAATGATAAAGAGAGTTTAGTACTGTTCAGCACACAATGTATTAAGGGTTTCATTATTTCAACTTCCCGCTTGAAAAGATGTCTGGGAACAAACTCCGTAAAGACGGAGAGACACGGGTTTGCTTTGAGAAGTGAGACTCATTTTGTATTTCAAACGACACGCTGAGATACTACCACGTCTTGACATTTCATTAAATGGGCTCCTCTGCTCCTGATAGTCGGTGTAAGCTGGCAACGTTGGCGGAACAGTGCCATCTATTGGTGGAAGGGAAAGGTTGAAGAGGGTGAGCATATTTTATTCCTTTTCTCAGTGTCTCATAATAGAATTTACAGAGTACAGTAAAAGTTTATGTTTAATGAAGAGAGCTCAACAAAATGATGGCTTTGTAATGTTTCAAGCTTTGTCTGAATATCACTAAATCCCTCTTTAAAAAATGTTGAAGAGAAGACCTGAAGACTTGAAAGTGAAGTTCCACTGCGGCTGGTAACACTCCTTGGTTTGACAGCCTGATCTCACAGGAATTTGTAACTTTTTTTGACCCCGTCTGTAAAATTCAGGCTAAAATTGAATAATCGAATTATGTGATTAAGAACATCACAGTTGTCATAGCCATAAAATTTATGAAACGTGTTTATCTAGATAAACATCTATAGATTTCAAAATATAGTGCTACAGTAAATTTACATTTCTAGCATGATAGATATTGAAATTATTGACTTATTGTGCACAACGAAACTGAAGTTCGGTTTCCTGAACATTGATCCAATCTTGACATGGTCATAATTTGTATGAATTCGATTCATATTTGTACACTGTAAAAAATAAATGTTGGTTCAGCTTAAAAATAAAAAGTAACCTGGCTGCCTTAAAATTTTGAATTAATTCAACTTAAAAATATTAGTTAACATAATGAGTTTGTATGAAATTCATTAGTTTTTTAAGTTGATTGAACTCAAAATTTTAAGGCAGCCAGGTTACTTATTTTTTTTAAGGTAAGCCCCCAATTTTTTTTTACAGTGTATGAATACAAATATTAACCATAAAAATTAGAAAATGTATTATTAATTATTAGGAAAACCCAGTCTCACGTAGTCTTTGGTAATGAAAGCGGCCAAAGTTCCCAGACCTTCAGTATGAAGTCTGGCTACGTGAGCAAGTGTGCATCTGACACTGAGACTAAGATTAAAAGTTGCCATTACATTGTTTTGGGTTCGATTCCCTCGGCTGTCAGGCATCACCATTGTACCTTCTGATTAAGCCACTTTACTCAAGTTTGCTCTCGAGTGTTTCTCCCTAGGTGGAGCGTAAGTCATTGTGGATTAGAGTCTAAATGACTGCTTACTAGGAAGCGCACAGATTAGATTTACCCGCGTAGTCGAGATTCCAGTGTATCCCTTAGCTTTTGCTTTTGAAGATAGATCATTTCGGGAGGTCACCGAAAATCGATGTTGACTGTGCAGTGTAATCATCGCCAGCGACGCCATTAGCATATCTTAGCATGGATTGAGTTGTCTGGCTGGCGGGCAGAGGGAGGGAGGAGTGATTAAGGATTGATTGTTCTGGCTGGAGAAGCTCCGAGATCGGAGGAATGTTAATGAAGGCCGAGCTGGAGCCGCCGGCCCCCCGTTCCTTTAATTACCTGAGCATATCTACATGTCCAGGGGGTCCGTGCTTGCTTACGGCACGTCCGATAAACATGAGTGAGTGTGTGTGTCTGACTATCTATGGGTTAAGAGTCTTACGTTCAGATGGCGCACTTTGTTAAAGCGCCGTCCATATGAATTCTCTTTCTTTATCTCATTAATGACTAGTTAGAGTTTTGGTGGTCCCTTGAATGAGAGCTGTTCACGTCACCCGTCCTCCATTTAAAATGTAGTAGACTCCCCATCTGCTTCGGAGCGCCACTCCCATGATGCTTTGCTTTGGGATCGGCATTAGGTGCGGCGGCAGACGTTTATTAATATTCATCAGCTCTCATTGCACCTGATATGATCTGTGACGGGACGGAACTGGCTCACCTCGCTTTCAGACCGAAGACACGCGTGGAAATGAAAGGCAATAATGCTAGTGAGACTCTAAGCATCTTTATAGCTTCTTGAAAGGCGTTACGGATGAGGCTCGTGACAACCTTGATAATGACATGCTGTAATTTGTCATTGCCGTCTTTTACCTTCTGCATACAGGAGCGTTTCTATTCGGAGCGTATCGGTAAAGTGTGACTGGCAGATGTCATATTAGATTAAATCCAGCCATGTGGCTGACAGGTGCTTTGTCCGTCATTACACATACCTCCGCAAGCTAAGAGCGGCGGGCATGAAATGGAACGGACTTATATCCTCTTACAAGCACGTCTCACTGGATATTTGGATTTGGCCGTGCTTACAGAGTTCATTCAGCCAGGCTATCAAAGCAAGGACAGCCAGCAGAGCATCTCCGATTAAGGGCAGGCTGCCCATAATTAGAGGAGACCCCAAAAGACATCCTACGGCCAAACTCTCTATCCTAATGCTCCCCCTTTTGAAACCCATCAATACATCGGGCAGTCAGAGACAGACACCTCCTGTGGTCCGGGATGATGGCATGATTCCATTACGCTCGTGCTGGCAGGTGCCAACTGTAGTGGTTAACTGTAATTAGCAAGCTCTGTGTCCTTGAGATGGGCATGCTGTTTACCAGGCATTTACTCCACAACAACTCACATACACTGTTCGGCATGGAAACGCTGGCCAAGAATGTGCTGCTATCATGGGTTTGGGGTTTTGTCCCTCCGGCTGTGGCAGACCTATTTTCGGACCCCGTGAAAAAAGATTTTGGATTTTAACTGGTATGTTTTTAAACAACGACAACATTCGCTTTTAGCAGATAGACATTGAAAATGTACAGTTGTAGTAGAAATAGGAATGACTCACCGCATAGATAAGGCGTTTGCAAACAGAATATTAAAAACGTAAATTACATTACAATTATAGTTGAAAATTGATCATTTGGTATTAGAAAATCTGTGGCTTGGTGCTGTAGACACTAAACACTGTTGTGTTAAAAACAACATCACTGTGTCTAGTTAAGGACAACACATTTTGTGTTTTTGTTTTATTTATTTAACACAAAAGGACTAAAAAAATGTTTTAAAATTAATATAATAATATAATGCCAAATGGGTACTTAACCCTTTTATGATGTTCATGTTTTTGTTACAATGTAGCCATAAAAATGAGTAAGAGAAAATATACCATACATGTGTCACATGGTGTGACAGGCATAGCTAAAATTTAGAAAACAAACTGTAAATAATATGGTATTTTATATTGTTAATAATTAGATTTATAATATAAAATAGCAATGAAGATACATTTCTCGTGCAATTCTTCTCTAATTTTTTTCTTTTGGCTGTCACACCCTTGGTCAACTACCCAAATATACTAATAAAAGTTTGACTTTAATAAATATAAAAGTCAAAGGTTGAAAAAACTATTCATTTCAATTATTTAACCATTTTTTGTAAGCATTGAAAATAAAACACAGCAAAGGTAAACTGTGCTTGTCAGCTACATGTTTAATCGTATTTAAACCAACCTTCCGTTTCATTCTCCTATTTCTCCAAATATTTACTTGCACCATTCCAGATGGTCTTTTTGAAATTGGAAAAGAATCAGTTTCCTGTGCACTCACAGTCAGGGGTTTTGCACTAGGATGTATTTTCTCTTCTCTTCTGAGCTGTGCCAGCACTGGTGTGATAGAGGCGATATGTCTGCCTGGGTGTTGATCTTCTGCTCCCTTTGTGGACTGGGTCAAGTAAAGCAAAGTAACCTTAGTTGCCTTATCAGAGCTTTAAGCTTTTGTGTGTTTTTTAACCATTTGTCTCTCTGTCAGGTTTATAACAGCAGACCCACCTCTTCCATGAGCACTTAACTGTCTCATAATATTAAAAAATATATATATTAAAAATACCTCTATTTTTCCTTTCCTAATGTTCTCTATATACTTGCTTATACTATCTTGACGTTGTATTTTAAACTTTGTATTACTAGCACTTCTCGTGAATATTGCTTACTTAGACGAATCGCTTGCTGTTTTCCTCAATTGTAAGTCGCTTTGGATAAAAGCGTCTGCCAAATGAATAAATGTAAATGTAAATAACAGCATGATAAAAGTCTTTACATTGCTAAAGCATAAAGCATTAAATTTACACATACAAAAATATTCATGTTAAAAATTTTATATAATAATCTATATAGCCATAAAGCAGAATACTGTAAGAGACTATAATATATACCAATATAGAATCCTGTCATGTTGTGCATTACTGTATATTGCCATGGCAGGGCAAGCTCTCACACATTATTGTATTTCATTTTATTTAAGATTGTGTATATACTGTATATACACTGTCTATCCTGGTTGTTTCCTGCCTTTGGCCCAGAGATAGTCTGGCATACGCTGTTGTAGTTGTAGCGCTTTCAAAAAATAATGGTGCGGTAGACTTAGTAAAAGGTTACAGTAAACATTATTAACCTTATCGGCTCGGCTTGTGAATTTTTATTAGGTGACACAACATTCACACTGTAGCCCAGCTAATTTGTTAAAATGCAGGTAGGCTTGGAGGGCACAAAAGTTGTAGAAGTGGGTAAAGGTTAAATTATAGCAGTCATAATGAATATAATGGCTGAAAGTCCTCAGTTATCTGACCTGACCTCCTTTAATTAAAGTAGCATGCTACCAATAGCTGAGGCCACTGAAGCAACAGTGAAATTTTGTGTTTCTCAGATCATCCACTGCGTAACTCAAAACGATGGCAAAACCAGCTCCAGAAATCAAAGTCATCATTCAGCTTTTCAATCCACAGAAACTGTTTGAGCAGCTGGGCGAAACTTCAAAGTGGAAGAAAAGGGGAGGGTTTTTTAATTTCAGATAAGGCCCCCTGAGCTGAATGTGCACCGCCGGAACTGTAAAAGTTCACATCTTAATCGACGTGACCTGCTGAATTGTGGAGTGAAGAACTCATCTTCTGGCCCCTTTTTCTATAATCTGTATAATCGAAACAGGACGGAGAGCCCAGAGCAGAAAAGGAAGAGGAACACAGCTACTCCTGAGAGACTTAAGCGCTCTTATGTAAGGACAAACGCATTTGTTTTGCTGAGCAAGAATTGCATCAGGTTTATTGATTTACACAAACATTTGGACAAAAGTAATACGGTCGATTACTAGATTTCAATTACGTGCATTTGTTTAAAATGGCCATTGTTAGTTTTCAAGTAATTGAAGTGTATAATATTTAAAGTAGTCAGCATCATGAGGAAAATAGCAGACAGAATGAGCTGTATTCATTGAAAGTGCACATTAATTGATACGGCCACGTTACACAAAACCACATTGGAACAGCATGGGCAGATGGCTATAAGTGCACTTAAGGTAGCACTGAAGATTTATTATTGGGTTTTGTGCTTTTAAAATAAATCCAAATTACATAAGCCTTTATGTTAATGTAAGCATTAATATTAATATTACACTTGAAGAATTTAAACGTGTGTCTAATCTAAACATAAAATATTAGCAGAAAGGTTCATTTTAGACTAAGGATCAAACATATACCTGTTACCAATTGTGTAAGGCGCAACATTTATTCCCTAAATATGAGCAAAATCTAGAAGGGCTGAAACACAGAAAGAGATATTTGGAAGAATGCTTGTAACCAAACAGTTCTTGACCACCATTGACTACTATAGTAGGAAAAAATGACAATGGTAGACAAAGGGCCGTACGCAGGATTTTAGAAATACTGAGGTCCAAAAACCCAGACAAACAAAATGACATTCCTGATCTACACTATTTTAGGACGTTTTACTTTTTTTTACGCAACATGTGAATGGCCTCTAACATTTCTATGATAAAACATTAAACATTGCTACTTACATCGCGCTCTTTCACAGTTCAAACTGACCTCGAGTGCTCGGCTTCTGTTCTGTCAATAGCAACTCGCGCCTTCTTTCATTTCATTGGACAGTAATGTTTGCCTTCCTTCATGTGATTGGCCAACTCAATTAGATTGACATTGAAGAGAGCCGTTAGAAAGCTGAGGTAAACCAGATCTAGGATCAGTTATCTAGGCGTTTTCTACAATATTGGCAGCACTAAATAGAATTTGTCCTATTAGGCAATTGTTTTACAACTTTTATTACACACCATAGAAAAATGACAGAGGTTTGGACCTCAATGGTGGGTACTGCCATGGGTAGACAAAAGTGCCCCAGAACTGTTTGCTTTTCTACATTCTTCATCTTCTTTTGTGTTCAACAGAACAATGAAATTTACAAAAAAATGTTTCCTACTATAGTAGTCAATGGTGGCCAAGAACTGTTTGGTTACAAGCATTCTTCCAAATATCTTTCTCTGTGTTCATCAGAACAAAAACATTTATACAGAGTTGGAACAACTCGAGGGTGAATAAATGATGACAGAATTTTCATTTTTGGGTGAACTGTTCCTTTAACAGACACTGACATGATTTTGGAAACACATGTGGGGCTTATTCAAAATTGTCTTCAGTGTTGCACTGTTTGCATACATATACATGTTTGATATAACATGAGGTTTAGCAGATGACAGAATTTTCATTTTTGGGTAGACTCTTGCTTTAAAATGGCAGCTTATGTGTAAGTCTTAAACAGATCAAGGGCTTTTCTGTGTAGCATTAAACATATCCCACTTCCTGAGGCACTGACTATGAGTGAGGGAAAGAAATGACTGCTTTGCTACTCATTACTGTGAGTAAAACTGAAAAAAATGTATCGTTGAATACACTTTACGTCAGAATAAAAGTGTCTGCCAAATGCATAAACATAAATTAGAAGGCCATGATGAGCCAGCTTTAGAAAAACATGAACAACATGTGTCCATCTAGCAGCTGATGATCTGTGTTGACAGTTTAGCTGCAGGTTTAGTACTCTCCAGAAGTATAGTGACTGCCCATTAACTCTACAGTTATCGCCATTTCCTGCCAAATTGACCTTGTGTTGTACTCAACGCACTTGCACAGTCAAAGTGGTTGCCACAAAGGGGGGCCGTTGTGTTGATCACATGACCAGTGAATACATTTAGAGATACAGTATGTGACCCTGAACCACAAAACCAGTCATAAGTAGCACTGGTATATTTGTAGCCAACAATACATGGTATGGGTCAAAATTATAGATTTTTTTATGCCAAAAATCATATTTTTGATATTAAGTAAAGATCCTGTTCCATTAAGATATTTTGTACATTTTTATCGTAAATATATCAAAACTTTATTTTTGTGAGTGGATGCAGCAAAATTGTGAACAAAAATGGCCGTAAACACACCTGCAAACTTCACTCGCTGCTGCCGCTCTTTGGAAATCAAGTTTGGTATCTATGTAAAGCTTAGAATTTCAGTTTTCGGGTTTATCTACTCTCCACAACATCATTACAACTGTACACTAATAGAGAGCATTACAACAAACCTGTTTCTTCTTACCAGCTGCCTGTTACAGCGTCTTAAAGGCGATTTTCGCAATTTTTTGAACCCTCAGATTCCAGATTTTCAAAAAGTTATATCTCGGCCAAATATTGTCCTATCCTTATAAACCATACATCGATGGAAAGCTCAAATATTCAGCTTAAACCCCAATTTCACATATTACTGCAGAGAATAGTGACTTGTGTACAGTATCAGTATGTATGCAGGAGAAATCGTAAAACTTTCCATATAAAACAGCCTTAACAAAGTAAAAAAACCACAGTCCCAATACAAATACAACAGCAAAAGAGTAGAAGATTCATTGACACAGATGTGCACTTTAATGCAACAGAATGAAAGTCTCGATGTGTTTACTCCTCTTTTGTACTGCCTATCATCTACAATAAAGCACATCCAGGGTATGTTATTCTGTGTCTCCATCAGTGAATTGTGAATTGAAGACACAGTGTCCTTGCTGCCCGGAAATCTCAAACAACATTCAATGGAGAAATAAACAACAACAAAAAAATGGGTTTACCCAAGAGCAATAAAGATGCTAAATCTACACATTAATAAATATTCACATTTACAGGGCCAACACCCAAAACTCCCAAATCCCTTTTTTCACAATTGTTTGTACTTTTTAGCAGATGAACTACAAACGTTTTTTTTGTTAGTGTTTCTTTTTTTAAAGTTTGTTTTGTCTCCTCTCTGTAGGCGACATCAGAAATCAGATGTCTGTTATCTGTCACAGTTTGTTATGCTTACAAAAGAAGGGCAGCATAGATCAGCCCAGTATGAGCAGTGGATTAAGACATCATTGACCGGTTTGAGACAACGTTTGCGTTATTGACGACTCTCTGCGTGAACTTCATGATCTTTTCACCATGACTCTCCTATTCTGTCTTTTTTTTTTCAAAGAAACATTCATGCAGAACACATAATAAGTCCCTCAGCAGTGTCACATTGATGTTCTTGTTTCTTGCTGTGCCGTGATTGACCGTAATCATTGTGTTTAGTTTGATGCTTGGTGTCCTTCCACACATTTACAAGTGTCTGGCTTCATCTCTTAGCAGCTGTTGCTATTTATTTATTTCTTTTATTGCTTGTTTATTCATGTATTTATGATCAGTAACAATTAGCTCCCTCAATGATTCTTGAATTGACGTGTGCATGTATTCTGGAGACTTTGCTTCTTAAAGGAATAGGTCACCCAAAAATAACAATACCTGTCATAGCTTTTTACCCTCATGTTGTTCGAACCTGTATATTATTTTGAGAAATGGCTTTTGTGTCCATACAACAGAAGTCACCGGGGTCAAAAATTGTTTGGTTACCAACATTCTTCAAAATATCTTCTTTTGTGTTGTGCAGAAGAATACAGATTTGGTATGACATGATTTTGGAATGAATTTTAATTTTTGTATGAACGTTACTATCAGCAAGACTTCTTTTGCTAAGAAGTTTTGCTACTTGAATATTAGTCTTTGCTGTCTTTTTAAAAGAAATGAGAATATACATTAATACAGACAACTTATGCTTAAATAGTTGCTAACAATATGAGGAGTGTAGAAAGCTTACTTTCTGTATTATAAATAAATAGTGACGCTAACCAAACCCACAGCACTGTCTGACCCCACCACCCCCCTTGAAATGACAGAAAACGGTCTACGATAGCACAAAAAGTACATTTCTCATGAATGGCTTTGGCTCTCAGAAACATATCCAGTGTTTTGTGCATGAAGTTAAAAGCTCGGGTATGTCAGTGATGCAGCGTGGCTCCATACAGCACTGAGTAGCCTACTAGGGATGTGGGTGTCTTGAGTATTTCTGGCTAAAGGCCTCAGAGTTTGTTTTG
Source organism: Oreonectes daqikongensis (assembly GCA_026939265.1). Classification (NCBI taxonomy): domain Eukaryota; kingdom Metazoa; phylum Chordata; class Actinopteri; order Cypriniformes; family Nemacheilidae; genus Oreonectes; species Oreonectes daqikongensis. The sequence continues at coordinate 4,205,017 of JAOTQM010000311.1, forward strand.
CAGTGAAGGCCCACAGCAATCATAATCCAGCGGCCTGTGGCCCTTGGTGGAAATTCATTCCTCATCTTTCTAAAGCAGTTGTTTACATTCTCTGAGACTCTGGAAAACCACAGTTCACAAGCATAAAAATAGCAGTAGCCTACATGCGGTAGCGCTGTATGGTTATGACCGGAAGGGCAGTGGCACGGAAAAAGAAAAATGTGTTTCGGGTTGATCTGGTCTTTGTTTATTTCACGCATGAAAGTGTTGATCATGACCTTCCTGCAGTCTTGACAGTACAGTATTAGCGGAGGGAACAGTCTGTTTTGTTTTTATACCGCAGCCCAAATGTATTTAGTTGATAGATTTTCAGCTTACTTAAAGGAACCGTGCAGCTAAAAATGAAAGTTTTATTTACTTACTCTCATGTCTTTAGAAGACTTTGAATTCAGCACACAAGTTAAGTTGACTATTTTGATCATGCGTTGTGGTCCTTCATGTCCTTTTTGGAGCTTGACAGATTTGACTCACTATTTAAAAGATTGGTGTTGAAAAGAGCAATTTTTTTGGTAAACTTTTCTTTTTTCTTTAAAATGAGAATGCAGACATTTTGCATAGTGTTACTTGTAAAACTTTACCCGATACTCTTCACATTATCTCTCCCTCTTTTTTCTCTCTGTCACTATTACTTTTGGTATCATGCACACACACCTCCACACACACAATCTCAGCCTCAAACTATTATTCACACTTGATACAACAAATAAGAGCGTTTTGACGTCCCGGCGGTCTCTGCGATGCTTTCACGCCTCCGCAGTGCCATTCCACTTCCTGTCTTTTTTCTTCATTTGGTCTTTACATTGTCAGTCTGAACGTTTCGTCTAAGGTGCTATTTTACAAATACATAATCAAATTTTGACATTCCTTCAGTTACTCATAATGGGATGAAAACCGAAAACAAATCACAATGACACCTTTTTTAATGGTCCGTTTTAACTGTGAAAAAACGGTCAGATGTTTGGTTCTGCATGTTACCAGATTTGGTCATATGTTTTTGCTCACACACTCAGCACACGTGTATTATTTTTGCAGTCTCACAATCATAACAGCATGGTTACCTAATTGCCTATCAAATGAGCACAGCATAGCAGTACCCCTGAGGTCCCTACAGAGACCACTTTGATTTGATTTCAATGAGATTTGTTGGCTGGATTTGGTGGACCACTAAAGGAGGATTAGAGAGGTTATTTCAGGATTAAAACCGGCTTGTCATTTAATTTGCTCTCTCAGAGGCAAATGAGATCAAGTATCATTGGATTTTGATGGTTTACATGGGCTGTAACATTTAAGACTGTAACATTTGGTGCTTGACTTACATTTAAAAGAAATGATTTTGGCTAGTGACCAATTCAATCTCTCCACTCCATCATAAAAAGCCCTTGTTGACTTTTTTGACCTCAATGCTTGAGTAAGCTCACAAAAGAACTTGCTTTTAAGCAATCTACACTCTTAAAAATGAAGGTGAAAATACGCTCAATGGGAACACGTAAATTTCGCCATATCCTATATTCTGCAAAAGCTTTCGTGCCTGCATGAGGTGTTTTTTCAGGCACAATGATAAAGGCATATTTTGCAAAACTGCAATTTTTTGTCGCATTATCAAGTCATGTGCCGTATAAAAAAAATGTGCGGGATGTTTGGGCAAAGCATTTGGAGCAAGATAGGATGTAAGAAATTCACATTAAGTAATATTTTATATGATATGAGTGCAGTAAGGAGATTTAAAAACTTTCTGTCTTCTTCAGTTTCATTGAATGAAGTTCTGCTATAGGCCTCTGTAATTTGATTGGTTGGAATTCCATAAACCCTGTTTGATTGGTCAAACTGTTAACATAGGATAGCTCTGCCAAAGCCAGTAAATGGAAAGACATTTCAACTGCAACCTTTAGCCAAAAAATCGTAACAGCTAAATGCTTACGCCTTGGCTTCAGTGGAACGCAGAAAAGGAGAACAGGGGCTAGTTTTTTAATGGATGTTAATGGATATTGTTAGCCGTTACGCTTCTTCAAACCTTCTATCTCCTTATAATAGAGTATCTCTGGCTCCACGCTAATCTTACTGTAAGCATCTTGGGCTTGACTTAAAATGACGTGTCTCCCTGAGGTCGTGGTTGATCGATATAACATAATCATTCAACAATATTTTTTAATCAACATTTAGAAAATATCGCTTAAGTACTACACATATCTGTAATGGAAACCAGACTAATAATCTGTTATTGAGTAAATAAAAGATCGGTTTTCAAAATTGTCACCTTGCCTTAACTTAATTTTAACAGTTATCATTGTAATTTTAAGTTGAGCTTTCAAGTACGGTTTCTTGGGTAGTTTCACATTATTTGACTTCAACCCATGTAAAGATAAGTACAGTACATAAAGCAACCTGCAATTTTAGGTTTTAAACAAAGATGGGAATATTGGGTCAAATGTTAAGACATTTTTCACATTTTATCCAAAGCGACTTACATTGCATGACACTATAAATTTGTTTCTGAGTAAGTGCAATCCCCATGGGATCGAAGAACTCCTGACTCTGGCGTTGCTAGTGCCATTCTCTAACCACTGAGCTAGAGAAAAGCAACGCTGCTTTCAACAATGTGTACTTTATTGCTGTAAAGTTAAAAAGTATTACTGTAGGTGTTAGGATTTCAGTTTTAGGATCTAGGTATAGTTTTAATGTAATAAACCCAGCACAATCAACAAGAAACACAAATTACAGTCAACACAATCTTGTGGCGATTTATTATTTACGAAGTGGTACAGTATGATCTTAGTTTTTATGTTTTAGTATGATCTTCATTTTTTGCCAGTAAGGGTTGTAAGTTTAGAGGTGAGGCTACATTATTGTTTTTATTTAATAATTGTGTTTTTGTATAAATTCATATAAATTCACAAATAATAAAATAGTTACAAAACATCATGCTGTTGCAGTCAACGAACAGAACAAGACCCAACAATAAAGTGAAGACGATGGCTTAAATTCATGCTCAGGGTAAAGAATGCCATTATTACAAATATGATGATATTCATATTCGAACACAAAATTGTGGGTATTGGAGTATAGAATTAAGAGGGTGTTTAAAACCAACCTACAAAGGCCATTCTGTAGAGAGAAAATGTAAAAAAAAAAACACACACATTTGATGTGAAACTTCCTAATCTCTCAATAAGCCGCAGTGTCCTCTATATAAAAACACACCACAGGTTCAGACCTCTAGCCCATGAAGCTCTCCTTTTGTAAGTTCAAAATTCAGCGATGACTTTGATCTAAAGTTCTGTATCATCTGAATTTGTCACTGTCAGTTTAGACACTACATATTTGGCTTGGCCAGTCAGCTGTGAATATCTTGTCTTTCTTCAAAAGCCGAACACGCTCTGAGAACGAAGAGGCGGCTTTGATTGATGACTACGCTCGACCCAAATATAAATTAAAAACGAGAATGATTAGTCCTTATAAGAGATTAAAATGAAAGACGAAGCCAGAGGTCTGGAAATGAATTACTCCAACAGCCAGCTTTTCTTAATGAGACACTCCCCGCTGCTAAATATTCATATTTATTTCCATTTATTCTCTTGATGGCATTACGGCAGCAGGTATAGTGAAGAAGGATAAAAACGAGTGCTGTGACGAAACCCCCAAAGTGCCAAAAGGAGCATTAACAGGAGAGCTTCTCCTCAACACAGACAAATAATAAACAACTAGCCTCGACAGAGATCTGTAAGCCAAAACATTTTGCCGTTTCTCCAGTGAATCCATCAAAGAGTTCTTTCAGACAAGCCTTCTTTCCTTCCAATTTCTCTGAGCTGAGTCCCTACAGTCAACATGACAATATTCAAAAATCCCACAGGTTTATTCCGTTTGCGTGTCTTTTATGCAAAATGTAAGGAAGAACTTTACTAGCACTTTTTTTGCCAAATTTGAGGTAGATAAAAACAATATTATTTTCATGATTATATGACACTTTTTTCAGTGTTTAGGATCATGGAAATAGATTTTGTCTGATACTTACCAGTTCCACCCACATTGTCTTCATGCTCCTCATGTGAAGCAGATTGGACAGTCTGTTTCTCTGCTGGAAACGTTTTCTAGTTCAACACCAATTTTTACACATCGTATATTGTGTTGTTGTAACAGCTCAAAATATTTGTATTTATTTGTAGATACCTTAAAATGTCATTTTATTTTTAACTTACATTTTTGTAAGTGCAAGAAATTTGGCTTTAAACGTACTATTTCTACTATAAAAAAAATCAGTTTTCCAGTTGTCAGAGACAAATGAGAAAAGCGATAAAATCATTATGAGACGAATCAGAGGTCTTTAAAGAGCACTTAAGCGTCCACTTAGCACCATTCAGCTCCACCCAGCTGCACTGATTGCATTTGTATAAAGAGATGGGCGGCCCATCATCTCAAGCTCTTTCTTTCTTATTAATAAGCAGATCGGCATGACCACAGATGACACTCTGAGAAGACGGCCAAGGCCAGCAGCACACATGGCTTCCTCTCCTCTTCAGAGCGCCATAGAAACAGAGAAGAGATCTATCATTATTATGACATCATCGCATCCTGTGTGCATTCAGAATGATGATGGCCTTCACAAAGAGCTCAGATGGGAGTTTTATTCAAATCATACGCAATACACACACAGGGAAATCAGCCATAGGGAGAAATTTGCCATAGATGAAATATAAGCATTTTAGGTTGTGATTAAATGATGCTGGCTATATATGACATAAAATCAGCATAAAATTGTGTTTCTTATCATGCTACACCAATACTTGTTTAAAAAACACTGGAAGAAGCTTGGAAAAGGCAGCCGTCACGCTATTGAAGAAAGTTAAGTTGTGCTCTTCATACAGTATATATTGCTTTACTGTAGATGTAATCAATAAGTGGTTCACCGCAGCGATGGTCCGCCAAACACATTTACAATGGCTGCTCGTGTCTGTATTCAACGGCCTTTCTGTGATGACTGTGACTAAGTGCGGTTGGTTTAGTTTCATAGTGCGTAGAAAAGCCAATTAATCTCCTCTTATTCAGCTCATCGATCGCATCAAGTGATAAGACCGAAAAGGCAATTTCAGAAACGAATGCTGACAGTTGCTGTTGGCTCATCACATCTTTAAACTGCTTAATGGCGTTTCAGTATATCACTAAATACATACAGAACGATATTTGTCTTGATTGTCTGTCATGGGTGGATCGATATATACTTTGAGTTTCAGTTCTGCTTCTCTGCCTCAGTTTTCATGTGTGCTTAATAGAGAGCTGTTTTATTGACCACCTGAATCTGAAGCGTGTTTACCCTCTCCTCTAACAAAGTTGTGGGGAAACTTTGTTAAAACTATTGTGGAAACTGATTGGACGGCTCACTATGGTAATATATAAATAATAAAAAATAAAGCTGTTGGAAATTGGTCTTTCAAAGAGATAGTGCACCCATAAATGAAGCATGTCATATCTGTATGACTTTCTTTTTTCTGCAGAACACAAAATAAGATATTGGTACCCAAACAACATTGGTCCCCATTGACTTCCATTGTATGGACACAAAACTACAGAGACATTTCTCAAAATATCTTAATTTGTGTTCCACAGATGAAAGAGTCACACACAGATGTTGAATGACATGAGGGTAAAAATTTGTCAATGGTCAATTTTGTTTGTTTTGTATGTACCTTTAAGATTGGTTGTCTTTGTTATAAAGTATAACAAATATACAATTTAAGGTTATATTTCATTTACCAGAACCAAAAAGATTCATATTTAAAGACCAGCTATCTGAAATTAAAGAAATAGTCCACTAAACTACAGTTTCAAAAAGTTGAGTGCACTTAAATCTTTTTCTAGAAGTTTATCTTCAAAGGAACTAAAGACTTTTTTGTACATTGTGTACAAAATTAGTGTGTGAAAATAGAGCACTTTAAATACAAGTGTCTTTAAAAATGTGCCCGACCAAATCTGAATGTGTGCAAAAATCCATATGAATAAATGCATGTTTGTTTATGAGAGGTGGAATAATGGTTAGGTGATATATTTGCCGTCAACTCGATTATCCTTTTACCTGCTGTTCTGGGTTTGTTGGGTCTCCCAGATGAGGCTGTTGAGACTGTCTGCTCTGGAAGTCTGCGCTCTCCGATGACAGCAGGTTTGCACGAGCGTTTGACAGGCACACCTGCGCCAGGCTCAGATGATGGCAGTCTTGGCTGTTTATCAGCTCCGGGTTTCTCTCTGATTGAGGAGACCTCATATTGTTAAAGAGCTTCCACCATTAAAACCCTCCTGCAACCGCCTCCTGCTCCATTCATTGCATTGTTTAAAAAAAAATTCCGTACCACATGTCAGCCTGCAAACACCTGGCCTTGTTAAGTTTACAGCGTAAGATATGCCTAGTTTCATTTACGTTCTCAAAAACGTGCATTTGAGTTGTTTTGTGGATGTTTTTGAAACACATCGACACTCAGTTATAATTGAATCATTTCATTTGGCCTGTTCCTCCTCTCTTTTTCTTCCTGTTTATTCATTGAAGCTTTAATAACACGTTCCTTTTTAGCAGGTGTGATACATGATAATTTCTTGATAATTTTTCTTGATAATTCTTTCCAGTAATTATCATGGCGCATTGTAGCTTTGGGGTTGCAGAAGCTCTGTCTTCCTTTATGTTTGACTTTATTGGCTTTCGGGGGTTTTTTGACAGTGTAGACCAAAATGAGCTTATAGATTTCAAATTAGCATCTGAAATTTTGCTTTGCATGAGTTAAAATCCAATCAAAACCTTTATTTTCCTCTTACCCAGCACAGCGGTTCACTCGCATAAAGTATTTGATTTGGCTGGTCAGCACTTGAGAAGGTTGTTATTCAGGCCAGTTATTTCTGTCAGAATCACTATTGTCAAAAAGTGACTGACAATTAGCTTACAGTATAAATTGGAGGTATGGTTCTGAAAGCGCAGTGACAACCCTTTACACTTTAGGGTAAACAAAACAAAACAAACACATAATTAAATTGAATTGAGACTTATGAAGAGTAATATCAGAAGTCGAGTCCTGATTTGATGTGGAGTTGGGGATGGAGGAGGGTAATTTGCTTGTAGGCAATGCGATAAGCTACCGATAGCTGAATGGGTTTTAAACGATGGCGTCATATTTTTGTGGATGAGCTGTTGCGAGCTTGACTCACGTGACCTGCCAGAACTAACGCTACACTTGATTATTTTTTGTTTGTTTATGAGCAGTGACATTGTAAGCTATACTAAACCAATTTGTTTTAATAGGCTGAAGCATATTGTTTAATAGTTCTTTAACTCATATGATTTTCTTACATGGAACACAGATTGAAAGGTTTGGCAGAAGTTTTCAATATGTGGATATGTAAATGAGATTTTCATGGACTATTCTTTTATAACCAGCCATAAAGTACAGTAGTATACAGTAGTACTGTATACATGAGTTGGTTCAAAAAACAGCAGCTGTATTCTGTAAAAAAATTAATGTAAAAAAAAGTTCAGACAAACTTTACCATATGTGGCCCTGCCTGTGAAAGAAAAGGGTAAAGTCATTTTTTTGTGATTTAGGCCTTTTGTTTACTATGCAAAATCACCTTACACCCTGTAAAGAGCATTCTGTAAAAACATAGCCTAACCTTTTCTTTAATATTGACTGAGTAAGGCCATGTCAAAGATTGAAGTCGTAGTGAAATTAATGCTTGAAATCAAACTTAAATAGTTTATGAGACTTTAGTCTGTTTTTCACAGACAATCAGAAAGATAAAATATTTTACACCTTCAAAGTGCTATTAAATGTACTTGTGGAAAGCCTACATTCAGAGTTTATTGACATGTGTTAAAGTTAAGAAAGGAGGTTAAACTACACATAATGAAGTCTACAGACCGGCAATTTGCAGATTCACAAGGTACATTGCTTCTAATTCCTCTAGGGGGTGCGAGTAGAATTAGACTACATATACATTAAGAACAGGAAAGCAGTTCTTCACGAGTCAGACTGTGTTGAGTGGCTTTTAATCAGATGCAGATGCACAGAACTCAATTGAATAAAACGTTATCTAACAGCGGGAAAGTGAAGGTGGCATTTCTGGTACATTATGTAGCCCTTATAAACAGGCCTGATCTGAAATTTTGCCCAGTTATTCCTCATCCTCGGCTCAAAAATCCTCTGGTGTATTTCTCACCTTAAAGCAGGCTGGAACATCGGCCAAATTGATTTCGTGCAAACTGCTACTAAACACTGGAGATGTTCAGAGCACTTTTCGTTCATCAGGCTTTTTGTCTGTCTTTTCATTTTTTTCTTGCTACTCGTTCTTAAGACGCAAACATGAAGAATTGGGTTTTTATGTAACCAAGCATGAGGTCTAAAAGCCAGGTTATATGCCTATTATGTGAAACTCTTAAATTCTGCTTGTGACTTTTTTATTATTTCTGCTCTATTGGAATTTTGTTTTTGTAATATTACAAAAAGCTTTTATCACAGTGTTGTTACTAATGAGATCCTGATGGCAGGTTCTGTATTTATTCAAGTCACGTGGAATTTCAATGTTCTTGACTTTTCAAAGTCAGTGTCAGGTGCTTGGTAATTATGCGTGTCACATTTAATGTCACATAATATAAAAGGCAGCTATAAATGTGAGCTCATAAAATCCCACATATCAGCTCTGTTCTAAAATCTAGTGAGCTGTTTTTATTACTCATTATAGTGTAATGTATATGATTTAAATTTCTCTCACGTCATCCACCATATTGAAATGAATTTGTTTACTGATCATGATGTTGTGTTTAATGGGATTGTCTTCACCCTGAAGGAGACATAGTCTTTATTTTGCCAAAGCATGCTTATGATCCCTTAAAATATTGCCTATACACTCTTAAAAATGAAGGTGCATCACAATGCCATTGTCTAAATGGTTCCATAAAGATCCTTTCAGATTATAAAAAATGTAAGAAAGAGATGGTTGTTTTTAAATGAATGTTTTTTCGTAAAATGGTTCTTCTATGGCATCGCTGTGAAGAACCTTTCATTTATTTTTAAGAGTGTATGTATAAGAAGCTAAGTTTTTTGAATGGAGAAATTGTTACAGTTATTTTTATTTTTTACAGCATAATCTTTCACACATATGTCAGCTTCTCTTCAAATTGGTCAAAAACAGGAGGTTATTTTCTAAAAAAAAGAGAATTGGATAAATGCTTGGGTTAATACAGCCCTTCCCATTGGGTTAAATTACCCTTGAAAATGTACAGATTTGACCCAATCATGGGTTGAAAACAACCCAGCTATTTTTAGCATGAAATCCATAATAAACAGTGTAGCAGCAGGAACCACAAAGAATCATTTACACAAATGTTCTTATAAGAACCATTTCTTTCTTACTATTTTTCTGCCAAATTCAGCCAAAAATAGTTGTTCTTTGGTATTGTGAAGCACCTTTTTTAAGAGTCTAGGGATATTATGTATAAAACTTTGGATACATATAATCCTTACAGTGTGCCTACACACAGTCGAGAATGTCCGTAGGGTGTGAACCTATTTACACTAACTTTATTTTGTTATGAATCCCAATATGTGCTTCGTTTCATATTGGTTCCATTCATCTACTCATAACCATGTTTGGGAAAAGTTTATTTAACAAAACTATGACCACTTCAGCTCAGAGGTCAGAGGATAAAACAGTAATTGATGGACCAGGAGCACAATATAAAGATAGCAATTTTTATATTTTCAATGGCCCAATGGGTTTTACTGGCGGCAAAAGACCCCCTCCAACCCAACCCCACAATTCACACATTTCCTCTCCTTATCTTCGTTTAACCTTGAATGTGAAGATAGAAACCCTCATCTGTGGTCTCAGCCCCCTTGATAGATACAATTTATTATCGTGTCTCGCGTTCGCACACTTTCATATTCCCCCCACCATCATCTCTTTTCTCTCCCAAAAATAAATTCTCAAAGCCCAGGCTCGGAGAGAGGAACAAATCAATGTATTTCTCATTTTAGACAGTAAATTCAGACTTTGTTCAGAGAGCTATCGCTTAATCTAATGTTAAAAAGTGCGTGAATGTGTTGAAAGAGCAGAGTGGGGATGGATGGGGGCGTTTAGTTTTGATGGGATTCTTAGATCATTAAGCTTTGCTGGATTTCATTGGATAAGAGAGACTGAAGTCGTCTCTCTTTCATCTGCTGTCGTTCCCTTTGATATTCGCCACCGATGTGGAAGTCTGAAAAATACTTGTGTGCTACTCTTGATAGGATGGAAATGCCATTTAAAACTGCAGCGGGTTTAGGAAATGTTATGTTTTTGTAGTTTAAAGAAGATCTGGTATATGTTTAAGTCAGTGTCAAACTTACATCAGGTTGAAAAATAGGTTAGAGAATTTATGAATTATTTTTATAGTTCTTATAAATATATTTTTTTGGAATCATGCAAAAACAGAAATTAAGTATTTATGTTTATACATTTTAATATATTTTTTTGCCAATAATTTTATTTTTACATTATTATCTGATTAATTGCTATTTTTTAATTATAAAAAAATCAATGAGATATGGGCCTACAACATAACATCACTAACATATAATATTTTTTAACTTTTTCGCTTTTCTTGTGACATTTATTTTGGCTATTTTATAATAACAAGTTTTAGAGGGGCCTTTGAATATTGTCTAAGATGGTGGGCCTTGGAGTCACAAAGGTTCAAAATTGCTGTTTAGATTTTCTTCTTTTACTTTGGTGGGATAATGAAATCTGTTTGTGTGTTTCCACTCAGTCTAGGATGTCTACACCTGCAGTCTTGAGTCTGTCACAGATTCCAAAGAAACCCTTTGATTCTCCATTTATATGTTTTGTAGTTAGTCATCTTGTGTTATCCACCACTGTCCATACCACGGAGTAATACTGTATAAAGGAGCTGTAAATCTGTATTTTAAAGAGATAGTTCACCCCAAAATTTAAATTCTGTCATAATATACTCACTTTCTTTTCATATCCAAAGGTAAGCCTATAATTCTGGTTGTAATTTAAGCTGTCAGGTACAATTTTGTTGGAAAGGACCAGTGTATAAGATTAAGGAGGATCTATTAATAAAAATTGCAATATAATATACATAACTATGTCTTCAGAGGTGTATAAAGACCTTACATAATGAAGCGTTATGTTTTTATTATCTTAGAATGAGCTATTTCTATCTGCATACACCGCGGGTCTCCTTACATGGAATTCATCATGTTATTTCTACAGTATCCCTAAATGGACAAACTCTACAGAGTGCATTATCGTGAATACGTTATCGCCTTCTACTAACAAGCGAAAACATGATATCATCTTAGATCTCTGTAAGCCACCACAGTGCTTTGAAAGTTAGGGGTATAGTGAGCCATTGGTTGCAATTTGAAACCTCACCGCTAGATGCCGCTAAATTTCACTCATTGGTCCTTTAATCCATGTAACGATATGTAAAGTAACCTGTTATGTTTCAAACAGTGATGGTGAGGCAAAAGTTACGGATTGCAGCTTTTTTAAATAATCGCTTAGCACATGTTTGCAGAGGGTTTTTCTTTTTCTTTCATAGTAGTTTTTATTTTTGTCTTTAAATTCTCAAGTGACACTATACAGCTGCTGTTACAAATCACATACAGTATCTTAGCTTTACTTATTTTAATAGCGAGTGACAACAACATTAATTAAAGTACCAGATTCGGCAGATCAGAGCGGTCAGTGAATTAATGAATCCTGAGTCTCTAGTGCCAGCTCGTAATAAAGATGGGAATTCTTGAGAGCTCATGACTGACACAAAAAACATTTGGAATAAGTGGATAAATATAAACTAATTGCTGCTCACACAGGCACTCAAGGTTTGGGGCAGTCTCAAATTTTATTCACTGTAATAAAATTTCCCTTAAAGCAAAAGGAAAATTGATATATTGTGGGAGCTTCACTTGAGTCATCAGAAGATAGAGCTCTGAAAAGCCCAGCGTTTAAACAGCCACTAAAAACTGCCACATAGTTTATAGACGTTTTAAATAAACAAACGCTACTGCGCACATGCACTTTTGTAGCCCAAACTTAATTTCCGGTGCACATCCTCAAAGAATAGAGTCGCTGCAGATTACTTCTGACAGCAAGCAAAAGAAATAACAAGTAAATGACATTAGCTAGCAAGTTAAAAGTATGGCTAGTCAGTATTATTTTGGGCTACCAGTAGAAGAACTGGCTGTATGGTTGTACTGTACTGTATGAGCTGTTGTTTTTTAGACTGACCTCTGCAAGAGCATCTTTGCATACACAGAGGGCAGTTCTGTAGTGGTTGCTATGTGATCGCTCACACTCCTTGTTCACTTTCATTTATGTTTCATTTTCTGTGCCAATCATCTTTCCATTAGTATTCATTTATCTCTTTATAGCTTTACTCCCTCTTGGCCTCAGGGAGGTCTCGCTCCCATCTTCCCTCCATTGTTTTTATCTGGCCGAATCAACATGCTTGGTAAACCACCAGCCCTTCACATCTTTCTCACCAACACACACACTAAAAACCCATCAATTAATGTTCCAGAGAGACTGGCGCAACCACAGATACACTCCTACCATGTAAAGGATTATAACTATCTATAATTTATTCATTTCTTTTTTAGCTGCTGTGGTTTCATGCAAAAACAAATATTTTAATTGTTATTTGCCAAATGGCAGCGATTATTATTTTTCGTTGGCTACACAGAAGGCGGTGAGATGAAATAATATAGTCTGATCATTTTGATGGCATCCTGGCTTGTTGTTTGATGAATTGAAATCACATGTTGGTTGAGCCTGATTGGAATTAAATGATTGCAAAGCATCCACGGCCCAAAGCAACACAGTTCCAACCTATATGAAAAGTTGTTTTCCATCATCATTCGTTGATTTCCTAAAAAAAAAGATTGTTGATTGTTTTTGAGCAGAGCCCCTGGCTTCATTCAAACTAATCAATGAAGTATTTGTGTTTCGCGCTAGGTCTGAATCAGAACCCGACATTTTCATTTCAATCTGCAGCAGAGTTATTTCCCTTATATTCAAGCCTCTGCTTGAGACGTAAGAAGTAGACAAAAGGTAAAGAAAAAGAATAGAAGGACAATTAACCAAGGCTCAGATTTAGATACTTAATAGAAGTTGTTTTCTTGTGACTTAAATGGTAAGAGTTTGTAAAAGCAATTATGAGAGGCATGATGTCTGTGGGCGTTTACAGGGAGTACTGTAGATCATTGAAGAATTATGAAAAGCTCCAAGCAAAGATGTGCTGTTAGACTTAAAGTTGGAGTTCGAGCCAGGGGCCTGATGATTAAATGTGACCCTGGATCACAAAACCAGATTTAAGTATTCTTAAGCCAAAAATACATGGTATGGGTCAAAATGTTAGATTTTCTTTTATGCCAAAAATCATTAGGATATTAAGTAAAGATCATGTTCCGTGAAGATATTGTGTAAATTTCCTACCGTAAATTTATCAAAACTTTATTTTTGTGAAATCGCTAACAAAAATGGCCGGAAACACATCTACAAACTTCACTCGCTGCTGCCGCTCTTTGGAATTATCCACTCAAGTTTGATATCTATGTCAAGCTTAGAATTTCAGCTTTCGGGTTCATCTACTCGCCACAATGTCATTACAGCGATAGGCCAAAAGAGAGCATTAAAACAAACCTGTTTCTTCTTAGCAGCGGCCTGCTATAGCGCCTCTGATGGACAACTTTAAAGGTGATTTTCTCAGTATTTAGATTTTTTTGCACCCTCAGATTCCAGAGTTTTAAATAGTTGTATCTCGACCAAATATTGTCCTATCCTAACAAACCATACATCAATAGAAAGCTTATTTATTCAGATAATTCAAAAAACTTGTAGTTTAAATTTGTATATGCACAAGCTACAGGTGCTCTTGACTTTGCATACGCACGTTTTAAGGATAGATCTTTGTAAATTCTATAAACAACACAGGATGACCACTACATTTTAAAACTTCATTTTTACTTTGTGATGGTGGTAATATGTTTATTGTACAAAGATCAGCAAGAGCAACATGTATGGCTAGTATGGTTCAATTTATACAGTTCATACTTCAGTTCCACAACTTCTATTATTTGGACCATATATTTCATATTGAATATTTAATGACATTTGTTCATTATATTATATTTCAATAAAATTGACTTTAAAATTATAAATAAATGTTTTTGTGATACCATACCTTGTCTAAAACCCAACAGTTCTCTTTAATCCGCTCCACTTGCCATGGACTAGACACATGAAGACTCACCAGCCTCGACACATCCAAGCGATATTGCATAACATGTATATACAGAACCACTTACAACCTCCGTCCCTGCGTACACACATGCATAATAACAAGCTACTGAATTATCCTCATCACGCACATAAATCAGACATACAATATGATGATGCACTCAAGATTCATTATGTGTCGCTATATGAAAGAGTGATTACACGTGGCGTCTGCTGTGCGTTTGACTGAGACGTGTTTCATGGGGGAGAAACAGTGTAAATCGAGTGTGCAGAGCAATTTAAAAAGTGCCTCCTCGTGCAGGCTGACACTGCAGCGAGAGGATAAAATATAAAGCGGAGCCCGCAGCGCTTGGCAGCAGCGCGATAGAAGTGTCAAACACGCTTATGAGAGACTTTTTACTGCTTCTCTGGCCCCCGCAGTCAATGCAGACAGACACTAAAGGATCCACCAGCTCGTGTTCCTATTGTGTCTCTATGGGACTTGTCTGTCAATTCATCACAGATATAAATAGAGGACACCGGGGCTAGTTGTCACACAGGCTATATTTCAATAAGATATATACTACTGTATATGGTTTTGAGTAAAAGTCTAATTATACACGTTCTTTCCAAAGCAGTGGTTTTATGTTTGTTTAAAGCAACTATTTCAAAACATTTTGTGAACATAGGCCTATTTTTAATACTTCTACATAATTTACACTATAACTAATGGATGGAAAATTGACTGACTGAAGATTATTCTCCTATTATTTCACACATTTTAGTGATGATTATTTAAGAACCTGTCATAATAAAATTGTCTTCCAGCAAAGAGGCTAATATTGAAAGATGGATTGTGAGGATTTTCACAAATAGTCTTAAACATTTCATCACGGTCTCAAATGAGCCTCTCACATCCACTTAATGTCTTTTCACTTTTTTACTCCGGTTAAAGCCCATTCTTATTTTATTCTGTATTTAGGACTCATAAATAACAGTAAAACCGGTACACATCAACCTCGCAGATTGTCGACTAGTAAACTGAGAGTTTGTATTTCAGTGAGTCTCAGCTGGTTAACTTCAGGTCACAGTCAGCATGGAATGGAAGAAACCGATCTTTATACTCCGTTCAGCTCTGGATAGCTTATAGCACCCAGAGGCAGGGGAACTAACACGGTGTGATCCTAAAGTCATGTCTACACACACCAGAGGAATTAAAGATTTTACCCAGGAGCAAGCGCGCCCGCGTTGCCGGGGAGATTAGCCCAGCCAGCTTTTATGTGTGCGTCAATGTAGGCCGGAAGATGGCAAAATAAATAAATAAAAGCTGCAAAATGGAACATTATTTGGTGTTAAATCTGAAGAAATGAAATGCTAATGTCTGCTCCCCTCGGTTTCTCTATCTCTCTTTTATTCATACCTTCCTTTAAGAGCCGGGCTTGTCTGCCATGCTGGGATCATTTAAAAGTATAATTTATTTGTAATGAAGTGGGGAGGCTTTGATATGACACTGTGGGATGGAATGAGCTTACGTTGGAGAGAAAAGCCATGTTGCTGTGTTACAGGAGAGTAGCTGTCACTGTCTCCGCTCATCTTAAGGCACATGCTAAAGTAATACTTTGTACTGACAGGTAAAGGCTAAGAAAAGAATAGCATATGTTGTTTATGTAATGAAAGTGGGAACATTATTGCAACATGTTGTTGAGAAGAAAACATGTTGTGATATAATCTGAAGACAGGTACCATATAGAGTTGTCTTCAATCATGGTGTCAATTTAAAAACCATTATAGTACAACTTCTCAACCAACGGCTCACTCCACCGCTCCCCCCTCCCTTTTGAAGCACTATGGTGGTTGACACAGGACTAAGATGTCATTATGTTTTCGCTTCTTAGCCGAAGGAGATAACATATTTACCAAACACGATCTGTAGAGCAGTTTGTCTGTGCTACTGTAGAAACAACATGGCGAATACCATGTAAGGGGACCTGCGGTGTATGTAGATAGAAATCATATGTTTCATTATTTGTGCGTAAAAAAGTTGCTAGGAACTTGTTGGACTTGCCAACTAACATTTTAAAAGCACAAGACAAGATGGGTTTAAAATTCATCTTTGGGGCATAAATATGTGTAAGTTATGGTTTTGAGCAAAATGTTGTCAACTGTAAACCTTATTTTACTCCTAAATTAAAAAACACTGAACTAAAAACACATTTGAAATTCCAGAGGCAACCCATGGCCCTCTATTTCTCTGTGTTCTTTTAAAGATTCTCACAAAAATTACCAAGCAAAAATCTTCTGTAGTGTAGACTATTGCATGACAGTTTTGTTTTTCTGTACACTCTTAAAAATAAAGGTGCTTCACAATGACATTTTGTCTAAATGGATCCATAAGGAACTTTTAACATCCGGTGATCCTTTCTGCTTCACAAATGGTTCTATGTGGCAGAAATAGTTTTTTCAGATTATAAAAAGGTAAAAAAGAGAACGTTTAACTAAGTGGTTCTTTGTGCAACCAATAATGGCTCTTCTATGGCATCGCTCTAAAGAATCTTTTAACCACCTACATTTTATAAGTGTAAAAAATAAGAAAACTAAATTTTATTATTTCACATTTGTTGTTAATTTCACAGCTGTCATTTTTTTATTGAATCAAAGTTGTTTGTACAGTATCTAAAAGGTTATTGCATTTTATAATTAATAATCCGGAACTGAAACTTAACAACAGTGTAGAACGCACCTGTCATGTAAGCATAACAGACTTAACCTCTTCCTGTTAGATAGGGAAGAAAATAAAACCTTAAAGCTCTTAAACCGAGGACCCACATACCCTGAGAAGACCCTTCAGAGATTCTGTAATTCTCCCGAAATATCCACAGCCTCCTCAAGACAATCCACCCCCGGTTTCTGCTGACTCATTCAGGTAAATTATCATTAAAATTATGTTTATTAGAATGCGCTATTTTTGCTGGTATACTTTGTTCAAAAAAAGTTCAGCAAAACTTTGTAATGAGATGCATGGTTTGATCAAAAAGACTATGTGTTCATGTTTAAGTTTAGAGGGTTTTTGTATAAATGGTTTTGTAGAACAATGAATTATCATACAGTGGTGATATGTAACAATTGGAGTAAAGGAACGTAAGAATGTGATGTGACAAGATACAGAAATGATCTGCATATTCTTTTCGCTGCTGGCATAATTAAAGATGTCAAAAAAAACAAATGACAATGAAAGACCCAAATGTCAAGATCTTTTAACATGAAATACATTTTACTCCTTTAATGTGTCATGTTTTATTATTATATAACATTGTGTCAAATTTTCTTCTGTTCTACAGAATAATTTGTTTAAAACATCCCTTTATTAAAAAGTTAATAAAATATGTTTATCCGAATGCTTGCTGTTTTGTTCTTAAATTCCTGTCACATTCTCCATCCAGTCTGCACACAGCAATGAGAGAAAATCTCATCTGTGTGCTTGCCATCCTGGTCATCACGTCCTGTTTGAAAACATTAAACTCTGAAGAGGAGCTATGGGACACACATTTTGGCTATCCACCACCCCGACACGGACTCGCCCTGCTTATGTGGTATGTGAAAAAATGCATTGACAATAACATGGTGGTGCTCTGTGACCCCCTGGCAGGAGAATTTGGATTTCATCCGTTCCATAACACTGGGTCCCTGCTTCCCCCGCTAAAGGACAAGCGCACATATGCATACTTCACCATAGGAAACCTACACTATAAGCATGCTGAGGATCTGCCCTATGAAGTGAGGAAGTACTATGATCCGCATAATGAATTGAGCAATATGGACAGAGTCATTGTCAAGCTCAACATGAACAAAAACAAAATTGACAACATCTACATATCAGAGCACTACAACAAGGCCAGAACCTTTCATTTGGGAACAATTCTCATTGAAGACTTAAGACTCCAGAACTCAATACACAATACTTCAAAAAATCTTTGAATGTCTCATTGACACTTGGACACAGATTTTGTAAAGTGTTATTTTATTTCCTTCTTCTTTCTCAGAGATCTTTTTTTAACATTTTCGGTTTATTTTCTAGTGATTTGGTTGACTTAACTTTCACTTCTAATTAGTTTTTCTGTATTTCCCCATTGTAATTTCACTTCTCTGTTTTATTCAGTTTCCACACTATCATGCTGTAACTTACATCATTAAAGTTGAATGTTTTTCTTTAATACGTTAAAGGAAGATCAGCTTTTGCTATCTATTTGGAAATTGCTTTCTCATCACAACCTGAGTACATAGAAAATTATATGGACATACTTGTTTCGCTGACACTAAGCGTTATAATGTACTGTATACTGCTGCTGTATTTAATTTGACCAACATTTGACTCGAAAGGTGTTGTCAGTACAAAACAGCCATCAGGCTGGTGAGCAAGTGTAAACATATTTTTTTTTTAAAACAATTAATTTCTGTGTGTCTTAAACATTTTAATGAGAGTAAAATGTGTCTTTAAATACCCGGTAGAGCCAACCTGTCAATGACTTATGTATACATAAATTGGAATTTAATGAGATGTAAGAAACGCAGATTTATATCTAACCTTTCACTCGAGCTGTCCATGACAAGAGGCAACAATTTTTGCTTTGTTTTCCCTCCTCTTTTTCTGTTTTCTGTATCTATGGGGGGAGTCAGGAGCGCTTTGACAGAATTCTAAAGCGGGCGAAAGAACAGATGTCTTGTGATGATTAATGTGCTTCTCCTCTCCTCTGAAGAGCTGTGCCTTTTGCACCCTCCTCTCTCGAGTTACTGAGCAGAGCCGGAGTCCCTCCCTCCATCCTGTCCCCAAGAGTCAGGGCCACCCTCCAGCTCGAGCCATGATGGGACGGTGGGCCGCAAGATTTGGTCAGTGGCTCGCATAATAATGTGCCTTCTGAACACCCGGTGCTTGTGGATGTTAAGGACAGGATGAAACCTACAGCTCACCAAGAGACGAGAGAGATTAGGTGTGGTCTGAAGATGAAGTCTGTGGAGACCATGAGACCGTATTGAATACTGTAACTTAGTTGTCGAGTAGTGCCTTTGACAGGAGTAGTGGTCTAAGACAGTTACACATGGTGATTAATAAGCTTTATTTTGTGGATGAAGAGTATGGAGGGCAGGTTTGTATGCTCAGAGGATTATTTCTAAACCCTGGGGATAGAGAGAGGGGCAGAAAGATGAACAGAAGCCAAGTGTGACTGTTTATGATGTTTGTTAATGCTGGCATAGAGCAAGCCTGCCCCCTTCTGAAATATGTTGAAAATTTAATTTTATGAGAGATTTCAAGACTACTATAGCTCTAAAGACTACTTAAAAATTAAGTATATGATTTTATTATTATTATATTATTTATTAATAAATTATATTATTACATAATATAATAGCTAATGCAAAATAGAAATGTTTAATTTTATTTTATCAAAACTTTTGAAAGGTGCATGCACAAATTAAAGTGATAGTTGACCCAAAAATGAAAATTCTGTCATCATCTGTCAAAACTCTGACTGTATGACACAGAACACAAAAGATATTTTGAAGAATGTTGGTAACCAAAAATCGTTGGTCCCCCATTACCTCTATTGTATATGGACGCAAAGCAAGTCAGTGGGGACCAAAGGTTCTTCAAAATATCTTCTTTTGTGTTTTGGAGAAGAAAGGAACTCTTACAGGTTTATAATGTCAAGAGGGTGAGTAAATATTATTTATCTATTTTGGGTGAACTATCACTTGAAGGAGCCACAGAAGGTTCTCCACATTAATACCATCGATGAACCATTTATGGTTCCTGAAGTTTTTTCCCCAACAAAGAACCTGTTGTGAAACTTTCTTGACATGTTAAGGGTTTTTATAAAACCATTGTACCAAAATGATTCTTCTGGCAGCATGAAGCACTTTTTTTAGGAGTGCAGATGAAGGTAATCCTTTCTAAATTAATCTGGTATTTATAATTTACAAACAAAGAAAATTGTCCCCGCTAATCACACCAATTTAATGCTATGCTTAGAGAAAAAAATTACAGGAGATACCTTTATTGCGTTTTATCTCTCTGATACATACAACATGTGTGGATTATTGTCCAATAACCATCAAAGGCACTGAATGCTATCAGCCTCAAACAGATAACGTTGGACAATGTCCAAAAATAGGAGAGAAAGATTATTTGCGCTTCCTTCTGAGTGGTGCGCCAAGCTACAGCCTTATTCTCCCAATTATTACTTAGAGAAATTAAAATTAAAATCCATGGTGGAATGCCAGAGAATTTCAGACTATGGTAAGGGGTCAGTATTAAATATTAACAGCACATTAAATATTTAATGCTTAAATTTTGTATCTGAACCACAATAAATATTTGATAGAAATACAATGCTTAGTGGGACTCTTAAACATAAATACAGACCATCTTTGTATATTTAAAGTTCTCCTGACTCAACCCACAAAAATGACCTCGATTTATACAAATATCTCCTGAAATACTTTGTTTTCATTATCTGGTTTTTCGACAGGTTGCCAAAACTGAACATGGGGACCATATACCTCATAAATCACAATTATATACAATAAAGCTTATCCTGGTAGGAATAACAATAAGGGACTTGAGATTCAACATGTGTGTAGGGCCTGACCAAAGCTCTGATTCATACCATCATAAATAGCATCTTCTCGTCTTCTCTGTGGCAATAACGTGCCTAAGGCCACAAGCCCAGAAGCTGAAGGTGAAGCGGGCTGCCAGTCTGTAGTGTCCCATGCCAAAGTGTTTCATGAGGCATTTGAAATTGATCAGCGAGGTGCTTGAGTGAAGGGGATGATGTCTGGAGTGACTGTCAGCCTCTGCATCTAATGGGCTTCATCTCTGTTTGCATGTGCAGGGTCATTTCTCTTCGCCACTTCTAGATCTATCAGAGCCATATTTACAGAGGTATCCACATTTATTTCCTTCTTTTCTATAAAATCGACCCTGGCACTACATTTTCTATAAATGAATGGTTAAGTGGGATTAGAGGCCTTGGTCAGATGTTCTCAATGAATGTTCACAGCATTATTGAAAGATGAGATATAATCTTCTTTCCCACAAGCACTTAACTGAATCTATTAATGCACTTAATGCATTCATACATTTTCTATTAGAATATCTTTTCTGCACTTTACATGTTTCTTATTTTCATGTGTCTCTGAATCAAACTTACAGGGCTTGTGTTTAAACCTGCATGAAATGCATGTATTTCTCATTTTTACATGGATAATGCAGCTGCTAAATAAATAAATATAAATAATGTTTTGCTCTGAATACATTTAAGTTCATGACCTTAGAGGACAGCATCCTTATTGGTTTTCAATCCAATGGATTCATTCAAACTTTCCTAACAAATTCAACTTGGAGCCATGGCAATCTCCAAAAAAGCATAGCCTGGTGAAATGTATTCCATGTGGCTTTTAAATGTTTACGTTTGGTAAAGGGCATTCAATGTCAGAGTAAACTACAACTGAAAGTCAGTCCAATTATCTGTAATGGAGCCCCCTGCCTTGAAAGATGCCCACCCCTTAGAAAATATTAACAGGGCTTTGCATTAATATGAATTACAGTGATGGTAGGGTGGACGAGGTGATCCTGTCCAGCTATCAGCGAGTGCACCAGCATCCCAATGTCAAGTTGACGGGAGAGGACGCTGCCTTCATTAGTTCAGGGGTGGACGGTGGATGGTGGGGGCACATTTACATGAGAAACGAGGCATGAGGGAAGCGTTCACGTCCTAATCACTCATTCAGTTATCTCATTGAGAGAGTCAGATAAAGCCCTGATGACACCAGGGTCACCATTAGAATGCATTATGCATTCATTTAGCGGAATGGGAGACAAATATGAGCGTGAACAAGCCCTCAGATGTTTGCTTTTCTGAATTCATGACTGTGACTTGCTGATTGTCCCGTTCGGGCACCCATCAGGGGGCTAATGCAACAGAAATGACGAGGCGAGCGATGTGCATTGCCTGGGGTTGTTTTTTTGCAGGGGTCTGTGATGTCACTGACTGAAGTTTCACCCATTTGTATAGCACATGCTTATTTTATGACTTTTCAATTGGTCGCTGTAATTTTTTAGGAGCCTGGCGCTCTGACTGTTAAAGCTAGAGTGGATAGCTATACAAAGATTGTACTTCTTCTAGTACTGTTAGAGAGAGACATTAATGAAAACAAAGGAAATAATATTATGTATTTTTAATAAATTATTGTTTTATGTATTTTATTTACATATTTGGTGGGGCTTGTTATCTAACGTTACAGTCCTTTGATTTGATGCAAAACTTAAAGAGGCAGAGAGAAACAAATACTCATTTGTGGAGCAATACTGCCCCTAAAGTCACTCGATCACGTATTGTATAGTTTACTGTTTTGTGTTCCCTAAACCATAAAAAAAAACTCTGCATTGAGTAATGATGTGTGAAAGTTTTATTGGGAAGGACGATGGTTGGCAGATCATCTGTGAAAGTGTAAATTAAATAGGCCTACAAAATTAACTCGAATGATGAGGTAAAAGTTAAAATACGTTTTTTTCTACGATTTTCTTTTATTTGTGGTGTTCGTTTGTTTATTTCTTTTTATCATCTTTTCCTAACGAACAACAAACGTGAAAACGTTTATGGTTTTTTTAACCAAATATCACGGAGGAAGTGTGATTTTCATACATGCATAGATTTCTCCAACATGGCAACCGAAAACACGGAACTAAACGGGCCAATCGAAACCGCTGATATCCGTGACGTAACATAACCAATAACCTGTTCTTAATCCCCGGTTGTTGTCGCGGGAAACATTTGTATAGCTACACCAGTAAACAGTATCATTTCAATACAATGTGAACATTAAAGTATTTACAATGTATGCACATTAATCTGTTTTCTTTGTATCGGTAAGTCTTACTTGCCTCTCGTGTTTACAGTCTTCCGTTTTGCTAACAGTTTAGTCGTTTCACTCGGTTGCCATGACAAACTAGCTAGCAAGCTAATATAACCATATAATATAACACTATTTAATTGAACAGTAGCAAATATTTTATGGCCTTTTATTTCGGCAATATGATCATTCTCGGCGCGCATTCCTTCTGAATTAAATCTTGCTTTGTTTATTTGTATAGACACTCCTATAAATAACGCATGTGTAAACAACTTCTATTTTAGCTTGTTTCATGGTGTGAGTGGAAATTATGGCTCATAAACTGACTAAAGAAGAGTTGGATCAGCAGTTTGAACAGTTCCTGAAAGAGGTAGAGTTTACAGTCTTTGTTTACATTGTTTAATGTGTATTTTTGTTTACACCAGTGAACTTGCACGTTCATAATTTACCTTAAAATCTAGATAATCATACAGGTGAACTTTATGGCGCTGTGTATATTTATGCAGCATTGCTCTGACTGTGGTCTTGGTTTGTGTTGTGTTACAGTCTGTGTCAGATGAATCCTTTGAATTGGGCTCCAGCAATAAGCACCCCAGTGTTCTTGACAGCTTGGGAAAGCCACCCATCAGGCCGGTGAAGAAGAACCCAGTGTCTGTGCCCTGGTGGCAGAATGATGATGATGACAGTGAAGAGGGAACAGGTTAGTTAGTGCTGCTTTTAACTTCTACCATATTACGTAATATTTAAAAAAATACAAATATTGTCTGTTTAGTTTGTAGGGATCCTGTGAATCAAGTTGCTTGTGATGTTCCTCATTTGAATAAAAGACTGCTTAAAGACTATTGTAAATGTAAATTGAGCTTTAATTCTAGATTTTTCTTAGGATGCTCTCGCTGTAATGAGTGTATTGTAAGACTAATATTAAAATGTGTCTTAAAGGGATAGTTCACCCAAAAATCGAAATCTTGTCATTTTTTACCTCCCAGCATCTTCGGAAAACACAAATAAAGATGTTTTTGATGACATCCGAGAGCTTTCCAGGCCTCCTCATAGACACCATGGTAATTCTGTCTGTCAAGGTCCAGAAAAGTATTAGAGACATCATTAAAATGGTCCATCTGATCATAGTGGTTCAGTTGAATTTTTATGAAGTAACAAGAATACTTTATGTGTTCCGAAGATGCTGGGAGGTCTCAAAACGTGTAGAGCGTCATGTGGGTGAGTAAAAAATGACAAAATATTGATTTTTGGGTGACCTATCCTTTTCATAAGAGAGCTACTGCAGAGTACATGTTTATCCACTTGAGGGCAGTGTGTTCAAAGCAGTTTAAAAATTCCATATATAAACCTCTTTCTCAACCTAGGGCTGCTCGATTATAACAAAAATTATAATTATTTGCCAATATTAAGATCATGATTGTTTAACATGATTACTCGCTGACTCAAAACAACATAAAAAATAAATAAAAAAACGTTTAAACTGTGAATTCAACTGAAAAGTAAACGTAAAGCAATAGCACAGCTATACCGCTGTAAAGAAAAGGGGTGTGTCATGGATTTATAACATAAGAAAAGAGTGGATCCTTGCTAAATAGAAAATATTTTTATTTCGATTATTTTGTTTTTGTGATCGTTGGAGGATAAATTGACGATTACGATTTATCTTCGATTAATTGCATTCCTATCTAAACCTATAAGGCTCTCTAATTTTCAGTGTATGATTTTTTCAGGTTCCTTAGGATGCCAGACATTATGTGATTAATTGTGAATTTACTCCAGCTTAAAGAGTACATTCCACGAGATCATAAACAATACATTTTTTGCATTGTGTAATGTTGCCGTGTTTGAAAGTAAGCAGTCTGCCAAAGTTGTAAATCCGAAGGTGAACGAATAACAAAGTTATTAGCATGTAAAAATGGGAGTCGACTCTGAATCACGCGAACGAGTCGTGACCCGTCCGAGTCTTTAACCTCCGTGTAGCTACGTATCTAGAAATAATCCCGGCCTGCCCATGAAAACTTGAACACGCGCTAAACCAATCACAGCAGACTAGACCATCTGACCAATCACATCAGACTACTCTAGCGGAAAGGCGGGGATTAGACCGATGAATCGCAGAACGAATCATTTGAGAGTCAGTCAAGAAGTAAAGCTTATTATTACGAAATAATAGTGTTTTAACATCATGTATGTACATAAACCTGTTGTCGGACACTCAATAAACCAAAGTAGACCCTTAAAAATCAGAAGCTATTTACTCTTTAAATAATCCATTGTGCTATATCAACAATAATACAGTGACAGTGTTTTCTACATTTCTATATTGGAAACATAAAATATGATAAATAATTGATGATGTTGTTGGCTTATATTGTTGACACAAGCTGAATAGATTTTCATTACATAATATTTTGTTACATAATTTTCGACACACAGACGTTTTGTTGATGTGTTAGTCATCCAGGCAGCCTAATTAATTTCTCTTCTGCGGTTCAGTTGCTATTTTCTCATTATATCTTGCTCATAATAACTTTAATTTTCATTTGCATGGGGTTTTTGGTTTTACATTATCTTGTGCTTAATTGCCTGTAAATTTGCTTTGTCAACACCCAGCACAAAACGTTGTGGGTAGCTCTAATGCTTGTCAGGTCTATTTATAAATAAGCACTAATGCAATATGAAAGTTTAGAAAAAAAATTTAAAGTATGTTTTTACTGATGTGTAATGGTTTGCCATTTAGACCTATCGAGTGCCTCAGGCCTTTTGTGTTGCTCAATAAATAAAGGTAAACAAAGGCTGTATTGCAGAAATGTCCTATTTTCCTTGTATCAAAGCATGTTTTTTTACAAATAGTAATATGGTACCTGACATAATTGTTGCATCTCTGCTATTCTATCTCTGTTCCTCACTCTCTTTTCCCTTCACTCTCAGAAAAAGCCACTAAACACTTCACTAAAGCTAAAAAGTCCCAAGTGGTGATTCCTCGGGTGGAAAACAAAGAGACAGAAAAAGCCTTGCTGGGTATATCTCACTTACATTTGTAAAATTGTACCTCTATGATATGACTTTGTCAGTAAATGTCACTAAATGGGGTAGTCTATATTAGTCCTTTACTTTTACTGGTACTTCTGTTAAAAGGCATCTTTGGCATAATCTGCTTTTTGTTTAACTTCTGTTGTTGTGTTGTTTCTTCTTTCTGTGTCCCTTGACCCCTTCACACTACAGTCTCTTGTAAGCCCACCCCTAAACCTCGTAGCAAAGCTCTTGACAGGGTGAACCAGTTGTTCAATCAGAAGGCATCCGACAATGCATGCAGACAGAAAAGTCCTGAACGTAATGCAGTAGAGGAGAATATGCCATCACCTAGTTTTATAGAGGAACAAAGGGTCTCCGAGGATGACCCCCGCCGAGCACCTGATAACTCTTCCAGTGCATCAGGAGAGAAAAGTCCTATTCACACTTGCAATTCTAATGAGGAGTCTGTGGAGAACAGTGATGAGGAGTCATTTAAGAAAGGCCATGGTAAAAATTAAGTAGTCGTGTCTATTATCGTAAAAAAAAGTATTATACGTATTATTACAAAAGGATGGATTCATGACTCACTCCTTTGTTTTTTAAGATGCTTAAGGGCACAAAATAGAAGTTGAAACACTGTTTACGTCCACATTGTGATGTCCAGTATTTGTTTAGTTTCAGAGGAAACAGTGTAGGTTGAGACTTGATTCCATCAATCAGGAATTGATTGGTTGCGGAAACTGGTTACATGTTCCATGTGATTTGAGAGAAATTAAAGGCCTTAGTGACATCAAATGAAAAGAAAAGTAATTTCATGTGTTATTATACCTTTAGCATTTTTGTTTTGCATTTTTTCTTTGAAATACCTTGCACTTATTCATTCCTTACACACTAAGTAAGATTGGTTCATGTTGACAATTATATGGTTTTTTTGTATATTAAAGAAAGAAAGAAAAGCTCACCCAACAATGAAAATTCCTAATGATTTACAAACGATTTTTTGAAGAATGTTGGTAACCAAACCATACTAAGTGGCCATTGACTTCCATTTTATGGGCGCAAAAGACATTTTGAGACATTTGTCAACATATGTTCTTTTTGGTTTCACAGAAAAAAGAGTCATATACAGGTTTTGAATGACATGTGGGTAAATAAATCATGACAGAATTTGTATTTTTGGGTTTATCTCTCTTTGTGATGTTTCACTCTGATTTTAGTTTAGAAAAAAAGCATTTAGTCTTTTTAACAATTAAACACAGTATAACGGTGCTATTCAGTTCTGAATGCAAAAAAAAAACAAATGCAATTACACAAACCCAAAGCAGGGTTTGTGTAATTGCATTTGTTTTTTCAGAACCATTTTGCAGGAAACAAACCCTTGGCAAAGTTCCTGCTTGTTTTTGAGCACATTCTGTGCCAGTTAGTAAATGACGTCTGGTTAATTGAATATGTGACGTTTAGAATGATAATGTGTCACATAGAGCAGCATTTTATTAAACAGATGTTATTGTAGTCTGATGCGTTCTCAGCCAAAACAGAAAACATCCCTAAGGAAAATTTTAGTAGAAAACCATTTTTGCTCTTTTTAAATAAGAATTCGAATTATGTAGATATCAAGCTTGGCATGTCAT
Source organism: Oreonectes daqikongensis (assembly GCA_026939265.1). NCBI lineage: Eukaryota > Metazoa > Chordata > Actinopteri > Cypriniformes > Nemacheilidae > Oreonectes > Oreonectes daqikongensis. Next base: position 4,232,862 of record JAOTQM010000311.1, read on the forward strand.
CATCAGGAAAATCCTTCCTGAAGTCCCTGAGGAAGACTCCATCCATTAAAGAGGTTGATGAGGAACAACCCAAAGAGCTAATCTTGGAGGATGAAGACAGACAAGATCCTGTCATCTTCAGCAGAGACAGTCTGGAACCTGAAGGTCTGTGCTGCATTTACTCTTTACGTCCCTAACAGCTCTGTTTACCAGCATCATCTGTATTTATTTCTTCATAGATATTGTTATGGCATCTGGACCAGGAGTAAGGGCAGGACTTCTAGGGTTGGACACATCAGATGAGGAAGAGAAGATAAGGTTTCTATCCAATGTGAAGTCCTCATCCTCCATTGATTTTTCCAGACCTAACCAAGAACGAGAGGTCTCCACACCCACTTCTCTGCAAAGGTAGTTGAGCAGCTGACTGTAGATATGAGACAAAGCTTTGCGCAATGTGACTTTAAGTTAAAATTACAGTGATCGTTCACCTGTCGTCATTTACGTACATGTATGGCTCTTTTTCTCCCTCAAAACACAAAAGAAGCTACTTTAAAGCTATCAGTTAACATTCTTCAAAATATCTTTTTTGTGTTCTGCAAAAGAAAGTTATTCAGGTTTGAAATGAAAAGAAGGTGACTAAATGATGACATAATTTTCAAAACATATTGCATATTTCTGTAATTATAATTAGTTTAATTTTGTTTGTTTTTTCAGAGAAGAGATGGATGCCACCACTGAAGAACAGATGAAGCATAAAGACACTGGTATGAGCATAGCTTGTGACTCTTGAGATGATGATTTGTGTTATACTACTTTGTAAAGCAATAGAATGTATTTGTAGAATATATATATAATGTATATTAATATTGTGTCTTTTACAGCATCTCCTGCATATAGTGAAGATTTTGAGGAGGAGGCCAGTGAGAAAAGTGATGAAGTGCCACAAGAAAAGGTTTCATCTACTGTATATTTGAATGCTGTCAAATGTTTTTTATGTTACTTTTTTAACCATGCACCTCTATTTTTTTTAACCTGTTGATTTACTTGTAACATAAACTGTTTCTTTCTCAGAAACCTGAACGACAGGGAATGTTGGCTAAAGGTTAGCAATTCTGTCATTTACATTGTGCTGGAAACCTTTTAAATAATTTTTGAGTAAACAGTCCCTTAACATAAATAAAAAGTGTATGTTGTTGTTGTGTATGTTTTATCATTCTGTAATATGCGTCTCTTTCCAGTGTCACTGCATGACTCTTTAAACTCCACGGATGGAGCTCTAAACTTACCTGTTGCCATTGCGTCCCCCGAGAAAGAAAAATGTCCAGACCCCAATAAAACAGAGAAACCAGCAGTTGAACCTGCAGGTGTGACATCACCGTCTTCACCCTGAAGCTTGTATTGCTGACAGTTGATATGTGTGTTACAGACATGCTTTCTTTCTTCCACCTCTTTTAAGTGCTATCGTACGGTCGGAGTGAAGGCAGCGAGATAGAGGCTCTGCAGGACGCGTACAGGCTGATCAGTGACTCAGTGGGGGTGTGCGAGGAAAGAGGAGTGGGGGGGAGCGGGACCCCTCTCTCTCTCTTCACCCTTCAACCTGCCTCCACCGCAGAGTCAGGTCAGACTCGCCACTCGGTTAATTGTCGTCTCTCTCCGTGTTCGTGTGGATCCTTAAAACCTTTTGATTAGCAGCTTTTGTCCCAGTAAATATTTCCAGTAATGGTTTATACTAAAGGACGTGAGATTTTTGCCAGCTGCTTTGTTTGTGCTGTGTTAAAGTGATGTCCCACTAGCCATCTAGAAACTCATTGGCCTTGTGGTGTCACATATTTGTAGATATCTCACCATCTTAATCGTTTTATTTAATTAATAAACGTGAATTTTGATATTGTGACACTTGTATTTTGAAAATGGTTTATTTGCCAAAAAAGAGAAAACACAAAATGAACTAAATTGAAGATGGATTAGACTGATAGCAGTATTCGTATGTTTTATTTGTATTATGATAATATTGTTATGGTAAATTGTTTTTGTAATGATAAACATGTAGCATGCTTTTAGAAAATCCAATATTGTGACAGCCCTAATGTTATGTTGCAATTGACCCATGGAGGCTTGCCATTGGAAATATGATTTTAGAGAGCACAGACTTTTCTGCATCTGCAGACTTTAGTGTGGAAAGAAGGTCATTGGTTGCTGCCAGACCCGCTATAGTATGGCCCAGTTACTGCCAGTTATCATTTTAAAAGCCAATAATTCAGCAGGGAGTTGAGCTTACCTGCTAAGAGATGTGGTTGTGTTGTTGGTACCAACAATCTTGTAAATAAAGTTAAATGACTGAACTTGGTTGATAAATTGCCTAGTGGGATGCTGCACTTTTCGGTTCATTTCATGTCATCAGGTTCTTGTTTGTTTACCTCAGATTTGCCAACTGCTGAGGAGCTGATGCGCCCTATTGGACCAGATTCTGGATTCACCCGTGGCTTCTCTCTCCAGCCCATAATGTGAGTCCACACAGTGCGAACCATATTCTCATGACAGTAGCTCTCAATAAAAGCACAGATGTCAAGTCGACTTGTTTCAGATTGCCTCACCTTGAATGTAGAGAATAAATACTGCAGTCAAAAAAAAGCTGTTAGGTCAAGGTCAGACAGTTCTGAGTTATAAAAATGGAAATGAAAAGCAGGTGTTATGTACTTGTTTTTTTTTTTAGCAAAAATGGGTGAATTTATTCACACTGCTGTAACATTGAGATTAACAGACTGACCAAATGAACCAATGTACCTGCTGTTATATTCAACCTAAAAACATCTTTTTTAATAGAATAGGAACATCAGATATACAGAGATCATGCTGTAAAAAGTGTGTATTCACTGCATTGCATTATGGATAGGCCAGTCGCTTGATCCAAAGCAGTGCATTTAAGGTATACATTTTAAACACTTAGCTGTGACGTTCTAGCCCTTTACCTCCTTGATGTCACAAATGTTTTGTACAACATGCATAGGGTTCTGGTTCTGCACAAGTTCTTGCACATCTCAAAAGAGCTTTTTGTCTTGCAGCGAGGCAGCACCACGAGACTGCAAGAGTCACAGTCTATTAAGGATCTCTTCAGACATGAGCCCTTTCAGCTCAGCTAATGATAGCTATGGAGTAGGTAATGCCACAGATGGCAGAATTGGAGGTGAACATCAAGGTTCTTTTCAGTACACACAGAAGAGCATTGCTGAGGAGATCAAACGGCTCATGCAGGGGCAGGAACCTCCTTCTCCTCCCAAACCCAAGAAACGGCAGGTGAGACGGCACATGGCCAATGGCTTCACTGTTAACTCCACACTTATCTGTTTATGTATATGGGTCATTGATGTATTACGACCCCTTTTCATGTGGTGTGACCAATAATAGCAATAATTGTATTGAATTGAACTGAAATATGAATCTCTGATACAGTATGCTTAAGTGAATGGTATTTTTAAAACATTTTGATCAGTTGTTTGCAATTTTTAGGAAAAATAAGTTTTGCTAATTTTGTAACAAATGCAAATACTTTAGATACTGAGAACTGAAAACTTTAATGTTAAAATGTATTAATTTCCTTGAATAAATCACAGTCGCACCATATGACATGGCCAATTCATAGATGATAACACTAAATCACTTAATTTAACCCGTGTGCGTGTGTTTGTGTGCGTGCGCGTTTATGTGCGTGCGCAAGTGTATTTGTATTTGTATAATGTATATTTGAGTAGTTCATTTGCAAAAGACGATAACTATGTTTCTGTTCTTAATTAGAAAATCTTGTTTTTTTTATGGTGTCATCAGGTTTTTGTTTTTTATTGGGTTAGTTAGCTGTGTTATTTGTTATTATTTCTTAATTAAAACAACCCAACTGGATTTTGATTTATATTACTTGAAATGCACAATAAAAAACATGATTTTTGAACATTTTTATAAACAGTTATAAACTCATAAAATTAATTTCTTAGTTTTTTTATGCAATACATTTAAAGAATTTATATAAATACAATATATACTGTATATACTGAAAGATAGAAACTTATAGTTATATTAAAAAAACTATTATGTAGCACTTCTTATGTTACTGCAGTTTGGATAAATTACTTGTTCTCCTCATTTGTTATGTTTTTTGGTGCAGAAAAAGCATCTGCTAAATAAATAGTTATAAATTGTTATGAGCAATTCAAATGAAACCCTCTAAAATGTTCAGTGAACAAAAACGCATCTCTCACAGCCGTTTGTGTGTAATTTAACACACTTTACTCTTACTAAGAACTGTTATGCAGTCATTTTATGCACTAGAGTGGGGTTTAAGCATTGCCTGTACAGATGTGTGTCATTTAAAAAGTCATTTAAACCTCAGCAAAAAAAAATGGATTTGAACAAAATATCTGAATTTCGCACTTTGGCTTGTGTTAATGTAGCGTAAGAGTCTGGAATTTCTATGGTTTTGGAAATTGGTGGGTAGCCACGCAGACAATGAACTGTAAATGAGGTATTATTTAAGTAGGTAGCTCTTCGCTCTATTCACATGGCTGTGGTAATGATATTAACTTCTTTTTCAGGTTATTGCCAGATCTAGCATATCTTCACATCTTTCAGCTCCCTCGAGAAAAGCTCCTGCTCCATCACTAAAGCCGTTTCCCAGAGTGCCTGCACCCAGCAGAATAAATCAATCTGCCAAACCCCCATCACCTCTAACACAGAGAAGAGCTCAGAGCCAGGCCCTTAAAAAACCTCAGATCCTCAGCCAGACACACACAGTCAAAGGTACCTGCACTTGAGCTGCTGGAGTACATTAAAGATCATCAAGAAATATCCATGTCAGATCTTGCACCAAAATTAGGTTCTATAGTTAGACATCTAATTTGTGGATCTTTGTGATCTGCCCTTATAAACTGTGATTTTGTTTTTGCTACTCTTTCAGGTTTGGACACAAGTTTAAGGCTAAGCAATGAGCTGGTGGCTTCAGTACAGTCCTTTGCTACTTTCCTACAGCATCAGGTTCAAGCTAATAGTGTACAGGATAAAAGTCACCAAGCAGACAGGATCACACCCAAAGCAGAGACAGACGTGAGTTAACTCAAGCTTATTTAGAGCGAATCGGAGATTCCTCTCATTTATTCAAGCCTCTGTCCTTGCCTGTTTTTCTTTTAGCGTCAGGTGATGGAGGAGGAGATTGAACCTGGTGTGACCTCTAACCAGGAGCGTTTTCGCCTGCAGCTTTCCCAGAAAGAAAGTGAGCTCCACCTGAGAGAAGAACAGTTACGACAGGAGCATGAGAGAGAGCTCGCAGCACTTCGCAAGGAGCTCTACATGCTGCAGAGCAAAGTGAGTTTTTTATGTATAGCTGTAGTTTATGATACAGTCTGAAAAAAATAACTTGGCTCGCTTGTGAGGTTGAACTGTTGTACCCTCACTGTTCAGTAGGGCTGCAGGATATTGAAGAAAAATGTGCAATTTGATAATGCTTAAAGTTGTACAATCATTTTGGACTCTATAAAAAAAACAGCCACAGAAAAAATTAAGAGACCACTCCAAAATTATTTTCACTATTTATAGACGGTTTTAGCAGCAACAACAAAACCAAAGTTAACTTCTAGTAGACCTCCGCAAAGAATCAATAACTGTTGAGTAATTTAAATTTAATAATATTAATATACAATAAAATATTAATATAAATTAATATTATGACAAATGTAATATATATTAAATTGTTATATTATATCCGAACACTGACTGGAAGTTAACTGTCTATACGTATGTGTTTAAGTATAATGATAAAAAAAAATTATTCTGTGAATTATTGTCAACATTTCTCCCAAATTGCAAACAAAAAATGTCAAGTCCTGCTAGTTTCTCTGCATTAACTTAAAACTTATTAAAATCATTCTGTTGTATGTAATATTTACAAATATTTATACATTTGTAATATTTTGATCATTTTCATATCATGCAGTCGAAACTTACTGTAGGTAAACTCCAAAAAGTGTTAACACACGCTGTTAAACCACAGATAAATATATGTGTTCAGACTTTGTACAAACCATTAAGAAACTGTGAGCTCTGCCTCTTCATCATCACTGCAGACATAAAATGCACTCAACATCAATCATTTGTATTGCCTGCTTCAATCTCTAATACACATAACACATGCAGTGTTTTTTGAGATCCATCTTTTCACACTTAGGACAACTGAGGGACTCAAACACAACTATTAAAAAAAGGTTCAAACATTCATTGATGCTCCAGACGGAAACATGATGTATTAAGAGTCAGATGGTGAAAACCTGTTCCTGTAGGCTTTTCTCTTGTTAAGATAGAGTCCTTCAGCGCACTGATAGCTCTCGTCAAGTACGCCTAGAAAATTGTATGTTTTGTAACACGCTATTTAAGTATTGTTTGTTCTGTTACAAGGGCATCGTGTATTTGCAGATGAACTTTTTGTTAAAGCTCAGCTCATTAAACATTACATAACTATAAACGCACAGCAAATCTGCAGCATATTTTTATTCACATGCTATTCAGTTTATCAATGCTGGATTATGCTTTTAACACAGCTGATGGTTCAAGTATATTTTAGGTATTTAAGTACAATTACATTAAATGTACATTTAAACACTTGCCGGACATTTTTATGCAAAGCGACTAAATGCATTTAGTCTATACGTGACACAATATGTATTTCCTGAGATTGGACCCATTGCTAACACAATGCTCTACCAATTGAGCTACAGGAACATAACATGCAAAAAAACTATATTTAGAAAACCGTGCTTTGAAATAATGTCAAAGAAAATCTTTAAAACTCAACCTTGGATTCAACAGGAGATTGTTTGGTTGACGTGTAGCATAAATTGAGCAGCGTACACCCAAACAGGAATCCTAAAATATAAAAATCTGATGCTTACCCATTGAGCTATACAGTCAGAAAATCTCTAGTTAAGTGTTCTGAACTGTTTAATGTTAATTGTGTAGCTGCACAGTACAGAAGAGGCCAGTAAGAGACAGAAGTGGAGTTTCGGTGAGGCTTCGGACCCCGTGACTGAAGAGAAACTGAAGCTTATAGAGAAAGAGATGAAGGAGCAGGAGATTCTGATTCAGGGTTACCATCAGGTAAGTCATCCTCTCTGTTTCTGTACATTTTTAGGGTATATTTATGACAAGAGATGGAAACATGGCTTATAGACATGCATTAGTTATCTTTTTTTCTGTGTTAGTTCTGTCAGTTATACAACACAAAACTCTCAGTTTTCAGATCCTTGCATCATTTTGACATAATGAGGCATGTAATGAAACATGGCAGTTTTAAGTGGTAAAATTACACTATTACCTCTCAGAATTCAGATTAAGGTTGGTTCTGTAATTACTGTTCGCACATTCTTTCCAGACAAAAGATTTTCTAGCCTTTTCACACAGCACATCCAATTATTTCTTATTCAGAACTTGATTCTGTTAAGTGCACATGCTGAATGTTCATTTGGGTCATTTGTGTTCAAATGCTGCAACCAGGTTCAGAGCAAAATGTGACAGATTTTAAATTTTGTGTAGGAAAATGAGAAGCTGTATCTGCAAATGAAAGCTCTCCAGGCTCAAAGCGAACAAAACGAAGAGACTTTGTTCATGGAGAACCAGAGACTTCTGGCTGAGTTGGCCCACACTAGGTCAGTGCTCTTACAATGCACATCACAGCAGTCTTTCAAAACTGACACTGTTCTTTCCAGAAGTTGATATGAAAAGCAATGAATATAATTTCCATGTTAGGGACCGGTTGAATAAAAGCAATACCCAGAGATCTGTTGGGGTGAAAGGCATCGCTGATCAAAGCTTCAACATTGCAGAGCTGACAAGTCGGGTGCAAGCCGCAGAGGTAAATAGACCAAATAATATCAATCGCTTTGCTTCAGACATCTACGTAGAGAGCATGTTAAGTGGTTCTTTCACAAAGGCTATTCTTTAAAAAAATGAGTCTTCATTGTGGCCAATATGTGAAGCAGCATTGCACGTTTTGTTTTGGGAAAATACAACCCCATAATACATTGCAGTGTGTTAAGTTACAAAGTTTATTCAAGATGACAGTGGAAGTAAGGGGAAATATTTACTATAAATGTTCCTAATTTCATTACATTTTGAGTGTCTATAAAAATTGCCAGCTTGCTAGGTTTTGAAAGGAATGTAATATTTTTTATATAGATATGGCATCACGTTCCATCTTTATTTGTAGAGAAACGAGGAGCGACTGCAAGAAGAAATTCACAGGCTCAAACAGGAGAAGCAAGCCCTGCACGTAGACTTGGAGATGATGAGAAAAGAACGAGACCTCGCCAAAGCTCAGGCTGTCTACACATCAGGTAAGAGCTTTGGGTGTGGAGGTGGAACAATGCTTTTTGTGAGCGATGTAATTGTCAGTTTGACAGCATCTGGCTGCATCTTGCAGGAGATAAAAGTTTCGAGCTGAGGATGCTTAAGGAGAAACATCGGGAGGAGGTGACGGAGCTCAAGAAGAGGCTGCAGTGGTACGCCGAGAACCAAGAGTTGCTGGACAAAGATGCGTCTAGACTCCGAGCAGCCACAACAGAAACTCAAATACTCACCGATCAGGTCCGTGCATAGACAATGTTGTTAAAATAAATAAGAGGTGATATCCTATCAGTTGACCCTATCTCTTACTTGCTGTAGGTGGAAAAGCTAAAGATGGAGGTCAACAGGAGAGCCAATGAGCAGCAGAGAAAGGCAAAGGAGAGGGCAAGTGAAGCTAAAAGAATCCAGGATCTTGAGCGGCAGGTCAGGCACACTGCTTTGTTTTCCTATTTACTTACTCTTTCTTACGCTACGTGTCTCTAGAGCTGGAATTATCCAGCTGTGTCTGCCAGTAATAGACCATCTGTCTGAGTAGAGAGTCTATTGGCAGTTTTCTAACCACTTTCTAACCCCATCGCCTTTTCTTCACACTAAATCCACACATTTTTCACTTTTGTACTTGTACTTGTTCAGCTAGATAGTTAGAATTAGTGTCAGTACACTGTGACAAACTCTTGGCTCAACACCTGTTTTTGGATGAGCAGATTTTTTTTTCTTGATTCACAAGAAAAAGCACTTTCTGGATTCTGCCTATTAATATTATTAATATAATCATGCTTTATTTGACAGCTCAAACAAATGGAGGATCTGCTGAAGAGCAGACATCCAAACTCACTGCCTGCCTTGATCTTTGCCGCTGCATCTGCGGGTGAAAAGGAGGCTGGAGCGGATGTCCATCCACCTGCCGCCCCTCGGCCATCCCAGACGGCAGCCCTACTGGAGAGACGAGTCCATCGCCTGGAGGCAGAGCTGGAAGGTCGCGACGAAGCTGCCAAACGCAGTCTCAGGGCAATGGAGCAACAGTTTCACAGGATCAAAGTACTCTTTAATTTACAGAGTGATGCAAAGATTATTAGAGCAAGAGCTCCACAGCAAGAGCACTCATTTTTGTATAAAGATTTTTACATAATCTTTTTTTATTAATAATATTGACCCATACATGTATTTTTGGCTATTACTACAAATGTTCTTGTGCTACTTAAGATTGGTTTTGTGATCCAGGGTTACATATACGTTTATATGTTTAATACAGTTTTTATAGGCGAAATGTCAAACATTGATCATTTCATTTACTGGTTAATTTTAATCCCCAATGTAAAGTTAAGTAAGTGAGTTAAATGAATTTCCTATATTAATTCCTTCAAGTATCTGGTTTAATGCTTCAATTCAAACTCAGGAATTCAGTTCCGTTCTGAAAGCACAACAGCACTGCAATGTGCAAAACAACTCAAACTCTCTTGTTATTTTCTAAGAATGTTATTTACCAGATCTCAGCTGGACTGTTCTAATGCTTTGAAACAGGTCAACACAGAAAATGAGGTTTCTATTTAAAGTACTAAGTGCAGAACGCTTGAGCGCCTAGTTTCCATCTGACGCTGAGATTTCCCACTGATGCTTTAGTGTCTTTTTCCAGTGATGAGTTTTGATGACACAATGTCAAGAGCAATCATACTGTAATTCAGATTCACCCCAAAATAACATCTGTTTTTGTATTTGTCTCTGATATTTTCTCTTTGTCTCTTCAGATTCAGTATGAACAGCAGATATCAGATCTAGAGCAGCATTTGGCTGAGAGAAGCCAGACGAATCACCCTGCTGCATCTCAAGAGTCTGAATCACAAATTCAAGCAATAAAGGCAGAGATGGAAGAACTTAAGAAGACCCATCAAACCCGAGAGAACGACCTCCAGGCGGAAGTGGTTTCTCTGAACGAGCAGCTTCAACAAGCTGAGGCTTCATCGGGAGTAGACAAGCCCACCCGCAGCCCATCACGCCACCAGCTCCACGCAGAGGCTGCGCAAGCGACTCGCATTGAGAGGCTGACCCAGGAGCTGAACACAAAAAGCCGCACCATCCAGGAGCTCAGTCGCACGGTGGACCGTCTGCAAAGGGAGAGGAGGACCATGCTTTCTGCTCCTGGCTTTCACAAAACTGCCGGCGAGCACAGACGGCACTCAGGCGCAGGTAAAGAGACCAAAAAAACAGCAGCTGAGACATTTCCCCCTACTCAGGATGAGAAGGACTATCATCCTGGGGCGTTTGCAGGGTCACACATCTCAGAGGTGCAGCTGGAGAACGACAGTTTGCGGGCGAGACTAGAAGAGCTGGAGATGCAGAGAGAACAAGAGAGAATTTCCTTGCAGGCTGCAGTCACACAAGCACGGGCTGAGCTCCTCAGGTAGAGTTGTTGTTTTGTAGTTTTATCACGTACAGTTTGGTTGTAGTTTAATCTGCATCTGCAGGCAACATAAACTATGCTGATGGTCTCATGGGAAGCACTCCAAAATATGGTGCAACTGGGCCTCCGGAGACCCAAGTTTGATTCCCAATTCATTAAACAGCCCCAAAAATATATTTTTAAAAAAGATGTAAATAAATAAATAAGCACATTATTTTAAAAAAAAAAATACATAAAAAGCCTCAAAGACCTTAAGGCAATCCCATGGGTTTTTTACAAAGGATCTCAGCTGATAGTACAGTACAGTTATGCACGTTTCCTTTAATTTGCATTGCTGAAATAAAAAATATATTTTCTATTATAGAAGCAATAATGTATGAAGCATTTTGTTTGGACAAAATGATTTAATACAAAAATACTTTAGTTTTACTTATTTAAACCTCTTCATTTAAATATTATTTTCCTCTTCTTTTTTATCTTTACTATATTCTTCCATTGATTTTGAGAACTAATATGAAGACTGGTTTGATAGGGTTTAAATAGTAACAGTGTAAAAATGACTGAATGTCCTGAATGTGGTGTGATATTTTAGGACTCAAGAGCAGAACGCAGAGCAGCTCGCCTCTGTCAAGGCTGAATATCACAGAGAGATTGAATGCCTCCTGGCTTCACATGCCCTTAAGCATTCTTCATCCAAAGTGGCTGAACTCACCAACCAAGTGAACACACAAGAGGTTGTTGTTTGTTTTAACTACTGAGTTCTTAGCTGTTTATGTCTTTGCAGTAGACCTGGATTTAAAGAGACACTCCACCCAAAAATGACAATTCTGTCATCATTTATCATTTAGAAAAGATATTTGAAGAATGTCAGTTACCAAACAGATCTCATTCCCCATTGCCTGCAGTAAATGGGGGATAAGATCTGTTTGTTTACTGACATTCTTCCAAATATCTTTCCTTTTGTTTAGCAGAACAAAGAAATGTGTACAGGTTTGGAACAACTTAAGGGTTGGTAAATGATGACAGAATGTTTGGGTGGAGTGTCCCTTAATGAATGTGTACATTTATTTTACACTAGCTAGTAATTTGCCATGACACTAACGCCTACGTCGTGGGTTTATTTGCCCACACAAGCTTTATACTGATAAAAAATGTTTACCTTGAATTCATTGTTTGTCACTTCAGATAAAAGCGTCTGCCAAATGCATAAATTGAATTGTAATTTATTTATGTAGATTATAGTGCAACATTTACAAGCACAAGTGAAGGAGCTCCAGGGAGCCAGAGATGCCCTGACTGTGTCTAAGATCAGAGAGGAAACTCTGCAGAATCAGGTATTGAGATTTACAGATTAGACTGCACAGTATATGTGCTCTCTTACTTCACATTGCTATCAAGGTTTTTCATGGTCTCATCATAATTCTCCATTCGTTTCCTGTGTCACACGTCAATAGCTATCTAAGCTGCTAAAAGAACTAAAGCATGCAAAAGAAGCACACAGTCCTGAACTAAGACACTTTGCTAGCCTCGAGCAGAAGATTCAGTCCATGGAGCTTCGCTACAGTCAACGCGAGAAACAGCTCCAGCAGGTAACATCGCTTCCACGCAGCTGCTTGCACACCACCTATATGATTCATGCTGTTACACTTATGCTTGTCGTCCTCGTGATGCAGATGATCGAAGACACACGGCAGGTGGTGGAGCAGGAACAGCGGGGTGAGGTGGACCGCTGGAGGAGAATCGCTCAGGGCAGGGCTAAAGAGCTAGAGGCTTTCAGACAGGAGCTGGACTCTATACTGGATGTGCTCAGAGAGCTCCAGAGACAGGGCGTGGTTATCCCTGCCCCAGAACACACCTCTGCCCATGCATACCTGCCCCTCCGATCCTGAGCTGTGTGTGTCTGTACCATTTAGAACACTCAAAGATACTTAATGAACCTTTTTCAGTAAGTTACATATTTAAGTACATAGTAAGTTTGTGCGTGTTTGTGTGTGTGTGTGGGTGCGTGCGTGCGTGTAAAAATAATTGAATTACTGTTTTGGAACATTCAGGGTATTTATAAAAGGACATTTAATAATGGTTATGCTTTGTAACTACATTCCATGAGTCTAATGTAATGACATTTTGTATTAAAGTTAATTCTTATGTGCTTAAAGTTATTTAAGCTGCTCTGTTGGTTTTACAACATCCACTTAGATTTCAAAAGCTGTGAAACAAATAGCGATAAAATTAATGTTGTGCATACACCTCAAAGCTGATGTTAAACACATTCCCTATGTAATTTAACGAAGTTGGCTGCAAATAATGTAGACGTCAGGTTTTATTACTTGTCATATAGCCGGGATCGATGCACACAGTTGTTCACACAGAATGCTAATGAACTACTTCCAGTCCTTAAATTGTGTAATTGACTGGAGATGAAGCTGTGTTGTGTGATGACTGTTAAGAGATGATCAGTATGCAGCATTGTTTATGAACACCAGAGGTACTGATGTAATATAATTTCCTTAAAGGGACAGTGCACCCAAAAAAGAAGATCATCATTTACTCACCTTCACGTTGTTCTAAAGCTGTATACATTTACTATGACGGTTATCAATGGTGCCCCAGAACTGTTTGGTTTCACACATTCCTTAAAATATAAAGTCTTTGTGTTCAGCAGAACAAAGACATTTATACAGATTTAGAACAACTTGAAGGTGATTAAAAGATTATACATTTTTCTTTTTTGGGTGAACTATTCCTGTAAGGATGCATTTGAGAATAGGTTGTGTGGTGGGATTTTAGTTAATTTAGTTAAGAAGTACATTTTTACCTTTTTTCAATTACCGAAATTAGCTTAATAAAAAGTAAAACTGTTTAAAATGCTCAGTGCTTTCAAACTTTTGAAGGTCCTCTGTGTATTTTATTATACCTAATTTATAATCTTTCACCATTATGTAGATTATAAGTCATTTGAACTGACCCGAGTCACTCTGACCCAGAATTACATTTCGAGTTTCATGCACTAAATTAAAAAGTCTCGATTTGAAGTAAAACCATATAATATTAATAAAAATCTAAAACTTTACTTTTAACTTTTGTGCGTCACACAAAATATGTTTCTGGGTCAAAGTGACTCAAAATGAGAAAGCAGGTCACATTTTTCACCACAGTCCATCTCATAGTCTTTAAAAATGACTGTATGTGGTCCTATAATCCTAGAATTCGGAATTATTAAATGTCAGATTGATGTCAGAGTGTCCACAAGCCTGGAATAGTGTACACCGTGAGTTTATAAAAGTTTAGCTTAAATATGTGATAGGAATAAACAGTACTCATAAACAGCTGTTTCCAAAGAAAATCTGAATAGTGCCTGCTCACTTCTACAGTGTTAAGGTTTTATAGTTTTAGCGAAGTTCATGCCGTTGTGAAGATGCTGCTAAATATAAACAAATGTCTTCAATGCAAGCCCTGTTCTATTATCTGCCAGGTAAAAGCACTAAATCTGATATCTCAGAGAAAAAACAGCACACCTCTCCTTGACAACCCGCCCTATTTGAAGTGTCGTTCATTTCCAGAGCACAGACAACCTTTATTCTCAGCACATCTCCACAGGAAGCTTAGCACTGGTGTAAACCGACCTTTATTGGCATACAGGTGTTCAATAAAACAGAAGGGAGAGAATTGAAGTATTGAGTAGTTTAGACAGCAGCATTCAGACATTCACAGAGTTAGTATGCAAGTACACTGCAGATATTCCGTACAAAGACACATTTTCAGCCAACAGTAGCAGACCGATTTAAGCTATTTTTATTTGTACATTTGCTTGAAACACAAGCCGGAGAGAATCATGTTGTGCAAAACCAGATTGCTGCAGTTGTGCTATTAGGCTACATAAGAACGATTTGTTTCTGAAAAATTGTAATTCATGCTCATAATAGAGTTAAAGGGATCGTTCACCCAAAAAAGAAAATTCTGTCATCATTTACTCACTCTCTTGTCATTTCAAACCTGTAATAACGTTCTTTCTTCTGCAGAACACAAAAGAAGATCTTTTGAAGAATATTGGTTAAAGGAAACCGTTGGTCTCCACTGACTTGCATTGGTTTTGTCCATACAATGGAAGTAAATGGGGACCAACGGATTTTGGTTACCAGCATTTATCAAAATATCTTCTATTGTGTTTTGCAGAAGTAACAACGTTATACAGGTTTAAAATGTCAAGAGGGTGAGTAAATGATGAGAGAATTTGGGTTTTGGGGCGAACTACTCTATGTAAGTGTATGAATGAATAAGGCATTACAGCGTTACATTCAGTTTGAGAAATTCAGGAACGATCAAAGTCTAGCAACAGTATGATTTCATTTTTTTTACCACTGAATATGCTCACAACACTATTCTAACCACTGGCTTCCAAACACAGTCATCTTGTCTGTTCTCGCTTTGTCTCACCATAATGTCTCCGCTGTCGCACTCTGCTCTCAAGAATACGCCTCCTGAATCCCATTTGTTATCTTTTCTGTCTTTCATTATGACACAGCCTAACCCCCGTTATGCCACTCTGACATTCACTGGAAACCCTAAATATAAGAAAGCAGCCCAACTCTCAGTAGTCTTGAATCAAAACTCCACATTTAAAAACCAAGAACTGCGTTTAAGACATGGAGAGGAAATAATGAATAGAGGTGAATAAAGGCATCTTTGACCCTCCCAAAAACTCCACAGAGAGTCCAGAGTTGATTTAGTCAATGATGTGATGGGTACAGCGAGGTTGAGCCTCTTCCATTATGATTGGTGGATCGCCCAGCAGTAAATCTTCATCCCCCAGTGCAGAGCTGAGTTCAGAATTCACAAAGTTGGGAATGTTGAAATGAGCCAATAGCGTGGCCTCTCTTTCATCCCTGGTTTCCATGACCATATTCTGGACCACCAGACCGACCGTCTCCACCTGTCCTCTGGAGTCACCGCTGCCTGTACGTCCATTAGCGGCCACGCCAGCATTGCTCAAGGCCCTGCCCCCCTCTCGTTCCTCTTCATTAATATAGCAGTGAAACAGAGACCGGGATTCGTCCAGTAAAGGGCGAAAGAGACCTGCATGACTGTCTGCTTCACGTTGTCGGCTTACACCATCTGCGCAGCTGGCGAGACGCATCCGTTTTTCATAAGGCTCTGCAGTTCTGCAGGAGGAAGAAAGCACAGAGGTCATTTCAGTTCTGCAGTACCTTTTTAGCTTTGTAAATTAAGACTTTATGGCTATATTTCTATTAAAAGACTTGCTCTTGTCAAGTTAAAGGGAATCCACACAAAAATGTACTCTTGTCATTTAAAACCGGTATGACTTCTGCAGAACACAAAATAAGATATTTTGAAGATTGTTGGTAACCAAACAACATTGGCCCCCACTGACTCAAAACCACTGAGACATTTGAGACGTTTCTCAAAATATCTTTATGTTCCACAGAAGAATGAGTCATACTGTATACCTATTTAAAAAAAACATGAGTGAATAAATGATATCTTTTATTTGGGGGTAACTATCCCTTTAAGTCATTTAAATTGTTTTCTTGTAATGTCCTTATTTAGAAAATGGGAAGACAATTTAAGATACCGAAGTTATTTAAGCCTTTGCTCATTGAGGAGTATTTTTTAACTAGATTTTGTAATTTCAGTAATACATTGACCTCTGAGATCTGACTGAACAGTGGTTGGGCTGCTGTTATCTTTCACCAACAATGATCACTTGCTGAAAGATGATGTTATTAGGGACCTTGATTTTGTTATTTCGAAAGAACGTAATGACAGAGGAAAAACCTTTAAAGTTGAAAAATTGAAAAATCATATTTTTTATGGAATATTGTAGTGTGACTTCATGTGTCTTCATAATCTTATCCCTCGAAATGACTTTACTTCCTTTCACGAGGAAAGGGTGCAAGGGAGGAGCTTTCTTCATGGGAGTGCCGATGGTGAGTCCGGTGGAGAATAATCCTCCACGATTGACTGTAAACTCGCATTCAATCTTTGTTAGCAATGCCCATCTTTCAACGATCCAATCAGTTCTTGATGTGGGAATACATTTTCTATCATTTCAGAAGCCGTTTTACATGTTTTGTTTCAGCTAATTTGACTAGAGTTATTAAACAGTATTAACCAGTGCTGGAAATGGCCTAGATTCACTGGCGGGGATCTCTAGCTGGAGACATTTTTTATATTTTTCTAAACCATAAGTACAAAAAAATTCACTTTGTGCACATATAGGCTAAACTTCCATAGTGTTTGGATGCTATTTGATGAACAAACATGAAAAATCTGTACATTTTAAGGTGGAACTCCATCCCCCCTTAAAATTCACTCCCTGGACTCCGTTACCCCACGTTGCCCCAAATTCCACCCCTGATAATAACTTCAGTTCCTTTAAATTAGAAGTGCATTGTACCAGGAGACAACATCGAGCATCTCAAATATTTACATAACAAATGTTTTCCACCCCTAAAACATAATACTCTTATGAGTTTAATATTTTATCCAGTTTATTAAAGCATGATGTACTGCATAACATGAGTGACCCGAGCAGGGATTGAATTCTAAGAGCAAAACCTCATCAGCAGTATTCGTGCGAAAAGGTGAAATGAGCTTTCGAGCTTTTGGAGCGTGGGAGTACCCTTAGCCTCATCTCGTAGTGCGTTCTCCATCCGTATGTGTGTGGGAGAGCGTGTATTGCTTCCCCCTCTTTTCAGTGATCTTGAGTAGTAAGTGGTTTCTGCTGCCACTGTGTTAATGGATGACTCATATGTATAGAGCAGTTTAATTAAAAGACCGCTAAACAGCCAGCCAGCTCGCGCCCCTGAGCTTTCCCACTGCTCCATAAGACCCAAGGATGGGCTATTATGGCTTACTATTATAACCAAGCCTAATTACATGCCAGACTATAGACCACTTTAAAATGATCTGGCTAATGTGAAAAGACTCAGACCACTATATAATTCATTTTCTTTCAAATGATTTTGGATTTGAATGCAGACAAGGGAGATTAATGGCATGTTTGTATACTGCATGCGTTTTGTGCATTTAATACATAAGTGCATTTGTGCATGTTAATAAACATGCGGTTATGTATGGACACAAGAATGGATTGTGAATTCACAATTATACAACAGGTTGGCATCACAGTGAGCTTGTCAGAATTGACCTCAGGGGTGTCACTTGACCCCCCTATACAAGGGTACGTGCCCCAGTATAAATCTCAAGTTAAAGTTTTAACAATTTTATTTGTCAGTGTATTCATTTACATTGATAATCATGGCCAAAAATCTGATCTATATGCAACGTAGTAACCTAATTCACGCTTGTAGAAGCGATGCAGTCACGCACTTTAACCGAAAACACAAACTCGTGCTGCACTTTGCACAGAAATCCATGTGAGCACAAGTGATGACACGCGCCTGAGGTATTCTATGAAAACATGACGAAACTAAATTACGTTTCTAAATTACTTATCGAGACTTGATAAACAAACTACTGTACAACCCCAGCCAGTCAGGTCTCAGACATTAGAGGAAAGTCTCAGGAAAACCTTTGTCAAATCTACGGAACTGCATTGTAGCTGAGAATACATTTGAGTGTTCTGTACTGTGTTGTATGAAATGAATATTTTATTCACTAGCTCTATAGTGTGGTTCAAAAAATGAGCCAATGTTGTTTGGACTTGGCTGGAAAACTGGGGAATACCTTTGTTTTTTCGAATAAATATGCTCTTTATTTTAGTTGCACCCATAAAATGATAATTGTACATTCTTGAACAGATGTACATTTTCATTTTTATGATTGTCTAATGAAGAAAAATGCAAATACGCAAGAAAATATTCTCTCTGCTTTCCATACAGTGTATGCCATTTAATGCCTTAAACCATGTTAATAATGTTCATTTTAAGTGTGTTTAAGATACTTATATATATTTATTTAATGTTAACATTTCTCAGTAATTTTGCACTGTCGGAATAGTGGTTAAAGCAAGGGAAGTTTTGTATAGTGCATTTCTTGCACACAGCAAGCTTTCAAGAAAAAAGTGACAGAAAAAGTGATAGGGGCCTGTGCCTTTAGGTCTAGCAACGCCTCTGCTTGACCTCATGCTAATTGGACCGAGATCCCAGAAAGATGGTATTTTAATCAAAGTTCCTGGAGAGATCCTTTGTTGGATTAACACAGTGTTGGTGGGGAGACAGAGACAGCTAATGAGAGCGAAGCAGGCAACAGAAACACGCACACCGCGTTCTGAAGCAAGGGCAAGATAATGAGACAGAAAAAAGCACAAGCAGCTGGAAACTAAATACTCAGTATTCTGAGAATACATCCAGTATGTCGTGCCTGTGTTACTGAGACGATGTAAAGAACAACCTTTGGTTTCGATTGTTCTGTTTCGTCATTGCTACAAAGATTGTATTGTATAAATGTACTTACTCTGGATGTGGAGCTCCTGTTTTGGTTAGCAGGGTGAGAACAAAAAACATGAAAATGACAAAAACTGCAAGACCCACCCAGAAGCCAATCACAATGGAATCTGCAGAAACAAAAGCGAATTTGGTAAGACGATTCATCCAATCATTTATATTCGACCCACATTTTCTCACATCACCCAATATATTCCCTGCACTGGGAAATAACATGAATAAAAAATGAGGTGAATAAATACAGCTAATCTCTTAGACATTTTAATGAAAGCATTTTCTCTTCATCAAAAATATATTTTGAACTAATTCTATCTCCCATGTATTCTATTATTTTTTTGTTTTCAATGACTGTTGTTTTTATTTACACTATTATGTTAACTATTCATTTCGTAGCCAATATTATATCAAAAAGAAAGTAGTATATCAAACTGACACAAAAGAATAAAAAAATACATACACGCAGCAGAATAAACACTTGAAGATTAAGCTACTTGGCTGGCAGACTTACATCGATGCGCCTTGAGTCCCTCGAAAGATACGGGCTCTTCATCGTCGTAGTATTCGTAGCTCCATTCATAATTGTGGTTTGGCATACTTGTGCTGTTTATATACTGCAGCCTCGGCATTTTATGCTGATAATAACTGAGCTTAAAAGAAAGAAAACATCACAGTTCTGTGTCTGTGCGCTCTACAAGAGTCGCAGTCGGATCCTTCAGATGAGCACGCGAACAGCTGATTTCAGCACCCATTTCTCCCGTCACGTCCACTGATAAAATCACCTCTTATCCCGGGAAATATCACAGCTTCGGGTGGGAAACAGAAGAGTTGCGGTGTGCGTGTACGGTTTCGGTAGATTGTCGTCACTGCACTGCTATCACGAGAGATGTTGGGAATGTAGGATGAGATCACGCATCTGCTCTATCGATTCTTCCGCGAATGGAGAGATTTCACACGACACGAGCCGCGCTCATGCGCCACAGGGGGCATCAGTGAGCGAGGGCTAATAGAGATTATCATTGACAATGTGTGAATCAATGAGAATAGGGGCTGTCCATCACACATTTTACTCTGGAATTTTCTCTTCAGTTTTAACACACAGATCATTTTGCAAAACGTACTGTAAAACAACATTGCAGCACCTTCTCATTCGAGCACCACCCAATGTAAGGTTTGTGCCACAGCTACAGTATTGGGTGATGGCCAAAATCTTTTGGTTAATCGTCCAGTATGTATGTAAAGAGTAAGCTCTTTTGTCACATTAGTATTTCTAAGTAAAGCATTTTATTATTTTGTATTCAGATGCCCAATTAGGCTACAGTTTACTTGCAGTCCATAATTGAAAAATCATCTGAAAAGCTTAATATATAAGCTTTCCATTGATGTATGGTTTGTTAGAAGATCTGAGTAAATATTGAGAAAATGGCCTTTAAAGTTGTCCATCAGAGGCGCTGTAGCAGGTTTGTTTTAACGCTCTCTATTGGTTTACCGCTGTAATGACGTTGTGGAGACTATATGAACCTGAAAGCTGAAATTCTAAGCTTTACATAGATACTAAACTTGGGTAATTCCCAAAGAGCGGCAGTAGCGAGTAAAGTTTGTAGACATGTTTCCGGCCATTTTTCTTCATGATTTTGCTGCATTCACTCACAAAAATAAAGTGTTGATATATTTATAGTAGGAAATTGACTAAATATCTTCACGGAACATGATCTTTACTTAATATCCTAATGAATTTTGGCAATAAAGGAAAATGTATCATTTTGACCCATACCATGTATTGTTGGCTATTGCTAAAAATATACCCGTGCTACTTATGACTGGTTTTGTGGTCCAGGGTCACATATATACATTAGGTTACATATACTACAGTGGAGAAGGACAAGGATTGCACATTAAGCCAGGGCGTTTAAAGAAAAAAATCATAATCATAAATGGGACATATGTTATGGTACGTTAAAGACGCGACCAATTCAGGCTGTGGCTTTAATCTTTTTAATGTTTTCTTCTAAGGAGCCATTAGATCCATTGGAGCAGACAAGTATTCTATAAACCCATGGGCATAATGTACATTCATCTGGTGTTTTTTTTTTCAATAAGAACCATGTAGATTATCCTGCTTGTTATACGGTTAATTGCCACATGAGTAAATAATAAATGTATTTAATGTATGTAAAACGTATTCAACACTGGAATGTAAAAAGAGACAGCAGATTGGCATATTAAATTATATATAGGTACTTGTAAGTAGTCAATTATTGAATGCAGGTCATCCAGACGGTGACCCTCTTGCAAAGACAAGAACATTGAAATCTCATTTTTCTTCTGCTCAAGAAAATGTCAAACACTAGTATCTGGTTTATTGAGGCAGTAGATGTCATACTGTACGTCATTAGGCAAGCCGGCACTTCATTTTGAGAGTGGTGCCCTGGGATCTGTCTTACAGTCAATGAGATAAATGTTATTTGTGATTAGTGTAGTTTGACTGTTGTCTCAGATGTAAAGGTCAGGGGTCACATATTACGTTTTGCTGAATAAACTGTTAACAGGATTGTTTTAGGCATTCACACACACTTGTAAAAACAATCAGTAAAATGCACAATTATAATGATTTAAACTCCCTGTAAGTCGCTTTGGATAAAAGCGTCTGCTAAATGACTGAATGATGAATAGTTTTTATTTGATTGCTATTTGTTTCATAGAGA
This sequence comes from Oreonectes daqikongensis, assembly GCA_026939265.1. NCBI lineage: Eukaryota > Metazoa > Chordata > Actinopteri > Cypriniformes > Nemacheilidae > Oreonectes > Oreonectes daqikongensis. The sequence goes on from JAOTQM010000311.1 coordinate 4,254,746, forward strand.
AAAAGGTTAATACATTTTTTAGAAACACTCCTCAGACAGTGATACATTGACCTGTATATATAGACCCATAGGTCCAAACATTTGCAAAATCTGTGCTCATTTAAAGTCCGATGTAAAGGATACATTAATTATAAAGATGATTTGAATAATACACTAAAAAATAAACTTGAGCAGGTGTTCTGACCCTCCTACATCAGCAGCTTAATATCTTTAAAGAGAGAGAAAATGTGTATGGTAAGATATCATTGTATTACCATTACTTGTCATGTACATTATTATGATTAATAATAGTTTTTTGTTAAATATCGAATATATCTAATACTAATATTCAAATAGCTAGGTTAAACTAAACAAAATTAAGTTGGCACAGTGGCCATTTAAAAGCTTGCAAATTTGGAAATCACAAAACAGCTGAATTGTAAAAAACATACCTTTTTTAGTCCACCGTGGACTCACGTCTGTTGGAAGACTAGAACGACCAGGAGTCCAGTTAATATCAGATACACTTGCACTGAGTTCTAGAATACAACAAATGGTCATAACAGAGCCAATTCAGTTCAGAAGTTATCAGACTCTTGCTTGTTCTTGACATTGTCTCAAGCTTGTTTTTACAAACAAACATAGAAATACCCTGCAGTGATGCAGTGACAATCTTTTATTCATTTTAATTGATTACAAGTTAGGGAACTGAAGTGTTGTATGGCACTGTACCTTATTTCCTCGATTTCCAGTATCTTTGAGAATTTCATAATTTTCATAATTTATGACTGAACTTTCAGGATCTGAAATGGAAACGAGTGATGTCATGAAAACACATGCTTCTCACTTCATGTTCTCACTAAAATAGTATAGTAACGTACTGTAGGTATAGTACTCTAAAGTTGCATTGTCATAGTCGTAGTCGTAAATTGGTGTTGCTGTCACATAATCATCTTCACTGTCAGATTCGACACCTGTTTGAACAAAAGTATTTTTATTGGTTTTCAAAGTTATCTTGGAAAAAGGTTTTCATGCCAGTCTTTATGCAAAGTAAACGCAAGCTTGGCCAACGCACACAACAATGTAGGCTATGTAATGTGTGCTTTTGTCGATTTAAGCATTGCATTCAGAGAATGATAAGAACTTGTATACAAACAACTAAATATTTATAACCAATTTAAAATGTTAAACATTTTCAGTATATACATATATACGTAAGATTTAATAATAATACTAATAATTATTTAATAATGTAATAATTAAATAGGCCTATATTAAAACTGAAACCGGAAGTGCTACTGGTCCAGTAGGCTACATCTTGCAAAGTGGCTTATACTATTTATATTATATTTTAAATAGACTACTTAATATAAAGCATTCATGTTACTTTCATTTTATAGGCTACATTTATTTATTGTATTCATGTATTCTTTGATTGGTTATTTATTGCCATTTTAATTACTGCCACATATATTTCATGGCTAGGTCTGCCTTCTGTCAATATTCATTTTTGTTTTGCCAGTTTGCGTGTAAATGTATCTTTATTTTCAACACGGAAGGGTTGACGCCTTACCTGTAAAGACGCGAGAACTCATTCAGCGCGAGCTTAACGATTGATAAGAAGCGACTGTAATCGGTCCGGTTGTAAAATCGTTTGTTGCGGTGCGTGATGGGATTGAATGCACACAATTTCCACTGTGGTTGTGGACATAACTAAAAACGGGCATATTTCGGACACAACAAACATATTTTTCAGCTCACTTGATGTCTAATTCCTCTTTTGACTGGACTTTAATCCAGTTGCACGTAGGCCTATAGCCAACATCAAACAACAAGGAGAGTGACTGGGTCACTGAAAACACATCAGACCGTTTCTGCCCTCTAGTGAAGGATCGTTGATATCACGAGAATACAAGGTATGCTTTCAGTTTGATGTGCAACAATATACAACACCTATATATGCTAGCCTACCTAACATACATCTCAGTTTTTCATTTTAAGTCTTTAATTTTTCAGTGTCATATTTTTTTCAGTAATGTGGCAATAACTTATTTTATAGATAGCATCTGGATTTGCCTGGAGGCCTGTTTAAGTGTGCTTAATGTTAAAAGACTGCACAATGTGAGCGCATGAGGCCTTCTCTCTTTATTATTTTTAAAGAGATTGTTTTAAAAGTGAAAAGTCAAGCATATAAGCCAAGAATTAAAGCTGGGAATGGGATTATGCAGTAGCCAGAGGAGTTTGTTTCTGGGAAGTTACAAACTAAACTTTTATTCCCGGTTCAACCATTATATCTAGTGAGTAATTCATATCTGTTGCCTACTAAAACACTCCCAAGACCTTATGACTCTTAAAATCTTTCACTCCTACTCCTAGGATTTTCCCAAATATGTCAGTGCAAAACTAAAACTAGCCTATGCTTCGCAATCTGGGAATTCATTTCAATGCTATCATTATTTCTCAAAGAAACTTGATTCAGGTTTTTTTCTTGTTACTTACTCAGGTAGTGTTATCTCAGGTGATCAGACACCATCACCCTTAGATGACAACTCTACCATGATAAAGATACATAACAGAAAGTGATGTGACTAGCTTACTTTGCTTTTTGCAAAGCTTATTTTCTTTACCCTGTTCGACAAGCTTAGGCATGATCTGGATTTGTTCTAGCCGTTGTTTGAATAAACTCAAGAGTGTGTAGTTGGTAAAAACAAAACTTTTTTCCAGAGATACCCTACCCATGTGCCTTCTTTTGTTATTTAGAAACACTACCTTGGGCTATAGTTTGTTGAGAAGATAAGCTCGTGCAGATGTTCGTGTTTCTTCATGTTTTTGGCTTAATCACAGATCTGCATACACTGAATCAATTTCCATTGCAAAACTTGGCCAGAGTTATACTCTTTAAAGCACATCTTCTCTTTTTAGTGCTGCTGGGAAGTTAGCTGCTGTATCACTGTGGATTTCATAAGGGAAAGGGTTAAGGCATTTTTTTATTAAAATATGCTCAATATTGGTGTGGAAATTCCCAGCAAATGCTATCTATGTGAGCAATGCCAGTCATGCCCCAAACCACAGATAAGGTTCAAATGCAGGGTTATTTGAACCATTTGAACCTGACATCAACATGAATAATATTTACACTTTAAACACATTAGAGTCAATGTGCAGAGCTGTAATCTGCCTTTGCACTTTTTGTTCAAATATAAAACCCTTTGACTTTGGTCGCATAGAAACTGAATTAGAGAAATTAAAATTGAAACAGGATTTCTTCTGAGACTTTTGTGTTTTCTTACCCATTTGTGGGATCATGTTTAGCTTGATTAAACAACCTAAACTAAATAGTTAACAAAGTTTACAAAACTTTTTGAAGTTTAACTAAAAACTGTGTACTGTATTGCAGAGCTGTAAAATTTCTATTATTGCTTTGCTGAAGACTGCATGTGTATGCTGCATATCACAAACAGAAAAGGAACATATGGCTTTGAGATATTCTTTAACAAAATTTTAACAATTACTATACCTCCACAGGGTCTTCTGTAGCACGTCAATAATTCATACCGCATCAAACATTATCTACAGCAACACTGCATCAATACTCTGAACACAATCTTATAATGCATGAATGCACCAGACTGTTTGGCAGGGTCGGATTTGTACTTACCACAGCTCAGGGGCAGCAGCAAAACCCCAGTCAGCCAGAGACAAAGTAGTCGTGTGAACATGCTGGAGCAAAGAGAGAGAAGTTTTTGGCTGCCGTGTCTCAGTATCTACAGTATATATGAGCACATGTTGAAGTGTAGGGGAGGGAGGCAAGATTTGGGAGGGACACTTAAGGGAAAAGCTCACGACAACATAAATTAACAATGCAGGGCAATAGGATTAACTTTCACTTTCTTTTATTTCCCTTTATATATCTTTTGTTTGTTTTAATATTTAGCAAAGCTATTCCAATTCAAATTGCTCCAAAAAAAGAAATTGTATAAATTAATTCTTTATGTCTGTATAAAAATTCAAATGCGTACTTGTAATATAACAGAAATTTGCAGACTGACGAATCTAAACATGCTCTAGTCATTTATCAGTATTTTCATCATAGATGCCTTTTGCGTTTATGGACTGACAGTTATTGTCCCTAGAACATTACATTCACCCAGTATGTATGAAAACAGAATTCTTGGAAGGTGAGGAGACTTTAAAAGATGTCCTTTTAGCAAATGTAGAGTATGACCTACAACTGGAATACATGGATTCAACTCAACTTTTATGACGCAGAAGTAAACACACACTCGGACTTACACAGACACACACAAGAAACATATGTACACAAAGCAGAAATTAAAGGAGAAGCACAGGTAACATGTTATACATACTGTCAGTTCTTATGTGGGGTAATTAATAATCTACAAGCTTGACAGTGCTTGCAAAACTAGCTAAAAAGAGATCAAACTAAATAAAAAAACAGGAGCTAATAGATTTTAGATTATCTTAATGTTCCAATGGCTAATTGCAGTTTTGTAGTGAGGACTTGTCGGATTGCCGCCTCACTTTTTCAGCTGGGCATCCGGTCTGGTCATGGACTGCATCCTGCTCACTATGATAACCTCGGAACAATGAGAAGGATTCCTGGATCTAATTAATGCAACCCCTTAGTATGCAAGGTTGAAGAGATGTGTCTTTAATCTAGATTTAAACTGACAAGAGTGTGTCGGCCTCCCGCACAGCACTCGGAAGACTATTCCAAAGTTTTAGGCACTAGATAGGAAAAGGAAATACGTTGCTTGTCTTTAAAACAGAGCCCTGTGGCATGCCTAATTGTTTATTGATACAAACTGAACACGGTCAGATAAGTATGACTGAAATCATTTCAATGTTATTCGACTAATGCCGACATAATTTTCAAGTCTATGTAAAAGTGTGCTGTGGTCAATGGTGTCGAATGCGGCTCTAAGATCTAATAGCTCATGTAACGAGATGCAGACGCCAGAAGCAAATCATTTGAGTAAATAATCATAAAATTGTAATTCTAGTGAACTATTCCTCTAAAGCTGCGCTCCATTTAGAGCTCTTTAGAGCGTGCTTGTGCTCATTATACTACAGTGTTTGGCTGCTATCTTTAATTTTCATAAGGTGCAGAGGAGCAACTGTGTTTAGAGTTCATGTTTTCGCTAATAGTATAAGATCTTATAAATGATCAAATATGCTGGGGAATTGAGACAAATCAGAAAGATTCTCGAGGAAGGAGTATTTGGTAGTAGAGGTTATTGATCTACCGTATTTGTATCGAGGAGTTTGATTCGCAGGTGAATTAATTTTTATTGTCATCCACATTTGTGACCCTAGACAACAAAACTTAAGGGTTGAGATCTTTTCATAATCTGAAAGCTGAATATATAAGCGCTCTATTGATATATGGTTTGTTAGGATAGGACAATATTTGGCCAAGATTTATTTAAGATTTATTTAAAACTCTGGAATCTGAGGGTGCAAAAAAAATCAAAACATTGAGAAAATCGCCTTTAAAGTTGTTCATCAGAGGCGCTGTAGCAGGCCGCTGCTAAGAAGAAACAGGTTTGTTTCGCTCTCTTTTGGCTTACCGCTGTAATGATGTTGTGGAGAATAAAACCTGAAAGCTGAAATTCTAAACTTTACATAAACCACACTTGATAACTCCCAGATCAGGCAGCAGCGAGTGAAGTTTGTAGGCGTGTTTCCGGCGATTTTTGTTGCATCCACTATTAAAAATAAAGTTTTGATATATTTATGGTAGGGAATTTACAAAATATCTTCGTGGAACATGATCTTTACTTAATATCCTAATAAGTTTTGTCATAAAAGAAAAATCTATAATGTTGACCCATACAATGTGTTTTTTTTTACTACAAATGTTCTTGTGCTACTTAAGACTGGTTTTGTGATCCAGGGTCACATTTATAATGCATGACAATACCAAATCTAAAGTATGGTTTTAAAGGTGAGTTGGTTCTGACACATGTTGTCTAATGGATCAAAACTGATGATGTTTTTTTTTTAAGAGAGTCTAAAATGAAACCTTCCTTAAAATGTCTATTAGAGTAATTTTACCACCTTTATTATTTAACCTTGCACCACCTTGTGTTTTTATTGCGTCTCTTCTGATTGGTTTCCAAGTTACATTTTATAGCTGAGAGCTGTTAAGTGGTGAAACTGTTAGCCAACATTATCCAAGAAATTATTATGAGACAAGTTCTGACAGATATCTTGAAGTCACCCCTTTTCTCTGCCAGCTGTCACTTCAGATTGTGTTAGGTTTGGCATTTAACTCTGCAAAACAACCTAAAACGTGCAAGAAAAACTAGTTTGCTGACTGAACAGGTTTGATACCGTGTCCTATGTTCCAAATACAGTTAAGCCCTCAGGAAAGGATGCTGTAATGCATAGTATTTAAAAACTGTTGTGTTCCGATTAGAAGATTAAAATCTTCATAACTGAGACATGAGTCAAATTCTGAACTTGTGTCAAATATAACAAGCCCTGCTGTATTTGACAACCTAGTACTGGTTTCAGGTCTTGTGTTGACTGTTAAGTGTGAATCTCTCCACAAGATGGCGTAACGCCATGCCTATTAGAAACCGCTTAGAATTTTCCTTAGCTTTATGGCACATTATAAAAATAAAAGCCTGACAAACATTTACAGTATAAATAAGTCTTATTTTTATGTGGTTATTGTGTGGTTATAAATTGCACAGTGAGGTCCAAAAGACCTGATACCACTAAGAAAAACGACTTTATTTTGCATTTTCTATTGTAAATATTATAAGCCTAACAATTAGAAGACATTTAATTATAAGTGCAAAGTCCATTTAAGAAATGTAACATAAATATTTGGTTTTGACCCCTCTTTAATGATATAAGACATCTTAAACATCTCTTTATTTTACTTCAATGTTATTTTCTAGTTTCCAGATGTAAATGTGTTCTTCAGATGTGTAGACCCTACTGTAGTTCCTGTGATAAGTTTACTTTTATTATTATTATCTATTTTGATAATAGTGCACCTGGAAAAATGAATACATTACCACTTCAAAATACAGAACAAAACGACCAAATTATATCTGAGAGTTTGAAATATCCAGGTGCCATTGTTCTGTTTTTTTCAGGAGCAGTACATCTTTGAAGTACCCAATCTGCATAAGTAATGAAAGCTTTGGTGTAGTTAGCTGGTGTTGTTTTAGTTACCAACCAACATAACTTTCGAACCTTTCATAACCTTTAAATTCTAAATGACATTGCAGAGTTCAGAACTAGGTGGGGCAAGAACAAATCAGAACCTGCATCCAGAAAATAAAATAGCCGACATTCTCTCATATACAAGTCTTCAATCTCCTTCAATGATATGTTATATAATTAAGGGTGCAGATGTGATTTGATGTAAATATAACATCTCGAGTCTCAACACAAAAACAAAATGGTCTTGTATACTGCATGACATGTCTTTAACTGTGAGGAAGTGTCCTCATATATCTTCATCCGTTTAACATGAGACAGATGGAAGGATAAAAAATGCATGACACAATGTGTCCCACAGTCAGTATAGTTCATTAATGACACTTCTGTCTGTTGGAGTGACTCCGCCCCCTTTGTGTTGCTGCTCCTCTTCTAGTCATTTTTCTTTCTGTCTGTCAGCAAATGAAAATACTCCATTGGGTTCAGGCCTTATATGGCACACTTGAACTCAACAGAAAGAGTTTGATCAACTACAATTATTTTGAGCATTTTAATTTTTCATTTATCAATTTATTATCATTCATTGAATAAATAATTTTAGTTTCAGCTTTTGCATTCATTTTAATGCTCTATAGTATAGTATTAGATTGATAACTAGTATTGCAAACATATGACTTCTGTATGTTCTGTTGTATTTGTATTGTAGCTACCATGCATATAGTCTCCAATACTGTAGATGCACTTTTGATTTGAAGACGTCTAACAAGAACATACTAAATCTAAGAAAGACGTATTGAAAGACAGGGATAGCAAAAACGAAAGTGCTTAATACAGACAAAACATAACGATTGTACGACACAGGACACATTTTAATGACGCCCCCATCAGTCCTTCTGTAATGCCTTACAAGAACATATGGACAGACTCAGCAGCTGTAGGGTTCAGCCCTACTGGACTCTTGAGATTAATTACTGCCTACACAATACATCCCTTTCCAAATGGTCACCATGGAAACACTTCATGTGAGGTTTTAATGCAACACTACAATAATATTGTATCATTGTGTTATTACTCAACTGAGTACTAATATTGTATCTTGAGTAACTAAAACTAACTGATATAACAAAGATAACAAAGTTTTGGCTAAAGCTTGATGACGGGTACAATTCTATGCAGAAGTGAAACTTGCAAGAACAGAGATATTGTCACATGTCTGAAATGAAATACTCCTCATGCTTAGACAATAATACAATTGTGTGTTTTAGGAAAACAATACAGGTATATGATGATTGAATAAGATTTCGATTAATCTTGGATTTGCCTTTAGCCTCAAAAATATTCAGGTGTTTTATCCTAAATACAATTCTTTGCGCTAACGATCTGTGTAAATATCAGGATTTCATAATTCTGCAGCTTTTTTATTTACCTTTATTTAAGTGTTTCGTCATTTGCATAGGAAATGTTTTCGCCTTACATAGATAAGCACTTAAAAGTTGTTTGTTTCAATTGTGAAGATAATATGCTTAATGCTAATATGTCTTACAACAATAAAAAACTGTTGTTATATAAAGGTGTTGTTCCTGAAGTTTCCTAACGAAACGTGCAGTCTTTTCCCCTTTAAATTGTCATTTATTGTAATTACTTAAATCCTCACTAGAAAATACCTACAAATAAGCATAATAATAAGCATAAACTAAACATGCTTCATTACAGCTTCCTTATTTTATTTAACTCTAATACTTATTTGGCAGTGTATGTCTTTTATCGCTATGTGTGTTCCCTGGGATCGAAACCATGACCTTTGCGTTGCTAGCGCAATGCTCTACCAAGTGAGCTAGAGTCAAACTGCAATGTTAAATTGATGTATCTTGCAGAAATGACTCCATAAACATCTGTGGCACAAAGCTCTGACACCAGACCTAACTAAGTGAAACATTTCTATACTGACATGGCAACAGTGGCTTCTGCTGTCACCTGTCTGTCCGACTGCTTATGTTTCAGGCCACAATCATGCGGTTTGGCACACCCAACACCTGCTGGGTTTCAATGTGGTCTTATAGGTGCTCCTGTACTGCTTTTCCTGTTGGGCCTGTTAACTAATGTACATATACACTGATGTCAATATTTAAAAAGCATTCCCGTGCATTTCCAATGTTTCTGAATAGGATAAAATGACCTTTTCGAAAAATAAACTTCATTTTTGATTGCCTAGGATAGTGATTTGAGTTAATATTGAGCTATTTCAGTATTAGTTTAGATAACTAAGCAAAACGTAATCCTCAATGCAAAACTACTGGTCTGGCCACAATGACACAGCAGAGACATTTTTCAGATTCACATTCACATTTTATGAAAGGTCTGCCGAAGTGCAGAAAAATAGCGACAACAGGTGAACAATCTTATGGCATACATAAATAGATCCACACAGCATTGAGGAAACATCAGCTCTAAGCAGTCACATGATTTCTGATGTCAACGTAGAGTAAACAAGTCATAAATGACTGTCAAAGTACAGGCGTAATATGGCTGGGTTTGTGTTGTATGATGTGATAGGACCTGTGGGACAGGATTGGTTTTGATGTAATCTAATATGACCCCTGCTGATCACGGCCAGTCTGAATGATGAACGCCACTACCTGACAGATGCTCGGATAATGGGATTCACCTTCTGCTGGCACTGTGAAAATATCACATCATGACAGAACAAACCAATTCATCTGATGAAGCATGAAAAGATCACGCGACATTAGAGATGAGAGCGTGAGATACAGAAAACCTTTGGCATCTGTGTGGCGATAACATGAAGCTTAGAATTTGTTGAAATAAAATGTGAATCATTTACCTGTATTTGTAAGTTAAGGACTGCTGTAGGCTTTGTGCTTTGTACCTTTGGAAACATACATGACGTTTCCATGATTCTGTGATTTATTTTATGACATGATTCCAAAAGTGAGGAATGTCTGGTTGTTTTAGGAAAAGAGTCAAACATTTTAAAAGCAAAAACTCTCCACTAAGTCTTTTTCTACAAAAAAGCACTTTACAATAAAATGTACAAAAAATATAACACTGTTTATAATCAAGTCTTAATGACAGAACAGGATGACCTGTATCCATTTAATTGTGCAAACACATTATTTAAGCTACGAACTGTAAAACAAGGTGTGGTGTACTGGCAAGACATACCCTTTGGTCATTAATATCGATACCACACTGCACACTGCCAGTATATCCTAATACCTGGGGATTATTCGAACTCGTATGCAGGTGAATCTCATGAAAACTGGTCATATTTCTCCACCACCCAAAAAATATATTTAGATTATTTTAAGACAACTTCATGTTGATTTTGAAATATTATAATAAAGATATTTTGCATTGTGCAAAATAATTTTGTGCATCATCATTTTCTTTTCAGTGGTGACACTCATTTCAATTCCTTTTACCCTCAAAGCAGAATATAAGTTCTCTCTTTCTTTTGTGTGAAATGTGGCACATCCTAACAGGTTTCATGAGATTCACCCATGCAATCTTGCATAGTTCCCCAAAGACAAACGTCCTGCAAAGCACAAGCAAAATAAAGTCCTGCTGCATCTCTGCCGGCGTTTCTTGAGGCGCAGGCAACTTGTATTTTAAAAAACCTAAATTTGCAAGCAGTCTTTGAGAGTTTGAAATGCAATTTGCATGTGCCCTTTTGACGATAAGGCATCTTTTGTATTTTGAAAGATCTTCAGGAAAATACCACTTAGGTGTAAAGACTTGAAGCTACACAACCCATATTTCCCTACCTACAGTAGATTGTCTGTTCTGCCTCTTAGGTTTGAAAAGATAGCTTGCCAGTGTCACTCTCGTTTTACAGCATTCTCCATAGTGCAAATGTGTAATTATTATTATTAATCGTTTCCTTGCAGCTAGATGCTTCCAGCCACTTCATGGAGTCTCATTAATGGAAGCTGCGTCTCCCATCGCTTTCCGCTGCAACACTGGCACCAGACGTCACATGTATTCATGTTCATACAGGTTACACATGGCTTTGTTCACAGTTACAGCCCATCTGATGGGACGCAGAGTTCTGCCGTCCAAACAAAGAGGCGTCGCCAATTGCGTTCGGCCACGCCCTGATTGCATCTCATTACAAGCTTGTTTTGCATCAACAGCAGAGGAAAGTGTGCTGGGAATTATTATTATATAAAAAATGACCCAGGGAGTAAAATAGACCATGCTGAAGCGCCTCCAGTGTATTCTGAAACATTCACATTGTGATAGGCTGGCGATGACACGGGCTAGAATAGCATCATCGCCGTCTGGTGTTTCTCACCCTGTTTTACCCTGATGGGCCCCTCGGTGACTTCACACTGTGAAAACTGATAGCACGGGGCACAGCGTGACAGCTTGTGTTTGGAAAACCACCAGGCCCTTTTGTTTCTGCTTGACTGAAGCTGATATTAAGGGAGTGGAAGAAACTAGATTTGCTCTTTTACAATTCATACATACATACATACATGTACAGTATAGCTCATGATATTCATTATTGTTGAGTCCATTGGAAAAGATGCATTACATTTGGAGAATGTTCAGTTTTACTGTCCGCGTTCCAGTTAAGACAAAGATACATCTGTGTCCTCACATCATGCTTTCCTGTGGTTTCCCTGGTGAGGACCGTTTAGTTTGCCATTCTGTGACGGACTGAGTGCAGTTGGAGAGGCGGAGTCAAGCTGCTTGTAAAGAGCTCTAAGCTCCTTCACTTCCTCCAGTACGTCACGTGCCTGTCCCCAGGTGGAGGCCGCCTCTTCCAGCAGACGCTCCACCTCCTTCCTCTGGCCCTCCGGGCTGGAGCCCTTTCCGGTTGGCGAGCACTTCCCCTTGCCCTCCGTCCGTACTTCCTTCAGCAGCTCTTGAGTTCTCTCCAGCTTCAGAGTGATGAGGTCCTGAAGCTGACTGATGGGCTGTACGGGGGCCGAAGTCGAGCAGTGAGGGATGGCTCGTGTCTCTGAATGCGTCAGGATCTCGTCCATGGATGCACAGCGGTTTTTCTCGGATGTTTTTTTGCGCAGCTGCGGCGTCTGTGACTGGCTCTCTGACCAGTCCCATGAGCTGTCACTCTTACGAGGCAGGCTTTGGGATTTTCCAGGGGTCTCCTTACTGATCGAGAGCTTTGAAGTGTCAGTGGTGGTGCGCTGAGAATTTGGGGTATGTTGAGACTCGGCTTGGTCGGGGTTCTCCTTGCAAGTGTCTGGTTCGTCTGGTGTGGTGACATCTTCTTCCTGTATGAGGTCAAGGGTCAGCATGCCATCCGAGTTAGTGGTAGAAGCCTATAAATGATAAAAATGACACATAATGACTACTTAGGTTACTTTCTAAAAGTTTACAAAACATTGAAAGCTCTGACCTTGAGAAGACAAATGTCATTTTTTGCTCAAACATTGCTTAGTCAAATATTATATATATATATATATATAATTTATGATATTTTTATCTACATTTATATCTGCGTTTTTTATATTTATGTTATACATTATTAAAACAATATTTCATTTTTAAAAGAATGTGGTGCTTATATTACCAGTTTTATTGACAGTATTGTTCGTGTGTAGTGTGGGACATTTTTTTGCATAAAAAAATTACACTCTTCACCTTTAAGGGATAGTTTTATATGCATAATTTCAGCCTTTTCACAACAGGCTGCTCATTTTCAATGAGGTGACCTTCAAAGCAAATGGACCACTTACCACAGCCATGAGGTGTCCGCGGGTGGGCAGGCGGCGTGTGTGGGGGATCTTAGCCCTGTCACGTGTCGGATGGGCTAGCAAGCTGTCCTCTTCCACTGTCACCTATGGGGTCAGACAGAGAGTGGTGTAATAAAGCCAAACTGAACACTATTAGAGGCTGCGTGTTTCATACCAGCCTGCGGCATCATGGGAAGGAGGAGGTGCGGGTGTATTGATTAGTCAATCAATGAGTCTATTTATTATTTGCATGTGTTGTATGAGGGCACACAAGATTAGATTGGAAGAGTGTGTACTGTGTAGTAAAAATGTGTTACACAGAAAATAATAAAGCCAGTAAACAAAGTCTGTTGTTTACAAAAAGCTTATGCTGTAAATGTTCAAGACTGTGTGTTCTGTGATGGCTTGGGTTTGGCCAGGAGCTTATAGCTTATCTTACTGTGACTGGTTAGGGTTTATGGAATATGACTGCATTTGTTTCTTACAAAATCCATCCAAGTGTTTGTAGATTTAACTTTATACATATAAACCATTTAGCCAAATGTACAACAGTAAAGCAATCCTCATATTTAATGATGTCTTAAATGTTTTTAATGATGTTTTTATTTCAATTCAGTTGTTAAGAAACAGTAAGTGTTTCTGGACTGGTGTTGTTAACAATGTGCAAAATGATCTATATACTTATTTGCTTTCATAAATATTTATCACACATATTTTTGTGGTATTTGCTTAGACAAGCATTAGTGTTATATGAAGGATGTGTTCTCAGAATAACCAACTCCCTAACAACCATGCAAAACCTCCTAGCAACACCATGGCAACTTCCGTGAAACAGAATAGCAACAAATTTTCCACAAATTAAATTTTTGCCAGAAAATGTAAACTAATATTTGTGCATGTGTGAATATGTTGGTGTTGCTTGTATCTAGTAAATACATATTTTATCAGTGTCAAGCTACTTAGTCTGCCTACATTTCTCACACTTGCATCATGCATCAGTGCTTGGCATCAGTTATGCAGAACTTTGACATACTGAAAAGGAGCAGAAAACAAAATAAGAATGGGTAAACAATGTGATTTAACCTTCACTTCAATACTGATTTCTAAACTCTATGCATGAAAATTGTGGCTATAAACATTATTTATAGTGTGCCTCCCGCGCAACAAATAACGCAAATGCTGGCGGACCCTGGTAACCACCCCCACGCTTCGCTCTAAAACTCTATCACACATCAGTTCTATGAAACTGCATTCGCTCTAAATTCTGTGACTGTTCACCCCTCTCATTTAAAATAAATAGTGTGCTAGCTTTACACTTTTCTGGGGTGTTTCCTGTGCTATACTGCCTGTTACCCATCTCACGCTGCTGTCTGTCTGTACGCCTGATAAATGCCTTCTCACTTTTAAGAAGAAAAGATTGTTAGAGAGATCAACGTGTGGTTATGTAATAATGAAGGCTGGCCTGTCAATACATTTGAAAGGGAAAACACAGATGGACGCTCTCTTATTTATTTAAATGATTCTCTAGTATATGAAGTCCTGGATTTTCTCAAATAATACATAATTGTTTGCCTGTGCAAATCTAAATTGCGTGTGCACTTAAATGTGCAAATAACAATGCATGCAAATAGGTTTGACACACTCCACATAAAGAGGCTTTTGTACCAACTGTTATCCATGTCACTTTTACAACTCACAAAATTATTTTTTTATTTGATTTGATATAATGTATACAGGTCAATATGCAAAAATAACATACATTTATTATTTGTTAAAAGGTCTACATTTGTTTTATTTACACATTCTTATAAATCTATACGTTTGTGTTTACAGTCCCATGCTGCGATCTGCTCCACGCGACACGTCACATGTTGTTTTAAATGAAGCTGTTAACATGGACATTAAGCCTGTATTAAATATTTGATCCTTAAAGCAAAATAAAGGTAGGGATATACTCCGATCTAACTGCTTCAGAGCCATGACTGGTGTCTATTTTTGGTGGAGTAATTCATTTTCTCCCACTGTGTGCCGAGCGTGATTATAGCATCGCTTTTAAAATGAGCAAATACCTTCGCAAACAAACTGTGAAAAGATCAGGGAACGAGAGGGCGGACGTCTGTGTGATTAAATCTTTTAATAAAAGTGACTTCTCCAAGGGTCTGTGAATGACTTTCATAATCTTTGTTGGAAACAAAGAGTGTTGTCTTGTGCATAACTCACTACCACCATGCAAAAGTGTTTGGGGTGGTTGTTCAGGTGTTGCTATGCATTTGTTAATCCCTCCTATGAAACTGCATACTGTGACAGTACTTACTGCATTACATAAAATATGTACTACTTGATGTGTACTGTTGTAGTTCTAGTCATTCTAACACTGCTATGAGGTTACTAGGGTGTTTTGATGGTTGCTGGGTTGTTCTTGTTCAATCAAATATTCGTTTTATGAGCTCATATATTTAAATACAGTACCATTGAGAAAACAATCTTTTTTTTTTTAAGCATTATTTTTAAATAAGTAGGTAATTAGAAACATTTTTATTACAAATATTTTTTAGTTGTTATTTACTTCCTTCCTATTTATGTTAATCACAATTCATGTTATATTAAAATAAATATAAATTTAGCTTTTAAAAAGTTAATTGTCAGATATTGTTTTTATGTATCAATGTATTTATTTTGTATAGGAAGGGCACAATCTAAAATCTTGCCTAGGGCACCAACAGAGGCTGGGCCGTCCCTGCTTAGGCCCCTCATTGAAAGTCTATAGACGGTTTCATCGGACTCACATGCCTGGCCAGACGTTAACTTCCGGTCTGTGTTTGTTGATCTGCCTTGCTAGTGGCTAATATTATAACTAGAAGTTATGTTCATATTAATTCATATTAACATTTTATTGTATAACAATTGTATTAAATTAAACAATTTGCTGAATTTTATTGTATATTAGTTTTAAATAAACAATTTGTTAAATGGGTCATGTTACTTTGTCTTGTCGAAGCTGTCAAGTATACATAAGTAGACATACTTTTAACTTGCTTGTTATTTGTGGATGTGTACTAAAAGTTAAGTTTGGGCCACAAACGCATGCATGCACAGTAATGTTTGTTTATGTTGTTGCTTTGAACCGTCTATAGTTGCATTTGCACACTTTAGAGTCTGCCAGGCACTACAAATGTTCACCTCTCTTCAACCAGTGACACAATTTGAGGTATCGTGGCAGTAACTATTCTCATTGTTAAACATGTAAGATGGGCATGTCTTGCTTACCTCGTCCAATATGTGATTCTTGGCCCTGGTGATCGCTCCATTTAAAGCATTGATCCACGATTCCTTCTCCTCTGGACTGACAGCAAGAAATACTAGATTTGGGACCTGTGTGTAGAGGGTGAGAGTTTCTTTCAAAAACGAATACAGCGTCTGAAAAGTAACAGTTTAATGTTCAACTAGTGTTGTTTCGAACCCTGCTTGCTGGGACAAAAATGCAATTCTTTCATTGCTGAACAAGGCAAGCCTAAAATGTAATGAGGCAAGCGTAAATGAGCAGGTATGGCCATATGGCTCTATCTATGGACAGCTGATGTAGCAACAGAAACCAGGCAGAAACCACCATATTAGGCAACAACAGTGCTGGTCTTTCTAACAGCGTCTGCTGAATCTGTGATGACCATCATTCTTCTGTTCATGGTGCAGCTGCGTGGATGAAACTGTTGATGTCATATCCACTCCATTCACCTCAGCCCTAGACTGGTTTTAGTACTTAGAAATCATACTGAGTCTCATGCATGACATATGAGCAGAGGAAAAGTCTTATTTGTTCATAATGTCATTCTGGATCAAATTGAAAACATTTCTTTTTGTGAAGGGCAAACAGTGCCTGAAGAAAAAAAGAAGTGAAAAGAGATGATGATTTGCATTAAGTCATATATTAGGTTGGTTCCTCTGTTGAGCTGTTGTAAGTGGAGCAGAGGGACGTATTAAACCATGTGCTTGTGTGTGCAGAGGGGTGTGTTTGGGGGAGGTGGTGCTGGATTTTCCTAAGGCCCACCATGTTTGTGTCCTGAGGATTAACTCCTTGTCTCAATGTTGGATTTTAAAGGATTGGTCAGGTGTTACCCTAATGTTTTTCCTAGTTCTCAAAAATCCCCTAAAAAAATGTAGGTGAAAAAAATACATGTCCAGTCAGTCAGGAGAGGCTTTAAAATCCAAATGCAGACATCTAAAAGCAACTTCCCTTAAGATAATAAAAATGTGTTTGGTGAGAAGTGCAGATACTGACTTCCTGTTTTGAACTATACATACTATACTATATATAGTATACTTATTCTATTACAACAAAATAAGACATCTGTAATTTCTGTGCCAACAAACAAAACTTTACGAGGTTCTATTGAGGTTATGGCAAATTTATCTTGTTGTAAGTAGTCATTTATATGTTTTGCTATATTAGATATACACTTCTTATTTCTTTATTTGGTTTGGTTTCTTTGTTGCTACACTTATAAGGTATTTTAAGATGAAAATACACCCATTTTAACTATTTCAAAATATTAACACTCCTTAACACTCCACTTATAAAACATGTTCTGTTTGTGTTGGTCAACAGGATGAAGGAGATTCATGGACGCCTGTGGTGTGCTAGTGAAAGGCATTAAGCTGAGACGTTCTTCCTAAAAGCCAATTACGCAGGATGGGATGACTACAGAGGTCAGTCCAAGTATGAGCTCAGAGACCAGTTGACTAAGTGCCTATTGTCCAGTAAACAAAGCTACCAGCCCTTGGTCTCAATGTATCTCACCCAATCCAATAATGTAAAATTCACACACAAAAAAAATGTATTCATTCTTGTTTTGCTCAAATGTGTGCAAATGAAGAGGCATGAATTTTTGGGTTGTGCAACAGGTGACCCCTGTTTCGTAGTATAACTGCAAACTGACTAATACACTAACCAGCCAACAGTATTTTGGTGTATGCCACAAACCCATTAAAGGGCTAGTTTACCCAAAAATAAAAATTCTGTTCGATTATTCGCCCTTGTGTTGTTCAAAAACTGTATATGAGTCTAAAGTGTAACACACTAGAAGATATTTTGAGAAATGTCTCCATGGTTTTGTGTCCATACAATAAAAGTCAATGAGAGCCCATGTTGTTTGGTTGCCAACATTCATCAAAATATTTTCTTTTGTTTTCTGCAGAAATCATACAGATTTGGAATGACATAATGTAAGAGAGTTAATGATTAAAAAATATTCAGGTGAACTATCTCTTTAGGTTTTACCCTCTGCCGTAAAGCCTCACTTCCTGTATAGACTGACCATGTTTCCTGGCTGCCGAGAACGCAGGAGCGTGAACTTGCTGTGGTTCTTTTTGCTTCTGCTCTTGGCCTTGCGAAGTTCCTCAGACCTCTCGTAGTCGGTGAGGTCCACCACTTCCTGGAATTTCTTTTCATCTTTAACCTGAGAAAGCAGAGATTTAGTTTCATTAGTGTGGTTGTAAACTGCACATAAAGCTCTGTTATTTCATTTTCTACATGGCTATGATATGCTCTGAAGAGTCTCATCAAAAAATGTTTTCTCAGTATTGAGAGGAGCAAAGCACATGCAGTCTGCAAACTTGTGTCACGCTTGCTTGGGACACAACAGAACACAACAGGTTTTTGTCAAACCTGCAGAAATTGGCACTTCAATACTTGGAGTTTAGTCTAGTGGCCAATGATATTGCTGCAAATTGGGAACTGGCACTGATGTCAAATATGGTTTAAAAAAGACAAACAAAGAGCTAAAGAAAACACTGGGTCAGACGTGCCAAATAACAGAACCTTTTAGCCCAGATTCAAAGAGAACAACATGGTCTGATTTGGCATCACCTGCCAACCAGTCTCATTAGGTCACAATCAATCAACATTAGCGCTGCACCAAAGACAAAAAAAAACCTATCTGCATGCACGCAAGGCCACAGCTGGTTATGTGTTGTACTACAGAGCCGGTCTACAGGGCAGTACTTAAAAATATTGGCATTACATGCACTGCCCTATGGGTGTCACAACAGGGAATGGCTTTACAAATAGTACATCTACTGTTCCAGCAGCACAAAAGCAGCAATTAACTGGCAATCTGATCCTGAAATCCTTTTTTCCATGAGAGAACAGATAGGACACAGTCTGAAGTCAATGCTGAACATTTGAAAGCTCTCAGTACAAGATTTAAGATTACTGAAGTTTGCTATTCTGACTACTAATGCACCCTATAGTTGAAGACACATTGAGGTTAAAACATGATGAGATGCAGACATTAAAGCATTTATTTGGAGAGATCTAAAGGCATTTTGTTTCACTGTCATTATCTGTAAAATGATCGCTGACATATCTGACACCAAAACTGGCAAGGTAAAAGTCTGTAATCTGAGATCATTCTGAAAAACTGCCAATGAAATGAACTGAATGGACAAATTCATTGAATTAATGTGCTGAACAAAAACTACAATCTTATATAGATTATTAATTTCATTTCAAAGCATTTTTGTAGTTTCCCAGTTTATAGAGTTTTGTGATTGTGTATGAATCTAGTTTGCACAGTTTACAAACAGAAAAACAGCCCACGAAAACCATGTTTTCACGCTCTAGTTGGACTTTTAAAGAAAATTTACGACACTTGAAATTGCCTCTTTAAAACTGAATTGACAAGGGCTCATGAAACTGCTGACCTTTTTAACTGCAAATAAAGAGACTCATCTATATTTAATGTGTTGTCCATTAGGCTTTAAACAGAATCATTCTTCTGCACAGACTAATATGGCCAAGAATAGCATCCTTGACATCTGAAAGAAAAGTTTAAATTTGTTGACAAACTGTTTCCTTTCCAAGCCGAAAAACAAAGTAAAAAATAGTGCTGTGCAAAAATAATGCCACAGCAAAAATAATGCCACAGTCTAAGACACAGTCCAGGCTGTCTGATATGTGCTCTGTAATCACGATGCTTTCTATTTTATACCAAAGCTGTCTGGAACCGTAAACAATATTTTTGTTGTGTGTGATGTTACATTTTCTACGTTTAAAAAACGTAACCAACACAACAGCATCTGTGGAATGCTGTCAGCTACCACAGAAAGTAATTTAACCCCAGACTGAAAAAACAATAGTCATGTTGAATTCAGTAATGAACTTACAATGGAAGTATGGGGAAAACAACTGCACAGAACAAACTTAAAAATGCTTTAACATTTTACATTAATATGAGAGTGATGCTTTTACACAAAAATAGCAAGAAGGCCTGTGACTTAACCTTCCATATAGTACTGTTTACATGGTGCATTACTGTATGTGATTTATATTTGTAATGCATGCCCTAACTAGTAGCTATGCATAAAATAGGAATCTAACTATTTAAAAGAATGACAATTGTATAGACAATTTTACAGCTGAAATAACATTCATACATACAGCTGCTGAAAAAATAAGAGACCACTCCAACTTTTCATTTCAAACCAGCATTTCTAGATGTTTTGTGGTCATTTCAATCCAGTGTTTGTTGAATTTGTTGTAAACTTGTGAAACATTTGCTCTCCGGCACAGCTTCCAATGTACAGTAAATTCATAAAGAGACACTCAACAAATCAGCTGTATTATGAAGATTTTCTGTTGACGTCTCTTTATTCATTTAGTTTCAGTATGAGGCCAGGTGGATCATTCAGAGACTCGTTTCATATTTCACTGTCATTCAAAGGGCCGGTCAAGTCCTGCCTAAATCACATTTCCCTATTCAATTTCATGTTTACTTTCTCCATTAAAACAGTCTAACCATTCGTAAATGTCGATCAAGGTCACAAAAACATTTCAAGGTGTATTAGTGAAGCCAAATACCCTGAAGAGAAGTTTGAAATGAATACTCCCAGGGAATGCGTCCCCTCGGCCCACGTTAAAAATTCATGGTGAAGTGTTTAAAGAGAAATCTATGAACGGGGCGGATATGAGGTCAATGGTGCTTTATGATATGAAAGCTTGTAGGAAGGATCTGGCAGGGCTGAATGTGGCGTGTTTGTTCAGTCTGATAGAGGAACAGAAAAGGCAGGACAAAGGAGGAAGCAGAACTGCTTCACAAAAAGGCCTGATGAGCTGACAAATAACAAACAGATAACAGTAGGAAGATGTTTCCTATCTGACCTTCAGTGCTTAACTGCTGTTTGCTTCTGGATCAAAATTTTGCATTTGAAATTAGGTCCTATATTACCAAAATGCTTTTTGAATAAATGTATGAAAAGAATCTTAAATGATGCATGTCAAATATCACATTAAAATATAATATTAATGTAACATGCAAAACAGAACCTGACCAAGCCTGGTGTATGCATAGCAATGGCATAAAGTTTTCTTTCTTTCTTTTGCAGAACACAAAAGTTTGAAGAACATTAGTAGCCAAACTACGCTGACCCCCATTGGCTTCCATTGCATAGACACAAAAACACTGTGACATCTTTTGTTCCAAGAGTCATAAGAGTATGAGTCATATACAGGTTTTTACCAACATTAGGGTGAATAAATGATGACTGAATATCTATTTCTGGATGAATTATTCCCTTCAATTCCTTGCAACTTGCAATTTCATATTAGTAATAGACATCTGACACAGGGTGACCAAAATGTCTTGTGAAACTTTGCAGAACACAGGAAAAAACCTAAAGTTACCAGAAATAGTCCATGACTGTAGATCATGGCATGACAACAACCAGGGCTCTTTTCTTTAGAGAACTCATACCAGGACCTGATTTATTCATTTTTTGATTTCATTTCCTCTTATGGTTATGCAGCTGGATGCCTGCATCGGTTGGTTCAAGTGTGCAATGGACTCTTCAGTTTCCATTGGGGTCCCCTAACTTTTACAATTGCACTGCATAATCTCAGCATTCCATTTACGTATTTACACCAATTACACCAAGCTAGAATAATTCTGCCCATCTGACATCTGGCCCTCGATATTAGTCATATTTGCAGCTCTTTGATTAGGAAATGCAATACACATGTATGGAAACTCAATTGCTGTGTGATAAATGGAGTGCATGAACTTGCTCACATACTTGACAGTCTATTTTATTCTAGTGCAAAAAGTTTCCAGTGAGAACTGCAAAAACCCTCTGTGAGAGCTATAACCTCATTACAAACTATGACATCAGTACCACGATTAAGAGCTTTCAATATGAACTGTATTTCCACTTGAAATAATAGATTTAATAGTAAGTAGAAAACTGAAAATGAACCATTTTTGTCTACTAGAGTCTGTCAAAAAATATACTTTGATAGTCATAGGCCTACTACAGTAAAACATTGTATTATCACTGTTGTCAACAAACAGAAATAACAAAGATTTTTAAAGCTTTAATATTAGTAATTAAATTATGGTTTTGCTGTAGGAACAGCGAATACAATAATTTGTTGGTTACCACTGTAAATGTTTGCAAAACACACACACATTTTGGGATTTTTACGTTACACTTTGACATTTGGACAGATGGACATAAATCAGACTAAAGGGACAGAAAACAGAAATGTAGAAGGTCTTAAATTTAGACAAACTGTGATTCCCATGTAGCTGTTTTAATTTTAGGGAAGGACAAATTAAGACTATATGCCACTTACACATGACAGCAAAAAGCAGAAGATAAATACAAAACACTTTCAACATAGATTAGACCACTTCCTTATTAAGACTTGAGTGCACAGACAAAAGACGTATAGCTTCTCGCTCGCTTCTTTCATGTTAAAATTCTGACAGATGCCATTTAGGTGAAAGGGGGCAACTTTTATTTACAGTATGACTTTGCAAAGTGTGAGAAAGTTACATTACACAGAGGCTGACAGCCTGCAGCAATTGGAGGAGAGGAATGCATCAGAGTAAATGTGCAATAGAGAAGATTGAAATTACAGTAAGTGGGGAAAAGCTCTCCCACACGTCTGTGTACGCTCCATACATCTGCCACGTCAGTTCCCAGGAATCTGATCTCTAGACCAGAAAGGGATACCAGACAACAATGATATCCACTCCTATGGAACTTTAACTTAACTGACAGCTTTCAGTTCACTGTAACATCTGAAATATGTCCATCTGTCCAAATGTCAAAGTGCGATCACATACAGAAAAACTAAAAGACCATTGCAAATTTTTCATTTAGTCAGCATTTCAGCAATGTATGAAAACTGTGATAAATGCAAAGTTATTACATAAAAAAATAATTTTTTAACTTTTCCTAAATACATGTAGAAATATTACATTTTCTGCAAATAAATACAAAAATAAACAATAATTTTGTTTAAAATTTGGGAGAAATATTAATAGAAGTTAACAGAATAAAACAAAAATAATAATTTTACCTAAACACATACCTATAAATAGTCGCTTCAGAAAAACTCAAATGGTCTATTATTTTTTCCTGCGCCTGTATACTATTAAAATTACCAAATGTGTAAAAAAGCGAGTTTATGGCGTATGCAAAAATGTACCATGGCACCCGCCAAAATACTACAGTTACTGATTCTACATCAAAACCATTTATTTTCTAATATTAAAGCTCTTTTGTTATTTTTTAGCACAACGTTACCATAGTTTAACTATATAGACTCGCAGTCTATTAGACAAAATAAAAAAAGAAGAAATATGTTTAACTCCTCCAGCATATTTTTACCACATAAATAAGGACCATTTTACTGTTTATCTGAAACAACAACACTGCTGGATCATTAAAACTGTTGTCTGTCTAGACAGCTGGAGGCAAACATCTAGACACCAGCATGATGAAACCTCAGTCTGTTAAGCACTAAAAGGGTCAATCCTCCTTCTGAGCTGCGAGCCTGAGCCCATATGCTTCCTCTGCAATGTTTGATCTGATGCTGAGCCCAGCAAACAGTCTTGTGCGTGACCATGACTCAAATTCAATCCTGCTTCTCCTATACACCCACACTGCAGTAAATCAGCCCCGGTAAAGACAAACACTGAGGTTGTACATAAAGAACCCATGTTCATATTACATAGTGCTTTCTGAAACATGTTAAACCTCTCAGAAAAAAGAAACGAGAGGAACATTGCATGGAAGACACAATATCACTCAAATATTGACATTGTGTGTTATACTGAGCCCTAGTCTTTCATCATGTCCTGCTTTAATCCAAGAACTATGTCTGCAATTGGATAAAGGTGTTAGGCACTAAAACCACAGTAAGCCTAAACTGAGCAGGGCAGTCTATTAAAGAAATAGTAGTTCACCCAGAAATGAAAATGCTGCCATTGTAAACCAAGATGTCTTTGTATATGTTAACTAACATGAATTCATTATACAATACTGATCACAGAAAGGCCAAATCAGTTCTCCACTACCAGTAAAATGGTTTGACTTGAATCAAACTGGAAATGTAAGAGTTAAAGTGAGTAATTTATCATAGTATGTATTATTTTAATATTCATTAAAATATCTAAATGGTTTGTTTGACTTCTAGCTTTAATATTGATAATCATAAAAACATTAAATATACAATCCAGAATGGTATTATTTATAGGTGCAAGTACCTACATGGGTAATCAGAAATAAATAGCTGGTTTGCAATAACTCAGTGCATGAAAGAAAGTGGGCGAGAGCAAGCGGCCCTTGGGATGCCAAACACTGCAGAAATGGGACCATTAAAGTCACCTAGAACATGAACTCTCAGCTCACAGACATATGAAAAAGAAGAAAGCTATATAGGAAAACATAAACAGCAATATAAACATATTCTGCTCTATGCAGTTTAGACAACTTCACCATTATGTCAATTAGAAACACCAATTGGAATGATTATAATGCATCAATCTCATCGCTCAATCATATCCCAAAAAAAGGAAACGAAGTAGCTAAATAAGCAGACCAACCTCTTTTTCAGAAATGTAAAGTTGCTCTCCTTTCAACACAACAAATCTGTTTTTCCAAATTTCCCTGAAAATCCCTTTGCCGCAGAACTTGCGAATCCAGCCGGTTTTGTCGGGCTGTGCGGGCTGTTGATTGGCGTCCTGAGGGCCCTGCGTTTACAAAGATGAAATCAGAGACACAGCAGTGAGATTAGCTCAAAAGATTCCCAAGGATCCAAGTGGGGTGTCCCGCGGGCTCTGTCTGAAAGCCTAGGGAACCGCCTATCTAGATAGCATTACAAGCCTATGACACTCAGAAGCGTTGTCTAGGAAGGCAGCTCACCAGGGTTTGAGACACAACCATGAGACAGAGGGGGAGACTTTCTTAAAGACCATGTCTTTGTTATGTAGATTATATCACATTCCTGGCGCTTACTTCTCACACTAGTACACTCATTTCCATAACATTGAGATATTATGAACAAATAATTGTTGTTATAGAATTTCACTCATGCCTGATATGCAGAGCATTCTAAATAAATACAGACAATATTACTAATGAAAATCCCCTAAGAATAAATAAATACTGACAATAAATGTCAATATGGTTTATATAGAACTACTATTTTAGTAAAAACGCTTAGGAACAGGAACTATATCAAATTATCAATCACGAAAATGAACCGTATAGCTACTACCACTGTTTAACTATGGTATTTGGGGTAATACCATACCCATCACAAGAATAATATTTTAATATACTATACTTTAACTTTAATAAAACTACGATTAGTTTTCGAGAGGGCTGGTAGCATACGTACGTGCGATTTATTTTCCATAATGTACAAAAAGTCGCCTTTATTTTATTATCTTAAGAAATCACAACTTGCTTTAAATAGAAATAGCACATGAAAGAATCCGCAAGTGCGCAGGTTTACATTATATCTCAAAGGAAACATTTATAACGCATGCACTTTCGGAATATGGTTGTCAGGAACTGCGAATAGTGTTTCAAGTGCGCGCGATGCAGTGTTTAATACCGCTGTACAAAGACCGAATGGAGATCCACATTGACAATAGACTCGATGTCTTACCCGCTTTGTTGAATTGTTCTTCTTCATGGCTATAAACCAGCTTTCCGACACTCCGGCGAATCCAGATCCTTTGTTTTCGCAACAACGTAACAAAATCCTGCAACGTTTTACACGCAAAAGCACGATGTTGAGTCTTTCTTACGCCTCCTCCTGTCTACGTACTTCATTCACTATCCTCCAGATCCACGCAGCTTACCGTCCGATGGTCACGCCTTTAGATCGCGATGATCTGACAAATCTGCTTCCTAGAGCGGCAGAAGAGTCGATGCTGACGGCATCGTGTCGTGTAGGTTGAGCTCTCGTGGAGTTAACTGAGCTTGAGGAACTTGCAGCTGTGTGGTCCCTCTCTTTGTCCCCCACAGCTCCATCTATGGACACACCACAATGATGTCACTGGCAAGATAATAGGGTGGTCTCTTACTGAAAGCAATGTGCTTGCCAGTAGTTTTTTTTTACATTATTTTACATTAAACCGTCTGTGAAACATCATTTACCTACACTGCAAAACATGTTTTGTCAACTTACAGAAATGTGCTTGAATGTGGAAAAAACACATTTAAGTGTTTTTAATCATGTCAGTCATGTTTAATATAACAGAAATCGCAATACGAGTGACTACATCAGAATATACCCACAAAAGTCATTTAAAGGTTTAAATCAAGTGGGTGTCATAAGCACTTATACAGTATACAGTGTGTTAGTATTTATTAGTTATAGTTACAGTATAATCACATAAATTACTACATCAGAGTATTCAAACAAATTTCATTTTTCAAGGTAGGGTTAGGCATTTCAGAAAAGAGCCGATGGGGTGTAACCCAACTATAAAAATGATGTAACCCAGCAACAATAAAAACATGTCCACCTGTTGTCTTAAACCCACCATGGCCCTTTTTTAGAATTTTAAAATAGTCATGCATAATGTTTTGAATTTGTTATTTATTGTTGAGAAATGCAGAGGTAAATGTTTTTGTGTTGAAGGATTTAATTGGATTACCTGAACAATGTCAACACAACTGCATTAACCCTATGTGTACAGTATGTGTAAACAAACACTTTCTACAACCTTCATGATA
Organism: Oreonectes daqikongensis; assembly: GCA_026939265.1. Classification (NCBI taxonomy): domain Eukaryota; kingdom Metazoa; phylum Chordata; class Actinopteri; order Cypriniformes; family Nemacheilidae; genus Oreonectes; species Oreonectes daqikongensis. The sequence continues at coordinate 4,281,679 of JAOTQM010000311.1, forward strand.
AATCACAGTTTGTGATTTTGTCAGTATAACATCACAGATTTCTCTTTAGGGCATACAAGGAGTCAATATGGGTCAGTCAGAGTAACCTTTTGGCAGAGGCATGGCGCATGGTCGCCCGGTGTTTTGCTGTTAAACATTTTTGTCTAGTCTCGTACTTAAAATTCCACTTATAATGTGAAAAAATAGAGCATTTACAACAAGTTGAGGCAGCTCTTAAATAGTGTAAAAACTTATTGAATGTTATTTACTGACTGGCAAGAAATGTGAATGTAATGTAATTCACCCCATTACAGGGTTGAATTCCTGATGCTGTCATCTGCCATCCAGGAAATGAATGTCCTTTTTGTCTTCATTGCTGTAAAGAGTTCACATCTTTAAATCAGTATTCACCTCACAATCTTTCTGAGTATCACTAAACCCATTCAGGGATAGCTGGAAAAATACAAAGTGGCGCAATTCTGCTATTTGTTTTCATTTTAAAATAACCTAGAGATGTACAACAATACGCAGCTGTCCTACAGCTCAGAAAAAAATATGAATCTTTACAGCTATATGGTCATTTTTGGGTGAAAAGTTCCTGATCCTCAGGCCTTCAAATATCCATTTGTTTAGTTAATACTGGTCTATATAAACCCAGGTAATCACACTGTGGCATCATTGTAATGACACACGCTAATCCAGCAGTGAAGTAGAATTAAGCAGCGCCACTGGCCCACTTTAAATAGAGCTCTTGCACAACCGCAGTGGAAATAAGCTTACTGGGTAGGCGCTCATAAGGCCGCTGCAGAAAAAAATAAACACTTGGGGTCACTATTCCCGTGTTAGATGACATTTTGCGGTAATAATCAGTCGTATCCTATAAAGCTTGTCACCTTTGTTATAATTATCAGTTCAGGAATTCCCACAAAGCTTATAGCATTATAACATCCCCTGTTGTTATGATGCTCGAAGTGTCTTATAAAGCGCTCCGTCCCTTTTGCTTGAGATTGAAAAGGTCACACGCACACACACACATATATATATATATATATATATATATATATATATATATATATATATATATATATATATATATATATACACGTGTATAGAGAGAGAGAGAGAGAGAGAGACCACTCTGACTCAGAAACTATTATCAGCAACGTGCAATACTGACATCAGGGTTATGATCTTATTATTGGATTTTAAAATTACATCTGTATACAGTCTAAAAATATTTTCTCTGATAATCTGAAAATCTTCATAATATCATGTCAATTGGCAGTTTTATGTATTATTTCTAAACTATATTTGTAACTAATGCACCTGACCATATAAGATTACATAAACAAATGTAATGTTTAAGGTCTGGTAACCAGATGCATGTGTACTGTATAAAGGTAACAACTGATCTAAAGGACTGACTGTACAATGACCAGATTAAGATGTGTTGACAAGCAACTAATTTGACTTAAACCACAAGATTTGCGTTGCTGCTTTCAGATATCATGCAAATACTGGATGTTTATAACATTATGATGTCTGCTGTGTGTAAGAGATACCTTGTCAAAACCTAGATGCATTATTGTGATTTACTAACCTTTCTGTCTTATAGTGAAGGGTTAATATCGATAAAACTATAAAGACATAATCAGGCTACTTTAGAGTCACAATAATAAAACACAATGTAAGACTCACTTAACTACATCATAAAAATAGAGCCGAACCAAAATAGATCCCATTATTGCTTTCATAAGTTCAGGCTGAACTCATAAATTCATAAAGCTTTGACAGACAGTCATTTATTTTGTTTCCTTGGTTTAAAATGAGACAAGATTCTTTAAGAAAAATAACTTTCAAAATGTTATGCGTCAATCACAATCACTAGTATTTTTAATACAAAGTGGCTTATGTTCTCTTAAGAGTGCTTTATAGTCGACGTCGATAGCCCTGTGGTTAGTGCGCCGACATATTGTGGCCTGACCTGAGTTCGATTCTTGTCTCGAGCGTCATTTACCAGTCCCTCTCCCATGTCTCTATATCCAACACTTTCCTGTCTGTTCTCCACTGTTCTTTTCTATCTGCACAAAGTTCTCATTCTTCTCATTGCTGAAGCCATAAGCCCGGAGGCGTTCCGGGTCCAAATGAGCTTAGATGGCTGTTAACATCTAATCCACGTCCCATCGGCCACTTTTGCAGGACAGAAGCATATACTTGAGTTGAGAAAGTATTTGGGACATGGTTAGGAAACAGGGGTTTGGAGTGGCCCAAAGCTAATGTGGAATGTGAAAGAAAGTCTTGAAATTCAGAGTATCCTTTCAGCTGTGCTGACACAGACTGACAATCCAAACACACCACATCCTTAAACCACACGGGCTGATTCGACAGAAAAGTAGCCGCAATAATAAAAGCGGCTCCACCTCTAATTGGTTTGTTGTTTCAGTTCGAACAGAAAAATGTGGAGCCTTCAGTCATGTTTTTTGTTTTATTGACTTTCATGAGAGCATAAATCAGATTTTTTACAATCTTTAAGCACAGCAAACAGGGAGACAAATATATTATCTTCAATCCAAAGATAGTCTATGACAGTGTGTCTGTTTCTTGTGTGTTTTGTTACCCTACACGGCTCAATGAAACATTCAGTGAAATCTCATCTCCCTGACAAAGATGAATCTACCAGTCAACCTTTAAGTGACCAGGTAGTAAAATGTTAGTGTGGAGTGAGTTGTGGAACTGTATACCTTTTCAGACACATCCCATTGACAGTTAAAGGAAATATCAGAGACGGAGGGTGGGTCTTATTTCGCTGGTTTATAATACTTGCATCACAGGAGTGCTTTATTTTGTAAAAATGTATTCTTTTTCATATACTCCCTTTTTTGTAAAACAAGAAGTAAAACAACCCCCCCCCCCAAAAAAAACATGGATTGCCATTCTGGAGTGCAGACTGTTAAGCAAAAGTACCAGCTTCATCTAGGATTAAAAATGAGAAAAGGTGAATTTGAAAGGTTATAAATATATGAATATGTGAATATGAAAGTGAATGCACAAGAAATTTTTGTTTTAACCAGCATTATTCTAAAATGTACACTGTACTATTATGACAGGTTTGCAATCGCCAACAGCATACAACCACAATTCCTGCTTTGCATGTATGGGAACATTGCATGCAAAAGCATGCGTCTCTTTTGCCTTTTTAACCAATGTGTGAAATATGGTAGCCATGTTATTTTAAAATTTTCCAAATGAATAAAACTATTATTAAAAATAAATATTTTTTACAAATCCATTATTTCAATTGATTTACAATTATGCAAATGCTACTTGCTACTTTTATCTTGGGCCTTTAACATCAAGTTGTTCTTCTATCCACTACTGTTCACAAAGTGTCATTAACAAACCAAAAGTGTCACATTGGGCCTACTGGTCTCCAGATTTCAGACATGTTCAAAACAAACATAATTAATCTAATACACATCATATTCAGTCCTTGTAACATAATGTAAAGTAAATGTGAAGAATGTAAATCTGAAGAAGATACATAATGTAAAAGTGAAGATGATGTTTTGGACAAAAGATGGATTGACTTCTATTCTGATGCTAACGCAGCTCTACCTGAAGGATATCCAACTGGGTTTGTAACGCTAGCCCTGAAACTTAACTCAGATGTATCAATTATAAAGTAGACTAACGTCAGGGACCTCTACTGACACTCTCTCCCGCTATCTTTCCTAAATACTTTCGGTAGCATCAAAAACAATAGAAGAATAATAGCAAGTTTTATTACACATGTATCATTGTGGTTTCTCCATAACAGGAATATACACACGACACGTGTGTGTATTCTGTTACACCCAAATTCTTACATGCCTTGCATCACTGAACATTGCATACCATCGAGGAATTATTCACCAGATCGCGTGATATTCTAGAAACAATATCCCATTTCCTAAACCAGACAGACTGAGATCACAAACACTACATTTTCCTTAAAAAAAACTGTTTAAATGAATGAGATAACACTTTTCTATGCATTTTAACCATGGGTTTAATAACAGTCCATCCAGTGTTTTAATCTACAGTGCATCATAGGCAACAGTGTGTTGTATTATGTTCATTGCAGGATAGTCTGAAGTTTATATGTGATCTGAGTGGCCATCATTTATTATTTAAGCATCTTTTATTGGGTTGCTCATTATTTATAAGCTTTAAAATGGGAGCAGTGCCCTATCGCTCATCCTTTAGAAATGCTCTTGTTATTAAAGTAATCCTTCATTTGAGCATGTAAGAACATTTTTATATATGATCTCCACAAACCCTTACCTTAAACTAAGTACCTTCATAGACTTTTATAGTTAATTAGAGGTAATTGATTCAAAATGCATCAGCTTAATAACATTCCATGTGTAAACAAGTACACAGATAACATGACCCCACCAGAGCAATTATACAATATGGTGATAGTTACATACAGTACAAATACCAACTTGTCCAGTCAGTTCAAAGCAGGTCACTGGGTTTGAGATATTGACATGTTCCACTGCAGCGCTGTTGTTTTCCATGTGATCTTTCTCCATCACAGGAACAGTGTTGTGTTTTTCCATTTAGAACACAGTGTGGTCTGGCAGCTACATTAGGTTAGATAACGCAATCGAAGCTCTTGAGATCAATAATGGCTTCTCTCTCACTCATTACAACTCCTGTGATCATACACCAAAGTCACAGTGACTTTCACAGGAAGATTGGATTGTATGAAACCAAAACATTGCAGAATTAATTCTGTGGCTCTATTCTATTTGGAAAAATGAGAATGAGGAAGACGCATTATTTTTATTTTGTTAGAAATGATAAAGGTCACTGCATTGATTTTTGTAGTTACTATATTTAGTTACTGATGACAAGTACTAGTAGTGAGTATAGTTACAATGCTGCTTTCCATGAATTACCACAACTATTCTATTTGGTTCTGATTGTTGTAAATATTTACATTGAACTTGCTACACGATTGCTTGTGCAATGAGCCCAAGTCTCTGTGATATGATGGTCCCATCACTTGGACATCAACCTGGTTCCATAAACAGTTATGGATAAGTTTTAATAAGCTGTATGACCTAATTGACTCTGTACCAAATACATGTAGGATATAGGATAAGTTTTAATGGTGAGTAAATGATGACAGAATTAGAAAATTCATAAAATTCGTTAAAATTTGTTTTTAAGTGAACTAAATATTTTAGCATGAGCAGTAATGGCAATGCTTCTTGTCCTACTGCTTTAAAAGGTTGCTGTAATTTTAGTAGTAGTTGCACTAATGTAAGCATTGTTTTCCAATAATTATTCCATTAAAAACAATGAAGATTTCCACTGAGGAAGTTTACCATCCTGTACCATTTCAAAGATGTCTGGTGGGATGTTTAGTTCTAAATGGATTATAAAAAATGCATCAGTATTGATCCTAATGCTGGGAAAAATAAAGCACCGTTACCCCATTCAAAACAGCAATTCAGCATACAGTAAACTAAGATTTTAGAGGAATCTGACAAAAAAAAGTCAGTGAAATGTCACCAAAATCTAAAATACAATCTCATTATATTTTAATGTGGACATTGTAAAATATAGTTAAAAGTATCATATTAGAATAGAATAGTGTTGTATTTATTAAATTAAATAATAATGTTACTTACAAAACTTCCACATAAAGATACTTCAAGTATGTGTAGCACATTCTGTGTTTTTCAGCAAGTCTAATGTTAAATGGCCTGTGACTAATTCTAGACAGACAGATGCATGTGAGACAGTTGTATCATCAGTCACTAATGTTTAAAAAGCACCCAATCCGATCACAAATTTTACGACATGTGATTTACTGGTAACTTGTATGTGTGTCATTACTGCCCTGCATTTGTAAAGCGGCCAGCTGTTTCTATATTACTCGCAATGAATTTGCGATCATGCCCACATGTATCCGTGTAGCACAAAGCAGACAGCAGTGATTACTGCACGCGTTCAGCTGCAAGCTGCTATCAGAGCTCAGTGTTAATTACACAGCAGCTCTGATCTGTCTGTCTTTCTCTAAAGAGCTCGGCTTAAACTCCCAGCAGACCACCGCAGATCCAGGGCATGGGAGAAGCGGATAGGGTGCCGGGTGTGATTACACTCTTGTTCTGTGTTTATCTGCTTCATAAGGAACAGCAAAGAGGAAGGACAGCTGAGGTTCTCAGCTGGAAAATGATTTTCATTTAAGTTATATTTTGGGGGGATTTTATGCCTTTAATGACAGCGTACAGTGGAGAGTTGACAGGAGGATATCGGGAGGAGAAAGGTGAGCATGACCGGCGTGTCCAGGTCACCAATTGAACCCAGGTCACCGTGAGCGCACTGACGCTATGTGTCGGCGCATTAACCACGAGGCTACCGACGCCGATATGATTTTCAGTTTTAACAGTTAATTACATAATCTCATAACCAAAGGGTGCCAATGTTGTTTGGTTACAAAATTCTTCAAAATATCTTCTTTTGTGTTCTGCAGAAAAAAATCAGGTGATACACTTTTAGAATGAAAGTGTGAGTGTAAGTAAACAACTTATGAACTTATATTTTTAGGTGAACTATCCTTGAAACTTCACCCCACAGCATTTTGTCTAAAAACAAATAATACACTCTTACAAAAAGGTGCTTCAAAAGGTTCTTTGATGCCATAGAAGAACCTTTTGGTTCCATAAAGAACCTTTAACAAACACAAAAGGTTCTTTGTGGTGAAGAAAGTGATGGTTCTTTAAAGAACCTTTGACTGAATAGTTCTTTGTGGAACCAAAAATGTTTCGTCTATGAAAAACCTTTTAAGAACCTTTATTTTAAAGAGTGTGTCCCCAATTATGCGGTTTATTAAGTAGAAGTGTGCAAATAGTTTTCAATGTCATCTTTGTCTTGACTTGTGAATCTCTTTTAAGTAACCAATTAGCAACCACTCAGCAATACCCAAGAAAACCATAACAACCGCATAGAAGCAACCTGGCAACCACACATTTTTAAGATTGGCAATGTTAGTTGACACATTTGTATCCTAAGTGTTAAAGTCTCTAAGCAGGTGTATTTTCAGGAAGTGTCATGCTGACTAGGCAGCTTGTTGACGACTGTGGTCTCCCATCAGCTGTGGGTGATAACTGCTGGTCTAAGACCCCTCTTAGATTTCACTCTTTCTCACCTGTTCTCACCCCTGGCCCACTGCCTCCCACCTTCTGTCACAGCCCTGACATGTTTACTGATGTTGAACCCAAGATCAGAAGATGAACTCTCAGGTTTCCATCAACTGTTGTGCATAGCTGTTCGCACTGATTATCTGATAAAAATGGTTCCCTTTGTCAATATAACAGTGAGTGTTCATGTTTCAACTCCCTCACCATGTCCCTGGGCTATTTTTATAAGCAGTTCCCTTTGTGCCAACACCCCATGGTTCACATAGCTTTAGAGGTGTGTGTGTGCGTGTTTACAGAGAGACTAACAGAAAAAAACCGATGACGACCCCTAAGGAGCTGCAAATCAGACTGGCTTGCCTGGAATGGAGCATTGAGGGCCTTGTACACTGGTCCATTCTTTCTAATGAAAGACCTCTCCATGTACCACTATTATTGAGTCTAATGCATTCCAAGACTGACTCAGTGTTGCCCAGAAAAACAAGGCAGTTCAGCTGAATCGAATTCCCTCTGAGCTAGTGAAGTTTGACTTTAATGGGGCCCCAACAGGCAAGTCAACTCAATGGGTCAGCAGTTGCTGTGACCCCGCGGCTCCCGGGAGCCAACCACACAGAGACGCTGGAAGATGAGGCTTTTATGATCTTTTCAGAGTCAACTGGTCTCTATTGAGGTTCTGCTACGGTCATCCCGGTTCCCACAAATCTTCCCAGAAGCCTCATCAAGACATAATGGATGGGGGGTTTTGCACAACATTAACCCCTGAGGTAAAACAAATAGAGATGTTTTAATGACGTCTTAAGAGTATAGCGAGTAATGCATTGCCTAATATGTGTGTCATTGTTGAAATACACAAGAAACGTTATAAAACATAGATGTTTTGACTGTATTTTGACTGAGATTTATGTAGAAATACAAAAAGCTTTTGTATTAACATGTCAAAAGCACTTATTTATTTTGGTGTTATGATTAAAAGAACATTAGATTAAAATATAACCTTGAAGGTCCTTCAAATGAAGATAAACCTGTGAAGACATGAGGTCCAAAAAAGCAGGAAGCCAGAAGAAAGTTAACTATGTGGGCAGTTGTAATGATTAGCATTATCTTTTATTAAACAAAACAGAATTAAAGGCTTTTATTATGCTAATAATAATAATCTTCGGTTAGTGGACAATTGTTATTGCCAGCTGTCACATTATTACATAGTTTAAAATAAGCTCAGCATAAGACCACATTTGAATATAAAACATACATGTTGGGTAGGGTGCATGCAAATTATACTATGTTGACAATGCATGAATGGCACATTATGAGTTTTAAGTATAAGAGGATGTAACGCTTTCTGCTATTTTGCTTTTATGGAAAATAGGTTTGTAATGTCATGTTTTGCCTTATGTTCACATATATGAAGCCAGCAGACACAGACAGACGTTGGGCTGTGCAGAGCACTCATTGATTGGACAAAGTCTTCAATCAGCCCTTGTATGGTGATAGATATAAGTGAATTACACTGTGTTGACCATAAATGATGTGCTAATGGTACAAGCTAAATTGCGCTGGGAGTTGGACAGATTGATTGACCCACTGATGGGTTTTTCATTAGATTTTATCTTTATTCTCAGTCGCAAGACACCAGGAAATGACTGAGGACATCACATGTTGTCAGGCTCTGAAGACTTTGATTAATCACTTTTTTTAAACTAATTGTTCACGTAAAACATCTTGGTCCTGCTGAGGAGGAAAAGTGGTTTTGTGTAGGGGAGTAGCTGCCACAATATACATTTTGAGTCATTTATCAGTAATGAATTTACAAAGCAACGAATACTACAGGGTAAAGAAAATGAATATTCTGTTCAGAGGCCAGTTTCACACAAAAAAAGATTCCCTGGAGGAAAACGTGCTGAGACAATTCTTTTCCAAATCTGTTGGCCTGCATTACGCAACACAGTCATATTCGCTTTGCGCACATTTACAATAAAGTATTTAAAAACAAAATAATAAATTATGCCATAGCAACATAAGACATGAAACCGTGTGTTTTAGTACAGTATTTAAATTGCAACTTTTCACTGGTAATATAAACAAGTCAAACAAGTTAAAAATACAACTTCATATGCATCAACCAGACTACATTAGGTTTTGTTTTGTTTGTTATGTTAGTTCCATACATTGATTTTAGTGTCCTTGTTACATACTACTGTAACATAAATATCACAAGGCTATCATGTGATACAGGGTCTCACATATCTTTCATTAGTATCAGTTGACCCATGCTTCTAAAATGTTTCATAATTTTAAAGGTCTGTGCATTTTCAAATACATAATGTACCATATTGTATGTTAACAAAACCTGCCATCTAGTGGCTATATGAAATTTGTACAAACAGTAAATCCAACCATCGGAGATCACAAGCGAAACTGCTTCTATTTTGCATTTAATAAGTTTTTTATTTCTTCAATTCTATAACATTTGAGCATAAAATTTAAATAAAATATAAAAAAATAGCATTAACTCGTCAATTTCCTCATTTTCCTTTTATTCCAGCGTGTTCCATGAACTAGCATGATTTCATACTTGAAGATCTGTGTTATTCCAGCATGTTTTGAGAATGTTTTTCAAAACTGAGAAAGCATTTTAAAACTGAGAGCATCGTGATATTCAAGAAATGAACAGTAGCGTGAATGCAGAAGACCACGATGAACAACTCTGTGCATTTTTATGTAGTTTTGATTATTAAAATTAATCAAAACGTGCCATAAGCATGGCGCTAGCGCACTAAAATTACTAAATAAAAATCAATTTTTATTCTATCAATAAGTAGTGTTCTGGCTTTTGTGGAAACTAGTAACTTGATGTTAGCATTTATTGTATTATTGCCCCTGTATGACATATCGCTTTAATGCTTCCTAATCTCTCTGTAAGTCGCTTTGGATAAAAGCGTCTGCTAAATGTAAATGTAAAACACGATATCGCTAAAACACATTGTCATTATGATACAAGAGAAAATGTCAATTTCCTGGTGGTAGGTATTTCTAATGGTCTGGCATCTTTTGTGAAGATCTCCAGGCTGCAGCTTTCTGTCTTTATACTAGAATGAGTGTTGGGTTGCAGGATCACCTCTAGGGGGCGTAGCTTCAATCAGGAAGAGTGCAGTCCTACTTTTGCAGTATGAAGTTTCAGCACTGGTCATTTAGTCCAACCAACCGAGCGCTCTTCTCCCACAACCTTCTTGCCGCTGTATCATCTTTACCTTCTGGAGCAGGGTCTTTTTCAGCACAATCACTGTAATACATATACACTGGGTTTTTTTACCTCAATACAAATATTATTATCATTTATTATAATGTGAACAAAATGGTCAGTGCCACATAAGAGCTTTACCTGAAATAGCAGCCAGACTTCCTCTCCAAGCCCTCTGTGACAGCACAGTAGATAGAGGTTTGTGCACCCTGCCAGGGAGTTTTCATAAGCAGCATGCAAGGCAAAGTCAGTATAGTCTTCAGCATGGGGAACCACGACTCAACATGACGACCCAGGCTTGTTCGAATAACTCCTGGATGCAAGCTATACGATGAGACTCCTGTGCCTATGGGAGCATCCATTGGGACATAAATAACCTGAATGTGTAAATTTTCTTGTATTTGTTGTGTTTGAGTGTGTTTTGTGAGCTTTGTTTGCAGATGAATTGGTTGCAATTTATTTGATCAAAATAAGCAAGCTGGTAAAAATATTTTACATGTCTGAAGTGAATGTGTTGGTTATCCTATGAATGGTTACCTTTCATTCTCCTTGCAAGTTCTCTGGAGAAAAGAATATTGGCCAGCTTACTCTGTTTATAGCTGACCAAAGGACTGTAAGGACTTTTGTCAAAAAATAGATCATCAAATTCAATTTTTCCTGTGAGAAAGTATTGACAACTGTCACTGAACAACAACATATAATATATACATAATCTAAGAGGTTCTAGAGGTTATTCTACCATTTTACTGTGATCATTGTATCTATACACCTAAACAGTCCTAAAAGTTCATCAAAGTTGACTACTGTATATTCTATACTGTGTACTGACAATAGCTCCAGACTATATTTTGGGCATGCTGACATTTAATGAAAAGGAGATTACCTCCAACATGTGCAATGCTGGACACATTCACAACACGGCTGGGGGAGGATCTTTTTAGCATTCCTAATAGAAGATTGGTCAGAAGAAAATGCCCCAAGTGATTGACAGCAAACTGTGTCTCAAAACCATCCTCTGTGATCCATTTAGGACACATCATCACACCTGTCAAGAAAAAAAAAGATTTTCACAGCTGTACTGTAATTGTAATTGTTGATCTTACGGTGGGCCCATAAACATAATGGATAGTTAAAGAGATAGTTTTAAAAAGATATTTTGAAGATCATTGCTATCCAAACATTATAGAACCTATATGCAGGTTTTAAATAACATGAGGGTGAGTATATGATGACAGAATTTTTATTTTTGTCACTTTAACTTTTGTCAGTTACCTGCATTGTTGATGAGTATGTCCAGTCGTTCCTCTGTGGCAATAAACTCTTTGGCAAATTCTTGGACAGAGTAAAGAGAGGCCAGATTCAAGTGCCTGACTACTACATTGCCATTTCCTGTAGAGCGACGAATAGAGTCTGCAGCGTTCTCAGCGCGAGTGAGGTCACGGCAGGCCATCACTACCCGAGCACCTAGGTACACACAAGTACTGTACATTCAGACTTATTCAGACACCTAACATTGAGGCATAGTTAAGTGCCTTATTCAGTGGTTCTCAAACTGAAGGCCCAAGATGGATCCAGGGGGGCCACAGATTTTGTGGCATTTTATGAAATCAAACATCAGAAAAATAAGCCCACCAACCAAAAGAATTGATGTTCCAGCATTGTATAACTGAATATGTTTTTGATTTAATAAAAATTCTAAGTTTAAGATTATAAGTCTTTATTTGCACCTGCAATGCACCCTACACAAAGGGAGCCTTACAACAAAAAAGTTTGAGAACTGGCCTAAATAATGTGCCATACCTCTGCAAGCAATTTCTCTTGCAGTTTCCTTCCCAATCCCATTATTGGCACCTGTGATCACAACCGTCTTCCCATCCAAACAAGCACGGCTTTTGCAGACTCTACCAGCTATCCATTTTCTCAGCAGAATAAAGCCTGTATGGGAGATAAGACTAAATATATGCATGCTAAAGAAAGGTTTCAGACAGATTTCAGCTTTCCATGAAATCTTGAAAATTTCTAATATTTTGGATATTGGTATACAGCCTATTGGTATATATTATTATTAATTTTTTTATTTTTCTTAGTACTGCCTATTTTTTACTGAGGCTACTTATTGTTCTTCCTGTTCTCATGTCATGTGTATAGTTTTTATGTACCAAGAGCTTATAAAAAAAACAAATTCCTCGTGTGTTTGCACACTTGGCCAATAAAGCAAATTCTGATTCTGAAGATTGTGAGATCATAAAAAACTGTAACCATTATAAGGTGGAATTAAAGCTGTATTTTCAGAATCAGATTGGTGCAGTCACATAAAATAAGATTCCTGTTGCTGGCTCTTGAATCTTATTCCATATACACAAAAGTGTTTATTTATGTATACAAATATAAACTACACAGGTTAAAGGCTATTGACGTGGATTTTATAGTGGATAATGTAATACGCGCTTCTTACATAAAGACCTTATTGAAAATAAACAAACTTAACTTACTGACTGCTGCCAGCGCGATGACAGCGCCGTAATTCACGCGATCAGATGTTATAATTTGATCCATCATCTCTCATCTAGCCGTATCCAAAATGAAGACTAATGCTGGGGATGTCACATTGTGTGCTCTCTGTCTACAATCGGACTATATTTAGGGCTTAAGCAACTTAAACAACAGCTTAGGACCTGTTGTACTTTTACTGCGTGGTGCCTCAGCGTCATCGCCTTGGTTTAAAGGACAGCAGATTCCACCAAGAGACAGTGAGTGAATGATGGATGTATTGTAAATATATCTAGAGTTGACGGTACAGTGTTTACTATAAGGGCTGGTTATAAAAATGGTTACTATAACACAAATATTGCCGTATACCATAAGTATTTTGAGCCATATACACAACAAATACAGTGCCGCAGTCGGTCCCGCACCTATAAAATGGCAGGAGCGCGTGTTCACCATAAATCTACGCACATTATTATCCAGTGTTTATTCTGTGCCTTGTGTGTGCACGAAGCTTATATATTTACTGTATATAAGCAAGACACTTTATATATTAGACATTTTATGTGATAAATAATATCACAAGAAACTGACTTTATAAAAGACCATTTGCGTGATGTCTTTATAGTGTATCTGTAAGCCACCATCAATGTGTTAAATAAAATCCCAACACTAACTGCGCTCCACTGTTAAAATGACAGTTATGTAAATACTGAAAATGTTGTCGTTGCAAGGAAGGAAGCCATTTTCTTGCTCCAGTAACCACTCCTCTTTATTTCTGCGATTACAGCAAACCAGCGGGCCGAATTCAAAACCGGAAGTGGCGTCTTCCGCGTATCAACCAATGAAAGACACGGAACGAACTGAACGCCTTTCCCCTTTAGCGCACGTATTTGTCTCGTATGTGACGTGCCGGCTGGCTTTGTGTTCTTTCAGTATATTGCTTTGAACATATTCCAGTATAGCTTATTTACTGGTAAGTATCATTTATAAATTCGACCATATTCGCTGGATTCGGGGGTTAATTCACTCGTTAGATGATCGCCGTCTTATATGCGCAGAGGGCAGTACGCGGAGTGCGCACACGGCGCGTGTGAGAGGTTGCTGCATGATAATTTGTGACCGAGCGTTTGCGATAAATGTCGCGCCGTCTATCGTCTAGAAAGACTTTTGATATTCGCCTCCACTTACCGGTGTTGTACACTTTATGTAAGGTTTATACTTTCGTTTAGGTTCGTCAAATCACCCAGAATCGCTCGCCAGATGTCAGGGAGGAGGAACTACTTTCTCTCCGCCTTTTCCATGAAATTACATTGCGCGGACTTATACAGTTACTGAGGGTTTTGCATAAGTAATATGAAAGCGCATTGTGTTAATAACCCTCGTTGATGAAGGAAATTGAATGCTATATGCAACAAATGTAAAAATATTTTCATATGTTAATGAATTATTTTTTTATTTTTAGGATGAAGTTTTGTGTATGTTTTGTATATGGTCAAACGCCAGCCTTGACGTTGAAACCTGTCGGACCTGAAGGCTACTGTAAATACTTCAAGTGTTTTCTTCTTAAAGTGTTTTATTAAACATTATAAACATATCCTAAAACCACCTGGTTTGTAGCTTTTATTCATCAATGTGGTAAATGACTGAAAATGTAATAAATGCCATTTTGGCATGGTCACATTTTAGCTCATTCCTACTTTTTGTATTTCAGAAACATGGATGCAGATTTGTTTATGGAGTGTGAGGAGGAGGAGCTGGAGCCATGGCAACAGCAGCCTTCAATGGAAGATCCAGTGGGCAGTGCAGAATGCAATACTTCCACTAGTGTGACCAACATTGGTGTGTATTTTTACATTTTCCGTAATAACACACAATACAAATACAGCTGATTTATGTATTATGTTTAGGTGTACAAGTTTTTGTTATATGAAGATTTTAAAAAATGTATACTCGCACTATCTAAAGCCTGTTTTCCTTCACATGTCAGTGTCTTCTGCTCCTGCCACAACAATTGTTAATTCAGCTGAGCCTAAGACCATGGTGATCCAAAACCTGCCACCTGTAATGAATGCAGTGAGCACTGTTCCACTGCTAACAAAAACATGTGAGTAAACTCTACCCTATTGAAGTGTTGGATGGCTGTTGTTTATTTTGTTTACTAAACCTTTGTTTTTTATTTTATTAACTCCTCAATTAGTTTCCGCTGATATTCCTAAACCAATGCAAGGGCAGCAGGTCATCTTGACTCCAGGTGGAGGAGGGTTGAGCACTGTGGCTCTGTCACAGGTTCTCCTGCCCGGAACATCCCCAATTACCAATGTTACCAACAACCAGCCGATTTACTTTACCACACAGGTGCTGCCACCACTCCCTTCTAATTTCTGTTCATGACTATTGTTAATTGTTTAAAATCACACCATTGAATTTTACATTGTTTGTTGTTCTGTTGTGTATAAACAGGGTCTTCCAGTCCAGAATATTCATTCTGTCCAACCTGGCCAGAGCCCAGTGGGATTGGTTCTGAATGTCCAACAAGGCCAAACTGTTCGACCTATAACATTAGTCCAAGGTGTGCCAATGTTGTCTTGTAAGCTTGGGCTGCATTTTTAGTTTAGGTTAGATTTTTTTACTTATTGTATAACAATATCATAATTTTATGTCTTCATATGCCAGCACCTGGAACTCAGATTTTTAAGCCAGCTGTTGGATCAACCCAAATAATTTCCCAGCCAGCTCAGATAAGAGGTCCGATTGCAAACATGTCCCAGACACCAAGTTCTTTCAGCACAATGCAGATTCCTGCTACTCTCACAATACGTACCACAACGGCAGTAACCCTGCCTACTGCTACTTCTCTAAGCACCATGTCCTCTACAAACGCTCAGTCTTCCGCACCACGAACCACTACTAAAATCTGTAAGATGTTTTTACTGAGAAATGCTTTCTTTTATTAATACATTATTTAATGTTAAGTACACCAATGTTCAGTAAACAGGTGAAACACTGCATTGACCTATCAGCATCCAGGACTGGAAACGTCTATTTATTTGAACTATTTTTAGATGTCTAACTATTTTTTATTCATACCGTTCACAGTGACGATAAAGCCAGGAACTAGTCCCTTAGAACTGCAAAACCTAATGAGCCTTGTGAAATCGGTTAATCTTCCTGGTGGAGCTCAAGCACAGACATTTGTTGTCATGAACCATCAAAAGACCAATGCTCCTCCTGTTGTCTCCTCTGCTGTTACTTCCACGCCTCCAACTGTTGTCCAAAGTAAGTTGTTTGTTAAATATATATGACATCATGATATGTGAGTGATCTTAAAGCTGCATTATAAATGTGCTTCTTTCTTTCTAGCCATCCCTGTTACAAATACAGTACAATCTTCATATTATTCGTGTCCTCGGTGTGGAGCTCAGTTCAAAATGATTGAGGCTCTGCGGAGTCATATGTGTGTAAGTACACATTGCATGAAATCACAACATGTGTTTTGGTTACATCATGAATTTTACATCATACTTTTTTTTTACTCAATAAATCATCAAAATAATCTCCTGCTGTACTGTAATTGATAGTGACAGTCTAACGTAGGTTTCATAATTTTTTTCTCCTTTTTCTAGTTCTGCTGTCCAGATGCCCAGATGAGAGGAACAGCCGGAACCATACCTGCTTCGAACACCTTAGCCACCTCGCCCAAGACCCTCTCTGTTGTGCCCAAGGTTAACACAGTAAGTTCCATCAAGGGTGAAGAGACCCAGTCCAGACTTGTAATGCTGGTGGATGACTTCTATTACGGCACTTTTGAGGGAAATCGAGTCTACGTGCCTATGGACAACTTGAAGGAACCATTACCGTTCAGATGTCTTGCCTGTAATAAGAAGCTGAAGAATAACATTAGGTAGGAAAGCAATTATTTACTGTAAAAAGTGTAAAGGAAAGTTGGTGCTGTTAACACTACATTTCATCATTTAGCAATTTTATGTACAGTACTAGAATGCAGCAGTTGTGTAAGTGTTGGTTCTGCCTACAGGCTTATGACCCATATGAGGAACCATGTGGAGATGGAACAGCAAAATGGGGAGATGGGGACTCACAACTCTTGCCAGCACTGTTTTCGGCATTTTCCCAGTCCATTTCGCCTTCAGTGCCACCTGGAGAGTGTCCACACTGCTGTTGAGTCATCAAGTAAGAGCTGCTTGTATTTACAATAAATCACACCATCAGGCCCAGATGTTTTTCAACTTTCATACATTTTTTGTCAATTTTCCTGTAAGCAGCACTCTAGCACACTCTGTCTTTCACAAAGAATCAGGGCATAAAGGCTCAGACAAACATGGTCAGGCTATGACCTTAGCATTTTTGCATCATAAGCAGATGTGTTTAAACATCTCCAGCTAGATAGATATTTGTTTTAGTGACCGTAAACTGCAATCTGTTAGATTTCTATTCACTGATGCTTTCTTTGCAGCCACCTGTAAGATATGTGAGTGGTCCTTTGAGAGTGAGCCAGTGTTTCTTCAGCACATGAAGAACACACACAAACCTGGGGAGATGCCGTATGTGTGCCAGGTAAAACAATGTGAAGGCACCTGTCATTTAATGTCAATAAAAGAACCTTTTGAACAACCTTCAACCTTTCTTGTTTAATGTGGTTAAAATGTATTGGTGTTTATAATAAAGGCTGTTCCTGTGGTTTTCAGGTGTGTGAATACCGGTCTTCCTTCTACTCTGATGTTCTTAAACACTTTCATACCTGGCATGAAGATACCCGCCACCTTTTGTGCCAGTATTGTCTTAAGGTTTTCAAGCATTCCAGCAGTTACCAGAAGCACTATGTTTGTCATCAGGTGAGCAAGAATTTATAATGAAAGACAATTCACAATAACAAAAAAATACATTTTACAGGAATTGTGATATGAATAAAGAGTAAAGCAAAGCTTAGTCATTAGCAGGCTTTAATAAAACATTTAATACAGATTTGGATATGTACAAGATGTGCATAGTTGTTTGGCGCAACAGACTTGTGAAAACGTGTTTGTTTTGTTTGTTTCCAACAGAAGTCAACAGTTTACCACTGTAACAAGTGTCGCCTTCAGTTCCTTTTCACAAAAGACAAAGTTGAGCATAAAATTAATCATCACAAGACTTTCCGCAAGCCTCGTGAATTAGAAGGACTCCAGCCAGGAACAAAAGTAAGACTTTCAGTATTCAGTTAAATATTTATGTAATTTTTCTTTCAGGTTTTGTTTACCATTTTTGAAAGTAAAACAATTGAGCAACATACTAAATATAAGTTTGATTTGTCATCCTTTTTTCCTCAGGTAACCATTAGGGCATATGTTGGACAGAAGAAAACAAGTCAGTCATCTTCAAAAACACTTGTTCCCTTAACGAATAGCATTACCAGTTCTCAACCCGTAAATGGTGGTGACCAGCAGTCACAAAAACAAGGACCTGGGAGAAAACAGGTCAGCAAGATGTTTGGCTTTCTGGTCAATATCAAAGAACAGAGGTAAGTTGCAGTTTTATTCTGTCAATTCAGACAAACATTACATTTCAAGTATGTGTTTTTAATCACTTTTTTTTTTAAAAATTTGTAGGGCACTGCTGGGTAGTCATAAGTGTGTTGAATGCACTTTTGAAATCCCAGACTTTGCGAATCATTACCCTACTTACGTCCACTGCTCGCTCTGCGCTTACAGCACATGCTGTTCTCGTGCGTATGCGAACCACATGATTAAGTAAGTCAAATCAAATATCTTTTCTTGCAATAAATTTTTTATCATACTGGTAATGTCTTATAAAAATAACTTTTCATACCGGAAAGCTGCCAGTACTGATTCACTGGTATTTTTGAAAAGGTTGTGTTCATAAATAATCTCTTAATAGTAATTTACCAGTAAAGACTGTGTGAAATTGACTTTTGTGAACTCCAGCTCTAGTCAAAAGGTATTTGAACTGATTGAAATGTCATTATTAATTTCAGCAATCATGTTCCTGGAAGAATGTCAAAAGTTTCCAAAAGGGGTCCCCCAAGGTAATATATACTTTTTTTTCACATTTCTTATCTGGAAACCAACTGTGATCTTACAACTGTTTTCATTTTGCTCTTTCAAAGTGGTTTAAAGCTGAGCTGTGCAGATTGTGCCTACTCAACCTCTGCAGGGAATTTAATAGCCAGACACCTGGTGAAGTTCCCTGGTCACTCCTCTTGTATCTTCGCTCGTAGAGGTGGGTATTTTCCAAGCTGGCAGAACATTAAAGCCTAAAGTGTACTTTACGCTGACGCAAGTGTATGTGCATAGCCCTGTAGCTTTTTAATGTATGCTTCATTTAACCCTGCACACATGGTCAAAGCATAGCTCGGCTTTACTCCTCCTGACCTGCAGAGTGTTGCAGTCAATGTGCTATCAATGTGTCACCAAACCCCCTGAAATAAATGCGTGGTTGTGACTACCTCTAAAAAGGGGTTGTATTGTGTTGTGAACCCACAACATTTTAGCATCTTATTTTCCCAAATTTGTATTAAACGTTTACATAGGCGTAAAAAAGTATACTTTGGGCTTCAGGGATAAACCCATAACACTCAAAATACAGAAAACTATGCATTTCTTTTCTTATTGCATGGTCCCAAATCTGCATGCTTGATTTTCTTTGTTCACATTCTTAAAATCATCCAACTATATTGTAGGTGTCAATAAAAGTAATTTCATGAATACATTGCACCAACAACACAGTGTAATAATAATATTTTGCAATCAGATTAACAATAACATGACTTACATGTCTGCTTGTTAACTGTCACTACAATTACAAAATAAGCACTCATATATTCATCGGACGCACACGCCTGGCCCGAAGTTAACTTCCGGTTTGTTGATCGGTCTCCCTAGTGGTAATTAGGGTTGTGTATCCTTTGAATTCGATACTTTTCGATTTCAATTGTGATTTTGCTTATCGATTCCCAGTTTTGATTACACAGTTCAAGTAAAACATTTAGATATCAACCTGCATTGTCTGCTTATTGACTGGCTTTGTGTATATACACATAGCAACCATGTTTTGTTCGATTTTTTTACAATTTGTATTACCATAGCTTAACTACATCATGGTTAAACTGTAGTTAATATAATGAAACTATGTTCAGTTTGTAGCTCCTGTGCTTTATCACAAGTTAACACATGCACATTTCTGAAAATATGCACACAGGAATTTATAAGAGGAATTGAAATTTTAATTTCAAGTATCCGATTTCTATTCCGAACCGATCTTCCCAACCCTACACAAAATAAAACTGGCTAGACATGCTTTTAGCTTACTTTAATGTAATTTACTTGATATTTATTTTGCTTGTTATCAGAAATAATCTGCAGGGACTCCTTTGTGGATGTGTACCGGAAGTTACGTTTGGGCCACAAAAGCGTGCACGCGCATTAACGTTTATGTTGTGTTTAAATTTCAGAATTTTTAGATCCTCTTAGAATTTGACCCAGATTACAAAGATACTTTGATATAACAGCTTGGTTGTTATTAATTCAATCAATGGACACCTATAATAAAGATGGATTCTTTTTTTTAACAAATAATAATTTGTGTTCATAGCTCGCACATGACAGATTTTCCTGCAGCATTTACAAAGTGGCCAATCTTGGGGAGCTGTCACAGCCCAGTGTAATAGCCCACATTATGATCCATGATCACAGATGTGGGATATAAGCTCAAGCTGTCCATTGTTAAAATGTACAAACTTGGGCTTTTACTGGTGTGACTTTACGGGACTTAATGGCAAGCCTATGTGAAAGCACTCGGGAAAATAAAGTTTTTACACAAAACCTTCTGCAACGAAGAATATCAGGAGGAGTACAAAAAATCCTAAAATGATAAACATGACAAATGATTAAGATCCAGGACTATCCCTCAGAAAAATATCTGCTGCGCCTGAGCTGCTTATTGTTGCTTTTTTGAAAAGCTTACTGACCTATCAGAACCACATATACATTAAGCATGGTGTTATAAAATGGAATATTGGTGATGGTAGAGTCTCCGAGGAGAGGACTAACTCTGTGTTCCTATAATCCCTCCCCTCCCCTACAGAGTGTTTGGAGACAGATATAGAGTTCTGCCAGGTTGAGGAGGAGGTGGAGGGTCCACAAGGGGATGAAGCTAGTGATGTTGGGACACAGCCTGACTGGTTGTCCATGGAGCACTGGAGTGTGCCGAGAGATGAAGAAACTGTGCCAGAATTCACGGAAAGTTGTGGGCCCCAGCATTTAATGCCCAAAACAAGTGATGTCCTCGACTACTTCAGGCTTCTTTTTCCCGATGTCCTCTTTGAGCAAATCGTTTACGAGACCAATGCCTTCGCTACTTACAGCTGTGCGTTTGGCAAAGGGGACCCTACCTGGTATCCTGTGGTTTCAGAGGAGATCAAAGGCTTTTTTGGTCTCTGCATCCTCATGGGGCTTGAAAGCCTGCCGGATCCAGATATGTACTGGTCCTCGAACCATCGCCAGGGGAGTTTCGCCTCCAAAACACAAGAGGTCTTTCAGTGGACCATGTCTGTTGCACGTTTCAAACAGATCAGGGCTCACATCAGAATGAGCAGCATGATTGTGGAGAACGACGACCAGAGTGTCGACAAGCGGCTTTTTTTTCAGCCCATGCTGAATGTCTTACAGGCAAGCATGAAAGACGCCTACATGCCAAATAAGTGTCTGACAGTTGATCAAGCTTTTCTACCAAGCCATGAGAAAGGAATCGCTAGGGAGAAGAGTCTAAATTCTCAGCCGAGGATTTGGCTCCTGTGCGATTCAAAGTCTGGCTACTGCCACAAACTGTTAGTCTTGACGCAGCAGGAGAAACACCAAGACTTGGGGAGATCTGTTGTGCCACATCTCATAGAAGACCTTCAGGGTAAACATCACCACATGTTCTTGTCCAGCTCACTAGCGTCTGTTACTCTAATGCATGAGCTGTATGAAGCTGGTATATACTGCTCCACCTCTGTCCTGCCTAACAGTCCTATTCTGCCCGCCGAGTTTTGGGATCTGGCCCTGCTGGAGAATCCAGGAGATTTCCAACAGTATGAATACTCTCCACTACTTGCTACTAGATGGAAAGACTCCAAGCAGCTAGTTTGCCTCTCCACGAATGCAGAAGCAGGCCAGCCAGACACAGTGTGGAGGAGATCTACTGTTAAGATAGGTGATCTTACTTCCATCGAAAGACCTCTGGCCTTTAAGCTGCTCCAGGACAACATGCGGGGGGTTGACATCTGTAATCAGTTACTGACCTGCAACCAACTTGGCGGTCTGGTTCTTGACACCAACTGGCGACGTCTCTTCTGGTTCCTTGTTAACTTAAGCATCATTAACTCTTTCATTGTTCTACGAGAGACTCGCAAAGACCATCCACCTGCGTGGTTTCCGGGCGGTCACTTCTCTCAGGCCATCTATCGTAAACGGCTGGGGTACCGGCTGGCCAGGATTGCTGAAAGATACCTCCGCCGGAACCAGTTCTTTATGAGCACGGTCCAGCAATTCGCTCAGACGTCAATCAAACAAGAGAGTTCAGAAACACAAGAAGGGGTCAGACATCGATTAGCCAAAATTTCACGTAGGACGAAGAGATGTAAGGTTTGCAACCTGTTGAATCAGCGTCATGAGAGTGTGTATGGCTGCACGGTGTGCCTTGTGAATCTATGCAAGCGTTCTTGCTGCTTCTGGGACTTCCATGGTTTCTCATCTAATTTCCAAGGTTATACAGCTCAGATACTGACACTGTTATTCAATGTTTTCTTAATGGTTACATTTGCTCTCCTTTCAGATGTTGCACAATGTTTTAAAAAAAGATATTTTTGCAAACATTTTAATTTATGCACAATATTTCAGAGTGTTGATAGTAAGAGTCACAATAGTAAATTTTTTGCAAAGCTTTTGTTGGTATTGAAAACATACATTATATACATTGTTTACAGTTATTATTATTCTAATTTGTGTTTTGTTTTGTCTGTACAGGTAACCCCAGGATTGGATTTGTGGCACCTAAGAGGTAAATATCTTCAAAGTTGCTTTCTACCTCAAGGAATTATCTGATTCTAGTATGAACTTTGTCGCTTTAAAAGCTTTAACTAAAACTAATTTTGGTTATACCATATATATCACATTTGATCTTTTAGTTACGCCTGCACCCTTTTAAAGAAACCGTTCACCCAAAGAATGAAAATTCTGTCTTCATTTATTCACCTTCAAGTTGTTCCAAATCTGCATCGATTTCTTTGCTCTGATGAACACAGAGAAAGATAATTGGAAGAATGTTTGTAACCAAACAGTTTTTGGCCATCATTGACTACCATAGTAGTAGCTTTATACGTTTTTTTTGTTTTGTTTAACACAAAATGAGATATTTTAAAGAATGTAGGAAAGCAAACAATTTTGGGGCACTTTTGTGTACCATTGTCATTTTTCCTACTATGGTAGTCAATGGTGTGCCAGAACTGTTTGGTTACAAGCATTCTTCCAAATATCTTTCTCTGTGTTCATTAGAACAAAGATATTTATACAGATTTGGAACAACTCGAGGGTGAGTAAATTATGACAGAATTTTCTTTTTGGGTGATCTGTCCCTTTAATGCACTCTAAATATTTTTCTGGACAAAATGACATATGCAGCTAGCAGGCATTTGCGCAATATGTTTTTCCATAATATTGTATAGATTTTGCAAAGTGACACCTGTTTCCCTTTCAGGGAAGGCATGCTGTATGCACTTGATCGTCGCACTAAAAGATTCAGGGCTAAAAGAGAGCTGCACCCCTCGGAGGACAGCAAAAATAGTCCATGTGGTGCCAATTCTGAGGATCAATGTGTGGACCAGGAAATGGCCCCTCTGGAAGACACAGACATGGACACTGATACAGCTGATAGTGATGAGGAATCGCAAGAAATATTGAACAGACAGGAGGGAGCAGCAGAGGTAGCCAATTCTACACTTTCCCACCCTGTAAAAGACAGAGATGAGCCTCTCTCTATTCATCAACGCAGAATACTACTGCTAGCATTGTGCTCTGGAATCCAGAAAGCATCCAACGAAATGTCCACCAAGCCTCATCTCATTAAATCCTGGCTGCGTGACAGAGAGAGAAAGTTACAGCTTTTAGGTGAAGTCAGCAGCGGTAGACACGGAGAGGCCGTTGACCATCTGGTGGAGTGGGTTCTGGCCCAACGGGAGCAGCAGCTTCCTATCAGTGAGGCAAAACTGTTCGAGAAAGCTTCAGAGATGCAAAGTCAAACCAATGAAAGTGACACTTTCCGTATTTCGTATGAGTGGGCCGTGAGCTTCATGTTGCAGCACAAACTGGGCTTGGATGTACCCATTTCACAACATCGGGAACTTCCTCAAACCATGGAGAAGGCTTGCCAGCGCTTCGCTGAATTTGTGCACAGCCAAATCAAGACGAACAACATCCAACAGTGCATGATCGGTGCTATGGATCAGCTCTCTATTTTTGTGGACTTGAATTTGTTAAATGAGAACACCAGCATAAGCAAAGAAAAGGCCTTTCAGTTGACTGGGTCTGGGAAACCTTTCGTTAAGATTTACCTTTCAGTGCTTGCTGATGGAACTATGCTGCCTGCGATGGTCTTCACGAGTCACGCCGGGAGCAAGTTGAGCGAAAGCCTCCCAGACTCACTGTTACTTATGGCTAAAAAGGAAGGTTTTAGTGGCACAGAAGAGCTAGAGGTTTGGGCCACCCGAGTGTGGAAGCAGCATCCAGACTGGCAGAGTGAGAAGGACGCCCTGCTGGTGATGGATAGCCATCATAGCCGTGTGTCTGAGGATTTCATATCCACGGTCAGTAGCAACAAAACTTTACCTGCTGTTGTTCCGGTCGGGTGTACTGGACGACATCAACCCCTGGAGATGTGTGTGCGGCCTGTGCTTCAAAAGGTACTTGTTGATCGCTGGACACAATGGTCAGCTAGTGATGGTGCATCTGAGGTCCAGCCTGAAGATGTAGTGCAGCTTCTTGTTGGCTGGTTAGGAGAAGCCATGTCTTGCTTGTCTCGTAAGCCTGAGTTTATTCAGCACTCATTCTGCTTGGCTCGACTGATTCCTGACCATTCGCAGGAGGAACATACGAATTTGCCAGGTAATTCAGTGGAGCTGTTAAATTTGCTGTCGGATGTCGCGTTTGGACCTGAAGTAGTTGAAATTGACTCTGCAGATGAGGAAGAGCCAATGGAAATGAATCCGGTTGATGAACCGATCGATTTAACAGAGGAGCCAGAAACTGTAGAGAATGAAGTCGATCAAACAGACGATGAAGACAGAACTCCAACAGAGAGAGATGAGATGAAACAGCAAACACAGGAAAGGACAGAAGATTGTTTGGAAATTGCGAGCGAGTCTACAGATGTCTCGCAGTCATCTCCTATATCAGATGCTGCTTCGCATAACTCTGAACAAGACAATTTCTCAGAATCCTGTCAAGATCCGGATGCTGACCAAACAGATTTTGCATCTAGCAGGTGATGTTTGGTTTGCTGAGAGGTGTTGATGGTTGTAAATGTAACTGTGGAGTCTGAGTGTCCCTATTATTTAATATATAACGCGTAGTGGAGTGAAATTTGTAAGTGGGGTGGGGTCTCCCTTTTGTATCGTAAAAACTGTATTGATTCAAAGGACAGATAAAGCATGGCTGACTTTTGCTAAGTTGTTTTTACTGTTTATTCTTTTTGCTTGTGTTAGATCACATGGTGTCAAATTTGATTGTCTTTGGACTGGTATTTTGAGGGGTTTTTCATCTAAAGTGAGCATTTTAACATCAGCATATGTTTTTTTTTTTTTTTACCTACGGGGCCTAAAGATAATGTGACATAACCGAAATTATTATTATATTTATATATACATGTATCCTGTGGTGTGACATATCAAATATGTAGATTACAAACCGTTAATAATTATTTTACATTATTTATGTTTATAATATAACAAGAGAGATTTATCTTCATTGTTAGGTTTTTTTCACAGTTTTTTTGCTGTCACACCATAGGATACATGTCCAGTTTATTTGTCAACTACCCATATATTTAATATATTGTGGAACTGTGTTAAAAAGCATTTAAAATTGTAAGGGTTTTTGAAATTTCTGTAGCGACTTTACTTGTTTAACATGTTTAAGTTTGAGTTAATGGACATAAATGATATGAATTAAAATGGGTCTAAACTAATCATGGAAAAACCTTGTATTAAAACTTGCATTGGCTAGATCATTTCTGAGCATTACTGATTTTATTCCTCAACATGTTTAGGTTTTTTTTTATGATACAGCAAAATCACATTATTTGTCTGTACTGAAGTTCAGCTGCAGGGTTTTTGGGCAGCTGACTCCGGTTGTGTTGAAGATCTGACATCAAGAGGAGTCTTAACATTTGCTATTATAACAATAAATGATTAGGGATCATGTATGCATTCAAATATTTATATTTTGTATTGATTTCAGTATCTGAATTTATATGCAAGATCACAACCACAGGGTCGTTTACACTTTCAGGTGTTCTCTAGCACATTTAGTGGATCCTTTTCATATTGTGAAGATTCCTCATTTAATTTGAGATTTCAGCAAAAAACCAAATGACTATGTATGTATAAATAGGCCTACTGGACTGCAAACTGAACTTGGAGTTTTTCTATATAAAATGAAGTCTTTTACATGTGTTATTTTGAATACATTGCTAAAATGGAATAGAAAAATGAAGTGAAGGTTGTGTGTTGGACTCTCTATAACCATGATTTACAAATAAATTGTATTACACAAATGTGTGCATGAAGCTCATATTTTTCCCCACGATCTACCGTTTTTTTTATTTTGGTTTCCCACAAAACTGCAATATTCTAAGTAACTTTTATTTAGTTGCCATATTTTCATCCACTTTTGTGCCCTAAAGTTAAGCCCTTACTGCTGAGCATGCGCATTGCTCGAGGATTACGCAATATGATTGTTTTTAGACAAAATTGGTCAAAAGCAGAGATTTTCCCGGTTTACGCTTTCCATTTTTAAAGGTCTGTCAGGTATATAAAGCATATTTCCTTATCTCTAACTTTAGTTTGTTTCCGGACGCATTCTTACCAGCATGTGTACTATATGAAGGCAAACTTACAGGAACTACATTTAGCGGGTCAGTATTTATTTTGATTTCCTGTTTCTCCTGGTTTGCAGATGTCACCTATATACTGGTACTAGGTTTCCCTTGGGTGCAGACGATATTTGATCTTACGTTTATCCAATAAAGCAAGCTTAGGGTGTGGTTTTAAAGGATCGTTTTACAGTTCAAACTGGTGAGAATATCAGCGAAAGAGTCAAAACATTCCCGCTCTGCTTTACTGCTTCCGTGCAACTTCTCTCGAGTCACTGCGAGTTCACCAGAATGGGTAAGTGTCACGTCACGTTCCTACGGTCTTGTTTTAAAGTTTTAGGCTCTCTTATTCAAAGACTCTGTTTGCACACTTTGCAAGCAAACTGGTGTACATTCACGTTTTATGTTAATATTGTGTTGCGGTAATCTCATGCAGAAATCGTGCAATGAGGCGGTTGCATGCAACGTTTACTGAAACATGAAGAAACTGAGATTCATACAGTGCTACATTTTTACTCTTTTATTTTTTGAGTTGAAGCAAATGTTGCTCATGCAGTTTTACCAAAAAAGTTTATTAAAGGGTTACGGCTTAAATTAAAAAAGCGTTTGCATTGCTTTCCTTCAGACCTCAATATATTACGTACACAAGCAGGAATTACAAAGTATTAAAAACATTTTGAACCATGAACCACAAGACTTTGTACTTTGAATACACAACACTATTATATTTGAAGATGGTTGGTCTCAGGGGAACTGACCTGAATGTAACCCATAAACATTTCCTAAGAGGATGTTCTCAGAACAATTTCTTGGCTGGTCTTCTGTAAGATTATTGTGACATCACACATCTGTTGTAGCTCTTTGTGTTTGTCTAAGAATGTGTATATTTTGTTTTCTACAGAACAGAGTAATAATTTATTGTCATGTTCAGAGGTTGGAGGCTTTAACTCATATGAAGACTCAATTGTCAAGCAATTTGTTACCTCAAAAAAGTAGTAGGCCTAAGAGACCTACCATAGTTATTGATCAAAAATGACACTTTAATGTTTGATATATTTGACATTTACTGTCTGCTTACAGCTTCAACCTGCTCAGGATGTGGACCAGGATTTAAAAGCCCTCTTGATGCCATGAAAGGTGGGTTTATGGAAAACAAAAGAATGCATATTGCCACATTAAACAAACTGGTGGTAACATTTTGTGTTGGTAATACTGGAAGTAAAAGTGACCTTTGCACTGAAGCCTCTCATCATTGTGCAACATCTGATCCTGCAGTTCCCCATATGTGCCACCAGAGGTCCCCCTAAACTGAGGATTGGGTTTTAAATTTGTCTGACTGGATTGCCTGTTGGTTTGCTGATTTTGCTTCTGAAGTCTCTGATCAAACACCCTAAGCCTGCTCTCAGATCTGATATATGTTGTTTGAATACGAATAGGTTGTTAGACGAAATGGAAATAAATACATTTTAACAAGCTCAATTCTTCTAACAGGGCCAAGAGAAGAGATTGTCTACCTGCCATGCATTTATCGCAACACAGACATCCAGAAGCCTGACTACCTTGCAACTGTAGATGTTAATCCGAAGTCTTCAGATTTTTGCAAGGTAAAACAATTATGAAGCATGCCCTAATAATAATAATGCATACCGTTAATAATGTGCAACAGATTATAATGTACCACTGTTATCATCCAGGTGATTCACAGGCTACCAATGCCCAATCTGAAGGATGAGCTGCATCATTCCGGTTGGAATGCCTGTAGCAGTTGTTATGACGACCCGTCTAAAAGACGCAATCGTCTCATTCTGCCCTCCCTGATCTCTTCCCGTATCTATGTCGTTGATGTGGGGACGGATCCTCGGGCCCCAAGGCTTCACAAGGTTCACTTAAATAACATTTGGATAGGAATAACATTATCTTTATTTATGTTTATTTGAGAATTCTTGTCAAATCTACCTCCAGATGGTGGAACCCACAGATCTGTATTGGAAATGTGGCCTAGCCAATCCTCACACTTCTCACTGCCTGGGCAGCGGCCAGATCATGATAAGTGCCATGGGTGATCCCTCTGGCAATGGAAAGGGTAAGGTGATGTGTTCCCTTCTGGGTATTTTCAATAAACGCATACAGCTGTGCTTACCTTTTATTTGGGTATGTTGTAAGGTGGTTTTGTGCTGCTGGATGGGGAGACCTTTGAAGTTATTGGCAACTGGGAGCAGCCGGGTGAAGCGGCACCGTTTGGTTATGACTTCTGGTATCAGCCTCGTCATAACGTCATGATAAGCACAGAGTGGGGAGCGCCCAAGGCGTTGGGGAACGGCTTTAACCCTGCAGATGTCAAAGCTGGTATGTGTGCGTTCAATTGTACCCACAATAACAGACCTGTTATTTAACTTTCATTCCTATTAAAGGTCCTGTCTGTGAAATTTAGCGGCAACTAGCGGTGAGGTTACGAATTGCATTCCAACGGCTCGCTCCACCGCTCACCCTCACTTTCAAAGCACTACGGTGGCTGGCACAGGACAAAGATGTCGATGTCGTTTCCGCTTCTTTGCCGAAAGAGATAACGTATTTATGAAATGCCCTCTGTGGAGAAGTTTGTCCATTTAGGGTTACTGTAAAAACAACAGGGGACCCGTGGTGTATGTAGATAGAAATAGCTCGTTCTAAGGTAATAAAAAAATAACGCTTCATTATGTTAAGGTCTTTATATACCTCTGAAGACATAGTTATGTATAATATATTGCATTTCCGCCAATAGATCCTCAATTGTACACATTGCATGCTTTTACTCTCAAAAATGACAAAAACAAGTGTGAAAAAATATTGTAATTGACTGAATATAAATGTGTAGGTCACTACGGACAGTGCCTTCATGTGTGGGACTGGACCACACACAAGCGAGTTCAGACTCTGGATTTGGGAGAAGAGGGTGCAATTCCTCTTGAGATCCGTTTCCTGCATGACCCTGCTGCATCCGAGGGCTTTGTGGGCTGTGCACTGCAGGCCACGGTCTTCCGCTTCTACAAGACACCGGCAAGTGTATATAAAATGAATCTTTAAATGGCTTACATTTACAGTGTGAAAATATTACGTGTGTCGGTGTTTGGAAAATAGGTGTATTTTGTGTTTTACAGAAAGGACAGTGGGCGGCAGAGAGGGTCATCAAAGTTCCAAGCAAAAAGGTTGATGGTTGGGCTCTTCCTGAGATGCCAAGTGGGTGTTGTTTTTAATTGTACTGTAGACAAGGAGTGCATGATGCTTTATTTTTATTTTACATGTAGTTAAATGATGTCTTTTGAGACTACCGGTTAATTCACTGCATGTTGACTGCTTTGTGACATCAGGGGGCAGTTTGGTAGACTATAAATTGCATAAAATGAAGCTTTATAGTGGCTATTGCAAAAGTGAAATGTTGATATTGAAGTGAGTTCTTATATCTTTTCCCACAGGTCTTATTACAGACATCTTAATTTCATTGGATGACCGCTTCCTGTACTTCAGTAACTGGTTGCATGGAGACATTCGGCAGTATGACATCACCGACCGGAAAAATCCACTTATGGTTGGTCAGGTGAGACAGCTTTGATTAGCAGAATCAACACACATTGGTTTACATTTCAAATTATGTCATATGTAAGTTGACATACTATTGTTATTATAGCCCAATAGATTATCATTGTGAGAATAAAATCTTTTGTCTTTCATGTTTACTTTCCAATTTGTTGTAATAGTCATACTGTGTATATTTCCTATGATGTACTTTGCTTATAATGTGTAACATTTTTAATTTGCTGTATTATTGTATAATATATTGTACATTGATATTGTCTTATTTTCTAAATTAATATTTGCAAGGTGTTTCTGGGTGGCAGCATTTTGAAAGATGGACCAGTCAAGGTATTGGAAGATAAAGAACTAGATAGCCAGCCAACCCCACGAGTGGTGAAGGTACCTTTCATTTCCATGTACGGTTTATGTTGTAGTGACCATTAAAGGCTGTGTTATTTTTGCTGGTTTGCTTAAACAGATTAACAAAATAACAGATTTAAGTTAATAACCTGTGCAGAGACTAAAAATGATGAAGATAACAGGTGACCCAACTAATTGTCCTCCAAATCATCAGGTCACAGAGACCTATGTAGAGCCATTAGAGCACATCACTGCTGGAGGTTAATCATTGTTTTCCACATCAGGGAAAGCGGATACAGGGAGGCCCTCAGATGTTACAGCTGAGCCTGGATGGAAAAAGACTCTATGTTACCACTTCATTATACAGTGCATGGGACAAGCAGTTCTACCCAGACCTCATCAAGTGAGACAATGTTTTATTAAGAAATATTTCTTTTTAACATAATACATACAGTGGTTAAACATCCCTTTCACTCTCTTTTCAGGGAGGGTTCAGTCATGATGCAGATTGATGTGGACACTGATAAAGGTGGCCTGAAGCTCAATGAGGGTTTCCTTGTGGATTTCGGAGCTGAACCAGAGGGTCCAGCGCTTGCCCACGAGCTCAGATATCCCGGTGGAGACTGCACTTCTGATATCTGGTTATGAAATCGAGATCATGACATCATGTACCCAGTTATGTAGTGATACTCATCATTTAGTGAAGAGGACAGAGGATATCAGTCGCATTATTATCATGATGCTTATTAGTTGTATGGACCGAATGCTTATTGCTATCAGAAGTATTGCAATTAGCAGCTGCAAGAGCGAATCATGTGTATTATGTGAATCACATCAGCCAATAAAACTAATTTCCATGAACTTAAATTGTTTAATGGACAATTTTAGCTCCGTAAACTCCTTAGGTGTGGTCCTAAGGTTTGTTGTTGCAAGGGCTTTCCAGCTCATTAAAATTGCAAAGTAGGTTTTCAAACATGTTATGCACAGAGGATGCACTCTTACGCCAAAATATGGTAACAATATAACCACAATGTTAAAATTCAGCGATTAATTGTTACATAATGCTTAGAAAAACCATTTACAAATTTAAAATTTGCGCAATAAAATGAGAGAATATTTGGCAAAGCACTGCGTTTTGTTTTCTATCAAGCAGCAAAGTAATGCAAACAATACTACTAACATTAAATAATGTTTTTGTGTGGTGTATTTTTTATTTGTTTTCTTGTTATTCCAGCCATTAAAAATATTTATTTTAAATAAATTTGCTTATATTAATAAGTGAATATTATAATTAACAAAAATAATATTCTTGTTAATGTTATATGTTGTTCTCAACAACTAGCAGTAAAAAACAGGCTTTGAATATGTTCTGCTGGTACTCCATAATCTAAGAAACATACACAAAAAGAGAAAGCATGTAAAATATTTACCATTCACTTTGTCTGTGCGTCAAAACCTAGCAAGCCTCCTATCTAGACAGCATTTCAGAGTATTGCCTAGACAGCACAAATGTTATCTACGTGGTCAGCTCGTTATGTTTTGATACGCCGTCTGTTACTGTGTATGCTGGGATCAGGCAGTTGATGCGGGCAGCCTCGGCGTGTCATTTCTCCACTCATTTATTTTTTAGCGAACCGGCTATTCAGCAACAGGAGATCGGCAGTTCCCAAATGGGGCACTTAAAATACAGATAAGCCGATTAATTTACCCCTTCACCCGGTTTAATTTGAGGTAAGACCGCTGTTCCCTTTAATACGTGTTCCTTTTGGTCGCTTCAGAGGTGAAGAAACGTTGTAAAGTAGATACGTTGCGTTAGCCGCTCGGCTAAGTGTGTAGCATTCGTTTGTGTATTTATGAGGCTGTTTCCCTCTGGCCTTCATGACTGTAAAACAGTAATAACTAGTGTTTATTCAATTATTCACCAGTTTAGCACAGACACTCCTTTAGGAGAGTGTTTTTGTGAGTCTTACATGGCAGAAAAGTAGTCGACGTGTCTCAGCTAAACATGCTCAGATGCTAGCTCGTTACAAAAGTCATCATCTGAAGTCAGACAATAACAAATAATATTGTGCTTATAAAGCCGATCGATCATTATATACGTGCACTATTATATGGTTTGACAGTCATAACAATGCATTTGTTTAGTTTGATGTATTGTCTCTGACTTTAATGAAACAGTCTCTTTTCATAAAACGTCAGAGGTATTTAAATGTGTGTTTTGTATGGATGACTTGTTCAATCCAGCACACATAATACATCATTGATGCTTTACATTTTTTTCTTCAAAAGATTACTACCAATAATTTAGATAGACTTCGAGTTTGTATTGAGTTTCATAATGCGTTTCTTTGAGGGTCTCTTCAAATACTGATAGTTGGGACGGTGGTCTTTGCTCAGTGCTGTGGGAGTTGGCAGTCTAGGTCTTGTGATAGATCACGATCATGTTGTGTGTTCCTCTAGATCACGGTGTCAGTGCTGCTCTCACATTTCAATGGTTGAATTTGCTTTCTTTCCATTGCAATAAGAGAAGCATGTATTTCAGACAAAGGTTTTGCTGTGAAACAAAAGATAACACTTTAGTTTACAAAAGCAAGGTCTGCATGCGATTGTAATTTTAATAAAATTGCTTCAGCGGCGCTATCACTTTTTTTTTTGCTGTGTAGTATTTTTCCATCATGCAGGATTTAACATGGGGGAGGCCTGGCACAACACACAAACTGTCAGCTCAGGGTAAACAGTCCGCAAGACTTGGATGCGCCACATCACACGTGCGAAGCAAGCTGGTATCTTCATTCGAGATGACTCAGTCTCCACCAGTTGCCATGTGCTTCAATCTACACTTTCAGAATCGGTTCGGTCTTGAAGTGCGCTGTTCAAGTTTCAGTGTCATTCTTGATCTAAAAACAGTCATATGTTCCTCTTGTAAAACGCTTTTGAAAGTTTTGCTTGATGATCAGACTTTCCACTATGTCAGTCGAACTCAGCTTTCCGTTGTTTTCTTGATGACTTCACTACCTCGAGGGCTTTCAAAGCTGGTAACAAAATCAAAGAAGAACAGGCACTTTTTAAAACGATTAAACGCTGTATCTGGTGAACTGTGTCTCTTATCTGTATGATATGTTTTAGTTAAAGCACTTAGGCTTTTATAATGTGGCAGCATTGTGTTAACGGTGGTATTTGAGACACTGATGTTGCTTCACATTGTCTAGTATTGGCCTGCTGGTAATGGTGAGGTAATCTGCTGTAGGCGGATTATGGCGTTCTGTGTAGCTGCGGATCAGCGTGACCCTGAGGAAGAGCTTTTCTTGGCTCTTGCTAAAGGATGGTTATCTGAAATATAAAAGTTGGTTTTAATGTGATCTGATATGTTTTAAAGACACAGAGTCAATCTTTGTTTACTTTCTTAAAGTGCACGATTCATCAGTTTACGCTATTTTAGGAGATAACATTAATATTAATACTATCATTATTGATGATAATAATAATAATAACAACATATTGCTGTTGTCCTTCTGAAACCTCGTATTTTGTAATTGTTATTTTTGCTATATATAAATATTATTATTAGTCACCCTTTATGTTTGTTACTGGGTTTTGCAAATATCGATAAAAGTATTAAAAAGTGCTTGTCAACTTGGAAACACTGTGTTGAATATATATTTTTAAAAAGATATATTTTAGGGTCTTTTAGCCTTTAATTTGAAAGGACAGTGGAGAACAGACCGGAAAGTGTTGGATAGAGGCAGGGGAGTGGGACTAGCAAAGGACACTCGAGACGTGAATCGAACTCCGGTCGGGCCACAAGTGCGCTAACCACAGGGCTATTGGCGCGGACGTATTTAATAATAAAAATAAATTAAACATCCGAGGTTTTGTAAGAACAATGACAATATCTAGTCCAGCTTGCTGATTTAATGTTTGTTGCCTTTCTCTAATACCTGTCTCTGTCTTTTGCAGTGGCAATGGGTGATACCGAGCTGGAGCTGTCCCCCACCCGGCTTGAAGAGCTGCAGAAGAGCCCGTCAGCCTCTTCCACCTCTACCACTTCCTCTCTTTCCCTACCCTCTTCTCCATCATCTGGCCCTCATCCCTTAACCAGCTCCAGCCCGAGCACCAGCGAAGGCCTGTCCACTTCCAGCCCCCCTCTGGACGTCATAACAGAGGGAGTGGGTGAACTCAGCCTGGTGATCGATACCGAGGTGGCCAAGAAAGCCTGCCAAGAGGTTCTCCAAAAGGTGAAGCTCCTGAAGCCTGACGGAGATGCACCGCCAACCAAACCAGAGCCCAGTCTGGCAAACGGTACTGTGCACCATGAGCCCACAGATCCAGGAAGCGGTGGAGGAAAGCCTCAAAAGATCAGCGAGGAGGAGGCAGAGCCCGTGAAGAGCGTACGGCGCCGTCAGAAAAACAACTCATCCAAGCAGTCCTGGCTCTTGCGGCTATTCGAGTCCAAGCTGTTCGATATCTCAATGGCGATCTCTTATCTGTACAACTCTAAGGAGCCTGGTGTCCAAGCCTACATTGGCAATCGACTCTTTAGTTTCCGAAACGAAGATGTGGACTTCTACTTACCCCAGTTGCTCAATATGTACATCCACATGGACGAGGACGTGGGCGACGCCATCAAACCCTACGTGGTTCACCGCTGTCGGCAAAGCATCAACTTCTCCCTGCAGTGCGCCTGGCTGCTGGGGGCCTACTCTTCTGACATGCACATCTCCACGCAGCGGCACTCTCGCGGCACGAAGCTGCGCAAACTCATCCTGTCAGACGAGCTCAAGCCCTCCAGCCAGCGTATCCGCAGGGAGATGCCGCAGCCTCCCCCGTCCTGCCCCCCTTCCCTTCATCACGGTCAGGGCATAAGCGAACACAGCCTCTCGCCCTCCAAACGCACGCACCAGCGCTCCAAATCTGACGCCACCGCCAGTATCAGCCTCAGCAGCAACTTGAAGAGAACAGCCAGCAACCCCAAAGTAGAGAGCAGTCAAGATGAGGTGAGATGTCTGTGAGGTCACACTGATCACATGCTTTAAATGTCATATTTGTTACATGTTAGCTTCAGTGTTTTGATGTAGTTGAACTCTCTCTAGCCATTGCATACACCTGCCACAGATGTTGGGTCTCAGCTGTTTGATGCAAATGAGAAAGGCAAACAGCTCACAGATTTGTGTGGTTTCTATGGATGCGCTGGGAAAGGTGTGACTATGTTCCACATTAGCTAGTGTGACTCTGGAACTGATAGTCAACTGCTTGGCAACGAGAAATATAAAAGCGGTTTCTTTAATGACCGATCTTTGTGAGATACCTTTTTGTCTTCTGTCTCCATAGATGGGATTCTAACTGAAATTGTGACTATTATATATTTTTTAGTCTGCATTTTTCTTATGGTGTTTTTTTAGCTAGTCACCGTGCATTATGGGATTGCATACGATACATGTAACGCTGTCGTAAAATGTGTCCGAACAAGCTAAGAATGCAGCCTAATGTTGCCGGCTACCTTTGGAAGTGTTGCTTTGATGCTGTCAAGACTGGATTTGATTGCCGAGCCGAGCCGTGGTTTCCTGGCATATTTGAATTACTTTACCGCAGCCACATATGTAAATGTTAAGCAACAATCCCAGTGAATGCAGGAGCCAGCAGGGGGATGAATAGATTATTGTTTGTGCTCTCAAACATAATTACCTACCGCTGATTCCCAAAAGAATCTATGCAGTTCTCCTTGTTAGGACAGCTTCTTCTCTTTGTTTTATTTGCGCAGTCATGCTAATAATCCTCTAGGGCAAACGTCATGCCACTAACAAATCACTTCTCATGCTGCTAACAAGTGGCAAGCTGACCTCTCGGTGGATCAGAACTCCAGGATTAGTTTGGAGATGGGTAGCAGATGGGTCCGGTCCTGTTTGTACGGCCAGTATTACCTTAGCAGGACACCATAATGGCATATTCATTAAACATATATATTATTACTTTATAAGGATGTAAGGTTTGTCTTCAAACTTTTTTAGATACTTCTTTTTAAGGTTTAGATACGAAAACTGATTCATAAGGAGTGTTGTTGTCCACCATTATAATTTAGATATTGTGTCTTGTTTTTAAAAACAGTCTCTTCATCATCCTAGAAGGAAACAATTTATGTTATTATATAGAGCTTATTGTCTTTTCCCCCAGCCATTATAATATTGTCAGTGAAACTGTAATAGCCTCCTGTGCATCAGGTTCTATTGTGATGTGTAACTTCAGAGCTCCTTTCAGTTGTTCTGTATTTTTCGTTCCTTTATTTCCACCTCATCACGCAGCACGCCCCGCCACTCCTTTCACCCAGTACACCCGCCGTTATGACATCCAGTCATGTGTGCACAATCCTTCGCCTTCCTCTTTTAGCTCCACGCAGCGTAGTTTTGCTCCCCTCCTGAACGTGATCTCGCTGCAGCTATGTTGCCACGTACTGCTCTGGCAACAGAGGTGACGTCATGCCCACGGCAGCAAGTTGTTCATTGGCAAATGATTATGAAATGTGTTCACGGCATTAGCTTACAAAAGAATGTTAAAGGACTATAAAGAAGATATTTTGGTAAATCCGCTGACCTCCCCTTCTGCAAGTGGCGCTAAACCACCGCCACCAAATACTACAAGAATAAGGATGTGTGCAGAGGCTGTACATTTACATTTTACATTTATGCATTTGGCAGACGCTTTTATCCAAAGCGACTTACATTACATTGTACTATACATTTGTACATTTTGTATAGTAAGCAAGTGGGGGTTAGGTGCCTTGCTCAAGGGCACTTCAGCCGTTACCCGCCAGCCCTGGGAATTGAACCAGCAACCTTCTGGTCATGAATCCAACGCTCTAACCACTGGGCCACGACTGCCCCTGCCGGCTGTACAGTATGGCTAATATTATTAAAAATGATGTTCGGTGATGTTTATGAAAATATTGATCGATTTGCTTCACAAGATGTCAACATGTCGGCAGGAGCCACTTTTTTGGAATTAGGAACTCTTTGACAGATTAACCCAATGTACTCCCATTATAAGAAGCACAGAGGGCAGCGGATTTACCAAAAAATCTTCTTTATTTTTCTACTCAAGTCAAAATGTCACCTACGTCACGGATGGCCTGGGGGTGAGTAAATAAACGGCAAATTTCAATTTTTGGGTGAACTATCCCTTTAAAGAAATGTTGGATGTTAAAGGTATTAACGTAGGAATGTCACTTTAGTGATTACCTTTTGTGTTGACGTTGTGACGTTTTGTGGTGGTTTACTTAATGGAAATCAGAGAAAGACAAGAATTTAAATAAATCATGAGCATAGGGCTGATCAAACACGATGTGGATTTTGAGGAAGGCATGGCAGTAAAGTAAACATCAAATGGCAGAAGGTATTTGGGATCAGGGTGTATTGAAAAATAGTTTTTCTTTTTGGATGTTGATCTTTGGCACATTGAGGCTTGCTGCATGCGTAGTCTTATACAAATGGGATGGGTGATGACTCTTATCAGAGCAATTTACATAGCATACAAGTCAATCAGATCCTCTGTCAACAGCAGTGATTTATTTATACAATCTAATCATGCAAATATTTCATGCTTTCTCTAAACTTTAGGAAATTATAAAGAAGTTGTCTTTTCTCCTTTTGGAGAGCTTGTCAGGAAAGAGGTTTCATCTGGGAAAGAGAATGTTTCTCTGTGTTATCAGGTGGAATTTGGACCCCTGCTTGGCTGGAAGAACTGATGGGTTTGAGGTTAACAAGACAAAGGTTTATCGTTCAACCAATACACGGGGAATTAATAACTCTTATCTCCAAGCAGTACCAAACACAGTCAACCATGTTGTTTTACTAAAGGAAATGTGGCCCGCACAAAAAGTATTGTGTGGCTTTTGCTGTGTGTGTTCTGAGTTGCTTAACACTCCAAGCCTTTGATATTTTGGTTCTAAGACATGGCTCACGACATCCTTTTAATGGAATTATAAAGCCACTGTCCACCAGTGTAAAATCACTCGAAATGTAAAGGGACTGTTTGTTGGATGTGATTCATGTTAACATGACAGCTGCTTGACCCTACTGGGGAATTAAAGGGATCGTTCACCCCAAAATTAGTATTCTAACACATGCGCACTTTGTTAAGAGTGTAATAAACGTGACTAAGGTGTTTACATACCTGCTGACTGCAATTAAAACCAGCATTCGCCACATGTATTACTACGATTATGGGCTCAATCGCATTATTTAGATCGAAGTATTGCGTTTACGTGACGTAAAGTGTAATCGCAATATTGTCCAAATTTCACTATAATTGCATTATGAGGGTGCATGTAAACATAGTCATTGTTTATATGACCTAATGTGTTAAGTGTTATTGTAAGTGTTACTCATTTTTGTATTTATAGGACCCTCAGCATATGCATGTTTGTTTTAGTTCCAGCCCTTTTGCTGATTCATCATGTTTCTGATAAGACCACCACAGTCATTGTGTCTGCACAGTGTATGATGTCATAATGCTGGTCCTGTTCCAAGATTCAAGTGCTCTGGACTAGTTTAAAGACGAGATGCAGTATGAGCCATTACCATATCTCAGTGACTTTGATATTATCTCTGAATTACACCTGATGATGGTTTTAAATGCAAGGTGTGATTTTCTTTATGATGGCAGTGGCCTTGAAGTATGATGATTGTGTAAGACATTTGGTAAATAGACAATGTAAACACACCTGTTCATGAATGAAATGCTGTATAAGTTAGGTTAATAAACTATATGTGACCCTGGACCACAAAACGAGTCTTAAGTAGCACAGGGACATTTTTAGTAATACAAAAATATATTGTGTGGGTCAAAATCATTGATTTTTCTTTTATGCCAAAATCATTAGGATATCAAGTAAAGATCACAAAGATATTTTGTAAATTTCCTACTGTAAATAAATAAATACTTTATTTTCTGTGAGTAATATGCTATGCTAAGGACTTCATTTGGACAACTTTAAAGGCGATTTTCTCAATATTATATATACAATATTAAAAAAACACCCTCAGATTTCAGATTTTCAAATAGTTATATCTCGGACAAATATTCTTCTATATACATTAATGGAAAGCTTATTTTTTTCAGCTTTCAGATGATGTTAAAATCTCAATTTTGAAAAAAAAAATTGTTTTTTGTCCAGGGTTACATATTATGTATTGCCACCCCTTAACCATGATGAAATCACAGCATAAGGGCTGTTGTGTAATTGGCAGGAAATAATGGTTGATGTGTTGTATTCTGGGCCTGTTCATTCTTCCTGTGGGTTTGTGAGCAGAGGAACGGTCTGTGTCATGTGAGGAAAGGCATGAGTAATTAATGCAATAATAAATAGCGCCGCTGCAAGATGTGTATCTGTTTCATATCAGTCTCCATCCCAGACCCTCACCTATTTCAATCAATTATAAAATATGTAGATAAAATATCCAATCCATCATCCATGTGTGTGTGATTGTGTTTCTGTGTCCTGTAATCCCTCACCCTGTGCTCACCACCGGCCGTGTTACATCCGAATAGCTCTCAGGGATTAGACCCAGTCACATCAGGAGCCAGAGATAAACATGACAGTACATTCTACAGGCCTGCAGTCTCGGATGCTCAAGCGCATGAGCGGAGTGTAACCTTGTGTTTTTGTCTTGCTCTCCCCCCTGCTCTTGTACTGTAACTGCCCCCTTCCCTTTTCCTTTCTCAGGATTCGAGCTCCAGCTCCGACAGTCTCGAGCTAGAGGCTGGTACAGTAAGTCTCTCACCGTCCATAAACTCTTCTCTGTGCGTAGTGGGATGATGGCTGTGTCTGTTTGCAGGCGGGGTTGACTCCACAGATTCCTTCAAATGTGTGCCTTTGAGATTTGCAATCATGCTGTCACATGTGAATTACATTGCTGCCTTTCACAAAAGTTGAAATCACACAGTATTGAGGTAGTTTGGGATCAGGGCAATTTTTGTCATTGTTATTGAATAGTTTATGTGAACTTGAATAGTAGTTCTGTAAGGAAATTTGTTGAATTTAAGCCTGAATTGCTTTGAAAAAAAATTGCATATGTTCCTTATTCGTAGAAAGAGTTTAATAGATGTTAGCCTTCTGACCCAAATTCTTTTTCTACGAACTGACAGCATGCTTGCAAACGCAGTTTCTTTGTGTGTTTGTTATTTTACGTTTTAGCTGTAATTATTGGGATGTGTAATTTTCCTCTTATTCTCTTATTTAATCAAATGTAAACGTTTTTGAGCTGTTGGCTTTAGTGATGGAACAAATGGAATAATTTATTCGGTTTGTGTTGGCGGTGTGGTTAGAATACAAGCTTTTAGGTTTTCTTACAGAGATTTTGTAACACAATTATCACAGAGTAACAATATCAGACAGTAACAGAGTTCTGGAAAATATTTTATTTTGGCTGTAAGAACTCTTTCCTGTCCTGGGTATCATATGCAAAGGCTTTAAAGAATCTTTCAAATTACTCACCTATATGTCATCCCAGATGCATATGACCTCTTTTCTTTAGTTCAACACAAACAAATACTGTACTGTTATATTGTAATAAAAAAATATTAATTTGTGTTTAACTGAAGAAAAGTCGTATACATTTGGGATTGTAGGAGAGTGGGTGAATTATGAGCATTTTCATTTTTGGGTGATCTGTTCCTTAAAGTGATTTCTGTTTTACAGAACTTAGAGACTAATAAGTCATTTAATGACTCTGTTGTTGGTTTTTGCAACCCTTTATACATGGATTGGGGATATCCATGTATTCTTGGCAGGTCGCACATGTGGAGGAGTTTGATGAGTCTTTCTCCACATTTTCCTGTCCTTGGATGAGCTCATGTATTTGTGTTAATACTTTTTCCTCATTTCAGGTGATGCTATTCATTCATGACTCACTTGCTCCACCCTGTGGTCAGCTGTTGCTAAAAGCCCTCGCTCACCCTTTTTTCTTTATTTTATTTTATTTATTTCCATGCTTCATTTTCAGTTTACAATGCCGTGTAAATCATGCATGCAGATGTTTTGAGCACTGCTCATTATATTCCTGTGCTGATTAATACAAAAAGCTCTTATAACTTATATGTCCATAGAAAGTCATTGACTGGTTTGTATTTGTTTGTCTGTGGTAGTAGTGTTGACTCAATACCAAACTTTTCAGCTTCCTGTTAAAACTAGCTCTTGATGTCTCTGTATCAATACCTTGAAATTCGCTAAAGATCAAATTGAGATATTCTGTTTTACCGGTATAGTGTTCAACTCTCATATACTGCAAAATAGTGTAGAATTCATTTACAAATGAAATGCTCAAATCTTTCATTTCACTCTCTGTTTTGTTTCCCCTCTCGATCTTCATTCTGCTCTCAGCCTGTACGTCTGACTCCCCAGAGAGAGTTTATTAAGTCTCTGATGGGCATTGGCAAAAGACTGGCCACACTGCCCACTAAAGAACAGAAGACTCAGAGGCTGATCTCAGAACTGTCCCTGCTCAACCACAAGCTGCCCGCACGGGTCTGGCTGCCCACGGCTGCTTTCGACCACCATGTGGTGCGCGTGCCTCACACACAGGCCGTCGTGCTCAACTCGAAGGATAAGGTAAGATTGTGTTCAGTTTTTTGGGGAAATGGATTTGTGCTAAACGCTATATTCTCCAGACTGGAGGGTGCTACAGTTTTGATTAATTGTGGTATTCTAGTTTGTTTCACATGTCTGAGTATAAATGTTTTACAAATTCCCAAAACTTTGTTTGTGCTTGTTCAGGCACCTTATTTAATCTATGTAGAAGTTCTGGAATGTGAGAATTTTGAGACGTCAAGTGTGCCAGTCAGAATTCCAGAAACGCGGATCCGCAGCACACGCTCTGTTGAGAATCTCCCGGATTGTGGCATCACACCCGACCAGCGTGCCAGCAGCTTCTCCACAGTTCCCAATTATGACAACGACGACGAGGCGTGGTCTGTAGATGACATCGGAGAGCTGCAGGTGGAGGTATCCAGAAGCGACTTTCAACACCATCTTTACGAATCAACTTCTGTCATTTTCCTCAGAGAAGTTAACTGTTTTTTGTTTCCTCATTAAGCTTCCAGAGATCCACACCAACAGTTGTGACAACATCTCCCAATTCTCAGTAGATAGCATCACAAGCCAGGAGAGCAAGGAACCTATTTTTATTGCAGCTGGAGACATCAGGTACACTTGCAGCCTGCTGAGCTCATGCATGTACAACTACAAACAGTGACGACTATTGTAATTATACAACATTTCTTTTCTGTTACTTCAGACGCCGCCTGTCGGAGCAGCTCGCCCACACACCCACCACATTCAAGAAAGACCCAGAAGATCCCTCAGCTGTAGCTCTAAAGGAACCGTGGGAGGAGAAAGTGAGGTCGGTATCATATTTTACCTCGATTTGTTTTCTCGGTTTTTATTTTGTCTGAGATTTGCTCTTCTGTGCTGCTGAATAGACGAATCAGGGAGGGCTCCCCCTATGGGCATCTACCCAGCTGGCGTCTTCTTTCTGTTATTGTGAAGTGTGGTGATGACCTGAGACAGGAGCTGC
This sequence comes from Oreonectes daqikongensis, assembly GCA_026939265.1. Classification (NCBI taxonomy): domain Eukaryota; kingdom Metazoa; phylum Chordata; class Actinopteri; order Cypriniformes; family Nemacheilidae; genus Oreonectes; species Oreonectes daqikongensis. The sequence goes on from JAOTQM010000311.1 coordinate 4,325,193, forward strand.
TTGCCTACCAAGTGCTGAAACAACTACAGGTTGTTTTAATACACTTTTGTCCATATCACAATAGTACATTTGTATTATCCTGGTATTCATATAGTATACAAGTCTGGTATTGATGTTTTTTTATTAAATGATTATATGGCATTATAAACATACATTTCTGATGTTAATCTTTATCATTATCACTCTTTCTCATCATGTTTGTTGTCTTTTAGATTATATGGGAGCAAGAGCGTGTTCCTCTGTGGATCAAGCCCTATAAGATCCTGGTCATCTCTTCAGACAGCGGCATGATCGAGCCAGTGGTCAACGCTGTGTCCATTCACCAGGTGAAGAAACAGAGCCAGCTTTTGTTGCTCGACTACTTCCGGCAAGAGCACGGCAACTACACTACAGAGGCCTTTCTTACTGCACAGCGCAACTTTGTTCAGAGCTGTGCAGGCTACTGCCTCATCTGCTACCTGCTGCAGGTTAAGGACAGGTAAGCGAGACTAAAGGGATATAGTTCACCCAGTCTTTCATCATTTACTCACCCAAACCTGTATGACTTTTGCATTATAGGCACAATGGAAATATCCTGCTGGACTCAGAGGGCCACATAATTCACATCGACTTTGGTTTCATCCTCTCCAGCTCTCCACGAAACTTGGGCTTTGAGACGTCTGCCTTCAAACTCACCAGTGAATTTGTCGACGTAAGTACAGATCTCAAGAAAGTATTTGTCATGTCCGAACTGTGGAAAATAATGGAGTTAAATTCTTCTTGAAGGTGATGGGAGGTCTGGATGGAGACATGTTTAACTATTACAAGATGCTGATGCTTCAAGGACTCATCGCTGCACGCAAGCACATGGAGAAGGTCATCCAGATTGTAGAAATCATGCAGCAAGGTATCTCTCATCTTGAAAGTTTAACCAGAGTATCGATCGGCTAGGCTACAGAACTGTGTTTGTGTTCGACAGGTTCTCAACTCCCCTGCTTTCACGGCTCCAGCACCATCCGCAACCTGAAGGAGCGATTCCACATGAACCTGACGGAGGAGCAGCTGCAGGTGTTGGTGGAGCAGATGGTAGACGCTTCCATGCGTTCCATCACAACCAAGCTCTATGATGGATTCCAGTATCTGACAAACGGCATCATGTGAGGCGGCGGGGCATTCGTGCCAGGGTGCGCGTGGACTAGAACGCTAGAACTGGAGAAAGGCTGCACCGTTTTGAAACCACTCCCACCACCCGACTCCCATAACCATCCCTGCTTGTCTGACTGACTGTTGTTATGGATTCTTTTCATTTTTCCTCTGAAGAGGTTTTGAGCTGTGAAGTAACTGTCCTCTTTTCTCAACAGGATTTCTGGTTTTTGTCATGCCATCTTGCATTTCCCTGGATGCCCTTTCAGAGTTATTTTACCCAGTTTTTCAGTGCCTCATTTAAACACTAGACTAGGCTGCTCTGTAACAACCTGGATTTACTCGCACATGTGTATAGACTTTACCATCCCATATTATCATCTACAGTTTCTTTTCTTTGCAATGCTTTTCTAACCTGGATTGATTGAAATTACTGAATAACATTCAGATTTCAACACACATCTGCAATGTGTAGTCCCTGCTGAGGTGGAAAACAGGAGATGCTGTATGTAAGCCTGTAAATTGCTTGTGAAATGAGAGAATCGGGTGGTAAACATTGCTGCTTTGTCCAGCTATGTGAAGTCAGTGTTACATTAAATGTTTTCTAGAGAACTTCAGCTCTCTGTCTCAGTCAGCGTCGCACAATGAAGAGAACCATCAAGCCATCAAACTTTGACTTTCAGGGCCTTTAAAAAGTTAAAAGCCTTTGTGCAGTAACAGGGTTAATAAAGCTTTTGGATGTTATAAACTTCAAAACACCAAAGAATTTTAACCTGGTCAATTTTAACTGACCAGGTTAAAATTGATATACTCAAATCTGATTGGCTAATTGATAAGAAACTGATCTAAAATAATGACAACTGGTCTGTTTTTTCTATAGGTAAAAAGTATAGGAAGTGTTTCCAAAGGTGGTTGCTGTGACTGAAATATGAACTTGGCGACTAAGAGACAAAAACACTATTTATTGCCCATTTACAAATATTTGATGCTTACATGACATTTATGACATACACTTTAACTCGTCGTCTGTGGATTTCATTTTGTGTTATGTTTGCCGCAAGTTATAATCCAAGTGCTCATTTGTACTGCTGAATTTAAAATGTTCATTTCCTTACATCTGCTCTTTAGCTACATGAGGTGGGTCAACCATGTTTAAATGTAAATCAACTGTGAGCCACTGGAGTTTTTATTATTATTTTTATTACATCAGAGAGAAGTTCAGAAGCTGTTGCACAGGGTTAGATTGAGAACTGATCGCTGCTCAGATTCTAGCAGAAGTGTAAGGGCTATGAAAAAGTGGGGATAATCGACCCATTAAGTCTTTGTTTTAATCCCTTTACATGTACAAGTCTAAAATTCCCTGCCTAGTTTTTTTATTTTTATTTTATCCCTCTTATGTCTTTGTGACACCTGTACTATTTATCTGTTTCTAAACTATTTTAATTCTTCATCTCAGTAAAAGCCACCAATTCCTTTCATTTGCCTGTGTGAAGGCATTTTAGATGTGTTCGTTTTCAACAGCTTTTTCTTTACTATTTTATACTTCTGTTGTGTCAACGTCCAACTCTTTCTTTCCTTAACTTGTAAAATGGACCAGCTCTTAAGATCATGTGAATAACCTTTGTGAATGTTCCTTTGTATAATAAATTAAATGTACCTATTCCACATGTCTTAGACATTCAGTCTTTTGATCATATCCTCTTGGACCCAGGAATTGATTTTTGTGGTGCGCACATTTTTTTTGTGCAAATATCAGTAAACTCATAAATTCAACTATTGTAAAGTTCTGATGGACACAGAGAAAGATATTTGGAAGAATGCTTGTAACCAAACAGTTCTTGGCCACCATTGACTACCAAAGTAGGAAAAATTACTGTGTAGGATGTAGGAACAATGTAGGAAAGCAAACAGTTCTGGGGCACTTTTGACTACCATTGTCATTTTTCCTACTATAGTAGTCAATGGTGGCCAAGAACTGTTTACAAGCATTAGTTCAAATATCTTTCAGTGTTCATCAGAACAAAGAATTGTATACAGATGTGGAAAAACTCGAAGGTGAGTAAATAATGATACAATTTCACAGTTCAGTGTCATATACAGAATATGAACTATACAACATGATCTTTATAAATATTTCTACTCTGCTGTGAACAGTTTAGTAGGAAAGTGATTATAATAAATGTTGATTTTATTATTTTAACACAAAGAGTTTCTGAGCGAAAATGAGCCAGAAACTGATTCATCGGCATCTGAGACGTCCAGTCAATCTAAATTTTCTATGGCTGCGATGTATACAGACAAAGAAACACTTGAAGATAGAGTAAGAACAGTGTCATATACAGAATATGACCAATACAACACAATTATTTAGAAATGTATAAACATTTGTACTCAGCTGTGAATAATGTATTAAGAAAGTGATTATAATAAATGTTGATTTTATTATGTTAGCTCGAAGAGTTTCTAAGCGAAGACGAGCCAGAAACTGATTCATTGGAAGATGAATCTGAAAGCTCGAGTTCTGCTTCCCTCCACCACTCCAGTATATCCCATGACATTGAACCGGAGGTTGTGGGGAAGAAGCAAAAGAAGGCAAAAGGAATCAAAGGCTTCTTCAAAGGAATGTGGAAGGGAATGAAACGTAACTTCAGTTGCGTTCCCAGCAAATCATCAGAGCTGGACTAAAATGAACAGAATAAGATCTGTTAATCCTTTAAAAGGATAAGTATACTAAGTATGGGTAAAGAGGTAATAACTAAGACAAGTTACTAATGCCCAAGTTAACTCTGCTCCATTTTAATATTTCATGATTCAAAGTTTTCCTTTTCATTATACAATAGCAGTACATCTGCCCTCATGAAAAAATAATGTACTATAATAGTATACTACAGGATTTTTCATGTGAATGAGTAAGAAATTGTTCAAGTTAACTAGACTTTAATTTTGACAGGTCGTCAAGTAAACCTTTCAGGGGAGCGCAAATAATTCTTGTGGGAACGCTAAACATTTTAAAATGAAGGCAAAATATTCTCAGGTGCTTTGAAACATATGACACCCTATAGTGCTTTTCACACTGCTTAACCCCGGGTTATCTTCATTCTAAATCCCGCTCTTAACTCTGCAAGATCACAGAACACGTTTTTGTACTTCTGTCTAACCATTATGCACAAAGCCATTTTAGCTAATACTTCAGAATTATGTCTTGTATTTTGACAAGAAGCAGCAGAAAGAACATTATGTCTAGATTAGACAGGATTTTCCTCCCTGGTGGAGAAGACTCATATTTAATGTAGTAATTTTAACTATTAATAACTTTTAAGGAAATTTATTTTACATTTATTGTTAAGCAAATTATTGTTAACCAAATGCATGTTTTACTGTACTACAATCACTTTTATATGTATATTTACGAGTCTATAATATATACATATTTCATCTGAAAACGGTGTATTGACTATAAACTTGTTAATGTATTTGACAGTAAACTATGAAGATGGTTCTTGAATTGAAAGTGAAAAACTATGCAAATAATAAATGCTTTCCTGTGGCTCAGTGGTTAAAGCATGGCGCTAGCAACGCCAAGGTCATGGGTTCAATCCCAAGGATTGCTCATACTTTAAAACAAATGTACAATGCAATGTAAGTCGTAAATGCTGTAGCATTAACAGAGAGAGATGTCGGCAATTGCAAATTGCAATTAAGATGATGAAAATTCAATTTCAAACTTGTTTTGAGTCGTCTCAGTTCAAATGTTTCTATGAAAATAAACATTGTACATTCTCTCCAAACTCATTGATAAAGCTAAGATTTCATTACGCCTTGGATGTTGACTGATATTTGTTGTCACTGATGATCTTATTCGTATTCTCCATTTTCACCACCAGATGGCAATGAAACATTAAGTAGGCTAGTTGTTTACCTGCCCACAACTACTTTGTTTACCTGCCCAACATAAAAAAAATCTTTATACTAAGTCATAGTTTTGTGTGGCTAATCGTGTAAATAGTGCTTAACTGAGAAACGTAACGTTACATGTTTTTATACACAGTACACTTTTCCCTACACGCTTCACGTGAGAGGAGCTCTTCATCCTCTCACATTTCGCTAGAACCGAATAAAACTACTTTACACGATACACGACTTTTGTCATTATCACAAAAAGGCTTTGTGGCTGTACCAGGGACTCCCATAACAGGACTTAAATGTCATTTTGTGGAGGAGTCACTATATAGGCCCATTTCTAATGTTCACATGGGGCACCCTAACGAAATCACTAGCGTTACACTTTTCGGAGGTGTTTGTCTCAATCTACTGAATTATTTTGTAGGATTGTGTTTTTTGGTAAGGATGCCTCGGTTGCAGCTTATTTCCTTGTTTGTCGCGTGCTGTACTTACCTGTGTCACGTAGGTAAATATATTCAGGGTCGTGGGGTGGCGCCGTTATGTTCTGCAGTAACAGAAAGGTAAAAAAACAAGTCTCCATTGCCTGCCTACACTTGCCGCTGCTTGGACAACACCCGTAAAACCAATCATTTAACCTTCCTCACAAGCGCTCCATGAAACACAACACTTATACTAGTTTTAGACTCTTGGATGTGTTTAAGAGGCCGTGTCGGACATTATAAACGGAATATCAAATGGATGACTTGTAATACTGACGTTAATACCGGAGTTTCACCTGAAACTTGCAAGAGTTCCTCGAAGAGTCCACGCAGGACTGATACTTTACCGAGGGTGTAACAGGAAGTACTTTCAATTTATCATGGTAAGTGCATGTAAACCCAGGAATAAGGTATTAAAATATTTTAAACGTACAGTTATGCACATGAAGAACTGGGCAGCTGTCAATTAAATTTCATGTTAAAAAAATACTGCGCGAGGTATTTATAGTTGATAACGCATGACAAACACAACTTCAGATTTGCATTGAAGTTTTTGCTTAAAAGTTAACCGCCGACAAAAGGATTTATTTAGATTTATCAAAGCAGTTTTTGATATGTATTACTTAAATGTCTCCAATTCCTGCATTAGCTTTGAGTTTACGTGTCCAACAGAGTAAAAGCCATGTCGTGGCCTAAGGGAATGTAACGTTACGCTTCTCTGTAACATTTAAAGATTTAAGCAAATTTGGTGGGGAGATATTTTTTCCACAATCCCAACACATAGTTGAATTAAGACATTTTGGGACAACAGATCAAGAAAAGGCACTAAAACGAGACATGCCCAAAACTGGGATTGAATGAAGAGGATGATTTGCTCACAAACAATATATAATGTATGTAAAGCTGAGTTCAGAGGTTATGGGATACATGTTTATATTTATTGTTATGTTCAAGCAGCCCATAACAAAGAAACACATCGGTTATTTCTGCTAGACATAAATGAGCAAATTGAAACTTATGCTTAAGAAATAAGACCCAGAAATGTCTATTTTTATTTCACCCAAGCAATTTTATTGGAAACATCTGAGACTAAGTTGATACTTATATTTTGGTTGATACTTAAATGTAACAACTTAAATATAACTCAAATGTATTAAATCTCTTGAGCTATGTAAGAGCAACCTCTGAGCAATACAATTTCATCAACTAATTTCACATGACAGAAATATTTAATGCTCGAATCTGAAAAGATCACGTTTCACTGTTTTGTTGAATACTGGACTGGATATTCCTGCCATAATAACATGTTTCAAAGCTGTAGACAGAGGAGAATTGCTTTTATTGCCATAGTGCCTGTATTGTCTTCATACAGTATGATTTGAGACAAGAGACGTTTTGTTATTAGATTCATTACAAAGGTTGACACAATGATTATAAACTTGAATTCACTAACTCCAGCTTTCATTTGCGTTTTATATGCTTTATGAATGGCTTCCTATATCCAGAGCCACTTTACAGTTATGACAGTATTTTCTTACTCTTATTAACTAGATTAACTATTCTTATAAACTCAGACCCATTATCAGTCAAATCAGTCCCATTAGTCTTTTGCATTGATCCCTTGTGCATAGTTGGATGTGTTTAAGTTATCAGTGTGTCAGGAATCGATCAGAGATGCCCAAAAATATAAACGTGTCTGTCATTTACAGGGGAGCAAAGAGAAATATCACTGGCAGACTCAGAATGTGAAAGTTAGCGGAGTGGATGACATGGTCCTCCTCTCCAAGATCAGTGAAGACGCCATTACGGATAACCTGAAGAAAAGATACATGGATGATTTCATATTTGTATCCTTTTGTTGGTAATGTACTGCAGAATCGAACACCCGCCACTGATGCTGCACTTTACCACCTGTGTATGGGGTTATTAAATTGTTGTTTTATTTAACACATTATTTAATTTTTAAATCTGCTGATTCATTCTGGGTACAGAATCAAAAGATGATGGGAAAAATTTTGTGGTTCAACTCCTTAACCATGAGTCTTCAGACGTACATTGGTCCTGTGCTGATATCTGTAAACCCTTTCAAACAGCTACCGTATTTCACAGACCGTGAGATTGAACTCTACCAGGGAGCTGTAAGTATAATAACATTTTAGACTTTGCATCCAAAACTTGAACTGTAGACCAAATATATAAAATATTCACTATAATGCACAATAAGATCATCAGATGATGAATCATTCCCCAAGATAAGTCATTCAGGCTTGACTGCATGTCCTGTCTTGCTTTGCTGCTGAGATTGCTTACAGATCAAATCTGACATTTCATTTTTTTTAAACAAGCACGCAGTACTGTATATAAGGACACACTTTCCATCACCTTGACAGCATTTGTCTGTTTTGTTGTTCCCAGGCCCAGTATGAGAATCCCCCTCACATCTACGCTCTGGCCGACAACATGTACCGCAACATGATGATAGATTCAGAGAATCAGTGTGTCATTATTAGGTCAGGAATTAAACATCTGACACCTTTTTTGAATCTGTTAATTTAGCACCAAAAGGTGGAATCATGTGATATGTATGTGTCTATAACACAGCGGAGAAAGTGGAGCGGGAAAGACCGTGGCAGCCAAGTACATCATGGGCTACATTTCTAAAGTGTCAGGAGGTGGTCCTAAAGTTCAGGTGAGTCGATAGTGTCCCACGTGCTCTTTATTTGAAGAGAAGTGATGTCTGGTAGAAATCTGAATGAACTGGGTGTGGTGGTTTCTTTTGTTTAAATTGCTCTGATCCTTTTGCATGTGAAACCCATGTGAAATGTTACACCCTTGAATGGTTATTTGATGTGTGTGATGCTTAAAATACAGTCATTAGCAGATACAGATTCATTAGCAGAGTTACATTTTTTAACTATCTTGGACTATCTAGGACTATTTAGGGATTTTAAAAAAGCCTGTAAATGTGATTTTTCTAGTTTATGCAAATGAGCTGTATGTGATGTAAATGATACTTTATCTTCCTGTGACATAATGTGTGTTTCCTCTTTTAGCATGTTAAAGACATTATTCTCCAGTCTAACCCGCTCCTGGAGGCTTTTGGGAATGCTAAAACTGTCCGCAACAACAATTCCAGTCGCTTTGTAAGTTTTGCCTGAATCATTTTGATAAGAGTTTGTTTTATGAGTGAGGAGTGATGATAACTTAATGAGCTGAATAAGACAATAAAAGTCATTTTTACAACTGTTTTAGATTCACTAAATTGTTTTACTTTGGTTTATTAAAATCTGCAAATTGAAATATAAATAAATAAATTTGAAAAACTAACAAAAATCAGATACATAAGAAATCAGTGTTCCTTAACTTATTCCATTCTACAAAAGCAAGCTTAAAATTTTGATTTATAAATTGTGCTGTCAGGTATGATTTCACAGAAATCAGTAACTTTTGCCTCTAAATTTTCATCAATGTTAGTAACATTAAATCCAAGGTTACTTTACTTACTTATTTTTGTGTGTATTGATGTCAGATGACGTCAAACTGACATTTGTCACGAAATCTGATCCAGCAGCTCATAATATAAATCATTATTATAAGCTTTTCATTATGAATTAGGGTAAGGTAAGAAGATAGATCTGAACAATGATTTCTTATGTTTTTCACATAAAAACACAAGCATTTGTATCTATTTTTAACCAAAAACTGAATAACATTTATTTTGAAAGCTGTTTTGTGTTGTTGTTATATTATGGGGAGTACTGCAGCCTCTCTATCGTTCAGTCCCTGGAATTGGTGCAGTCCGGTTTTAGGAATGTATTTTGGAGCACGCTGGCTCACATGTCACAACTTGTTGATGCTGCAAGATTGAAGAATGAATGCAGTTTGTGTGTGACTGTAGATGATGTTGTGAAAGTCTATTTCTGTAGGCTTTACCATTTATTGTTTTCCTTTGCTGTGGTATGTTAACACAGAAAGATGTGATTTGAGGTTCTTTACTGCCATGATGTCTGTTTTACATCTCAGGGAAAGTACTTTGAAATTCAGTTCAGCCGTGGAGGAGAACCTGACGGTGGAAAGATCTCTAACTTCCTGCTGGAAAAATCCAGAGTGGTGTCTCAGAACCATGGTGAAAGAAGTTTCCATATATATTATCAGGTAAAGTTTGAACTCATGGAAATACATCCAGAGAAAGGTCACGTCAGGGTATGACAGACATTTTGTGGCAATGGTGCTGTCATGTCTGGGCAATGCGATTTTATGCTTTTAAAGGGGCACTTCTTGTTTTTCTTCTCAATGTTTACCTCCAAAATGATTAAATAAATAGTAAAATATCCTATTCATTAATTATACTATATAATATAATATTCATGGATGTTTTTGCTATTGATTTTTTTTTACTAGCCAGTGCAACCAAAGCAAAAACGAAAGTGCTCTTTTATAGTAGATTGTAGATAGTATTGCTTGATTTTTAATTATAAGATACATAAAACCACTGTACTATATATTGATGTTTGGGCTTTGCCTATGATTTTTTTACATAGCTGTTGCAAGGAGCCAGCAAAGAGCAGAGAGAGAATTTAGGCATCACCACCCCTGATTATTACTATTACTTAAACCAGTCCGCCACCTACACTGTGGAGGATGTCAGTGACAAGAAGGAGTTTGCAGACACCATGGTAAGTTTGAGACATTCCTAATATCTAATAATGTTGAGTTTACCCTGTTTACACTATCTTAACAGGAATGTTGTGTTTTTAGGCTGCTATGTCGGTGGTCGGTCTGTCTATGGATGAGCAGGACACAGTGTTACAGATTGTGGCGGGAATCCTCCATCTTGGCAACATTGCTTTTAGGGAAGAGGGCAACTATGCTGTGGTGGAGAGCGAAGATTGTGAGTTTTTTGGCTTTTGTTATTTTAGCATATATCTATTGTAAAAGATTCAGCTTCCAGGTAAAAAACGTATAGAACACAAAGTCAATAAGAAGTCAATAAGTTTGAAAAGCAGCAATACAAAGTTGGTCAAGAGTTTACATACTACTACAGATAATGCCATATAGTAGGGATGGTCAACTAGGGATTGGTTAGTGAGGTCAACTAGTAAGTTATTTATATTTTTTAGCTGTAGTTTTTAAGATGCATGTGCATGCTGCTTTACCTGTTTATCAGTGAATTATCTTTAAAAGCTATTTCTTTGACATGTTTCTGCTGTTTTATGAAAATTATTAAATGGCTTTCGGTTGTGCGAAAACATACCATTTGGAAGTATGTATGCACATTTCTAGTGTATAGAGTATAACAGCATAGCAGTGAATGTTTTGGATGAATATTCAAATAAGCTATAAACCAGTGTATTGTACTGGGAAGTTATATTTGATGGGCTTTTGGTAATAGATCAGATTTTCTGCATGCTATAAACATATTCACTGTTTTACAATATTTCAGTTAACAACAAATAAGATATAATAGTCAAAATTAAATACATAATATTATGAAATAATATTTTATTAATTTTACATTTAAATAAACAATCATGGTTCCAATGTAATGTTATATGTTTACTAAAATATATTTAAAATAGAGTTTATCCACATAAGTGACCCTGGACAACAAAACCAGTCATAGGATCAATTTTTCGAAATTGAGATTTTTAAATAATCTGAATAAATAAGCTTTCTTTTACAATATTTGTTAGGATAGGACAATATTTGGCTGAGATATAACTACTTAAAACTCTGGAATCTGAGGGTGCAAAAAAATTTAAACATTGAGAAAATCGCTTTTAAAGTTGTTAATCATATCCTAATGATTTTTGCTTAAAAGAAAAATTTATCATTTTGACCCATACAATGTATTTTTGACTATTACTACAAATGTTCTCGTGCTACTTAAGACTGGTTTTGTGATCCAGTGTCACATAATGAATTCATTGCAGTTCTTTATAAAGTTATTATTTTCTGATGTTGTGCTTGATGTTTTTTGTTGTACTCTGTCACTCCGGTGAAGTCCTGGCATTCCCATCCTACCTGTTGGGAATTAATCAGGATGGTCTGAAGAGTAAACTGACCAGTCGCATCATGGACAGCAAGTGGGGTGGCAAGACGGAGACTATTTCCGTCACTTTAAACACGGAGCAGGCCTCCTTTAGTAGGGACGCCCTGTCCAAAGTGCTCTATTCAAGACTTTTCGACTACCTTGTTGATGTGAGTCATTTGGCTAAATTCAACTTACAACCTCTTATTTATGTGTGAACTGTGGCTGTGTTGGGTGTCCTTGTGGTATATGTCTGAAAATGTCATGTAAATTCATTTGTAGGTCATAAACAAGGCGATGCAGAAAGACCATGAAGAATTGAACATTGGGGTTTTAGACATCTATGGCTTCGAAATCTTTCAGGTGGATTTTTAGTTTCCTTTGTAAATGGATGTTCAACGCTTTTCTAAAAGTATTCCATTACATCCTCGTATTCAACCTCATGCTTTTATCTGTTTTCAGAAAAATGGATTTGAGCAATTTTGCATTAACTTTGTAAATGAAAAACTGCAACAGATTTTTATCGAGCTGACGTTGAAAGCAGAGCAGGTGAGTAGGGCTTTTTAAACCTGCATGCGCTTCGGTGAAAGTGTTTTCTGAAGTTTCCTCTATCTCTTTTGAAGGAAGAGTATGTACAAGAAGGAATCAAATGGACCCCTATTGAGTATTTCAACAACAAAATTGTATGTGATTTAATTGAGTCCAAAGTGGTGAGTTAAAATTTTGTTCTACCGTTCAATTTTCATTTTCATTACAACTCCTCCTGAACAGTAACTTTTTAATGGGTTCATTATGATTACCCAGAATCCTCCTGGTATTATGAGCATCCTGGATGATGTGTGTGCCACCATGCATGCTAAAGGAGAGGGTGCAGACCAGACTCTTCTGCAGAAACTGCAGTCACAGATTGGCGCTCATGAGCACTTCAACAGCTGGAACAAGGGTTTCATAGTACACCACTATGCTGGCAAGGTAAGAGACATATATGATGTAGTTAGGACATCTAGCAGCAGAGATGAACTAAACTATGCTAACCAGATCTTTTATTTCTTTCTTAAACAGTGGGTGCAACACTGCTCCCTATTGTTGATGTAGTCACAGTGCATCTCATACCATTTCATTTGTTTAAAAGAATAGTTCACCCAAAAATGATAATTCTGTCATCTTTTACTCACCCTCTTGTCATTTCAAACCTGTATGACTTTCTTCTGTAGAACACAAAAATGTTGGTAACTGAACAACAGCGGTACCCATTCACTTGCATTAGTTTTGCATCCATACAATAGAAGTGAATGGGTAGTACCACAATTGTTCAGCATTTTTTAAATAACAACAGAGTAAGTTAATGATGACAGAATTTTTGGCTATCAATGTCACTATCTGTTTTAGAAATACGCCTGTTTTCCTCTTATTTTAACATGTGCATTATTAGTTTGCACGTGAAAGAATACACAGGAATTCCTGCAACTGAATATATAGATGCTTTTAGTGTTGCAGTGCTTTTAAGTGCTTCCAGCAAGCAGAGTCAGATATGAATTGATTTAATATAAGTAACAAGAGCTCTGTTTTTCCAGGTGTCTTATGATGTGAGCGGCTTCTGCGAGAGAAACAGAGATGTGCTGTTCAATGACATCATCGAGCTCATGCAGAGCAGTGAGTTGTAAGTGCTTATCTGGTTCTTTTATTTATGATTTTTTTTATTTAGCCCCTGTCAGCTGGATTACAGAAGAAGCTTTTATAAAAGCCCTAAATGCACCCACGGTCACAGAGCAACTGCAGTCTGGTTGTAATTTCCTAATGAAATAACGTAAATAAATCATGAGATCGATATGGTGGAGCATATCTCTGGTAGATAAGTTAAGTTGTCTTTTGTTCTCGTTGCAGAAGAAATATTCTCCAGTGTGTAACTTAACATGTAGAAGACTGAGATAGCTGTATATTGTAACTATGTCTGTAATATGTTAGTAATGAATAAACTATATCAGGTCTTTTGTGAAGTGCTTGGCATGGTGTGCTTGCATCTTTACAGTGCCTTCATCAGAGACTTGTTCCCAGAGAACCTTGAGGCTGAGAAAAGAGGCCGTCCCACCACTGCAGGTTCAAAGATTAAGGTCAAACATCTGATTTACTAGATAGAAATGCATTTTAAAAACTAAAACCAGTAACTAGCAATAAATATTATATCCTTAAGTTTTGATGCAAGGTAATTTAAAACGGAGCGCTGTATTAAGTATATGTTTATATTTGTGTATATATTTACTATTAGTGTGTGAAAATGTATATGAAGACTGTATTATGTCTCGGTTTACAGAAACAGGCAAATAATCTGGTTCAGACATTGATGAAATGCACCCCTCACTATATTCGATGCATTAAGCCCAACGAAACTAAGAAGCCTCGGGACTGGGAGGAAAGCCGAGTCAAACATCAGGTGGAGTATCTGGGATTGCGAGAGAATATCCGAGTGCGTAGGGCTGGCTACGCTTTCCGTCGTATCTTCAAGAAATTTCTGCAAAGGTAAATCTTTAGGCTGCTTTATGAATGCTTTGATATGGTCACATGCTACAACAAATAATCGTGTTTAATAATCTGTTTAGGTATGCCATCTTGACCAGAGAAACGTGGCCTCAGTGGCGTGGGGATGAGAAACAGGGTGTGCTGCATCTTTTAAGATCTGTCAACATGGACTCCGATCAATACCAGTTGGGCAAGGCCAAAATCTTCATCAAAGCCCCAGAATCAGTATGCTTTTTTGCACTGTAACTAAATTTTGCACGTGGTGAATTTCACTGACATTTTAATAAGTTTGACTTGTCCGTTTTTTGAAATTTTTAGTTATTTCTGCTGGAAGAGATGCGGGAAAGAAAATACAACGGATATGCTCGGGTAATCCAGCAAGCCTGGCGCAAACATATCGCTGTGCGCAAGTATGTCCGAATGCGAGAAGAGGGTAAGTCCTCACTTAAACTAAGCTGTTAGACATCCTTTTCTTTAATATGGCAGAGCAGATACATAGCGATCAAGAAAAAAAATTTTGAACAGTGAAATGTTTCTCATTATCTTAAAAAACGTTTAATTTTAAGGTGTTTGCTTAAATATATGAAATTGGTTTTGTAGAAAAAAAACATAATTTTGTTATTTTGACTGAATAATAAAGAATAAACAGCCAGTAAGAGCTCAGAATAGATGGAAACTCCTTTAATATTTTAAAAAGCATCTCAGGGTGAGACCACAAGAAGTTGCTTGACTTTCTGCAAATTCTAGGCAAAATGTGACTAAACTAAAGGTGTTAAAGTATAAGTTTTATTTTTTTAGTTGCAACAAAATTTTGATATTGTTGCAATATACTTCTATTTGTTTTATTTCAGAATAGTTTAGTATTATGCTAAATTGTGGGAAAATATGAATAGGAAAATAAGTGTTTTTTAAACTTTTGACTAGTGTACATCTAATCTTGGCCTTAGAATAGCTACATTTGTGTAATGTTATGTGTTGGATTTGTGTCATGTTTTGGCCTAGTAACTGGGGCATGTGCACTTGAGACATTGACACATTTTCATGGAGAGACAGATTCGAATCGAAACACTCCAAGTGTGTTCTATTGTATCTATCAATTAAAAAAGAATAATTTATTTAATAATAATCTCACAATTAGGAATTGGATTTAAGAACACAACGACAAAGAAGTGCATCAACTTGATATTGTTTTCAGCATCCGACCTCCTGTTGAATAAGAAGGAGAGAAGGAAGAACAGCCTGAACCGCAATTTCGTAGGCGACTACATTGGCACAGACAACCGTCCTGAGATCCGTCAGTTCGTGGGTCGTAGGGAGAGGATCGACTTTGCTGACGTGGTAGTCAAATATGACCGCAGATTTAAGGTATGCAGATTCATCTTCTACTAAACTGGAGATCTAAAATAGGCCCTCGGTCATAACGGTTGTATTTTGTACTAGTGTACTAAAGTAGCTTGACAACAGATGTTTGTTTCTGCACATGCTGTTTATCTGACACATTTCACGTGACTGTTCTCACATGCTTTTCTACACCCACAGACTGTCAAGCGTGACCTTATTCTTAGCCCCAAGTTCCTCTATCTGATTGGACGGGAGAAGGTGAAGCAGGGTCCTGAGAAAGGGCAGATTCGTGAGGTGCTGAAGAGGAAGATCGAGTTGGAGAAGATCCAGTCTGTTTCTCTAAGGTGCTCTGTTATTGAGATTGTAAAATGTACATGCTTGATAACCTTTGGACTTTAAAGTTCTCCGGAGATTTGCTCACACTCACGTGTTTCCATATTCGTTGACAATCATTATTCACAGATAATCTAGCAATTCCCAGAGTTTGCACTTAGATAAAATGGTGCTATGAAGTTATGATATAGACTTCATAATACATGTATATTGGAATAATTGATGTTTTGAAATTAAGTTTTCCACAGCTAAAATTGCATATGGATGGAATTCTGGATTTCAACATTTTTGTTTATGTGCTATTTGTAAGTATTTCTATACTATACTTTTTGTTCTCTTAGCACACTACAAGATGACTTCTTTATAGTGCATGAGGAGCAATATGACAGTGTACTGCAGTCTGTCTTCAAGACAGAATTCCTCAGTCTATTGTACAAACGCTACGATGAGAAAACCCGGAAGAAGCTGCCACTCAAATTCAACAACCTGTAAGCACCACCGCACACTTTTGTTCTGTATTTGTTTTTCAAAGACATGAGACTTGAACATATTGCTTTCTTACAGACTTGAATTTAAGGTGAAGAAAGGAGGCTGGGGTCCATTTTCATCCGCTGGTTCTCGGCAGATCCAGTTTCAGATGGGGCAGGGGGATGAGGCAGTTCTGAAACCCAGCAGCAAAGTCTTGACTGTCGGTATTGGACCGGGTCTCCCTAAAAACGCGAGTGAGTATTTTTATAAGCCATATCATTTACAAATCATGCAGTGCAGTTTGCAAAAACATTTGCAGGCATTCTGGCAATAGCAGACATTAATATTTTCTTGGGTAATGAAAATAAATAGCAGTAATTAGGGGTGTCATAATGTAGCATATAGTATTGACAATAATCCTGACATTAAAAAATCATGACTTTGTGTATTGTGTCAATACTACACACATGATAATATTGTAAATAATTTGGGAAACATTTTTGCCTTAAGAGCTACAATGGTTACTACCTCCCTCTGCCTCATATGTTGAGTGTGATTCATTGGCCAAAATAAACTAAATTAAAGATGAATGTATGACTTCTGTATAAAAAATGCAGTTAATATTGTGATAATATCGTTATTGTGAAATCTTTTGGCAACAATAACCATGTAGTAAAAATCTAATATCGTGACAATCCTACAACCCTACTAATTAAAAGTTAATACAAAAAAATTGAAAGACCTAGATCTAGATTAATTTATAAATCTTGACATCATCTGTTCCTACAGGACCCACTCGCCGTGACAACAGAAAGAGCAGGTACATCGGAAACGGTAATCCCGCCGTAGGCCAGTATTCTCGTGGTAAGAATAAAGTACCGCATATCACACTTTACGTGCTACTAAATCTTTGAATGGATCCCTAAAAAGTGAATAATCTCTGTAATTTAAGGACCTTCCAAGACTGATGGTCGAGCAAGAGGAACTCAAGGTCATCAACCCTATGTTAGGAACTCTCTGCTGCGTCAGCAGTCCACTATGGAACAGCCCACCTTACCCCGACATGGAGGATCTCGTCGCAATCACCATGAAAGCCAGATCTACACTGACATGGGCTTCATGGATGTTCCTGACCAAGGAGTGGCAGGGTGAGATAAAGTGGATCGAATATCATCAGGAAGCTCTTAAAAAACTCTGTTTGTAAAAGCATTTAGGAAATGTATTGAACTTAATTTTGGCTTTTTGTTTTCTATTCTCACCACAGAATGCATCGCAGACGTTCAAAAGAGTATAAACCTCTCCCAGGGTCAGGACGACCTAAACCCGCCCCCAAACCGAAGCCCCGCACCCCACAATGCAAAGCGCTTTACGCGTATGATGCTCAGGACACAGATGAGCTCAGCTTTCAAGCAGATGATATTATAGACATAGTAACTGAAGGTAACGTTCTGTATATTTTCTAGCAATTTAATCGTACTTTAGCGCAATTATTAGATTTTATATATATATATTGTAATATGTTTTTATTTAAACAAAGTACACGGTCTGATCTGTACTATATACTTCTGTGTCTTTTCTTCAGACCCCTCAGGTTGGTGGTGTGGCCGTCTGAAAGGAAAGGAAGGCATGTTTCCTGGCAACTATGTTGAGAAGCTCTAAATTTACATTGTACGGTAAAAAAAATGACTGATTCATTGATCATCTCAATTTCAGCAAGGTAGCAGCAAGTTGTTGTAAGGAGAACAATGCATCCGCAGTGATATTGTCGCTGGGAGCCGTGTATTATATACCCAAACAAAATGATGTTTACTAATCAGGCCCACCTTAACCAAAATTAAGTTATGCCCACCTACATAACTTAGATGAACATGTGATTCATTTTTTTATATAATGTATTATTAGCCAAATGTAGATGACTATCTGTATTTTGACTCCCCATGGTATCCAGTGTAAAACACTAGGTATTTTAAATGTCTTTCTGAGAATTTAATAGATTTATTAATATTTTAATGTACTGTTCATGTGTAATTTTATGGAAGTTGTATTTTTTAAAATTCTTTTTTTACTGATGCTGTGTTATTGTATAAAATCAGAAAAGTGTCTTCAAATACCAGGTAAACAAAATAAAAAGGAATTGTTTGCTTCAAGGTTAAAGATTTCATGATAATTTGTCTATCATTTTTACGTCACTGTCCAGGAAAGTCATTTCAAGAATGTCTTATGTGTCAAAAAAGATATCTTAATATCCAAAATTAAAACGTACCATTCAAAAATTACTCTCCTCACCTTTGCATTGAAACGGAGTAAATGTAGCTGCTGCTAAATATAGTCCAATCGTGCGCGGGAAAGAACTACATTTCCCTGCAGTGTTACGCCTGTGCGTCACGACGCATCGTTTCTTCGCGCGTACGTTCTAGCAAAGCTCAAAATTCATTACCGAGCGCTCGTTGAGCCACTGAGACGTACACATTTCAGAGGAACTCTGGGGTGTATTACACGCGTGGAGGATATTTCGCTACGTGAAAACCTTCGGGCTCCGTGTGACAATGGAGGCTTATTTACGGAGCTGTCGCGACGTGCTGAAGGTGAGACTAGTGCGCGTGGTCTTCTGATTTCAACCATTTTACACACTTATAACGCGACCACCTCGTGAGTACTTTTGTGTGTTTGTTGAAACGTTCATAACGATTTGTTTCCAATAAAGGATGGCATAATCGTGAAATAGTGTATTCTCGTGTTTGCAGTACACTTGATATTACACAAGTCATGCGGCGCTTAGACTCTGGCCCCTTGCGCCAATGACAGAAATGACCACAGGCATTGACAGCAAACAAAAATGATTTTTTTCATTTATTTTCAAACTTGTGTCAAGAAATTGTCATGTATGCCCTCATTGTATGGGTCAGTATTATGAAGTGCATGCACAGTGGCTCCAGAAAGTATTTGGACATGGTTGCATTTTGTAAGAAAACTTTATCTAAGGACTACTTTATTTTCTGACCACTGTACTGATGTTGTACATTTCAAACCTGACCAACTAGTTTTTTTGCGAAATTACTTGTGGTTAGGTTGTGCAATCTTTACTAAAAAATGAAGTGGTTTTATTATAGTACAAGTGTAGTAAACATGTTTTTGTTGGGTTGATGATCATAGTTTACTACAAACAGGCTATCATGGTTAAACTGCACTTACTATAGTAAGACAATGGTAAATTTATTAATGTATGGTTTTGTTATGAATACAGTAGTTATTAATATAATAACAGCAGGCCACTGTAGTGATCATGGCTATTTTTTCATACTTTAATAAAATTTAGATAATTGGCATATAAATATATTTTTTTGCATATAATGTAAACGATTATTGTCCTAAAGGCTGTTTGACACAATTCTGTCTTGTTTTTGAGATCTTATATTTTAAAGGTTAAATAAACTGTGTCATTGTGTTTAGTCAATAAAAGCCATTTCAACTTTTCTAGTTTTACAGCTTAATGTGCTCCATTTCACGACTAAAGTTTGAGGCTGTTTTCTGAGACAATAATACCTCCTGCCGGGTGCATATCATCCTTACAGCATCTGTCAGAACATCTCTACCCCAAACACTGTTGTTTCAATCCCAAACACCGTGACACCTGCGGTCACCCACTACTGGGAAGACATTCTGTTTACTTCGTGTTTTACCTGAAAGTGTAAATCTCAGCCCATAGAAGCAAGCAGACAGGGGTTCTGTAACTAATTCAGTCAATGATTGAAGAAACAGAAAGGTAGAACAGCAAGCCTACATTGGCTGCACTTGTGGTTAAAGTGCCTTTTGGCTGCAATGAAGCATGAGGTTGCAAATATAGAACGTGCTGGTGAGCCAAGTGCTCTTTCCAAATGTTCTATTGACCGAAGACCCAGTGGTTCTGTATTGTTTACTCACTGTCCCGTGGTTCATTTCACATCTAATGACTAACTTACCACCCAGCCCCTCAGTTGGACACACATAAGCATGTTTTTCCTGCACTTCCTCATACAACTAGATTTTAGAAGATGATTGTCACATGAGAGGGAGAGAATCGCTTACCAAAACTCTCGCCCGAGTCATCTGACCTGTGCCAGTTGTGAGCTCAGTCTGTGTTGACCAAACAGTCTGTCGTTCAGTATCTACAGCAAATCCGCTCAGATCAGAGTACATCTTTTGATCGTGACGTCACAGATTCAGCTGGAGTAATGAAGCAGACTAAATGCTCATTAACGCCGTGGGAGTCATCGTGAAGAGAGATAAAAGGTTTCAATGAAACCGGGATGATCCATTTAGAGTTACTCTATTTTAAATGCTTTTCATCTTTTTATGCTCTGAAAGCAATTGGAGACAAGCTTCAATAATAACACACAGAGCTTTCATAGCTTTACTATTTTTGTGTGAGACGAATATCAATCACAAGCACCACAAAATTAGTTTTGTTGTAATTTCTTGTTTTAGCACATTTGTTCAAATGTTATAGAGAGTAAATGTCTTCTGTCTTGTATATGGTGGGAAGCCACAGAATGTGTTTTATCTTTGGCACGTTGCACCCCACCTCTCACTGGCTCTTAGTGATATAGAGTTACTGGGTGACCGTGAACATTGTTTGTCGGATATTGTGCTCAGTGGAGCTGGAATTAAAGACGTCACCAACAATCTATTGATTCTCTTTGATGAATTTCAGATTGAGGTATAGCTTACTGCAAGCTTTTCTCATTTATTTACTGTAGGAAAGCTCTCGTTCATTTAAATCTTCAAATGAGCAATTTCAGCATCGTGGATGTGACATTTAGAGTCTTAAAACTTAAAATGTAAATGATAAAATATAAATTGGTTTTATTATTAATGTATGAACCTCTTCATAGATCATACAATATTTATTTTATTTTAATTTTTGTGTGTGCATTTTGAGGAAGAAACAATGTTGTGAACGTGACCATTCTGAAAGCTACACCTATGTGAATTATACCAAAAAAAATCACTTTTAAAATTACTTTTTTAACTTAGTTTGTACTTGATTTTTCATGGTAGGGTTGACATTTGCATGGAATTGCGCGAATGCATTGACTCAAATGCATTGATTTTATGGATCATGTCTTGGGGTAAAGTGCTTTCTCAAGGGTAAACCTTCTGTATCCAGTTCCTGGGTCATTACTGTAGCTTTAATAAGCACAATTAGATTTTATTTACAAACAGAAAGTTTGATAGTTTTAATCTACACTGTAAAATAAGTACAGGATATATAATAAATAGTTTGACATTTTTCTTGTAAATTTGCTGTCAAATTGGCAGCTGGGTTTACATTTTATGTGAAAAATCTGTAAAAAAAAAAAAAAAAAAAGTAAAATTATGTGTTTTTTTACAGTGTAGTTCAGCGTTTTTATTATAAATGTTATTTGTCAGTTTGGTTTTATCAAAACCACTTGGCCTGATTCTGAACTGTGCTTGTGCTTTTATATTTTATATTTTTCATCCTATAACAGTCCAGCAGTCTGTGACATTGTTCTCCTTCATTCTCAGGGTTGTTGTAAGGACAGCCCAGGGTTGCATGTCGTAATGGGGAATGAGGCTTGTGATATGGACTCTATGGTATCAGCCCTGACCTTCGCCTACTTTCTTTCAAAGGTATGTTACACCAAATCTATTACACTCACTGGGTCTTATTCACGAAGTGTGAATGCACAGATCTGTGCGTAAAGCGTGTTTTTTTTTTTTTTGTGCAATTAATGTTTTCAAAATATTCTGGTAACACTTTACAATAAGGTTGTATTTAAGCCAACATAAAGTAACAATACTTGTTGTAAAGTGTTACCCATATTTATTAAGGTTAATGTTGAACCTTTTCTATACATTTTTGTCACCACTATTAATTGTATTGTGTTTTTAGAAAGAAGCAGATCTGTGATGCTGATAAACATGAATCGTAATTGCTCTGTCTCTTCTTTAATGATTCTGAGAGTTATTGATTTGTTCATCAGTATTGTTTACCTGTCGTAGACTCTGGACTCTAAAAGGGTACCAGTGCCTGTACTCAATATCCCACGACGTGAGTTTCCCCTGCGTTCAGACTGCATCTTCCTGCTGAGAGAGACCGGTCTGTCTCAGGAGCATCTGCTCTTCAGGGATGAGTTGGATCTTCACAGTTTGCACAAAGCCAAACAGCTGACACTAACCCTGGTCGACCATAACGTTCTGCCCAGGTCAGTTTAGTAGCACCACAACTGTACTCTGTCGAAACAGCTAAGTAATGTTTTATATTATAATTATGTATAGCTGTAATTTTAAGATGAAAGTCAAAAGAAATGTTTATTTCTAATCTTTATTATACATCTTTTTATCTGCAGCTCTGACAGTGAGCTTGAAGATGCCGTTGTGGAAGTAATTGACCATCACCTCCAACAGAGGTTCTCATCTCCCTCATGCTCTGTCACCGCCGAGACCGTAGGCTCCTGTGCCACTCTGGTGACGGAGCGCATCATCCAAAAAGCTCCTGACGTGCTCGACCAACAAGTGGCTCAGCTTTTACACGGTGGGTGACATGGTCGAACACTGAGAGGAATGTCTGCTCTCCCAGCAGGACTGCTGTTTTATTTGCTAGACACTGTTAGACATCAGATGGACCCTGCATGGTTTCCAGTGACATTTAGCTGTAGGAGATTATCCACAGGGAATTTATTTAGCAATACTACCCTGTTTTTTTGACGCAATATGATATCTGAATCAGAAAGATAAACATCTTGCTAACGTTACGAAATGTATATTTGCTTTCTGTTGACAGGTGCCATTATACTAGACTGTGTAAACATGGCGCCCGAGGCGGGTAAAGTCACCCCTAAGGACAGCCAGTACGCCATCTTTTTGGAGAACCATTTTCCGAAGCTGCCCCCGAGGGGTGCCTTATTTCAATCCTTACAGAATGCCAAGTTTGACGTATCAGGTCAGAGGATATTTGTTGTGTGGTTAATACATCAAAATGCTAAATTCTTCAATAGTCAGAATGCTGTACTACTTCATTTTAAATAACTATGCCAAGACAGGATCGGTCAATGATATTGAAGGGATTTAGTTCAGGTTAAGTCTGTCTCGTATGATTTAATATATTATGAATATATATATTTATATAATGTAATGTGGTTCCATGTATCAGGTCTCACCATCGAGCAGATGCTGTTAAAAGACATGAAAGCAGCATCTGGTGGGGATCTACGACTGGCTGTCAGTGTCATTTATATGACACTAGAGGTCAGTAATGTTATGCACTTGTCTAATGCTCTATGAAATATGGAAACTAGGGATGCACTGATTTGGGAAAATCAGTGGAATAAATTAAATTGTTTTTCTTTTTTTTTAATTGTGCATTTAAACACCAGTATTGAACCACACCTGTACATAAAATGTAAAAAGGCTTTGAATTGTTGATGATGTATAAAAAATTACAAATTAATATTGTAATATTAGTAATGTTGTTATTATTATATTTGGACACTATGTATATACAATTATTATAATAATTTACTGTTGTATTATATTACTATTACTGAACATATAAAGTATGTTAGTAATAAACTATCAAACTATTGTAATTGGTCATTCAAAAATTGATGATGCATCCCTAAAGAAAATACTAGTTGCCAAGCTACTTAATTCCTAAGTGCTTTTTCTGATTTAAATTCACATGCAAATTACGTTTCCTCTTGAGTGACGCAAGTCTTGTGTTTGTGCTGTGTGTCTAGCCTCAGTACTCTGTTTCACAAGCGAGAGAGGAAATGTAGATTTATGAAATGTGAGGAGCTCTTGTTGTGGGCACACAATGTGCTCGTGTGCCCATCCTCATGACTCATGAACGCTTCAATAATCCTAAAGCACAACAGATTCCAAGTTAGACACACCCAACCTCACCGCAGGGCTGGGCAGTTTCTCACACACCCACCGATTACACCGCATGTTAGCACATCTCTTTATCAAAATGGTCGTGCTCAAATGTTTTCTTGTCTTTAGGAGTTTTTACAGAGGCGTGGCCTGCAGCAAGACCTCTGTGAGTTCTGCCACAATCACAACTATAACCTATTGGTTGCCATGACAATCTCTTTCATTGATAACAAGGAGCCTTTCCGACAGCTTGCCATCTACAGTTCCAGCACTGTCTACAGGGAAGAGGTACTTGTGACTGTGAACTATGAATATGAAAGTCAACATCTAAGTTAAAATGACATAAAAACACACTTTTTTCTTCAATTCCCCTCTGACTTTTGCTTATTATTTGAACTGTTCCATTTTCATATATCTTCTTTTTTATAGATCTGTAAAGCGCTAGAAAAAGCCAAAAAACCCAGTCTGGATCTTAAGTCAATTGGCAATCCATATTTGGATGTCAAAACCTATATACAAGGTAACACGTTGGCGTCACGCAAGAAGGTGTTTCCCGTAATCACAGACTTCCTGAAGGAGTGGGACAGAAAAGTGTCTTTAAGCGGAAACATAGAGGACCTGGAGCTAGACGATGAGTCCAATCAGGACCAGAGTGACTCACATATATTTGCGGAGGATGCTGGGATCGAGGAGGATACCCGAGTCCCTCCAACGCCGATGAACAGTCTGGTTGAAGGCTGTCCTTTGGACAATGGCCTGCCAAAAATCAATCCGGAGGTTTTGGTGGAGAAAGTTAGCAAGATGGCCAGCATGGAGGATGAGTCTCCTGAAGGGCAGTGATGGAGGAGCTGTTGTCTCAAAGAGTTCATCATAGGAGAGGGCCAGGTGGTTTATGACCTCCAACAGATGCAGTGCATATACAGCAGTGGTGCACAAGGGTGAGAAAATGTAGCGGCACGTTTTTCATCTGTAAACTGGTACAACAACGTCAAAAGAGACCTTTCTTTTGACTTTAAGGATTGATACGTTTG
The DNA here is from genome assembly GCA_026939265.1 of Oreonectes daqikongensis. Classification (NCBI taxonomy): domain Eukaryota; kingdom Metazoa; phylum Chordata; class Actinopteri; order Cypriniformes; family Nemacheilidae; genus Oreonectes; species Oreonectes daqikongensis. The sequence continues at coordinate 4,350,293 of JAOTQM010000311.1, forward strand.
TATGCAGCATTACATGCACAATATTTATCATAAAGGTTGCTCAAGTCTGTATTGCTGGACGATAAATTACATATTTATTAATTGGACTCATATTCATTTTTGTTCCTTAATTATTTAAATTGATAGGTGGTGCTTTGACCCACGTCGTTTTTAACAAACAACGTTCAGATCATTTCTGTGAATATCTTAAAACAAATTAATTCAATTTGGTCCAATAATTGACAACATGCACCCAGTGCTTGAGAACTGGTAGACCATCTTAAGTTCTTGTAGTTATGTTAGATGCCCCTGGCGTACTTCTGTAATATAGATTAGGGTTTTGACCCTAATCTTTGAGCTACTAGCATTGTCACTGACTTGTAACAAGATCTCAGCATGTTTAAGTTTGTCCTAAATTTCCTGTCATCCAATGAAGTGTCTTAATGTTACAGATAAATGCAACAAGATGTTTAACCTTAAACTAGATACTGTGGCATAGGTGTAAACAAACAAGGTATTTTCCCAAGATGTTCTCAGATTGTCGATTCCCTCAAAAAAAAATAATTGACACTTTTTCATAAGTTTGTAAGAAATGAGCAGAAAGTTTTACTTTAAAACACTTACAGTGGCAGCCTGGTGGAGGGTTCATAAGAAATGTGAAGACTGCATTTTTGTTGATGCACCTGCATAATTATGTTTAAAAAGTTTTTCACGTTTGAAATTTTAGTCTTGTGGATACCAAGTACAAATAACCAAGTTTATATTCTAGTTATGACACTTGCTATGCTTATGAAATTCTGTGACATTAGTTATGCTTTGTGTAATAATAGCACATTTTAATTATGACTGGTGCTGCCCACATGCATGTTAGGCTTCCATTGTAAGTGTTACTGTAAACATGTTTCCAGTTTGTTCCTACCTTTTGGGTATGGTAATCGAGAGCATGCCACACATGTGGTACATACAGTATGTATATGGTTAATAACAACTGAAGGTAAATTGTCTTGATTTTCCAGTGATTGTAGGTGATAAATGAGTCCAGTCCTTATGTGGCCACTTGTAGATGTTATAGATGTTTGCTCAAATGCTGTTGACTGAAATTTCAGTTGTAGTGAAAGGCAGGAGGATACCAACCTCAGAGTGGGAGGCATGTTAAGCATTTAATAATTTGAAATTCTAGTTTTAAAATGTAATCTTTAGTATTTCCTTTCTTCATATTATGTTGTCTTATATAATTTATTGATTTATATTTTGACTACATATATTTTAAGCTTAGCAAACGTGAAGGAGTCATATATAAAGAATCTATCCAACTTCAGTTCTAGAGGTCCAGGTGTATCAAACACGTTTCTGATGTTGTAAGGTACTTCTTTGTTTTGTGTACACTTTACTGTTAATAAACCATGACTGGTGATGGTGAACACACCATCCATGCTGCATGCTGCCTCGGGAAGAATGATAGCACTATGTTGCATTTCCTAAACAGCCAGACTCAATTTTTATGTAAATATATTAGTGTGCTGTTATTTGTTTGTGAAGCAGGACATTCAGTAGCACCTAATGTATCACATGTATTTTAATGCAAATGCCTTTTTATTTCAAATCTTAAACTTTGTATTGCATTGAATATGAATAAACACCTGTTCATTATTTGGTTTGTTAATATATTATCTATATAAAAACATTTTGCATTACAACATTTTTTTTCTTTTGTTTTTTATGTACCCATTTTAGCATAAATACAAGATATAAAGTAGCCAGTTGTATATGAAGGAGGGTTTTAATCTCATGGGTATTAGGACCATGCAGCCATGCCGGTTTGTTGCTTCCTCCCAACCTTCCCTGTGGGGGAGCAGAAGCGGCTGAGCCAATGGGAAATGGACAATGCAGTCAGCAGAAGTCAGAAATGTTGAAAAACCTGTACTGACAGTCAGGTTGAGTTCCCTCACACGAGACACTAGATACAGTCATAGAAACTGACTTGTATTGTGGGGGAAGCTAATGAAACCGCTCGGCCCCACTTATGGTCTTCAACTAGTTTACTAAATGCATTTTTAATCTAGACCCCTTCTTTAAAAGGAATTTGTTATGGGGACTTACTCAGACCAAAAGGAAGGGTACATGCCAAATGGGTAAGTCTTGAAATTTAAATGAACCTTTTTCTAAATGTAAAAATCTCTCTGGATTTTGAAGGAACCTAAAGAACTGATGTTATATAATATTATGATAACTGTACATTAAACTGGCCTCTATTGTCAGGGTTCACCTGATCAAAACATATTGACAAACTCAAAATGGACAGTAAAGGAGCATTGTTGGGTTAGCAAGAGATTAACATAGAAGCAATTGGAAACAGTGTATGAAGTGAATAACTGTAAGACACATGAGAAATCCTTCTGTATCACTTCTGTATTGTGCTATGTAGAAAGAAAATTTCAAATAAAAAGGAAGTTAAAGTTAAACTAATTTCCGGGGCTTTCGTCAGCCTTAATATTGAAATCTAGTAACGGCACAGAACGACTATTCGTAATGGCAGTTTTGCTATTTACATCCGACACAATAAGGTTCACATATGGGCTTCAAAATTCCAACAAATGTGATGTTTTTAAAGAGAAGTGTAAACAATCACAAGAATGTTCACAAACTTTCCAATGAAACTATAAGAGGATTTTAATGTATGATTTCCATCAGTCCCACTACAATAACACTTTCGCTCTGCATTTAGGAGATTAAACTGTTATGCAATAATATAACATATAACCCACATGAATCATTTTGATTTATTGTTATTTCCGCTAAGTTTCATTTCATGTCAAGACAAAACCAGAATGCATGAAATTTTGTGTCATTAAACCCCTCTGCGTCAGCATAAATTTGATAATGCCTTTATTGTAACAGGAAATGTTTAAATGTGTTACCGAAACATCTAACAATCGGGACAATGTTTTGTTAAAATCAGTGATCACAATGTAAAATAATAAGAGTGACATACACTCTTAAATGCTTGAAGTGGAGTTATGTGGACACAGATTTCTCAACATTTCTCATAAATATTGGCCTTGATTTGCTTAAAATACGAGTGACATTTTATGTAATGTGGTATTAAGACAATAAGGAAAGATACACTTGGCTGTGATTTGTAAGAATGTGTTGCTATTGTCTGTCCGCCTCTGAGTGGTTGAATCAGATGCTACTCATAATGTATAATCTATAAGCCTAACATGCTGTGTATGTTCCACTGTCACAGACATACACAGACAGATCTGTTTTTTAATGCTAATACACATCTGAAGAAACAGATTCAGTTATGGTTCACATGTGACCGATGCTTCCATCATTAATCTGACACATAAACACACACGTCTTATTAGCGAAGACGAAAACCAGATTGTCTGGTCATTTGTGCCACGTATAATGATCACATTTGCTGACATAACAAAAGGTTACAAGAAATGCTTAAGGTGGGAACAGGAACCGGTTTTATTTGTGTATTTCACGGTCAAGGTTATTTTGTGTATAGTATAATATAGTATGGTATACTGTAGTATAGTTTTTTAAACCAACCCCAGCTGAAGTTTATTATTGAAACCTTTATCATTGCCGATAGCTACATTAACTCCTCTATATGAAATGAATGTTAATATGTTAAAAATATATTTTTTTGATTGTATTATTGATTGTTCTTTTATTTATTTCGTTTTGTTATGTTAATATCATGTTCCTGTGGTTTTATAAGTAGCCTAGTAATAACAGCAATTATAGTAATAACAAAATGCCTCAATTTACCTAAAAAATTGTGGTTATTACGATAAATGTTGTAGCCTTTGTAGTTGACAAATGAAACTATGCTGTGGTTTATCTCTACAAATTGTGTTTTATACAGTAATAATGCATTGGGCTCACCTAGAACATTAACAGCTGTAGGTTTGTGGGCGGGACTACTGAACACCTCTCAGGTGTAGAGAGAACGTCATCGTGCGAGGCGCGCTCTGATTGGGTCGCAGGATTCTAAGTTTGGCATGAAGGTGCTGTGCTTTGGTGAGGTAGAGAATCGCTCTTGTCGATTTAAAGCCGGAAAGCGAACAACATTATTATAAACAAATTATAACACCCGTGGGGAATGCTTGCGTTTTTATTAAATGAAAAAGCGCTTTGTTTTTAACACGCTCTTATTTTGCGTTAGTGGTGAGAAGGTGAGTTCAGCATGTTTACATTGTCATTATTTACATATGTCCACGAAGAGCGATGTGACGGGCGTTAGCCAGCTTAACACAGCCCTGTTTTACATAGCCTACAATTTGCTGCAATCTGTTTATATTTATCTATTTTTAAAACTGTAGTTAACTTAATACGAACTTTTAATGACAGATTTATGATCTGTGACTTCAACTACTACATAATATTTGGTTTTATGCAGTGTTCCAATATTTATTTATTGATGCTAACCCTAATCTTAAAGCATACATTATTTCAACACTGCATCAGTAAGTGTGGAATTGATGTTCTTGCAAATACTAGAGAAAGCTTTTTTAAATCAGTCAATCCATTAATATAAATTAAAAGCCTATTTTAACTTATAATTATGGCAGAAAACACAACATTTCTAACAGTGGCTAAATGCTTTGTCACTCTTTATTGCTAAATAATAATTTTTGTTTTGTCTTTTTTTGTCTTTTGTTTTTGTCTTAATTACAAATTACACTACAAAATGAAATCTATTAAATAATGCAAATAATTTGAAAAGGTGTGGTATTCAATTCATTAGCCTATATCAGTAGTTACAGAGAACATACAACAAAATGCACTCTTAAGACAAATTAATACAACTTACAACTTGATATTACAATGTAAAATCAACTTGAATGATTCCATCTGGGATACATTCATAACGTATTAAAGCAGCAAAATATGTGCAGAGGATTTCCAGCTCCCAGTATGCTTTGCATGGTTGAATAATGAAGGTAAATGTGGAAATAAAGTGTTATATAATGTATTTTTGTCTTAAATGTTATTTTTGTTTAAGTTTAGTGCTTTTTTATATCCAAAGGGTTTCTGTTATGTTGATGGTTGTAACAGGTAACCATAGTGCAGAGGAGTAGAGTATTTGCTTAGACTCATTAAGATTTTTGAATGTTGATTTATTCAAAATGTTTTTCAGTGGAAATGCCTGAGCCAAGAATGGCTATTGCTTCTACGTGGCAAATCTTGAAGTTGTTCATTTGAAAAAATGGTAGTTTTGTGTAACCACTGTCCATAATTGAATTGTATTGAGTTGTTTTCATCTAATATTTTAATTTGGAAAATACTAACAGGCAATAGTGTTCAATAGTGTTGTCTTTCAGTCTTTGTGATTGCAAAATCTCAGTCGTTCAACTAGAAGCTAAGGGGTTGTCATTACACATCTTGCATCAATATATTGACAGTTGGTCTATACATGTAAATAAAACAAAAACAGAACATTTGCTTTAAGACAAAAAGGCCAACATCCTCTAGAATCAGACTTTAAGAGGCAGTCCTCCAATATTTTTCAATTTGTCCTGCAGGTATTCCGAAAACGGCAAGACATCTGCCTTCATTCCAGACATGGAGCTCAGGGAGGAGTGGCAGGATGAGGAATTTCCCAGGTAATCAGTTCTAACAAGTACACACACCTTCATCTTTGTCCATCTCACACGGAGCACAAATAGAACTACAATCACCCTGAAATAGATTTAGAGACTTATTTATAGTGACATCTGCAAAAAGACAGTTTCACTATTTAACAAAATTCTCTTTTATTTAGCCATGTTATAGCTTTATAGTATAAAATGGAAAATACGTTATATTTTGTAGTTGCATTTATATAATATAGGATCATTGTAATATGTTTCAGGCCCCTTCCTGAGGATTCACACGATCCTGATGATGATGACAGCCCTGGAGCTGACAGTAACAGACCCGGTAATATCATTTCTCCATTTCATACCTGCTTGAAATATCCGGTCCCTTTTCATTCCTCGGTATTGACTTTGTGTGTTTGTGATAAGCTGTTAGAGATAGTGCCATTGTAGTTGTCAGCCTCTGACGGCACACCCTCTGTTGATTCCTGACCGTCTGATGCATATTGCACACAATAATGTCGGCTGTTGGCTAAAAGTCACCAGATCTAATCTCCAAGAGTTGCAGATCAACAATATTTTTTGTGTTATTACAGTAAAAATGAAAATGTATGACTTTTCTAATCACACATGTTCTGTTTAAGATTTCTCAAACACATTCTTCGGTTTTGTTATGGTCTTTTTTCATAGATCTGTTACTACACCTCACTATTTGAATACAATTTCTGCATTTTATTATTGTGGCTTTGTGTTTTATTTCCCATAACCCCAACTCTAAACAAAAAAACTGTGGTTGCTCGCTTTACTGTATGTTGTTTGAAACAAGCTTGAATAATTTGTGTGCATGATGAATTTAAACTTCACAGCTTCATTTTTTTTGTCTCCGCTAGACCCACCAACCAGCCTGGCCCTGACAGGCAACAGTGTCAGGAAGAAGCGTCTTGTGGCACCTACTCTTAGTCTAACTTTGGACAAAATCTCCACCGACCGGAGCTTGAAATCAGATGAGTTTGATGCTTCTGCCCTGTCGCCGTCTTACGACGAGGCAGATCTGGATATTAACCTGGAAGCCTTAGAAACACCTTCAGACAGCGAGTCTTGCAACTTTCCGGACAGTATGCGTGATTTGGAATGGGAAGGTATAGAACCTTGCATTGTGTGTTTTTTTGGGGGGTTACTTGAGAAACTGTTAAGCTCATTGCACATGGAAACCTCCTGGTCTTTGCAGATGATCTTCCTAAAATGGGCAAAGCGGCGATCAGGAAGGGCAGTTTGCTGGATCATGCTGAAATGGGACACTTGGAGTTGGATCAGGTGGACAGCAATGGTGTGCGATGGAGACGCTTCAATATTGGCGGGCAGGACCATCAAGTCAACATGAGTGTTCTGGAACCTTACCTCCAAGTCCTCTCCCATGGAGGTGAGATTATCTGGGGAAAAGCTGTGTTGAACATGCTGAATTATTGAACTGTTACTGATTTTATTCCAAATGATGTTAAGGGTACTATGGGGATGGATCTACAGCCATCATCATGTTTACCTCCTGCTACCTACCAGAAAATACAACACAACACTATGAGTATGTGATGGAAAATCTCTTCAGGTAAAATGTGATTTTTTTTGGATTTTTTGAAACTTTGCACCCACTTCTTTAGGTATTTTTTCAGAATAATCATGATTCATATGTGGATTTAGGTACATCATTGGCACGCTGGACCTGATGGTGTCGGAGAATTACATACTAGTGTATCTGTGTGGCATGGCCCCTCGCAGTAAGATGCCTAGCATTAAATGGCTCAGGCAGTGTTACATGTCCATTGACAGAAGGTAAGTAAAATTCAACAATAAATAAACGTAGAAAGCATGTTATGATAGCGCAAAGTCCTTTACAAACAAAAACGTATTGTATTAAATTGGATAAAACTCAATGGAAAAAGGGAAATTATGAGAAAAAGTTAAATGTGTTATTGGCAATTGTATTTACTTAAATCTCAAAATCTAATGAAAGTGAAATGTTTTATATTTCAGTTTAATATGCAGAGACAAATAATCTATAAGTAAATCTTTTGACCAACTCAATTTTCACATAAAGTGTAAACACTATGGCTATCAAAACATTTCTTTTGTTTGTTTAAGCATCCTGACCAGCCTGACATAGAAATGGGGTGGGATGGTTTTCTCAATTCAGATTACTAGATACTTTGTAGTCTTTGACCAATGGAAATGTCATGAATCAATCTGTAAAAACATCATTAATTTTGCAATTCCACTTGGTGACACTAACTAAACAAAAAAAAAGAGGAAAAGAAAATACTAAGCAAATACATCTGAGTTCCAGTAGAGGGCGCTTGTGTCTAAGATCTGTTCATGTTAAGATCTTGTTTAACATGAGAAGCTAATTCTACTCTCTTCATACCTCTCATATGAAATATGACAGGAATGTTTTGGACTCATACGTTGATAGTCGTGTTATCAGAATTCTGCCAGACATTCCAGAGATAACCTCTGACCTTTCCTCAACTCTGATGCTTTTTGGATATATTTAGAAATTGTTTGAATGTGTAGGCATGGATTAGTTTTGTAGCTCATCTGTAGGCTCTCTAATGCCGGTGCAGCTGTTGTTAATGAAAGTGATATGAATGGGAATATAAATAAACCTAGTTATGTAAGTGATAAAAAAGTACAGTCTCAAAATATTTTGTGCAATCGACATGTCACGTCTGTGACAAAACCCAGCTATTCTTCGTGATACATAAAGTCAAACTACATAATGTAAAGATCATTAAGTAATCTTAAACTCATAGTGAAATGAATGTTAAAATCGAACTTTGATGCTCTTTATCATATAATTAGATTATGAGACTTTAGTCTGGATTTCAGAGATGGTCACATTTTGTAATTTGGATAATGGATGACAAACTGTTTACCAAATGGTTAAACAGACAAAAAAATAACATTTTATGACGATTAAGAGAATGTGACATGCTAAGAGAAACATAAAACTGGCACTGTGTATAACACATAGGTACAATTTTAATAAAGAACATTTTTATAAACAAAAACGCAGAATGCAGCGTAAAACTCTGACTTGGCCTCAATTTCCTTTCTATAATAAATCCATGTCTCAGTCCAATTTCTTAATATTCTGGCCCAGGTTTCTTAGTTTGTTGCATTCTCAGCATGAATTCACATGAAAGTTAATTCAAAAATGTTTTATAAAATTTGTACACCCAGTGAATTCAGGGACTTTTTTATAATTTAACACATGAGATCGATTTAAGAAATGAGGAACTCATGTTTATTGACAGCATGATCTTTCATTCCCACTATGAGTCATTGCATGAAATGTTCTCTCAGAAATCACACTGCTGACTGTACAGACGGAGGAAGAAAAAACAACAAAACAAACACTGTGAGACATGATATCATAGATTCGAAAAGGAACTGTTATAGGGAGGAGAAATAACCGCTGGTGCATGTGAATGCTACTGAACTCAATTCAGAGGTGGGAAACCCCTCTGACGGGTTTCTGTTATTTGAAATAGTTTCTTTCTGGACTTGTTGACCTTTTTTCAAATCTATAACTTGACTTTATAGCTCGGGAACAGCATAAAAAAGCCCCCATGTGCTTTCTGTGATTTATAGGTGAGAATGTTTGGATGCTATTACGAGTAAATGAAACCGTATTTCTTTGTTAACTAAAAACCCTAACCCTTAATAATATGTGTAAGAAACCAAAATAAATGTGACGCGATACATTAGATTATCCTTGGGCGATGAAACCAAAGGAATAGTAATATAAACAAACCAACATCTCCAAGTTTTTGCCTGTCTGAGGCTTGTATGATTCAACCGCCCTTTCACACGGGTGGCGCTTCTGCCAACCAGCCATTACATGCCGTCTTGTGATGTCATGATGACATCCAGGAAATTTCTACATTTCATCTAGTAAAGGAAATCTGTTGTTATTTAGTTGACTTCATTTCCTGATTTCGTCAATCTTCTTGCTCAAAGATATAATTTCTCTCTGCAGATTAAGAAAAGACCTGAAGGGTCTTTTTGTGGTTCACCCGGCGTGGTACGTGAGAGCTTTAATCACAGTCATCAAACCTTTTATCAGGTGAATATTTATCCACTTTTACTTGGCAAACAGAAATCAAACATTATTATGAAGGCATTATCACTTTCATTTTTGTTTACAGTGAGAAGTTTGGCAGGAAGATGCGCTTCATCCACAGCTTGCAGGAACTAGCTGAGTTTGTTCCTGTGGACCAGCTGCAAATCCCAGAATGCATCAGAGAGTGAGTCCGCATGAAGCATCACGGCTGGACGTGCAGTTATTGTTAGACAACGCCTGGCCCGAGTGACGCTCACGTTTATTTTGTTTGTGTTCGAGTTCGTTCAAAGACAATGAAAATGAATTTTTTTGTTTCGCAGGTATGATGGACAACTGAACAGGTGAAGGTGTTCGATGCAAACAGTGATGTGTACATACTGTATAGACTTCACACTGGGGTGACATGGATGGGGGAATCTGAGCTGACTGGGGTTAAAGGTCAAGCTTCAGGGCATTGACAGAAAACTGCTTCCTATCAGTCGACTGGTGCGATGAAATACAAAAGGACAGTGTCTTTACAAGAGACACGTCTGTGTCATCCTATTGAGGTCTGATGATGAGAATTCTGCCAGCAACATGAAAGAACCCCATTGATTTAAACTGTTACAAAAACAACCCTAAACACACAGTGTTTCCTAGAGTTTAGACAACTAAACTAAATTAAATGAGCTTATACCTTTATAAAAGGTATTTTGAACATATAAAACCTGGCCAAGTTAAAGTGAATGTTTCAAGGCTACTATATTGAGATCAGTTTCTTTGTGTTTAGATTTGTCTATGCCAGCATATCTGCATAAGTGTAAAGGTAAATTTTAGGATATATTTAAATAAGGTTGTACTTTGTATTGTTTGACAGATCTTTTTTTATTAATATGTGCACTAAATAATTTCATTACATTGTCTCATTGACTAAATCTTTATCTAAAAGTCATATGAACTTTGATTCATATAATAATGGCTTAGAATAATTCTTCAAATTTCCACATGTCCCTATAGCTTTTAAGTTTTATGAAATTGGTTATTTATATATATATAGTGTCTAAACATTCTTTTATATATATATATATATTTTTTTTTTTTTCATCTTTAAATGGTTACTTCTCAGATGTTTTCATGCAAAATCAAAGAGCTTAAAGAAACAAAGCGTATCTTATTTCTGTAAGGTGGTGTGTTGTTCAGTTTATATTAGTGTATATATGTTAAATATTGAGACAGAAATATATGCAAGTGGGTTTTCTTATTGAATAATATGGTGGAGAAATGTTCTCTTCAGTTCAGCTGCTGTGTGTAAAATGGCCCTTTCATTTAATAGACTCTCCTATGTGCAAATATTTATACAAGGTCAAACTTGAACAACCTGGTTGTTTAACAGCAGACATATACTACATGTGTCTTTCTACAATATTTATGGCAATAAAGGATTATACTGTTAAACATGTGCTTTGATAAATTGTTGTGATGACCCTTATTTATAAAGTTAATTGTAATGAGGAAATAAGTCACTTTTCTCGATCTTTTGACAGTCACTATGGAAACATTCTTGACCCTTTCAGGAAACCAGCTTTGGCAGGGTGAGGAAGTGAAGGTAGCTGAGGTGAACCTTTACACACTTAAGTCATAAACAGGAATAGAGACTTTTCTATTGGAAGGTTAAATAACAGATTCCTTTTGTAACTTCTACATCACCCGTTGGGCTAGAGTTTAAAAGATTAATGAAAAGCAAGGCATTATGTTGGTATTATTTGTAGGTATATGCATATCCATATCACGATATTCAAGTAAAATATCTACTTCTCTATATTTAAAAAAGTAAATATGTTTAGTACACCACAGCTGTTTTGAAGTTTCCATGCCATTGTTTTTTACAAAAACGAAATAATGTAATTTGGTTTATGCCGGTGTAAGTTAGCTAAATAATGTCCATGTTAAATGATGTTAAAACTTACTTTTGGATTTCAGCTTTGATTTCTTTGCCCATTTTAAGCTAACGTACAAAAATGTGAATGGGAACTTAACTATGTGTTTTGTCTTTACATAAGTCAAGTGGAACATAAACCTTATTGGAGTCTTAACAGTATATAACAATTACTGTACTTTACATTTGCACAGATCTGCAAAAAGGGCTTTAAGATCAATAGAACTTGTAATAAAATAGCTTGAAAAACCATCATGATTGCAAATAAATGTGAGATTTCAACAATTCAAAGACCAGAGCAGAATGATGTTGAACGATCTATTCTCTATAGTAAAAATAAAACTTAGTTCCTTTCTAACACTAATTCTTTGCACAAACACAATACTATGACTATGTGTGTTTAATAAAAAAACAAGCATGCCGCTTTGTACAACTGTATTGTTACAAATTAAAGCACAAGAAATAAAAGGTACAAAGAAGGTGCACCAGCTTAACACCATGACTTCTGAACCACAGTATTACTGCTCATATTTGATCACACAATCAATGAGTTAACCTAACAAGCTAAAAGATTTTTAAACAAAAAGGAAAGAAAAACAAGAATAAGAAAACAGGTGCTTTGCACCACAAACATTTTGGCTTTAAAGTGACAGCAGATACTTAAAGATGGTAAACCACACACGAGAAAATCCATAGAAACCATAGGCAACGTTTATCATGACGTTAACAGAGATGTCTTTGGCTGCAACAAAAATATCTGTATTCTCTCTATACTGAATTAAAAATGAAATGTTTCTTGAGCACCACTGGGCAACTCAGTACTAAAACAATATGTTACTACATTACATTTCTACAGCAATACAGACATTGTGAAAGCTTTCCTACCAAAATATATTTCCTAACAAATTACAGCAAACATGGGATACAGCAAAGCAATGCAATGAAAATAAAACGTAATTACAAGCAAACATCTGTTTGTCAACATGAGGAATTCCCCCCCAACACAGTGCTACACAAAGCCGTATGTGTGTCTGTGATTTAATAACAGTCACAAGCAGGTGCAAAGTAGCATGTGATTACTGAAAACAGAAAGTGTGTTTGAGCTTGTGTGGGGTGGAGCTCTACATGTGAAAGAAAATGTCCAACGTGACTTTGACCGGCAGGAAACCTGTATGATAGCTGATGTTCAAAGTCTCACAACCAGCGGTTAAAGGGACCGTTCACTTAAAAATAAAAAATTCTGTCATGGTCTACTCACCCTTATTTTAAACCTGAATGCTAAACAGTAAGCAAATTATGAGGCATGATTAATAATGGACCAGGTTTATGATACTGTTTTTCTGTGCCATATGTGATGACACTATAAACTGATAAGAGCTGTAAAAAATATTTAAATATTTCTACCTTGTCTAACATAAAAAGAACAGCATATTAGTTTAAAAAGGGTATTAGGGTTTATACACAATGACAATTTTCTTTAGTGTTTCCTTAAACACCAACTAGAGATTAAGATGAACTACTTACAATACTTATGCCAGGGTTTTAATGCAATCCTGAGTGCCCATTATTTTTATCCTTAAAATCTACTATACACATTAAAACAGATTGGACCATTTTATCAGCAACAACTTGTGCAACTGTTAATAGAAAGTAGTTTGAGATGCTGTAAGTGAACATATTTCCATCACAAAACAAAAGCAAATGCATTTGCAAACATCCTTATCGATGGCAGACTATGACAAACATGCCAGCTCTAACTTTGGGAAGGCAGTTAAATAGTCCCCTGTGTTAGTGTGATAAGAGCCTTTCCTCTTCCATAGCAAACGCAGTCAGTGTCTCGAAACATTCAAACGCACACTTCACACGTTCACAATTTTCCACATGTTCCCGGTCCAAATGTAATAAAATAGTCTTAAAGGAGGGACAATATCTCCTCTGAAAAGAAGACCAATAACATAAAACCCCCGCAGAGGTGTCATCCACGATGGCAACTGCAGCATCGGATGTTGCCATTTAAGACCAAAACCTGTTCTGTTGATGTAAAGCTGGTCCTGTGCTAATTGGTAAAGTGCTGCTAGCTGGACAGGTTCTGCTGAGGGGTAAAAACAAAAACCTGGGGAACAGAAGATGGGTCATTATTAAAATGACTGATTGTTTGATTATGAGACAATGGAGAAAGAGGAGGAAGGTGTGTGTTTGTACTCACAGTAAAGAGGCTATAACAGGCTGTTTCGTCCATTAGCGTGAGGCACTTTGGATCTCATCTGTTCTTTTATGGGGCCAGACTGCAAGAGGAAGTGACAAGCAGGTTATCGCGATAAAAAATTATTAACAAAACATGAAGCATCCTAAACCGAAATGCATGACCTCTAACACTTGCACTTATGTGTGCAGAATACAATAAAGGCCCATTAGGATATTTTTTGAACGTGGCATTTTCTAAACAATTTGGAACACTGTACACTTGATTTTTCATTAAAACAGCATGAAAAAAGCTTGTAAAATGAATAATTATACATATTTAAAAAGCAAATTGTGAACATGTTAGTATTTGTTTGCCTTTGTATTACGAATTAAAGAAAATGATTATGTTGGAGGGAAAATATGCGTGTTGTCATAAAATTGTCACACAGAAAAATCATTTTTTCTGGCATTTTTATAGATTTTTGCCAGACAGTACAGTGTAGACAGACAGAAAATGATGGGATAAGAGAGGGGTACATGTGCCAGGAAATAAAACACGAGTTGGGATTCGAACTAGAGTCGCCCGCATCACTTTTTACACAAAAAAAATGCCATAATAGATGAAAATGTCCTACATTAAAAAAGTCCTACAACAGGCTTTATTATTTCCTTAAATTTACTTCTCATTTTGAAAACCTGTGCATTTATGAGATTCATCCAAATAATACATCAGATCCAAATTATGGTATAATTCACAAATTGAATTATAGAAATGTTGTGTCCTTTTCATGAAAAGTAAACAAACAAAATCTGAAAGTCAACAAAAAAGCACAAGTAACTTAAACATGCAAAGGTGGAGCTGAAAAACGACATCAATCATGCAAGAACAAGCCTGTTTCACAAACAGAGCTCTTCTCTTCGACACACCCGCTGTTACATCATGTGTCGCAGGAACATTGAATCACACAGCAGCAGAAAGAGGAAGCCTGTCTTCACCGGGACATTATATACACAGTTTCCCAGCACAACACAAAAGAACACCACCACAAGGGAAAAGCCAGCAGTTAAACGCTCGGCACATCACAGCTCACATGGACTCTGAAAGACCGATAACAACCACCACCAGACCTGCACATCACTGGATGCTTCAGCTATCAGTGCTGTGAATGGGTCCAGCCTGGACTTTAATAAAATTACTAATATCTTCTATAGTGTTGTTGAATGACGATATTAGCATTTAAATAATCCACAATGCAAATTTTCACAAAGCTGACTTTAAGTGACTGCTGGAAAGACCTTGACAAATATTTCCTCATTTAAAAAGCTCCATTCGCTCTCTCTTTTTAACGGGACACTCGCCAACATTCCTCTGAGCAAGTTGTAGTCTGCTTGATTCTGCCCAGGTATTCAATCTCTTTGCAAGCTACAGGATTAGGTAACTCCTCACCTTTCATATGACAACACAACAGCCCAATGAGCACAAACTAAAGATAATACAAGACCCACATCCATCGAACACACGCCATATCTACAATCAACCAGCCATTATACTTATATAATAAGTTCTGATGCACAAAAAAAGTATTATTACACACTAAAAAAATTAAAGTCAACCAACACTTATTTCCTTCACACTTCACAATTACTACTACTACACAAATACAATAAGACACAATGTTCATCAACTAAAAAAGGCTTGGCAAATGACCACTTCATCAGGGAAACTCCCACATCCATGTCATAAGGAGTTGACAACAACCAGTGACAACAACATGCCATGTACAGACAACTGGCAGGTGCACCGATTATGAGATTGTGTACAAAATGAAAGGGAAAGATGGCAAAAGAGAAATTATGGGGGGCACCAATTGTGCTTCTGCAAAATTTTCAGCAAACCACTTTGGTTTGAATGTGTTTCCTGTGACCAACAGATATCAGAAGATCCATAGATAGAATCCTTGTCAGAGGAAAAGCATCCATTCCATTACAGTCACATGAACATTCAGAAGCCCCACTGTACCAATGAAGTATCTCTTACCGGCTGCATGCCATCTGCCATTTCACCAGATCCTATGTGTGTCAGATGGACGAAGTTTGTGGGCTCTCCGATCATGCTACGGTCGATTCTCCTCCGTTTCTTTTTCTGTAAAGTTAGAAACATATTAGAGACTCCAGCTTAAATATCTAATGCACTTGATTGGTGATTCATGAATTAAAAACCTTTACAGTCTCAATCCCAAAAAAGCAAATGCATACAGCATATCGAGAACATCTATGTACTTATAGTGTTCAAAACTCTTTGTTAAAATTGTTTCAATAACATTATAAATGACACTTAAACCTGGCAACAATGGTGTCATAAACTTAATAATAAAATTAGGTTGGTCCAGTGAAAGTATGTTCTTACTCATAAAAAGCTCACCAATATAGCGATAAAGACATTTTTACTACATGGACCAAGTGAGTAGTTGTTATTTGATTATTATTATTGCCTTTATACAACTGCCAGCCTTTGGCCAATAGCACAGATATTCTGTATGTGTACTTTTCAGAAAACTACACTAAATCTATCCATTTTCCATTAAACACGACCACGCAAATTAATACTTGAACCAGTACATGGATAACACACTACACTTGGACAAGCTTCTCTCCTTCCTTTCCCACAACTCCACTGTGTGGTAGAGTTAGTGAGTCATATAAACGATGGTCTAAAAAAAAAAAATGCCTCAACATCAGTACATCAACAACCAGAATAATTATTTGATGAGATCATGTGCCATAAGAGGGGAGTTAGCATGTTTGCTATTACTTGCCTGCCCATGGTGACTGAAGCACACTCAGCACAGCTGAGCTGAACTGCATTTGTCTTTATTTACAGTATCTATATATTAAATACTCCTCTACACCAAGCTGAGATTTTCCATTTAACAGCTGCATCTCCACCTTTGAAGGATGTTTGAGGTTATGTAAGAGACATTTCAAAGGTGTTCACTTTCATAATCTTTGTATACGCAAAGGCCCGTATCACTGAAATCCACAGTACAAGTTCTTATCGCAGACTGTGATGTAAGGTGACAGCTAATCTAAACGCAACTGTTATATCTGAAACGGTTCGAGAAAACAGCTTGTGCTGCTGGAAAGCACCATTTGTCCACATTACAGATGCCCACTGTCGTCTGACATCACCCCCCCACCTGACAAAAGAACAAACAAGAACCTAAAAATAAAAAGAGGAAGGAGGGAGGAAAAGAATGAGAACTCCCAGCTCAGAGGAGCCAGCTTCCCTTTAGAACCCCCTGTCATTGTTACAGGAGACTGTGCTAAACCTGGGCTCATTGGCTCAGAACCACAAACCAGATAACAACAAACCTGCTCGCAAGCCTGAATTGAGCCAATGGTCAAGTATGCAAAACAAGTCTGGAAATATAAACATGGGACTTGTACTTGTATTACGGGAACAGTACAAGTACAGTCAAACATAAAATTCTGTTATTCTTATCTTCATTTCGGTTTAAACGTGATCAAAAAATTTAATTATGCAAATTATTACAAATTATGACAGGATGTGAATTTTTGAGTAAACCATTCCTTAAAAAAACAAACCAGGTACGTTATCAATAAGAATCTTTTATGCAAGAACTGTGCATGTCCTGATTTAAATGTACTTCATCAGCTACAAAAATGGTCTGCATCTACGAGCACACTAAACTTTTAAGACCCCTACTTCTGCAAATTTACCCATGCAGCGTTCTATGACAAAGTATCCTTTGTTCATCTGCATTTTACGTCTGGCTTTACTCTCCAAAACACATTTGCAGTATTGGCAAACCCCTGAGAGTATCTGGGTCACATTCACATCAGCTGAATAGCTTCTTTCGTGTCTTAGACTGCAGAACCTGCGTGAGACACTTTTCACATGATCCCCGAACACTAAATTCCCACAAGGACCAAATGACTGAGCCACAGGGTAATTGATTAAATTAGTCCAGATGTTGACCTGGTATCGGTACCTGTGATTCATACTTGTTCTTGAAAACACACCATTAGTGGGCAAAACAGTACACAATCCAACATCTTGTGAAATGTGATTGAGAAAGAAAAACTGGAAATCATTCAGATATATTTAAGAGACACTTACCGGAGGAGGTTTGGCTACCACACAGCAGCCAATCTTATGCCAGAATGCACTCATCTCCGGCATGCACCGGTTCGATTCCCTCCTCTCTCTCGCCACCCTGCAGGCCGTTTTGAGACGAGGTAAAAGGAAAATCAAATCCTCAAATCTCAGTGAAATAAAGCGGAGGTTCGGCCAAAAGCCTCCGTATTGTTCGACTCTCCGCTTGTGTCTTTTCCTTTATTATACACAGGCCCACTTATTTCCAGAGTAATTCCTGGGCTCCTGGTTTTCAGTTGGTTTGGTTTATGTGAGGTTTTGTGGTTTCAGTTTAATCTGTAAAATGAAAGGGGGAAAGAAAGATTTTAATGTAGCCATATATCATGAATACTTCTACATAGAAAACACACAGTCACAGATAAAAATGTGCATGTATATGTGTGACCCTGGACAACAAAACTAGTCTTAAGATTCTCAACTACTTGATAATCTGAAACCTGAGGGTGCAAAAATCAAAATTTGAGAAAATTGCTTTTAATGTTGTCGAAATGAAGTCCTTAGCATAACATATTACTCATTTACGGTGGAAAATGTACTAAATATCTTAATAGAACATGATCTTTACTTAATATCCTAATGAGTTTTGGAATAAAAGAAAAATCGATCATTTTGACCCATACAATGTATTTTTGGCTATTACTACAAACGTTCCTGTGCTACTTAAGACTGGTTTTGTGGTCCAGGGTCACATATACCCTTACGAAAATTAACCCTGGTTTTACCATGGTTACTGTAGTAAAACCATGGTTACCACAAAATAAAAAAACATGGCTGAGCATGGTTTTGCCAAAATTAATCAATGCACCAAAAAACATGGATACTACACTTTTACCACAAAAAACATGGTTTATTTTCGTATAGCGCTCACATGGAGATTTTGTCTTGTTTATAGGGTAACTTTGCGTCTTTGAGATGTTGCCAAATCTTTAAAAGTAAAACTTGGTTCTTAAGCCACAGCCTCTCTCTCTCCAGTGAAAAGACAAGCAGACTTTAAGAGCTATGAGAGATTTATACCGTGAGAAACAATTCAATGTAACAACTGAGCCAGTAACAATAACAGCTATTAAACACTTGGTGGTTTATAAACTTTACAAAGAAGAAAACCGCCTCAAATGTAAACAAACACCTCGAGGAAGCTGAGAAAAAGCAACGTTGTAAAGGTCTGTGAAATAAACTTTTCTCCCAACGACTAGTTTAAACTTGCAGCTCAGCAGCACGATGATTAAGTTGTCAAATAGTCATGCGGGTAAAGTTAACAAAACAGTAGTTAACTATTTCACCAGCGTTTAAACTAAACATACGTATCTTACGTTTAATCGAACACGCAGACGTTTCATTTTTATTCAAACCAAACTGGAGCCGATCGGTACCAGCCACATTAGCGACTCCAATGAATTGATACGAGTTCATCCAACACAGAAAACTTTCTTTCGTTCAAATTATAATACAATGTGATTTTTGTAGAAAAGGGAAAAACGAAAACTACTGTACCTTAATGTAAACCTGAATTCAAATGTAAACGCTGGAGTGAATGGTCTATTGTGAGAAGAGAGCTGAGGGTGGAAAAGACTCCGTGCTTCCCAGATCTCTGAGGTGTGGTTGAAGTTTCCCCCTTAATATAAGGAAATACTGAAAACTCTCCAAACCAGACGTCATCAGCGCCACCGACGGGCGATATATGTCATTACATCTATACGTTTCACTTTTTTACAAAAAAAAATATAATAAATTATAAAAAAATAATTTCAATTCTCCACAGTTTTCCGTTTAAATTTATTTTCTTATATTTCCCGTGCTCAAGATGTAAAATCACCGACAAATAGGCAATGTATATTTTTACGACCATACGTTTATTTTCGTGGAAAATGATAGCATACAATAGTTTTAATATTAAAAATGAAGAAAACTGGGCAAAAGTTGAGTGTCCTTTTCACTGAATGAATGAGGTCTGTTTCGTCATACAGTAGGGGGCGCGCTAGATCTCGTATCTTCCAACAACCACCAAAGAAGAACCAATCAAATATTCTTATTTCCGGTACCGTTCGTGCGCCATCTTTGACGGCATATAGCGCATCTATGTTGTATTTGTTTTCTCAAAGTATCGAAAAGTATGATAGAACACTAAATCCCGTTAAATAACCCAAACATACATTTAGTTTTTGCATTTTAAACATAATATTATAGTGTAAAAGTCGTTGGGAAACATTTCACTGAGGTAAGATGCAGAAGTTTTACATTATTCTGTTTATTAGCAACTGAGTACAGGACTTTGATGAACTGTTATTAAAAAGATTGTAATTACATATGTAATTACGCACATGCACATTGTTTTGACGATAACATGGCGTGAAAGATACTATTACAACCTGAAAAGTTATTTTAATAACTTAACAAGTTAAGCTTAACTTAAAACTTATTAAAGGCAGTAAACCCATACTTTCAGCCACGTAATTTTTTACTTAGATTATTTTTTACGTGAGAGAGAAACTTTCTGTAGTTTAATATTTCTGAAAATAAACTTAAATGTCGTAGCAGAGAGCCAAATTATTAGTTAAAAAATTAGTTTTGATAATCACATCTGTAATTGATTTGGGCATTAAATCATACGTAATACTTCTCCATACAGTGGTAACCTGATATTATTAATATTACATAACGTTAATCCAGTCATACCGTACTGTTGTCAACAGAGGAGCCCAGCATAAGATCAATCTCCACCGGAACTTGCTTTGATAATAAAATCATGACTATTTCCCGTCCTGTCACTTATGATGAATTGTATACAGTAATGTACAAATCCGGTTTCTTGTGCGTACAGTAATCTGTGTAGTTATGTGTTATCGGTATTAATCAAACTTAACACACATATTGTCTTATTATACAATACGTCTGGTATTCTGGATTCTTTTCTACCCTTTTTTAGATGTCGCTTGTGGATTTGGGAAAGCGTTTGTTGGAGGCAGCGCGTAAAGGCGAGGATGATGAAGTGAGGTCTCTTATGGCCAATGGAGCACCATTTACCACAGACTGGGTGAGGTTTACTTATTCTGTTCATGTATACTGAAATGGCATCTTTTATCCATTAAAATCCTACTGTATAGTAAACCAGTAATAATAATCGCAACTGTTCGTATGTTTTAGTTGGGGACCTCACCACTTCATTTAGCAGCACAATATGGCCACTATTCTACAGCTGAAGTGCTCCTCCGTGCCGGGGTCAGTAGAGATGCTCGCACTAAGGTCGATCGGACCCCTCTCCACATGGCTTCTGCAGAAGGCCATACAAGCATTGTTGAATTATTGGTCAAGGTCAGAACACATTACCTTGAGAGAATTAAATAGACTTGGCTATAATTATAGCTGATGTCACTCACCAAATCTGATATATTTATGTTGTATTATAATATCTGGTTTTAAATATAACTCGGACAGAGTGGAGCAGACATCAATGCCAAGGACATGTTAAAAATGACTGCCTTGCACTGGGCTACAGAACATGGTCACAGAGGGGTTGTAGAGCTGCTGATCAAATACGGTGCCGATACTCATGCCCTCAGCAAGTTTGATAAGACGCCTTTCAACATTGCAGTGGACAGAGGAAACACTGAGCTCATGCTCTTATTACAGGTAAAACATTATTTTACTTGAGGGCTGCTGGTTTCATCGCTCATGCATGCATTGTTGAAAGCTGATATATGGCCTATAATTAAACTCTGTAGGACAGTGACCACAGTTACCCACAATGCAGTCATGTTGCTCATATCTTTGTCTGCTATTTCTCGTACATAATATTATAGGAAGGAATGCAGAACCAGGTGAACATGAATCCAGAAAGAACTATCTTAGGTACTTCTCCAGCCACTGCCAGTCCTCAGTTCATCATCTCATCACCAGGAGGGGTCAATCTCTCTGATATAGTTCTTACCAATGCTAAAACTAACACAGGTATTGGTAGATACAGATGGTTGCCTACATAAACTTCAGGGTTTAATAGCTTTAACTCAACCCATATATGAACTAGACATTTTACTGGATAAATTCATTTTAATGGGCTTTTTCTTTTGGCCAATAAATGTAAGACACTGTAGTTTTGTTACATATTGTGCAAATTGCTCTTTTATTAACAAAGTGATGTTCTGTTCCTTTAGGAGCTGGAGAGAGTGTGATAGCTGCTGACTCTGTGGACTCGACGATCCAGCACCTTGTAGGAGAGGATGGCCAGAGAGTGATTACCATAGTAACAGACCAACAGGGCAGCCTAGGACAGAAATTCTTTGTCACAATGCAAGGACAACAAAGTGAGTAGATGCTTTGTTGTTAATGCATAATGCTTTTAAGTCTTTGATTCAGTGGTTTAAGACACGTATGGATATATTTAGTGGTCGCAGTGCCCGCGGGCCAGATTTCTGAAGAAATCGTAATGGAGGACACCAAACCACTTTCATCACGAAAGAGGAAGTTTGAATCAACAGTCAACCACACAGATTCCAAACATAAGGTCTGACCAAAACATCAGATTTTTGTTTTATAAAATCAATATCAAGACTAACTGCTTGTGGTTTTGTGTAGGAGCTCACTGGGAAAGACAGTCGGCAACTATTGGAGCAGCAGCTAAAAGAAGCGAACAGAAAAGCCCAGGAGTACCGGCAACAGTTACTAAGAAAGGAGCAGGAAGCAGAACAGTACCGGCTTAAACTAGAGGCCATTACTATACGACAAACCAATGGCACCAGCACAGAGCTCCAAGAGGAAGTGGTCCTTCAGGAAGAGGAAGAGGAAGAGGAGGAGGAGGTGGTTGGTGGAGAGGAAGTTGTCATGTTGCCAGAAGGGGCCATCATTATTAAAGAGGAGGCCCTTGACTCTACAGAAGGGGAGACCGTGACATTAGTAGATGCAGCAGATATCACAGCCACCTCTGAGGTCACACCATAACAGTAAATCCAAAGACTAAAAAACACTCAGGAATTACATAAACTGTGTACCTGCAGTGTCATGTTGTATTTATTTATTGTAAATCATAATTGTTTGTTTTTAATAATTTTTTAATTATTTTAAGAAACCGTTGGGATGAAATTCTTCAAGGACTTGCATTTAGATGGCTACAACAATGCTGAATTGTTCAGACTGACAGGAATAGATTAGGGAGAGCACAAGTGGTTAAAGCAGGTTATGTTGGTTCTATTAATCAAACTGTAAAGTACACAATGTGACCACTTCATATTGCTTCACAATGTACTTGTTTAACAGTGAATGAAAATGATGAACTTGAATGGCAGAATACCAAGCATTTTGCAAAGATAAGGCAATTGTTAGCTTTGAACAGTAGTTGAAGTTGGCTAGTTGGTAATGGGTGATAAGGTAACCTAAGTAGCTGTGTTTGTACTTAGTAAAAACTCTCTACATAGTAAAAAAAAAATCTTTTTTTTAGTGGTTGCTAAGACTGTTACTACCTTCTGATGGATGTTTTGCTTGTTTTAATCTTGCATTGTTTATTTTATTAGATACACTAAATTATGATTTTCATTTGATTGCTTTAAAGAAAATGCTAAATCTGTTTTGATGTAAATTGTGATGTTGTAAAATGCTGCTCTGTTTCCAGATGTTAGTAGCTTTTACAGTTGATCATGCAGGGAAGTTATATCATCAGTTGTGTTGAAAAACATCATTTGTTGCATGACAATGAAATGTTTTAAAATGTGAATGAATATGAATATAGTTTTAACCTCATGTTCTGTATTAGGTGTTTTTCACAGAAATGTTAGCAGTATTTTTTTTAGTTTTCCAGGTACACAGCTGTTGATTAACATTCCTTTGAATTAATTTTAAGGGCTATATTTGTCTCTCTAATTATGCTTTGTACATATGCACATTTATTTCCATCTAAACCCATGGATATAATGTATTTATTGAATGGGTGCTTGGGGATTAGTTTTTTCCCCTACTTTTTGTTTACTACAATTTTCAATTGTGTGTGATATCGGGAGAGATCAAAATGATGAGCTGACAAGCATTAATGTTTGGTTTTAAGTTTCATACCTAAAGCAAATGATGTTTACCTCTTCAAATTGTTGTTTAAAAGTTTGACAGGCAGAATACTCAGAATCACAGTTTTTTCATTGTGATAGATAGAAATGCTTAGAGCTCGACAAACTCGGCATAACAAACATCAACAGTTTGTCCCTAAGGTTTCCTGTATATTTTTACATGTATATTTTTGTAATGAAACACTATTGGGTGCTGCCTTTAGTGCACTTGCAGTTATCTGGTCAAAATACATTTTCTATGTCATTTACTAGTTTTTATAGGGAAAATGCATAAAGTAATAAACACTCATTCATTGAAAAAGATTCTATTATTCACATTTTCTTGTGTACTTGTATTTCTCAACATGAAAACGCTTAACTAAAACGCGTTTTAACAATGTCCTAGTGCGGCGTCCGTATTCACGTTGCAAGCTTTAGCGCTAGAGACAGCAGTTGAGAACTAGGGGTTTTATTAATACATTTTTAAATATTACATGATTTCTAGAGAGTTTATGTTAATCATTGTAAAACATTAAAGCACATTTAATGCTCGTCTGATTTGTGCTACGTTGTCGATTAAGCTAACGTTAGCCGTTGTTGTTTAGCAATATTGTTTAGTATTGGTGCACATAAAAACTTGCACTTGTAAAATGTAATTGTTGTCGTTACAAATACATTTGTTTATTTAATCGATAGCATGATAAATACTGAGGAAGATTCGAATTAGACTCGAAAGTAGAGTATTTTGCTTAAGTGGGGTATTTTTGAAAACTCTCAGACATGTTTCCAGAGTTAAACAGTATTCTCAATTCCAGCCCAGATAGTTTCAAATCGGTAAGTATTTGATTTGACATATTTGATGCGTTTGAAGTCACTAATATCATAAAGTCCACCTGTTTTTGTCTGCACGTGTAGGGTGACTTCATCTTGCTGTCTGACAGACAAGCTGATGCTTCTTTTCTCATTCATCACTATCTGTCTTTCTACTTACGTGGTAAGTGACCTATGTAGTAAAGGGGTTTGATTGGTTATACAGTTTTAATTAGACTCTTTATTTATACTTGTATGTTTTTAGCTGGTTGTAAGGTGTGCTTTCTGGGTCTCGTGCAGTCCTTCAGTCACTACAGTGCTGTCAGTCAGAGGCTGGTAAGTCCTGTTACTATTTTGGGAACACTTCAATAGGATTCAGTTTGTTGATATTACATAAAAACAATTAACAATACTTTTACAGTATTATTTTGGTTAGATTCTACATACTCTATACAAATACATTATTATAATATTTTTCTTTTAAATTAGCATGGAAAAATGAATTTAGTATATTTATCAATTTACATGACCCTAGATGAAATCGAATGCATTAAGTGATTTTGACAAATTTATTCCATATTATAAAATATTTTAACTGGAATTGTATGAATAATCATAATGTTACTGTGCAGGGTGTAAGTCTGGCCCAGGCGAGGGAGAAAGGGCAGCTAGTCTTTCTCGAAGGATTAAAGGACTCCATTGGAGTTATAATACAAGAGCAAAGCAGCCAAAGCACACAACCTTTGAGTTATCTTAGGCATGTATAGCACAGTCTGCCTTTTTCTTACCAATAAATGAGAATTCGTAGGAAACGATTTGTCTTGCCATAGCTTTGCTTTTGTTTATCCAGGTCTCCAGGCGCTGGACTGGAATGTCTTTTTAAATTTGTGGAAAGTTCTGTGCGTCAGAATGGAGATGATGAAGATTGTGAAACATGGGGTTCTCCAGTATTACTCATAGATGATCTAAGTGTTCTCCTTAGCTTAGGTGTCAGTGCTGGAGCAATACTAGATTTTACCCTATACTGCCAAGCCACCATCTGTTCTGAGTTACAGGTGAGTCTGATCCAAAAACAGAAGCTTAAAAACATTCAGTGTCTGTTTAAAAAAAAGTGCAAGTCCTGAATCTTGCACATGCTTTCTTCTAAAAAATTATATTTCTTTTTTTCTTGATATTTATATTCATACTGCAATATTTCAGCCATACAACCTTTGTCGGGAATCAGATGGGAGCAATATGCTCTCTTTGTTTTTACTTTATATTAAAATGTATTAACTGTAAGTGTTGATGTTCAGGGAAATATTGTGATTCTGGTGAGATGTGAGGAGGATGTAGATGATGAAGGTTCAAATCCGCTTCAGAAGGGACTGATTCATCAGTGCAGCTTGGCACTAAATGTAGAGGGGCTACCCACAGGCTACTGCAGGGACATACATGGACAGGTGTGCTATCATGTTAAAGTCACACTTAGTCTGTAATGAATTGATCTGACGTTTTTATGGCCTTTTCAGATGGAGGTGTGGTGGAGATCGAGGAAAGATGTCACGTACAACCAAAGAAAAGTTTTTCATTATAAAGTCCACGATAAAGGAGCATCATTTTTTGCTCGAGGGACTTCTAGTGCCGTTCTCTAACAGTTTTCAAATGATAGTCTTCACTTCTAATTCCTCATACTGAAACAATGTCATTATTTAGCTTGTTTTCCATAAATGCATATGTAAAACATCTTGTTGTTGTTTTTATTATTGTCCAAGTTACTTTTTTTTGTGTGTATTAAAAGTTGCTATGTAAGCCAGCTATTACACTGTTTCGTGTTAACATGATATTTATATTCCAAATTGCACTGGAGTAATTCTCTGCAATAGTATGATTTGGGTCACTATTTGAGCAAAGTGTATCATGTCTGGTAAGGATTTCGATCACTTTTTCCATATCACACCAAAAATGTGTTGGGCCATATGATTTTTGTAAACCGTAATCCTTTCCTAGAGAAACAGGACAATCCCCCAAATTTCCCAAACTTGATTTGGAAAAACACCATTTTGTATTTTTTTTTGTCACTTGGCGTACCTTGTAAACTTTAGTCAGTTTTCCATAATATAGATGAAATCCTTTGTGATCACGATGAAGCTGTTTATTTTTTCTGTGAGAAAGAAAAGTATAATCAGTATAATAGTTTACTACTGCAAATCACCTTAAAGGTGAGCTTTATTAGCAATCATGAAAGTATGAATTCTGGGTGTAGTGGGCTTTAGTCCATCTTTATGCTTTTGTCCAGGACCCTGTGATTTGTGGCGGCCCTGAGTACTAATTTACAAACTATTCATTATTGAAAAGGAAAACTAATTATTATTAACACAATGTTAAGTTGCATTATGAGGTTGCGAGATAAGTACACCAAGAGCAATAAAATGATCAGTGCAGCAATATAGAGCCAGAAACACTATAGATGTACATTTTAATATAGAAGTTGCCTAAAAGTGGCACTGTTGTGCTATGGATCGCGCAGGCCAGTTACACCAATAAAACCGCACCTTTTGTGTATTTCATCGCAGCTGTCCCTGGAATACGACCGGGTTTCCTGGTTCTGAAGTGATTACAGTTAAGTAACATGCAAAAACGTCAAGGATTCCAATAAACATAAATGACCGTAAAATGCCTGTCAAATACCGCTATTTATTCCGAAAAGCGTTATTTTTGCACCATGAAGGTTTATGTGGAAATAATTAGGCGACATGTTTCTATTGATAGCCAATTGTCGAGATTGTCAAATATGAGTTGTGTTTGATTTCATGCACAGATATTTCGTGCGGCTTTGCGAAGATCGATTAGCGCGTGACATCGAAATACCGCGAGAGCGATTTTGAGCAATCGTTCTCGCGATGTCTTGAGGTCATACGCAGAACGATCTGCACAGCTGTTAAAGCGACCGCCCTTTGGCCCTGCTTGTTATTAGACCTGCAAGCGAGCCGCTGCTGACAGACTTGTATAGAGGTTTTATCTGAATTTTATTAGTACGAGATCTGTCAGTACCCGCCATGGGGAGTTTGAATCTCTCAGGAGGTCGGTGTTTTATTCGGCAGGTCTTCTCCGGCCTACCCAGCATGCTACAGCGGCGGTACAGCCTCGACATCTCAGCGCGGCTTATGCGGACTGAAGGCTTCATAGACGGGCGATGGGTGTCAGCGGGATCCACGTTTTCCGTGTTAGATCCAGCCACGGGGGAAGAGATCGCGAAAGTGTCAGACTGCGGTACGAGAGAAGCACAGGACGCGGTCAATGCTGCGAACAAAGCGTTTCACCTGTGGAAGAATCACACGGCTAAAGTGAGTTTGTAAGATTGTATTGCATTGCATGCAGTCTGCAGGTGGATCGGCTGACATGCAGGTTATTGCAGATCAGTACAGAAATGTACAAAGGTGGTCATTGGTACTACGTGGTACAGTGATGTTTAAATAATAATACATATCAGGTTCATCTGCTAAAAAAAGTTTATACAAATTTTAATGGTTTCCATTTCAAAACCATTATGAGCAATCAGCTGTTTATCATTACATCCTTATGAAAGGTGGCCTTATTCTAACAGCTTTTAATGTCGTTTTTTTTGGTTCCAAAAAATAGAAGCCAACACATTATCAGTAGAGACCATTATAACCATTTAATCCATTATAGACTTTATTTGATGGTTTCTAGTGTTTTTTTTCAACAGGGTAGTTTAACCTGGTACATAAAGTAACTTCCAGATCATGTGTTTACATGAAAATATTTAGAATTTGCAATCTGATTGAAATACATCTGTATGGTTTTGCAGGAAAGAAGCATTTTGTTGCGAAAATGGTTTGATCTGATCACTCAGCACAAGGAAGATCTTGCCAAACTGATCACAGCAGAATGTGTAAGTATATGGATTTATTACACCTGTATAAGAAGTGTTCATTATTTTTTATTTTCATTAAGTTGTTTTATGATTAATATACATTTTTAGTGGCAGCTGATCCAATTTGCTTGATGCATTGACATCTCCTTAGTTAAATACATTTAGAATTTATTATGCATCCAGTTAATTTAATACTTCTCAGTTTGTTTTAACATCAGTGCTTAAATTGGTCAGACTGCTCATAACTTTCAGGCATTGTTTTCCCAGCAACGTACAACCCAAATGACACTATTTGGATACCAGATCATTCAGATACCATACAGATGCCACATATCTTGGAAATAAACCAGATCAAAATTCAATGCAATCCTGGTTTGTTAAATTTAAATTAAAATCAGAACTTTTTATGCAAGTATTGATTTTTTTAATGAAATGTGTGTAGGGGAAGCCAATGAAGGAGTCTCTTGGAGAGATTGCGTACTCGGCCGCCTTTCTGGAGTGGTTTTCTGAGGAGGCAAGACGTGTGTATGGGGACGTTGTTGCGCCACCAGCCAAGGACCGCAAGATCTTAATAGTCAAACAGCCAGTGGGAGTGGCTTCTATCATTACACCTGTGAGAGCTCCATCTTCCTTCAAGCTGTAGTAACTTAAGATTTATGGACTAAACTAAGACTGCAAACCTTTCCCTCCATACAGTGGAATTTCCCCAGTGCCATGATAACCAGGAAGGTGGGTGCGGCCTTAGCGGTGGGCTGCACTGTAGTGGTGAAGCCGGCTGAGGACACGCCACTTTCTGCACTTGCACTTGCTGAGGTCTGTCTCTCTGTCTTAATAACAGCCTGTTTAACTTCATTATAGTGTGTGTAGAACACTTTATTTTAAGTAAGACACAAGTCGTGTCTTGTTGTACACCATTCAGTATTTGAGAATTTAAAGTTGAAATTAAAGTTTTGTAAGTAATACTTAGAACAAAAAAGATAAATAATACCTGTTTTTTTTATCTAGCTTTCAGTTCAGGCTGGTATTCCTCCAGGGGTGGTTAATGTGGTTCCTTGCTCAAGAGAGAAGACTCCTGCTGTGGGAGAGGTGCTCTGCACTGACCCTTTGGTGGCCAAAATCTCATTCACTGGCTCCACAGCCACTGGCAAGGTAAAAAAAATCCACCCAGCATCATTTCAATTTATACTTCTGCCGTCATTTATGTTTCCTTATGACATTGCTCTTTTGTCCCATACAACGAAAGTGAATGAGGACTGAGAATGTCAGTAATATTCTGCATCTTTTATGTACCATGAAAAAAATAACATACAGGTTTGGAAGAACATGAAGTCGATACATTATGAGAAATTTTCATTTTTGCATGAACCGTCCCTTTAAAGGGCCAGTCAGTGAAATTTAGCTGTATCTAGCGGTGAGGTTGCGAATTGCAACCAACGGCTCAGTCCACCCCTCCTATTCGAAGTACTACAGCGGCTGACGCAGGACTTAGATTAAGATCACATTTTCGCAACTTTGCCGAAGGGCATAACGTATTTACGAAACTTGTTCAGTAGAGTAGTTTGTCCGTTTGGTGATACTGTAGAAAAGACATGATGAATTCCAAGTAAGGGGACCTGAGGTGTATGTAGATAGAAATAGCTCATTCTAAGGTAATAAAAACATAACGCTTCATTATGTAAGGTCTTTGTACACTTCTGAACACATAGTTATGTATATTATATTGCATTTCTGTCAATAGAGCCTCCTTAATATTACACACTGGTCCTTTAAGGAAGTCATTTAAAATGTATTGCAGATACTGCTCAAACATGCTGCAGGAACTGTCAAAAGAGTGTCTATGGAGCTGGGAGGTCACGCCCCCTTCATTGTTTTTGACAGTGCTGATGTAGACAAAGCTGTGGTGGGGGCAATGGCCTCCAAATTCAGGAACTCAGGCCAAGTGAGTATTCTTTCAAATCGATATAACCAAAATGATTAGTCACAGAAGTCACATATTCATAGTAAATCATTATTAATGCATGAATTGAACTCAAGGGGTCTAATATTACTTCATCCAATATATTAAGAGAAATGTTAAATGTTAAAAAGTAGGTTTTTGTACCATGTACCTGTCTCTGCCGTAGACCTGTGTCTGCTCCAACCGCTTTCTGGTTCAGAGTGGGATTCATGACTCATTCGTGGAGAAGCTGGGAAAGGCCATGGACGAAGAGCTGAGGGTCGGCCACGGTTCGGAGCCCACCACCACACAGGACCGCTCATCAACGTCCGCGCAGCAGAGAAGGTGCTTCATGGGAATATTAAATCCACTGGATGCTGCTTATATGTGCACACACAGATGGCTCGAATGACTGGTGCTGATCAGCTTTTGTTTGTTGTAGGTGGAGAGCCAGATTGCAGATGCTGTGGCTCAGGGGGCTCTTATAGTTAGAGGTGGGAAGAGACTGAAGGGTTCCTTCATGCAGCCGACGCTACTGTCCAGTGTCACCGCTGATATGCTCTGCATGCGGGAGGAGACCTTTGGACCCCTTGTTCCTGTAGTTAAGTCAGTATTTCTTTTATTTAATATTGATGCATAAGCCTTGTGATCCGACTTATGAGATTTATGTGCATTGGTTTTCAGACTTGATTTGGAATTGATTTATAAAACACTGGATCTCTAAGTCAGAGTTTGACTTCAGATTCTTGTATGTCTGAATAATTCAACTGTGTGGTTAAGCTCTCCACTAGATGCTGACTGTTTTTGTTTTCTTTCGCCAGGTTCAATACAGAACAGGAGGCACTTGATATTGCCAATTCTTCACAAGTTGGTTTAGCAGGTTTGTTGTTCTAATGTACAGTATACATTTTTTGACCTTGGCAACTGTTTATCTACTTGGTCATTTATTATCAGAAATGTTTGAGAAATTAGTAATGAATAATTAAAGCAAAATAATCTATATACTAACTATACCATACATACATTTTTTTAAAAAGCAGCATCTATTTTGACAGGTTATTTTTACTCTCGAGACATCGGTCAGATCTGGCGAGTGGCTGAGCAGATGGAGGTGGGCATGGTTGGGGTCAACGAAGGTATGCTTTCCACCCCAGAAGCACCCTTTGGTGGAGTAAAACAGTCCGGACTGGGCAGAGAAGGTTCCAAATATGGCGTGGATGAATACCTGGATATTAAGTACATATGTTTTGGGGGACTTACTTCTTAAATGCCCCAGTTTACAGATTTTACTAGTTAAATCAAGTATTAAAGTACAGTATCAAACCAGACACAAAATCATTAATGCACAAAACACTGTGAACCAAACTCAACCAATCAGACTATCATTCCATATGGTCCAGACTCAATGAGCAGAACCATTTTGATAAAGAGATATTTACCATATAAAAGTATGGTACTCCTTAAAAATCTCATACCTCATAGTACACTGATATAACATAGATCCAAAATAATAATCTTGCTAATTCATGGCACTGAATGGCATGAACAGGGACTTATGATTAAGGATGTATGATGTGGGAATTTAGGGAAAAGCAAAGCACTAAAAACTGGTTCTTTCCATCAGTTACACTTTGCAAAAAAAATGTCTTTGTATCTGGTTAAGGTGTTTGTGTCCAACATCAGATTAAACCTCTGTTTGTGTATTTGTACAGCTCAGGTAAGGTGGATTTAACTAGCATAGGAAAACATGTTGACAATACGCACAATAGGCTTTAAATAATTCATGCTTAAATTGATGCAATTATGTTTATCAATACATAAGAAAACGTAATGTTAAACATTTACTAGAAAGATAATAATTGTGTTTCAGAAATAAAGGCCAGTGTTAAAAAGGTACTTTAAAAATGCCTATTTTTCCTGCATTTCAGAAAATGTTTAACTTGACATGAGTGCTCTATTTTTATATTCTAAAAAAGTTGGCTGCTAATGTTTAAAAAAAAAAACTTGTTTCGAGATACTGTAGATGTGTATGCTGAGTTATGTCTAGCAAGGTTTAAACCTGTTGTCTGAAACCTAATTCATTGTCAAATGTTGTCCTAAGTGCCAATGTGATTTAATAATTTTTTTTTTTTAAATGAAAATCTGTCCTTAGATTTAATGTTTATATATTTTAATTGTTAAAGATATTCTCTATGAATAAACTTAATTGTATTGTGTACTGTTATGCATGTGTAACGCATATCTTAAGTGATCTCTACATCTTGCAGACAGATGCACAAGTGTTAAAAACAAACCTTTAATTCTGTTGCAGACTGACAATTCACAGATGTTGACACACAAACACAGCCATTACAACTGTTGGTGTGAAACTGTTGGTGTCTCTTTATAGGGCCACGATATTATCTATTTTTGTTTAGATAGGACAACATCATCTTATTCTATAATTTTTGTTAATAAATATTTAAACATTTACATAACCATTGGGTATAAATAAACATTTTTACCCAGTATAAATGGCTTCTACTGCATTTTCAGCTTAAGCAAACATTACACTGAAGATTCAAGTCTCAAATGTAGCAATTTAAATACCAACAAATTGAGACAAAAGAATGGTTGTTGATCAGGCACATAACATTGGTTAATAATATAAAACATTTTGCATAATGAAAATTAGCATTCTTTGCATCAGTTCTTTGCAATTTTTTCCCATAGCAGATGTTAATCGTTTGCACTGCATCACTGAACATACAAGCATTATTAAGTGCATATTAAGGGACATTGCGAATGCAAACTGAATATGCCATTGGCACTTAAAAGTCAAAATCAAAATGCATTCTTCAGTAAGAATTGAGAGCGAATTCGTAACACGACCAATCGCATTCAATAGTCATTCAATAATTTGTAAAATGTCAAGATCCAAGTCCACCCTAAAAAAAAAAATGTTCACCTGGGACTCAACCTTCCACAGGACAGAGGCTGAAAGCATCTCTGCTTCGGACCACGCCATTGGCTCTGTTCCGGGCTTTATCGCTTCTTGCGTAGTTTAAAATGTTTTCCTGCTCGCTGTCCAGCTCTGATTCTGACATCATCAGGCAAGAGTTGTGCTCTGTGCTTTTGTGTTTGATGTCTAGAGAGGACAAATGCAAAAATGTTAATGTAATGTAAATGTAAAAGTGTGGTGTGGCATCTTTTCTGGCACCCTAGTTGAAAACTTTTTGTCATTTAGCAGATGCATTTCTCCAAAGTGAAAATAAGAAACATCACAAATGATTTGTCCGCCTCTAAAACAATATTGTTGGGGGCCAAATACAGAACAGGCCTTTATTCAGGGACACCACACACTACTTTTGTAATTAAAAAGGCCTAAAACATAAGCCTCCAAAGAGGGATTGCTCGGCTAAGAGCATCTTTCTCCAATCCGCACCACAATAAAGGGATGTTAGTGAGAAATTAGATCTGGAACTTACTGTACTTTGGCTGGAGCTCCATTCTCTCATGCTCATCCATGTTGTCCAGTATTGTATACTTAGTTTTCTTTCTTACTTTTGTGCGTCTACCTCTAAAACAACCAAAACAAACCTGAGTACAAACACTGGAAGCACATGAACAAAAGTGATAGTAGTTACCTGATTAAAGGAAAAATAAATAACAAAATACAAAGTACCCTACATTTATTGACTGGAGTAATACCATTACAAGAAAAAAACAAAAGTCAGGCAATATTTGCTTAAGTCACCATCTGTTTTATCAAACTGTTCATTCAGGACCAAATTACATAGGCCCTACATCCATCCAAGCATCTTATTGGCTCTAACAAAATTTTATAAATGTTTATTTAAATCGATCAGTTTAGTAAATGAATTAATTACCTTTTACAGCAGCAGATGCAAACCCAGCTGACAGACAAGAAGAACATGACCATCACCAAACAAGAGATAGTGACATACAACACGTTCCAATCTGCAGAGACAAGAGACAGAAAATGAGCTGTCAATCATACATGAAAGCAGAATGATTCTCTATTCATCATTTTATTTACAATGGCAGTCCATCAGAAACATTTCAGACAGCACAAACAGACTTCATTTGCTTTTATCTGATTTGCATTCAAACACTGATACAGAAAAACAGAGAGAGACTCATGTACCACAATTGCTCTCGCCATCTTCAAAAAAATGACGAATGGGGTTCTCCATCCAAAGGGGGTCACAGGAACAGCTCTTTGTGATGGGGTCACACTGGCCACGTCCAGAACAGAGCAGTAAGCACACTGCATGTATTCAGGGATAGATTGAAATAGAGGATTTGTGAGAGAGGATAACTTTATTTGTAAAATGAGTTTAGTAATACATGAATGTACCGTGCTATCTGTTAATGTTTGTGAAAAATGACTCACTGACTGTGTCCACTCTCAGGACCTTGAAGAGTAAGAAGTCGGTCTTCTCGTGTAACAGCTGGTTTTTTAGGAGCCGGGCGAGTTTAGGGCCTGGGATTGTTCCATCAGGACCCTGTACTGAGAACCTAAACACTGTGCTAAACACAAAAAACATCTAGATTAAACGCTGTGTGTTTCTGCAATTAAAATGCAATTGAGGACAAAATTTCTAAATTAGATCTAAAATCCCCATTTACTTGCAATGATATTGATGCATTGATATGCAAAATATCTTCTTTTGTGTTTGCAGATAAAAAGAAAGTCATACAGGTTTTTACATGACATGAAGAGAAGGAAATGATGACAGAATTTTCACTACTACCCCTTTACTACAACATATCAGTGAATAAGGGTTTTACTTAAATAAAAAAACACAAAATTCACAGATGATAAAGCAAACATTGATTACAACATTATCAGTCATTAATATTTGTTGATCCATTTTTGTAGTAATAACTTGTATACATTTTACTGGGCCTTCTTAAATAAGCTTTACTTATGTGTTGTAATTTTTTGACAAGCGTAGACCTTTAAAATCCTCTCAAAGCTGAGGATCAGTTTACAGGTTAAGCATAACTACGCAACATGCATAGCACATTTTTAATACATCTTTAATAATATTCTTGAATAAAGAGCGAAATTAGAAATCACTTCTGGCAACTTCTGTATGTCCTTAGCAGAACAAATAGTCTATAAATATGTCTTTACATGTCTTTATTGTTTTACAATAAGTAAAAGGTAAGTCCCAGATGTTAGCATGTGTGTAATACCTGATGTCTGACTGGCCATGCAGACCCTTCAGTGCGATGTCTGAATCCAGCACATGCAGTAGAGCAGCCAGCTGTCTCAACACTGTGTCCTGCTGCTGCTGACTGACCTGAGCCACGCCCACCTGCAGCTCAAGCTCCACCTCCTCTCTCTCACGTGGATCTGCACACAAATATAAACAGCATCAAACACACACAACACTTTTTCTTACCCTCTACAACTGTATTTACCAACTCTTACATTTTTTTGTATATCTTTAAATTGTTCCTTATTTATTTTTATGAGGAAAAATAATGAATTATAAATATCTGCCAATGGTCTCTTAGCTGCTTACCAGGACGCACTTCTACAGTAGCTGTGGCCGTGCTTGACCGGCCAATTGCATCAGTTACCCGAAGTTGAAACAGGTACGTTCCCTCCACCAGGTTGGCCAGGTAAAGGAAGGCCTCGTGATCTGACCCGTATAAAACATCCTACTCTCAAAAGACAGTGAGAGAGCCGTCAGGTAAAACACAAAGCCACTGATCAGGATATTGTAAGTTTGTCATTTGTCTCACCCCTGTAGCAGGACTCTGTTCATCTCTGAGCCAAAGAAAAGACACATTATCCGCTCCGCTGTTGGACACGGAGCCCCTGAGCACCAGTGAGTTGTTGGGTAAAGTTAGTGTGTGGCTGCCGCTGGCATGGGCAACTAGTGGCAGGCTTTTGGCTGTGAATTTAACAAGATATACAATAAGTAATCGCTTATAAAAGTGGTCAACATATAAACAGGATG
The DNA here is from genome assembly GCA_026939265.1 of Oreonectes daqikongensis. Classification (NCBI taxonomy): domain Eukaryota; kingdom Metazoa; phylum Chordata; class Actinopteri; order Cypriniformes; family Nemacheilidae; genus Oreonectes; species Oreonectes daqikongensis. The sequence continues at coordinate 4,386,886 of JAOTQM010000311.1, forward strand.
CCAAAATCCAGCGATATCTCTAAAATAAACAAGCAAATTTATGCATAGGATAAATATACTGAAGAGTGCAATCGTTTGAGTGAAAATGCTTTTATTCATTACAAATGATACAATTTTGAGTTAAAGTGATAGTTGCAATGAAAATTCTGTCATCATTTACTCACCCTCTTGTCATTTCAAACATGTATGACTTTCTTTCTTATGCAAAACACAAAAGAAGATATTTTGCATTGGTTTTGTGCCTATACAATAGAAGTGAATAGGTGTCGGCACTGTTCGGTTACCAACAATCTTTAAAATATCTTCTTTTGTGTTCTGCAGAAAAAAGTCACACAGGTTTAAAATGACAAGAGGGTTAGGTTAGTAAATAATGACAGCATTTTCAATTTTGGGTAAACTGTCACTTAAAGACTAAATTAACAGCAAATAAAAAAGTTGCATGCATTATCTGCTCACCTTCTTTGATGGTGATGGTCAATACAGCGCTGTCAGTTTCTCCCTGCTCATCTTTCACTGACAGCCTGAACTTGTAAGTCCCAGCTCTCAAGCCCGTCACTATAGCGACTGGTTTGTTGGCATCCTTTATCTTTGAGCCTGGAGGGCCACTTCACCGTTATAAGGAGAGCGGTATTGGCACATCAATATGCTTCACCACATATTTCACTTGCTTTCAAATAGGTAGAAAAGCTAGGCTCAAGGCTAATTTCGTGTGACCAGCATGTGCAAAATGCACAGACAGTTGAAATTCTCAAAACCAAGCTTATTAAATAGCAAACAAATAGACAGAAAATCTATTCTATAGCTAAGAGTCAATAACGCACCCCATTAGCATCCTTGTTCTGTAAGTGTACAGATACCTGAGCATGTCCCAGTCACAGCTGCTGATGGCTTGATCATCTGTGCTGCTACTCCCATTCAATGTGATGCTGGAGACTGGGAGAATGAACTGCATGTCTGGTCCTGTTATAGCAACTGGTGCCTTGTTTGCTACCGCAAAACAAATACATGATATACAGCATGTGATGTTTTTATTAAAACATCACATTATAAATATATTGATGTTGTATGTGTTTTCACTGTAAGTATATAATGTGTGTTACCAGGTAGCACAGTAACCAAGATGGTGTCCAAGTCTTGTTGACCTCTGGTGTCAGTAACCGTGAGTTGAAATGTGTACCGACCCTCCTGGAGGTCAGAGAGCTGCAGGTATGGTGATCTCACACCCTGAAAACATACACATAACATCAACAGTTCATCACTAATATCAACTAAACTCACAGTATCTATATACAACTGATCAAAATAGTCTCCTGGAACCTGACCCATAAGTCTGGGTAAAAGTTACAATCTAACTACCTGCATGGTAACCTCTCGGGTCAGGCTGCTGGGATGGAGAGTCCAGAGGAAGCTCATAATGCCATTGTCATCTGTGCTCTGGTTACCCCACAGGGTGAGGTGGTTGAGAGGTAGAGTGATGACCTGGTCATGGACCGCTCTGGCCTGAGGAGGGTCATCTTTTGGACTTCTGACTCTTACGGTGGCTGTGCTGGAGTCAGTCAGCCCTTCCGAATCAAACACTGTCAACCTAATGTAGGCCGAGCAAAAATCAGGACAGGAGACTTTAAGTTAATGAAGTAAAGGCAAATTAAAAAAGCCCCAGAAAAACCGCCCACTAGAGGAAAACAGCAGTTTTTGAGACAGCAAAGTGAAGAACAGAAATGTTTTACATCAATAGAGTATTTAGATACAGATGACCGTCCAATGAATTGTAATGCTGGTATTGAGTCTTGCTTAGAAATTATGCTAAGCGATATCAAATTAAATGTGCTTTTCATGCACTTAAAAATGGAAATTCATATTTTATTATTTACCATGTCATTCAAAACTTGTATTACTTTCTTCTACAGAAAACAAGACAATATTTTGTAGAATGTTGGTAACCAAACAACATTAGCCCCCATTGACTTCAATTGTATGAACAAAAAACCACGAAAGGGCAATTCCAGGTTATGGATGTGACACAGTGACAAAGTTATAATGTTTTTGATAACAATATACTGGATCATTTGTTTTTCTTTTTTATGATTATGGAAAATCATGCACTAAAGTACTCTGTACTATCTGTGTTGTTAGTATAGTAAAAACGTTTGCTAAAAACTTTATTTTTCATGGTAAGGTTGACATTTTCACAGAATTGCCCTCAAACCTTTCTCAAAATATCTTCTTTTGTGTTCTATGTGAGTTATATGCAGGTTTTAAATGACAAATAAATGTTGACAGAATTTTTATTGTTTGGGTGAACTATCTCTTTGAAGACTATGTAAGCTCTCACCTGAATGTGTATTCTCCTGGTAAGAAGTTATGTAGCTGGAGAACAGCTGTGTCAACAGGGCCCTCAGGTTTCCATAGAGGACCATTCACCTTTTCCCACAGGTAACTGACTATGCCAGCATCATCCGAGCTTTCTGGAAAGCATTGGGCACATTAGCTGGGAAAATACTAAACTTGTATTTTAAGTATTGGGGAAAAACTTGTTTTGACACTAAAGTATGTTTGGCAAATAGTGAACGAACTCATTTTCAAAAGACAAAATAGTAAAAAGCTGGATTAGACAAAAAATGTTGCGTTATACAAATTAATCTTTTTCAAATGAGTTTTCTGGTTGAATTTAAAGAAGGGTTGAGAAACAAAGAGAAATGGTGAGAAGCTGCTACATACGGCTGCCATTGATGATGAAAACAGCATCAGGCTGGAGAAGCACATCTTGGCTTTCGGGTAGGGTGATGGCTTTAGGAGGCATGTTTACGTTTACTGCTAAAAATTTTTTAATGGAATTCAGATACAAAGCATTCAAAAATTATGTCAGGGTACCAAATATGACCTAAAGAAGATGTTACGTACCCGGATGCACGGTGAAGTTCAAAGCACTTTCTCCATACGCTTGCTTTCCCGTAACAACTACTCTGACAGTATAGACACCAACAGAAAGCTGCAAGATGATTTCAGACATTGTTTCTCATGATCTAAATAAACACTATCATTATAAAAGTGAAAAAAGTTGAGTCTCACTTCTACGAGATTGATAGACTTGTTGTGCTGTCCCTCCATCACCCCGGCACGTTCATCTGGCAAAGTGACCAAACTCCACTCGTACGTGTAAAGAGCCTCTGAAATTTTTTTTTAATTAATAAACATATGAATCTAATTAAAAATGCTGTGGAGTTTGTAAAAACACACCTGCAGTGTCTTCTGGACTGACTGACGCAGTAAACTTAACATTATTTTGAGGCAGTGTCACTTCCATGGGCTCTCTGATAGACACAGTCAGGGTTCTCACTGAATAAAGAGAATGAATCGGTGGAATCAGTGAAAAGACATTTCGTTTCTCATTGGCATACGTAAAAACACATTCCATTTAAGACACATTCTCAGAAAACACACCTCATAATATATTTCAATTTTGCTAAGTAAAAGTATATTTGTGTTTTGAGGATGAATATTGGACAAATTAAAAATGTTGTGATTTTTCATAATAAATTGAAAAAATGATATTGCTTTATAGTTGTTCTAGCTGTACCTGGCTCTTCTGTGATCATCTGTGATGTGGGTTCAGTGCTGGGCTGAGTAGTGAAGAAACTACCGAGTCTGCTAAACTTCATGAGCTCTGTGCTGGCATCTTGCAGCGTGTTGGGCTCAGTAACAGATGAAATGTTCTGCGGGTCTTCTTCAGCCTTTAATAAGAACAGTATCATTGGTTTTACACTTTTACCCTGTTTCACACAAAGTCTATGCACAAAAGATAAATGAACCAGATACAATGATTTCACAAAGCAGATATTGTGTGAGATTGCTTTAAAGTTTGGCCAGAGTGAGATTACATTTACAAAACCAAATAAATGTCATTATTTAAAATATGTTGAACTGGCATGACTAAAAATTATAATAATTTTTAAAAAAAACTTCCGGTCTGTGTTTGTTGATCAGTCTGGCTAGTGGCTAATAATATAACTTATATGGAATTTAATTTATATTCATATTTTACTGTATAATAATCGTTTTAAACAAACAATTTGTTGAATGAGCTGTGTAACTTTGTCTAATTTAAGTTTAGCCAAGTAACTAGTAGAAGCACTTCTACTGGTAACCCAAAATAATACTGGATAGACAGACTTTTAACTTGCTAGTTAATGTCATTTACTTGTTATTTCTTTTGCTTGTTATCAAAAATAATCTGCAGGGACTCTATTCTTTGTGGATGTGCATGAGCAGTAACGTTTGTTTATGCTGTTGCATTGAAACCGTCTATAGTATAGCATTTTTTTATTTTTAGCCAACACTGACCTTCACGCTGAGCACAGTAGTCAATAAGGGTGAAACAGTGGGTTCTCCTTCAGTTGCAGACAATTTACTTTCATTTCTCATCTCAGTTGAGTGACTTGAGGGAAAGGTGCTGCTTTCAAAAGAGTCCTGCAGTGCTGTCAGTCTTCCCTCAACTTTCTCCATCTCTGTTTGGTTGAATTCTTCTTTACTTTGAACAACTGGCCAGTCAAATAGTCCTGGGCGTTCTTCCTGTTCTAGCATTGCACCATCCTGTTCTTCAACCCTGTCGACTCGTTTGTCTTCTAAACTTCGAAAACTCTCAGCATACTCAGCATCTGTGCCCTCCAAATCCTGAATTCCATCCAGCAAGGCCAGGTCCTTCATGGGGTCTTCTGAGCCTCTGTGCCTAGGCAGAGGTTGCCAGTGGTTGGGAAAAGAATCTCCTTGCACCAGGGACTGCAGAACCAATGTCTGCGGAGGCCCACGTTGCAGAAAGGCCAGGAGAGAGTCGGTACCGGGTCTTTGCTTTGGCTGACAGTTTTCTTTCCGCTGACAGCTTAGCACATAGCAGCGGCGCTCAAAAAACCAGGCCAGGTCACAACCTGGGAGATCACAGCAGGCTCCTGCACACTGGGCCAAAGATGACACCTCCGGAACCCGCAAAATACTGCTGCTCCTCAGCTCTGGTGACACCACACTCTCCGAATAGGTTGCTGCCTGCCAGCACTGTCCTGATGCTGTCAACAATACTGGGGTTGTTAATACAGATCCAGCACACTAACAAAAGACCATGTTACATGAACAGTTACAGCTGGGATATAAAAGCTTTTTAGAAACACTAAATGCACTCTTTGCCTTGATGTTCCCTTTGGCCTGCATGATGTAATGAAGTAGATTTAGATAAGAGTGTGTTTAATAAGGCACTTATCAGATAGACTGCTCCTAAAATATAACAACATCTGGGATTGCAAAAAAACACATTGGTTGGTAGATCTCTGCTAGTTTTCACAGCGCTTGATTACGATATGATCACGAACAGCAGTGTAGACTTGTGAAGTGCATGCAAATGCATTCTCACCTCTGATCCAAAACAGCGACACAAGTGAGAGAATTGGTGAGAAGTTCATGTCGTCTTTTCACACGGTTGGTTTCTGGGAATCATCACCTCTTCAGACTGTCTGTAAGGGAAAATGCAGGATAGGAAAACACAACTTAGGTTTGAGAGCGAGCAGACAGGTCAATAAAGAAAAATATAGCAACATAAAGAAATTAACAAGAATTAAAAAAAAAAAAACATCTGTATGTAAAAAGCATCCACTTTACAATGACTTGTGGATTTACATATTTTAGATTTCCTCCTGAATCACTTGCCCATCATTTTGGCAAAATAAACCAACAAGGCATTAAAACACTAGGAAAAGCTAGTGTGTTATGTGTAGCTGCGTACCGGTGGGATGTGATGCGCTTATTTACGCATCTGTTTCCATGACATCGACCCTCAGCTTCCGTTCTGCGAACCAGCGTTGGAGAATATATATCGACGATAAATACCGTTAGAGCAATGATTACATGAATGTTTGCTGGAGTGATGATAGGATGCAAAGCCAATATCACCGGAGTGATGTTGTGATGCGGGTTTGCGGGAGGGGGTGTCGGGGACGAGCAGGGCGGAGAAAGACACGTGATCTGCGACGCATGTGATGTTAAACAATCAGCTTTATCTTAGCTGTGTTTTTTTTTTGGTTTTTATTAAGGTTCGTTGTTTACGTCTAAATTAAAGTCCACGTAGCTAATGAAAAGACCAATAGACTGTGCTGTCGTGTGATTAGACGTTTTATTTGTGGCTTAGAAATTGCTGTGGTAGATTTTCATATCAACTGATCACGTGACACGAGTTTAGTGGGAATCGAAAGTAGAGCCGTTTTACGAACACTTGGTATCGACGATCTGAGACAAGAACAGTTGTCGGTAAGTAGGCTATACAGATTTTACGATATCTTGTAATGTTGACTTTATATTATAGATAGCCTATATTAAAGAATGGTTATTATAGATACATTTGTTGTGCCTTTATATTTTGCTTTATAGGTTGTTACCTGCTCAGTTATTAAATTCTGAGTTTGTTTCACTTAATTGCGATCTCTCTACATTAAAAGGTAAGTGGTTGAAATTATTTTATAGTAAATAAATGCATTTTATAATTATATAAAAGGAATTGTGAAACATATTGTACATAGCCAAAAGGTTAACATCACGTGGGTCGTGGGAGTAAACAAAGGTAGCCTACATATACTGTATATGATCACTACAGTTTAGCCTAGGCTAGTTTACCTAAAGTTTTTGATCTAAATGTTGTTAACAGTTGCAAACATTTTCACACTGTTTACATAACACATGATGTGACACAAAAGTCGATGAGTAATACATATGCTTTGCAAAACCATATCTTTTGTAAACACATCCACGTCATAATAATGACTGTTGTACAGGACCAACCCAATACAGAGGGCAGAAATTGGTTGAGAAATCAAAGCAAAGGACAAGGGAGAACAATATCAAAACTGATCTCATTTAAAATGGAGGATAAATCAAACCAAAGTTTACCAAGGTAAAGAATTCCAGAACTTTACCTTATAAATTAAAATAAATGTAAGTATTTGGTTTATTTAGTATTAGCAAACTAATATTAATTTGACTCTATTTAAAATTAAAAGATATCTTAAGAAGCATAGAATGTTCTGTAAAAGTTCATCTAAAGTTCATAACTAAATACTAAATAGATGCTTATGCTGACAGTCTTACCTGCTCAGGAGAGCCACCTGTTGGAGGTAAAGGAAATTCTTTAAGTCCTGTAGACATAGTTAATGGAAAAATTGAAAAAAAGAAAAAGAAAAAAAACAGACAAAGCACCGGATGCCAAAAGAAAACAGATTCCGAGTGCTCCGGAGTCACAGTTAAAGATCAGTCATCATCCTCACAACAGAAGCCTAAGCAGATCAAAAACAGGCCTGGAAGGTCAAAGCAAGAAAAAAGTGCACAGCAAACATCAGCTAGGTCTACCCGTGACCAGTCGACCCAGACGGAGTCTCCCCAATCCCAATCTGTCCAAACAGAAATTGAAACTCCTTCAGACCAGGGTATACACTCATCAGCAACAGAATCAAAGTCCACCCAGACACTCCATTCCAGTTTTACCTTACAACAGGCATACTGGGGAAAATCTCTTATGGATGACGGGTCATCTGATGAAAAGGCAACTCAATCTAATTCCACAAGTAACCAACTGACTGTGATCTCCTGGAACATAGATGGTCTGGATCTAGAAAATGTTTATTGCAGAAGTAAAGGCCTGCTGTCACAGTTAGGAAAGTGAGTGTTTCTTTTTCTTACTATTGTGATAAGTAGACATGTTTCTAAGGTTCCTTATTGATTCTTTGTTGGTTAAGGGCCACAATGTATTACAAAGACCCTTCAGAAGACTGTGAATGAATAACTGAATTATTTTAATGCAGGTACCGTGCGGATGTGGTACTGTTGCAGGAGCTGATTCCTCCTTATTTGAGTCTTTTACAAAACATTATGAAAGATTACGAGTTTGTGCTAGGTATGCATTTATAAAGTTGCATACAAACTCAACTACTACTTTGTGGTATAATTATCTGATCACATGTTTTAGGCAATCAGGAAGGCTATTTCACCGGCATTTTGCTCAGGAAAGGCAGAGTGCAATTTCTTCAGAGCAATGTTGTAAAGTATCCCACCACAGAGATGAGCAGAAATCTTCTAATAGCAGACGTAAGTCTCTGTTGGTCAGCCCTTAAGAGCTAGATTAAATGTAGACATGACTGGTTAGAAATATGCATTGAATGATACATTTATGAGAATAATCTGATTTTTATTTCTGCTTTTCTTACGGCATGCTTGTTTAGGCAAGCTTTCTAGGCCATCCATTGTGCATTATGACATCTCACCTGGAGAGCTGCAAAGCTAACTCGCAAGAACGCTTGAACCAGATACGCAGAGTCTGGAAATGGACGAAAGAGGCACCGCAGGACCATACGGTTATATTTGGAGGAGATACCAACCTTAGGGATTGGGAGGTTGAGTGTGATTTTCTCAAACCATAATATTCTTGAGAATCAGAGCCGCCTTATGACCTACGTGAGTTTGTCGGTTTGTTGTGACAGGTGAAAAAGCTTGGGGGCCTTCCAGATGGTATCTTTGATGTGTGGGAGATGTTGGGGAAACCAGAAGAGAGCAGATATACTTGGGACACATCTATCAATGATAATAAGGAAATCCCCAATTCTATACGTCTACGATTTGACCGACTTTTCCTCAGGCCTGCAGCGGACGGTGCTCAGGTACAGCCTGAAACCATGACTGATTGGTCTGGAGAAACTGAAGTGTGACTATTTCATTAGCGATCACTGGGGCATCCTTTGTACATTTTCATATGGGGAACAGCGTGTCACGCAATGATTTTCATTTTCATGGCCTGGATAATGGAAAGTGTTAAGAACATTACACTTTGTAAACAAGCTTAAACTCTATGATTAGTGAGCATTTGAATTGTCACATGTACCTGTTCTAGACTAACTGAATATCTATATGTGCACAAACATCTGGCATGAAATTGTATTACTAGGCAATGTTTCTTGTATGCTACAATACATTGGTGAAATGGCTTTATTTGTCCACTAGAGGGAACCAAAAGAACAGCCAGTAATTCTCATTCAAGCTTTGACCTTGGGGGAATATTAACCATATAAACCATTGTATTTTAAAAAACAATCTTTAAAATGATTGTGGTTTAAGATCACCACACAGCTGCAAAATATGTGGCCTAAATCTTTATGGCTGACACTGAGCAATCAAGTCTAAATAAATGGATAGCAAAACATTCTTTGGTGAGAAACTGGCAGACATGCATTTATTTGCAAAAATAATTTACAACTCATTCTCTTCCCTACTTAGCTAAAGAGAACTGAAATGTGCCGGTGCGGTTAGATGCAAATTTTGAGAGGTGGCAGGCTGACAACAAAAATTATTATTTGGCATTGGCCATTTTCTTTTCTCATGAAACATTTAGTGTGTGCAGAATGTGCCATGAATCTACTAAATTACTTTTCTTCGTTTATTTTACCAGACATGTGTCATTGTTATTATCAAGAGAGTCTAACCTAAGATTTTACAAACATTACCTTAATGAACACATCATTAAACCTTAATAATCATTACATCAGTAAACATGTAATGATTACTAAGGCTTTCCTATAGCTCAGTGGTTTGAGCATGGCGCTAGCAACGCCAAGGTCATGGGTTTGATCCAGGATTGCACATACTCAGAAACAAAAGTATAATGTTATATTTAAGTCGCTATTTAAGTAATAAATAGCAACTTAATAGTATTTAAATAATGCAAAGTCGCTTTGGATAAAAGCGTCTGCCAAATGCATAAATGTAAACAGCATGCAAAAACACTGACAAAACTGTCACTTGCATGGCAATGACATTAATCAAATATCTGACAGTAAATGAATCAATCTGTCATGCTAATCTTGTTGCTTCATTCCAATACATCACAGCATAAGAGTAATTTATTGCCATATCTCTCTCAATAAAGTATTTAATAAATACTGTCTGAACATCTGATTTCATAACAAAGAGTCACCAATGGACTCTTAAATTTAGCCTTAGAATAGCTTTTTGATTTTGGACATTGGGCTTTGTTCCATGTCTTACACACTTGCTTGGTTTTGCATATGCAAGTGGTTCTAAAAAGCAGTTTGTTGTAGTTTCAAATCAAGAATGACAGAAACAATTGAGAACCACTGCCATAACTAATTGTCCTTCACTTGCAGTGTCCAAACTTTATGCTGGGCTCATTTTAATAAAAATAGCCCCTTCAGCAGTTTTTCCCCTAGTTCAATGACATCAGGGGTCACAGGGAAACATTGCAAACCAGGTATGAATAAGCATAAAACTAGACATTGAATATATTATGCTGATTTGTCTAAAGTGGTGACATTTTGTGAAGTGTCATTATACGTAACATGTTAACATTCATAGTCTTAAAAATAAAGGTTCTATGAAAAGTTCACAGCGATGCCATAGAATAACCATTTTTGTTTCCATTCAGTTAAAGGTTCATTTCTAAATTTTTATAGTTAAAAGAAACTTTTATGCAACAGAAAGGTTCTGCAGATGTAACCATTCAGACAAAAATGGTTCTTCTATGACATCACCTTTATTTTAAAAAATGAACAGACAACATTACAGTAAAATGTGACTTCTTGTTGGAGCCGATAGCCTCGTGGGCAGTGCTCCGACATGTGGCGTTTGATTCCCTACTCGTAGTCCTTTCCCGATCCCACCCCCCTTCTCTCTCCCACTTCACTTCCTGTCACTTCCTCTTACAGTTCTGTACAAATAAAGGCAAAATTGACTTCTGTTCTTAAACAAACGCAGACAAAAACAGAATAGGTGCATTATGATTCCCTTGTTTATCATTTATTGGTGAACTATCCCTTTAAAAACATAAGCGGACATTTTAAAAACCCAATCACACTATCCAAACATAATCTCACTATCTATTCCTCCATCCTGGTATTGGTATCATTAGTCAGGTAACAGGCTGGTGATTAAGGAGACACTTGATGAAGTGTGGCAGCTCAATTATATGACGTGCTCAGTGCTATAAACACATACGCTTCTCCTTCACCCAACAGCTCAACCGGAAACCTGATGTATCAGTTTGGACTGCTTCATTTAATTCTCCTGTCTATTCGTCTAGCTTGATCGCTTGTAATCATATCCCAAGGGGCTTTCCTGTCTTTAGGTCTTAACCCTTGCTTAACCCTTGTTGAAGAATGAAAGATCTAATGTTGGGATGATGCACACACACAATAAACGGCTGGTGGCAGCTTTTCCTATTTTTGGAAAGCGGTCCACTGTGCACTGTGGCACTCTCGGTCTTTCTCTAGGATGCGGTTGCCATGAACACCATGTTACTGGTTCTGACATGGTGGTGAAAAACCTGAAAACCTGGTGACTGGACTCACACACATTCTCCAGCTGGTAGATATTATCACTTAAATATTTACCTGCTGCCTTAGATTTGGTGCTTACAATAAAGATTCAAAACAGGTGCCCATTTTTAACAAAAACGTAGTCTTTAATTATTTTGTGGTCATGAAACAATGGATTTAATTGTTAAAGCCTAATTGCCTTTGATATCAAATTTGCATTCATTATTCCATGAAGCTGATTTTGATTAACCGAAAGACAAAACTTTCAGAATTATTGCTTACCAATTACTATCCACTAGAGAGAAAGATTCATTATGGCCAACCACCCATTCAAACACTGCACATAAAAATCAAATCATCCCACTATTTTACCAAGAAGTTTGTACGTAAAAAACATGTTATTATAATCACCATAATCTAGATCTGTTCTTCTCTCCAGCTCTGATTGGAACCTCAGGGAAACACAACACTGATTTGATGATTTGCCTTCCTATTGTCATGGCTCCCTGAAAAACTAATGAAATCTCTATGTGACAGGATGATCGCCATAAAAAAACAACACACACATTACAAAGATTTTTAAACTCTATGCCAATGGTTTAAACCTGTGATGTCTAAAGTAAATACAAATAAATGACTTTGTTTACACCAAATAAATGGATAGTTCATCCAAAAATGAAAATTCTGTCATTATTTACTCATCCTCTTATCATCAAACCTGTAAGGCTTTCTCTCTTCTGCAGAACACAAAAGAAGATATTTTGAAGAATGTTAGTAACCAAACAATGGCGGTACCTCTTGAATTGCACTGGTTTTGTTTCGTGATTTCGATTTTGATTTTTGGACAAACTATCCCAGTATATCGTGACCTCTCATAGCTTACTTAAGTGGTGATATTTATGGCTATGTGAGACAATGCATACAGTATGACCCATGACTACAGCATTGACTCTTAAATGAACAGAAGCAAAAATGCATCACAAAGCCAAATAAAAAATTTTTCAGAGCAATGAATCATCCACACAAAGACAACGCAAGCTCACAACGACTGAATGCATGTATGCACAAGCGTGTGAATGGCTTGAATGCGCCTGTACGCCTACATTGATCTGAATGTGGACTCCATTCATCACTATGAAGAAGTCATTAAGTCATTAAGTTTGACTCTCTGTATTGATTCACATCACTATAAACCTATAACCCAACGCTTGCCACCTCATTGGCTCTTCAGAGGACAAGACAACTGGGAAGACTGTTTGGAGAAAGTATCTCTTACATCATCTGCCCCAGATGATGTGGGATGCTGCAGGAAATGATGGTCTTCTCCAAAATGAATTACACTTGGGCAAAGCATTCAAAAATGTAAATTACTAACCTCATCGACTAAATGTTTCAGTTAATGTTAACACGACACAGTTGCTATTTTGCCATCATGGTTTTTAATAGCAATTCACCTTCTAAGTAAAGAGCTAAATGTCAGTGCAAGGCAGCAAGGAATAGAAAAAAAGTTGATTCACCTGATATTTGTGCTTTGTAGGACCAAGATATCCTACAAATGAAATGGACACCAAATAAAAAAGCACAAGAGCATTTGGAATGACCAAAGTGCCTCCAGGAGCCAGACTCTCATTATCACCTGCCTGTAGACAACAGCAGTGGGCATATTTGTATTCATATAACATGACAACACATCAGACCTTTGAGAATTAATGTTTACAGAAGTAACACTAAACCAAAAGCATGCTTAAATGCAAGTAAACAACAGAAAATTAAAGAACTGGTGTTGATTTTCAAATGGTTTATGTATACTGATTTGATTCTATTGGTCTATTTGACCAGTGATGGCTATGTAAGGGATAATGTACAGGCAGCCTGTTGTTATTGCAGTAATAAGCCCCGACAGTGTGATCAGGACCCGACGTGAAGCAGAGGGTCTTGTATCACACTGAAGGGGCTTATCTTGCAATAACAGCCGGCTGTTTGTACATTATCCCACGTATTACATGGCTACTTGCCACATGAGAAAAACTGGACATGAAATGTAAATTTGAAATATTTTATTAGCTCATTTTTAACAAATGCAGACCTTCCGCGAGGAAAAAACATTTACTTTCAGTTGGTAGAACTGAAAGGTAGAAAACGACATTCAAATGTCAGGAACAGGCAATTTGGTTTAATCATTTGTATGTCATATGTTATTAAAAGACATATTTATATTTCTTTTTTGTGTAATATAAAACTGTACCTGTCAAAATGATTTGCAGCATCTGGGTTACCATGTGTTAGTTTTGAGCGGTTGTTATCTGGGAATAACGAACCTGCAAATGTCGCGACTGGCCAATCAGAATCAAGCATTCCAATGAGCTGTGTAATAATACTGTTTAAGGGTGACTTGGCTGAAATATTTCTCATGATCTTTAAAAACCTTTTCATCTGAGGCATATAAAAGATTGTTTGAAATTAGTGAAGCGGAGAAAAAAAGCAATTACGCCACATTAGTTACTTTTAATACAAAACAAAATTTTAATTGTTTTCAAAGTGGATGACGTAGACTCAATAATAAAGAGAAAGCAACCAATAAGGGCCCAGAATAAATGGAAATTTCCTTCATTGCACTATTAAAAGCCTCCCAGAGTGATACCTCAATAAGTGGGTTAATAAAATGCCAAGAGTATGCAAATTCTAGCCTAAGGACGACTACTGCGAAGAACTGATTTATCATTCTAAAATGTGGAAGAATATTAATGAAGAAAAAATACTTCAGAATATGTAAGTACATGACTCTAATCTTTTGAATGGTAGTGTAAAGATTATAAATATGGTGCAATACAATAAAACATGTATAAAAATGTAAAACAACATTGACCTGTATTAATGATACATTTATCCCTCATTGTGAATTCATACATAAGTGTCAATTTGAGTGGGGTGACAAAGTACCAATCTGACAAAAATAACATGAATCACCATTTGTCAGATGTGATTGAAAATGTGAGGTCTGTCAGATTGTGTGTGTGTGCCTGCATGCAATAGCTTTTCAATAGCCGAAAAAGATCTACAGACATGGCATGTAAATTGCTTTCATTTAATTCCAGCTTCTGCATTTCCAATGTTTTAAAAGAGAGCCCATGATTTAAACATGCACAGATCAAGTCACTCCCTGACTAACATAAAGTTTTTTTACTGTTATTTTCCAAACACACAAACAAAACCTGAAATTATTAGACAAAGGCAACAGGAAAAAAAATACTATTACAGTTTTGTTTATACCCTCTGCAACCCGCTTCTTTGTGTTCTTTTGTTTTCACTCGTAGGCCCCGCAGTAATAAATTGTAGTGAGATAGTATCAGTTAAACAACCACTGCAATTTCACAAGATTTACAGCCTGCATTACTATAAAACCAATGGCCTATAAGAAGTGTTTGCCACGATGGACAGACAAGATAATATTAATGTGAATGCCCTTTTCCATGAAATGAGCTACTCATGGAAACACAAGGCTAAAAAAGCAGATGGCAAAATTTGCAGGAGATTTATAAGTGTCATAAGGTTCAAATCCTGTTAGGTCGGTGTGCTGTCCTGGTAACAGTTGCCTTTATTGGGTTAAATCCATGACTAGTTTAATATATATGTATTTGCCATCAGCAATGTATCAAAACTATAAAAGGTCAAAAGGTGAAGAACATAATGTCAATAGATACTTTGAAGGTTAAAATCATTTCTATGATCATGTCCTTTCAAATTGGTTCACTTCTGGTTTTGTCTCAACAGATGTGTTAGCCGTACACTGCACAACTGCTGACAAGACGAGCTTCTTGGCCAAGCATCAATGTGTGTGTGTGTGTGTGTGTGTGTGTGTGTGTGTGTGTGTGTGTGTGTGTGTGTGTGTGTGTGTGTGTGTGTGTGTGTGTGTGTGTGTGTGTGTGTGTGTGTGTGTGTGTGTGTGTGTGAGCTCATGCGTGAAATTATAACACTGGGGTGAAAACATGATATGAGAATAACAATATACTTCCATACTCAGGAAAGTTGTCAACTTCCAACTGAACAAACTCTTTGTAAAACTACAAACTGCACATTCACTGACACAATACATTTAGACTCTTACCATTCATGACCGCTTGCAAAAAAATCATTATAATATGTAAACAAAAACCAATGACAAAATTATGTTTTTGTATGATGTGCATAAAAGATATACATATTTCTTGTTTAGTAAAACAACTTGAAGGGTTGGAAAATGTTTGACATTGTGCCTTGCTGTTGCTCTAAATTTTATGTAAAACATTTGCTATTGGCAAATGAATGTGTGTGTGGTGGCATAAATACTATATTATTCGTCGACATATGAGAAAATAAGGTACTGACTGCCAAGCACCTACCAGAAATGCATAAAAACACAAAGCTGACAACTTTCCTGAGTAGTGAATCATAGGAAATAGCCTCAAATATTTTTTCCCAAATCCTATAGTTTACCTGGAAACACATTTCTCCAGATATCTTCTTTTGTGTTTCACAGAAAAACAACATGAGGTTAAATATTTTTTTATTTTTGGCTATGTAAATATCTAGAGAATATTCTAAGAAAGACAACTAACAGGTAGAGTTAATTAATTCACTTCTTTACCAAATTATATCCTCCAGTCATTAAGTAATTCTGTTAGACAGCCAAAAGCATCCTCCACTCTTTCTGATCTTGTGTGACCTCTGTCTCATTATATTTTTTCTGTGAGACCTGATCTCTGCCTGAGCAAGCGTGCTCGAAACGCTCACATGTAAAGTGTTTGGCATTTGAGGAACAAAAGGCCCCTACTTTCTGAATGGATCAGCCAAAATCAAGCCCTGTCTGTAATGTCCCTATAATGAATTCAAAATATGCAAAACCACGTGGGTGAAAACTGAATTAATCACATTCCTGAAATACATGAACATTAACCTTTCTTCCCTTGTCAAGCGTGAGAAGACCGACTTTTCTTGCTTTCTCTTGGGCCAAACACACAAAACAGTGAAACGAAAACAGAAATGCCAGCTTGAAGTTGACATGTCATACCACTCGAGCAAACTGAGCAATGTTTGCAAGATTCAGAAAGTCAACCTATGAATAACAAACACATCAAATTTGTAAAATTTTCGATTTGGCATTTTAGTACGATTTGCTTTGTACTAAAAGTAACTGTTAAATTTAGGGGTGGGGCTTTAGTATTGCTTTTTTTATAGACACTTCAGAAAACGCACTGATCCACCGCTAGTCCAGAAGAACTTCCTGTTTTAGTTTTTGAGCAAAATACAACCAACAAAACATGTATAACTGAATCAAAATGTTAAACAAATATCTTTAAGATTTGTGTTTCCACATTGCAAAGTGGTCTATACTAAACATACATTTTTATACAAATCATAAAAATTGATATCATACAAATAAGCACCCTATAACCTATACATATTAGTTTGTTCATTTCTATTTACTTATATTACCTTCCCAGCAGCATTTCCCTTAAAAAGGAGACATTTCATCACAATTTGTAAGCTCTCCCACACACTCACCATCCGATGTGATTCTCGCTGGACTTTTCCCCGGCCATATCTCATAATGGTCAACCCAAGATCACAAGAGATTATACAGGTTAAGATGTTATGTTATCTGTTTTTCTATTCACACCAGAGACATCCTCAGAAAGCATGTAATCGCTCATAATCTAACCCTGTCATCTCCGCAACCAACATTCTTTCATCTGCAAGCTGCAGATGATGTTCACTTGTGATACAAAAGATGCCCGGGGCATTGTGCTGTACTAATGTCATAATCACCTGCCACCTGCACAATGATGGGAAACATGTAAGTGGACCGCTTGGCTGCACTGTTTTATTACACAGCTTTCTATTGCTTTGTTAGACCAGTTTCACCAGGTCCTCAATCTGTGATTATTGAACTCATTTTCCTTCCATGGATAAATCAGAATAATGCAGCATCCAAAAACTGCCTAAGCAACACTTTGTATGTACTGTGTTTTTGAAATGTTGAACAGTCGTTTCTTATTATGGTAGAGAAAATATTTTATAATTTGACTTCATATTTTTTAGTAGGTATTGTTTGATATTTTCAGTCATACGTTCTATATTCATCATTTTTTATTTCAATCATCAGCCTTTTCAGATACCGCCTCTGCCTTTGCAGTGCAAATATGGCTACATGCTTTTCTTTTCTTGACCTTTAGTCATGCTAAGCCCCCATGACTTTCTGTAGTGAGTAATCAGTCAGCATGCTGTAACTCAGTCTAATTAACCCCCTGAAGTACTAGTCTAATACTCTGTGGGGTGGTTAACTGACTCAACTTAATGCAAACTGGACTCTTGGTGGGCCTGATTAGCTATGTGAAGTACTCGTGTCCTTTTGGAAAACGATGTTTAACAGCAGCTCTGCTGGAAAATATTCATGAGTGACAGTAATGACGGTTTTTAGCATCTCTTAAACCCAAAGGACATCATGAGTACCAGACGACATGCTAAAGTTCAAAACAGCATTTGTATATTTCTTGTAAAAATGAAAACATGCCAGACCCGTTTCCAGTAAGTGGACTCAGTTTGGAGTGCTCAGACACCACAGTGGCATCTCATTATATTGAGAGATATTTTAGATAGTATGATGATGCAATAGCACAACTAAATGTTGCAATGGTTGATTTTATATGTTGTCAATAAGAACAGGAGTTGTATGAAATACATGTATGATATTTTCATGCTGTTTTTGCCATTTGCAGCTGCCTTTATGACTATTATAGAAAAGATCATATAGTTTTAATTCTAAAATCAGCATGCACATTTTTTGAGGGAAATAGTCCTCTTGCTTTTATGATACAATAAAATGTATTTAATGTAGATTATATTATTGGTCGACCAATATGGTTTTTTTTAATGGCTGATACCAATATTAAGAAAAGCACAGTGCTCCAGACATGTAGCGCAACTGCGCTTCGGGTGACCCGAGTTCGAGTCCCAGCTTGAGGTCCTTTCCTGGCCCTAAAATAAAGGCAAAAAGGCCCCCCTAAAAAAGCACTGTGGCCGATTGGTTCATAAGAGGACGATATAACACAAATGCAATTAAATAAGTGCTACGGCATAGTGCTTACATGTAATGACAAAAGTGTGAAAGTGTAAAAGTGTCAAAATTCAAAACAAAATTCAAGTTCAAAACTTTACTGTATCTTTCTTAATTGTATTGTCATTATTATAACATTGTTTTTTACAAAGTGCTTTTTGATTCTGATAAGTCAATTTGCTTTGGACGGAAACATCTTATGATTCTGGCTTTTTGTTATATTTGATGTTTTACTCTGAGGCCCTGTTGTGGCTATATGTGCAATATCCTGTTTTGCATGTTTACACACAGTGACCTTGATTTCCGGATGCGCTTATTTGCAGATCAAAGTAGAATGTGAGTGACATGCAGAAATCATATCGATTTAAAATGCCCCCAGAGAAACGAGTCTTCTGGGTACGAATAAATAAGCGGCGCTTTCTGATAGATAGAATAGCACTTTCAAAATAATTACATATTGATTCAAAAGTAAGACGGTATTGACACTTTGTGAAGTATGTCATTAGTCTAGTCATCTTAAGTTGTGTGTTGTTTTTATAATGGAAAACCCAGACAGGATACTATAGAGATTTAAGGCTTGACAGATCAGCGAGGGCAGCCGGTGAATTTAGGCTTGATGGCTCATTAACCTTTGCCCTAAACAAAGGCAAAGTTCAGATGATTTATTATAGGTTGTTCAAAGTTCAACTTTGATTTCAAAGGAATGACAAGGACATGACAAGGAATGTTTACAGTACACAATATAGGGCAAATAGCTTTTTAGAGCCAAAGCAATGGCGTAGGCATGTTATAGCAACAATTATGATGTTGAATTTGTGTGTTGTTTCATTTAATATTTGGATAAATAACAGCCAGTGAGGTTCCCACATCTACTAAAGTTGTCCTGAGGCCTATTTACGACAACAAAAAACAAGTCACCCCGATTGCATCACACAGACTCCCACAATAGAGCAAATAAATGCAAATATTTTGCACAACAAAACATAACTTCATTTTACTTCTGAGTGCATGCTATATTGCAGTGTTATTAAAAAGCATGCATCATTATTACAATCATATGAAGATAATATGGTTTGCTCACGTTGACAGCTCATGGAGGAAAGTCAGTGTTGGGTGAAATTGTGTTTTGAGTTTCATTTGTCTTGAAGTATGGTGCCCTAAACAAAGGCAAAGTTCAGATGATTTATTATAGGTTGTGTTCAACTTCCATTTCAAAAATGACATGGTGTGTTTACAGTATTACAATATAGGGGCTTTTTAGAGGCAAGGAGGATGTTATAGGATGTTGAATTTGTGTGTTGTTTCATTAATATTTGCCTAAATAACAGCCAGTGAGGTTCCCACAACTAAAGTTGTCCTGAGGCCTATTTAGACAACAAAAAACAAGTCACCCCGATTGCATCACACAGCTCCACATAGAAAATAAAGCAAATATTTACAACAAAACATAACTTCATAATTCAGTGCATGCTATATTGCAGTGTTATTACATGCATCATTATTACAATCATATGAAGATAATCTGTTTGCTTTTACGTTGACAGCTCATGAGGAAACAGTGAGATTAGCAGTCTTGATATATTTGTTTGGGGATTGTGAATGTGAGACGATAAAACATGAATGCTAATAATCTTAATAACGATCCATATAATTCAGATAACTTCCATTATAATGTGTGTGTGTTTTGGCTTTATGGGGATTGATTTGTTGCATATTATCAAATAAGTGAGGATAAAATTCGGGGGAAAAAATTAAATGGTGACCTTATCTTAAAGGTTTAGGGGTAGGTGCAGGGTTAGAATATTTTGTTATGTTAATAGAGAATCTTCAATGACAGTAACTAATACCAAGGTATGTGTGTGTGCAGATGCAGATATGCCTGTGCCTAAAAAGTACATTTACCTTCACCATACGCACACACTGCCCTTTGTTGTTGGGTCAGTAAAAGCTGAACTGAAAGGACCCTGCAGCTCTGACGCCGAGTTTATGTTGGCTAGACAGCTGGCAGACTGTACATCTGGAGAAACAGTCACGGTCAGTCTCACCCGTCGCCACTGTAACGCCTCATCACATAAAAAACCAATCATAAAGACAAAGCAGCAATATTATAAAGAAAATCTACATACTTCATACAAATGTCAAGTGACAATTTTGACAGTATATTGCTTGTATACACATTTTTATCACTGACATCAACTAAATAATCTGTTAATCTTTAAACGTTGGAGCTGCTGCCACAGAATAGCACAGAATAGAATAGTTTATACAGTATATATACATTGAAATGGTAAGTTAATCACATACTATGTATATGTATACAATGCATTCATACAGTATTCATACACTATTTTAGGGAAATTGTGCTTTCTTTCTTTATGTTCCCTTTGTAAATGACAGAAAGTAAAGTAATCTTTGCACCAAGTTGAATAAATAAGTAATCCATTTGTATTTCTGTCCTTGTTGGTTAGCTTGCCTTGCAAATCATGTAACTGTGATGCAATCACATCTGGATATTTTACTTATTAACAGGTGCTACTTTGGACCGCTGGCTCAAAATAATCCCTTGATTCAAAGCATGTTTTGTTCAACACATGCAACAAATAATGTTAAAAAGAAGTTCTGTTCTGATAAAACAACATTTCTGATAAAAATGACAAATAGAGCTACAACATAAACTAAAGGCACTACATTACATTGCCTGCACTAGCTGTCTACACCTGACTGGTGTTGTTTTTTATTTTTTCATTTTAGTGGGTAAAATGTCAAGTTTCTCAGGGGATGATATGATTTCTTGGAATAGATATGGAGATTTCCCGCTCTCACCATTTATGCAACCAATGGGATGAGATCTTAATGTCCTTTGAGAGTCTACACACTCTCTCTTTCTCTCTCTCTATTATCTGTTCTCATAGGATACACACACATATTTTTTCCAGGTGCTGTCTGTTTGTGGATACCAGAGACTGAGATCATGCACACCAAGGAAAACACATGGTAAATCTTGATTTAATGTTATGGATTTAATTTACATATAACGCATTATTCACATTGACATGTTATTTGGATTCACAGCTGTTTTCTTAGAGTAAAAGCCTTCATTTAATCAGATTACAAGGCCAATAAAAATACATCAACCCTGCCAAATACAGATAAGTCACAATACAAAGCAAAATTTTTCTCAAATGAGATGCAAATTAAATAGATTCTTGACGTCTGCATGCTGAAAATGATCCGTTTTTGGACTCTTCAAAGCTCTTTAGAAATAGCAAACATGCACTGTTGTATTTCATTTTAAAATGTTATATGGAACCTTAATCGCATTATAGCAGCTACCTGTTTCATTTAATCGCTGACAATCTCTGTTGCTTTATTTAAAAATAAAATCCTTGACTAATGGAACGTTTTAACCATCAGATAAAATATGTTTTCTCATTGCACCTGGTATTACTAGTCAAATTACAGTTTGATAGGTCTTGTTTCTAATAGACATCTGTTTTGCAAAGTATTTTAATGGGATAGTTTACCCAACAATGAAAATTCTGTCAGCATTTACTCAGCCTCTTGTCATTTTAAGCCTGTATGACTTTCTTTCTTCTGCAGAACACAAAAGAAGATATTTTAAAGAATGTTGGTAACCAAAAAACAGTGTTACACGTTCACTTCTATTGTATGGAAACAAAACCAATGCAAGTCAATTGTTCGGTTACCAACATTTTTCAAAATATCTTCTTTTGTGTTCTGCAGAAGATGAATTTTCATTTTGGGCAAACTATCCCTTTAATTCATCACAGTAGTTGTCACTATCAGTGACTGTCTCTTTTTCTTCTCACTGAAGTTGCTGTTCGTTTGATGACTGTAAACTGACTACAGAATGGCTGCTGAGCAGGACGAGACACAGGCCGAAGATCGCCATCGTGTGTGGCTCGGGTCTAGGGCTCCTCGCTGAAAAAGTCTCTAACAAACAGGACTTCCGCTACGAGGACATTCCTAATTTCCCAGTAAGCACAGGTACTGCTCCACAAAACATACATAGAATTGTATAGATTGTATATACTGTACATATACATATTGAAGGGTGAGAGCTGTTGCACTAAATATTGGTTATAATGAATACTCGTGGGTATTTAATTACAGCCTGTGTTGTTCTTTTCTTTATTGTTTTAATGATTACAAGCCAGAGAGCAATGCTTTGTGAAAACATTTGCAGCAATAAAGTGAATTGTAGCGGATGTTTTGTATTTACACATCCTTTTAGTCAGCATGTTGAGTCTATAAAAATACACCAGAGAGTTGTCGCTAATGCACGGACGAATCAGAAATCAGTTTTTCTTTTCTGTCCCTCATTGTATTGTATGGTTAACAAATTACGCACAGCTCCCGGTAATATGAGCTACAAAATGAATAACTACTGCCTATGAATAAAATATGACTGGAGCAAAAATAGCTCCTAATATCTGCCACGGGGAGTTCGTACTATGATATCTTGGACAGATTTAAATATTTATACGTTGAGGTGAATAATCTTGAGAAGTGTTAAGATGCATCAAATCATATTTGCACCACCTGTAGCAGATGTGTGTGTGTACTTATGGTTACAAAGAATAAGAGCCCTTGCGTAACATTTATATCAGTCCAATCTGTTGAAATCTGTACATTTACATTTATATATTTGGCAGATGCTTTAATCCAGACCAGAGCATACGAAAGTACATTCAAGGTATACTATTTTAATCAATATGAATGAAGTTGAGATTCAGGAACATTCTTTATTAACATTTTTGGGTTTGATAACTTACATTCAATAAGTACATGTTTCATTTCAAAATACTGTATGCATATGCACATTATTCATTTCTGATTAAAATATTAAAGTTTGGTTAATTAGAAAATTTCAAGCCTTGCTATATTTATCTCCAAACTTTTCTCATTACACACATTGTTTAGCCAAATTGCGTGGCGTCTGATTAAAATGAAAATCAGCCTGCATGCGCTGAACTTCATTTGCTCATTCATTTTTGGAAGGTTACAGGAAATACATTTCACGCCGAGTGTAACACCCCCCTCTCTTAGTCTCTGGGTTTTTGTGAAAACCATTTGTCAATGCTCAAGCAAGAAAAGACAGATTGGCCCTTGAAAAAATAGAGCTATTATTCCACCCGAACCTCATTACGCTGCAGGTTTTAGGGCCAAACAAATCCCATCAGCCAGAATTCAAGGTTACATTTACATGAGCTCACGTTCACTTAGCGCATCAAAGTGAGTTCTTCAAACCACAAACAAACTGCAGCGGGTTATCATTTTAGAAAATAATGTTTGTTCTACCTGTTGTTCTACTCCTCTAATGATGCACAATTGGTCTTACTAATGCCATCCTCGATGACATCAGAGGGGCAGAAAACTGTTTTTCTGATTGGCTGGTGGACATTATCAGTATGTTGAATGAGCAAACAAATGCGAATCGATGAACTTCCAAATACAGCCAAGCCAATGGGATTGCTAAGACTTGGGAAAAGTCATAATTTGTCAATTAACAATTCATTATAGGAAATGATTAGATGGCCACTCTATTGGATGGCAGAATGTGACCCTTTATGTACTTATTGCAGTGTAATGCATCATCAGATGGATATCTCCTTTGCTTGGGTAGACACAATATATTAGGAAAAGAGCAAAGAGTAAATGCTTTACAGCGGGAGGTTATTTATCATATAAAGGCAGCTTTAGAGCGCAGTACGCTGCATTTTATCATCGCACACTGCTTCATGCATTACATTATGTTAGAGCAATTCCAACCAAAGTTTAAAGCAAAATATAATTTAGTATCATGTAAAATAGTTTAGAAACAGCAAAATATATGCCATGTTGAAAGTGCTGTCTATTGACACTATGTAGGCTGATGGCCTAGCTTGTTTTCACAGATATGTTTTTTTTTACATAGTACCTGGTCATGAGGGCCGTCTTGTGTTTGGTCACATCAAAGGCAAGTCCTGTGTCTTCATGCAAGGAAGGTTTCATCTCTACGAAGGCTACTCATTGTGCAAGGTGAGTTCAATAGTTTCAAAAATCTCCCTTAAAGAGACAGTTCACCCAAAAATAAAAATTCTGTCATCATTTACTCACCCTCGGATTGTTCCGAATCTGTACAAATTTCTGCGTTATGATAAACACAGAGAAAGATATTTGGAAGAATGCTTGTAACCAAACAGTTCTTGGCCGCCATTGACTATAGTAGGAAAAATTGAAATGATAGTCAAAAGTGCCCCAGAACGGTTTGCTTTCCTACAATCTTTCCTCCTATATGGTGGAACAGCAGGGTGAGTAAATGAAGACAACATTTTTATTTTTTAATAAACTGTTCCTTTAACTTTTGTTCAATGTTTACAATTTCTCTGTTCTCTTCGCTTCCTTTATTCTCGTGCTGTTAACTTGGCTCTAGATTGTCAAGATGCATCCATTTATAATACTTACATACGCTGTGGCTTCTTGAGGTAAAGGTTATCCCCTTTATTTTATTTTATGCCATCAATGCTCGGATTGTGTATATTTCAAGCAATGGCCATTGTTCCTCATAATGTCAGTTCAAGGACAAGAGAACTCGATGAAAACAGGTCCTATTTGCAAAAACAGAGCGGAGCTGTTACCTCCTGTATGGGCCATTAACTTTATCTGTCACAATCAGAAACCAAACCGCATGAATGCTGAGAATGCAGGTGCAGAGAAACAAACAGCCCCTGTCACTCTCATATCCTAGCGACTTAGACAATATCCAGCTCGCAGCTGTAGAATAATGCCAGTGATGGCGAATGAGATTGTGTGGATAAAAATATAAATTCTGTAAATGTTCTGTTTTGGGAGAAAGGCTTTTTCGCAAAGAAAACAGTTTTTTGTGATTAATTTTAGGTTGTCAGAATGCATTGACATATTGTATGCAATAAAAGAAATGTGATTAATTTTGTTTTACACAAGTAATATATAAATCTTAATATGAAGTTTAAATGCAGTTTAAGAGATTAAAAATACTATTTTGAATTATTTCTTTAAACAATTTCTCCATCTATATCATCTCAATTGTACGCACGTCTGTCCAGGGGAATAATTTGTCTGTTGTACAAGAGACCGGAGAGCCACTTTTTACCAAATTACAGAGGAATCTACAACCTCTTGCCCTGGAGTGGATCCTTCAGAGTAATTGCAAGCCTGACAACATGACACAATGCATTACAATTAGTTGTCATGGTAACCATGTCCATCTACAGCCACCGATAAGCCTTTTACTCTTACTTTGCTGCTAGGGTATTAAAGCCATCAGTGTATTATTAACCTCTAGTCTTACAAAATACTGTTTGGGTTGTAATGTCATAATGGCTATTTTTCTCTGTGCCATGTAAACACTGAAACAAAATGTGCATCCTTGTTCAAAATTGATACTAAATTGTAATATTTTGAAAATAGTACGCTCCCCATATAGACGGTTTCAAAGCAACAACAAACAAAACAAACGTTGCTGTGCATGCGCGCCTTTGTAGCCCAAACTTAACTTCCGGTATGCATCCACATAGGATAGAGTCCCTGCAGATTATTTCTGCAAACAAGCAAAAGAAATTACATTAGCTAGCAAGTTAAAAGTATGTCTAGTCAGTATTATTTTGGATTACCAGTAGAAGAATTGTTACTTGGCTAAACTTAAATGCGACCCATTCAACAAATTGTTTATTTATTAAAATTAATATACAATAAAATTCAACACATTGTTTACCTAATACAATTATTGTGCAATAAAATAGTAATATGTATTAATATAAATTAAATCAAATATAGTTATTATTGTTGCGTGTTCCGGCAAATAACGCAGGCGTGTCATAAGTTCCGGCAGCATTTTCCGATTTGTTTGGCTGATTGGTACTAAAGGGCTCTGACTGATTCCAGTCTTTTGCCGCAGCAACACGCGCAGCCGAGGGATAACGGAAGTTAGACATTATCATTAATAACGTTCTCAAGATGGATATTTCTCCTAAACATACACATCGATTTGCTTCAGAAGACCTTTGTTAAGACCACGGAGCCGTGTCGAGCATTCTTTGATCAGTGAATGCACTTTTTTGGAGCTCACTCCCATTTTACCGCTTTGAAGAAAAAGCAAAAATGGTATTATAACTCTGACTCTATTCGCCTGAAAGAAGAAAGTCATATACATCTATGCCTTGAGGATGAGTAAAACATGGTGTCATTTTAGTTTGCCTCTGAAATATCACTTTAATAGCGAGAATTTTAAATAAAGTCTATTAATCTTAATCTATTAAATAACATGTTTTACTGTAGAGCACATTGCAGAAGTGGCTCACATGTACCGTTTCATGTTGACTTATGCACGCCGCATAATTAGCAAACTAACCAATCAGGTTATTGCATCTTTTATCAAGCGGAGTTTGATTCATCTGTGAATTTGTGAATGAACGATCTACTCATTAGCCTTTGGCTGACTCAAATCTATGAATCATTGCGTAAGTTCGTTCCAACCCACAATATCAGGAGTAAATAAATGTGCACTAATATGCAATTCATTTACAGTGTATGATGGGAACTTGCTAAACGAAAACACCCACACAATGCATTTAATATCTTTAAGTGATTGCTGTCTTGTGGATATTTGCTGTGAAAAATGCTTCTGCTGTAGTTTGTTTGAAACCAACCAGCTCAGCTCATAATATAGATGTTGTTTTGTATTTCCCAAATAAATACATTTTTAAAGATATTTCCTTTGCTGTATAATATATTAGACCTTAAAATCATACATTTTGGATATAATTCTTTTCACAAAAACACAAAGTATATATTTCACTTTACTACGCTACAAAGCAAAATTAATTTCTTCATATCATTACACATAACTCAAGTTGCCAGTGATATGTAATCATTGAACCATCTATATAATGCAGCTCCTAGATCGCTGCTGCAGAACCAAATATAAAGTGATTTCTGATCTCTAAGAGTTTACAACCCATGAAGATGTCAGCTTTGATTTAGAGTGCAGCAGGTGTATTTTCTAAAAATGCCTATGCACCTCTATGACCCGTCGGTGTACAGTTGTAATGACAGTGTTGTTGGTAACGGCCCCACACGTCCACCCTGGTTCATCAGCTGAAGAACAAACTGACAGACTGCAACATCTCTATTGAGCTGTGCTATACTGAGCCTGCGAGTTCATTGTTCATCTTCTGCTCATACTGACACTTCCCTTAATGGCATTCTGCTCCCTGATCTTATATTTATCCGGTTTGGAATCACTAAAGCTTATTTAATCCATACTGAAAGCTGTGGTTGCATGGCCACTGTGGAGAACTATTGCACATTTTGCCACCTTGATGTTTGTTGGTGTTGTAAGCCATTTTATTTTTTACAACTATTGTTTGAGAGACCTTACATTTTTTGTTATTATTCATTCTTATTAGTTAATTAAAAAAATAAACTATTATTAGAAATTAAATAATGACAGTCAAAAGTTTGGAAAAACACTTTTTAGAATATTAGTCATTCAAATTATGAAAAGTACAACCAAAGGAAACAAATAAACTGTTGACCTAAAATAGTTTTTTATTTATGCATTTGCATAATTCTATTTCTATAATAATATTCTTTATCTTTTCTATTTCATCAGACACAACGCAACTGGCCCGAAGTTAACTTCCTGTCTGTGTTTGTTGATCGTTCTGGCTAGTGGCTAATAACAATTTATATATTTTTTAATTTAAATTAATTTATATGATTTTTTCGCATTTAAGTTTAGCCAAGTACCTGTTCTTCTACTGGTAACCCAAAATAATACTGACTAGACATACTTTTAACTTGCTAGTTAATGTCATTTGTTATTTCTTTTGCTTGTTATCAGAAATAATCTGCAGGGCCAGGGACTCTATTCTTTGTGGATGTGTACCGGAAGTTAAGTTTGGGCCACAAAAGCGTTCGTGCTCAGTAACATTTGTTTATGTTGTTACTTTGAACCCGCCAGGAGAACAAAACTTATGTGGTACTCAGGGTTTAGTAAACGTACAATACCTGAAGATCCTCTGCTGTAAAAAAAAACAATTTGTTTCCTCTGTGTGGGTATTTGTTCCAGGTCACATTTCCTGTTCGAATCTTCAAGCTGATGGGTGTTGAGACCATTATCGTAACAAATGCCTCTGGAGGTCTCTGTCAGGATTTTAAAGTTGGAGACATCATGGTTATTAAGGATCATATTAACTTGCCGGGGTTTGCTGGACAGCACCCGCTGTGTGGGCCCAATGATGAACGGTATGTTAAAGGGAAACTGAGACGGGGAAATGATGATGTGCTGCTTTCCGTTGAATAGAAAAGGGTGAAATCTTAAATTGTACATTCTCTTATCTCTTCAGGTTTGGGATCCGGTTTCCCTGTATGTCTGATGCTTACAGCAAAGACCTGAGGAAGCTTGCTCTAGACATCACTGCCGAGCTGGGCTACTCCAATTTTGTGCACGAGGGGGTTTACTGTATGGTTAGCGGACCAAACTTTGAGACCATCGCTGAGGCACGCATGTTACACATTTTGGGGAGCGATTCTGTAGGTATGGAAATTCTATTTGCATGTTTATTCCTATTTTTGCATTCATTTTCTCTTAGAGACTATTACAACCTTAACTAATAATATTGACTATCAAAGTCCATTTTTAAAATAGAGTTCTTGCTATGCGAAATTATTGTAACTCTAATCTTTCCCCTAATCCTAATTCCAAAATAGAATGTTTCTTTAGTAATGTTTGGTTCTGTAAAATTTGTGTTATTTAATACCTCTAAGAAGCTATTTACAGTGTAAAAATGGGCACAATATACTATTAATATGAAGAAATAATTTGTATTGATTTGTTACAGCTGTTTTACCTGTATTTTATATTTTGCACTTCATTAAGTTGTGTTTTAAGGTTAACAGAAATGCCTGTAAAATAAACAAATAATGTCCTGATCCTGACAAATGTAAAAATCAGTATTTTAAACCATTAATACATATTTGAAAATATCAATCTATATCTATATCTATATCTATATATATATTGAATAATACATTGTTAATATAATAATATATTGTAATCTAATATATTTCAATGAATTGAATAATATTGTACAAATACTGCTTTTCATATACTGAAAAGTACAAGCACTTGCTCTAATATACAGTATGGAAATTTATTATTTAGTATATTCTATTATTTTTCCCCCAGTATATTCCCATATATTATTGTTTCGTACACTATGATCAGATAGGAGCTCCTTAGATAGGAGTGATTTAACATGTTATCCTCTGTGTGCGGTGCGTCTTCATTAATAGATCCTTCATAAAAATAAGATAATAATGAAGTGGCATATTATGGCAGACGGATGGAGATTAGGCCCACCCACCCGACCACTTCAATCAATATGATTAGATTAATCAGCAGATCTCAGCAGTATTTGAGGATACAAGATTGACATAAACTACTCACTGCTGGTCCTCTGATGAACTGAAGGGTGTGTTAGATATTTGACCTTAGACTACCAAACAGACCCTGGTATACACAGTCAGTATACACACGATACACAAGTCTTTCCTTCTATATTTTCAACAGGACATCAATAAGTATTTCAAAAATCCCAGACATGGTCTGCTATAGTAATGATGCAGTGCAAGAACTTACCTTTCTCCCGCTGTCACTGCAGGCATGAGCACGGTTCCTGAGGTGACTGTAGCCAAGCATTGTGGACTGAGGGTCATGGGCCTCTCGCTCATCACCAATAAGGTTTCTCTGGACTACAGCCGAGAGGAGAAGGTCAATCACGAAGAAGTCCTGCAGATCAGCAAGATGAGAGCTGAGATGCTTCAGAACGTGCTCATCACCTTCATCGCTCGCTCTCACCAAGTGGAGACCATCAATAACAACTACCCCAATGCTGTGTAGGGTCAATCAGACAGATGAATCAAGGACATCATAGAGTCATTGTGAAGATCTTAATACATCCATGTTTAGACTGTTTATCTGCAGTGTATAAGGTTGGTTCAGACTTTCCAGTAGGTACAATAGCAGACCTTAGAGGGAAACTATTTGATCTCCAGAGGATTTTTAAAATACTGAATTAAAATGTAATACAAACGTTTTTGAAAACTTTATTGAGAACCAATAAAATGACAAATTACTTGTTAGATTTACTTGTTAATACTCTGTCCACTAATGCATTATAAACCTCCCCAAGTTAGACTCTATACAGTTTATCTTGAAAATATTTATCTATTCCTTCAAACGATTTAAAGTTTTACTTGAGAAAACATCATCATCATTATATTGCTGACCAATCAAAATTACTGTAATTTTAAAATAACTGCTGTAGACAATGTTTGTGAGCTACTTTATATAAAGAGGAACATCAGCAAAATCACTTTGCATAAGCAGACCAATTTGTCCCAATTCATCGGTGTGTGTTTTTTATTTTATTTTGCTTTGCTTCATGATCCATTGAAAACAGATTAATTTTTGTCTATAGTCTTACGACAATAGAAACTAAATGATGCAATACCTAAAGAAGATAGGAACTGCCATGCGAGAACACTAATTGCTTAATTTAGCTATATCGTAAACACTTTTGGTACTGAAGATTAAATCATTTACTTTCAGACTTCTGCTATTCAGCTATCACTGCATTGTGTATATAAACATCACATGAAAACCTGTTAGGAATGTAATTTTATTCACATGTTTATGTGAGCTTGGGGGACATTGTTTTGAATTATTAATACTGTTCGCTAAAGACTCTGCAACTTTGAGGGTCAAAAAGTCATTCTTCTAATTAGCACCATCTTCTAATGAGTATTCCTATCAATAAAATAGATTTTTACTTAATCAAGAGTTTTGACTTTGTTGAAGTTGCGGGCATAACCTTCTTTGATTTTCTTTGCATGTCAAATACAGAAACTAAATACGTTACGGGTTCGAATTAATTTAATCGCAGACAGCTGCATTTCTGTTTTTTTGGAGTCAGCAGGAAATATGAATCCCTTCCGAACATTCTTTGAAGTGTTCAAACACTTTTCAGACCAAATTTAAGATTGAACTTCAACTATTTAAGCTCTCATACATACTAGCAAAGAAGACTATAGTACCATAATCCGAGAGTCCAGACTTAATCCCAAAGGAGGTGTTCCAAAACCCCCGAACAAATACTCAAATTTGTCTACATCAGGATCTGATGGAATTATATACTAAAACTGGAATGGCTAGTTACAAATGATTATTATTATATTATTATTATTATTAATGTAATCATTTGGCAGATCATAATCATTTCAGTGATGACATTAAATGAAAACAAACAAAACCATAAATTAACAAGCAGCCTAAGGAATATAATAATGTAAACAAGTGATCAAGACAAGAAATAATAACACAAAGATGGTTTCTATTTCCCACTGGTTGCAACACTGAGCTGCTTAATGGATAAATTGCTGTTCCATGAATGTAGGCATTTCCTTAAACAATTATGCAGTCACAAAGTTCACAAAACTCTTTGGCAGCTGTTGGAAAGTTCTTGTGTGTACCCTCTAAATATTTTTCCGTAAAATCAACAGTAACTTACTGCATGGCAACAAATACCCAGCAAGCTTCTGTATTTTGAAACACACCAATATTACCATATTAACTAAAACTAAAACATAGTGTATAATAATTTACAGTAAATATATATATATATAAACATAGTGTATAATAATTTACAGTATATATATATATATACTGTAATAAGAAATACAGTACTTTTTACTGTGTTTTTAATACAGTAATATTATTTACTGTCAAATTAATTACAGCAGTTGTTTTAAATTTTGTGAACACAACTATAGCCGGGGTGTTAAAAAATCAAATTATGAATGCTTAAAGAGATAGTTCACCCAGTTCTTTATTCATTTACCCTCATGTCATGCCAAACCTGTATGAATTTCTTTCTTCTGCAGAACACAAAAAATAAGATGTTTTGAAGAACGTTGGTAACCAAACAACACTGGCCCCCATTGACCTACACCGTACGGACACAAAACATTTTTATATCAGTGTCCAGTAAAAAAAAAAAGCAGACATCATATGGTTTATCTCAGCACCTGAGGTGTAGATGAGTTGTTTTCTAGTGCAGGTGGCACAATGCGCTTATAAAAGTGTGATGTAAGATTATCACAACATTACTCTGCAGGAGTGTTTCATAATGGCCTGGATTCACACCACAACTGTCAGACAACACGTCTACTGTGTCCAATGACCTAGCCAAAAAATACCACAAATACATTCCCATGCCACTATAATCTGATAACAATCATATATATTTAAGAGGGGAAGCCAATGCTTTACTAGAATAATAATAGGCATTTTAACTTAACTTAAGATATTTCTTTAGTACAGTTTGGAAATGACAACATTTGTATTTGGAGTTCTTTATCAAAAATACAGACATGGAGTTACACTTGACAGCATTACGTTGACTATATCATTATCTTTTGGACTTTTTATGATTTAAACCACTAATGTTCTTAGCAAGCACATCCATTAATAAGAACCTCAAAATCTGGAGTGACCATTAACATCATGTATTCTAATTTAAGCTCACTTCACTCAGTCTAACAGGGTGTTAACAGGTTACCGGTGAGGTTTTTAATTGCGTGAGGGGTTTGTGTGGAGAGCCGTCCATCTATCTGTCTGCCTGCCTGCCTACCTGCCAGCCAGGATGCAATGACAGAGAGCCAGCAGTCATTTGTCTGGAGGAAGCCTCATTAAAAACATATGGAGAGCAATTATCTCCAGGGTCATTGTTTATCTTTGTGAATTAATGGTCTGTAAACAAAAGATAAGAAACAAAAAATGAGTAATAAAACCAGCAATGGAATTGATCCCTATGAATTACATTTACATTTATGCATTTGGCAGACGCTTTTATCCAAAGCGACTTACAATGCATTATACATTATACGTGCAATCCCTGGGATTGAACCCACGAAGTTGGCATTGTTAGTGCCATGCTCTAACCACTGAGCCACAGTTGTACTACAGGTGTCATGGTCAAAAACCATGATTATCATCTTTTCATTTTACACATATGATAGTAAATAAGTCAGCAAAATTCTGTTGAAAGTTGTACCTTATTAAAAACTTTTTGGCAAACAAAATTAAAGATTAATTTGACTGCATTATTTGTTTATTTAAAAAAGGTTTTTAAAAAGTAGTGTGATCATATTGTTACCGCATGAATTCTAACCGTGAAGTGAAAATTCTGATAAAAGCTACAGAAACTTGTGATTTTTGTATGCTTCTGTGTTATAGTGCAGAATAATGCATATTTTACTTTATTGCACATGATGTATTGTATATCTGCACATTGGCATATTCACACACTGTCTCAATAACATTTACAGTAGGCCTATCAACAACAATTTCCAGTGTTTTAATTATTATAATTACATTGAATTCCTGTGACTAAAATATATATAAAAATTGCAAAAATAATTGTAAAAAAACATTAAGAAATAAGAAAACAACAAAACTCAAAAATATCAGTAAAATATATTTTTCCACAAGTTTTTTATTTTACTGTGACTTTTACAATTCATTTGCCAACTTAAAGGACTGAGGAACTACTTTTAATCATTATGAAGGTTGGAACCGAAGCGGACATTTTGCTTAGCCTAATGAAAAATCTGTATTCAACGGTGCCAAACTGCGCACTTCGTGCATATCAGATTTTGAAATTGCATTTTATGTGGCCAGATGTTCCAGTTTCTATTTTAAGTTTATCGCAGATTCAATGTCTTATTTGAATGCGTCTCACATCTATGTAGCTCAGCAGTAAGTCACTGGAGTGCGCGCTTTACCTGCGGAGCGCGGAGACAGAGGTGCGCGCATCAGAGGGGAGGAGGGCGCAAGCGCGTTTAAATACTGGAGATCAGAAAGCAGGATCACAGCATCACCCTGCGAAACATCAGCGCCAGACACACGGCAAAAACATGGCAAACGCTTACCTGCAAGGAGTAGAGATCTCCGCATCTCAGTTCCTGGATATATTTCATCATTATGACATCGATGGTAATTTCTTTCGATTTTATTGTGGATTTCGTGAAGTGAAGCAATTTTTGGGGGAAATAACAATTCGGGATTATTTTGCCACCTGCTTTGCAACCGGGTTTTTCAAGTTTGCTTGAAATTGTTTGTCTGATTAATCTGACGTGAATTACCTTGTGACGATCTCTGAATTGGGCAAAAGATAAATTGTTAGTCATTTCATTTTTCAAATGTATTTTTGGCAGACATCTTCTGTGAATTGAAACTGTTGTGTCATTGATTTGGGGTGCTCTCAGGTAATGGATATATCGAGGGGAAGGAGTTGCAGAATTTTATCAAAGAGCTACAACAAGCACGAAAACAAGCAGGACTGGTAAGTCACAGGTTTTCCCACAGAAAAAAGGTTAAGATAAACTGTAAACTATGGTGCTTGATTACTAATATTTCTACCTATAATATTAATAATATTTAATAACAAGAAACATTTGAAATGCTAGACACTGTGATTTAAAGATAACAAATGAGAATTGAAAACAAAATATAAAAGTAACTTTTGCAACCAAGATCTATTTATACAGCATATGTGTACAGTCATCCTCTGGGTCTCATTTCGGTTCACGAGTGGCGCAGTAACTACAGTGATCTCTCTGGCATGTATGGCTTTATGCATCTGTCACCAAGCAGCATTTATATTCATAATAATCAAGTTAATGTAGTCGTTCTTTTCTGCATTATATGAGGAAACGTTTCACTGTCAGACCTGTTAAAGGCAGTGAGAGAGAACGAATGAGAGACATTGACTCTGCTCGTCTCAGTCAGTGCACTAGAGTCAGTCTGTCTATGCACATCTGCTGCTGGATCCTGTGCTTGTCTGCCTCACAAAGGATAAATAGAGGATGAATCTTTGTTTGTTGTACTGCCGTCCTCTAGTTGCAATTACTTGATTGTCATGGTGTTATCTATAGGAGAACAATGTGCCTTTTATCAGCATTATTGAAATAATTTGTTTGTTAACTTGAATAAATTTGGATGAAACTCATTACTGCTGTGAACAGTAGTTTGTTTCTATCTAGTGTTGGGAAAATAGACTTGCTGTTAAAATGTCCAAGAAAACAATGGGGCACTTTTCCAAACAGATGCCTGATGATTTATGGCTGAATTTTTGTAGTGAATATCTAAAACAGAATGTTTGAATAGATTTCATATTTATGTTAAGCTGTCACAAAAAGCAACATGACAAAATTAGATGCCTTGCTGAAGGTCACATGTCTCACTCGAACCTGCAACCTTCAGGTTACCAGCGCTGACACCATACATCTGCATTATACCATTGCAGATAAATCCCCTTAAGACTTAATGACCATTGGAACGAGTGTATTTACATGTTAGATATGACAAAAAAAATAGGCATTGAAAACCCATACCATGACAGTCCATGACTTTTGCTTACATGCGTGATCTTATAGTGTATGATTTATGCTAAAAGGTGACATACTGTACAATACTGTTGATGTGTTCTAAAAATTCACTAAATTCATAAAAAAAAAAACGTAACTTTTGGCCAAGACCAAATTTTATGCACACTAGTCTTAAACAGACACACTTGAAACTTAGCACCTGACACAAAAACATCAATAACAGTGACAGTGAATTTTTTGCATCTCTTAACAATCTCTAAACAATATTAAGACAAGTTAAAACAACTCTGTTTTGGGCAATACTGTTTGTTTAACATTATATAGATTCATATTTGTTAGTGTCAATCTTTTAATTTAATGTCTTCTAACGCTACTGTACTACACTACACTACACCAAGATGCCCTATTATCTGGGCAGATTCTTTAAAGAAAGTGTCTCCTGCCGCATGTGTAGTGCATAAGGAAAACACTATCAGCATTGTGCAATGAGGACTGAAGATAACAGCATGTATAATTGTCTTTGCATATTGGTTTTCTTACACATCAGCGACTCCGTGAAGATGAAAACGAATCAACCAAAAACTTCAACTTGTAGTAAATAGATTGTAACAGCAGGAAGCTGTGTTTTCTTCTTGAATATGTTATTAAGGACTGCCTGTTCATTGAATGTTTTTTCTTCAGGAACTAACAGACAAAATGAAAGCTTTTGTGGAGAAATATGAACAGAAAGCGGATGGGAAAATAGGTATCATTGAGGTAAGAAGTGTTGCTAAAGCATCCGAAACCCAGGGAACACACAAGAGATATAAAAAGTGTAGTTTAAATGCACAGCAAGTTGCTTTGTATATAAGCCAGCATCTGCCAAATGTTATGAAATGTTGAATGTTATGTAAATCTCCAAGTTTAGGTGTTCGTCTTAATGAAAGTCTTACGTCATGGCACGCATTTCTGTCACCAGCAATATTGTCCAGCCTGCTATAATGCTGTCAAAGTCTGCGGTGTCAAAGTTTCAAAATTAAAAAGGTTTGGCATGTTGACAAAAGTTTGGCTCTTGCTGCTAATTGCAGAGCTAGCCACCTGCCTGTTATCCTAAAATTTTAAAACTACATTTCTGCTAAATGTTTTCCATTTAAGAAAACACTAAATGTATGCCATTTAAAAATGGCTTAAGACCATAAATCCTGACAAGAGAATATAACCTGTACATATTGAAGCCTGTGGACTTCTGCCAATCAGGACAGCTGTCAGGAGCATCTTGTTTGAGATGTTATCTATAAACAGATATCCTCAGATCCAGCAGACTTTGACATTTCATAAACTGACACCTCTTCATGGCTCACACTGTTACCCTCTCTTTCCCACAGAAAATTCCTACATATAGTTAAACACATACAAAATGTTTGTGTACAGTATGGTGATCTCATCCTTCTATCCTATATTCTCTTGCAGTTGGTACAAATATTACCAACAGAGGAAAACTTTTTGCTATTTTTTAGACAACAGCTGAAGTCCTGTGCAGAATTTATGGCGGTACACACTGAAATCATTTCCTGAACATTATATACTGAAATTACTGCACAGAACAATATTCTGAGATGCTGCTTTCTTTTAATTTCAGGCCTGGAGAAATTATGATGCTGATCACAGTGGATACATTGAATCTGATGAACTTAAGGTCAGAAACATATTAAATATGCCTAATATATTTATTAATAAATATTTAAAAGATTCTATATTAATATTAACACTATTACTATTGAAAAGGCTTATAGACATCTCATGGCA
The DNA here is from genome assembly GCA_026939265.1 of Oreonectes daqikongensis. Lineage (NCBI taxonomy): Eukaryota > Metazoa > Chordata > Actinopteri > Cypriniformes > Nemacheilidae > Oreonectes > Oreonectes daqikongensis. Next base: position 4,424,611 of record JAOTQM010000311.1, read on the forward strand.
GTTCGTGACAGTCACAAAATGTAGAATCTTTTGCGTTTATGGACACGAATTCCCCCCTTTCTTTCGTGTCAGTCAGTACGACCTTTTTTCGTTTCACTTAGCACAACTTTTTTGCACAGGCTAATTTTGCTAAAACGAATGCATTTCACGAGATGGCAAAGCAACGATAAAGGCCCACCCTAACCCCGTCCCTAAACTTGACGTCAGCGTCAAAGGCAAATCATAATAAAGCGTACATACGAATTCACACGAATGAGCCACCTCGTAAAACAGGTACAAATTCCCATCAGATTGTGTTGATATATTTTTATACATATGAAAGATACTTTAGATACTTAGTATTAAAATACATTAGATGGAGTGTGATGCCAAAAAAGAAAAGGAAATGTGTGCATGAAAGTGATTTAATTGTCTAACTTTCATGACTGTGTCATATATTCTCGTGAGTGTGTTGCTATAGACCTGTATGAGTAATTATTTTCTTTAACTTCCTCCTAAAGCAATATGTCCTTAAACCTTAACACAAAGTATTATTAACAAATGACCTTTTAACAATAAAATGATTTAAATTTGGACGCATGTCACCTCAGGACGCAACGCATGGCTACAGCACTCTATAGGTCAGTCATACCCAAAGGGTTCAGCTGCAGTTTGGCAGAAGTTTCATTTTAAAAAAGGTTGGAACTGCTTTATTGCAGACAACAAATCGCAAAAAGCTTGATTTGGAGACTACTAACCATATGCACACCTCAAAGGTATCTGCTTCACCACTGAGCAAAGAAAGCACAAATGCAGACTTGAAATGAAAATAAAGAGAGATTTCTCAAGAGCAGCAGCCAGATTTACAGTCAGTGATTTGATGTGTGCAATCTGTCAACACTGTACTGCTTTTGGAGTCACTTAATGGACCTCCGACAGGATGAGAAAAAACGCAGAGGGTTTGCAGATAGTGTTTTAAGAAAATCATGTTTACCAGCTGAGAAGGGGACACAGAACAAAAATCTTTATATTTGTAGATTTGTTTTCCATGCGCCTCAACAAAACTGTATTTAACAGCTCAGAAAAAAACTTTTATTAATATAAACATTATTCTATAATAAGCAAAGAGAGAATTAGACTTAATATTTAACTTTGTGTGTAATACATTTAAAATATAAGGTTTGCCATTTAGATAAGTAATTTTGCTATTGCCAGACATTCCCAAAATTTTCCCCAAACGGAGATTTAGTTTACACTCCAAGTTAAACTATTCAACATGCAAACAACATTTTTATTTAATACTTCTTTAATAATACATTTTAAATAAAAAGTGAAGACGTTCATTTTCCAAAGGTGGAAATTACTTTTGGCCAGGACTGTACTTTCATATCCAGCATGAAGTCCATGAATTTTGCCATAAAGTTATATTGTGTTTTTCAGAACTTTTTGAAAGATTTGCTTCAGAGAGCCAAAAAACCATATGACGAGAAGAAATTAGAGGAATACACACAGACTACGGTAAGATGACTACAGATCTAGCTGTACTTTGCGTCACCTCAGAGAGCTTTTCCAATTTAAAAGAGAAAATGTTGTTTGAATTTTTACAGCTTAAAGTCTTCGATTCAAATAAAGACGGGAAATTATGTCTGTCAGAAATGGCGAGGTTAGTGGGTTTGTAATTTCATGAATATTTATCACTGGCTTTAAACGTTGATGTGAAAATTGGAAATTTGGCATCCCTTATGTTTAAACAGGCTGTTACCAGACCAGGAGAACTTTCTACTAAAATTTCAGGTTTGGGTCCATTAAAAATGTGTTTTTCTCATTTTAAACAATCTCCCTATCTGAACAAACTGTTTACATCTTTTCATCAGGGTGTAAAAATGGCCAGAAAAGAGTTCAACAAGATTTTTGAGTTATATGATCAGGTAAGACTCTGAAGATGCTTAATCCAAATCCTTGTCCAGTAATCTTAAAATACAGCACATTAAGACCAAAGCTACTGCTAGGTACTAAGTGGGCCACAGTGTCTGTATTTGTAATAGGGGTGAGAAAAGCAAGCATTAGTATGCAAGAACAGTATATGGATATCACTTCCAACACATTTTAACATTTCAGTCCAGGCATCATTGAAATGTACATTGTGTCCCTGAATGGGCCGAAATCTTTACTGTTGATGACAGTAGCTCGATTTATATCGACTGACAAGGTTCAGGTTTACATCATCACACACATGCATAGTTCTGATCATTTGAAAATACAGAGAGTAATAATGCAGAAGACAACATTTGCCTAAAACGTAGAGCCTGGCTTCTTTCAACAGATCATTTAAGAAATAGTTCATCCATAAAAAAAATCTGAACACAAAAGATGATATTTTAAGAAATGTCTCAGTGGTTTCATACAATGGAAGTCAATGGAGGCCAATGTTGTTTGGTTACCAGCATTCAGTAAATACTGACAGAATTTTATTTCTAGATAAACTATTGTATAGAACCTTATCAATGATAAGTATATTGCTATTTAAGGAGGACATTTAAATGTCTTAAGCCATCTGAAAGAAGTTAAAGGCCCAGTTTCTCTGGCTGTTATTTCTTCAGAGGACCAAATGAGCACTTTGAGACCCAGCATGTCATTGCATTGACTGTGCAAAACCGATCCTCAATGCCCTGATTTTCAATCTCTCCCTCGAGAACATTGCATGAGGCGTCGCTAATGTCTGTGTAGCAAATACAGGAAATGATGGTAAAGTGGCATGACGCCGAGTTTCCTCAGCGGCTGTCACAAATGTCTGCCTGTTAATGTTCACCCCGCTCTCCATCTCTCGCAGGACAGAAACGGTTACATGGATGAAAATGAGCTTGACGCCCTCCTCAAAGATCTCTGCGAGAAAAACAGCAAGGTAAACCTCTAACAGACCAATTATTTTAAAATCTCTTTTTCCCAAAAATGACAAACAGAGGTTTGATAACAATTATGATATAATGACTGTCATTATGGTAATATTTCGGATAAAAAGCTCACTACAGCAACAGATGTCCTGCGGGTGACTTGTGACCCCTAAATATTTCTACAGTAATAACAACAGCATAGATAGACAATGCAAACATTACAGATGTTTCTTTTTCAACAGGTGCTAGAAGTCAGCAAAATCCAGACATATAAAAGTGCCATCATGGCTCTGTCTGATGGGGGAAAGCTCTACAGAACAGAGTTAGCACTTGTGTTGTGCACAGAGGAGATGTGAAGCCCCTCCCCCTGTACTCATACCATCCCAGAACCACGCCCACTGCTCACCTGTCAAGTGTAAAGTAGCTAGATCACATGATGTACATTTACGTTCTTTCATTCTGAACATTGACTTCACAAAGACCGGCAACACATACTTTTCAATTTGTTGTTTCTATACCGTTTCTAACTGTACAGATTTTTTTAATGATACCAGATACGAAATTATGAACTGGACCATGCGCACCACATACAGTACACGAAACATGTCCTTTAACATAGAAGAAACGCAACCCAGTAATAAATACCCCATTCAACATCAAAAATATACGCCAGTATTTATAACATGAATATTCTCAGTAATAATTTATCTTACAATATTGTAACCGAAAGCAATAACGTCACACAGAATGCGGATTAACATGAGCTATTGGTGGAAACTTCAAAGGACTAAACGTTTACTTTGCGATGCATGTTTGTGAATGTCAGCTCGTGAGGCATTTCTGACTGTAAGCACATGCCGATTATGACACGATTATCGCCCCAGTCCTGTCTCTGACGTTAGATCAACATTATTTTGCACTGTTAACAATGACCTGCTCTTCTATGCTGAACCATAGACACTGTGTAAGAAGATATTAAACTTATTGAATGACTGATTACCTGACATTTCATTTGTGTTACTGTATACACGCTTCTGCTCTCCAGAGATCAGTTTTATACAGCATCATACTTTAGTGAAATGCCTGGCTTTAAGGTGCATGATAAGCACTTGCAATAGCAGAGTAGCTCTCTGTACAGTAACATTTGGAGTTTACACAGATCAACAATCTTATCTTGGAAATTGAAGTGCTGACCTTCCAAAGATGGACAGTCACTTTTTGTCTAGGACTGCTAGATATACATCTTGTTTCATTTGTTACCCAGCAGACACATATTCAAAGGCTAAACCCATATATTGAAGTTAACAAATAATCGTATGATTTACACTTATTGAATAAGTTAAAAAGGTATTTGAAATTACCAAATATGGGCTAAGATCTCCAGTCACCCTAGAACTACCCAGTATATAACTAAAATAAGCACATTCCAGAAATTCACCATGTTAGATTTCTCAAGACAAACTTAAATAATGCCATTTGAAGTGTTTATTGACAATAAAGCTAATTGGTAGTCACAGTTTCTCAAACTACTTTCTACAAAGTATCACATTAAGATTTCTATGTGAATATCTATATTACACAAGCATTTATTCATTACATAATCAAATAAATCTGGTCAACAGAATCCCAATAATAATGTTGACATGACTGCAAGAAAGGGACCCAACTCTTGGACAGACAAAACTGCACAGACAAATTAAAAGGCCTGCAGTTATTTCCTATTACTCATACCGTTTTTCTCTAAATGCCATTATACTAAGATAGATCCATGGAATATTGTATTATACTGTATATTTGTCAAACATAACTAGTGGCGAAAATACAGCACACTGTATTTTAATATGTCAGAAGACTGTGAAGTTTATGTAATCCTTGGCTGTGACTTCTTAGACGAGGATGTAATAAAATAATGGTGGAGTCCTATAGGTTGTAAGCATCATTGTAAAGGCTACTGTAGTTTACATGCCAGAAAAAATGTAAACAACCAAGTTTATCCTCACTTTTAAGGACAGCACAAACTCACTTTCACAATATAATTTTAAGGCAGAAAAGGCATAAAAAACAAAGCTTATCTGTTACAGAACTAGTCAACTGATATTAAAGTGTGTGTATAACTCAATGTGGCTCCAGATATGCAACTTCATTCTACAGTATTTATTACTGACATATTATAGACAGATTTACATTAAACTCATGCGGTAAACAACAATCAATGGCTGTCTGATTGAAATGCTAAGTCAAAATTATCTCGAGATATATACATTTTTAAGTACTGTATATGATGATGTTTGTTACAATGGAAGACGGGCATTAGAACTGTTATTTTTACCATGTCACTGCTGTCTTAAATGGCTTAAGATCCTTTTGTACTTCTGATCATTGCCTCCATCATGGTCCACTGCTCCTTTGAGACCTGCCAAATAAAATCAGGGTAAACACACTAAAGTAAGAAGTAATCACTACTTCCTTTCCTATACATGCGATGTAAAAAAAAACAAAATCACCTTCTTCAGATCATTGAACTCTCCAGCAATGGAGACGTATTCACCTCCATCCATTCTGATGACCTGTGAGGACAGGGGAGTCATTAAAGCTGTAAAAACACATCATTAGATGCTCTGTCAGGGATCCTTAACTTTATAACTATAAGGCCATTACAGTCGGTATAATACCATATCGATCTCTAGAGAACGGTTTCTTCTAATCCTTCACATATTCCCTGTGCTACACATCACAGAGAGTAATACAGAGGGAGAGCGTGGCAGGATGTACCCTTGGCGCTGTCCTTTTTTGGCTGTAAAAGGAGAGGCCCTGTGGGGAAAGATGGTTGGTTGAGCTCTTGCCCGGAGAGATGCAAGGTCCCTGAACTCACCGCGCCTGACACCCAGTTGGCGTAATCGCTGCAGAGGTAGGCGGCGAGGTTGGCGATCTCTCCTGGAGTGCCCAGACGACCCGTGGGTATCTTATCAACCACAGACTTTTCGAATGTGCCCATGGGATCCAGTCTGCTAAAAGCACCCTGCAGAAAGAAATGGGGCACTGTATACATGGACATGTTATCATATCGAGGTGAGTAAATTCTCTAAATAAATTGTGTCTTATTCGTTAATCTTTTTTAATGAACAAAATACCTTGGTTTTGATTGGTCCGGGCTGAATGACATTAAATCTCATACCATATCTGCCCCACTCCGCTGCAAGAGACCTGTGGGTATGAGAGAAGCAGTCTGAGGACAATGATCCAATTCAGACCTTTCACAGAGGCTTTGACTGATCCAAAATTTGTCCCATGTTTTCCAGGGACATCTGGTCATTCTATCAGACATCACAGCATCAAGTGCCATTATCTTCCTGAGACCGACTCTTCTATTAGGTTTATCACACAGGGGAGGCAATAACAATGACAGCGGCTCAGGGTACAACACTTTGAAGTCCTTGAAATGATTCAAAGACAAATACAATAAAAAGAAGCCGTTTTTAAGAAATATAATTTTAATGTAATTATAAATATTCCATGTGTAGTCCATATTGTGTTCATAAATTGTCATCAAATCTATAATTTTTATATAACATTTTACTTTTTATTCATGTGTCATGAGAGAATATCTTTATAATGGGATACTGATCTGAGTTGCCAGATAACATTGTACTGTTGTTTTCCCCTTTTGTTACTTTCAGAATACTTAACATCCCTTAATCATGATCCAACCCCCTTAAGGAGAGAAGATCAAAATCCCCATCTCACATTAAAATGTAAATTAAACAAACCGCCACCTTCATTATGTTAATGTATGCAGGCCTCGAAGAATAGATTAGAAGGACATTTGACATTCGCCTCAAATGAGGCCATAGCCTGCAAGTGAGTGGCACCTCATGTTGTCAGCAGGTAAACAGGGTACATACTTGCACAGCGTTTCCACTCCAGATTTTGCTGCAGCACTTGGCACGACGAACCCAGAGCCGCTCTCGGCATAGATCGTGGTGATGGCTAAAAACGCAGCACCTTCACAAACAAGATTTTGAGTCATTAATGCTTACGAAGTTTGACGTCCTGAGATGTGATCATAATTTTAGTATGAAATACATTGCGTGTGCAAAATTGTAGGATTGTTCATTATTTACACAACGCATCTTGCATGTCAACTTAATAAAGGTAATAAAAAATTGGGTACTGTCGACTTAAAAGTGTAATTAAAATGAGGTTTGATGTTGAAATTCAACAGACACTGAACTGGAATGACCATAATACATCTAGAATTGATGACTAAATGAAATTTTGGAATGGTCTCTTAATGGTCACTTGGCTATATTATACTTAAGATATTTTTTATGATATAACAACAGAAACCACACAGTCATACATTGAATTTTAAAGCTGCATGTGTTAAGCCGTGTTATATAAAAATGTTTTAATTTTTTAAAAAATGCCCTTATTATTTATGCAACAGCTCCAAAATATTACATGTGGGATGTACAAGAAGCCATAGGAAACATATTAATATGTAATTTTAGTAGCAATTCATCACATGTCAAAAGAATTAACCACAATGTAGCTTACAGAATAATTACTATACCACAGAATTAGAATGCAGAATCCATTTAGCGGAGGACTTTTAACTTAGCTTGTGCACTTATTGCCCTCTAGTGGTCATGACTAACTGATCAAATCCAGTCTGTAGTTTGTACACACATCAAGAAACATCAGCCATCAAAACAAAAAATAAATAAATAATATATTATTAAATATACATGTGTTCTTAAAATGATTGTCTATAACCTTATGAATATAGTATTTGCCATACCTTTCTCAGCTTTAATGAGACGCTTCCCAACCTCCAGTGTGACATAGGCCGTGCCGTTTAGCACAATGTCTATAATGGTTCTCCAGGCATTAGGTGAGAGCTTCTCTGAGGGGCTGACGAAGTTTCCAGCAGCATTGTTTATCACCACCTGTGAGATCGAGAACAAAGATGATGAAATCATACCAAAAGTCGCAGGTTCAGGCAGATCATGGTTCAGAGCGTTCACACTAGTCAAACAAACCAGGCCTGAGGTGTCAAACGTGCCCGGGCTCGGTTCGATTAGGATAGTGCGTGCAGCTCACAAGAGTTTTATGCGTTTGGAGAATCTACTATGTTTTTACTAATGATGCGTCTTTACTGTGGACCTACATCAGGTAGACCAACATCACTGACAAGCTGGTTAACTGCAGCCTCCACTGAAGCAGGATCTCTCACATCACACTGGATAGCATGAACCTGACACATAAACACATTTATTATATGTATTAAATAAATGAATAAATGAATGAAACATAATCACAATAACTTGGATGTTGCAATGGCACAGCTCTGAGATTATAGATGGAGAAAATGCAAGTTATGCAATAATATCCAAGTACCTTGTTTCCTGTCTGTTGTGATATTTCATCAGCGGTCTTCTTCAAAATATCAAGTTTTCTGGAATCACAGGAAATTACATTAACAAACATCTTTATTACACATATCTAAGCTGTAGGTGTTACTTATAACCAAATATTGAATTGATAGTTCAATGAAAATTCTGTCATCATTTACCTGTATGACTCTCCTTCTTCTGCAGAACAAAAAAAATCATTTGAAGAATGTTGATATCCGAACAATGATGCTACACATCCACTTCTATTGTATGGACACAAAACCAATGCAAGTGAATGGCTACCGCCATTGTTCGGTTACCAACATTCTTCATAATAACTTCTTTTGTGTTCTGCAGAAGAAAGTCATACAGGTTTGAAATGATAAAAGGGTGAGTAAACGATGACAGAATTTTAATTTTTGGGCGAACAATCCCTTTGAAACTTCCACCATAGATACAGATGAAAGAGGAATGTCTAACCTGCTGGCTATCACACATTGTGCCCCCAGAGCAGAGAGATTGGCAGTCATGCTTCGCCCGAGTCCTGTGCCTCCTCCTGTGATGAAAGCCACCTTGTTTTTAAAGGTCCCTTGAAGAAGCATAACACCTTCAGACGCTGGGAAGAATTCAGCTTGAGAGGCACTGCTCTGATATAAAGTGTTTGTCCCATTTCCAAATAACTGAGGATGTAAACAAGGAATATTTCAGATTTTTAAAGACTACCAGCAGAAAGCACAAAAGGTTGTGAGAAGTGGGTCAAAGGTCATTAATATGTTGACAATATGTTGCTATTTACAGTAATAAAAAAAAAAACATTCAAAGTTCAAAATAATTTGTATTATTAGAAAGGCAACAGGTGTCAAACGTAAATAATGTTTAAGGCAATGCACAACATGTGAGACCTTATATAACAAAAACAATATTTTCACGTGCTGCACTTTAAATTTAAAATACATAAAAATAAAAAATAATTCTCTACCCGTGCTGGAATGATAAACTTAGTCGGGGTTAAAAATCTATTTAACACGACCAGTCCTCTAAGAAACTCCATGGCGTCAAAAGAAAACCTGCTTCTCCTTCTTGTAGTATTTTATAGCGGTTAACCAGCCAATTTATGTTGTATTACCGCCACCAACTGGACTAGAGTATGAAAGCGTTACAACTAACAAGCATGTAAAAAAAACATCTCGTATCTTGTATTTCTTTTTTAATATTTGACGGTCCCAAAGAATAATTAAAAAATATAGAAATATTGAAATTGGCAAATCCGATCTCTCAGTTTCTCAGTATATTTAATATTTTTTTTCCTTCCCTATTAACGTCATATTTTACAAGCTTCATCACATGATTCAGCTAACGCTGTTTTATGTTTTCCTATTCTGGACAAAGATTTGTGTAATTCTTGTTTGTTAGTCAAGTGTTAATGGTATCGTCTTTCCTGTTATTGAAAACTATTAAAGAAACCCTTTTTATATAGTTCAAACATAAAACAACATTCCTGACAAAGTAGTGAAGTCAGAAACAAAATCTCGTTGACTACAATTAAAGTCCCAAACTCCCAAGTGATACTTCCGGTTTCCTGTTAGACCCGCTGATCTAGAATCAGTCATGCACCGTATTCCTCCAATATCGTGTCTGTAATGAGTGACGAGCAGATCCCGGATCAGCCAATGCGGTCACAACCTCATGCATCTATTTCACTTCAGTCACATAATAACAAACGGAGCTGCTCTTTTATGTCAGTGTCTGTATATTGTATTTTTTGATACATTTGCTAGTATCGCTAGTATCGTTCAAAATGTAGAGTGCCTTTTAAATCAGGTAGCAAATAACTAGCTGACCAGCTAACCTGTTTGTTATTTGACACTGACAGTTGGGACCCAAACATCAGGTAAACAACATGTTTAAATTTATGCTAACGCTGAATTAGACATAGTACATGTGTAATTTATAGTTTATTGTTAGAGAAAATAACAATAATGCAGCTGCTCTTGAGTTTTGGGTGTTATTTTAGCCACTGTTGCTAACAGATATGATGCAGCAATTCATGTCTCATGACACTGATGTGATAGATAGTTCACTGGACACAACTGATGTATCACATGAATTTGCACATCTTTTGTATATGATTATTTTGTGTGTGTGTGTGTGTGTATATATATATATATATATATATATATATATATATATATTACATTTACATTTTCAGTAATCATGTAAAGAAAGACTTATAAATGTGCAACTCATACGCCAAGAAAATATGTTTTCATATACATTAACTGTAATATATGAAGTAACTTAATATACATTTAAAATATGGAATAATACTTTGTTAATATATGATGATGTTACAATATATTGAATAATACATATGGAACGGCTGTATTTTATATATTGAAAAACATAAGCATGTACATGTAAATAGTGTAATGTATTATTTATTATATTGCATTATGTTATTTAATAGATTGCATTACATTTTCCAATATATTCCCATCAACTTTGTTTTGTAGGGGAAGAATCTTCCCACATGAAAATACTGTAGTGCACTATAGTATTACTATAGTGAAGTATAGTAAAACTCCTTGATACCTAGATAATATAATTTGAACCTTATACTATAGTAAATAGTAAAGTACACAGTATTTATTAAAGTTTATCAATTTACTATAGTTAATATGACAAAATACTATAGCATACTGTAGTAATTATAGTAAACTATGGTATTATTAATATATTATGCAACAGATACTACAGTCTACTACAATTTAATACAGTTTTACTGTAGTAAAGACTAAAGTACTTCATGTGGATTGATTAAAAGTATTCATCCAGTCATCTGTCTGTTTATCTATTAGGTAGAGATTTGTCTTTGGAACGAAAAAAAATGGGGAATCAACTAGCTGGAATCGCTCCATCACAAATACTCTCAGTGGACAGTTACTTCTCTGACATCCATGATTATGAGTATGACAAAAGTCTGGGAAGCACACGATTCTTCAAAGTTGCCCGAGCCAAACATAAAGAAGGTTTGGTGGTGGTTAAGGTCTTCGCGATCCAGGACCCCTCCCTTCCCCTGACCAGCTACAAGCAGGAGCTGGAGGAGCTGAAAATCAGACTGCACTCCTGTCAAAACTGTCTGCCTTTTCAAAAAGCCACGCTCACAGAGAAAGCCGCCATACTTTTTCGCCAATACGTGCGTGATAACCTGTATGACCGCATCAGTACACGTCCGTTCCTCAACAATGTGGAGAAAAAGTGGATCGCCTTCCAGATCCTCAATGCTGTGGATCAGGCCCATAAATCAGGTGTGCGTCACGGTGACATTAAAACGGAGAACGTGATGGTGACAAGCTGGAACTGGGTGCTGCTTACGGACTTTGCTAGTTTTAAACCCACATACTTGCCTGAGGATAACCCTGCAGATTTCAACTACTTCTTCGACACGTCCAGGAGGAGGACGTGCTACATCGCTCCGGAGAGATTTGTGGATGGCAGCATGTTTGCTACAGAAAATGACCAGACAACTCCGCTTGTGGATCTCTCCAGCAATAGCCAGAGAACAAGAGGAGAGCTCAAGCAGCCCATGGACATCTTCTCAGCTGGTATAAATGTTTTCATGATGGTTGTGGGATATAATGTGACATCTGATTCTGTCTTTACCTATTTAATACTTTATCTTTCAGGATGTGTGATTGCAGAGCTTTTCACGGAAGGAGTTCCACTCTTCGATCTCTCACAGTTGCTGGCTTACCGTAAAGGACATTTTCAAACCGAACAAGTGCTGATGAAAATTGAGGATCGAAGTATAAGAGAGCTGGTAGAATTTCTGCTGATTCCTTTTTTAGATGTTAGTATTCTTTCACCTAACCTCATTCTAACATCCATTGAATCTTTAGGTGGTGCAGATGGTACAGCGAGAACCAGAAAAACGCCTGACAGCCGAAGAATACCTGAAACAGCAGCGAGGCAAAGCTTTCCCAGAAATCTTCTACACCTTCCTCCAGCCCTACATGGCCCAGTTTGCCAAGGAGACCTTCCAGTCCGCTGACGAAAGGGTGCTGGTGATCCGTAAGAACCTGGAGAACATTCTCAACAACCTGTGCGGGCAGGCTGGAAAATCAGAAAAGCAGGAGAAGGCATCTGAAGAGCTTAGTTTGTCTAAGGAGCAGGGTCTGGTGGTGCTGGTGTCGGTCATCACTTCCTGTCTCCAGACGCTGCGATTTTGCGACTCGAAGCTGGCGGCACTGGAACTGATACTGCATCTTGCGGGCCGGCTGAATGTGGAGATACTGCTGGACAGAATCACACCGTACCTGCTGCACTTCTGCAATGACTCCATGCCCCGCGTCAGGGCGGAAGCTGTGCGCACGCTGACCAAAGTGCTCGCACTGGTCAAGGGGGTTCCTCGGAATGACGTCAACATCTACCCGGAATACATCTTGCCTGGGATTGCACACTTGGCCCAAGATGAGGCCACGATTGTGAGACTTGCTTATGCAGGTATAATATAAAGAATTTGTATGTTAATTCGAAATCAGAATGAACCATCTTGGCTTTTTTTATGCTATGCTTGAAAAATAATTTCTCTTTTAGATGATTAATGTCATCAATTTGTATTTTTTTTCTTTCTTCCAAAGTCCGTTTACGGAAGTCGTGCCACTCGGCGGCCATGTTTGCAATGTTTTTGGGCAGTGGAAGGCAGATATTTTTAAAATCGCTGGCAAAAACAAATCACAAACAGCATATTTCTTATCAAAAATTAAACCTGACATGAACTGTACCATAACTTTGGTTTGCTAAGCTTAAATTTACATGGATTTATATTTACAAATAATGTAAATTATATATAAATGTATATTAACTTTTATATTTTTCATAAATATATGCCTGAATATGAATGTGTTCATAAATTCAAAATTATTATGCACAGTACACAGAAAAAATTGAAAACACAAACTATTATTCTGGATGCCATTAAACGTTTGACAGCCCTAAGATGTATTCATGAAAGATAACTGATGAGTTCTATTTGGTTTTCTGTATAGAAAACATAGCTCACTTAGCTGAGACAGCTCTGCGTTTTCTGGAGCTGGTGCAAGAGAATAATTTGAGCTCCGAACAAGACGTAAATGGAGAAGAGACAGAAGAAACTCTTCACCCTAATGAAAACTACGATTCAGGTAAATATTGGTTCTATATGGTAACTTCAACTAACGTTTATGGTAGACAAAATAAAGATCACTGATCACAAAAAAAGAATCCCAATGTCAAAGTTAATGCTTCCATTAAAAAGTTGTGGAGATGATTCATCTTTTGTCCAAAGAGTTGCAGGCCCTACATGAGATGGTTCAGCAGAAAGTTGTGACTTTACTGAGCGACCCAGAGAACATCGTCAAACAGACGCTGATGGAGAACGGAATCACGCGCCTCTGCGTGTTCTTCGGCCGGCAGAAGGCCAACGACGTGCTCCTCTCCCACATGATCACCTTCCTCAACGACAAAAATGACTGGCACCTCCGTGGGGCTTTCTTCGACAGCATAGTGGGTAAGTTGCAGTCATGTAGTGGGAATGTTCATGCAATGCATATCGTGTAAAAGCCACAAAATGAGAACAAACTGTGGCAGCCTAGTAACCAGATGTTTTCCTGCAGGTGTAGCAGCATATGTGGGCTGGCAGAGTTCCTCCATCCTGAAACCTCTTCTGCAGCAGGGCCTGAGTGATGTTGAGGAGTTTGTCATTTATAAAGCTCTCAATGCTCTTACTTGCATGTGTCAACTGGGATTACTGCAGAAACCTCACATCTATGAGTTTGTCAGTGATATTGGTGAGAGAAATGCCCTTCTTTTGGGTTAAAGGGTTTATAAATGAGTTGTTTATTAATTACAATGTTACTATCCCAAAGCTCCTTTTTTGTGTCACCCCAATCTGTGGATCCGCTATGGAGCTGTGGGTTTTATCACTGTGGTCGCTCAACATCTAAACATCGCTGACGTCTACTGCAAACTCATGCCCCATCTCAATCCCTTCATCACCCAGCCTATTATACAGGTGAGAAAACATCACTGTGACTGGGGGGACCACCATATTTTCTAAATTAATGATCTTCTTTCCCAAGTACTTTACACTGTAGTTTTGTGAGAAGGTTTAATTGTTAAAATACTGTATCTTAATTAAAGTGATGTTTTTTTGTTAATATTGGCAGATTGATAAAGAGATAGTGCTGCTCAGCGTACTGAAAGAGCCAGTGAGTCGATCCATCTTTGATTACGCACTGCGTTCCAAAGACATCGGCAGCCTCTTCCGACACCTGCTGCTCCGGCAAAAAAAACGCAACGGCTCCATCCCAGAATGCCCCATTCCAGAGGACCCTGCCATCGCTCAGCTACTTAAGAAACTTCTCTCACAGGTGTTAGAAAACCTTCCTACATTTTCTGCTCTGCTGTTTCTGTAGTTATAGTTCGTCTATGCATGTAAATAGACACAGTTACTTTAAAGATTACTTAGCATTAAACAAACTAAATTTTGAACATACTTTCATTTAAACTTAAAATGTATTAAATAACACATTTATAAAGTGAAGATAAATATTAAACAAAATTAATAATTTATGGTACAACATTAGTTGTACATGCATGTATAACGAGTATATAGGAACAACAAACACATCCTTGACCCAGTATACTGTACCTGTGATCACATTAAGCTCTATTCATGTGATCTCTTTCAGGGAATGACAGAGGCTGAGGAGGACAAGCTTTTGGCTCTCAAAGATTTCATGCTTAAGTCTAACAAGGCCAAAGCCAACATCATCGATCAGAGTCACCTGAATGATGGAGCTCACAGTGGCATCATTGATCTCGGCACGCTGGGCATCACCGGCCGGCAGGTGGACCTTATCAAACCCAAGCAGGAGTCAGAAGACAAAAGAGGTGTGCTGCACGCTGGTGTTATTTTCTTTATTTTAGCCCACTCATTTCATCAGTTTACCATTGAAAGTAATGCATTATATTATTTTATTTGTTTACAGACTTCATCAATACTGCTTCTGGTATATTGTTATGTTTAGGTCTTGAGTTGTGTTTGGTGTTACGTTTAAATCTCACACCTTGACTAACTCACTTATCATAATGACTGAGAAACACAATTTGGTAGTTGACAAATATACCGTAAATGTGTCCTATGGTGTGACAGAATTTTTTTTGAAACAAACTAACAATGAAGATTAGTAATTAGTGATATAAAATAATATATTATTAACAGTTTGTTTTCTAAATTTGTGCTGTCACACCATAGGACGCATGTACAGTATATTAGTAATATAAAAATTGCATATCTACAACGTAAACACAATAATACTAATAATGCTTTTTGTTGCAGTCGGTTGGTTACAAATTTATGGTTGCGTCGTTTTGGTGTGTGTGTGTGTGATTTAATTTAGTCACACTTTAGTTAATAACTATAATAATATTAACTAATATAATTTGTGTTGAATATTGGGTTAAATAACAATGCACCGAGTGAAAAATCATTTTCCATATGAAAGTCGGCTTTTAAAATGCATTCTTTTTCCACTTCAGCTCGCAAACATACGAAACAAGATTCCAACTTGAACGAAGAGTGGAAGAGCATGTTTGGTTCTCTGGACCCGCCCAGCTCCGCCCCGACTCCCCAGACGGTACCTAATGTTCTAGTTCCGAGCAATGGTGGGGAACCCAAGGGAACTCTGTCCTGAGAGCACCTGTGATCTGAGAGTTCCTCACAGACTCTTATTCTCCCTCATGTTCCGTCCTCAGCCCAGGTCGACCGCTGAGCCGACAGTGTGCTATTCATCCCTCCTTCCATATATCTTAGTCCTGCACTCTCTTCCTTCTTCCTTCTGCCATCTTTAATTTATCAACATTGATGCCCTTTTATGCAACACCTGTGTTACTGTGCATTTGCCTGTAATGTATTGAAGTGCAGTCAGTAGCATCTTAAATCTTTGAGCCGTATTAGTTAACTGATATGCTGTATTTTCCTTAGAATGGCATGTGCTTCAACAATAGGGATTTTAACTTTTAACTTCCTTTTCACTCTCCACAGGTGACCGAGAGCGGAGCCGTGCATCCCAGAAAAGCTGCAGCACTCCCCACTATTCAGGTGGTGCAGTCCGTAACCGGAATGTCTACGTATCAACGGCGCATCACCACGTGCAAGGCAGAGCTGCAGCAGCTGGTGCAGCAGAAGAGAGAGCAATGCAATGCAGAGCGCATGGCCAAACAGATGATGGAAAGTGCAGAGTGGGAAAGCAGGCCTCCGTTGCCAGGTAGAGCTTTCACATTGTTCTCCCTCTGTTCAACGGGTTTGTTTTTTTGCTGTTTTGTCTGTAAGAATAGCTTTTAATTTTCTCTATTGTGACCGACTGTTGCATTTCAGGGTGGCATCCAAAAGGTCTACTAGTGGCCCATCTCCACGAGCACAAGGCCGCTGTGAATCGAATCAGAGTCTCGGACGAACACTCCATTTTTGCCACATGCTCAAATGATGGAACTGTTAAAATCTGGGACAGTCAGAAAATGGAGGGCAAGACGACCACCACAAGGTTTGTTATATCTTGCAAGGACTCTTTTTGTTTTGTTTTACTGTTATATAGGGCTGCAAGATATGTAGAAATGATCACAAATGCTCATATGACAATGGTTTTCAGTCACTAAATTATTTTCACAAAAACTTATGAATAGTCACCGTCTTCGGTCAATGCCGATAGCAGAGAAACTGGAGAACCGCCAGCGACTGTGTGTAGCGAGTCTCTTGCTTTAAGGTTGTTAGAAGGTTTTCCCAGCTTTGGTTGCTCTAGTAAGAGTTAAAAACCAACACAGCAGTAACAGACAAGAGACGAATTACGTGAGCTCCCTTTGCTCCTATTCATAGTCGCTCATCATTTGCATGAAGTTGAGCAACTCTCAACATTGTCGTGTCGCTAGGCACACGCCCACTTCCTGTCGCCAGCGATCACTGTCACTTGTGTTGCCTGATGTCGCTACGCTACCATTGAAATTAATGAGATCATGTCACTGCCAGTCGCTGGTGGTGTGAACGGGGCATAAGAGTGATGCGAAAAGAATGTTAAACATTGTCAGTTAGAAAATATTTTTATATACGGTATAATTCAATATAATCTAAATCAGGGGTATCTTTAAGATGCCATGGACCCACCCAGTATGATCATCCTCATGTGAGGAACTCCCTTCCTAAAACTTAAAAGGTGTCTTATAATCACCCTATTTCTAAACTGAAAAATGTATATTCTAAATCTTAAATTAGTTTCTATTAAGTTACATTTTATTTTTTCTTTACATTATTGTAATGTATAGTTAAATGTATTAATTTTCTATGTATGTAATCTATGTATTTGAATTGTCTTTAAATATTTTTTTTACTTCACTTAAATGTAATATTATATAATATTAATGAATTATTATTTTATTTTAATCACATTTGAATCTGATTCAATTTACTTCTTTATTTAACCTCATTAATTATTTAAGCACATTTGATTTATTATTCTTGTCTAGACTTATCCATGGACACTAGTGAAGCATTGAAATTTTAAGCATTATCGTTCTGCATATTGTCTATTGCATTATTTATCAAGTTATTGCTTGTTGCATTTTAATATTATGCACTTCTACTGGTATAGAAACAGTGATGTTGATTGAAAATGTTACCAATAAACACCACATGATCTTTTCAGGTCTGTGCTAACGTATTCTTTGATTGGAGGCCATGTGAAAACATTGACCTTTTGCCAAGGGTCACATTACCTCGCCGTGGCATCAGAGAATGGTTCCATCCAGCTTCTCGCAGTTGAGGCAAACAAGCCCCCCAAATCACCTAAAGTCCAGCCCTGTCAGACCAGGTGTGTGCAAGTAATATCAACCACTAACCCCACTTGTACAAACCTCAATTCCAGCTGAAGTACTGTATAAAATGTAAACAAAAAATAATAATACATTTTCTGGAACTGAAGTTGTTGAACCTTTCATGATTTGTGTGCTGCTAAATAACAGAAATTAAGTAAAGACAATAAGCTTGTGAGGAAATCTTTATTGATCATCACCAGCAACGTGCGATTTTGTGCCAATTTTTCAAGTTCGAACATCAAAGTGTTACTTTAAAAGTAAGAGTTGTCAATATAATAATCAGAACTTAAATGAAATCAGTCTAAGCAAGCATTCTCTCTGAATCACTTTTGACTGAACTGCTTGTTACAGATCATAGTAATGCAGGCGACCATAGTGGCATACTCCTGAAAGTTCACACTGCCAGAACCATCTGCATCCAGATCCTTAAAGATTTTGTCGATAGCGGCCTTGTCATCTGCTTGCTTTAACAAACAGAAAATTGTAATAAATTGTGAATTTCAGCATGAATGCACAGAATCTTTTAAAAGAAAATGTTTAAAAGAAACAGTTTCTCATTGCCTCTTACCCCGAAGACATCACCCAGCTCTGCATTAAGCAGTTCCTTCAGCTCGCCTTTGGTCAGAGTGGTCTTGTCTCCCTCTTTTCCAGAGTATCTTTGAAAGCTGGAAATCAGCATTGCCATGGCTTTCTGAATTTGAGACATGTTGACTAACAAAACGAGAAGAGGGATTTAATCTACTGTATTTTGTCTGTACAGTTAGTAGAGGCGATTGAAAATGTCGCACCCACTATACGCTTTGTATACAGAACAGGTTACACAGCCATTGTGCACTGGATGTCAGATGAACAAGTGAATTATGGCCAACGCCCTGAGCACACCTCTACTGTCAACTGTTTGTGTGCAAACTCATAATTCTGAATACTTTTCAGAACATGCGATTAGCAAAGACATATCTACCACAAAGTGAGAAAGCCATGCATTTGGAAAGAGAAGGCAAAAGTGGTTACCAAATAGTAGCTTTGTACACTACCGGTCAAATGTTTTAGAACACTTACTTAATCACTTATTCATATTTTTCCACATTTTAGAAAAATAGAAAAAATAGTAAGCTCATCAAAACTGGAATAACAAAGGGAACTGAGAATTATAAATCTAAATAAAAAATAAAACTTGTTATATTTTATCATCTTCAGTGTAATCTTTGCCTAGAATGAGCAGAAATGTTCTCTTGGCATTTTATCAAGAAGCTTTTTGGGGTTTTACCCAATTTTAGTTTGTAAAGAAAAACGTTTATATTTGCACAATTATATTTTTGTCTTTGAAACTATTTTCAAACATTTCTGCATATACCTTCAGAGCAAAACACCTTTTGAGATTGTGATAAACATTTAACTCAAGTGTTTAAAACTTAAGACCAGCAGTGTACAATATGTATGATGAGATGGGCTTGAAGCCCTCATCAGCAATACAAATTTAACCCAGCATCAAATTCAGGAAGTAGAAAACATGATCTACATGTTTCACCAAAATATATTTTTGACTGTAAAATTACAGCTCTTAAAAACAGATGTAGTGCAATACTAAGATCACTTTTGAATGCTTCATTGTAAAGTTAAGAACCAAACCCCACCTGACATTAACTCACCTCAGATTTCTGCAGAGTTCACAATGAGCAAAGAAGGAATAAAGAGTGATGTTTCACTGGGAGAGACGGACGGTTTTATATACAGAGAATGGCACACCCTTTAGCATAATGTTACATAATGAATTAGCCTGGACCTATTATCCATGTGTTATCTCATTCAGCTGGTTGAACTAGCTCCTAAATACAGAGGCTAACAGAACCAAAGCTATTTGTGGATGTTGCACAACTTATTTGCAGGGCTATAAAACTGCTTTAGTTTCAAGGAAGAATTAGAGTTGAGCTAAACCCTGTAAGACAATGTTTTTGAAAGTATGCGTGCTAAAGATTTGCAGGAATTTTGCATTAGGTTGTTACAGTTATCCAAATATACTAAATAGAACAAAAGAGACAAAGAACACAATTTTGCCAAGTTACTTTGCATTCACACGGGCTTAATCACAGTTTCTCCATTGTGAATTTGTGGAGAAGAGCCACAGAGCAGCTGAGAGGAAAAGAATGTTGGGAGAGTAAAGGGAGGGGTATCATATGTCAAATAAAGAAATGATGGGCGAGGATGAATTGTAGCAAAACAACAGAAGAACCACAAAGTAAAAGAATGTAATAATAATATTTACAAAAATTACTGTACAGTAATTCAGGCTTTTTTTCCAGCAATTGTGCACATCAGCAAAGAACAGAAATAATAATTCCAGTATAGTCCTATGAAGAGAAACATGAAACCCTTGGGTGTGTTTGTGTATTGTTTGTTTAAAAAAAAGACTCCTACTCGGATGTTCAGGTAATTGAGCTGATCTGTGTTTCAGGGTTTTGGATGTGAAGGATGAGGGCTGTGTGGTGGACGTTCATCACTTTAACTCTGGTGCGCAGACGGTACTGGCCTACGCCTCCGTGAACGGCTACTTGGTGGGTTGGGACCTCCGCAGCAACAGCAATGCCTGGACCCTCCGTCACGACCTGCGTCTAGGACTCATAACATCCTTCACTGTGGACATGCACCAGTGTTGGCTGTGCGTGGGTGAGTGAATCCGCTTCGCTTCAGAAAAGGAAAAATGTTGTGTTATTTGAAGAGAACTATGATAATTGATAAATCTCTAAAGGAATCGATTTAAGCCTAACAGAGCCCTTTTATTTTTGCCCTCTTAAGGCACAAGCAATGGCACGATGGCATGCTGGGATATGCGCTTTCAGCTACCGATTTCCAGCCACTCCCACCCAGCCCGAGCTCGAATCAGACGCCTGCTCATGCATCCACTCTACCAGTCCTCCGTCATCGCAGGTTTAACTCAAACCGAATTTGATAACATATATGTACATTCTTTTTTGTACATATAGCAGCTTTACACCATATACTAAAGCTGATAAGATTATTATTTCTCATAAATGGCTCACTCCACCCCTCACCCCTCCCTTTTGAAGCCCTACGGTGGCTGCACAGAACTAAGATGTTGTTGCGTTGTTGTTCACCTTTAAGTGAATAAATGTACAGTGATATGCTATCACACAGTGTGTGATCATAAAGACATTTTCTTGTCACTTCAGCTGTGCAAGGTAACAATGAGGTATCCATGTGGGACATGGAGACGGGAGATAGGAAGTTCACGCTGTGGGCCAGCTCCGCCCCGCCGCTTTCAGAGATGCAGGTATGTTGTCACCGTCTCCATAACAAAACACATTCAGAGACCCTTAACCTGATCTGATCAATCTGCATCTGTTGCGTCCTACAGCCATCTCCTCACAGTGTGAATGGGATATACTGCAGTCCTGCTGATGGAAACCCTCTGTTACTGACAGCGGGATCTGACATGAGAATCAGGTGTGCTTTATTTGCAAATCATATAACTGTTGGATCATTTAGTATGAAAAATAAGTAGTATATATATATCTATTTACAGGTTTTGGGATCTGGCCTACCCCGAGAGGTCATACATTGTGGCCGGTGGTGCGAATGACTCTCTTCATTGTCCTTCTGTGTTCTACAATCGCAAGATCATCGAGGGGACAGAAGTAGTACAGGTTTAAAGCTACTTCCATCTTATTCTTCTTTTCTGCATTTCACATTGAAATGATCAGGGGATGTTCATTTATTTCTGTCTCCCATAACCTCACTAGGAAATTCACAGCAAGCAAAAGAGCGGATCCACGGAAGACGCACCTCGCCGTGGCCCTGAATCCCTCCCAGTGGGTCATCATGATATTATAACTGACATCGCTACTTTCCAGACCACCCAGGGCTTCATAGTCACATCCTCTAGAGATGGTATTGTCAAAGTTTGGAAATGAGAGGCGTGCCTTTGCCATGATAGGATGGAATAAACCCTTTGTATAGATGTCTGAAGTTCAATGTAAATTTAAACATGCCAATTAATATAATTATGTCTGAAAATAAAATACATTTTAAAAAGAAACGAAGCAATGTATCTTGCACCGGTAGTGAGACCTTGTTTAGACAGGTTATAACTCTTGTTTCTGAACATGTAGCTTCAGAATGAGAGACATGCAAAGTATTGGACTGAAAGAATGCATACATTAAAATAATGCACAAAAATAAAAATACACTGAAATAAGTGATAAGCTCTTGAGTTTTTATTGTTGAATACCAGTTTAGTACAAGACTATAACTCCAATAAAATCACCTCTACGAGATTAAAATGAAAACATAATAATACCAAATATTTGGAAAACTGTTTTTGATTTGTCAATCATCTTTTTTTTCTTCCTGAATATTTGTGCTGCTGAATAACAGTAGAAACCAATGAGTATAGACAGAATGCCTATAAGGAATTCAATCTTTATTGATACCTCACCAGCAACATTTTTACAGACTAGATTTTTCTCCAACTTCCTTTAGAATATATATAATATATTGACCAAAGATGATATTTGTACAATATTTGCTTTAATGCCGCCCAGGTTAGATTAAACGAAATCAAGTTCAAATATGTGGTGTGTGGTCAAAAATGGACAAAGCACTAAACTTTTAAGGTTGTAATTAAACAAAAAAGCAAACTGCAGTGTATCAGGGAATGTGGGGTTTTATTGTAATATATAGAAAAACAAACATTGACTGCAATTGTATCTTTTAATGTTTGTTGATTCTTGTAATAATATTTTGTAGCCATTCTCCTGGGCCTCAATTAATGTATTTGCCAAGCCTCCTTTAAGTCTTCCCATTCTTTAAATTCTTAAATTTAGTCCATTCCAGTACAGTGTCTGTTGAATTTCAACAAAATCAAACCAAAGTCACCCAACAGCAATGTGAAAGAATGACAGAATGACAAGATGCGTGAAAACTGGGGCAGTCGTGGCTCAGTGGTTAGAGAGTTGGACTCATGACCAGAAGGTTGCTGGTTCGATTCTCAGGGCTGGCGGTTAACGGCTGAGGTGCCTTTGAGCAAGACACCTAACTCCACTTGCTTACTATACAAAATGTACAAATGTATAGTACAGTGTAATGTAAGTCGCTTTGGATAAAAGCGTCTGCCAAATGCATAAATGTAAATGTAAATGTAACTGATAAAAATCGAGGTTATCACAAAAAAAATGTTTTTTAAATTTTTGATGAAACACAATGTCCTAGGAATGTTTTATGACACACAATGTCTTATTTCACTGTTATGCTTATTCACATAAGATTCACAGATTTATATGGCTTTGTCTAGGAAAAATAAGGATGTTTAGGTGCATCAATGCATTTTGTATAGCTGCAGCAAACTAAAAAAATAAATTCACCAATTTTAGCTGCCTTCAATTGCCTTACAAAATCTAGTTGTATGTTACAACTAGATTTTGTAAGTCAGTTCAATAAAATTTAAGTTGAATTGACTTGATTGAAAACTGTAATGAATTTTACCATGTACTGGCCCCATTCACTTTTGTTGTATCTGGCCTACTGTCAAAATAGTTATTTAATAAATGAGAAACAAACAAGTACAAAACATTATTTTTTTGTTTATATAAAACTTAACATGAACAACACAGGGGCAACACAGTCAAGTCATTTTTATTTGTTTCACAATACATGTATAGATGATTTCATCGGACACGCGCCTGTACGGAAGTATTGTATTATTGTTGTATTATTAACGTTTTGTTGAATTTTGTAAGTAGTTGAATGGGTTGTGCAACATTGACATCTAGCGGTTGAGCTTAGTATCTCAGTCTAAATATCAAAGCCTTGGAGAGAAAAGTTTAGCCAAAAAACGCTTCTTAGTTTCTTTTGCTTGTTATCAGAAATAATCTACAGTTTGCGGACGTGTGCCGGAAGTTATGTTCCGTCCACAAACGTGCAGTAATGTTTGTTTATGTTGTTGCTTTGAAACCATCTATGCATATATTACAAACATATTTATACATTAATGCATGTTTTAAAGCAGCCACATTCCAATACATTTCAAATACAACATTTTGTTACGAAAACTTAATTCGTGTCAAATTTAATAGTCCGCTTTCTTGGTGCTGTATCACAATTCTTTATCAAAAATCATTTATGTACAGTGACATTTAATATACAAAATTAAATGATGGTTTACTAAAATGCTGCTACAGTATATGAGTTTCTGTCTGTTAAAATATCTTTTCATATTCTAGCACAACGTGCATGGAAATGAAAATTCAACTTTTGGCTTGATGAAACTGCACTAACCATGTCTACAATTTACCATCGTGTGGCAAATCCAGAATAAAAATGATGTAATTTACAGGAAATAGAATGAGTTGCTAAATGTGAAGTATCATTTGAAAAGTATAGTCCTGGTTAAATTTTCTGTACGCAAAGAGCTTCACACTGCTCTTGCGTGTCAAACCTGTTTTTGTTTCCTTTACATCCTCCAAACCAGAAGTAGACACATTCATTCTGCTGGATGTCATAGTGCCATTTTAAAACATACTGACTGCAGGGTCCAACATCCTGTTTCATGAGACATGCATCTGAGAGAAAAAATGAAATGTACAATTGGGGAAATACTGTATTCAGCTAATTTGTGCGTAACAGCTTAAACTAATACATTATTACTATTTAATATCTATTAACATTTGTATTTAACCATCGTCTCATTTAGAACACTTGAAATGGTGTTTCATTTCTCACCGTCATATATTGTTGTTTCCTCTTTCTGCACTGGTAGTTCAGGGCCTGGGGAGAGTAAATAAAAACAGGTCGTTCACAAGTCATGCAATGCAAGTATTTTCAGTGGTATCATGTTTACTAAGGTAACATCACCATTATTGCATAAAAAAGCACTTTTTCACTGTTGTGCTTTCAAAATGTGAAATAGAATAGAAAAAAGAAATCAATGAAAACAGTGTATAAGGATAAGAATATTAACCATCTGAGTTTTACCCAACCAGGCATTTTACTAGCACATTCACAAATGTGTGTAGTCACAAAAGCAACCAAGATATTAATAACAAAGAACCTACTGTGTTTTCCACAGGTTTGCAGGCATTCAGTTTCTGAAGCAAACCGGTTACTGTTACCCCCACAACCTCCGTACCAGAAAGGCAAACATGCACCGATTACACCATTATAGTACCAGCGCTGCACATATTCTCCACAGACAAAGCCTCTGTCGCTGTTCAGGTGACACTGACCTAAAAGTAGAAAGAGCCATGCGGGGACATGCAGCATAAGCATGCGGTTACACAGGAAAACAATGATTTACACAAAACTACTGTTAAAACTACAGTCAAACACACAGAAAATTCATCAGAGGCACTGTTGCAGGCCACTGCTAAAAAGAAACAGGTTTGTTTTATAGCACTCTGTATTGGCATAGCGCTGTAATGATGTTGTGGAGAATAGATGAACCAGAAAGGTGAAATTCTGATCTTTACACAGATACCAAACTTGAATGGGAAGCGAGTGAAGTTTGTAGACGTGTTTCCGGCCATTTTTCATCCCAATTTTGCTGCATCCGCTCACAAAAATAGTTTTTATAAATGTACGGTATATAGTGTGTTATCTCACTGAAATTCAGTACTAACACACACTTATCATTATATAGTAATGCATTTGAGAACTTTTACATTTATTTGGAAAAATTTGTGAAATAACTTGTACAACAAAAAACCTTCAAATGTCGCAAAACATAATACTATACTGATAATTGTGTGTTAGTACTGAATTACAGTGGGATAACACACTATATGTGACCCTGGATCACAAAACCTTAAGTAGCACGAAAACATTTGTAGCAATAGCCAACAATACATTGTATGGGTCAAAAATAGCCATTTTTCTTTTTTGCCAAAAATCATCAGGATATTAAGTTAAGATCATGTTGCATGAAGATATTTTGTAAATTTCCTACCATAAATTTATAAAAGCTATTTTTGTGAGCGGATGCAGCAAAATCGGGATGAAAAATGGCCAGAAACACGTCTACAAACTTCACTCGCTTCCCATTCAAGTTTGGTATCTGTGTAAAGATCAGAATTTCACCTTTCTGGTTCATCTATTCTCCACAACATCATTACAGCGCTATGCCAATACAGAGTGCTATAAAACAAACCTGTTTCTTTTTAGCAGTGGCCTGCTACAGCACCTCTGATGAAACAAAATGTATTTATATTGATTTATTACAAATGACTTCTTATTAAATTAAAACAAAAAAAAAGTTTTCCCTAAAATAACAAATACTGTTTATAATTTTTAATAATAATTTATGATTACATTATTTTTGCAAACATACACACACAAAAACACACACGCACACACACACGTCTTACAGGGATAGTTGACCCAAATATCACAATTCTGTCTTCATTTATTCACCCTTAAGTTGTTCCAAATCTGTATACATTTCTTTGTTCTGATAAACAAGATATTTTGAAGAATGTGGGCAACCGAACAGTTCTGGGGCACCATTGACCCAGTCGCTGTTCTGTTCCGCAAAAATGTCAAAGTTTGAAACTTACAGGTGAGTAAATGATGAGGTGATTTTTAAACTCTTTAAACCCAGTTCATGCACTAAGCATAGACAACTAAGGCCATACTTTTAAATGCACACCTGGCATGTTAACACATGACATCATATTGACATCTGCTGGCTTAGTAACAAGAAGTGCAATTTAACGATTCTAAAGACTGTATATGAAAGCAACCATTAAAACAAGCATAGAAATACCGAAAATACTGTGGAAGATAAAACTTGTTTTATTACTTTGTGTGCTTGCTTGTGTTATCTTATATTTTTTTAATCATATCAAAATAAAAGAGTATGAATAAGATTGCTATCAATGTATTGAACCCATCTGAGTCGGTGGAGGGTTGGGGGGCCCCTAGTCTCAGCCTCAGACCCACGCACAGGAACACTTTTCTTCCCAAAACATGTGTCCAGAGACCTGACAGAACCATAAATCAATCTCCTCATGAAAGAAATTAGATACCACCTGCAATGTGCTGTTTTAAGGACATTTAGACTAGCTAGACTTTAATAGTAAACTTCCTCATCCACTGGAAGACATTAGCAGGAACAACCGGAACAAATATTTGCCCGTGCAGCACTGGTGTGTGAGTGGTTAGAAACCCACCCACGTTCTGACATGCTGTGTGGACTTTTTTATATACATTTGGTTTACAATACAAACAGATAAACAAAATCTTATTCTGAAACTTTGTAAACATGACTGTATCTGTTTGCAGAAATGTAATTATTTAAAAACGACTACGTTTTGATGTTCGTTTTTCTTTAACGTGATCAGAAAAGCACTACTACAATAAACAGCTGTTGTTTTCCAGGATATTTTAACATACATACTCCCTTCATGGTCAGCAAGTCCATATGAGTCTCCACGGCCTGAGGACTGTGGGAATTTAGTCTCCTCCGTCTCCTCTTCCACCTCAGCTGTCGGAGATGGTGTGGCTGGGAAGGGAACACTGAAGAAATGGCATTTTTAGACAGTGGAAATGCTGAGTTATTCTCAACAGGGACAGACCCAGGAGTTTGGTTAAATTTTCCCAGAAAATGTTTGACCCAACCATTAATTGAAACAAGCTCAGGTTATTTACCAATGAACAGCATTTCTGTAGCTTAGTGGTTAGAGTACGAATATAAACAAGTATTTAGTGACTGTTTGCATTAAATGAGGACAGGACAGGTTTTGGTTTGGGATACCTGTGTACAGGCCTCTCTGCAGGCTCATAGTTGAAATGTCGACCTTGAATATTACTACACTGCCTCTGGAGTGACGGTGGAGGGTACGAGTTCATATTTTCTGCAATTACAAAAACACTACATTAACACCCAAGTGCCTCAAAAACACTGAGGAAAATACATCTTTAAGGAGACATCTTATTCAGAGATAACAACCTGCTCATGTTGCTTGTGACAACTTTACACAATGCCTTCAACTTTTAAAAGCAGGTTTTTTACCCAGACTTTATTTTAAAGCTGCAATTGCAATATTGGCATACCGCGAAACCGTGATATTTTGGCTTAAGGTTACCATACCGTAAATATTTCATATCGGCCCAAAACCTATATGACTTTCTTCTGTGGAATACAAAAGAAGATATTTTGAGAAATGTCTCTGTGGTTTTTTTTCTCCATACAATGGAAGTCAATTGTGGCCATGTTGTTTGGTTACCAACATTCTTTAAAATATCTTCTTTGTGCTCTGCAGAAGACAGTCACATATATTTGTATAGACAGGAAGGTGAAAAATGATAAATATCACTTTAACAACAAGAAAAGCTTCTTACTGCTCAGGATGTGGAAGAAAGTTCTTATAAACCGCTGAGCATACTCCTGCTCTCCGTGTTTCAAGTTACCCAAGTGAATAATGTGCTGTTCCAGAGGATAGCTGGCAATCTCCTCCACCTGAGTACTGTTATAATGGTCGCCCACTGTCACTGTAAACAGAACCACACCTTCACACTTCGCCACCCCGGAGATAAAATTCAGCTTTGCTCTGTCGTGATATGCCGCGTCCTCTCCGACGATGGCCAGCACCATCTTGTTTTTACGCCCCTTAGGAGCCGTCAGGATGCCCTGCATGATGCCGTATTCCATCGCAAGACCCAACCTGGAAGAGCCACCGGTTTGCTTTAACTCTTGGTGGATGCTTCTCTTCATCAGACTGCGATCTTGGAACTGTTGGAAGTTGAAGATTACTTTTACACCAGACTGGGCTTCACTGTATGTAGAGCTCTGTTGGTAGAGAGACACTCTGGCCTGTCCGTCAGCCCTGCCGGGCTGACTGCTCACGACGATCTGATCGAGTATACTACCAAGAACCTCTTTAACTCCCTCATACTGATCGGCCAGGATGCTACGGGAACCGTCGACAATCACGGCCAGGTCAAGGTCCACTTCCTGAGGAGAGGGCTGCAGGTTGGTACCCTCACATTCTCTAGCCGGTGCGCAGGGATCTTAGGAGAAAAAAAATATAGATATTACAACTCCATTGAAAACTGTATTGTTTAAGAATTGTACTGCATAAAAGAGTTCCGTTTTAGATGTTTCTCTTAAAATTCATAAATAAAGTAAAAAGAAACACATAAGAATGACACACACTAAAAGTACAAAGCTTTGATTTACATTATTTGCTTATTTACCTGCAATGTACACACTGTACATTTTAACAGCTGAGATTGTTGCTGCTGCTACATTATTATATTTGAGTCCACTCCAAATTTTCATTAAATCAGCATTTCTAGATGTACAGATATTGTGGTCATTCCAGTCCAGTGTCTGTTGAATTTCAACTAAATCAAACCTCAGGAGTGACAAAGTCATCCAACAGCAATGTGAAAGTCTGACAGCATGACAAGACACATGAAAACTGTGATAATGTATTTTTTTTACTTTTCCTAAATACATGTACAAATATTATTGATGTATTGCTTAAGTCAATATGAACTTGTTTTCTTTGCAGTATTTGAGGTCTGAAAAAATACAGAGCATCTTTTCTCTTATTTTGACCGGTTTCTCCAGTTTTCATTTTCTGCAAATAAATGCAAATAGAAATTTGAGAAAAATATTATAAGTAGTTCACAGAATAAAACCCAAAGGATAATTTTACCTAAACACATACCTAGTAAATTCAGAAAAACTGAAAATGGTCTTTGAAATTGTCTCTTAGTTTTTTCTGTGGCTATATATGCAAAATTATCTCAATATTCACATGTATGCATATCCATACACATATATATTTCCTTCGATTTTTTTATAGGGACATATATATATATATATATATATATATATTTTTTTTTTTTCCTTTCTTACTTGTTCCTATCCTATTGCTGTTGCAAATTCACAGTTTGAGGGATTGTTGAGATCTCCTTTGAAACTCTAGAGAAGAGACGTGAGTCACATGACATTAAGGTTTTCTTATTTCTTTGTGTGTGTTTTAAAGAAAAACAAAACATTTAAGATTTGTGGTTTGTCTTTTTCTTATTTTCTAATTTTTATTTTCTGAAAACATTTGGATGAAATTAAATTATGCTTACCAAAGCAGATAACACAGTTCTGGATTTTACTGAGAGAAGCTCTCTGGTCATCCGGTCTACCAAGCACGGTGAAGATAAAACTTTGAGATTCATCGACCTGCATAACACAAAATACCACATAAACGTATTTTGTAGTCAAATTTCTTTCTTAGCCACATACACACAAACAAAATAACAAAAACAGATTTAAACAAAGTTAATGGGCATCACTCATCTGCGCTTAATGGACTGAAAATAAGGTGTTCATAACTACCTCAACAGCACTTCGAATAGATGGGACATTTCTCAATCCGATAATCCCAAGCTTAATGTTCAGAGCTTTGTATTCTAGAATGGCTGTGGTGAGAGACGTTTTATCCTGAGACTCTCCGCCAGAGAAGAAGATTGCAACCTTCCTCATCAGGGTGGCCTTTCTCACACGCTTGAACATGTTCCTGCCGACGAACCTCATGGCCGAACCGATGTTACGGCGATTCGTTGTGCGTTCCAGGGCGATGTTTTTGACAGCTTGAATGAGCTGCTGCTTGCGATGATAGTCTGCGAAGCGGACCAGGTATTTGGTGTAGGAGCTGTAGGAAACCACAGCCACACGCGCCCCCGTGGGACAGTTGCTCTCCGCAACGTTTATGTTGTCCAGCAGAGTGAGGACCGTGGAACGCATGCGCTCGAAAGCTTGAGGGGTAACATCTTCAGACATGTCCAAGCCGATCACAATATCAGTGGGATAGGCAGGGCATTTTGGGTTACCTAAAGAGAAATGAAGATTTATAGATATGGGAAAAATAATTCTTATTTATATTTTTTAGGCTAGAGTCCATAACTTTTGCTTCTCTATCACCATCCCTGTTTGAAAAGTAAAATTGCAGGTTATTTTACATCAAAGTCAAATTACGTCAAACTGACTTTTCCCATTAAATCTTATCAACTTATAAATCATTACTACTGCAATATTTTTGCACTGTGATATTTTATGTACTTGTACAGAATTCATTTTTACCACAAAAACTATGGAGCGCAGCTATAATAACGGTTGATTTGTGTCTCTCATTTCCACATTCTTTCAAATTGAAAAAATCTCAAAGAATTAATGTGACATACCTTTACAGCACACTGTAAAGAAATTTAAAAAAGTATTGTTAATAAATAGCTTAACCATCATTTTTTACTTAAAGAGAGATGAGATCATAAATGAATTTCTTACAGCAGTTGTCTCGAACATATGATATTAACTGACAGTCCTAGAAAAAAAACTAAATGTCTTAATCTGATAAAACAATTCAACTGTATCTCCCAGACATGATAGACAGTAAAAACATTAAAAACACTACTACATATTGTAAGAAAACCAGACACTTACAGACATTTGCCTGGTTCCTTGCAGTCCTCTTGGGCCCTACATGAAAAAATAAGATACTGTATTCCTAATCTTTCAAGTATTTATGCTTGTATGATTTATATGAATAGTATTTACATACTCTGTGTCCAGGCAGCCCCTGACCACCAGGGTCACCAGCAGGCCCTGTCCTTCCAGCATTACCCTGTGTTCAAAAGTCCTGTTAACAAGTCTTTAAGGTTCAAAAAGAAAAAATATAAAAGTGGAATAATGTTATTACCCCTCTTCCCCTGTTGCCTTTAGGACCAGCACCTCCATTTATGCCTGAATCACCTCGTTCACCCTGAAAGTGGTTAGAGATTTGTCATATGATAAAAACACGCACACACATGGTCATGCAACATATAATTCTGCTCTTCCGAAAATGGATTTGGAGACAGACTCACCTGAAGTCCAGGATAACCAGGGAAACCATTATCCCCCTTGGAGAAAAGTATAACAGTGTCAGATTTATAGAATCAACCCAAATGCAGATGGAAATGGTGTAATAAACCACTAAATGTGGGAAAAACCTTTTGTCCTTTGGGTCCTGGGAAACCATAACCATCTGCACCATCCTTTCCCTTTTGAAGAGATCCAATGAAAGCCATAAGTTCACAGGTAATCAGAGTTGTGAATGGCACATAAGCATTTTGAGAATCAGTACAAAGATAAATAAATAACCGGCAGTCCCCTGGTGCCTGGAGGCCCAAGAGTTCCTTTATCTCCAGGCTCACCCGGCTGGCCCTGCCAGGCAACAGCAAGACAAGAAATAATAAGAGAGTTTAGCATTCAAACGCAGAGATTTATAAATAGAGATGAGGTTATGAAAATGAAAGTCATACCTTCTGCCCCCTGGACCCTATACCTCCTTTAGATCCAGGCCTTCCTGGAGAACCAAAAGATCCCTGTTTGAGAGAGATCAACATGTCATTGATGGTCAGGTGTCATTCATTAGATACGGTATGAATGGCAACAGTAAGCACATCAAGTTGTGAAGTTACTATTCGAACATATACCTGAGGTCCAGGCAGACCAGGAAAACCTCTCTGCCCAACAGTACCTGGTGGACCAAAAGCACCCTAAACAGAGAGAATTTTATTCATCAAAATAATAAAATAACCAACCATCTGCATAGAACGAATATTTATACCGAACAATCAAACTTCATGCACCTGATAGTGATGACCATCAAATGCAAGTATCATATTGTTTGTGAATTTGAAGCCAACTGCAACACTCAGCCCCAAAATGGGATTTGTTAAAAACGACTAAAAAGAAAATGCTAAACCTAAACAATGAAGTTTGTTGCTGAATTTTCTGAAATCTGGTAGCTCTCCTAAGAATATTACAACTTTCAGCAGATTTTTACAAATGCCACTAGTTGTCGTTCTGGTGGATCTTGTGCACTACTGCAGTTTCTCAAAATAAATCACATAGAAAAAATATAAATAGGATAAATGTTTTTATTACCAAAGGACCCGAAGCCCCAGGAAGCCCCTGTTGTCCTGGCTCTGCTGGAGGCCCTCTGGGACCCTGACAATACAATTCCATTTATTTCTTTCATTTTTTAGAGTGTAGAACAGCTTCACAGAAATGTTTTACTACAATAGGATTTTACAAAAAACATTGATGGGATGTGTAATGTACTGATATAATAATACTAATATTTTTAAAGTAGTTTACCTGTAGACCAACTGAGCCTCTTCTGCCATTTGAACCCTAAAACAATAAAAATGTAAGAAGAATAAACATATAAGCCCTGTTTTTATATTATGTGCTATAATATGATTTGCAAACTTACTGGTCTGCCAACATCACCAGCTTCACCTACAGTACCATCTGGACCTGGTTCACCCTGTTAATGCGTAGCATTTAAATGTGTTAGCATACAAGGGTCAGTTTGTTCTAAAATGCAATGTTTTAAATGTATAATAAGGTCCTATACCTGTACGCCTGGGCTGCCAATATCACCCTTAGAACCACGGAAGTTGTTGTCTAATCCTGAATTTCCCTGTTTATAATTTAAATTGAACATCAGAAAACAGTACTGTAGATATTCCTTTCCAAATGTTCCTTACATGACACAAAGGTAGCTGACGGTATTTACATTGTTGTGCTACCTGAATGGGTTATTTTTACAGATTTTGATGTTCAGTTAAAGTCTACTAACCGGATCTCCTCGCAGACCTTTTTGTCCTGTAACACCAGAGTTTCCTCTGATACCGCGTGGACCCTGCAGTTTAGCCACAATGAACATCACATTTCACTTCTGCACCTGCTGTTTGACTTATATCACTAGACATAACTGCAATGAGTAAAGCTGCAAATAGAGAGAGAGACTTTACTGGGCTGCCTGGATCTCCTCGCTCTCCTGGGCCTCCTGCTACTCCAGTAACACCCTGAGATTAAGAATAGAAATGAATTTTATTTTCTGAATGTTTAATTTTCATTGAATTGAATGTTTAACATTACAAATAAAACTTTAGAAAGACTCTAGTGAGCAAGCTGAACGTCCCAAAATGTTACAGTATATTTAAAAAACGGCTCAAATAAAACATTTATGTTTGGTTACCTGTTCACCATCAACTCCATTCAAACCATCCTCTCCTGCATCTCCCTGTGAAAGAAAAAAGATGAAAAGAGTCCCAGCCGCTTAATGAGCAAACAGCGGTTACATTATTCTCAACAACAGGTCGGATAAATGCAAACCAGAAAAGAAGACAGGAACTTAATTTAAGCTTCACCCTATAAAACGAGTTGACTCGCAGGGTAAAACATGCATTTCCAGATGTTAATCAAAGTAATTCAAAAACACATGGCGGCTAATAAATCCTGTCTGGTAATAATTAGACGGGCATCTGATGTAAACAGCTATTTTTCAAAAGTGATCTCTCCCCAGAGAGTGTGTTCACCCACATGTTAAATGGCGGTGTTTGTAGTCATCTAGTTTAATTCATGTTGCGAGCAACACCCAAGGCCATGCACATATTGATGCAATTGCAAATGCATAAAAATGTCAAATGTTAAGGGTAGAACTCACATTTTCACCTCTGTAGCCTCTGCCACCCTGTAGAAAAAGAAAGAAAGAAAGATACATGCTACAGTGTTTCAGCACTAAAAGGCACATTTAAAACGATGATGAGAGAGCAAAAAGCATTGAATGGTTGGTACCTTAATGCCTCTTCTTCCATGACATCCCTGATGCCCTTGTGTTCCATTTAAACCAGGCAGCCCTCTCTGACCCTGAAACACACACGTAGTGTACATGAAAGTCATATGAAATCATTAGATATTAAAAGACGTGCCTTAAGCAATTTTTACTACTCATTACTCTTGGCTGCATATGTGCATTAGATGTGCATAATTTAAGCATTTAACCCTTTCACGCATATAGGTCACTACAGTAAACAGTGTGGAGAGTAGATGAACCCAAAAGCTGAAATTCTAAGCTTTACATAGACACCTAACTTGAGTGGATAATTCCCAAAGAGCGGCAGCAGCAAGTGAAGTTTGTAGGTGTGTTTTTACGGCCATTTTTGTTAGCGATTTTGCTGCATCCACTCACAAAAATAAAGTTTTAATATATATACACGGTACGAAATGTACAAAATATCTTCATTAAACATTATCTTTACTTAAATCCTAATGATTTTCGGCATTAAAGAAAAATTGATAATGTTGACCCATACCATTGTTGGCTATTGCTACAAATATACCTGCGCTAGACTGGTTTTGTGGTCCAGGGTTACATATGTAATATCATTTTTCTTGATATTATGCACAAACACAATAATGTTCAAAGGCATTGACAGGTCTAAAAATAGATGTATTTATCCAAATAATCTAAAAAGAAGTTGATAAATAAATGTAAAATGGAGCATTGCCTAACTTACAACTTCTCCTTCTTCCCCAGGGAATCCAGGACTTCCCTTCTGTCCGGGTAATCCCTGTATAGAACCACAGTTAGTGAGACACAAAACACTTTTTTCTCTAATATTTAGTAAACAATAAGCAAAACTGTTCCATCATAAATGAGATTATCACCTTGGGCCCCGGACGACCATAAGGTCCATGTACTCCCTGGTGCCCAGTGCATTTACACAGCACATTGCAGCACACCCTGGAAGCAACTGTATCCTGAAGATTAGAAAGAAAGTGCAAGATAAAAAGAGACAAAGAGGCATTCTATATTATGTTTGGCACATTAAAAATCTGTGTTTAAATGTGGCTCTAGACATACTGAACCAGACACTACACATCCCCCCATCTTTCTTCAGCACTCTGTATTGTAAACCTCATTAAGTACTTACGGCTGTTACCCTCTCTTAAACAGCCAAACACTTCTTCACACAGGAAACCATTTATCAACACCAGAGTCATAACACTGCTGTGTGCTTTAGCTAACACTGAATGGCTCAAATCCAGGATTCAGTGTAAAGTCATTCATTGTGACTTACGATCTCTTTCTGCATGACACTGGCCACATTCTGCATGCCGACGGAGAGAAGCTGTTTGTAGCCTAACCCTCGTCCAAACTCCAGCCTCTGTAGATCAGCAGTGTTTCTGAATCCATCCAGTGCCACGGTTAGTAGAGCATGGACACCTGTTTATCATGCCACAAAACAAGCTTTAGTAAACATAAATATCATACATACATATTAGGGCTGTCAAAGGATTAATCACATTCAGAATAAAAGTTTGTGTTTACAAAATATATGTCTGTGTACTGTGCATATTCATTTTGTTTTCATACACATACATGCATATATTTAAGAAAAATATAAAAATCTACAAATACAAAATTAATATGCACAGTACACAGACATATATTATGTAAAAACAAACTTTTATTCTGAATGCGATTAATCATTTAACAGCCCTAATACATACATACATACATATATGAACATACATTTGTCTTCATTCATGCTAAAGGTTCTTTTTGGAAATGTTTACCATACTTTATTAGTGACAAAACTCTACATCTGCGGAAAGATTAAGGCCTGGTACACAGAGCTTTTCCTTCTTTGTAAAAAAAAAAACACATCCACAGAAAACCGTGAAAATATTTAGCGGTTTTGTTAACCACAGATCTTATTTCAGGCAATTTACCAAAAACTCATAAAAAAACATTGACTTTGGGGTGATGGAACCGGAAATGCTAAAATGCTAACTTGCTTCCGGGGTTTGCATACAAAAAAATGTTATCTTTTCACAGGATATTTTTTACAGTGTACTGTACTATACCTACTATATAAATAATAGATTAAAAAAAAGAAAATAATTTTGAGTGGTGTCAATTTTTTCTGTCACTGTATATCATAAAAATAATCACTCAGATGTAAAGCTACAGCAGCATCTGACAGACAGTAAAATCAGCAAGAATCTTTAAAGAAATTGTCACTATACCACTGTTCCTGAGTTTCTCGGAGGCAAGCAGAAGCTCCTCAACAGGCTCATCCAACCCGTCTGTAAAGATGATCAGCAGCTAAAGAGGAAACAAATTTAATTTAGCATTTTTAAAAACAGAATACAAATTTCTATGCTGGTAAATGGTGGTTATACATGTTTGATACTGGTGCTTACTTCTAGACCAACACATCATTGCATTTTCGTCAGAATAGGCACCTTCTCATGCATCAGATAAGAGTTTATTTTTTTGTATTATAATAAGAATCACCTTGGTCCTAAGACAGGAAACCTTTAAATTCTGTTGTAACATCGGCCATTGCTAGTTTGAGTTTATTGTTATTGTTAGTTAATTTTACAGATGGTTTGGTCATAGCTGCTCTGCTCACCTTGACATAAGCGTTAGAAGCTTTGAGCATATCCTGAAAGGAGCCAAGAAGCCTCGAGTTGAATTTCAGTCCTTGGGTAGTCTGAAGACCCATCACTTTTTTAACCACACCTTCGCTGTACTCTTCGAATGAATAATCATTAAGCTTCTGTCCATTAGCGCTGACCAGACGGAAACCTATGTTGGTGTTGATGGTTGGTTTGGGGACACAGCACAGGTTGTTCACGACAGACATATAGTGGACAATCTCAGGCAGATAAGACTGCAGCTTTCTCTGGTTCCTAAAAATGGACGGAGAACTCGAACTGGTTTGAGAGTTATCAAATCCAATTGCGATGTCAATGGAGCAACCTGTCAAGAAAAGTTGCATGTTAAAAAGATTCTCAACAATTCAAGGTTGCGCACTGATACGATGGCACCTCTACTTACTTTTAGGACTTAATGGAACAGGGTTGCAAATGGCATCAACAAAGGTTTCTGTTGTCAGATTGAGGTAGTTAAAATTCTGCACCATGAATAATCTGTCTTGTGAGCCGGCAATATAACTGAGCTGCTGCATTGAGACGTCCCCTATTCCAATGGCAAAAATATTAATGTTCATTTTCCGGAGAGCGTCAGCAGCTGCGGTCACATCATCTGTCGAAGCGCCATCAGTGATGAGCACAAGGTTTTGTGGTATGTCGTTCAGTTTGCGACTGCCTTTGGTATCTTGGAAGAATTCCACTACGTTACGAAGCGCTGCTCCGATTTTCGTCCCTTCTTGTATCTGCGTGATTTTCTGGATAGCTGATTTCACCCCTTTGGCATCTTCGTACTCATTCAAGTAGAACTCTTTTTGGTATTGTGTGCTGAACTGGGCTACGCCAATTCTGAAAAGGTCCCGTGTGACACGGAGCTTGTCCACAAGGCCGAGCAAGAAGGCAATCATAGTTTTCCATGGATCCTCTTTGATGCTTTCAGATCCATCAATTAAAAACACCAGGTCGGCCACTTCATTTAGACATTCTGAAAGACAGAGACTACTTGAGACAATGCTAAAAGTACATGTTTTATTATACTCTCTGGGAATAAAACCCTTTGTACTGCCAGCACAATGCTTTATCAACTGGTGCACAGACTAAAACATTTTACCTGGTTTTGTAATGTTGCATAGCACACTGGAGATGTTATTTTGCAAACTTTGAAGAGCCTCATAATTATCAACCTGGAAGACTTTGTTTTTGTTCTTGGTAATAATCTCCAGCTCACTTCTTTGGGCATTCCCTACTCCGATTCCATACACGTGGATATGTTTTGCCGCATATTCCTCAGCCTGTGCACGTAAATTATTACGGTCTCTAGCCGGTCCATCTGTGATCAAATACAAAATTTGAGGGATGCTCCGTTTCCGGCGCCCACCATGTTCTTCGGTAAAGTAAGCGAGTGAATATTCAAGGGCTTTAGCTGTGTAGGCGTTTCCGGTTGAATAACTGAGATCTTTTATGGAATCAAGTACCTGACGTTTACTGTTGTACTGTTTTAAAGTGAACTGATTTGGAGTGTCCGAGTAGACAATGACGCCAATGCGAATGAGATTGTCACCGATCTGTGTGCTGTTCACTACAGAAGTTAAAAAGTTT
Source organism: Oreonectes daqikongensis (assembly GCA_026939265.1). NCBI lineage: Eukaryota > Metazoa > Chordata > Actinopteri > Cypriniformes > Nemacheilidae > Oreonectes > Oreonectes daqikongensis. The sequence goes on from JAOTQM010000311.1 coordinate 4,463,673, forward strand.
CTGATGGTTTTCTGAAAGTCTTGGGAACGAATCTGGCTGGTGCACTGCACAAGGAATATGACATCGGCCAGCTGTTTATTCTGACAACCTACAGGTGAAATGAGAAAATGTGTAAATAAACATTCTAAATAAATAAATGAGAAACAGACCATAGCATCCTCACATGTCTCCAAAATCTCTCAAAATGTGACACATCAAATCAAAACTCATTTAACCATTTCTCATCAAATTATTATCAGAATTTATTCATAATTATCATCATTAGTTATTATCTAGCCAATGACAAAGAAAATGTCTTCTGGGCTATCTCCATACTGACCCACCATACAAAACACAATCAAAGATGGTCTATATGACAAACATTTATGTGAAACTGCAAATATTAAACATTTACGTTTACCTGTTGCAGTGAAACACAGCTTAAATTGGAGGTCTTTGTCTAAGGACTGAAGTGCATCAAAATCCTTCTCCACGTACACTTTATCATTAGTCCCACTGATCTCCTGCAGCTGTGTGGTGTTAACGCTGCCCACACCGATTGAGTAAATGATGACACCCTTGTCCCTGATAGCTCTGGCATTGGTGGCGACATCCTTAGCGTCGTGGGCCTCCCCATCTGTGATAACTACAAGGAACTGTGGGATGTCAGGTCGGCCACCGCGGGCCACATCGAAATACGGTGAAACGAACGAGAGCGCTTCTCCTGTGTAAGTGTTCCCGGATAACTGATCGATGCTGTCGATCTCTTGCTGCAGTTTTGTCTTGTCATAAAACCTATTTAGGGGAAACTGCTCCTTTGGGTTTGAGCTGAACTGGACCACACCAAAGTGCACATCATCTTTCCCAATGACAGACCCATTTACTACTTTGTTGATGAATGTCTTCATTGAAATGAAGTCATTTTCTGCGATGCTCGAAGAGCCGTCGATTAAAAACATGACATCTGCCACCTGGTTCCTGCAGGCTTTAAAAAAGTACAATATAAATGAGCTCACAGTAAAACAGACCAGTAAAACATGCCAAAACCTGTAAACAAAATAAGTACTTATTTTCTTACCTTCTTGAGAGCAAATATCTGTCAGAACTTCAGCCTTGATATCATTCAGGGAATCGTAATTGGGCACAAAAAACACCTTTGAGTCATCCGCCATTTTCAGCAGCTCATCCTGGGCGGCATCCCTCACTCCGACAGCATACACCGAAACGCCTAGATTCCTCAGCTCAGTTGCTGGATCACTCACATCATCTTGGGATTTCTTGTCAGTGATGACAATGAGAATGTCTTGCACGTTAGCTTTCCGAGAAGCTTTAGCCTCCCTAAAGCGTTCAGCTACATATGTTAGTGCCACGGCCATCTCTGTGCCTCCACTGGGCTGAATCATGTTTCTCACATCTCTTTCTAAAGACACTCTGTTTTTGTGGTCCTGCACACTGAACTGCAGCATGGGCGTGCGGTCGCCTTTTACAATGCCTGCACGGACGCGAAACTGTCCGATGCTGAACAACTTCAGAAGGTACAGGATGAAGTTCTTCACGTCTTCAAAATCGGCACGAGTGCCCCCGGACGTGTCGAGGAGGAAATAAATGTCGGCTTCTTCTGTATTCACACATGCTAAAATTGCAGGACGAGAATTAAATGTTAGGTTGTATAAAACAAAGCAAAACAGCATTACCTATTCATTTAAATAAGCCCACGTTACCTTGTTTAAGGGTGTGTTTTTTGTTCTTATCAAACCCTCTGTTGACAACGGTCTTACAAAGGCTCTTTCTTAGACTCTTCTCCAGCGTTGTAAGCATCTGAAAACTTTCCACATTGAACACGAACTGCCTTTCGGGGTAAGACGCGATTTTTATCAGCTCCTTGTTGCTGGCGTCCTTCACCCCGACGGCATAAACGCTGACTCCAGAACGTCTCAGCTCAGAGGCAGCGTCAGTGACATCATCTTGCGACTCTCCATCGGTGATGACGATGGCGATCTGCTTGACGCCGAGAGCTTTCCTGCTGCCCCTTTTCTGAGTGAAGAGATTCTCTTTGGCAAACTTCAGGGCTGCACCAGTTTGGGTTCCTCCACCTCTTTTTGGAATAAGTTTAATGTAGTTCAGAATGTCGATCTTGTTCACAAAAGAGTCCAAGTAGAATCCAGCACTGGGGTTGCTACTGTAAAGCACCAATCCGACCCTGACACTGTCAGGATTCACCACCAGACCACTCACGATGCGATGCAAGAAATTTTTCACCAGATCAAAGTTACTTGTGGTGATGCTAGTCGATTCGTCCACGATAAACACAATATCCGCCACTTGGGCCGATGTGCAATCTGTTCAGAGACAAAGACTGTGTTTATATCGGTGAACATTAGAATGTAATAGCTTGCTTAATGGAGAATCTTTTTTTAATGTAACGCAGCAAAATAAAATACCATCAAAAAAACTTAAAACTAAAGTTGCACTAAGTAACAAACAAACCTCCTGTAACATTGAAAACCTCCTTCGTCTCAATTCTCTTTGTGATATCCGATGCTATTTGTATGATATCCTGTTGAACATTGTAACCACTTATCACAGGTGTCAGGAGACGTAAGTTTGTTTCCAATTTCATGTCGATAACAGTCACATCTTCGTTTTTCATTGTACGTGTGGCCTTGAGCACGGAGTCAGAAGATTCCCCTACTCTCATCACCAGTACGTGCTGCTTGTAGCCAAGGGCAATTCTGCTGCCGGATGCAGCGTTAAGAAAATTTGTACGAACGTAATCCATGGCATTTCCCAATTTCCGATCTCCATTGGGCCTGGGTTCGAAACGGTTTATATACTCTCTGGCCTTCGCTGTGTCCTTGTAGTCGCTGAATAAAAACTCCTTGACGACATTCTCGCCAAACTGAGCCAAAGCGATTTTATTTGACCCATCGCCCACCTTGAGCTTCGTAGCCAGTTGGGTTAGAATATCTCTTATCTCTTGTTTCTTGTTCGTAGCCGAACTATCCACCAGGACAAACACGTCGGCAAACTTTGGTGCAATGGCTGCAACAGATACACAATGAAGGTATCACAGTTTCTTTATATAACAACATAAAAAAAACATTATGAAGGGTAATGAGTTTACACTCAAAGAAAAAATTTAAGATAATAATTAGTATTAGTACTATTGCACAAAGGATTGAAATGGACTGTAGGCCAAGGATATAAGCTTATTCTAAAAAATCCTAGAATAGAAATCAAACAACCAATATAATGAATTTTAATATATTTAGCTTTTTTATTGAATATTTTTCTACATATAGAACCAGTACCATCTCTTGTTAAAAATTAGGGTTGTCAAACGATTAATCACGATTAATCGCACCCAGAATAAAAGTTTGTGTTTACATAATATATGTCTGTGTACTGTGCATATTAATTTTGTATTTATTAAAACATACACATACATGCATATAGTTAAGAAATTTATAAAATATAAACATTTATAAACATTTCAATATAATTTCAATTATTGGTATATATAAATAAATACTATTATACTACTATATTTTCTAAATATATATATATAGGCCTAGATGTATGTGTTTGTGTTTACAATACAAAATTAATATGCACAGTATACAGACGTATATTACGTAAACACAAACTTTTATTCTGGATGCAATTAATTGCGATTAATCGTTTGACAGCCCTAATAAAATACAAATATTTCAAAGAAAAATGTTTTTATAAAACAATGTCAATATTTAAAATAGATGCTATGAATTTGTATTTGTGGCCATTTTGACCAAAACGTTTCTGGTTAAAGAATAATAATAATAAATTAAAAAATAAATAAAAAACATTATATATATATATATATATATATATATATATATTTCTATAAATATTATATTATATTATAAATAAATAAAATAAATAATTGGATTTATATGTACATTTTAATAAAAAATATTCTAGCAAATATTCAACATGTACTAAATTTGAAGCAATCACAAACAATTTTTGTTAATAAAAGACATTTAGTACTTTTTTGCCCTGAGCATCATAATGAACAGAAGCTTTACAAAAAGACAGAAGGTTTAGAAGCAGATTTACCTTTGCCTTGATCTCTCATCAAAATACACACCGTCTCCATCATTGTTGTAGTCAATCCTTTCAGCGCTTCGTAATTTTCAATATTAACCACAAAACGCTCAGGTGGGCTGTTGGCGATGGACCTCATCTCGGTCATATTGGTCTCGCCAACGCCAATAGCAAAGATTATAACACCCTTTGCTTGAAGATCTTTAGCAGGTCCCTTTATATCATCTCTTGAGTCTCCATCTGTGACCACCACGACGATCTGCGGCACTTTCTGATCGATCCGACTACCACCTGCGCTAATAAAATAGCTTTCCTTAAGAAAGGTCATGGCTTTTCCCATGAATGTGCCTCCTTGTCGCAAAGGGATCTTATCTATTTTCTGAAACAAGTCTGCTTTGTTGGCATAGTCGCCCAGCAGGAATTCTTGGTGGGGATCGGTGCTAAACTGAACGATGCCAACCTGCACCTTTTTAGAGTCAATATTCAAACCGTTCACAACCTGACGGATAAACGCCTTCATATCCCGAAACTCTCGAACGGCGATGCTGCTGGAACTATCCACGAGAAACACAATGTCAAAGGCCAATTTTTCATCCTGGCATCCTATCGATGAAAGTACAATGTACAAAACATATGATATACTGTTCTGTAACACAATATCAGCAATATCGGTTAGAAGTTACTTAATAACTCAATTAGAGATTTAACACTTTTAAGGCTTGTACACACCGGGACGATAATCGCGCGCGCTTCGTACGCAAGGGATTTTAACTGGCGATGAGCCGAGTGAATGTGCAAATTCACTCTCTGACATTAGATGCCGTTTAGTGAAAAACAGAAATAGCCCGGTACACGAGGTGGCACTGCGCAGCTTTATGTTGGTATCAATGCATGCTCACCACTTTTACGCCTGACGTTTTGTACGTCGGTGTGCACACTAACATTGGCACCCTTTTTTTAGTCCCGAGACGTTAAGCGTCGCTGTTAAACGCGTGCATTGTTATCCCGGTGTGTACAAGCCTTTAGTCTAGTATGAAAAACATAAATCACAGCACATTTATTTTAAGAAAATTAAACATATTGGACTGTATTTACCTGTCTGTTGGCCAGTGCTTGCAAGGACACATGATGCAATAATTAAGCCAAACAGAAATCCCTGCATCGTCCCCATTGTCTTAGCGCACTCCTACAAGCTTAACAGGAAAAACAGGATCTGTCATCATTTATTCAGCTTTGTGTCGTTCAAAACATTAATATTACATTTATTTTGTGGAACACATAAAAATTGAGCAATGTCTCAGTGGATTTGGGTCTATATAATGGAAGTCAATGGGGTCAATGTTGTTTGGTTACCAATATTCTTTGAAATATCTTCTGATGTGTTCTGCAGAATAAATTAAGTCACACAGGTTTGGAATGACATTAGGCTGCTAAAATATATTTTGGGGTGAATTATCCCTTTAATAGACAAAAATAGCAATGTACAGACAGCAGTCTGTCTACCACAACAAATACATTATGTTCTGCAATAAATTTACCAAAAGAGACAAACAAAATGTGTTTTCTCTGTGAAGATTTGCTATTATTGGACTCAGGTCAGCTGTGACATCTCAGGTCAAACATCAAACATGACCCCAGTAACCCTCAAGAAAAGCACTCACTGTCAGAGACAACAAATCTTTCATAGTTGAAGGAATGGAATGTCTGTCTGCTCCAATACAAAGAACACAATAGCTTTTAATTACTGACAAATTTCAGCAACACAAACAATGCATCTCGATGCAGCTTTTGTATTACAATATACTGTACATCATATTGAACTATTTGATTAAAGCTGCAATGTGTAATATTAAGAGGATCTACTGACCATGTTGTTTCTACAGTAGTCCTAAATGGACAAACTGCTTTACAGAACCCATTTCATAAATATGTTATCTCCTTTGGCAAAGAAGCGAAAACATGATGACATCTTTGTCATGTGACAGCTACCATAGTGCTTCGAAAGAGAGGGGTAAGCAGTGGAGTGAGCCGTTGGTTGCAATTCGCAACCTCACTGCTAGATGCCGCTAAAATCTCCACATTGCTTCTTTAAGTAAAGTTGAATCTAATCTAAATCTAATCTTAAGTAACGTAATTGGTTACAATACTTGCAAATGTCATCATGTACAGTACATTTAACAAAACGACTGAGTAGACAAATTCAACACGAAAAGGCAAGAAAATTATTTCCACAAACTTGTTTTTGGCAGTGCAGAGAGCCAGGGACATAAGTGTGGTCTGAAATCAGATATTACAGTAAACACTCCATTATCTTTGGCACAGCACTTCAAAAGAACTCTATGTTTCTCCACACTGCCTATTCATACACTGCCATTTTCATAAATCAAGTTTGGTTATTTTTCTTCTGGAGTCCACATTACAACAGACACATCTGTCTTTATTTTTCAAACCATTCTGTCTATACCAATCCTGTTTATTTTAACATACATGTTTCCTACACAGATAAAGTCAAATGTGTTCCAGCCATTCCAGAGAGCAAAGGAGAGCAAAGGAAATGACTTCTAATCTATATTCAGATCCTCTGCTCGCCAGCTTAAAAGTTGTTATTCTAACAAACCCAGAAACGAATCTAGTCTTGACATGTGGAACCCATCTTTGTTAGAGATCTTTGTAGCAGGTTGCAAGCCAGACTCTTTCATTAACATGCTAAACCAGGCTTTGATCTTACGTCTGGTGTTCTTCAACTTTAACAAATGTTTAGATAAAATGAAGATTGGGACAAAAGAACAAAGCTTAGAAATCACACCTTTTAAACTTTTAGTGAGAACAACCAAGTGAATGATAAAAAAATCAGCTGCCCACCACTGAGCTAGGGAACACCAAATTGTTGGATCCTTATATGAAAGAGTAACAGGAAAGCAGGTCTTACATTTGGAAGTAATTAAACTGTGAAAAGAGAGATCAAGAACCAAAGAGTCTGACATTTTCCGGAGGCGAATCGTTGTGTGTATTTTATTTCATGCCTGTTTCCGGTCTTATGATCTCAAGTATATGTTTTGCACAAAAATTATTAGGACTAAATATTTGTTTTTTGTCTGTTATATATATTTTCCTCACACTATGAAGCTATCAAAACATTTCTTTGTTTAAGTCTCTTGACCAATCAAGGTGACAAGGTGTGTGTCCGTTTATCTGACAAAACAGGAAATATTACTCTCATAATTTTGAGATTATTATTTAATAAATACTGTCATATTTACATTAAAACCCCTTGGAACGCAGCACCTCTCATAAATTAGTTATGAACTATGGGAATGTAAGCACTTATTCAATACGGCAGGCGCCTCAGATGCCTCCGGACAAGGACCAGCAGACTGAGAAACAGCTTTTTTCCCAGAGCTGTTTGCCTATTGAACACAACCCCCTCATATACCTCTACCTGAATGCTGCTATACTGTTTTGTTTATTGCACTACAGGCCTGTCAAGTACACGACTGGACTGTTTACACATGTACTACATGTTTACTTGCTCGGACTACTTATACATACACTGCATCATTTGCACTCCAGTACTATGTACTGAGCACTGCAATAACTCATCTACTGCACTATTAACTTTAACTTTAATAGCTGCTATCCATAATTTATGCACACTTAATATTTGTACTACTGTTCTGCTTAGTCTAATTTATATTTGTACATATCCATCAGTAAATTTCTGTTTATAGTAAATAGCCATCTGTATATAATGTTCATAGTACATTCCCACTTGTAAATTTCTTTATAATTTAGCTTTATCCTGTATTTATGCACAACTGTATATCCTGCACTTGCTTATTGCACTTCTGGCTAGACCTAAACTACATTTTGTTGCCGTGTACTTGTACATGTAATGACAATAAAGTTGAATCTAATAAAAAAACATGCATCCAGGATGGATAATTAATACCAGTGACTGCCAACAAAACTTAACCCCCTAATAACCCATGTCCATTGAACACCTGGCTTTTGGTTTAAACCAATAAAAACATCTGCTTTTTATAAAATAAGTAATGTCTGGTCACTGACAGGTCTTTGAGCAACCAATCACAATGAAGTCACGACCCTTACGACTTAATCTGAGACATGCATGACTCACCAACATGGCATTTCAACGGCAAAGAGAGACTTTGTGTTTGCTGGTTGATGTGTTCTTCACCTTTCACCTTGCTTTCCCAAAGGCAAAAATTCAAAATACTTAAAGACAACCAAGTAAATAAACACAAAGCACTCATGCTTTTTTTAAATGATGTTTTGTATAATATAGCACTATAACACAGCTGCATACATTTAGCACCATGCAAACAATCTCCGCTAAGATTTTTTTTGTACTGTCAAGACTGATGACAGCATCGGCATACGCTTACAAGCACCTGGTCTTACTGGATCTCCAGATGTGTGGTTACTAATTGTACAAGCTTGACAAAGTTAACATATGGTTATAATACAATCTTTGGCTCAAAATCCTTCACCCGCAGCAAAAAACTTCTATAGTTTCTATAGCCACACCCCTTTAGCCTGCTTACTTCATCCTTTCTACCGAATCAGAGTACAGAATGGATGATCAAATATCTACACTTTCCAAAAAACACTAAATTACCTTTAAGACTTAAAAGGCTTGGTTAAGCCAAAATTCAATGATCTAGCTTTTTTAAATCATCTAATTTTCTTTACATAACTTTTTATGTAATATGAACAAAATGTCTAAATGTAATTTATTACAGATGCAATTTAGATGGACACAGCATCAGTTTAGTGCCACAGGAAGTGTTGCATTAATGCTCCATTTCCTCATCATTTATAAACCATCCTCCTATCTGATTGGTGACTTTGTAGCCTACTATATTCAAGCCCTGAGGTCTTACAAAAATTCTTTCATATGGTAGTTTTCTGAACATTTTTCAAGCCACAACGCTGCAACTTGTGTTAATGACATCAAAACAACTCAGCTCTACTTCCAGGTCTGGTGGGCGTATAGTGTTGTGGGATGGGGAAGTTTCAGATTAACCACATGCTTACAATAGGCACAGATGGGTTAAATGTGAACATGCCACTAAAGCCACATTCAATAAAGCACCACTTCATTTTACTTCATAGTTTTGTTTTACCCAAAAATTTTACCCTAAGCTGAACTTAAATAGATTTCACAATGTCTACAGAAGCATATATCCCACAACTGCTAAAAGATGAATCTCGACATTAACATGTCATTCAATTAAAGCATCTTCAGTTGGAGGACTTGGGAACAAAACCGTACAACTTCCTCTACTTTATGACGTACTTTACGTAGGCTATTTTATGTCTTTACTTTTTAGAAAATACCAATAGGCCTACTTGTAGGCTATGTTCTAATCTAACGTCAGTATAACATTGGCCTAATCAGGTAGCTGGAGAACGCTGTTAATGGCATTTAACTTAATGGCATATTGAGATTGCAATTGAAAATCTTTGTTATAAAACATTTTGAACCTCATGTAACCTGTAAATCCCGCTGGAGACGCAGTGAAGTTAACGCCACATGAGTGAACGCGCAGGCGCGCGTGTGACGTCAGCAAACGAGTCCTTTACAAACTCGATCATTGACAAACTAAAATAGTTTTCAATTTATTTACTAAAATTTGTATTTTTTTTGCTTTATATGTTTCTTGACAAACAAATAAATATTTTTACTTAATATTGATCAACTTACACGATTAGACTGCAATGAAAGCAAACCAATCAGTTTGCACACGCACACACACACACACACACACACACACACACACACACAAGACAGGCACCCTCACCCCTCAGACGATATAACTTTCTGTTCGCATTTGACTTCTTTATTTAGCAACATAAATAGCACTTAAAAGCACAATCAGTGCAAATCTGCACTTTCTCGCCTTACTTTCATCACATTATATCTGTAGCCTACATGAAAGAAAAAGCACATGAGCTGCTTAGTGTAAACTGAAAGCGAGCTGCAGCAGAACATCTACATTCCAAACAAATTCTTCACTTTTCTCATTTTATAATTACTACAGCTCATATAGGCTACACAGTAGGCTAACTAAACTGTAAGTCATGTATAGAAAAGTTACACATTACAAACATTATTAGCCCCAAGCAATTTTCATAAAAATGAAAATTATCCATAGATTTGGGATAATCATAGATCATAAAAAGTGATTTGCATACGTAAATAATAATGTAGTGGAATGCATACATGCAAGAATGGTTAACCAGATTAAAACGCATGGTATGTAGCCTACTTACATCTGCCGGAGCGCGAGACAAGAGATGCACTGCACGAGCGCCTGTGTAGTCTGACCACTCCTCATAACCCCCTCCTCCAATTTTTTTCTGTCTTTTTCCCCGAATGTAGCCTACTTCCTAATACATTCTTGAATAGCCTATACATTTCTCCAATCATAGGCTACATGGATTCAATAGTTCAGCATCATTTATTTAACTATTTATTTACCTTTTACGAGGACGAAACACGATTTTTTTTTCGTTTTCTTTAGTCAGATCAAAATCTATGGATAATTGGCATATGTAGGCTATCATGCTATGCATGCATTATTTGTGAGACAAAGCCAAAAACGGAGTAAATTCGGCTAGTGTTATCAAAAATAAATAATTTACGTTTCTAATAGGCTACAAAACTACGTTTAGTGAGGCAAAGTTCTGGTGTTATAAGTTTTTGCACTTTTTCATATAATCTGGTATTGTTAGCATATAGCAGTTTAACATGTCATGTTGCTCATTGTAGGTATATAATCAATGATCATTTCTTCATCTTAATATGTTAAAAAGGGTGCTGTTTGTTGAGTAGAATTTTAAATAATCAGCAAAATCTGTGAGGAACACTTACAACTTTTGTAATATAAGTTACAATACATACACTGTAAACAAATGTAGTACATTTACTGGACTTTTCCTGTTATATTTTTTAAGATTTTCCACGTAAAATGTCAAAAACAATAATAAATAATAAAAAATAATAAAAGTTTATTATAGATCTTGTAATTTTACAGGAAGAATGTTATTTTACGGTATATTTCTGTCACTGTAAAAAATGTACAGTTTTTTTTACAGTGTACATAATGAACAGAATGGTAAAAGAATAATAATAAATGGATGGCTGTTACCAGAGAGCACATGCTAGTAAGATGAGAACATAGTCTTTTCTTCTCACACTCCCCAGCTTTGAGCTATATATCTTGGAAGCAATCCCAGTACATCTCCTTCAGCTTGGTTCCAGTCGACTCCCCAACCAGTCATGAATGTAATCTTAGAGTGGGAGTCTAACAACTACAGTGATGTGTGGATCAGATCCAAGAAGATTCATAATGAAGTAAAAATAAATATACCGTAAAAGGATGTTACCAGTAACTGAAGCATGGAGGGAGTATGATGTTTAGAATAATGTTACTGCATGCATGCATGCAGGAACTACGTCATGCATCACCTAAAGTCTGCTATTGGCCGGATAAACAGATCTAGATCAGATAGTCTTGTCCTAAGGGCAGAGCAAAGTTTGATAGCATAATAGTGTTTATACTATTGAGGAATCAGCCAACCAATTGGCTTATGCTGTAGTTGTCTCTATACATACTTCACGACATATGATCTTTGGGTACTGTTTGGATACTGCTCAAAATAAAACATTGTGCATAGTCATAGAGTATATCTCTTTTACCATAAACTTGTTAATTCCTTGTGTTATACTATAACTCTATTTAAAAGTGAATTAAACACATAGATAAAGAGATTATCATATGGTAATGTATCCCATTTTACCCAAACAGATGGTTCTCACTTGTTTGAAATTCAAGATAAATTCTAAGAAATCACAAGTTCCTCGGAAAGTCTCTCAAGTAGCAGGGTGTCTGGTTTTATTTAAAAGAAAACATTCCTGTATCAGTCTCTTGATAGATATATTTCTGTCTTAATGAAATGACAATCCGATGAGCTACAGTTTTATAGGACACATGTTTTGTTGTATTTAAAGCTTTCAGCATAGGACAAAACCATTGAAGACATCTGCTGGTTGGTATAATTGTTTACTAATAAAAGAAAACAAAGACTAAATGTTATGTGTGTGATATATCTCATCTGCCTCCCAAAGCCAAACAAAACTGGGAGATTATTCAGGATGAATTTTATTTTGGCCAATGCCTCTATGAAAATATTAGTTTTGGTTTAGTGCACAAACATCCTTAAAATGACACCTTTACACGCTTGCTAAATAAAATGAGAAAGCATTACACACAAAATCTTTATGTAATGAATTATTGTTCTGCAAATATTTGTTATTGTTGTCTAGGCTTTAACATGCTATTTCTGCTAAAAACAACAGTATATAACATATATTGCATAGCAGTATGTCATACATGTAAACCACATAGCACAGGGTTTCTGACTATAACCAGATGATTTCTCAATATTTCTCAATATTAAAAAAAAAATAGGCAATTTTAAGTTCCATGGAAGTCTTCGGATCATTGTTTTAACTGTTTTCACTGGGGTTAGTAAAGGTTGTCATTGATGTTTTGACATCTGTAGTGTCATGTGCAAATATCTTCACTCCCCTCTCATTCATTTCCTTTTACTTAAAGTTTTAAAACAGCTTTGGCATGTTTGACAGTTATGCAAAAAAAATCCAAGCATTGACCACATGTGAGTTGTATGGTACCGAAGATTTGTTTATGCCAAGTTAATAGGGTATATTGTGGGTCTGCACCTGGCTTTCCTCTAAACATTAAACAACATTTACTGCAACAATTTAAGTAGACGCACATGTGAGAAACAGCCAGAGACCACTATCTAAACTTTTATGACCATGCATTGACATAAACCCTCATGCTTTATTTCTGAAAGATCTCTTTATTAAGTACAATCAAATTGACTTTACAAGCCATTTTAATGTAATATTTTACATCCTGTGATTGTTCTTCAATGTACTTCAACTCATCAAAAAAAAGTTTAACTTGTTGCCAAAATTTAAAACAGTAACTTGAAATGACTTGTAAAACCAATTTGATTGAACTTAAAAACCTGAGGCAGATAAAGTGTTTTTAAAGTGCTCAAGATATAAAATGTCCTGTCAAGTAGAGCTTACTATCTATTTATCGGCATCTTGCTCAATAGAGAACCTGTTTTATTATAAAGATTATATGTAGACAAATAAAAAGCAAAGTTGTGTCTGATGTTTTTTAAGAAATAAGGTCTCTTTGCCCTCTTAAAATCACTTTCCTGTAATTTATTGTGATGTTTATATGGTATGAAAAAGTCCCAAGACAAAGTTCTTCAGAGAGCAATAGTGTGCCTATATATTTTAAGGTCCCTTGTATGTGGTTTACAGACACTTTGTAAACTGGCTTGGCACACAAGCTCTTGCAGAAATTAGTTGAAATGTGAAATGTGATATCTCACATGGCTTTAAGAAACCGCTGAAAACAGACCTGAGAGGATTTACAGCTCTGGCTTTGAAACAAAGCTCATGCTGTAACTGAATTTTAAATGCTGATTGTGATGCTGTAAATCTGTTTTTGTTTTAACAATAAATGCCACATGTAGTTACTGTCACAATGATGATATCAGACAAGCGTATTTAATATCCTGCTGTATCAGTTACTTCACAGATTTCCAGAAATTTTAGAGATAAGTGTTTTTAAATGTCTGCCAAAACTGGCATGGTGGCCACATGAGGTTGTAAAACACATGAAGTGTCAGAACTAATAATAAAGACAACCATTTAAGAAATGCACCAAACAACAAAGACAACAACTGGTCTTTTTGTTCCACTTCTATTATTTATTTATTTATGGAGCACTGCTGAATACATTTCCAGGAAGTTATTCTGAAACTCTCCTTTTGGAAAGTTTTCTATCTGGTTCAGGTCTGGCTTTATACTTCACATAGTTCCTTCATTATCATTTTGGCTCCAACTCATAATATATAGATTATCTTCATGCCAACGGAATGACTTCTTGCTCTAAATAAGATACTGTCTGAATGGAAAAAGAATGTTAATCATGTTCTCTGGAAGTGCGGTGATGCCAAAATACACTTGGCTGTTGAATGACTCCAGTCCTTTCAAACACGCTTGAATTCAGATGTGCTGTTAAAGAGGGATTATAGCAAAAACAATCATTTTACTATTTCTTGGATGTCGAGGATGTCTTAGATGCTCTTTCTATCTAACAGTGCAGACTATTGTGATTTAGTAAGTGCTTTGAAGATCATAAACTGAGAAAGTGTGCTTGACTGTGACTGGGTGACTGTTGCAATGTGGATGGTCACAAAAAACAAAGAATGTTAAACCATGTTCACCCAAGTCATAATTTTTTAAACCTCATAATTTAAACCTGTATAATTCTTTCTTCTCTGTAACACAGAAGTGGTTTTGTGTCAAATGGAAGTCAATGGGCACCAGAGATTGATGTGTTTAGTTGTTGGCTGCACTTTTTGTCAGCCTAAACGGATCAAAAGTTAGCTTAACATTAACTGTGATTTACTTGGGGAGAACCTGGAGCAGACAGCAGCTATAGGGAAAAGAGAAAACATGTTAATCTGGATCATTAGTGAAGTTCTTTCTTTTAATTGGCCACCATTCCTTAGCCATTTAAAACAGAGCTCTGCTGTATTTATTTTACTTTCTGGTACAACTTTAATAATAACAGCTCTGCATAGCCAAAAGAACAGTGGGATGAATCACTGGGGCCAGAAACATGCTGTAATTCTGTGGAAGTTTTGGTTCAAACATCTGGCTACACGATCTCACGAGTTTTTGTTTAAAAAATAAAGGAAAATGCTTCACCTAACAGATCTTATGTAAATCAAGACCAAATAATTTCCAGCTTTTTAAGCATGTTTTTTTCTTTAATTTAAATAAATAATAAAAGTTCAACAAAAGTATATTTTAAAGAATTTCATAGGCATCAGTATTTCAAGAGCATCACATTAATTTTATCCTTAGTCCAAAAAACCCCCAGAAACATTCTGTCATGAATTACTCACTCCATAGTTCAGGGTTCCTCAAATCTTACCCTGGAGGTCCGGAGCACTGCAGGGTTTAGCTCCAACCCCATTAAACTTGCCTACATGTGATTTTCTAGTGATCCTAAAGACCTTGATTAGCTTGCTCAGGTGTGTTTGATTAGGGTTGGAGCTAAACAATGCAGTGCTCCGGACCTTCAGAGTAAGATTTGAATTTGACTTCTCTAGTTCTTCCAAACCTGTATGAATTTCTTGTTTGGACGAATGCTTGTAACCAAACAGTTCTTGGACCCCACTGACTACCATAGGAAAAATTACAATGGTAGTCAAAAGTACCCCAGAATTGTTTGTTTTCCTACATTATTTAAAATATTTGTGCTCAACAGAACAAAGCAATTTATAAAGCAATTTTTTTCTACTATGGTAGTCAATGGGGTCCAAAAACTGTTTGCTTATAAGCATTCTTCCAAAAATATTTTTTCAGAACAAAGAAATGTATACAGATTTGGAACAACACAAAGGTGAGTAAATGATGACAGAATTTTTATTTTTGGGTGAACTGTCTCTTTAACATTTATGTCACTGACACCTATATTTATAAAGTATCACAATACAATGTGGGAAAGTTCAGTCCATCAAACAGGTTAAATCTGTGCACACGTACCTGTATGCATATCCATTCAAAATTATCCTATACATCTTTAATTATAAGGTTTGGTTGGAATGGCTTTGTGAGCAATAAAAGAAGGACATTTTGCAGTTCATATGATCTAATAAAGATTTTCTCTTTAAATCAAACAGTGAGATTTGATAAAGATGACAAAAAAATCTGTTCTATTAAAATTTGTTTAAAAGTTCAACATAAAATGATTATTTAACTGTGCTTTGTAATTGTGTGGCCTAATGCACTGGAGTAGCAGAAAAAAATGCACGCAACAAAACATGACCTGCACCTATGGCAAAAGAAGTCTGGTGATTTTGAAGTCTCTTTAGACTAAGTTTCCTAATTACAGTAATAATCCATTGCGGAAATGAGTTTCCTTTGTTTACAGTCTAATTTAAGGCATAAACACTGAAAAGAGTTTTAATGTAAACTTCCTTTCAGTAATCTATTCCGTTTGTTTTAGTTATATGACCTCTCATATTACTTGTTTTGAAATTAAAGAAATTAAAGTTGAGGTGTTTTAACCTGACAAATAAAATCAAAAATGACTATTTTATTTTTTAAGGAATATTGCAGTATTTATTATAAATAATTTATCTGTGTACAGGTCAAAATCTAAAATTTGTCATCTTCCTCCAATCTCTCTGCATGATGTATATCTGAGGGCAGGACTTTACAGACTTCCAGTGGTCAGGCTTCAAACTTTTAACATATCAATCAATTGCAAAACAATGAAATCAAGCCCTGTACACTATACACACTATTGCAACTTCCATTTCACGCTGGATTTTAAATTATGGACATAAACAAAATACAATATAGTTACAGGAAATGTCTTTCATGCAATTGTAGCATTCCTAACTGGCTTAAATAATAAGACTCACATGGCATCATTAGCCCTGCAGAAAACAAAGTTTTGCCATATGGGTTAAAAATATTTTTAAATAAACATTTATAATATGATCAAATAGATGGATGTTTTTCTTCATTTGGCCTCTGCAAGATGTAGAGGAGTGTGGACTAAATCTAACAGCTTTTAAAAAAATGGCATGTAATACTGATTTTCTCCTTTTTGACAATGGCCAAATCAAATGTATAATGTCTGTACTTTAAAACTTTCTTGCACTGTATAAGGCCACCCACACATTGTATGTTCTGAATTGATCCAGGATGTCAACCATATGGAACAGACATTAACAGAATATATCCTTTCATCTGTGGCACACTGACTCATTCTGTCTTTACAATCTTTCTGTTTTTAAAAATATATAAAAAAATCACCCAACTGATGTTTTCAAGTCTTGCCAGAAGCCAGAGTTTATATGGTGTTAACCAACTCTAGGCATTTCATGTTCTTCACATAACTGCATTTGTGCAAAATCAAAAACATAAGAAATAACACATGCACAAAACCTTGATGGACATAATTTGACTTGATGTGACTTGACGTAACATTAACAAGAATTATGTTCAGTACACAACAAAAGACAAGAAAAACATGTACACATGCACAAGGAAACTAATTAAAAACAACATAAACGCCTGTGATTCATTAACAAGGAAAACACAATTAGATTAGATTAGATTAGATTCAACTTTATTGTCATTACACATGTACAAGTACAAGGCAACGAAATGCAGTTTGGGTCTAACCAGAAGTGCAATAGCAGCAAGTGCAGGATATACATTGGTTGCATAAGTTACATAAATAAATATACAGAAGTAATTTACAGATGGAAATGTACTATGACCATGATTTACAGATGTCTCTTACTATAAACAGAAATTTACAGATGGATATATACTATGATCATGATATACAGATGGCTATTACTATAAACAGAAATTAACAGATGGATATATACTATGCACATAATATACAGATGTCTATTGCTATAGACAGAGATTTACAGATGGATATATACTATGAACATAATATACAGATGGCTTTTACTATAAACAGAAATTTACAGATGGATATGTATTATGAACATAATGTACAGATGGCTTTTACTATAAACAGAAATTTACAGGTGGCTGTATACAATAAGTTAGGCTATGGTGAGCAGCAGTGCGATAAATATAGAGTAGTGCAAATAAATTATGGACAGAAGCTATCGAAGTAACAGTGCAATGGAAGAAGTTATTGCATATTTCAGTTAAAGTGTAGGAGTGCAAGATGCATAGTAAACAGTAAACAGTCGGTACTGTAATGAACAGTTGGCAGTGCAAATGAGCAGTCTGGTAGTGCAAATGAACATAAATGTTATGTATAGACAGTCCATTAGTGCAAATAACAAGTGAAGACAGGTGTGCAATGAGGGGGGAGAGAAGAGTGTAGTAGTAAATGAGGGGCAGTGGGATCAGTGAGGGGCAGAGTTCAATAAAGAGACAGCTCTGGGAAAAAAGCTGTTCTTTAGTCTGCTGGTCCTGGTCCGGAGGCACCTGAAACGCCTGCCGGAGGGCAGGAGAGAAAACAGTCTGTGAGCGGGATGAGAGGAGTCCTTAAGAATGCTGCGAGCTCGACGCAGACAGCGTTTCCTCTGGATGTCCTCCATGGATGGAAGTGGAGTCCCTGTGATGCGCTGGGCGGTTTTCACCACCCGCTGCAGTGCCTTGCGCTCTGCAACAGAGCAGCTCCCATGCCAGACTGTGACACAGTTGGTCAGGACGCTTTCTATTGCACAGCGATAGAAGTTCACCAGGATAGCCGAGGACAGCCGATTCTTCTTTAGTGTCCTCAGGAAGAAGAGGCGCTGGTGAGCCTTCTTGACCAGGCTGGAGGTGTTGGTAGTCCAGGACAGGTCCTCCGATATGTGGATCCCCAGGAACTTGAAACTGGAGACACGTTCAACAGCCATCCCATTGATGTGGATGGTGTGGATTCAATGACCAGAGCATTGAATGCTCTGTAAATTTGTATGCACTGTTGCTGAAATTTGACATCTGGCTGTGTGGGTTTTTAATTTTAGATTAGATTAGATTAGATTAGACTCAACTTTATTGTCATTACACATGTACAAGTACAAGCCAACGAAATGCAGTTTAGGTCTAACCAGAAGTGCAATAGCAGCAAGTGCAGGATATACAGCAGTTGCATAAATTACATAAATAAATCAATATTATAGAAGTAATTTACAGATGGATATGTACTATGACCATAATATACAGATGGTTATGTAACATTAACATTAATTACTATAAACAGCAATTTACAGATGGATATGTACTATGACCATAATATGCAGATGTCTATTACTATAAACAGAAATTTACATAAAGTATCATTTTAATGATCTACTCATCTTACATTGGAATGTAAATCAATGTGGGGTTTATTTCTAAGCAGAATTTATAGTATAATGTCCAAACATTTCTCCTGTGTTAAGATGATCTAAAAGTTATAAAAAATGGTCAAACACTTTCAGGCTTCTTGAATTCTTCCTTATAAAGTCAGATGAAGCCACAGGAAATGTTTTGAAATGCATAATAAAGTTCAGACTTGATTACTATTTTCAACTCTAGGGTCAGAGATAACAGATTATAAAACAAGGCCATTTTTATTTATGGCCCTGAAAGGACCTTCATGTTACAGCCTTAACTACCCCCAATATGTGTAAAAGAGAAATAGCCCTCTTAAAGAGTTCTTACCTTTAAAGTCTGCACTATTTTACGTGTGGACTAGCAGTAAGTTACATGGTAAAAATATGTTCTGTACTTTATGAAATGACACGAGTGGCATGATTTTAATGAACTTTAATAGGTTTCATATATTCACGGTCTCCTTTCGAAGAGTCAAGATTTGTGTTGAGCATCTTTGACCAAATTGTGTTAGCGTGAGGCATTATCTTGAAATCCAAATAAAGAATTTACAACATGACAACATCGCGTTTTAATGCGCATGTTTGGGCATTTTAGGTACACAACAGAAGCAACCGCTGTGTGGCTGCTGTTGGGCTACATCACACAATTTGGCTCTCCGTAATTCCCTCTTGACAGTGTCACAGGTTGACACACACGTTTTGTGCAATTCACACTCGTAGGAAAGTTTTTCTGAGTTTCGAAAACGCATTCAATTGCGACTTACGTACTAATTTCTGGGCGAAAGCAACGGATTTTCCCACATCGTGTGTCACGCTCTGCTCCACAGGCTCTGCGGTTCTGACTGAATGACGTATCGTCGACGACAACACGACACGCCCACCAGACCCGGAAGTAGAGCTGAGTTGTTTTGATGTCATTAACACAAGTTGCAGCGTTGTGGCTTCAAGCTTTATTCAGAATATCTACGTTTGGGTGGCTCTTGTAATCCACACATTTCGGTTTTACCTCACTTAATTTAGGAGATAGACGTGGATAAGTTTCCGTAAGTGGAATAACTGAAGATAACGCAAGGAGAAGCTGCTTGTGATGAGGAATGGACTAAACATATGCCAGTTAAACAGAACTCGGAGACTTTAAATATCAATCATGGACTGTACAGCTCTGGAACACGATGCCATCAATTTTGCCAAACTGGCTGTACAGCACGATCAGAAGGGCAAATACAATGAAGCTGTTTTTTACTATAAGGTAAGTGGGTCTTTCTTTATGATACTGAAAGCTGGGATTACCTGTTTTAGTCTTGTTTTACAATCATACAAATGTATCTTATGTCACTGTCAACCTTTTGTGTTTAACATTAAAAGCTGATGTTAAAAGAAAACAATATTACCATCAATTTTAAATGATAAAGCTTATTTTGAAATATCTTGTATCTTTGGTTCTATTTAGGAGGCTGCCCAGGCTCTCATCTATGCAGGTATGGCTGGATCCAAACTAGAAAGCATTCAGGACAAAGTGAACGAGTACATGGACAGAGTACAGACTCTACTCAATGCCGGTTAGTTTATTGTGAACAAATGACATCACTGGAAAGCTGTTTTTATCTATTGATACACAGTATCCGTGTTGTTGGCGACTTGATGAACCTGTTGCGATGATTGACTTATTTTTTCTGCATTCTCTTTCATTGTGGTCATCAAAAGTGAAAGCGCCACCTATTCGCAGTAGAACGAAGGAGAGAAAAATTGTGGTCATATTTTCCGAAGGCCCAATTTTTAGAAATGTAAAGCCTACTGTAAACCGCTCAGATCTAGTTTGAAAGTAGTGTGACTAATACAGCAGAATTCTGAATAAATGCTGTTAAATCATGATCAATGTTTAAATTCTTCTGTTGTGTGATATAATTTATTGGTTCCTATAGCTCATAGTCCTATATGTGTCTGTTGAAACCCTCAACCCACTAACCCCTCTGTGATCAGTTCAAGCACAGAGCAGTGACCCCCTGAAGAGCAAACATCAGTTGGATCTGGAGAGGGCGTATTTTCTGGTCACGCAGGCGTTTGAAGAGGATGAGAAGGAAAATGCAGATGAGGCTATTGAGCTCTATACTCAGGCTGTGGAGTTGTGCATTCAAACGGTGAGCCTTTACATAAAGAGAAAACCTGTCATATTCTAGTTTCATTTAACTGTACTATATTGACTATTAAATACTAGCAACAGTTCTGACGTAACAGCTTTGCAACAGGTGCTGGTGTTTAGCTGGTTGGTCTGTCTGGTTTCATATCTCTGACAGACAGTTATATGGGATCTTGTAATAAGAGATGGAGCCACAACGTTGTAATCTTTGAACTCTTTCTGTTTCCCAAACAGTCCAATGAGACATCAGATCAAGCACTGCAGGGGAAACTAAAGCAGCTCGCCCGACAGGCACTGGACAGGTGCTTCACTTTTTAATAATATAATGTTGACTATAGACGGTTTCAAAGCAACAACATAAACGTTACTGCATGCACACTTTTGTAGCCATAACTTAACTTTGTAGTTTTGCTAGCAGAGGTCAGCTTCAGCACAAGGAAAGCATAAGAGTTTGAAACAACACAAGGGAGAGAAAATAATGAAAAAGAATGACAGAAATTAATTTCAATCGTGTCTTTGTGACATTTACTGTGTGTGATATTCTTTATATAATATAACAAAATATAACCCTTTTTCCTATAGATAGGAACTCTTTTATCTGCTTTTTGATTATCCATATGATAAACATTTTACCCATCATCCTTTACTAATTCAGGGCAGAAGGACTAAAAGACTCTCTCAGTAAGCCTGTGAACCAGGACAAGCCCGTTCCCAAAGCCACTGCTCAGGTGAGGCAGTTCTTGCCACTGGGTCCAGACTTTTCCCTCCACGACAGATCTCAGCCGGTTAGAGCGGTGCAGTCGTGCGAGCCGCAGGGTCAACGCTACACGGCGGAAGAGATCGAGGTGCTCAGGTAGGCTCTGAGCAAGCGTGATGTCATCATCAAACTTCAAAAGAAAACGAGCAGAAAATGAGATTCTCACAAATATGAGCGTATTGCAAATTTGGCCATCTTGATGTTTATTTGTTTAGTTGAAGTTATATATTTGCTCTGATCAGTTTTTACCTCTCTGTCTATTTTGTGTTTTATAGGAAGACCTCCAAAATAAATGGAATTGAGTATGTACCATTCATGAGTGTTGATCTGAGGGAACGTTTCGCATTTCCTGTTCCATTCTCGTGAGTGGTGTTATTTTTTTTAAAGTTTTTTGTGCACATTGCATCATTCAACAGCTGTATTTTGATTTGACCTGAATGAGAATAGTAAGCTTGTAACGCTCTGACATGATTCTGTTTACACACAGGGACAAATGTGGAAAACTGGCTCTGTCGCCGAAGCAGAAAGCAATATTCTCACGCTGGGTTCGACCCGATGACATCTGCAATAACCCCACCATGATCTACACTGTGTCCAGCTTCAGTATCAAACAGGTCACAAGCATCTTCATACAACAACCCTTCAAAATGTTAGGGTCATTTGCTCATTCTTTTACCACATTTTAGATTAATAGTGAACTTATTGAAACTACATGAAAATACAGTGTTATACTGTATGCTGAACAAAAGAATTGAAAATAATTATAATCTGTGATATATTTATATATCTACATTTTGCAAAAATGTGTTATTGGCATTTTATGATCTTGCTTGTGTGGGTCTTACCTTGAGATGCTTTTTAAAGAGTATTCCCACATTGCTCATTAAAAATGTGACTCTGAGCTTGCGTATATGTCCTTTTGTTTATGTTTGCAGACAGTTGTATCAGACTGTTCCTTTGTGGCTTCATTGGCCATCAGTGCAGCATATGAGAGACGCTACAACAAAAAGTTAATCACAAGGTACGGTGGGTGTGCCATGACTCTGTATTTGCTCTGACTGAGACAAGTGTGTGTGTGTGTGTGTGTGTGTGTGTGTGTGTGTGTGTGTGTGTTTGACTCATGTTTTACTCTAAAGCCTGGTTCAGAATATGCAGCCGCCTCCCTGATTCCACATACAACCAAATCAGTGAGTCAGGTGATTGTGGTATAACATAAATATACAGTAATGCGTCAGGTGTCCAGTGGCAGAAATGCACTATATAGACAAAAGTATTGGGGCGTCCTCTTTTAATAAACATGTTTATCTATTCCAGTAATTCGAACAAAATACAACCAACAGGATTTTTTAAACCTCTTATAATTCAAGTTTGTAAGTTTTTTTCTGTTTATAGCCCAACAGACAAAACTTATAAGTTTAGTTCTTTAAGTATGTTCTCTAATCCTAGGTATTAGCAAGTGTGTATAGTAATAGTAATGCATACTTTAGCAAACATCACTAATGATCTATAATAAAATTCTTATCTAATTGCATCATATAACTTGCATTCTAATAATATTGTTTTTATCATTATGCTGTTCATTTATGTATAGTAGTCACATTTTATTTGTTATGTAAATGCTCTTCAAACAGTATGCAATAAATTAAATCAGTTTATGAATAGCAAATAAATAAAAGTAAGAATAAAAAATAGAAGGAAATCTGAAAAACATTAGATTAGGAAAAATTTAAAAATATTAAGAAAATGTTGTGAATTTACAACAACAATAAAATAAGGATAAAGAATAAATATACAAAACTACATTTGTTAATATATAAAGAAAAAATATAACATATTATGTATACGGTATGCGTAATGATGGATGTAGTAGCAAAAACTGGCAATACCTGCATTGTAGCAAAGTAAATAGTATGTATATGTATATAAATGTGTGTATTTTAATAAAATAATTACAATATTAATAATACATGTGTGTAAAATGTATTTAAAAACAAATGTTTGTTGTTTTGTTTCTTTGTAGCATCATCTACCCACAAAACAGAAAAGGAGAGCCCGAGTACAACCCCTGTGGAAAGTACACGGTGAAGCTACACATCAATGGGGTACCGAGGAAGGTATTCAACCCCTCTAAGCTCCGCCTCTTTAAATGACAAGTCTTCGATATAACGATTTTAGAATAGTTTGCAGCTAAACAGGTTCTCCAGGCTTTATTGTCATAGTTCAGTTGTGTGTTTCTCGGACAGGTGATCATCGATGACTTCCTCCCGGTGGACCGCAACGGCGAGCTGCTCTGCTCTTACTCCAGTAATCGGAATGAGCTGTGGGTGTCGCTCATCGAGAAGGCTTACATGAAGGTCATGGGAGGATACGATTTCCCAGGCTCTAACTCTGTGGGTGTCATTACTCCCTGTTTTTATGATGTTTATTGTGATATTCTGGGATGTTGGTCTGCATTTATAGTTTAATGGTTTTGTCTGAACCTTTTTCGTTGTAGAATATCGATTTGCACGCACTTACCGGCTGGATCCCAGAACGTATCGCTATGCACTCAGACAATCAGTCTTTTAACAAGGACGACACTTTCCGCATGCTTTATCAGAGGTGAGCAGGCTTTCATGGGAAATCTCTCTCATAAGCTTGCAGTAAGGTTGCTTTAGATTCTGTAGTGAGCAAATTTAGATTAATTTCATTGCCTTTATTTTATTTTGGGCATTAAAAGTGTATTGTTGCAGGTTTCACAGAGGAGACGTTCTAATCACCACGGCAACAGGGGTCATGACTGACGAAGAAGGGGAGAGGTGGGGTTTGGTGCCCACTCATGCTTATGCTGTCCTGGACATCAGGGAGTACAAGGTGAATTTCACCACTACACAACCGCATCATATATTTGAAATTTGAAAATGATTTTAAAGTCTAAAATAAAATTTTTGAGACTGGACTGATTGAAAACGTATAACATTGCAACATCATCTCCTCATTGGCTCAGGGCAAACGCTTCCTCCAGCTGAAGAACCCATGGAGTCATCTCAGGTGGAAAGGACGATACAGCGAGCGCGACGAAAAGAACTGGACGCCAGATCTTCTCAAATACCTCAATTTTGACCCCAAAACAGCACAGAAGTTTGATAACGGTAGGCAAATGATAAACTAAAAACAGAACAGCGAGTAGTTAAAGCATCCTTATTCGCGTGTGCTTTTCTTTAAGGGGTGTTTTGGATCATCTGGGAAGATGTGTGCCAGTATTATGACGTCATCTACTTGAGCTGGAATCCTGCTCTATTCAAAGAGTCGTCATGTATACACAGGTTCATCTCATTGTTATAACATCATCTGTAGGGTTGTGCTATAGTATCAGATAACATGAAAATGTATGTTGGTTGTGGTTTGCTATTGCAGTAGCTGGGATGGGAAACAGGGTCCGGTGAAGGATGTCTACAGCTTGGCTAATAACCCTCAGTATAAACTGGAGGTGAATTGTCCTCAAGGGGGCGCTGCAGTATGGGTGCTGCTCACCAGACACATCACTGACAAGGTAGAGAACATGAAGTCATTGCTACAATGCAGTACAGTCATGATTTAGTCGAAATAATGAATCTGTTCTTGATTTCTTGATTCATTCTCAAAGGATGACTTTGCTCAAAACCGGGAGTTTATTACATTAGTAGTTTACAAGACCGATGGAAAGAAAGTCTATTATCCAGGTAAATATTGTAAAGCATTTAGATACATTAACCCTATGATGCATTATGGCCACCAAAGCCAATTTTTACCCTTGATGTTGTACTCAAAACAATATGATTTAATATAACATTTATTATATTATACATTTACAACATGAGGGCCTCTGATATAGGTTTAATTGTCTTCTGAAAAAAGTTTGGAAATAAATATATTTTAAAGTAAAAAAGGAAATCCATTGGTGTCTTAATAATTCATGCATCTTCTGTATCTGAATTTGTATTGTTCTTTTTTTTGCAGCTGATCCTCCTCCTTACATTGATGGCATCAGAATCAACAGCCCCCACTATCTCACCAAAATTAAACTCACCAGTCCTGGAACTCACACCTTTACCCTGGTGGTGTCTCAGTATGAGAAACAGAACACCATCAACTACACATTGAGGGTAAGACCCCATGTTTATCTGTTGATTAATTTGATTATAGATGAATAAATTCATTTGGTTTATTATGAATAAACCCTTTACAGGTCTACTCGGTGTGCAAGTTTACCTTCTCCAAAATTCCCACACCTTACACCCACACCAAGAGAGTGAGTTCACATCTCTAGTTTTGCATTTATAGTCCGGTTGAAGGTATTATTGTTTGATAACTCTCTCTCTCTCTCTCTCTCTCTCTCTCTCTCTCTCTCTCTCTCTCTCTCTCTCTCTCTCTCTCTCTCTCTCTCTCTCTCTCTCTCTCTCTCTCTCTCTCTCTCTCTCTCTCTCTCTCTCTCTCTCTCTCTCTCTCTCTCTCTCTCTCTCTCTCTCTCTCTCTCTGCCTCTCTGCTGTGTTTTTGTGTGTAGATTAATGGCCAATGGAAGGGGGCCAGTTCAGGTGGTTGTGGGAACTATAAAGACACCTACAAAAACAACCCCATATACCAGTTTAACATGGAGAAAGCAGGACCTCTGCTCATTGAACTTCGTGGCTCCAGGTCAGACCTGTTGTTATTTTACTTCACACCACCAGAGGGGGTTTGAGAACTGTTTTTTATAGCTTTACTTTATTATCTTTCAATGTTTCAGAGGTAAGCTAACACGTGAGTCTGAGATAAACCATTATTCTACTGAATAGAATAGAAATAAGAGTCATCAGTTTTTAATCAGCTAGTAAATAATAGGAATGTGCTCTTCAGCAGAAATCTTAACATTAAGAGACAGTGTGTCATTGGAAATCCTCAGGAGTGTAAGAATGTTCTGCAGAGTGTTGGGAAATTGCACATTATAAACGTTCGGCTTGGGTCTTGTATAATAATGTGACACAATGCTCTCCTAAAGCTTGTTCTTGTAGCACAGCACACCAAGAACAGACATTCAATTGCCAGGGAACATACAAATGCATCAAAGCATCTGCCTAATGCATAAATGTAAAGTTGTCTTTAATTACATAATGTAATATTTGATCATTTAATAGGCATTATTTGATGTTTTTGTGTGTCTAATGTGACACTGAACAGAAAACCTAAGAATAGTAAATACAGAGTCATACGATTTTCCATCACACCACATGTGATGATGGGTAGGGGCATCCTGTGCGACCACTCCATCCTGGCAGGAACACCTGCGCACATTAAAAGGCCGTTCTGTCTCTCTGCAGCGAAGCGTGGGAGGGTATTCTCCATGATGTTTGGATTTCTGATGCAGCGTGATGTCTGCAAATATGAATGAGTTTGTCTTTCTCTCTGCAGGCAGTACAGTGTGGGCTTTGAAGTGGTGACAGTATCTACAGTTGGGGATTCAGCCTCTTCCAGCTCTCAAAAGAGAGGCAGCGGGGATTACCGGTAAATATAGAATCTAACACTGTAGCAGAATTCATGTTCAGTGCTTTGAAGAAAGACATTTTTTCCTGAATTCTGCTTCTACCTTCTGTTGAACATTGTGTAAAATACTGCAAACTACATTTACTGTAGTTATGCAATGATAAACGCTTAAGACAGCACTATGCTATATTGCCAGTGCATACTACAGCAGTATTATCCTAGTATACTAGCCTGTGTATATTGAGAAAAATGTTAATATTACCATGTATTATAATACCATATGTTGTCATTTATTGATGCACACACATACTGTACTTGTACTATATATTATTAGTGGTGGACAGATCTCAATATAGTTTTTTATTATTATTATCAACATTGGCCGATATATCTTTTACATTTACATTTATGCATTTGGCAGACGCTTTTTTCCAAAGCGACTTACATTACATTGTACTATACATTTGTACATTTTGTATAGTAAGCAAGTGGAGGTTAGGTGCCTTGCTCAAGGGCACCTCAGCCGTTACCCGCCAGCCCTGAGAATCGAACCAGCAACCTTCTGGTCATGAGTCCAACTCTCTAACCACTGGGCCACGACTGCCCACGTGGTTAAATCTTTAAGTTTATACATTTATATTTATGAATGTTGATGTTTAGTATTTGTCATGATTTATATCATTGTATCCTAATAGCAGTGTTGTATTCGCCATGAATTATTTGAACATTGAAGCGTATTCGAAATGTGCAAATGATTTGCTCTTGTACTCTAAGTAACCACATTTCTTCCTCTTCGTCCTCAGATGTGGTTTCAGTTATATGGAGGCCGAGCATTTGCCTGCCGGAATTTACAACGTGATCCCTACCACCTTCCTGCCCAAACAGGAAGGCCCGTTCTTTCTTGACTTCAGCAGCACCACTCCACTGCGGGTATCTCAGCTGCAATAAAGACATGTTACAGTCGAAAAGTCTAGATTTATGCGGCCCACGACACACCCTCGCCGAAGATGCTTTAGACCCACTGACATGCTTGTTTACGAAGCCCCACCCACAGATAGTACATGAAGTAGCGATGGCATATGACTGCTGACTCTTGTGCTGTGTGGTGCTCAGAGGGAGTGTGTTTATAAAGAGTCGTGGTCCAAATTATATTCATGGATTGTGTGTGTACACTTGACCTGAAAGACCGCTTTTACTCAGGAGACCGGAATAAAACAGGGATTGTACGTTGTTGTATATTAATGATGTCTGTCTACTTGTAATAGTAGAAATTGATCAGAGGGTTCTGCTGTGTACACAGATTTCTGTGTCATCGTAGTAAGGGCTCTTCCTCTGGTCTGATCAGCGATGTCCATCCAGACAGAATTTGAGTTGCAGGGCTTCTTTACAGTCATTTTGCCAAATTATTATTGCTTTTCAGAGCTATTTAAATGTTTTACCCATCAATATTCGATTGCACAAATGTTTGCATCACTATACCAGCAGAGAACTGTACGTTTACAAATAATAACAATGAACTGAATGTTTTATATCAATAATGATGATTGTGATAGTTCCTGTTTGGGGATTGTGCAAATGCTTAAATCCTTCATTTTAATATGTTGAGTTAATGTTCTCAAATGTATTTATTTGCCGAGATTAAAACGTAAGAGTACGTGAGTTAAGCAGAAACACATGAATCAAAAATCTTCTTGCATGATATAACAAAACTTGGGTAGCAAACAAAAGACAAGATTTCACAGATAATGTGCTGTCATCTATAAACTTGCTCAAACTTGTTTTGTCGCATCCTGACTGAAGTGTCATTATTCATTTTCACTGATGAATATTCATTTACATCCAATTATATTTCTCAATCCAAAGAGGCTCATTGTCATTTGTTGTATTTAATTATAAGGTGATATTTAATGACGTATATAATATATAGTAGGGTGATCTATATATTTAAAGTACCTTTAAAGTCACAAACAATGTACAAGAAATGCACTTACAATAGAAATCTGTTTTTATTTTCTTGTCCCATAGACTTCTGTTATAAGTGCCAAACTGTTTTTTAGAAACCTTTAACCTGAAATTGTTCTGTGATAGCCAAAAGCATTTGACTAGAGTTGGGTATCATTTTAATTTGATCAATTTCGATTCTGCTTATCGATTCCCAGTTTCACTTCCGAAGTTTTAAATAATGTAAAACATTTAGATATCAACCTGTATGGTCATTTAGCCTTCTTATTGACTGGTTTACAAAAAATAAAAACATTTATTGTATATATACACATTGCAACCATGTGTTTAATTTATTACAATTTGCATTACTACAAATATCATGGTTAAACTGTAGTTTCTATGATGAAACAATGGTAAATTTGTGTTTATTGTGCTTTACTACAAATACCACAGGAAGTGAAAAGAGGAATCGAAATTTTACATAAAGTATCCGATTCCTTTCGATTTCAAACCTTAGATTTGACTGATAATATACAGATATAAGACAGCTTATTTTATTAGTGTGATCGTCATCTTGACTAGTAACAATACAATAGATATTTTATTTTGTTTTGAAAACAATTACATCAGCTTTGTAAACAACAAAAAGACTAAATGCCATAAATCACTTAAAAAAGACAAAAGAACAAAACATAGAGAAGGTTAAGTAAATTTCAGAAGACACAATGTCATACAAAAAAAACACCAGATCTGAAGCTGCGTTTCTAAATCCAACAGCTACTGTACCAAAGCTTGATGAAACATTTAGTATTTTACTAATCTCAGTGTGGTAAAGCCACCACTGACCCCAGCCCAATCTTACCCATAATCCCTCTGTTCACTTCTGAACTGTGCTATATGGCTCTTGTCTGAAGTGTTCTCCTCAGTATTACTGTCAACCCAAGACGCTGCGATTCTGCATTTATTGCTCATAATTCTATATATACAGAGAAACAGGACGGCATGCACAATGTCCAGTCAAGTGAGGGAAGCTCTTGGGTAAAAGTGACAGATGCAGATGTTCAAAGGTGACCTGTGATGTGGTTTGTTGGCTTCATTTTCTGTTGCAGCGAAGTAGCAGCTATCAATGCTCCTTGGAAGATTCTGTATAGTGTTTTCTTTTTAACACGTCCAGGCTACAGCGTAAACATGCACAGGTGTCCTACAATAGCTACACATTAACTTGAAAGGCTGTAACATTATACTGCCACACAAATGGTTCTGTATATCGACCGTGACACTGTTACCACATTTCAGACAAAAGTGCACAAATAAACAGCATATTAAATCTCTTAACGCATTTCATAAAGCTCCCCAGTAAAGACAAGTGCTAACTAAAGCGACTTCTTTAGACATTCACTTTTTATCCTGTAGACTACGGAATATGTGGGATGATATTACGATGTTAATGTTCACAATAAATAGCATTTGGATGGGTTGTCTCATTTTTAAATTTAGTTCCTTTCAAATGGCAGATTTGTCTTTTCTGCACATCATGTCACAATCTGTCCAAACACTGAGATCGAACTAAAGTTCAATGTTGGCAGAACGTTCTAGAGGAATGGACCGGGGTGACATTGGCGAAGGAGGCAATGAGGACGAATACGTCATTGTCGGTGTAGCGCCTCCAGCCGTCACATTCCGTCGAGCAGGATCGTGGTTGTGGAGGAGTGCTGGGCAAGACTGAGAGAATCAGAGTTTTTTCTGCTTTCCGTCCGGCTGAGTTTTAGAGAGAGCAGACGAAGGCGACTATCAAGGCCGAAGGTCGGTTTGGCGCTGGTGTTGTTATTGTTGAGACTGTCGTCCAGTACAGCTTCGGCTCCCTCTGCTCGGTCACCTGTGCACAAACATTGAAAACAAAATGATATTTAAAGTTATATACATCAATATTTGCTGAGGAAAAAAAACCTTTTTCACAAACTCAGCCCTCAAGAGGACACAGGTGCAGGACACTGATAAAATGGGAGAAACTAGAGCAAACCCGAAAACAAACTTGCACACGCAGCAACATTTCCTGGTGTTCATCCATCACGGCAAATGCATCTCACCTCTCTCTATGTCGCACTCGGGGGAAGATGCTCCGCTGCATTCGCTCCGAGGGCCCAGGATGGGGGACATCAGGCTGAAGTCAGACAATGAGATGGTGCTGGGCAGGTCCAGGCTGCAGGGACGAGAGGAGGGGGTGGGCGACGAGGAGGACGGAGAGGCAGACGATGAGGAAGAGGAGGAAGAAAAGGGACAAGGCAAATCCAGAGGGCTGTTTGTCCCGAAGCTGAAGCTGCTGGTGGACTGAGTCTCAAAGTCTTCCTCAGACATGGCACTGGAACTGCAGTTTTCATCCTCGAAGGATCTAGATGTCACTGTGGGGACAAAGATCATTTGAGAAGACATGACACATATACTCACTCACATACATTTACGGAAGAAAAATGTCGTCGTTGTCAGACTTAAACCTTGTATCTCCAAAATAATATCACCGCTGAAAGCTGCCACCTCATAGAAAAAAAGTACATTTTCAGTGTGGGACTTTTTAAAAATAAAAATCATGAAAAATGGAGATTCAAATATTCAGTCTGACAGCGGCAATATGTTGTCTTTGTACACATGCACTCACTTTGTTACTTATGCTCACATTTTTGTGGCTGTCATCCAAGTATAGCAACAAAATAAAGTCTTTTTTATTATGTTACATTCCATGTTAGCATAAAAAAGACTTTGGACTCTGATGTGAATAAAAAGTTAAACATCAAATCAACAGCATTATATAATATGTCAGCTAAAATATAAGTGTCTCTTTAGTGACATTTTGGGTTAATGTTCAGCACCAATAATGTGTCTCCTGTATGTACAAGCATTCCTGTAGCTGCCTTTTGAATGACACTGAGCTCATAAAGACATAAACACATTAGCAGAACCACACTGAACCTCTGCAGTACAGATAGAGAGAGAGAGAGAAGACAGAAAACCAGTCTTCCCTCAATACTGCAGTGCAGCCCTTTAAAGTGTTGTGTAACTCACACAAAGATGTGATTCAAAACATCAAACCGTCAAACTGGGTAAAAACCACCAAATCCAATCCTGTTAAGGTCAGAGGAAAGCCTAAAGGTCTTTCAGTTACATAACAGCTGTTTGTCTTTGTTAAAACCATCATCAAATAGTACTTTCCAGTAAAAGTTCTTAACTTCAAAGCCTCGACAAACACTCAAGCAAGGAAGGCCACTTAAGGTTTGAAACGTAAGCAATATTACACATGCGAGGAGTTACACTGTGTCGAATGTATTTCAAACAAAAGACAGCTGTGTGAGGCTGAGAACGATAATCTGGACTCACTCGATATCCCATCAGAGTCCATTTTGAAACCGGAGAGATCTTCACCAATGACACGATCACCCTCCGAACCGACACCTCTCTCCCGCGGGCCCATGCCTGAGGAACGTCTGCGCTCGTGGATCTCATCTGAGATCATCTCCAGGTTCCTCAAAGCTGATTTATACTCCCCTTTAGCTTGTGTCAGCTTCGCCTGCAGGTCATCTACATTGTTCTTCAGTTGCTAAATAGAGAATGACAGATATTAAGATAAAGAATAAAAAAAGGCATACAAGCAAAGTAGATAAACCAAACAAATCGAAACATTATTTCCCAAATCTATGTTTAGTGGAAAACATCCTCATATGCTGACTGTACTAAGATACTAAGACTTGAGTCTTGATTGAGTCTATTTGCAAATCAAGACAATTAAAACTGTGTATTTTTTCATGCATAAATTACAAAAAACGTCTGTTTATTTAATATCTTTTAAGATGCGAGTCATCTTTTGTGTGAATGTTGCTCTATAGCAGAATTACATACAACAAAAATGTATTAAAGTGTATATACTCTAGTATTCAAACTGTAGTAAAATTCCTAAATAGTATAGTATTTTTGAACCTTATTTTAGTAAATACTATAGTATACTATCGTAATCCTACATAATCCAACCTATCGTATTTATTATAATATATTATTGTTTAGTACGATTCCGATAGTATCCTACGGTCTACTCTAGTATTTACTATAGTAAACTGGTGTAAAATTTCAAAATATTATAGTATTTAACCTTACTAGTAAATACTAGAGTGAACTATTGTATATTATTGTAATTATTGTATAGTATGATTACAATAGCATGCAGTCTACTCTAGTATTTACTATAGCAAGGTTCAAAAATACTATAGTATCTAGGAATTTCACTACAGTTTACTATAATAAATACTAAAGTAGACCATAGTATACTATCGTAATCATACTATAGTAGACTATTATATTTACTACAGTATATTTTTGTCATTGTTGATTATATGATTACGATAGTATCCTACAGTCTACTCAAAATTTTACTTCGAAATTCTACTAGATTACGAAATTTTACTTCAGTTTACTAAAGTAAATATTATAGAATACTATAGCGTTTATTCGTGTGGAAATCTGTGTGCAACAGTACCTCAAGCTGCAGGTAATATTTTGCCTTCATCTCAAAGTAGGGTCTGGAAAAAAAGAGGAAAAAGTGATTAGTCCTACTGTAAACGCCTATAAATAGCACAGTGCCATTACTATGGCAACCGTTTTCCATATGCTGACACATAGGATAAGACGGGTTCAGACAGAGAGATGAGCTCCCCTATAAACCTGCTGAGTCATAATCGCTCATGAGAGACCCACCCTCCCCTTTAGATATTCAGTCACTTTGCACCTTTTTTTGGCTAAGAACTGCTCACTTAAACAGGAAGAAGCTTTTCGAAACAGTCAAAAAGACTGACATAAACCTGTTTACCTTTGTTTAAGAAGCAGAAGTCATCTAATCAGATTAGAACTGCAATATTTTGTATGTATCTGATTTGTATATATCTGCAGTGTGATGTTCAGACAAAAACTGTCGCACATTTGCACAACTGAAACCATTTCTATTATGTAAACCGTGGCCACATTAAGATTCTTACTGCCATCAAATGATTTTATTGCCATGAAGTGCACGCATCTTCGCTGTCTCACTGCGTCTCAAATGAATTCATTAGCGTGCATACTTAGACTTGCTGATGGTGCGTTTGAGTTTCTTCTCCAGCTGTTTCATGCGGCCCATGGCGGCAGTGTACTTAGCTGCCGTCTCTTTGTGTAGTAGCTCGCTGCGTGATTTTATCTGCTCCGCTTCCATCACCTGCAAACCAAAAGTATTTGAGTATTTCTATGATTAATTCTAATGAACAATCAAAGCAGATCTTTGGACCACTCACTCGCTGTGTAGCGTGGTTGAGCATCTCTTGCCACGCCGAGTCAAACTGTCGCTTGTCGTCCTCCAGCAGCCTCTGTTCAGCCAGGGCGATGGTCTCCTTGGCCGCCCGCAGCACCTCAGCGGCCCTCTGGAAGTCCTGTGTGGACCTTTGTGCTTCCAGCTGAGCCTAGACAGCAAAAAACAATAGATCAGTGACAGAAGCCAGGGTGCAAAGCCAGCTCTCCATCACGATTAAACATTCAGCAGGACAGTGTTGGCAGAATCCCCCGCTCAGAATACCAGCTGGATGAAGATCGTGAATCTCTTCTCACTGCCTGAGACCTTCCATCAAACGCATTTAGTACATCACTTTAGACTCAATACATATGAACTTCCTGTTTATTCTAAGCTTTAGCCATGATAATTTCATGATAAAGGAACTCATACAAGCCAGTTATTTTGCAAAGCAAGCAAGGAATATTACATTATATAGAGCTAAAATGGTAACTAAAACCTGTAATGCTGTCCTCACTATTTTGCATAGCAATGTCAACTACTATAGCTACCATTTAAAGTGATAGTTCACCCAAAATTCTCTCATCAGTTACTCATCCTCTTGTCATTTCAAACTTGTATGGTTGGTAACCAAACAACTGCGGTACCCATTAACTTCTATTGTATGGACACAAAACCAGAGCAATGGGTCAATAGGTACCACCGTGGTTTAGTTGCCAACATTCTTCAAAATATCTTCTTTTGTGTTTTGCATAAGAAAGTCATACAGGTTTGAATTGACCATAGGGTGAGTAAATGATGACCGAATCTTCATTTTTGGGTCAACTATCCCTTTAATGTATCTATAACTGTACACAGCCCCAATGATTTGTTTTTTGAACCAGGCCAACAAACCTCTCGAATCTCCCTACATCAGGATAAGTAAACTATTTAAAACTATTTATTCAGTCTTAAATTTGATTTGAATAAAAGCAGAAAAGAACCCAATAAAGGATCCAGCCTTGATGTGTAAAGCCAAAAATTCTGTGCACTTTCAGTCAAAGCATAAATGTCTCATGACAGAGTGACTTTAATTGCATCATAAAACCCAGCACTCTGTATCCTCTGTATCTATCAGCCAGTGAATGTGATACACTCCTCTTTACTACAACCAAACTCAAAAGTGAGCATATAAAGTATCAAACACTTCATGGATTTAGGGATGTATAATGTAATATCAGGGATAATCCTGTGCTTGCTCTACCAGCATTTTTTCCTGCATCTCTTCCCCACTCTCACACAAGCTATTTTTAGCTCAGGCTTCAAAGCTGATGGGATGCGGCATTGCCGCGGAAAGCTGACAGCGGGGATCAACTGCAGAGACCTCCAATCCACACAGCAAAGGACACGGAGTGATGGGAGAGCTGCCATGATTTTGTACTGCAAAAATCCAATCCCAGTAAAGAATAATGTATAGTAAGTTGATATTTCTCATAAAACATGAAGCATCTTACAGAAGCATCCTGCATCACCTTAAAGAAATATTTCTCCCAAATATGAAAATTCTGTCATCATTTACTCTTGTAATGTCAAACCTGTATGACTTTCTTTCTTTTGCAGATCACAAAATGTTGGTCACAGAAAACTGTTTGACATGCATTGGTTTTGTGTCTGTACAATAGAAGTCAATGGGGACCAATGGTTTTCGGTTACGAAAGTTAAACTTTCGGTTAAGTCATACAGGTTTAAATTGACAGGAGGGTGAGAATATTTTGGGTGAACTATCACTTTAAGGGGGTTATTTTGCAATTGCAAACTTTTTTCAAGGAAAAATTAGTTCGCAAATAAATCAACTGATCTAATACAGATATGTAATGTATTTATTACATATATAATTTTATCTTAACTTTTAAAATGTCTAATAAGGAGATTTCTTGGGTTGATGGTGACCCAGTTGAAATTTTGATGTTTTTTGTCTAATCCAGACTCTGGAATAGAAATAAGGTCACTTATTCACAGACATTTGATATAACCTGGTAAAAAAAACAAGGCAATTTGTGATGCATTCTTTATATATGAATCAACCTTGAGATCATCTCTGAAAAACAATGCTGAATTGCTTTTGCAAACACATCCTGTCAACCCGACACTTCAAGCTTATCAAAAGCTTCTCTGCCCTGAACTAAATTTAGACCCGAAACGGTCTATAAAAATGGCCTTTCTATATAGGATTGAAGTTGCTTCTAATGGTCTCAAACCGTGTGTAGCTTTGTTTTGCGATAACAACATATCTTCTTTCGTGTTCTGCGGAAAAAAGTCATACAGGTTTGAAATGACAAGAGAGTAAATTATTTTTGGGTGAACTATCAAGGTGAGGGGCATTGAAGGGGTTATGACTTCATAAAGAGTTTCTTTATGAACACAGACAAACCCACAAAGATAAAGTCTCCCTCACCACAAGAGGTCAAGAAGTCTACACTTTTGGCATGTGTCGTAGTTGTGACATGCAGATTGTTTACTGGGTCACACAATCTCTTCAGCCAAACGCTGAGGAACACTATCTGTGGGATTTTGTTGTAGTGAATTATGACTCAGAATACTTGAATGCCAAAATGATGTAATCGAGCCGACTAAACAATTTATCCCAGCAGGCAGCCCCAGATGGATTCTACCAAGATATTTGCACATTTTCTATGCTGACATTCTGAGAATTTCTGCAGAATGAATCCATATATGGTCAATTTGTTAAGCACAACTGGATATACTCTATGCTTATTGGTAAGTGAAACATAATATGCCTAAATATTTAATTTCATGAAAACAAGTCTTACGAGGACCCAGTTATCCAAGGGGGCTCATTATGGTTAGTGGGTGGATTGTGGGTGGTATGATGAAAGTTCCTACAAAGACACATCAAGATTCAACATTACCATGCTTTGCAATAGCCAGGAAAAGCTTATTTTCTCTCACGGTTCTTATGAAATATCACAGAACTAGTGGCTCAAAAATAGCATCTGGGACACAGAGGTTGTTGAGGTGAAAATCAATCTTTGAATTCATACTCAACATGAAGGAAGGAAGTCAATAGAGGCACCTTAGAGATTCCTTAGAGAACATTTGTAGTAATAGTCAAAACATTAGGAAATTAAGTAAAGATCATTTTCCATGAAGATATTTTGTAAATTTCCTACCGTAATTATATTAAAAAAAAAAATCCTTAGGGAAGGGAGTGGATGCAGCAAAATTGCAAACAAAAATGGCCGGAAACACGTCTACAAACTTCTCTCGCTGCTGTCGCTCTTTGGGAATTACCCACTCAAGTTCGGTATCTAGCTTTCGGGTTCATCTTTTCTCCCCAACATCATTACAGCAGTAAGCCAATAGAGAGTGTTAAAACAAACCCTTTTCTTCTTAGCAGTGGCGTGCTACAGCGCCTCTGAGTAACAAAGGCGATCGCTTTTTGTTCACCCTCAGATTCTGGAGTTTAAAATAGTTATATCTTAACCAAATATTGTCCTATCCTAACATACCATATATCAATAAAAAGTTTATTTATTCAGCTTTCAGATTACATAAAAATCTCAATTTAAAATAAAGACATGAGAAATGTAAACTGAATTATTAATACGGCTTCTGAAATACTTCTTCACACTTAAATCAGCAGAGTAGTTTTGTTGTAGTTTCTTGTATTTAATATACCTCATCACAAATTCCATCTAAACCCAAAAGTCTTCAACTACATCTAAAGCTGACAGACTCTGACAAGCACTGCAGAAGCACCGCAATACATGTATTATTTTAAAAGGCTGTGTGTGTGTGTGTAAATAAGGCTTTTAAAATGTCATTATAAAATAGTGGGGATCAGATATTGGTTGGTATTTGTATCTTTGTTGACATTTGAGTACTGAATGTTTTTGCATGGTGCACTCCAATTTCAAAAGCTCGAGAAGAAATTGATCTTATGATATGAGCCCTTTAAAATAACAAATGGTATGTGATGTGTATGTGTCTTCACAACAGCTCATTTGTCTAAAACAGCCAAATGCACATCTGAATATAGTACAGTCTGAGAAATAGAACGCGTTTGCAGAAGTGAGATTAAACAGGCAGTCAGAAGCACTAGCACTAAGTAAGATTCAAATTGAAGGGGATTTCCTAATAGCAATAACTGGCAACAGAGTAATAAGCTAAATATATAAGGGGGAAATCAGAGGAAGGAACGCAGTAAAAGCACCACTGCAGTCAAGCGTTTACTACAGAGAGATGGTGCAGGGAATGGCCATTGTCGTGTGACTACCCACTCTAGAGATGCAGAAAATCTTAAAAAATATTGGTACTTTATTGTTTGTGTCTTTTTCGCCCCCAAAATCAACAATCTACCATCTCTGAGAACAACAGATTAAGTTTGGCTGGGATAATAGTGATGTTCGTCTCGCTTTCTAACCGGATTTGTGTTTTTGCACTACGTGTTTTCATCCTTAAAACTTTGAACAACCTAGTGGACCTGCTAAAAATGTCATGTTTGTCCCAATAACTTTCTAAGAGCCACAGTGCTACTGCATCACCAAGAAAAATGCTTTAAAAAGCCCAGCGCTGTGTCAGTGAATTAAATAGGTCACTCACAAATCTTTCTTCACGGAGAGGAAAATGTCTAACACTACCTTGCCCCAGTTTTACAGTAGCTCAACACTTCCACTCTAGTTGATTCTGTCTCTAAAAGTCCATAAAGTGTTATATAAAAGGTGACCCTGGACAACAAAACCAGGGTCTTAAAATTCAGATTTTTACATCCTCAAAAAGGATCTGAGGGTGCAAAAAAAATCTAAATATTTACATTTACACTTACAAAATATTGAGAAAACCACCATTAAAGTTGTTCAAATGAAGTCTTTAGCATAGCATATTACTCACAAAAATAAAGTGTTGATATATTCACGGTAGGAAATTTATAAAATATCTTTATGGAACATGATCTTTTACTTAATATCATAATGATTTTTGGCATAAAAGAAAAATCGATAATTTTGACTACAACGTATTTTTGGCCATTTCTAAAAATCTTTCCGTGCTACTTAAAACTTAAGGTTTTGTGGTCCAGGGTCACAAATCAGGAACTTGAAGCATCATCTTTCCACCCTTTTCACACCCGCTTTAACACCACCACCAAACACAGCTGCAGTTCTATGATTGGGGTGAAAGATAATTTGCTCTCATACCAGCACTACCAGCCCTTAAAAAAAGAGAACTGAGATTTGAAGATTCTCTCTTTCAGTATAACTCTTTTATGCCTTGCTAAATGAACAACCACCTGTGACAGATTTAGAGTTAAAGGGATAGTTCACCAAAAATGAAAATTCTGTCATTTACTCACTGTCAGATTATTACAAATCTGTAGACATTTTTTTAGGAAAGGAAGATATTTGGAAGAATGTCAGTAACCAAACAGATCTCATCCCCCATTGACTCCCATAGTATTTATTTTCCCTACTATGGCAGTAAATGGGGGATGAGATCTGTTTGGTTACTGACATTTTTCCAAATATCTTCCTTTGTGCTCAGCAGAACAAATAAAATGTATACAGGTTTGGAACAACTTGTGGGAAAGTAAATGATGATAAAATTTATATTTTGGGGTGAACTATCCCTTTAACGTTACCATGCAATCCAGCAGACAACAACTCCCAAAGTAGAAATAAAATGCTAGCCTCACCACTAAGAAAACAGATGTTGAGTGGGTGAGGTGGGCTTCTGGAATTTACTCTTCGGACTTTCTTGGTTTTGATTTCTGTGACTCACCTGCCGTGCCACCCGCCGGGCTTCCCAATACGGTTTTGATTCCTCCACTGCTTTGCCGATCTTCTTCACCAGCTCATCCAGCTTTAGTGTAGCTTCCACCAGCACTGAACGAAACTTCTGCCTGGCATCCTAGAGATAAAATATTTATAAACTATCAGTGTGGTTATGTTCGGATTGTAAAGCTAAACATACGTCAGCTTACAGACTACTATTTATTTAAATCATCATGTGCTATTTGGCAAAAAAAGTATTAAAGGTGCAATGTGTTATGTTAAGGAGGATTTATTGACAGAAATGCAATATAATACATGTATGCATAACTATGTGTTCAGAGGTGTATAAATACCTTACATAATTAATAAACCGTTATGTAACCGTACAAACTGCTCTACAGAGTGTTCTATTATCTCCTTCGCCAAAGAAGCGAAAACATGGTGGAGTGAGCCGTTGGTTGCTATACAAAACCTCACAGCTAGATGGCGCTACATTTTACAAACTGGACCTTTAAAGATCCACAACAAACATGAC
Organism: Oreonectes daqikongensis; assembly: GCA_026939265.1. Classification (NCBI taxonomy): domain Eukaryota; kingdom Metazoa; phylum Chordata; class Actinopteri; order Cypriniformes; family Nemacheilidae; genus Oreonectes; species Oreonectes daqikongensis. The sequence goes on from JAOTQM010000311.1 coordinate 4,504,672, forward strand.
AAAGGATGTGACAACATAATTACATAACAGACTCTTCTAGGAATTTCACATGAAAATTATGATTTATAATCAGATTAGAAGGAAGACAGAAGAACTACACATTGAAAACACTGTGAAATATAAACAAGCTTTTTATTCAAAATTCTAAAATTTCCCTCAGGGAAAGTAACAAGATTAAGCCTCTTTCCTCAAAACACCAATTATTTCAACAGACATCCACGAAAAAATGAATACATATGATCAACGGTTCAAACAAGTCTCTCTTAAAAGTGCAACAGGGACACTGACGCAAAGGCGATGCTAATTTGCCAAACAGCTCAGTCATGAGGTTGTCAAAACAAACATCAGCGTTAATCCGACTCAAGAACACTGCAGATTTCCCAAACAACACATCATGACGCTGTGTAGAAGACAAACAAAGATGTTTGACATTGACATTAGGTGGATGATTTCATCCGAAGAGGACAGTGTTCATACAAACTGATTTTTCAGACTGTGTGTTCTCTGGGATTAAACTGCTTTACTTAATTACAACAACACTTAACAGATGTGCATCCTATAAATAAAGACCTCCGACGTCTATCAAACTACAGATATGAACAAAACAGTTCTGTATATCTATAGCACAGTTTCTCACTTTGATCCTTTTATCAGCAGGAAGTAATGTTTTCTGTCTCAGAGCTGGCAGTACTCATGGAAAACTCTTTTTCAGTGCTGACGCAAAAACCTAAGACAAAAGGGAACATGGCACCAATCATTTTGATTCCTAATCCTTGCTGCTTGCCTGTTCTTTATAACAGAAACAAGATAAGTTTATTCACATAAGTTTATTACTCAGTGCGAGTTCTGTTAACAAACTTGCTGATATATTCAGTGAGGAAGACTGCGTACTTGCTGACATTGAAATATGAAGGACACAGTAAGTCCTGTGAACAATAAAGCATCAGGAGAAGGTAATAAATACAATGATTAAATTACTGTGATGGCCATAGAAATGGGTAAATAGGAGAGTGATTCTGGTTCAAACCTTGTTTTTGACCCACAGACAGACAGACTACAGACTTGCTAAATCATCTTATTGAATTATTAAATTAGGAGGACATGACCAAACAATAAACTAAGGAGAATCAGGCACAATTCAGCAGAAATAATGTATGAATGCCTAACATAAACACACAATATTCTTTGTCCCGGGTTCTAGAATATCCAAATCAGAGTTTCTCATGATATTTCCAGATATTTTCTAGAATCACTTTTACTGTATCTATTGCACAATCCAGACATTATATACATGATTATAGCATCCTGTTTAGTGCTGTGCCAGGGTTTAAAATCAAACCATGGGACAGTTTAGCTATTAAAGCTGCAATCTGTAACTTTTTTGGTTAAAAATAAACAAAAAACAGTTATTGAGCAAGTACTTTAACTATGAGTGTCCAAACAGTCTTATTACCCTACCACAGTTCAGATTGGATTTTACAGCAAATCTCTCACGTAAAGTACATAAAGTAACATACACTTTTATGTTTCATTTACATTAACATTTATGCATTTGGCAGACACTTTCATCCAAAGCGACTTACATTGCATGACACTATACATATGTTTCTGAGTATGTGCAATCCCTTGGATCGAAAAAGTTGCTAGCGCCATGCTCTAATATATACATATAATGCAATGTAAGTAGCTTTGGATAAAGGTATCTGCCAAATGTAAATGTTAATGAAACAAAAGTGCATGTAGGTAAGACGAATATGTCATTTCCATAAAGAATAGGATTTAACATAGAGGAATAGGAATATGCCAATATCCAGGAGAATAGGAATACCATAGAGTGCATATTTTTGGATTCATACCTCAAGCTCAGTTTCACATCTGTTGATGTCATCTGTGGACTGGTTAAGTTTCTCAAGCTCTCCCTATAAAAAAAGGTCAAGTCAGGCAATTAGTAAAAAAACAGAGACATATATACAAATGACTCAAATAATGAGATATGGAAATACGTTCTTCCAACATCCTGAAAAATACAACTATACTTTGGCAATAACTATGGTTACATGGGTAGATTTTGTAAGGCATGTTTCACCTGTTTTTGCTCCCCCTGCTGGTGATCTGAAATGAATTAAATTTGGGCTTATTGTGTCAATTTTTCATCCGAATTTTAGCTGTTATAAGACAAAAAAGCCTGATGGTTCTTATTGCAAATACTATTATGTTCACCATTAAATGCATTAGAAAATTCTTTTCGTAGTGTGTTTTGTGCTTTATTCCAGTATGGATGTCTAGTGGTTCCCATCCACCAAATAACATGTCAACACATTACCAAAAGAGATCCACAGACAACCTTAGTAACCTTTAAAAACAATACACTATTCCCAACCATTAAATCCTTTCGAATTTCTGTGTTGAAACATTGAAACATGAAACATTTTTGTTTTTTGTAAAACTCATTAAAAGAGTAAAAAACGAATTAAGTTGGTTTTGCTCTAAACAGCAGTAACAGGTAACAATGTGCCGCAACGGCACAGTCCACAATAAACAAGTTGCAGCGATAACACACCAGTCACTACAGAGATTAACATACAACGACAATAAGCGAAGTGTGATGAAATGAGTCAAACAAATACATTATTACTGCTTTTAAAATTAAGCCTTTCATGCACAATAGAGACAAAATGCATATATCAATGCCACAATGCACCTGAATTCTCGGATCCACCTCTTCTTCCTCGGGGGACTCAAATTCTTCGTCCGATCTGTTCTCCTTGTCTATGCTGTCCATTTTATTTTATTTATTTTATTGCAGAAAACGCTGAACAAAGAGACTCCCTCCTGTGCAACAACGAACGGTTTGGTTTCTACAGGCTACCGGAAGCGTCGGATAAAGAATAACCATCCATGGATGCCCATATCCTTCCTTCACATTAGAATGTTTTATATAGAATAAAAAGATGCCCGCGTGTCTAAGGTGTGTGTGTGCTTTGAGAATCCCCGCACACACAGGCAAACACGCCGCTCTGACGTGTATAGGAGACATGCAGACAGTCTGTCTCCGCCCCCTTTTACCTAGACTTCGAAACGACACTTGACGCCAATGAATGTCAAAAGAACACTGTGTATAAGAAAACTGTACAAAGTTATCTTTTAAAAAAACGTTTTGCATACATTCATTATCTGAATCATATAATCATATCTTTAGTTTCAACATGTTCTTAAAGCCGCATGTTTGACAAAACATATAAGGTCACAAAATAGATAATGGCTTGCTTTATAACCTGCATTCTTTGGATATATAATTAATATTACACTTAAGGTCTTGTTCAGAATAAAGTAAGAATTTATATATTAATGTAATGTTTTTAAACAGACCCCAAACGTGGTCCGTCAACATCTGCTTTAGCTAAAACCACCAAAATGGATTTTCATTACATTTGAGGAACATACAGAAAATACTTGGAGGATTATTTTAGAGGTTTCTTTTTTAAATACTGTAATTATTTGTACACAATATAGATCACTATTAATATGATAATACATATTAATGAATGTATTAATTACTTAAAGAGCAAAGCAAAATGCAAGGTGATGTTATCTTCAGAATATTCTAAAATATAGACACTTGTCTTTGGAATAAATGTACATTTATTTACATGGAAAGGGTTTGGTCAGAACCCGCAATCTTCACTCGATTGTTCGGACTTGCGCATGTTTTATCTATGGTTGTTTACTAATGCCTGTTATAATATGGCGGCGCACATGAGCTGAAGGGGTAAATGCGTTGTCCAAGATCATATGTGTAAGGACATTTGTATAATTAATCAGGATGGTTTTAAAAAACATTTTTCGAACTACATCGTTGGGTTTACGGACATGGAGTGTGTTTTCAAGCGTGAAGCAGGCCAGAAGTGCTGTACCTGTTCTCAAACAAGCTCAATGCAGCTCTTACACGAACTGGACATTAGCACGAAACTATAAAGGTAAGAATTGTAAGAAAAGAAAATTGAACTTCTGACTCTATGACTATTATTCGTCTTCATCATTCACAAACGTCTGCGACTGTCGCCTGAGGTTGGCGATCATCCATTTTCATTTTTAATCCTAAAATATAAAATTTACACACATCTTAAGTTGAGGTGGAGTTTTCTTAATATTAGCCCAGGTGGTTGTCTTGTGTTGAACCAAAGCTTGTTAAAAAAAATTAGCTTTACGTCTTGTCTTAAAGGCCATCATGTACAATTCCAACATTGACATCTAGAGGGCTCCTCAGTCAAATATATTCTTTGACGTTAAGTCATTTTTACATTAATTTTAATCTTTCAAATAAATTAATGGATGGTTCAGGGTTTTATATGTGTTTGCTGTGATGGGTTATGCTAACAAATAAAAAAATATCATATATAATATCATTACGTAGGTGACAGATTTTAGTATATGCTATAAAAAGTTTGTCATGCCTTTTTTGAACTGATCAATTTTTTTTGGTTCCTTCAGATATGTTTCATTAACAACAAATGTGACCCTGGATCACAAAACCAGTCTTATGGGTCAATTTTTTTAAATTGAGATTTTATATAATCTAAAAGCTGAATAAATAAGCTTTCTATTGATATGTGGTTTGTTGGGATAGGACAATATTTGGCAGAGATACAACTATTTTAAAAATCAAAATATTGAGTAAATCGCCTTTTAAATTGTACAAATGAAGTCCTTAGCATAGCATATTACTCAAAAAAATAAAGTTTTGATATATTTACAGTAGGAAATTTACAAAATATCTTCATGGAACATGATCTTTACTTCATATCCTAATGATTTTTGGCATAAAAGAAAAATGGCAAATTTTGACCCATATTATGTATTTTTGGCTATTACTACAAATGTTCTCGTGCTACTTACGACTGGTTTTGTGATCCAGGGTAACAAATATGAAATATATACATTTCATGCAAAAACATTGCATAATCATAATGCTTAAAATGATTAAATAAGGTTATTTTTAAAAATACAACAAGAAACAATTTGATGAGAAGAATAGAGTAAGGCCTTGAAATGGAAACAGCCAATTTAGTGGCTGAGACAGAACAAAGGAGATGAGTGGAGGAGCAGAAGATGGTTGTCACCTTTATGTGAGCGTGTAGTGATATGACTAAGTGTGACTTGACATGTTTCAGCAATGTGAGAAAATTAACGATTGTGGTCCAAATTTGTTGTTGCATGCTTGATAGGGGCTGGTGTTAATTTATCTTTGGCTAGAATCTTCACTTTGATATTTCAATAATACGATTGAAATCTGCTTTAAATATTATTAATAAATTGGTTGGATTTTTTTTAAATGGGTAAAAGCGCCAGTAATACATTTATTGTTGCTCTATGTGGTGTTCTTGTAATAACATTATTGTTAGTAATACACCAGTATATAATAAGATCATGTGTTCTTACTATATACTGCAGGGAAGCTCCCTCTGTAGACTAGTCTTGATATTTGATTGAGATTTTCCTCGGTTTGAACCTGCAAGGGTGGATGTTATGCATGTTTATACATGTATCTTTTACATTGTGTATCTATGATTTGTGAAGCAGACATTGCGGGACACTGTGATATTGTACAACAGCAAATGTCTCAAGCAGCGACCTTAAAAAAAAAAGCTTACAAGTGCTTCTTTTAAATGGATGAAAGTCTTTTTCTTAGTCAGCACTAACTAGGTCACTGGTTTACCCTTTTTTGATACATTACTAATTACCTTTAGTAAGCAGCACATACTCAGTGCATAAAACACATTTTTAAAGGTGATGTGTGTGACCTTTTGATGTAAAAATATTTTTAGTTTTTTGTAGGCTGGTTTCCCGAAGTGTAATCTGCAGCTTCGTGGCACTTTTAAAACATTGCTTTGTATTTTTGAGCCAAACCAACATAAAAACATTGGCTGTTAGTTTTATTTCAGGAATTTCAAACATACTGTATATTAAATGAACAATGATTTAATAAACATTTTAAATGAGACATGTGACTTAAACTGATAAATAAGAAATTATGCTCAGGCATGGTCAACATCACTTGCTATGCACAAAACCCATCGCTGGTTGTAATAGCACAGTTTAAACACAGGTTAAAATTGATAGAATAACAGATAGATAAACATTCATTTGCTAACTACTACATGGCCAATAAACTCATGGCCAATACAATTTCTACAAAACAGCATAGTCCACACTTTCCAAGCTTCTTTAATGTTACCTGGCTTTGATTGCTCTCTGGACAGAAGGCATCATGACAGCAGGATGTGGTCAACTAGATCACCTCCTCCCACCCACTCTTGGTGAAACTTTATCACTAGTAATCTGTCTTGCATGGTTTGAGCCACAGTGCAGTTAAAGGGGTAGTTCACCCAAAAATGAAACTTCTTTCCTCATTTTTTACTCTTTTACTTAATCAGTATGTCATTCCAAACGTTCCAGAACACAAAAGAAGATATTTTGAAGAATGTAACCAACCAACATTGGCATCCAATGATTTCCAATGTGAGACATTTCTCAAAATATCTTTTGTGTTTAACAGACGAAAGAGTCATATATAGATTTTGAATGACATCAGGGTGAATAAATTATGACAGCATGTTTATTTGTGGGTGAACTATCCTTTTAAGAAACATATTTATGACTACAAAATACACATACAGACATGCAAATTTACTTTACGTTTAGTGGCATTAGTAATTTCAGAATGGCCCATAAGCACTCGCTCACATCCACCGTCTTATTTATGGTTTGTATACTGGTTTTAAATGGTTTACTTTTTATGCAATGTATAGATATTGCTAAGTGACGTAAGCAGTGTTAATGACTTTGATATTTATTTCAGGTGATGAAATCTTTCCAAGCCAACCAGTGAGACAGTATGCTCGGGCAGTTAGAAAGAAACAAGGTAAGTTGCTGGTATTGTCTAATAAATAAATTGGCTATTTCAACTGCACACACATGACCTGCACAGATAAATTATTTTCATTAAACACTGCAATATTCCATAAAAAACACAATTATTGGGTTTGGGTGCTTGTATAATTTTGGTCATGTGGTACACATAGCATCCAGATTTTAGAAATTTTACTAGTTAATTGATTTAAAAGAGTCAATTTAATAGGCTACTAGGCATTGATAGACTTTTTAGCTTTATTTTCTTCTCAATTTCTTTCCAGAATTCCCAAGTCAGCTCCAGGACCTGCCTCCATCTATGCTAAAGCTTGAATATGCATCCGTCCCGCTTGCACATACGTACGTTGTGGTTCACCCTGTTTTTGCATCGTATCTTTAAATAACTCAGATTTTGAGACATGCTCAGTTACTTATACAACAGGGTTTAGGAAGTTCATGATTTCTTCACTCTCTCTTTAAGTGCTCATGCAAAAACACTCACAGTATTACATTATCTTTTGCAGGGTTGACGATGTGGTGAAGAAACTGCTTACCCTGGAGTTTGCAAATCATGTATGGGTTTGCATTGCTCCATCAAATAGTTTCACAATTCATTTTTTTATTGTTAGCCAGATTTAAGAACTGAAAATGGTTGTCATATTTAAACTGTAACATTTATGTGTCACAATGTTTGTCCTTAGAGTGAAAAACTGCGTATGAAAGAGGAAGAGCTTATTGCAAAGGTGCGTAGAGATGAGAATGACCTCACCTCAACAGAAGTCAAGGGTAAGTTCCTTTTTTAAAGGCTTGAGAAAGTCTGGAATCTCAGAATATGACTCAATAATGGGGAACATTCTTGCTTGCTTTACAGTGGCAATTTTGACAGCACGAATTCGCAACCTTCAAGAGCACTTACACAAACACCCCAAGGTAAACAATGCCTTCTTTTTTTCTGCCTTCATTAGAGGTGTCAGAACTGAGGGCAGTCGTGGCCCAGTGGTTAGAAAGTTGGACTCATGACCAGAAGGTTGCTGGTTCGATTCTCAGGGCTGGCGGGCAACGGCCTTGAGCAAGGCACCTAACCCCCACTTGCTTACTGTACAAAATGTACAAATGTATAGTACAATGTAATGTAAGTCGCTTTGGATAAAAGCGTCTGCCAAATGCATAAATGTAAAATGTAAATGTAGCTAGCTCTGTTATTTGAGTAAAATTACTTTTTCTTCTGTGACATCAGGATAAAGCTAACAAAAGATGGATGCTCATGAGCATTGACAGCAGGAAGAAAAAGCTCAAGTTTCTGAGAAGGACCCGCTATGATGCATTTGAGAAAGTGTGTAAAGAACTTGATATCACATACACGTTCCCCCCTGAATACTACCGACGAGTCACTCGACGCTGGCTGGCCAAAAAGGCTTTTTGCATTAAGGTAACACTAACAAAAAGCACTGCTTCACAGATGGGGTTTTTTCTGTCCTAATAACATGTTCCCTAGAGTCCCTAAGTCATTTCTGTTATGCAGTACCTTTTAAGAGCTATAAATTAAAAGTAAAAATCTGTGTTTTGTTTTAAGCAAATATTTTTATAAAATGGTACACCAGCCTTTATGAAATGTGTTTGTGTGAGTTCAGTACATAAACTTCAGCAAATATGGATGGTTTCAAAGCAACAACATAAACAAACTTTACTGCGCATACACGCTTTTGTGGCCCAAACTTAACTTCCGGTACACATCCACAAAGAGATTATTAAGATGTTATTTCTGATAACAAGCTAAAGAAGTAAGTAAATGACATTAGCTAGTTTTTGAGTCTCATGATTTTTTTTTCTATCAGGTCTTTAAGGAAGTCCAGAAACAAAAAGCAGAGCAGCGAGCAAAAGAGAGAGCAGCTGTAGCTAAAGAAGAAGAGACAACATCCTCTGCAGGGTCCACAAAATCAAAAGAAACTTCAGTGTAAACAAGCCAGTCAAGAACAGGAAAACCATGTTATTAACAATGTGGCAATATGTGCAAACACATCAGATGGTTCCCCAGATGTTCTCTTTTGATTCATATGTGTGTTACAGAGGAAAAAATAAATGTGAACAAACAGAATGATATTTCTCTGCAGTGTTTTTATGTTGTCATTATTTTCTCAGCCTCATCTTATAAGAAAACGTATCATAGTATATTATGTTTGAAGTGTTTGTTTTGTAGCTGCATCAAATAAAATAAAACACAAACTAAAAGATTTTGGGTTTGTCATTACTCAAAATACTACCAAATACATTAGAATCCTAGAAACAATTTTATTGAACATTTGATCAGGAGTTTCACACACTCAGTAATTTTGGATCGACAGCAAATGAAGACCTGTGTCAAGCACACGTTGCACTGTGGTTCTGTGGCTAGAGCAAATGGTTTGTCTGTCTCAAGTTCCCTGAACAGCTATTTTATTTTAATGCATCACAATCTGGAGAATGATCTGGGGGTCAAAGTATCAGCTTTTTGTGAGATTATACATTGATTGTTGAGAATTCAGGTTGGTCACATTTCCGTTACAATGAACATTTGAAACTCATGACGTGTTTTGTGTGAAGCTTATATACGTGAATCGGAAACATTGCACACGATAGTGGCAAACACGTTGGTGTGTCACAACTTCCTTTTCAGCTGCAAGCCTCAGATCAAGACGATCAGGAGCACACGAGGTGCGTTTTACAGTTTTTTGCTTTATATTGCAGTATGTATTTAAGCAATATATTATTAAGCCTTGTTTTTAGTGTTTAGGTGTGATTTAGTTTTTTAGCATATAAGCTGCCACATTTGTTACATGTTGTTTCATATTGGTCATATATATTTTTATTTTTGTAAGTGTATTTTTAAATGCAAAACAATTCTTTAAAAAGTATTTGTATCTAGGAGGTAATGAAGAATGTAATGGTAATTTGCCATGTCAAAACAACCTGTAAACAACACAATCCATCTAAAAACAGAAATCAAAATAGTGTAACAAAGCTTTGCCTCTAAAATGGTTATTCTAAAAGAATAAGCATGTATTTTGTTCTGATTTTCTATCAGAACAACTTATAAATGTCAACTTTATTATTAATATTATAAATATTAAATCATTCTTCTACTTTTCTTTTCAAATCACCAAGGAGGAAAGCCATTTTCTCTGCTTTTCTGGACTGTTCTATTTGATTGACATGTCAAACCCAGTCATCACGCAGCCTGGTGCTGGTTCTTACGGCACAAATGTGCAGACGGGAGAATGGAGCACTGGACTGTGTTCTTGCTGTAGTGACCTACTTGTCTGTAAGTTCTGACAGCACTCAACAAGCCATCTAAATTCTATAAAACTCAAACATTGATGCTATTTTATTGCTCTTTTCAGTTGTATTTTAACATTTACCAGTAGTGTAGTCATAGGTTTGGTCAATGAACAAACCATGACTGTTTTAAAATGCAGTGTTATATTTGAGGCTGAGGCATACTGCAGTTTATTACAATATGTGATCTGCAAGCAGTTTTCTATATCCTTCCTTTGTCATCTAGGTGCCCTTGGCTGTATTTGTCCAATAGCTCTTAGCTGTTACACAGCAAACAAGTATGGAGAGAACGTATGCCTTGCATGTGTACCTGGAGGAATGGCTGCCATGAGGACACATATGCGACTGACTTATGGAATACAAGTAATACACTAAGAATCTAAACAATTAATGACTTGTTAAAAGTTCCCTCTGCTGATCAAAATAATACACATTCTAATAGTGGTTTTACAAATATTATTATGAACCATTAGCTGTTCATCATTAAAAATAACTTTTATAGTGTGCGTTGGGCATTAATCCAGTAGGATTTGATAGTGTTATACTGGTTCCCATGCCAACATCCCATTAAAAGCCAACATATTACCAGTATAGAGACCAATTATAGTTTCTTCTATAACAATTTCTGTGATGGTTTATATTGTCTTTTAAGCACGGCCCATTTTGTTTATGCATATTTTTTGACACCTATTGATTTCAGCAGGGTTTTTTATTTTTACATATTGCACATATAATTCTTGTTTTTTTCTGCAGGGCACAATATGCAATGATGCTTTGATGGCCTGTTGCTGTGGAATATTTGAAACGTGTCGAATGGCCAGAGAAATACGTATCAGGAATGGAGAGGCCTAAATATTATGTTTTCCTATACTAATAAGTGTACTCTCGGTTATTACAACCTATCGTTGGGACAAAAATGGTCAAACCCATTGTGTAATGTCAGTATAAAATGTTAATACAAAATCTTTTTTATAATTATAAAAACTTTTTACCCCCACTTTTCAGTATGTTACCCTAATCAGCATATTTTGATTTTTTTGAAGTTGTTTGTAATATTTATGCAGCACTTTTTCAAAGACATTAAAATTACGCAAAACCTTATTGATAATAAATGCTTGTCTTTAAAAAGCAAGTTGTTTCTGTTTTTGTATTGTTGATTTTTTATCCTATACCCTCGTAGCTTACGTCATACACACCTTGCAGTATGAGCGTCTCTGATTGGCTCTTCTTAGCGACTGGCGGTGACCTGGCAACCGATAGAGGGTTTATACAGACGCTTGTTTATTCTGCTGGATCTTTAGCTGAAGCAGATGCACATTTCGCGTCTTTTTTGTTGTTGTTTTTTACAGACAATCTTTATTACTTTACCTATACTAGTTGAATTTCCCTCTATATCCATAAAAATGTCGACGAGAACGCTACCTCTGCTCTTCATTAATCTGGGTGGAGAGATGCTGTACATCCTGGATCAGCGTTTACGGGCTCAGAATATCCCAGCAGATAAAGCCAAGAAAGGTAGAGAGCAGCTAAATGCCCGGGGGTTGATAGGCACATAGATGCCTACATTATAATATAATAAAGAAACGATCGGTTGTGGTTTAATGCACGCAGTCTTCGGAGTCATCTTTTTTGGAGCAGTTGTACAAAATTAGCCAGTTAGCATATGTGTTTGAATAGAGATCATGTGGTCAGGTTCAATTAACGTTACAATGTTATCCAGTGAACAATCAGTACGTTTTGTATCGTTTGTTTCACTTTTGATGCGTTGTAAACGACCTCAACAAACGCATGAAGATAAAGCCTACGGTGGTTTTAAAGAGATACCGTTAGTTCACCCAAAAATAAAAGTCCTCATTTAATTCTGTCCTCATTTATTCGCCATCATGCTGCTTATATTCTGTATATTGAAGATTGTGGTTTTGTGACCATACAGTGAAAGTAAATGGGGGCCAATGTTGTTTGAAGAGCGAAGATATCTTCTGTTGTTATGCAGCTGAAATAAAGTCATGCATGTTAAGAAATGACATGAGAGTAAATGATGAATTTTTTTATTATGGGAGATTATGCCTTTAAGCTGTCACAATTATTCATCCATAAAGAAAAGGCATTAAAGGAATAGCTTGCAAAAATGTTTTGGCAGAAGATATATATGTCAGTGGTATATATTTATATCTAATAAAGTTCACACCTTTTGTGTGTCAAAGGTATTGAGCATTTCCTAAGCCTTATTACTGTCACATACAGCCCACTATCATGGTTTCCTGTCTTCATATGTGTTCCATTATCATGTTTTTATTTACTTTACAAATATTTCCTTTATAATTCATAATAAACTGAACTGCATCACACTTTGGCATCAGATGCTGTGGTGACCACAAAACAAGTGTCAATATATTGCTCCCTTGCAAACGCCAACTGTAATGTATATAGCTCCTTTCTATAGAGAACATTTTCAATGTGTTCTTTTTGATTTGCAATCTTTGTAGCAACTGTAGCAGATTGGCTAGAGGAGGACAGAAGAAGAGGTATAGTTAATATTCTGTTTGCTTTGCTGCTGGTTGTAGAAAAAAGTAGTGTGCGAGTGTACATGGCAGCTCTCATAGGCAACTGCTGCGTAGAGGGATATGGGGTTTCTGCGCTATTTTAAGTGTATTTTCACGTTTTGAATGTGTAAGAAAGTACGCTACCTTACAAGCGCAACCTTTAAAAGCTTTTGTTGAGTACTGACATCTCAATGACTTTCTCCATGTGTTTCAATCTGCGTTCCACAGCCAACATGACAGTTTTCAGCTTGCTGGCCTATGAAAACATTTGGCAAGACAAAAAAACTTTATGTTTTAGCGTTTCGCAAAAAAATGTTTCCTTTTGTCTCACCATGACTGTTTTCGTATTTTGTTTTGTGTTAGTTATGAATGATATTATCACCACCATGTTCAACAAGAAGTTCCTGGAAGAACTATTCAAGCCACAAGAGCTGTACTCCAAAAAGGCCCTAAGAACCGTGTTTGATCGACTGGCTCATGCCTCAATTATGAGACTCAACCAGGCCAGTATGGACAAAGTAAGTTACTAGTCAAGAATACTTTGCTGTTTTTTATATTCCAAAAGAAAATTATTTTGCTGTTTTCAATATATTCTTAAACAATTTGCGTTTTAAGTCACAGAAGTTACTTTGCATAACTTTCCAGACTACACTTCTCGTGCTCTTTGTTGTGATAACATTTTATGAAAAGACTACTGTACTCGACTGTAACAACTTTAGATTTTGCTGATTGGCTCCCTCTGGTGTGTAATGTGACATATGATATATATTAACATGCTTTTTCCTGCACAGCTCTATGACTTGATGACTATGGCCTTCAAGTATCAGGTCTTGTTGTGTCCTCGCCCTAAAGATATCCTCCTCGTGTCCTTCAACCACATGGATGCCATCAGGGACTTTGTGAAGGACACTCCGAGCATCCTCAGCCAAGTGGATGAAACTAATAAACAGCTCATAGAGGTAACAATGGCTAAAAGTTTTCAATGTTTGGCTCCACAATTTAATTTAACCAGTTGATTGTTAGTTAAGGTAAATTGTTATTAATTGTTCACTTAATTTTATCTACACACCGACAAGTCTTTATTCTCTTGTAACTTCTAGATATATACCGCTTTATCTGGAGGAGAGTTTCAACTAATTAGACAAACCCTTCTCATCTTTTTTCAAGATATGCACATAAGAGTAAGTTTGTTCTCTATTTGTTCATAAATGCTCAGTAGGTTTGAATTATATGTGATATACATATTTCCTTGTTTTAGGTATCAATTTTCCTTAAAGACAAGGTGCAGAACTCCAATGGTCGATTTGTTTTGCCCACATCAGGACCCGTTCCATATGGGACACAAACCCCAGGACTCATCAGGTTGGCCAAGGAGGTTTCTGCTGATTTTTTCAAAATAGTTAAAGCATCAAAAATATTTACAAAAGTATCATCACACAATTCGTGGAAATCATGCAGCAGCAGAATTTGAGTTAACAATAAAAATAAAAATGAATGGAGCACTTGTGTCATTCACAGTGCTTTATCTGACAGTAAAGGTTTTATCTGAATCTGACAGTAAAGGTTTATAGTTAAATGAATTAGCATTTAACACCATTAGACTTTGACACCAAAGCTTTCCTTGTTAAGGAATTTTCCATGTCTTTTGCATCCCAATTTGTTTGTTTATGAATTTGTTTGTTTATTTTACAGGATGTTTAGTTGTGGTGGTGAGGAGGTAAGAAGATTGCAGTTCCAGGACGGTGGCAATTACAACGCCGCTCTTCATGAAGGTTCTTTTGAAATGTATGGTGATCGGGTCATCAAACTGGGAACGAATATGTGAGCATCATCATCCACGTCACAGCCACACTTTACACATGGATATTCTGATGATACTATCATTTCTACTTCCTCTGAATCTTCAGACACAGCAACCCACGATGCAATTTTTCACATGTTGTGAATAATTTAGCTGTAAGCTTGAGACATGTAGCCTTTCACTGAAGCGTTAGCTCTGTAATTTGGTTCTGTTTGTTTCTTCAGGTATAGCATGAGCCGTCCTGTTGAAACACACATGTCTGGAACCTCCAAACACTCTTCACAGCACACCAAGGTAAGATGATACTTTGAATTGTTGTTTATTTTGTTTTGTTGACATGTTGGCCTGCTATTCATAAAAACAGTCAAATTGAATGCATTCATTGTGTGCTGTTTACTGCATGTACTCTCCTGAAGGTCAACACGACTCCGAATCCCCTGGCTAAAGAAGAACTGAACCTGCTTGCTAGACTAATGGGAGGTCTGGAGGTGCAAAAACCAGCCAATATTGACTCTGGCTTTCGGGTGAATCTTTTCGCCACTGATGAGGAAGAAGAGTGAGTTTTGTTTGGTACTTTATATTTATTAATAATCTATCACAAACAGGTTCATAGGTAAATCTCAGGAAAACATGATATCAGAAAAAATGATATCCATTTTAATGCTCATTATTATAAAATTTTTAAATGAATATCAATTAAAGGTAGTACAACAGATATTACCATGATACTTTGAAATATGATTATTTCCTTTTTCATAAAATTTTTTGCCATAGGGAAGCTTTGATATCAAGACCAGATGAGCTGTCCTATGAAGTTATTAATATCCAAGCAACAAAGGTAAAGTTTTAATGTTAATGTACATTAATACATTTACAATGTTTATACTTATTCAAAGCTAGATCCGAGGCCTTAAAAAACATTGTAATGCCTGATTACCAATGATCCACCCACACTGGGTCAAAGCTCTCAGCTTACCTAATTGGTTCTTGACAGGCTAAAGATTAAAAGGTTTGGGTTAACTTTAAACTTGCTAAGCTAACACGGGAGTAACAAAACACCTCTCACCGGGTCACTTTTCTTGTTGTTTAGGACAAACAGACCAATGCTGAGCTGGCAAAAATCATGGGGGAGTTTGGGGAGGCAGGGGAGGCCACCCCCAGTTCCAGCAGCAAAGGTGACGACCTTCTGGCCATGATGGACGGCCTGTGATTTAAATGTTCCTGTTGGCTGAGGAAAGTGATTGAGTGGTTAAGAAGGATCAGGTCCTGCTATGTGCGCTGTCTTCCTCCGTGAAGAGCTCTTTTGCCCGGAGCTGCAGTGACATCCTTGTTTATATTTAGAATGACAGCTCAAGGAGATTCTCTTTGCAAATTTCATGCAAATTTTCATCACCTGCTACAATGCAAGAAATGCAAATAGCAGGTGTTAATATTTAATATGCGTCTTGTTGTGGGACTGTAGTCACTTTTCCTTATTCAGTTTGTGGAGTTAGTTTGTACCTACTGGGGCAGCATGTCATTGCGTAATTCACATCACTGATGTCTGCCGGAAAAGTGAGGACCCCTGCGAAGCTTTGATGCCACAGACACTTCTGTGACATTTAGATCAATGGACAGAATTATATGCCTTTTTGCTGGATCATCTCAACCACACACATGGAATTCATTTGAAGCTGTAGTTGAATGTGCAACCGAAAGGTGCAGAAATGCGATAACATTTGAGGTGTATCTATACAACAAGCACTGCTTAAGACAGGTTAACAGAGGCAAACCGAAGTGCACTTGCAGTAAAAATTCTAGCACATATCCCAAAACGGTTTACAGGAAGCCCCAGGACAACTGATGCGTGTTTTGTCATTATAGGAAGGCAAGTAAAATGCAAGTCAGAAATTTCAATGTCACGAATTGAGAACAAACATTGTTGTCTTAGAATGTGCAGTTATTCCGTTATGTAAAGGAAAAATGTATGTGAAATGTATTTAAAGGTCACCTTCCATGAAATGAAAATAAGCAATGCAGTATGTGTGGTGAATGAAATGTTTATATTTTTCACAAGCATTATAGAACTTATTTATTGAAATTAATGTCTGTATATGAAAGTTCATGTGTCTGTTTACCTTTTCATTATACTGAAATGTTAGATTTGAAAATTAAAGTACGCCTTTTTGCAAATATTGATGTCAATGTACTGTGTCCTAGTTCCTGTTTTTTTTTACATGTCAGGGCAGTGTCATATCTTGGTTTCAACAAAGCACACATTTTGCTTCAAAATATTTTTAAAAACAAACACAAATTAAAATCGGAAATTCCTCAAAATCAAATGCAGGTTATTCCTTTGACACTTCAAGCTGAATATTTTGATATTTCTTGAACACTAGATGGCACAGTAGAATAACACTGCATCGTTCACACTGTAAAAATGTTTTTACTCCCCCACAGGAATATCTAAATCAATATTATGGATAAGTGTAATCTATCATTTAATGTGTTTATCGAATAACTGCATTTTTATTCACTATTTCTTAACACCCAGCACAATGTATTTCATATTCCTATTTTTATGTCAAGAGAATGTAAATTTGTAAATGTAAAAGAGGCTACTGAAGTTGCATTTACCCTTTAAGTTTCTCACTGGTACATGCTGTTCAAGCACTTGATCTGTTTTGACTCTAGCAGACAAGCAATACTGAAAACGGCTGTGTTCATTTGAATAGTCGTGGGAGATGGCTCTCTCACCCACACAGTTATGAATGAATCGTCACATTTGTTCCTACATGGGGAAAAAAGCTTCTGATTTTCATTGCCTGTGCTATTTTTCATACCCCACACCCACAGCACAAATTATTTTGACATTGTGACATTAACACGTTATAGCAAAACATATATAGCTTTATTTTTCTAAAGACGAGCGCCCTGTCCAGAAGTAATATTATGCTGGGTGCTCATGATATTGTCGTGCGCATGAAATTGTTCCTTGCAGATAGTTGCATATTTATCAAGCATGGACACTAGTAAAGTATGATTCACAGTTTCCACCCCACACACCGTGGGTTGGCCAATGTTTAGCCACAGGCTTATAAAAGTGTTTCATGTGGTTTAAGGCAAAGGCCATGCTGAGTCAAGGCAGAAAGACAGCACAGCCTGAAATCAGTTACTACCCTTTAAAATATAGTTATAGTTTGACATGCTGCCTCACACCAGCCTACTGATTTGAAACTTGCAAGCGTGGGTGAATTGTTTAGTTGGGGGGATCTAAAATTGGATACATATCTCTGAGGGTCTTGTGTGTGGAATAAATACGGGTCATTTGCTGTGCTCATATGAATACAGGTAAATATTTATTGAGTATTGGATATAATACATGTTTATTTTAGGTGCATTGTCATTATTTTTTTTCTATATTAACCATTGTCAATATTGTTTTCTTTAAAGATAGAATCTGAATGCAAGTTTTTATTTAACTTCAATAAAAGCTGACCGTAACATTTATTATAATATATAATAATTTATATTATACAATTATTATCTTCCACAAAACTATAAAATAGCTAACTTTACAGCACACTGCAGGTCATTTACATGTGCGGGCGTTCTTCATTTCACATCAAAGAAGGCCATCTCAAGAATGCACGTAAAGGGGCGGGTCCGCATACGAGCAATTTCTATTGGCCGAGCCGTTCTGCCACTCACGGCATGTGCGTCATTTCCGTTGTCAGGTGGTGCTGCTATGGAAAGATGTGATCAGTTGTCCTGAGAAGGCTTTTCCCTCAAAACCCCTTTCGGTAATCGTGAAATTTCTCCTGTTCGCTTGAATCAGACCGCCGTGCGGTGGAGTGTAAATGTCAATGCACACCTGCTGATCGTATAATCGGCCAGAAATGAGCTGGAATTAGTGAACGACAGAGGATTCCCTCGGCGCTTTCGGTAAGTTGTTAAATGGCCCGTCTCTCGGCTGAGGAGATTTTCGCAGTCCGTTAAAGGGACACGATGAACTTACTCGCTTTACCGTATTTTCTTTCCTCGGAAACTTAATAAAACTCGCTTTTGCAACGGTGAAACAGCCGTTTGTTTTACACTTTTTGTATATTGACAATAAAAGCAAGAAGGCGATTTAAAATAAGCAAGTTTCGCTTGCAGATGCTAAGGACGATTCGAACAGGCTCGTGGTGTTACGAGGCGAGCTTTGTTTGATTATACACACTTATTAAAGTCATTTATATTAATTATTATTTATGTTTCGCATAAGTAATTTAAATAATTTTGTTTTCAATCGATTGCAATGGTTATTTTATTAGGTGTACACCGTGCACTTTGTTGTGATCGTGTTGCAGTCCCGTTTCAATTCCCTCTGCTGTCGTTTATCTATAAATGGAAACATTAGTCATTTGTTTTTACACGGTATAAATCTGGACACATAACGTTACATATCAAACGAAACGTGTACCGACACATCTGATACACATGGTTTGCCAGCCGGACCGGCGTTTAGCGAGTTCTCAAGTTGCTGCAGTGACAGCAAGTATTTTTAGATCGAATCAAACATTAAAACGTTAGTTGATCAGTTTTCACTTCCTTGAAGGCTGTGATGTGTGCATCCATTCAGTCTATAAAAGCGGTCGGGTGAATAGAGTATGAGTAATCTCCTTAGATAACGTTATTTCATCATCGTGTATAGTGTTTGCACTGGCTGTAAAGATGGCATTTTCTGCGAAAAGGGCTGAACACAGTTTTGACCTCTAATCTCTGAGTAACTGTTGTTGTTAATGCGTCATGCTGCTTTATTGAGTAGATCTGATTTGAGGGCTGGTGCTTGTATGCATATGCACATCTTTTAGAGTCAATGGGAGAATGTAAACCGCATGAATGTTTGTGTGACCTGCTATTGTTGCAGATGGTTTGCTACCAGTTTCTTTCTATTTCATTCAGGTGCCAGATGTCCACTTGCAGATTTACTGCGAGCCAATGCAAGGTCTCCTTGCCACATGCCATGCTTTTCGAGATCTCTAATAATCCAATAATGCATGTCAAAGGGGGTTGATGAGAAAGCAATCGCGTCTCTCACCTCCGCCTGTCACGTTGTCAACAGTCTGGGTCCAGAATGACAAAAAGCTGTAAACGTGTGAATTGATAACTGCCAAATGTACCCCCTCCTACAGCCTCGAGACAGGCTGTGTGATCTGTTGCAGAAAAAATATTTGGATGCTTTTCCTATTATTCAAACTGACATAACCTAGACTATATAAAAAAATATGAATCACGACCGTCTGTAGTTCGTTTACTTAAAATTCATTTCTGCCTTGCATTTATTCGCTATAAGTGGCTGTTGCCATTCATCACTGGAATTTCATGGCCAGTCTCTGTATTGTCCCTTAATGTGAATGGAGTTGAGATTGATTTTAAAGAGCCAATGGGGTGACCAACTAGCCGCAGTGCTAAATGTGCTCTCCCGTCGTGTCGTGATATGATGTCTGGAGGCTGCGTGTGTCACGCTACCATTGGTGTCAAACAGCAGTCTTTCATATTTCTGACAGAGCACTACCAGTGCAGACCCCAAGCCTTGTGTGAATCACGCTGTATCCTTAGCACCGCTTGAATTCAGAAGAGCTAGAGAAATGTCTGCGAAAATAATCAGAGACTTTTTGCCCAACACATCTGCAATAAACCTGTGGCTGTTTGGCATAGGTGTTGTTATAATAGATCCCTGACTTCATTACCTTTTTGTACAATGAGTAATAGATGAGTTTATCTTTTATACTTCTAAAATGGTCTGATGTTCTTTGATCAAGTCCAGCTAAAAAGGACCTCTTGTAATATACAGATTACGCCACAGCGATTTGCAGATAAACCCAGATTAAGGAACGGAAGGATTAAAAGCACGGAAATGAGAAAAAAGAGGAATTGCAGAGTTCAAGATTGTAGGATTATTTAAGTTGAATTATTCTTTCATTTAACTCCGCGTTTGCTCTTCTCAGTTGGGTTGTGGTATTTGCGAATAGCTCTCTGTCTATCAAGGAAGTCAGGGAGTTTGCACCTGCGGCTAATCTTTGCTCATGCAAACGCAAATTGACCTGATGGGTTGTCATTCATACAGGGACATTGCTGTTAATGACGACTATTTGGACGTGTTGGGGGGATGACTTGCTCGATCCCCTTCCCCCATATGTTATTTTCCCCATTTATAACTCGCACTTTGCAACCAGTTTGCTGGAAGACCTCAAGTGGGGTGGATTGGCTATTGTCCTCCAGGGCAACAATGCATTGAGCTAACGTCCCATGGCTGCATTGTTTGGCTGCATGGAACTTTGCATAGGTAGACATGATAGCCAGTGTCTTTCTGGTTGCATGTTGGGTTGCTCCGGTTCAGTAACTGTGCATTGACTATCATTTCTTTGGCTTGCTTTTTCAGATCTACAGAATGTCCAAACGCCGTGCTTCAGAACGAGGGGCTGGAGAGTCGTCCGGCAGACCCAGTAAGCTCCTCTGTGCTGGTATATCTGGCAACAACGCAAAGAGAGCCGGACCCTTTGTTTTAGGTGAGCCACCTTATCAGTGCAATTGTTACAATACCAGCAATGTAGTAGTCAATTTTAGCATTTTATTAGAAATAATTTGATATCCCAGCAACAAATAAATGTTTAGATTTTATTTATCTAGGTCCTGAGTTTTTAGGACATTATCGTATGTTTAGTGTTAGCATAATACCGCTAACAACTAGACATATGTCATCTTTTAGCATGTGAGCATATAAAGTAGATATATGTCAGTCAAACTGCCATTTGCACAGGTACTGACTGGAATCTTTTTCATTTTAGTGTTTACTTTGTCCTGAAGTACATTCCTAGTGCTAAGAAAATGTCTGACTCTCCAAATACCAGATATCTCTTTTTGTTTTTCTATGCAAGTTAGAGTAGATGGTGGTGGTCTTGGTTTGGAGGCCTCTGAAAAAAAAACACAGGATTGTTTTGGATTGACTGCAATCTGCAGGTCTTTCCCCATGTGCCTCTATTTTGCAACCATCTTGCCTTTGAAATGCAGCCGTCACAGTTGGAAACAGCAGCGTGATGTGCTAATGCAGGGTGCTATGATAAGAGCCTTTATGATTGTGCTCTGGGGCCATTGCTGTGCTTTGAACCTTTTGCGTCTGTTCAGTCTTCTCTATTTTCTTCTCACCTCACCAGGCCCGCGGCTCGGAAACTCTCCAGTTCAGAGCATAGTGCAATGTTTAGCCAGAAAAGATGGAACAGATGATTTCTACCAGCTAAAAGTGAGTACTCTTGGGTCTGATTTTCACTGATTGGGTCTGATTTACTTATTCCACCACAAAACGCCTTTAATATAACGCTGTCCACTAGTGATTACATTTCCTGAATGAGATCTTAATACCATGCCCAAAGCCCTCCCATGTGTTTTTGACAATGTCCCGAGTAGGTCAGCTTGTGACAAACAAAGGATTCTTTGTTTCTCACAATTTGCATGATTCTTTGACCTGCCTCAATAAACCTCCACAATTATGGACTAGTACTTTACAATACTAGTCCATATTCACCGGGTCTAGATCTGATTAGAACATCAAAACCAGCTCGTTGTTTATGATCGAGCCTGGTATTGGATGGGTTTGACTTAAAGGTGCTAGTCAACCTGGAATCAGACCTTTTGACCCCGAACTTCTGTGCCCCCAAGTCTGGTGTGACAGATCCAGATCTCCACTATAGACTTGTTGAATGACATGTCAGGAATTTATCTTCGTCCTTTCTGTAGATAAAGCCTCTAATGGATCCCCTGCATTGCTTCAAGATCGTTGACGGCTTAGTGTGCCATCACGGGAGATAAGGAGGTTTAGAATAGGATGTGTGTTATGGCAACGCTGAGGTCGTGTCCTCTTATTTTTCCCTTTTGTTGTAGATTCTGACCCTGGAAGAGCGTGGAGACACAGCAGGAGAGACGCAGGAGGAAAGACAAGGCAAAATGCTTCTGCACACAGAGTATTCTCTACTGTCACTGCTCTCCAACCAAGAGGGAGTGGTGCACCATCACGGCCTTTTCCAGGTAAGACAAATTACACTTGGCAGTGGATCATGTATAAACAAAAACGCATACGTGTGTTGAAAAAATGTCCTTGCACAGCAACCTTTGATGTTTTTAAGCTTGGTGTTGCATTGCCTTTTATGATTGCGTGGCTAGAAGCATTTGAATGGTCAATTTTTTTTGCATAATTGTCTCAAGCAACAGATTTTTGGTTTTGACATCAATCTGCTGTCTCTTTATCATCACACAATACAGTTATTATTTGTTAACCGGACTCCTTCAGTTGTTTTTATTCTTATCTCAAAGTGCTGAGGGTGACTCACCACATTCTCTTTGAACAAGATGCTTTCTTTTCATCTCTACCCCTCCTTTCCCGGTGAAATGGGCCTCGGAACAAGTTGTACTGTGCTGTCGAGGCCGTTCATTGAAGCTTGCGGTATTGATCGGTTTATTATAGCCCCTCTCTAGAGTAGGCCGGTTAATTATGGATCGCTCTTGTGTTCGGAGGCACCGGCATTACAAACACAAACCGCACTGCGGATCGATCCATGGCCCTCGCTTGACCTCAGTCTCAGGTGACAGAAGGAGGGGTTTCATCATTCAAGCTGTTCCACATGATGAATCATTCAGGAAAAAATCACATTGTGTGCTATCAGTCCATTAGGATCGTCTTATTTCTTAAATCCTATTTTTTCTTCTGAGATTAATTCAGAGGCTTAATAGTGTAGTTGTGGGCTTTGTCATAGACTGTTTAATGATGTAATAACCTGTTATTCGGTTGGCAGATTGTTTCTGACATATTTAACGTTCTATCTTTTCTTATTCTGTCTCAGGACCGTTCCTGTGAGATTGTGGAAGACGTGGATGCCAACAAAGTGCGGAAGATGAAGAGGCGAATCTGCCTGGTGCTCGACTGCCTCTGTGCCCACGACTTCAGCGACAAGACGGCCGACCTCATAAATCTGCAGCATTATGTCATCAAAGAGAAACGACTGAGCGAGCGCGAGGCCATTGTTATCTTCTACGATGTTGTGAGAGTGGTGGAGGCTTTGCATAAGGTGAGACACAAAATTGGACTAGTTTTCAGCTCAACATTAACTAAATGTTGACCCAGTTTACAATCTGAAACCACGTTGTTGGTCTTGCAGTTCAACAATTATACAACTATGACAACTCTACTAGATTTTTTATCATAATTTTTCACTTAAAATTTTCTTTTAACCATTGCAGAAGAACATCGTGCATCGAGACTTGAAGCTTGGAAACATGGTGCTTAATAAGAGGTAAGACATCTCTGCATTCTTTCACTTCTCTACCTGCAGAGCAAGTGGAGTTCTTCTGGCTCTGTGCAGTCAGCCTTCTGTCAGTTACGTTGAGCACCGTCTGGCCTCATTGACCTCCCTCCTCTCAAGCTCTCAGTAAGAGCATGACTCATCACCACAGGCAGGGAAGGGAGGGGGATCTAGCAGCGGGAAACCTTCCCAGTTAAAACGAGACGACCTGGAACGTGCCCCTGTTTTGTTCCCTGGAAAAGGAAGAGGGAAGCCGAAAGAGAGATGAAGTTGCACGTGTTGCGTGGCTAGGGCGGAATTCCCAATCCCTTACCCACCCTATTCACGCTGTCTGCATGCCCGCCTCTGCCGTTTGTGCCTGCGTGAGCAATTCTAACTGCAGTTATCTCTGTCATTTCAAATGTCCCGTAGGAATGTGAGCCTCGCTGACTAATTGAAAGTCCTCAGTTCTGTCTGTCACATTTGCCAGCATGTGCCTGTCACTGCAGAGATCTTGCGTAGTGCAGTTTGGTCACATTAGAGCACAGCTTGTCTAATTATGATACCCGTAACACTATGCCTGCTCAGTGGCGTGTGTAGAAAGAGAAGTTGGGCTTGTTCCTTTTATATTTTCCCTTTTTTTACTGTACATTTGCTTTCTGGTTTGTTGAATCAAAGGTATGTTATGTAACTGTTATTTTGCCCTTTAAAGGTAAATAGGGACAGAGCTTTGGCCCAATGATTACCAAGGTGATCCGATCACAAATAGTTAACCAAGACACATAGCTGTGTGTGTATGTTTGGCATGGCTTTCAGCTGTGTTTCTGTGACCAGCTTTGATTTTCAGAATTTGTGATTTCATACATTGTTTGACATTAAAATATTGCATGGGTTTGTTGTTTTAGTTAAGATCTCATTGGAACTTTCCTTTGGATGGTCTATGTGATGTGTTAGGCAGAAGTTCTGAATCTTGTGCACCTTTTCCAGATTTTTTGGTTTTACATTTTATATATGTGGCGCTTATGCAGGCAACATGAGTTTGAGTCTGACTTGCATCTTAACACCCCCTTTCCTTCCTCTTGTACCCATCATTTCCTGTGATTTCTCCACTTTCCTGCCAAAAATGGCATAATGTTCAAACCAAGCAAAATGAGAGTATACAGCCAAGTGAAATTAAATGAACTAGATGGGTAATGCTTTAGGTTTTAGCAGTCGGAGGGTCCAGACCAAAGTCACAAATATGAAAACCAAGTAACACGTGAGGGAACGTGGCTCTGTGCCTGGAATAATTCTCATCTTTGGGGAACTTTCATTTTAACATCTCACATGTGCTTTTGTTGAGTTAAAAGTTTTGCACCCGAGTCAATTAATAGTTTAGGCACGGACCGGTGTCGCATGGCTCGACGACAAAGGAAAACATCCTCATGTACACACGTCCATCACTGCACTCGTCTGCTTCAGTTCAGCGAAAGAGCAGAACATTGTGTCCCAGCTGGAGATAATACAACCCTCTGCCAAAGGATCCATTGCTGAGAGCTGAGTCATGCGTACACGTAACGCTGGCGCTCGCTCTCTTTTACTCTCCTCATTCCCTTCTGATCATACTCTCTGTGTGACCCAGCCTGCAGACTGTTGGCTTTGGGTGGAATGGAAAGTGCTTGCTATTAGTCAGAAGTGGTCTATGACATGTGGGCTGCTTTTCTGCTTGGGTTTTAAAAAAACGACTGCAGAATCCGTGTAGTGATGTAGCTTTCTTGTAGTTCAGTGGTTAGAGCATGGCGCTAGCAACGGCAAGATCATGGGTTCAATCCCAGGGTTGCACATACTCAGAAATAAATGTATAATGCAATGTAAATGGCTTTGGATAAAAGCGTTTGCCAAATGCGTAAATGTAAATGTGACATTGTTCTCTTTCGGTTTATTACATTACATCGTCTTTTAGTAGCATAATAGGAGTATGCAAGTGTAAGTAAAATTATACTTGCTGATGTTGCATTTGTGTCTCGGTTGTGGAGTATGAATGCATATTTTGGTTGTACTAATGCAATTGCGATCAATTTTATTGATTTGGTATGTTATTCAACCACATCCCGGACAAAGATAGCTAGTACTTACAGCTTCCACTCTTTAGGGTGCACCATATAGCAACCATCATGTGTCCTGCTATACGACTCAACATATGTGAGTTATGAGTATGGTATGACTAGGATCTACCAGTTTGCTTTCACTATGTGCTTTGTTCCTCTTTCAGCCTGTGTTGCCAAAGCAGAGGAACTCCAGTACCAAACCATTGCATCAAAATCCCACAATAACCTCACCCAGCAGAGGCAGTTCTAACCGGATTTCAGCATCAAGACTTCCTCTTGCGATCAAACCATTAGCCTTTTCCCATCAATGTGGCTAATTTTAGCACCTGCAAGAGTCCGGGAGGCTTCTGGTCTCTTTGCGTGAGCAGGAAGTGGAGGCTGAGCTTAGTGAATGTCTTGAGGAGCTCTTTTAGCTCAGGAACTGAAGAGAAGAGTCGTGATGCAGGCAGACAATGCAAACCTTCTGTTTAGACTGCTTTTGTCCAGAGGGTTGCACAGATCAAGATTTTGCAGTTAACGAAATTAAACCAGCAATTGAAAAACAGAATACAAATTAAACTTTAGCAACCCAAATATGAATAAGGTTAAGAATGGAAGGAATCACGTTTTCAATCGATCGTGACTAATCCAGTCTCATCTAATCTAGTTTAATCATGACCCTCCTTTTATTTAAAGATGCTAATCGGCCTCGAATTAATAAGAAACTGCTGGGAAAAACCTGGGTTCTGGAATAGAGCTGTTTGTAGCAGTAAAAGGCGTGAATGTGACTGTCACTCTCAGGGTGTGAAAGTAAGAGAGCAACTGGGGAAGCATGGGGAAAAAGAGGATGTAGCTGTCAGAGAGCGTTGGGGCTTTTATAGTGACACGAGATCACAGCTGACATCACATCTGAGGACCAGTCGGCGTGGCGGTTTCGCGACCCCGTTCAAGAGTTCGGGCGTGTGCGCATGCCTCTTGCTGAAAAGAGCCCAGTTGTTTCCTTTTCAAGATGTAAAGATTAGTCATTGCTGATCTTGTGACAAGCCACAGGTGACTCACTTGTTTTTCAAAAGTGCATTCGTGGTGTTCTGTCATGTTAGGTTCTGCTTTCTGGAAAGACGAAATGGCTCCTTGCCACACACTAGATTGAATGACACAGACGAAAGTATCAGAGGCATGTTTGCACAGATCTAAACACGACCTGCCTAACAACACGTGAGGTTTCGTTTTGATATACATACAGACGTATTTGGCCTGGATTCCACTTTAATCCAAACAGCAGGAGAGTGTACGGGAACTCACGGCGGGTGTTTGACGTAACTTGTGTTTTGTTTATGTGCAGGACTCATCGGATCACCATCACAAACTTTTGCCTCGGAAAGCATTTAGTGAGTGAGGAGGATCTGTTAAAGGACCAGCGAGGCAGTCCAGCCTACATCAGCCCAGATGTTCTAAGTGGTGAGAATCCAGCTACACTCTCTCTCTTTGTGTGTGCGTGTGTGTGTGTGTGTGTGTGTGTGACCATGACTCACCTTCCAAGTCACCAGTGTAATCAAAGCTCATAAACCCAACCACCTACACAGCCTTAATCAGGACAGCAGTCACAAACTGTCAGCATGGGTGAGGAATGCTTACCATCATTGCTGTCATTGTTTGTATTGTGTGTGTGTGCGTGCGTGTGTGTGCAGGACCTGTTGGCTCATCAACGACTCCGATACCAAAACTCTTCCTTGAGCTTGTTGTCATGGCCTCGGGGAAATTTCAGCTGTACAACATATCAAATTAACAGTGCTTGTGTCACGCTAAGCCTTTCCAGAAAATTTCAATTTATGTGCTGAAATGGAATTGTGATGCAATTGCAGTAT
This sequence comes from Oreonectes daqikongensis, assembly GCA_026939265.1. Taxonomy (NCBI): domain Eukaryota; kingdom Metazoa; phylum Chordata; class Actinopteri; order Cypriniformes; family Nemacheilidae; genus Oreonectes; species Oreonectes daqikongensis. The sequence continues at coordinate 4,532,464 of JAOTQM010000311.1, forward strand.
GTAGTAACGCTTTGCATATTACACGTCTAACGTTGGGTAGCGATTGTAATGAGGAAGATTATTTTGTTTTTGTTAAAGGAAAATTCCGTGTTCAAATAGAAATTGAATTAGGATGGATTTTAGTGGAGCAATTGTTGTTTGCTTGTCCAATTCATTTAAATTGTGAATTCGAGGTCTGTGTTCATTTATTCACCCTCAAAACTTTCTGTGGAACACAAGAGGAAGTATTTTGAGATGTCTCAGTGTGTTTGTCAATTGGGTCAATGTGTTTGTTCATTTTTACAAACAGATAAGATATTAGATCTTAAGTTATGCTACCTTAAAGGATCACCTAAAAATGAAAATTCTGTCATCATTTACTCACCTTCTAGTTGTTCCAAATCTCTATACATTTCTTTGTTTTGATGAGCACAAAGAAAGATATTTGGAAGAATGCTTGTAACCAAACAGTTCTGGCGCACCATTGACTACCATAGTTGGAAAATGAAAATTAAGTGCCCCAGAACTGTTTGCTTTCCTACATTCTTCAAAATATATGTTTTGTTTAACAGAACATAGAAATGTATACAGATTAGGATCAACTTGAGGGTGTGTAAATGATGACAGATTTTTTTTGGTGAACTGTTCCTTTAACTGGAATATTTTTTAAAACCTTTTTGTCTTACATGTCACATGTCACACTATGTAATATACCCATTCTCAAGCTTTTCTGTGCCTTTGGGGTTTTCTGAGAAATCGACTGTATGAATGTAGGTACTAGTTTTACAGCGCGTTCCGAGCATTCACATTAAAGGAAGCTCTTATTTGTGATCTCCATTCACATTAAACAGATAGAGAAGCCCAGAGTAAATCAGCAGAATATGACAGCAGAACAAAGGAGAGCTACATTAGTGAGTCATCACAATGAGTCATGCAGAAAGGAACCACTCTACTGTTGTTCAATTCTCTCTCTCTCTCTCTCTCTCTCTCTCTCTCTCTCTCTCTCTCTCTCTCTCTCTCTCTCTCTCTCTCTCTCTCTCTCTCTCTCTCTCTCTCTCTCTCTCTCTCTCTCTCTCTCTCTCTCTCTCTCTCTCTCTCTCGCTTTTTCATGCTGCGGTAATTATGAAAACACAGAATGTGTACCTTACAGAAAAATATCAAGCTGTTTACCAAACAGAAACCTATCCAATTAACATCAGAGTCTTTTTAAATCGAGCTCTTATGACTCATAGGTACTCTTCTTCTGGCACGGTGTGTTCTGTTGCCCATTTATGGTTGTAAACAAAGTAGATCAGTGAGAGCAAAAGGTTATGGGGACCATAAGATAGTGACAGTATAGAGGTGTATACATATTTTTTAAGCCGTATGTTATTAAACATGAATATATTGGCCAATTCCCTAACTCCAATTTCCTTTTAGTAGTTATCTTATGATGCTATTTTTGTGAGTATTGATTCAGTAATGCACTTTTTGTTGTACAAGCAATGTAATGTACTTTTAAATGTAACTAAGCTTAATTTTGGCTTTTTAATATAGTTTTGCATAGTTTGCATAGTATTGTGAAGTATGTGATTCATAATGCATGGCAGACATGCCTTGCATTCTTAGTTTAAATTTACAGTTTTTCTTTTTTAGGTTTAGTAAATATAGTAGCCAACACTCCTCAGTTCATCACTAGCTAATAAAAGATATATCTAATGGCACAGGTAACGCTATAGCCTGCTTGAGGTCTGAGGTTTGTTACCACTACAATGATGCAAGATTGCATGTTAAAATGCAATGACGTGCAACAGGATCAGAGATTTTGGTGTACTCTCTAATGTGTTTGTCAAGCATTTGAATGTGTTTTTATGAGATAATATGCTAAATGTGCACTGTGTTTCACTCAGGTCGACCATATCGCGGTAAGCCAAGTGATATGTGGGCGCTTGGCGTGGTGCTGTTCACCATGCTCTACGGCCAGTTCCCATTCTACGACAGCATACCTCAAGAGCTCTTCCGTAAGATTAAAGCAGCTGAATACTCCATTCCTGAGTAAGTATCTGTTCTCATGCTCATAAAAGTTTTCAAAATTAACTTGAGCAAATATAAAGCTAATATACTGATGTCTTTTTTTTGTACAGGGACGGACGAGTATCTGAAAGTACGGTGTGTTTGATCAGGAAGCTTCTGGTGCTCGACCCACAGCAGAGGCTCACCGCCACCGAGGTGCTGGAGTCTCTGAGCGCCATCATCGCCTCCTGGTGCGTTTGTCATACATTTTTTAGTCTTGTTACAGGGATAAAAGTAACTTTATAGGAATTCATGTGATGCAGTGATCTTTGTCAACAAAGTCGTCTCGCTACATTTTTGGAATTCCAGTTTAGTCATGCATTCAAGGTTGTTATCCAGCTGAAGATTTGAAGTCATTTGACTGACTGATTTTGGTTATCTCCAGGCAATCAGTGTCCTCCTTAAGCGGTCCCCTGCAGGTGGTGCCAGATATAGACGATCAGCTTAACCATCCCGAACACCTTCAGGAGGTTAGTACCAGAATTGCAGTAATATGATGGAAAAACATAATTTCAGTGCTTCTAAAAATTGCAATAATGATTTTCAAGCAAAAGCCATTGGTCAAATAAACCGATAGCCCTGCCCCAAACTCACGCTATGGTTTGCACCAGTGTTGCTTGGTCGACTTTATAGTAAAACCATGTTTTCTCATAACCCCAGGCCAAAGTCACAGAGGAGTCGTCTCAGTACGAATTTGAGAACTACATGAGGCAGCAGCTGTTGTTGGCAGAGGAGAAGAACACTATTCACGAGACCAAGAACTTCCTCAGCAAGAGGCATTTCGGTAACGTGCCTCCAGTGAGGCGTCTCGGCCACGACGCTCAACCAATCAGTCCTTTGGATGCCGCAATACTGGCCCAGCGCTTCCTCCGCAAGTAACCCTACGGGTGGGGTCACCGTGTGTGGAGCGAGCCACGGAACTGGACGCACAATCTTTTTCGTATGTATGTTTGCATGCGAGTACGCATGTGCGTGTTTGAGCACACAGTGTGTGTCTGGCAAACACACAATGGCCAAGGAACAGCTCAGCGCTCTTGCGACATTCATCAGCCCAGGACGTGGCACACAGGACTAATGACACTCTGACCAACAACACCACCTCCACCATGCCAATCCTTGCCCAAATCCGACACACACGCACTCTCGCACACACATTTTCAGCAATACCCAAACAGAATCATGTAGCAAACCACACACAACCCTTCTCCACTCGAATCCCTCAGCACTTTCTATGTGAAATGCCTCGGATCACACGATCGACTTTCTTGTCTGCCCCCTTCCTGTTCTCTTTGACCGGTTTGTCTGTATCGCCCTCATCTGTGTTTATGACTGCAAATCTACCTCTTACTGTTTTCTATCTTTTTCCTCTTTTTCGTTTTTAACAGTGTAGAGCAGGACTCATTACGTCGGGGGTTCGGACACAAGCACATGCTCGAGAGCATTAGCGTTGTGGTTGTGTAATGTTTTTTGTGCATCAAAACCAGTAACTGGTTTTCCAAATAAGCTTTTCCTTTCCTCACCTACTAAAACAGTAGCATTTTACGTGAGTTTTTTTTCATTGAAGATGTTAATATCACAATTTAGCAAGCTATAACCTCATATTACAGAAATCAAGCGTGTTTCTAGTCCTCTATTTGAATGGGTTTCTATTGGCAGCTAGCGTCAAGCTAATTTATCTGTGTCTGGATGCCTACAACTAAAAGCATTGCTTTGCATCTAAATCGGCTGATACGGTACATCCCGCCATGACTGGACATGTATTTTTAGGCACGTGATTGTCATGCTACTATTTCTCCTGCTTTCATTCGATCAAAAGCAGCAATGCCACGATTTCCTTGGTGTTCAACCAAACTCAAACCGTGGTGAATATTTTAGCATGTGACGCACAGTCACGGCGGACTCTTGAGGGGCACGTAGCGGCTAGTCTTCACAGGATTGAACAGCTGGTGAGGGGATGGAACTGTCAGGAAGCAGGGCGGCTAATATGGCAGTCATGCGGAAGTCTAAGCTAAGATATGTCCCGTAAGCACAGCCCTTAAGCCCTTCTTTTCCTTTGTGTTCCGTTGTCGAGAGTGCTCGCCCTTTGATAACACGCCAAGCCTTCGGAGCGCATCTTCTGCCACATCCTGTATCTTCGGTGCGTTTGCTCCCCACACAGATTTCAGCTGCTGCTCAGGGATAGATTCGGCCGCTTGGGAACATTTCGGCCTCAGTGATACAAAGAAACCCATTGCGTAGAGGATCATTTCTCTGTGTTTGATTTAGTTTTTCTCCACCTTCATCTCCTTTTCCATTTATTTTTATAATTATCAGGAAGGAAACGCCATCAAACTCAATTTGAATGTGTTTCAATTTTTCTTTGTCATGTTAAGTTACTCAACCTCATTTGACTGTTTTCCAATTTTCCAATTAAGCTACCCATTTGTATAAAGCATAAGTTTGGGATATCTTGCCTTAGATTGTTGACACATTCTCAATTCTACAGTCAAGTGATGTACTTTTGATGCTAGAATATATCTTTGTATACTAGGTGGTTCGCTTGCATCAACCTGTGGCTTTAGTTGCGATGCTTTTATGTCTGGCTCCACTCATATCAGTAGATAGAAAGGCCATTTAGTACTGTAGGTCTCCGAGTTCATGACCTGGCTCGACCTTTATTTCTTTTTCAAAGAAGTTAAAGCTGACATTACTTTCATTTCTATGACTTTTTTCTTCCCTTTTTAATTTATTAGCCGTTTATAATTCACCAACCCATTTTTCCAAGCTATGTATCCATGGTTAATGTTGAGATCCTATATCACTCAAAAGCATCGCTGTGATTTCTCTTGATTTGTATTTCTTCTATCTTCAGTGAAGGTTATTTCTTGGCCCTTTTTTGAATAATCCTGTTGGTATATTAAGCTACACTAATATGGAGACTGACTGCATAGCTCTATTTTTAAGTCGAATTAAATTATCGTGCACATTAGCATGAGATGTAGAATCAATGTAGAGTTTATCTTGTGAGGTATTTAGCGCGCTCGACATGTGTGAATAACATCTTTATGGCTAATGGTGTCAGCAGTGCAACACCCAGTACAGGGTATTATTATTTTCAAGAATTGCATCAATGTTTCCACACAAGACATTAGTACTTAAAGTGATGTTGCCTGCCACCATCGAAAGCATTAGTCTATTCCCACCTCAATGTGAATATATTTGGTTGTAAAGCAGTATTGTAGTGGATGATGTGTGTGAATCATGTAGAGGGGCTGTCCTTCTCTCAAATTCAAAAGGTGAGTGCCTCAAGGCTATATCCTGGAGCCACGTAGAGTTTTCACAAAAGCCATTATCTCATAGCAAATCTGTACGGTTGCAATATGACTGCTGTTAATGTGGTTGTGTAATTTTTACCTTAAAAACCTAAGTAAAAGAAATTAGCTTTTGTTAGTTTAGGATGTTTGTTTAATATGCCCCTTACGCTGTGACTGAGGAAAGTTGTCCTCCGAATAGACAATTTTGTGATGTCCAGATTCTGTCTGCAGCATGAGAAGTGTACGTTGTTCCATTTTAAGGCAATTAGTGCATGAGTTTGATTAGCAAGACGTGCCAAGATGCAGCAGAAAATGGAACGGTTGTGGGTGTCTTCAAAACAAAGACATTGCAAGGGAAGAATATAAAGGTTAAGTTTGAATTTCTTTACTTTCTAGGCCACTTTGTGATAAATTGGGAGATTTCTCGTGTTACTTTTGTTGCATCTTTTACTAAAACTGGAACATTTAGAAGATCTGGTGTTAAATGAAACATGATTCTAGTCAAAAGCCGGAACGTTTCACAATGTAAGCTGCTTGGTTAGAAAGGTGTCAAAAAACTGGGTAATTGTATAGAGATGAAAAACAAATTTGTATAAAAGACATATTTTTGTACTTCATCAAATCTCTACATGCATGTCAGCAATAAACTTTGATATGGAAAATCTGTGTGTCTGTGCAGTTTGTGTAAATGTTTGTTTTGAGAGTATTAACTTGTATGTAAAGGGCTCCAGTCATTAAAAGAATAATCAATATGTGTTCATTTATTCACCCTCATGTATTACTTTTTTATTCTGCATAACTTGAAGATATTTTGAAGAATGTTGGTAACTAAACAACACAATTGGCTTCCATTGTATGAATACCAAACCATTAAGACATTTTTTTAAGTATCATCTTTTGTGTTCCACAAGGGTCATATACAGATTTTGATCTGCACGAGAGTGAATGAATGACAGAATTCTTACTTTTGCGTGAATCTATTTGTAACCAGAATGTAAATTTGTTTGAATTGTGAGCTCAACTGGTACAGCATTGTGTTATCAATACAATCGTCATGTGGTTTGAACCCCAGAGCATTTTAACAAACAAACAAAAAAAAAAACAGGGCTTGAATGCACAGTCATCTGCCCAGTACTATAAATTATGTATTATTGTGATTTTTAAAGGCACACCTCTTGGTAAATAACTGTCTATGTATTTGCAATTCATTTTTAACAGCCTTTCGTTTTGGATGTATTTTACACTGTAACCAGCAACAAATCGCGCATATTATGTAGAGTTCTGCCCTCTTGTGGTAGACAAGAAGGTCAACAATAAAAGTTCATTAAAACAGCGACCAAAAAAAACTCAGAAGATTTCATGGTAAGGCAAAATGTTTCCTCAGACCTTTTTTGCATTTTATAAATTTGATTAGTTTATAATTTATGCATCTTTGTACCATGCGTTGATGTTGTGTTTACACTTCCGGCGCAATTCTGTGACAAATGTGCCAGATGCAATTTATTCTGACATGTGATATGTCCAGAGTTTATGCCACCAGTTCACCACATGTTGTCGGGACTGCAATACTCGCCAAATGTCTTTTGTCTCCTTTTAAGTCTTGCGTGTTTAAAGCACACTGCATCTCTTTATATCCCAGTCCAACATGTAGCCTCATAACCTGCCAAAGAAAACAAGTCTGTTAAACAATCTTTAGCATAATAGTTTACAGAAACCTTATGTTGGAAATGCTCATTTTGACAGAATCCACTCCCCTGAAATTCTTGACGCTTGAAATACTTCCTCCTCTATCTTTCAGAGATAAAAAAATAAGTTGTAAAGCAAGAAACATGGCATCCATATGAGCTGTCTTGTACTAAACTGTGCTGTTGGTATGTTCAAAAAGACATATGGGAGTTTATATGCAACATCTTCAGGGCATATTTTGTGACATCCATTATTAATTATTCAGTTTTCTTGGAAAGTCATGCTCAGAATAAAATATGTTTAAAGGTTTTTCAAAGCCTGGAGTTCATGTAGCAGATTTTAATGCTTTGATAAAAGATGTGACTACGCCCCTGGGGTTAGTTTTATAACTCAAAATGACCTTCACCCAATGTGTGAACCACTACCCCTCACAGCGATACCCACAATAAAGGCAGAGAGCCGCGCCGGGTGGTGTTTCTAACTCGAAACATTGAGCTTAAATTGGAACATTCGTAGCAGTGCTTTGTTGTGGCTTATGAAGCTGTTGTGCCTTGCCGAAATCAGTTTTTAATTCTATGACAACAGTTACAGTCGTATACAGCTTCGGTTGACACTGCTTGACCTGTTTTAGTACCTCTGTTACTTCTCTGGTATGAAAAGTCTAGCTATAGTTAGATAAACCAAGATGCTCAAGTACTGATATAAAACACACCTGATTTATCAAAGTCGCAGAGCCTGTAGAAAGAATTTGGAGAAGCTAAACACAGAGGAGTAACTCTGAATCCCATTTCTCCCTCAAATTTATCAGAAACTAAGATAAAATCCACCTGCACTGTGTCTCTGTGTGCTTAAAGGGCCAGTTCACCCAGTTCATAATATTTAGGTTTGTCGTGCTTTATCTTTAAGTAATACTGATCTCTATCAGATCACGGCTTTCTGTTTCATTTTACACTCAATCACGTATGATGACATGTTGATACATGATGTGTTACTCCACAATCCCTAATCTCCAGTTTTTAAGAGAAAATGAATAACCTTCACATCCAGTCATTGCTTTGTTAAATCAAAAAGGTCACCAAGCTGGAACTAAGGTATCTTTTCTCTGTTTCGATTCCCAGAGAAGACCGCCTTTGTTGTCTATTCCACTCTTGGCTCTTTACCCCCTGGCACCCCATTCGGGACTGCCTCCTCCATCTAGCCCGAGAGGATCTATTATCAGGTGAATGAGATCCAGATTCAGTCTGGTGCTCTGGTGTGGTGTGTGCTGCTGAGTAACCTGCTGTGTGTCTTTCTCAGAGGCCCTTCTATCCTTGACCTTGAGCGTATGAGATGTGACGGCTCTCGCTGCTCTCCAAAAAGCCTTGACACTGATTTATCTGCCTCCCTGCCGGGACTGAGTGTGTTTGTGTACGTGTGCATATGTGCCGGAGTCTCATTGGCCACGAGTTTCTTATTTGTTCATGTTTGTTTCTTTATTCAGTTGAGGAATTCAAACTCAACTTTAAATAACCTCATGTTTGAGATATTTAAGTGGCAATGGTTTTGGAAACAATGAAAGCTGTACGTGTTTTTCAGAAAGATCACTTTCTTGTTTTGGAGAAACTTGTTTTGGGGTTTTATTAGCTGTAAATCATGTGAAGCAGAATAACTGAATGATATGAGCTATGGTAGTGTTCTGGTATTAAAGATGAGATCAAAGGTCTGTCTGGACAATTACAACATCACTTAAAGTGACAGTTCACCCAAAAATGAAAATTCTGTCATCATTCACTCACCTTGTCATTTTAAACCTGTACGACTTTCCTTCTTCTGGAGAGCACAAAAGAAGATATTTTGAAGAATGTTGGGAAAACCGCTGGTCACTTCTATTGTATGGACACAAAGCCAATATAAGTCAGTAGGGACCAACATCCTGTTTTGCAGAAGAAAGAAAGTCACACAGGTTTGAAATGACATGTCTGAGGATGACAGTGAAAATGTTAAAACTTAAAGCATCTACCTTTACTGACCATTTGTTCATATATTCAAGTGCCATATATCTGCATAAAATCTCTTCACTGTCATGATACGTTCCTTCCATCCCTTCCTGTGTTTTTTCATGTCATGCTTATTTCATGTGTTTCTGTATATTTGAGAAATTGAAGCCAGAGTGTGAGTGAGATTGTCTTTCTGCACTTGCTTGCTAACTGTAAACATCTGGTTTTAGGGAGATTGACCTCCTCAATGGGAACTCTTGTCTCTTCTGTCAACACTGAGGGGTGCCAGAGCTGAGAGACGGACAGAGACTCTTATATGACTCCATATGTATGTGTCAGTGGATTGCCAGGGTGTTTAGTACCCTGAAACATTCACTTCATAGCATTTTAAGTGATTTCTCTAAGCGCTCAAAACATTTTTTTAATAAACTGTCTTTCTGGGCAATCTCAGAAACACCAAGTTGCAGATGTCTTGTGATCAATAAACACCATCCAAAATAGTTCAGAATATATTTCTTTCTGTTTAAAATTGTTTAAATCTTAGATGCTACTTGCAACAGTACAGAGTTGTACAGGACATTCCTAAAATATCCAGATTGTTTTGTGCATTCCAGTTCTTCTCTCTATCTCACACACTTTTTTGCACAAAGAAACTCATTTTAATCCCCCTTTAGATTACAACTCAGCCAAAAGCATATGTGTGTATGTACATAAAGAGTGAAAATGTGATTATGATACCTGCTGTACTCTCTTATACAGGCTCAGAGGACAGTTCAGCTTTCAAGAAAACCGAGGAAATTTCAGAAGAAAAAAGTTTAGGAAAGGTATGTAGAGCTGCACGCTGGATCAATCCTTCACCTTAGAGAGTCGATACAAACTAATGCTTTGGCAAACCACAGCGTCAACATTCCTTTCAGACTAAATGCAGGGGAAAGCTTTTCGGTGGTGTGCGATTGTGTTTTTACCGTGTGATGTGTTGAAAACAATGTTCAGACACACCCCGTATCATTTTAGCATCCTGGCAACCGTTAGTTTTTTGTCCTGTTGTTGTCATTATTTTTGGCTCCTGCAAAGACAGCTGGTGATTTGGACAGATGAATCACTGACAGTACTTTATTGAAGGAAGAATACAGTCGGTGGAACAATTACATGAAATTGTGTTTATGTAACAGGACTTTTTTCTTTTTGGTGTTTTATCTGTTCCACAAGTTTCCAAAGAAGTTGTATGAGAGAAATATGAATATCCACAGAAAAATGTCATTCTCATTTAAGTAAAATGACTTAAAGTAAAGGAAATAAAGTACAAATAGACATTTATAATGCATACAGTGCTATAAACGCTATCATCAGAAGCACGTGTCTGGCCCGAAGTTAACTTCCGGTCTGTATTTGTTGATCGGTCTGGCTGATAATATAACTATTTATATTTGATTTGATTTTTATTAATATACATTTGTATTAATGTTTAATTGTTTAATAATTGTATTAAATGAACAAATTGTTGAATTTTATTGTATTTAATTAAATAAACAATTTGTTGAATGGGTTGTGTAGCTTTTGCCAAGTTACGGTGCTTCTACTGGTAACCCAAAATAATATTGACTAGACATACTTTTAACTTACTAGCCAAATAATTTACATGTTATTTCTTTTGCTTGTTATCAGAAATAATATGCAGGGATTCTTCGTGGATGTGTACCGGAAGTTAAGTTTAGGCCACAAAGAGGCACATGTGCAGTAACATTTGTGTATGATGTAGCTTTGAAACCGTCTATAGCTCTGATCATTTGTTTTTAAAGAATGTAATGTGTTTATTGTGTGAAATTTGAGAGATCCTGAAACTCTTGGAGATTAACTGAGTAAGATCTCCTCGCTGTCTTGGTGAAACAACCAAAATATTTATTTTCTTTGTTTTTCTTATTGGGCAAGCTAAGATGTTTGTAGATGTAACATTTGAAAGCTTTGCTTTCCATTAAAGGCCATTAATGTTCTGGAACAAATAAACAGTTTTAAGCTTTTCCACACACTAGCTTCCTGTTTTCTCCAGTTTGTTTGGAAAGATGAGTGGCCTTTATTTAATTTTCCTAAATATCTTAAGCAAGTTTTGGTGTGAGTGCTTCGAAGCGTCTCCTTTGACATGCTGTAAACAGTGTCTGAAATCAGAGAGAGAAACTTCAGAGCCACGTAATCTGTGAAATACCAATCTTTATGGGACAGGATGAGTGTTCTGAACTTGCCATATCAGACCTTGTAAAGGAAACAGTGTTTGTACGTTTTGTGTGTGTGTGTTCCTGTGAAATCTAAAGAGTTAGTCATCTTATTTCCAGTATATGCTAGCAGGCACTGGTGCTGACTTATCAAACAACCATTCTAGTAAAAACAAGTCTTCTTTTCTAAAAAAACAATACAGTATTGTATGGTGTTTATGTCAACAAATGTTTTCGATCATCTCCATAAAGTTGTTGCCATTTGTATATTTGTTGGCTTTCATGCGCTGCATGTTTGCAAGTATGACTCTTACTTTCTTGGAATTGTCTTTGCCCAGGAGAAAGAGAGAAAGCTTGTGACACACCAGACTCAAGGGAAAAAGCAATGTGAAGCTTGGCGGTAAGCAACTATTCTTGCTGAAACCCTTTCTCTCTGGTCTCTTACTATACTGCTACATGCCCATCGTGGGCTTATGTGGCTAAATAGTGAAGGGAGCGGTTTGGGTTTGGCCAGACCTCATTGAGTGACATTGCAGTTGTCCCTTCCCAGCCTCACCACCGGGGTGGAGCACCAGTGGCTTTTTAAATCACGCTGTGGTATGATGGCCAGCGATGCCAGTGTGACCTGTGTTTTGCCAACCACCAAGATACATTTAGAGAACATTCTAGTGGTTTGGCATGTGTTGTTGATGCCTGTTTAGGCCGTGGAACCACATCCTTGCAGAAGAATATAAAAGGTACCTCATATGGAGAAACATTATATGATGCTTGGCTTTGCTATGTTCCTGAATGCGGTAAGTTAACATTTATGCTGACCAAGCCAAAAGTCAAACGCTAAGGAATATTTTGACTTTCAGGTGTTGTAGCTTATTTTTGTTATTTTAAATATGAAGTCATCCAGAGGTACCCTTGGAAGTTTTCTGAGACCCCCTTATGGACCCTAACCCACTGCTTGGGAAACTGATATATAGGGATCTAGAACAGCAAGAAATAGGAAAACTGCTGTCGCCTGTATGTATATATAGACTCAAATATTATATTTGCATGTGCTCCCATGTAATGTAAGAGTGTGGGGCAGCAGCCAGAACTCTTTTCTCGGTGAGATATATGAAACACCATAAACCACCATCTGTTGAAAAGCTTGGATGAGATTTTACAGCGTGATATTATGGGCTGTAAAAAATAACTCTGTTGGGAAGTAACAGTACATTACAGGATTGACGACTGACTGTCTGTAGCACTTTCAGCTCTTAATGCACTCACTGTATCCCACAAAATCTGTCTTTTCAGCTTTCTTCTATTAAAGCAGAAAGCTTGTCCCTCTGAAGAGCACATGGGGTTTAGTGATGTCACTGTCTTTGGGGTATTAGGCAATCATTCAGTAATCCTGTGAAATCAATAGCGAATCCAGTTCTTATGACGAAATGTCAGAAACCAAAATAAGATTTCTCTAGTGTCCCTTAGCATCCAGAAAGCTTTAAGGTGTGTCATCACTTTTCCTCTGAGGCCAGAAACATCCGCTCCGAGTCACTTGAAACATATATAAGAGATGAGGTTTTGGACCCTATGGACTATTTTATTTAGGTTTTTAAAAGTCCTTAAAAGTTGTTTTTAGTTGTTTTAAGAGTTCGTTTTGTACCCGTTTTTCCTAAGTGGCACTAACATTGTATATAACTATAGAATAGCCAGACAAATATCGTAGCCGTCGTAGTGCTTCGAAAGGGATGGGTGAGCGGTGGAGTGAGCCGTTGGTTGTAATTCGTAACCTCATTACATTTAACATCAGAATCTGCATGTGTCTTATGCAAAGCAGTTCTGAAAATGGATAAAACACAAAAAAATCTTGGTGCATAGATCATGCATACATGAACACAGACATACAAAACTTGGTACGGATATAGTTCTCATTGACCCGAACAACTTTTGCACTGACACCCATAGGCTCCACTCAACAGGAAGTCTGAGCACTTAAATGCACGTGCCCCCACTGTGCATCGTTTTCTGAGAGCCACCATGTAGTGATGGGACAGTAGTGCGAGTAGTGCCCGCCATCGCTGCTCGCAGCTATATTTTTATTTCCTTTCATTATGCAAATATTTGAAACATGACAGAAAGTTGATATGTAGGGTATTATGGAAGAGTCACAGACAGTTCAATTTAAGACGTCTGATAATAACACAGATAGAGGAACTGCTTCAGAAATCCGTCTTATTAATTCGATAGTATCTTTTCCTGTGTTAATTCAGTTCAGCTACCAAAATATGGTGAGTGTTTTTGGACTCACTGCAAGACGGAAATATTTAGTTTGGATTGGACGAAAAATTCAATAAAGTTTAGACTAAAAATATTACAAATATGAACATGTGATTGATAGACTAGAACAAACACACAGCATGTGTAAACCAGCATTTTGGAAGATACATATGCAAATACAAACCCTTTGTGTTGGCTATATATATATTTTAACTGGAATGCTTTTTATCACGTGACATCAGCCCTGGACTTTCCGAGCTTTAGTGCTGAAACAAAGCATAAAATGTATTTGAAAGGAATAAAAGTTCTGTCTCTGTTATGTATTAGCTACCCCACATGCCTTCATATGCTCTCACTACTTTCATATACTTCCACATATGGATGTGTTAGCAGGGGGGGATGTATTTTAAAATCCTGTGAAATGTGTCACTACAGTTCCTGGCAACAAAAAGCCTTGTTTATTGCTAGTCATTTACAATGAGCTGTGAATTTTGTCACAATACAGTTTTTGCAAGCAAAATACGTATCGGTTATACAGCCGCAGAAAAGAATTAAGAGCCCATTCTAAAATTTCATTTATTCAGCATTTCTGGATGTATTGTGGTCATACCAGTCCAGTGTCTGTTGAATTTCGGGAAAAAAAACAACTCAGGAGTGACAGCAATGTGAAAGACTGACACACAAAAATCGAGCTTATCACATAAAAAATTATTTTGAACTTTTTCAATACAAATATGGCCGTTGTATATCTTAAAAGTGAATAGGAACTTGTTTTCTTTGCAGTATTTGAGGTCTGAAAAAAACAGAGCATCTTTTCTCTTGTTTTGAGCTGTTTGTAATTGATAAATAAAGTGCATTGGGTTTAGGAAATTGGAAATAAAACAGTTTTGACAGGACAATCGTAGTGTCATCAAAAGATCAGAAGAATAGATGAAGTTTGGCTGTTGTTTCATTAACTTTGTATAAACCATTTCAGGCTTTGATGTCATACGTGTTGTCATGTGTGCAGTGTTGTACTGTATGGTTTATTTTCATGTCTGTGTTTGTCTTCTGCATGTGTTTTCCAGAGATGGTTTCAGATAAGTTTGTTTACTGCTGTCTCTCAGTCAATGGAGCCCGAGCAGGTGATAGGAAGTCTGTTTCTCCTCTACAGCATCAGCTGTGTTTACAGTCGAGGTTGGGCCACAGTCTTATGGAGGAAAACACGCGAGGAAAGACGTACCAATCACAGAGCAGGATTTGAGGTGAGAAGTTTACACAATGCTGAAAATGAATTTTATACTATTGAATGAGTACCTGCTAATAAAATCAATTTATTTGAAACAAACCAAAACACACAATCCAGTGGCTTTCAACGTTTTCCCATTCAATCCCATGTTAAAATTAGTGATGGATTATTAATGGGCAGTGGTTTCTTGGAAAACGCTCTCTTGATGACCTAAAACAGTGAATTAGATCTGCCGGCTCTGTGCAGAATATGAGCTGAACCATCTGCTTCATTCCACAGTGTGAGAAAGAAAGCTGGGATCCATCATAAGCTTGTGTGATCCTTGTAACCTATGAACCGCAGCTGTATGACTGGAACAAGCTCTGAAAGAAGACATGTCTGTCACGTCTTGAGTAGCTTGACATGGGTCTTATTACCCTTATAGAAATTAACTGCAGTAAAACTACAATACAATCAGTTTGTATAGTAAAAAAGTTGTTTTTGTTCAACTGATTAAAAAAAATCTACATACAATGTACATTCCCTTTTTTTTATTGGAAATCTGGATTTATTTTAAAATAGTGTGGTTATTTTGATGGTAAACTCCAACAGTCCTTAGTACTAAAATACAATTGTGGTCATTTGGATATAGTATAGCAGTCTAATTTACTCACTTTCAGTTTTTTAAGGGTGTCATTGGTGTATTTAAGTCCTGAAAAGTTCAAAAAGTATTAAATGTATATCTACAGATATCTATTCAGTCAGATTGTAATACATCCATAACACCCAACATTACACACATTAGCGCCTTTAGTTCGGCACGGCATGTGACCATAGAAAGCAAACACAGTATGCAGTGACTGAAAAACACGAGACTTGCTTATGATTCATGGTATGTTTGAGGTATTTTTCCCTGTGGGATAGCAATGTAAACAGCCTGACAGAGTGAACGCAGATTACAAGCCAAGCAAATAAATTAATGCAGCTACAGTCAATATTTCTGCATTCTATTGAAACTAGTGTATTACAGTGGAACTCTACTGTAATGATGTTTTGTAAGCACATTTAAATCTTAGTGGATATCACATTTGTTTATGATACAGGCACTACAGAATAAGAATTTAACACTTGGTTTTCTGAGTTTGGAAACAGTTTAAATTTATTGACTGTGTTTTTCTGAAGGTGACAGGCTCCAAATGAACGACTAAGCTAATGGTCTGTCAAAATCTGAAAGTGCACGTGTTTGTTCTTGCCGAGAAGTAGTTTTGGATGGAGGGGGAAATAATAATGAGTTTTTTTATATAACAGTGATGGTTAAGATGTCTTCACCTGTGAAAATGTGTGTGAAAGGAGAGACAAGCTTTCATTGATGTTTTACACCTTGGACAGATGGCACTTGTTCAAAGAAATGTGAAACCATCTTTTTTTAAGTCATCAGACTACAGCTGTATCTTAGTCTGTATCTTTCAGCATTTATGCTTGTGTATAGCTAATTGTTGACAAAATTATCTCTTGGTATATATAGACAGTTTCAAAGCAACAACATAAACAAACATTACCGTGCATGTGCACTTTTGCGGCCCAAACTTAACTTCCAGTACACATCTGCAAAGAATAGAGTCCCTGCAGATTATTTCTAATAACAAGCATAAATATGTTTTCAATGACATTAAGTAGTAGAAAGTTAAAAGTATGTCTAGTCAGTATTATTTTGGGTTACCAGTAGAAGAACCGTTACTTGGCTAAACTTAAATGCGACAAAGTTACACGACCCATTCAACAGATTGTTTGTTTAATATTATTATTATATAATAAAATATTAATTAATATTAATATTAATATAAATTAAACAAAATATAAAAAGTTCTATTATTAGCCATTAGCCAGACTGATGAACAAACACAGACCAGAAGTTAACCTGGGGCCAGGCCCGTGCGTCTATACACTATAAAATATGTTGTTTCAACCCACACTGTAAAAAATATTTTGGGATTGTAGTCAGCTGAATTTAATTTAGTAAATTAATCCAGTGGTTTTGTCCAATCTTGTTGAGTTGACTCAATTATGTAAGTTATCTCAACCTTTGGAAGTCAGTACAACAAAAAAAATCCAATGCAAAAAAGAAAGAAACTTAAAAAGATGAGTTTAAAAAATGCAGATTTTTTACAGTCCATAGTTAGGTAAAATATAGACAAACCATGTTCAAAAATGTTTATATTTTTGTCAGCCATGGGTTAAAACAATGCAACATTTTTGTGTGTGTACACAATAGAAATGTACAGTATTTCTCCTCTGAGAAAACAGGCCAAAAACATAAGTGACTTCTCTTGTGCTTCATATTAGTGTCCAATGAAATGCTCCCTAAAAGAATGCCCCTCCTCTGTCTGTGATGTAAACTAAAAGCTATTGGCTATTTAAATAAGCGGACCCCTTTGATGTGTCCCTACCCAACATCCTGTTTCAGTAGTAAATGTGTCAACGCAGGAACGAAACAGCACTCATAAAGGCAAGTTCTCTGTGTAAATGTGCATTGGTTGAGATTCTACCAAACACCAACAGAATAAAAAACACATATTGGACTTTTTCTCGTGATGTAGAGGTCAATAAAGCAGATGATGGAGATGTTTATGAGAGACAGTGCTTGAGTTTTAATTATAGGGAGACTCCAGGGCAAACCCAACCACATGATAATGAACTGTCAGGGGCTAATAGCCGCAGGTTTAGTGTGTGGTTACTCAATCCCCCAGTGCTGTGGTCCGGCTCTCAGAGTTTGCTATAATGAATGGTGAGTCAGCTGTAAAGGAAGTAGGGGACATGGCGGCGGGTCTGACCACATCATGATACATGTTCCTGTTGTGTGTAACTGGGATGACAGTGCGGATGTGCGAGAATCTGCTTGAATTTATGTGGGTCCTTTGCCAAACAGTAACTTGTTTCAAACAGAAATTGCAATATACAGTATATTGTAGCTTTCAGTCAACTGTTTCTCACATTTTAGCGGCATCTAGTGGTGAGGTTGAATTACAACCAACGGCTCACTCCACCGCTCACCCCTCCCTTTCGAAGCACTACGGTGGCTGACACAGGACTAAGATGTCGTCATGTTTTCACTTCTTTACTTCCTTAGAGCAGTTTGTCCATTTAGGGCTACTGTAAAAATAACATGACGAATTCCATGTAAGGTGACCTGCGGTGTATGTAGATAGAAATAACTCATCAAATGTATTAAAATCATAACGCTTCATTATGAAAGATCTTTATACACCTCTGAAGACATAGTTATGTATATTATATTGCATTTTTGTCAATAGATCCTTCTTAATATAGCACACAGCACAGGATCAGATAGTGGAATATATCATTAGATTGAGTTATATAAGAGTTCGGGTATGTTTGGCCTTCAGGCAGAGAGAGAGAAGCGCTAACCCGACACTAACCCGCAGTAAAGTTGCCATTCGGCCTCCTCTTAACTCTCCTGTAATTCTCTTTCAGTAGCCCAGAGGAACATCATTCACACACTGCCTCCAGTACACCATCCATGACCCATAAATCTACAGCACTGCTTCACGCTTTAAGTTCTGCACGAAATGAGACTAAACATGCCACGTGTCTAAAATAGACATGCAATGGATTTAACTTAAAACACATTCGGTTCCCTTAATAAGTTCTCTTTCCTGTTCAAGCTCTAATTTCCTGTATTGCTTATTTGAGCAATGAGTCTTTGTCACTTCCTGATTCCACAGGCTATAGTTTACTTTAGTTTATGTTAGGTCGGGGAAAAGAAATTGGTTTGTCAATTTATAAACGAAAAGTTTAATTTAGAGTCACACAAAGTACACCTTGCAGTACAAAATAGTGTCTCCTAAGTTACCATTTGCAAATGTGCTAAAATAAAATGAAATGTAGTTTTGTTATTCTTTAAGTGCCGCATTTGCTTTTTGCAAAGTTGCATTTGAATTTGATGTTGAGAACATTGGCTCAATGTACATTCTGTGTTCCAAGAATATGTCTTCACATCATTAGAAACATAAATTAATGAAAGAGATTGAACCTGCCAGGTATATAATTACATTGTGCATCTGTAAGAACGCTCATTGGGAGACAGTCAGTCTAGCTTTTTATATTTGCAGAGTACATGGGACTGTAGCACAAAGGAAGTGATTGTATGTTTTCGCAGTGAGGATGTCTGAGAGGTCGAGCGTCCTTCGAGAGGATGGAGGAACCTGGAAGCAGAGCGTCAGAGCAGTGGAGCGTGGCGGTTTAGGGTGAGCAGCGATGTGAACTACGTCCTGTGGGGTAGGTGTCAGGATTTGGGGTTTTATGGAGCATCTATTCAGTCCAAATATCAAGCATCCAAGTACCACTTTAAAGGAATAGTTCACCCAAAAAAAAAATTTTTGTCATCATTTATTTATTCTCATATCATTCAAAACCTGTATGACTCTTTTTGTGGAACACAAAAGATGATATTTTAAAAAATTGTCTCAGTGGTTTTGTGTATACAATGGGGGCCATTGTTGTTTGGTTACAAACATTCTTCAAAATCATGATCTGGTTTCATTTTCTTAACAAGAAATAACAACTTTGGAGCTTATTTGGGTCTATATTGGTTGACCATTAGTCTGAATAGTGGGGGGTCACATCACCTCAATGTCTTTGGTGTTTACGAAGTTAGGTTTGAGGTTGAATGTGATGTCTTGAAGGTCTGACAACTACAGTTTCAAATGCAATGGTTACCAAAAAACATTGAGGCTGACATTTCCTGACATCGGGTTTAATAAGGCCACCTATTAAGCTGCTATACAAATCCAACAATACACGTTGTGATGATTTTTGCATTGAAACAGGCCCGATAAAGCTAAACTCCTATAAACAGGAACATTAGTCCAAGTGCAGCAATTGTTCCTTTGGGGCAACTGTGTTAACACAGCTGAAAATCGCTTCCTTTATGTAGCATTTTTTTACAAGAACCAGAACTAACTATAGATTTCAAACAGACTTGGACTGGTTTCTTATTGGCAGACTAACTTGTTTACTGTTTAACTAAATTACAGCCCAGAACGCCACAAGGCATCCACAGTATGGCCGGTGTTTCCCTCTCAGAAGAGACTCCCAGCTGTGGCATTTTGAGAAGGTTCAGTCTGGGTCCTGTATCTAACAGAGCAGTATCATAGACAGGTCAACCCTCACAGAACAAACAACTGGCAATCTTTAGGTCTACATCACAATAAAATCTGCCCTAAATAGAGGACTGTATAGGAACACTGTTTTTGTTGTTGGTGATATTCAATTTGTTTTTTTGCTAATATAGTCGTTTAGTCGATATTTTGGCACAATTCTGTTTGAATTGTCTGTTACTGAGTTTGCTCCCCATGTTTTAGATTGAGGACTGAACTTTTTGCTTTATTTGCATGGCTATTTGTTTTGCCTTAAATTATAATTTGATGCAAGGTCAGACCTAGTCACTATACAGTTTCTGGGATTCAATTCCATAGACCCCGCCATGTAAAAGTGCCCAACTTTACAGCTAAATTTGTTTACAACCTGGTGCAAAAATTAGTTTGTCTATATAGCTAATTTTGCCCTTCATGACAACTGTGAGGGTGGTGAATTTTTTTACAACTCATTTGTTTAAACTTGATGAAGTCTTAAAGTTCTGCAAAATTAAGGGCGTGGCAACTTGAGTGACAGGTGGAATGCCGCTGCTGTATCTAACTGTATCTTATGATGTATCTTATCAAAATTTCCATTATCAACTGCCAATGTCCCAGACTAGCAACCTCTATGCTACCAGTAGCATATACCATTATGCTACTGGTAGCTCCACCCACCTCTCTGCCCATTTTCAATGATCCGGGAGTGACGTGCGGTGATGGCCGGCTCCTCCCACTTTAGGCTTAAAAAATGCTCTTCACAAAGCAACGGGTGACGTCACGGACACTACGTCCATGTTTATGCTCCAATCTATGCTCTCTACACTGTACTGCCTGGCAAAAAACTATAGAAAGGCTGAAACATTTAAAAAAAGATTCAAAAATATAAAAGACATTAGAAAAGTTAACAGTGATAAGTTACATTTTAAACACGTAAAATCTTTTTGTTAATAAAATAGGACATAAAGTGCACATATTAGTTGAGAAAGCAAACTTCATGTAGTATCTAGGCTATATAGGTTGCGTTTTCCTTTCTGTCATCCTAAAAAGTCATATTTTAATACAGCATCTTCTGGCAGCTCTTTTGAAATAAAGTTAGCACGTGTCTGAAACATAACAAGAACTTCTTTGACAGAAAAACAGCTTTGTTAGCAGATCCTCATGTCACCAGCCTCCGGCTCTTCACAAGATCTTCAGAGAAAGTCAGACTGCTTGCAGTCACATGGCTTGTCTCTGAAGACTTACAAATCTGTTAGCTCTCTATCTCTTGAGGCTAACAAAGTTAATATATTGTGTCAACATTCACTGCTGAAGGAAGTTACAGAGACAGAAACATCGCTGATGTTGCCCGTGTCACCATCAACTACGGAGAAAACAAGTTGATTCAAAACAAGGTTTTTTTGTTGGCTCTCCTGTGTAAGCCATTATTCAGATGTTGAACATTGCTCTGGAAAAAAAGATGATGTAAATGAGTCACTGCTAAAGACTGCAGTGTGTCAAACACCTCTTCAACAGCTTTTAGCTCACTGCTGGTATAATTACTGTTTTAGCCTTGTGAGTTTGTGACACTAGAAGCCCATTAAGTGCTGATAATCACAGTCCCAGCATTCCATAGGGGCTGAACTACAGCTGGAGCCTCAAGGCTGACTGGAGAACAGGCCAAGAGCACACAGCCTCCCTGCATAGCCATTTGCACACGTACACGCATTGCATACGGCATGTGTCCTTTGTCTAGTCAAGTGTTTTATCAGACGGCCAAAATGTAGACTTGAAAAACATCTAGGGGTAATTGGCATTTAAGCAGTCTTAAATGGATAGTTCAGCCAAAAATGAAAATTCTGTCATCATTTACTCAACACTCTTGTCATTTCAAACCTGTATGACTGAAAGAAGATATTTTGAAGAATGTTGGTAACCGAACATTCACTTGCATTGGTTTTCTGTCTATACAATAGAAGGCAATGGGGACTAATGATCAACATGCTTCGAAATATCATCTTCTGTGTTTTGCAGATGAAAGAAAGTCATACAGGTTTGAAATGACAAGATGGTGAGTAAATGATGACATTTTTGGGAGAACAATCCCTTTAACCCCCCATTCCTTACAATTTTGCTGAACTATAAATCTCCCCGGCTTCAAATAATAAGAGCTCTAATATTGTGATTTTTTTGCATACCAACATATCTCCACGATCAGAAAGGAAGGAAACAACTCTGACTTTTAAAAGTATCTGAGATCTTTCAGAAGCTATGAGACTTGGCTCATGCTTCTGACTTGAGAGGGCTAAGAGCTGCTTGCCTGCTGGGGTGTTGAACTGTTTATGTAATTCCAACAACCATCACCCCTGCAGCCTTTAGGTCCCCCTCGGCTTCAAACCTCATCCACCCTCCTTCGTCCTCCCTTACACGGGAACAACACTAAAGCCTTTTACCGGTCCGAGCTCCGGGACGGGTGCCGAACATGGAGGGACCACGTCAGTCTCCCCAGAGCCATTTCCTGCCTTGACCCTCCCATTTAATACCAAACAGACCTCATTCATCTTGTGTTCCCCATCAGGCGTGCCAGAACCCTCCATGCTCTTTGCACTTATCAAAAACATCAGACAGCAGAGAAGGTCAGCGTCGAAACAGGCTCTATAGTTTAGTTCGTGCTGTAGCCACATAAACTATTTCATACATTTGATAGGTTTTTGATGTAAACAGGGGTTGTTTGTGAATGGGTGTGTTCTCACAGGGATAATGCTGGGAAAACAGTTTTTGCATGTTTGTTTGTTACATCATTATGTAAGTGGGTGGAGAATGTACCTGCTGGGAAACGTTATCTGTCTTTAGGCGACTTTTAGATTAATAGGTGAAAGCTTTCAGGGATTCTCTGTCATGTATTTGTGCATCACAACAAACCTTTCACTCACGCAATTTGAAGCGAAATTTTGGTGTCATGATCTTTTGAGCTCTTTCATAGCTCAGGAGATTTGATGGAATTCTTAGTTGTGTTTTAACTTAGTCTCAGATGTTTCTCCTGAAATTGCTTTGGAGAAGAAAACAGTTCTTTGCCCACATTGACTACCAAAGTAGGAAAAATTACTTTAAAAATCATTTTGTTCTGTCAAACACAAAATATGATATTTTGAAGAATGTAGGAGAGTAAAAAGTTCTGGGGCACTTTTGACTACCATTGTAATTTTTCCTACTATGGTAGTCAGTGAGGGCAAAGAACTATTTGGTTACAAGCATTCGTCCAAATATCTTTCTTTGTGTCCAACCAAACTTAAAAAAGAAATGTATACAGATTTGGAACAACTAGAGAGTGAGTAATTCATGACATCCCTTCAAGGTTGAATAAATGATGGCCGATTTTGTAATTCTTATCTTATCCTGATTCAACATAGTTGGAACATTCTCCAGGAATCCCTGGCATTCATGAGCACATGGTGTTTTTGTGCAACAGCAATGGGCAATTTTCTATCACAGACTTCTGTTTCTGTTTCAGCATCTGAAATAGCAGCTGATTCTTCGCAGCTACAATTATCTCAGTCAATTATCGGATTAGTGGTTGGCTGGAAAACTAGTGACTTCTCTACATGAAACTGGTCTTAATTAAAGAGTTTTAGGGGTGCGACTGTACGAAGCAAATACAAACTCCATAGCGAAGAACCGATACTTGGCTAAACTTAAATGCGACAAAGTTACACGACCCATTTTTAATACAATTATTTTGCAATAAAATTTTCATATAAATTCATATGAATATAAATTAAATATAAGTATAAATAGTTATATTATTAGCCAACCAGACCGATCAACAAACAACTGACCGGAAGTTAACTTCGGGCTAGATGCGTGCATCTCATGAAATCTTCTATGATAGATGTCATATGTTTAAATTGTCCTCCCATGATGCCTTGCACAGATAAAACTAGCTAATAATTAAAATAGCTGATAATTAAAAGGTGGTTTAGACCACCTGTGCCATCTGAAAAGATCTCCATTCCTCACCTCAAACAGGGTTAAATGAAGTATGACTTTGTTTTCATGCACATTCATCACCTAACACACCTGGTGAGCTTTATCACCTCATTTCACCTCGGTTAAGGTCTCAGAGGACATGCACGATCTTGCCTGTTATATACTCCAGTCTCCACCCATTACAGCAGTTTTTCCATATGAACACATTTAAGCAACTTCAAACCTAATGGGCCGCTTTGGACAAATATGTAGCTTTGAAAGTGCATATCTCCTGCTCATTCTCTTGGATTAAGCAATGTTCACTCCCTGGTGTTAGAAATGAGTCTCGGGTTTATGTTGGACAGGTTCATACACATATATAGATATGATAGACTCTATATATACTATAGCACTGAATTAAAAATGCAACACTATTCACATGGTAGTACGGTACAGAAAGTTGTTTCCTCATAGTGGTCTGTCTCCAAATTTGCACCCTTGTGTTTCCTACCGGCTTTGAAGAGCCGCCTCTCTGGAGTGTAAATCAGCCTATGGGACAGGTGGATATCCGCCAGCTGCACAGAGATCCAGGCTGGAATGTCATAGAGCTCCATGAAGAAACAGCAGAAACCACTGGATCTGTACAACATTGCAAACCTCCGGTCCTTGTGTTTCTGAGCTCCAAGAGGATCTGCCCTTTCTTTCTCTTTTCTATCTGTTTTCTTCCATAAGGTTGGAGAGGAAGAAACTCAGAGAAAATATGTTTGAATTAGACAAACATTGTGTTCTATACATTTACATCACTGCTGTTGTTCTAAAACCTTGTATCTCCATATTTCGTTATTGAACTTTTTTGCCAAATCATTGTTATTAGTCAACCTTTATGTTTGTAACTAGGTTTTGCAAATACCTAACCAATAAAAAGTATTAAAAGCGTTTGTCTACTTCGAAAACACACAGTATTTCATCATTTAAAAAGCACAGTGTTTTTCCATTTCCTGAAAAACTGTGAATTTAGAAATCCAAGGTTTTGGAAAGGACAGCAAGACATACTGTATGAATGTATTTCTGGCAGCGATTGGGTTAGTTTCTAAGATGTTCTGGGTTGCTTACTGACCCAAGGCAAACGTAAGAATTACTTTTGAAGTAAAAGTATTGCACGCGTCTTCTCAATAAGCCACACGATGTGCGGTATACTGCACTTCATGTACATACCATAAAAGTGTAATACCCGAGGTTGTGTTTTCAAAACCCCTAAAAATGAAAAAAAGAAATATAGCTTGCCTTGGCAAGCCTAAACTTGAAAGCCTTGAAACGTCATGTCTCTTTTTTCATTTTCAGGGAACAGGAGATGGTCTTGATGGAAAAAGTCTGGGCTCTTCTAGTATGGATCTAATCAGGGATGGTGCAGGATTTGCTCCGGTGCCCCAGATTTGCCGAATTGTCTGTCAGAGAGGTAATCTCAACATACAGAACCGTGAACTTAACACGACCATGAAGATGTACAACATAGGAGACACGTAGTCAGGCTACAAGACTTTAAAATAAACCCATTTCTTTCCTCCGCTTCATTGATGGTGTGCACAACTAGAGATTTTTGGATGTGGGCAAATATTGTATTTATTTATTTTTGGGTGGTATTTATTTTGACTGTTTTATTTTGCAGTCTTTGCGCTATCTTTCTTTTTCACTTCATGGTCAATTGTCAGCTTAAGGGACACCCAAATTGCTACTATATCCACATAAAGTTTTTACTCTGCGAAATTGCTAGTTTTCAGTTTTCCACACTGTTTGTGAGTCTCCTCAGTCCATGTATTTGAAATCATTGAGTAAAAGTAACACACTACATTTTGATTCAAAGTGGAAACCAAACACACCCTTTTTACAGTCCACAGTTCTCTCAAAGACTCTTTCATGCGTCCGTGCTGTCATGTTTTATTCAGTGTGGAAAATTTTTGTTAATTGCTCTAAACTTGGCTTTTCACGGCCGTTTCCTTAACAACAGGGGAAAGACCCCTTCTCCCTCCTTTTTTCCTTTCCAAACCCTGCCCATTTAAGGCTGTTCCTCTTTTTTCCTTTTCCTCTCGCTCTTTCTCCTCTGCGTGTGAGTATTGTTAGACAGCTTTCCTGCCGCTGGTTGTGAGTGCCTGACAGAGGCAAAACTCTCTTACGCCGTGTTATCTGGAGGAAGTCTTGTGCTCTTTCATTCTAGACTGAAGCGGGTGAACGGAGTTGTGACCGAAACTGATTTATTCATTGGTTGTAAGCAGACTGTAAACCTGCTCAGTCTGGACCGAGTAACATATTGATGCACTTCGCTCTGGACTTAACCTCTCAAGAACTTTGAATATGCGTGTGATGGTTCAAGAAGATAGCTTTAACATTTCTCTGTGGTAAGTAACTGACCGGTTAGTTTGTTTTATATTGTTGTAAGTTTAGCTTCTGTCTTCACATCATACTGCATAAATCTTATCTAATAGTCCTGATTCTGTGATTATGATGATGTAAATATTGCGATGGCACATGTCACATCTGTATGAGCTTTATGCATACAGATCATATCCAGTAAAGTTTCAATTTATGAAGCATCCAATCAGAGACCACCATATGAGCAAACCGAAATGATTTAAGTCAACAGAGATTAGATTGACTTGCACCTCATGAAACGTGTGTATATTTGCCTCAATGTGGCTTTTCCGTAAACCCTAGACTGTAGAACGTGTCAGGATCAGATGTTAATTGGTTAATGTTTTACCCTTATGGAAACAAACACTCGGTCCGTTTGTGTGTTTTCTGCGGAAAGGTTAGTAATAGTGTAACGTGATCAGGCGGGTTTACATTAAGGGTTTATGCTTGGCTTATATGTACCGTCAACAAAAAGGGGTCTCCTGTACCAGAGCCAACTCGGTAGTTAAAGGCCCCCCTTTAATGTTTACATACGTCCATTTTTAGCTATTAAATAAACAATTTAGTTTCACCCGACGTGAAAATGTATTGGAAGTCTTAACCTGGCACCTTTGAACAGAAAGGGCATTTGTTTGTTTTGCCATGCGATGTTAGCTTGATTTATATCCCGATAGACAGAGATGAGCAAATCCCGCAGCTGTTTTTTGTTTAAGGATGGATGAGTCTTGTTCAAAGCCATTCAACCCTGCTCTGAACGTCCGTTCTCTTCCGCAAACCCTGTCCACCGTGTTTATCAGCAGCCGCCTTATCTTCTTGAGAGCTGGTAGTTAACATCGGCTGTAGGTTTAGGTGGGGTCAGGGGTCAATCCCTGCTCAGGCTGCATTTGTAAACTCCTGCTCTTACACTGTTGAGATGGACGGCTAGAATACACAAACACACAAAACACAGCCCTGTTGAAAAACTGAGATGGGGTTAACCTAACCAGAACCTCTTTTAGGTTTCAAATTTACACAGAAGCAACTATTCCTGTAGCTCTGTTGGTAGATCATTGTGTTAAAATTGCAAAGAGCCACAAACAAACTGATAAAAAATGTATAGCTTAAATGCATTGCAAGTCGCTTTGGATTAAAGCATCTGCCAAATAAATACATTCAAGTGTAGAATATTTGAAACATGTGAACTGTAAAATGTACGTGCCTGCATTTAGATAACAAAAGCGAGGTGCATTTAAAGGAGAAGTTTACTTCAAAATAAGTCCCCACTGACTTTCCATAGTAATGTATTCAAAATTAGGGTTAGAAAGTTTCTTTTAGGGCTTAGGATTTGGGACATATTATAGTGTGTATAACTAGCTGTGTATAAAACAATGAAAACAAAGCTGTTTCTGGAATGTCCTCATTTAGATAAGTAAACGTGTGTATGTGTGTTTATTCAAATTAAAAGTCCAGAAAGCGTTAGGGTGATGAACAACCCTCAGGTGATCCCATCTCCAAAGCTCCACAAATAGAGCATGATCTCATCTGTAGATCGATCTAACCCTTGAGGCCTTTGCAGATCTCCAGAAACATGCTGAATCTATTACATGATTACTTTACGACTCTTTCATCGTTCACATGGATGGGCGCACATTGTTAACCCCAAAAAGAAGTACTAAGGTCAAGGTTCATTCAAGCATTTTGCATACATTAAACAAGCAACACAAACAGTCTAAAGAGAGCTGCCGTTGACTATTCACACCAAAATGCTTTTTTGGTATTATATCTGCGATTATTGTTGGATTCAGATATTTCCCCTCTCAATCAAAATCCACCAGCTCATAAAAACAGAGATGAGGCAGAGAAAGAATGTTTGGGAGTTGTTAAAAACACAGACTGGCTAAGTCATTAAACATTTGAAACCCATGAGGAGTGTCTGGAGTAATACGTCTCTGAATCAATCAAACTCAGATAAGGGCCCAAATTCTTCCCTCTTTCAGATCAATCATGTGAGACCTGACACATGTGAAGCCGACGGGAGTGTGGAGATGTCGGAGTCTTTAACGGCGCCACTTTAAGGGCGTCATGTCATTGGTCGGAGGGTCTCAACCTTGGGGTCGTGACCCCCATGTGGCATCAGAAGAGATGCAGATGTGGTTGTGGGAGATTGTTATAAACTATTTGTTTTTTAACAGACACATTTGTGTTCAGTTGGTATAGAATTGTGTTTGTGGTGCAAAGGTTGTGGTTGTATAGCTTAAAGGAGTAGTTCACTTTAAAATAAGCCCCCATTGACTTTCCATAGTAGAAAGAAAAATGAATAGTGGTTTTTAAAAAATATGTAAAAGAGCAGTTCCTTAATGACATCATCATTAAGGAAGTGACATCCTTTTGGTAGTATGTTTTGAATTAATCTGCGTTTCTATTTCTTGTTTAATAAAATCCCAGGTGAGAAAAGTGCATCATAACACAATGAAATACATTAAAAGTGCTCTATTACACACTAACTAGATCTAAATGTACCCAACTGTGTTATTTTGAGCCATGAATAGAAGTACAAAAGAACTCTGTTCTATATATTTAGTATATTAAGTACAAAATTGATGTGTGACAATAGAGCACTTTATGTACATTATGAAAGTGTATTTAAATAAAGTGCACTTTTTTAAGTGCAAGTCGGAACAAGTTGGTCATGTTCTCAAAGACATCTTTTGGATTATTGCTCTGTTAATCCTTGTAGTGTATATTGAGGCTGATGATCTGTTTCCATGAAACGCACACACATAAGTGTTTTCTCTTTGGCATTTGCATAAAGTATTGAGTCTCTAATAGACACACATCTGTTCTACATTAACACCCAACCCAAGAGCATGGCCTTCAGCCACAAAACCCCCACTAATACCACCACCGGCTGGCAACTACACCCTCTGTTATATTAACTTCAGTGAATGGACACCCATCATGAGCATGTCATGGACTTGTTATATGACCTCACAATGGGATTTTGAATAGATATCACTCAGCAGCCATATTAAACATTTGTTGTTCTGCATCCCAGTTTTAAGCTCAACGTCCTTGTAAGTGGTTTCATTTACTTATTTAAAAAATTGTTTTCTCAACAATGCTATAGACAAATTATTTTTATACAACGGCAAACAAAGGGTATTTTTTTCAGAATTACATCCAACTGTTCATCTATCAGTTCTGAATTCTTCAATGTAAATGACTAACAGATTCAAACATGAAGGCCAAACATTCAGTTAATTGATGAAATTCAAGAACATAGCATATGTGGTATTCCTCGTCTTCTCTCTCTTGGCTGGCATGCGTCTTTTGGGTCACCTCCATCTTTTATGCAGGGGTCAAGGATCTGATGGCAACCACATGTCTGACTTGCCTCCAGATTAAATACCCCCCTCAGTAGCTACTGGCAGGGCAGCGCGTGCAAATGAGTTACACAGTTAAATCCGCTAGATTCCCTGTCAAGAAAAACAAGGAAGAAAGACACTCTACACTCTTTTGAAAATGTCATGGTAAGATCCAGGCCTGTGAAAGAGCTCACACAAATTCACATAAGGGATGGCTTTGCCATACGTGTCCTCCTGAACGGTTTTACAGGCAGCACAGTGTGTATGTGTCCAGGTTTACGGGTTTGAAAGCACCTGTGGGGTTCTGGGAGGACAGACTGGAGTTTCATTGAGCTGCATCGAGCTACTGAACGATTGGATGGTGTTCAGGTGAAGCTGGCTAATGGGAGGAAACAGGACCTTAGAGACTACAAGCTGGCTGAGAAATTGTGGAGTCAGCATTTCTGAATGGTTGTTTATGGAAAAATGTAGGAGATTTTAAGGAGGTTGTTATATGATAAACAGTGTTTCAAAGTTAATGTGCCTTCAGGGACAACTGATATCCCCTTTAGTCTTCATTCTAACGCAGATGTTTATGAAATTAGAAGAAAATGTGCATAATAATTTTTTTTTGGGGGGTAAAAATATGCTTATGGTAGAGACGTTTAGGAGCACAGACAACATGCGTCCTGTCATTCCAAGCCTGTATGACTTTGTTTGTTCTTCAGAACACAAAAGAAGATATTTTGAAGATGTTGATAACCAAACAACATTGGGCTCCATTGACTTCCACATTACGGACAGAAAACCACAGAGACAAAATATTTGGGTTTTTTTATTTAGTGAGATGTCCCTTTAAAGTCACTAAGGTCATGTAACCTGTCCATAGAACAAATCAACCCAATTAAATGTAGGTTTAAAGCTGTGCATCAGTCACCGAGCTCTTCTGCCAAGAAGACCACAAGTGATTCAGTCAGTATGCCAGGAAATTCCAGTTTCTGAAAGAACATTTTTTAAGTATCGAAAATATCCATTTGCTTGTTTTGGCAGTCGGTGTGTCATAAAAACGAGAACACTGGACTGGCTGCTCGGGTTATGTTTTTCTTTCGATATGGGTAAATTCAATTATAGCCTTTAATGTCATGATTAAATTCTCTTTATGCTTGGTGGTGAAATTTTTGAGCACTTTACAAAAAAGGAGTTGTTAATGTCAGGTTGTTCATGAGTGATTCAGGACACATCAGGACTGAAGCATCTGACTGAAACTCTTTATTTAGAATCATTTATGTCATTATAAGTGAAAATAAATTCCCCACAGGAGCTGTTTATCAGTCGGTTTCCAGACAGTCATTAATGTAAATAAGGCCAATTTTAACCATAGTCCCCAGACATCTGAATATAACATAAGTTGGTATTTTCCATTTGCTTTGTTAGGTTTAAATGTACCATGTGGGGGAGAGAGAGAGAGAGAGAGAGAGAGAGAGAGAGAGAGAGAGAGAGAGAGAGAGAGAGAGAGAGAGAGAGAGAGAGAGAGAGAGAGAGAGAGAGAGGTGGGTGTAAGGGTTATGGTGATTGTGGGCAGGAGGCCTGTTAATAATTTCCTCCTCAGGAGAAAAACAAAACAACAGGTAAATGGCTGTTTAGACAGGCTTTAAACACATGTCCAACTGTCATTAGTCTTTGTGCTGTAAATGTTTTAGTGAGAGAGATCAGGTAAACAAATTATTACAAACAAAATAAAGTATTCAGTATAATATCTGTGAGGTCTAATACTACAATAAAATCTGGAATAACAGCATTTTTCATCTATTAGGTTCATCTATTCTTCACAACATCATTACAGCGGTAAGCCAAAAGAGAGCGTTAAAACAAACCTGTTTCTTCTTAGCAACGACCTGCTACAGCGCCTCTGATTAACAACTTTAAAGGCGATTTTCTCAATGTTTAGATTTTTTTACACCCTCAGATTCCAGAGATTTAAATAGTTAAATCTCGACCAAATATTGTCCTATCCTAACAAACCATATATCAATAGAAAGCTTATTTTTCAGCTTTCAGATAATGTAAAAATCTCAACCTCGAAAAACTGACCCTTACGACTGGTTTTGTTGTCCAGGGTTTATTTAGAATCATTGTGATTCCGGAAACGAAGAATCTCAAAGTGTCTGATAAAGAGGAACAAATAAGGAGATGCTATTTAGGTATTTGCACAATGTTTCCTGTCGGATGGAAACAAATCCAGGGGAAGGAAATGCTACTTTGGTTTTCCTATTGTGGAAATGAAAACAGAATTTGTCTGTACGGGCTATCTCTGATTTAATTTTGTTGTCCATGGTCACATATATGTCATTCATCCTGGAATTGAGCTTGGATCGCTTGGATAGCGCTCCCTTGAAACATTCACGAGTCAGCAAGTTCCAAACTATCCTTGAAAAGCAAACACGCATATCTACCCACAGAAGAGAAGACTTTCACACCATCTGCCATAAAGATTTTAATGTCTAACAGCTGAGCTTTATTCAGTTGTGAAGCTGAATCATTTAGGCTTGTCATTTTGAAAAGCTAACAAAACTGAACGTAAACTAAGGTTACTTACTACAGCATAAAGAAAAGCTCTATTCATGCTTCTTTAGAGTCAGTTAACTGTGATTTAACTGTGTTATTTATTTCTCTTTTATCATGTGGTGGGTGCCTGTCTGTATGTGTTGAAGTTTGAATGGTGAAATTTGAACCATGAGTTCAAGGCTGTGCGTTGTCAAGCCGACTTCCTGTGTCCACTGAACAAATGCACTCATTTGTTTGCTCTGCACATGTCTCAGTGGTTTTGGATGTGATGGGGTCTGACATTTGTGTGTTTTCTTTGTTGTATAGACGAAGGATCACCATATTTGCAAGACACATGGGAATAACCAATCGGAGAGGATTCATTCAACTGAAGCAATAGTACAACATGAAGAACTGAACTCCTAAACTACTGCTTTATATGGTAAAACTCTATTTATTTATCCCAGGCATTACCGTTGATAAACTCAATGATGTTCACATTTGAATACTTTGGAATTGAATAGAACAGGTGATAGAAATAACAAATAATAAGGTGTAAAACTTTCCTTTATTCCAAATTTTACTTTTTACACAACCATCATGTGCAGCACCGTGATGTCATTCAGCCATATAACAATAGTGCGCTAGAAAAGCCAAAGTCAGCAGGAAGTTCTGTGTGACTGTTTTGGTTGGGGTGAAGAGGAGGGGACGCAGGAAGTGTAGTAAGATCCGGCAAGTCCCTGCGTTTTCTGTGGCGCCTACAACGCGACATGGAGTCAGATTAAAACCAGACGCAGAACCGTCTTAGGATCAGGAGGATATGTTGGTTTGGGGTTATAAATATAACCTCCGCAAACTCTTGCCCTACTGTACGTGAGGGTGCGGCTCTATTTGTTGACTGTAGGAAACATGAATCTTTTTTGGAAGTACACAGTTAGATACACAGAGGAAACAGTATAGAAATAAACAAAACATTGACGTGCATTGGAGTGGATGTCATTAGGGAAGTGGCTCAGATCGTCTTTTTATTCGGATACAAAAGAGCCTAGCAGACAGCAAACAAAAGCAAAAGTCTGAGTGCTGTCTAGACACGAATAAGCAGAGATTTTTAGTGGAAAAGGAACTCGAAACAGATAAAAAAATTCATGCTTAATGCCACTCAGCACATCTTACTGTAGCATCATGGCATTGAATTTTGCACAAGCAAGCACAAGGAGTGTCTGTTTAAAGTTGGATTTAACAGGTCTTTGTATAGGGAGAAGGTTTCTGTTTGTCTGTGTTTTTAAGAGATGCTTAAGTCCTCACATGTACTGTGCAGAAAATCCACCTTATTTTCAAATGTTTGTGTTAGGTTTGGAAAACGCATGAAAGTAGAATGAACGTTAAACGGAAGGAGATGGATTTCTTGAGCAACACTATTGCTGCTTACGCTCACATTAAAGGTTAGTGCTTTGCCAATATTTACATTTAAAAGGTGTGTCATTTTTTTTGTGGTTTTTTTCCCCTATAACATATACATTAATATATAACATATATAACATAGACATTAAAAGGTTCTGGGGCACTTTTTTCACTACCACTCCTACTTCCTACTATGGTAGTCAATGGGGTCCAAGAACTGTTTGGTTACAAGTCCAAAAATCTTTCTCTGTGTTTGAACAACACAAGGGTGAAAAAAGGATGACAGAATTTTTATCTGTTTGTATCTTTCCCTTGAATAGAACACTACTAAAATAGAGATGCATATTTGTTAATCCAACTCTGTTTCCTCACTCTCTCCAGAAAATCCAGAGAGTTTCGGCCTTTATTTCATCATTGGCGTATGCTTCGGTCTCGTACTGACCCTCTGCCTCCTGGTCATCAGGATCTCCTGCAAACCTCATACCACTACAGCACCTTCCACACCGGAGAAAAAACAGCTGAAAGACTTTAGTGAGGAAGAGGAGGAGGACACTGATGATGATGAGGAGGATGAAGATGCAGGAGAACTGGAGCACCCTGTCCTCCATAGCACCACAGAGATCCCCATGGGTAACCACCAAAGCACACCTGATGGAACTCTGAGCAGGAACGTGTTCACCTCGGCCGAAGAGCTGGAGCGAGCGCAGCGATTGGAGGAGAGAGAGAGGATCATCAGGGAGATCTGGAGAAATGGACAGCCGGATATTCTGGGTACGGGGACGGGCACTATTGGAAGGGTGCATTACTACTAACACACCCAGATGTGTATAAACTCAAGCCAATTCTCTGGGTCAGCTCACTTTCACAAACGTACTGTGTTATAAATGGATGAACATTGCATTTGTTTTTACATTGGACTGATGTCAACTCATGGTGCTTATTTGAAGTTCTTTTGGAGCACAGGCTATTACAGGCTCCAGATTTGGATCCAATGCTTTAAACAGTGTTTGTGAATTGTATGCGATTATTACAGGCTCACAAAAACAATTGCACTTTTGTACGTGCCAATTTTATGTAAATATGTTTTATGCTGTTTTTTATGTTTTCTTTTTGAGGTTTTATGCTTTTTTTTAAGTAATGCATTCCTCTGCCTATAGGTCATGTCTTGCAGTAACAGAAAATGTACTTTCTTTTTAAAACAGGTCATACTCAGAGCTCTTATTAAGCTCTTTTCTAAGTTTATATACACATCACGGTTGCATTTTTAATCTAAACTCATGATTGATTTGACAACCAATTTGACAAGTGCCCAAAATATTCTAACAAAAAAACCCGTTTCACACACAATACTTTACATCTTATGCATTTTCCAATAAATGTTATGATTTTGTCATTTGCATCAGTATTTATAATATACATTTGTTTCATTTCTATGCATATCATTTATGATCATTGCACTTACTTTATAAAAGGAAGACAGCACACATGCAACCAAAGGGACCAAATTCTGCTTGTATAAAAACTCATCATGCGTCTTTAACATGCAGTAGTCTTGGATTTTGGGTATTTCTGTTGTTACTATGGTAATTTTTAAAATTTTCGGTTCACAGATCACCTGTTACTAGAAAACATATGAAGAGTTCTTGGCATATGTACTTTGATTGAAATATTATTGCGCTTAACAGTTATCCAAAACCCAGTTTGTCAAGTCAACCAACGTCTACAAAGAAGTGTTTATATAGAAGATAATGTTTGTATATTCTAATGCAACAATGTTTGTCATTGTTTAAAATTATTGCAAGTTTATGAAGATACTTGGGATGAGTTAAAAAGAAGCCTAATATGGACAAAACTCACATGACATCAAAGACAAGCCCAAAAAAGGAAATGAGGAGTTTGTGAACGGTGGTACTGTCATCACAGCAACTTCACAAACACGTTTCTATGGTTTGGATATAATGTATGTTGCTGTTAAAAATAGCCTTTTCCCACTGATTTGTCAGAGGCTATGATGTATTCCACATGTTTCCAGATGTTCTACTCTGGCTCAAGAGTGACTAAATCTGTCTCATACCACATCTTTCTCATAGGAACTTAGTTACCAAGCAGTGAATACTGTCATTGACCAAAAAAAGCATTAGCTGTATTACTTGCATTTTTGTTGTTAAAATGTCAAATGCATCGAAATGTCTTTGGTTCTTTGATCTATTAATAAACAGTGAATATTTGAATCATTCATTTACAAAAGCATTTCAATTTCTAGTATATTTGTGCATCATAGAAAATATATCAATGATCATTTTACCAGACATAACTTTAATTAATGTAGATGTAAGATGATTGTTTTGATGAAAACACAACTGTCTTGAGATATTTGTCCATATCGGTGGAACTATTTATGGCTTTATGTCCACAAATTACAACCAAAAACACAACACAGCAACATATTATTAAAACGAGTGTTAATACTTTATCACATGACCTATTTAACCCTAAATTACCATAAAAATATAAGATACTAATATTTGGTATTTACACATTCAAAAATGGACACGTATTAAGAAATAAGTGGCTAGTGCTCCCACAACCATATGACCTGGTAACCAGAATATTAGACACAAAGTGTTTAAATAAAGCTTTAGTCCACTGGATCAGAAATTATTCAGCAGGTAATATCTGTCATGTGTCTTTACACTCTCCAGTTCCTCTGAATTCCAGGTTTGTCTTTCGGCAGTCTTCAAAGTGGTTGGTAAATATATGCCTAATATTTTACGGTGTCTATTTTTTCCTCAGAGCCTCCACTTCATCCTGCAAATATTAAAATAACACATGGTATATTGTTTAGCAAGTTGTACGAAAGAGCCTGGCATTAAAGGGTCAGATCACCCAAAAATGAAAATGTTTTTCAATCTAATACAGTGACAGAGTTACAAGGTTTCAAAGCGCTTTCATTTCAAAACATTTTTTTTTTAACCCAATGCTGCCACCTTGAGGATGAGGACAGTCCACAATACAATGCAAACGAGTCTTTATGAGCATAGGATTTGTTTTAACCTATGGTTGAGTAAAATATGGACAATTTTAACTTTGAAATTTTCCGATTTGACCCATCCATGATTTAAAAAAATAACCCAGCAACCCAGAGTGTGCTGACCTGCAGTCTCGTCCGTTTTTCTCTCTCTTCTTTCAGTTCATCTTTAAGCTCCTGTATGTCTCTCCTGTGCATGAAATGAAAGAGGAATATTGCAATAAACTGATAAGATGTTGTGATAAAATGATTTCATTCAGTTTGTAAGTGGTTTATACTCACTCATGTTGAGCTTTGAGGAGATCCAGAGACATGCGGAGATCTTTGAGTTCTGTCAGCACAGAGGTTAGTGATGGGCTCTCGTTCTGAATCACAGCTTTAGCTTCAGTATCCGTCTTGGGTGGTGAGGTGGACTTGGTTGGCTGGTCAGTCATGTTGGAAGGTGCTGAATCTGTAACCTGTGAAAAATACCAGCAGTCTTATGCAACCAGATATAATACATATTTTATATATTTTATGATGGGATATTATTTTCTACGGAATCCCTGAACCACAATTCAATTCTCTTTACATTTTCTCTCTTTTCAAAATAATTTTTTTCTCTTAAAAAAATAATTAGATTTGTTAAAGAGACATTTTTAAAGAGAAAAAAAGTTTGAAAAGAAAAAAAAGTTTTTTAAAGAAAATAAATGTTGAAGAGAAAAAAAAGTGTTGAGGAAAAATAAAATGTTGAAGAGAAAAAGATGTGTCTAATTAAAAAAAGATAAAAAAGAGGGATTATAACGTGAATATTTTTTTTCTTCAGCAAATTGTTTTCACGTTGCAGTTCAGGGCTTCCGGAATTTTCTAACTTTTGGAAACACGTTATAAGAACTTTCATTAAGAAGTCTTCAACCAACATTATATAAGGCTTAACACATCAGTCGTTCATGTACATTCAAATGTGAACACATGCTTATATATTAACTATTTAAAAGATACACTAACCGATGATCTGTCAAGCCTTATATAGTGTAAAAACTCCATTAATGAAAGCAATAATAAAGTGTTATCCAAACCTTTAGTAAGTCTGAGATATTTTGTGGTAATCCATCTCTCTTCTCTGATGTTTCACTGTGGTCAGTTTGAGCTGAAATCTTTATTAAGAATAAAAGTTATTTGCATTATTTATAAATGAAACAGGGAAGTTTGGAGCATCTCAAACATCTTCCCTTAATTCAAGAGAACAGTTTGTAAAAAATGAAATTTGGATTCTGAGTATGTGAAGCATGACCACATCTGAAACCTTTTGTGTTAAGCTCGAACTCACATTTGAGGAGGTGGGGAGTGCTGTTGGTGGTCTTCTCTGTGGAGGTTTGGCTCTGTTGGCTGTGGGATGGTTGAGTTTGTCTGAGGACACATCTACACCGTCAAACTGGTCCAAGGTCTTGTCTTTAAACTCTTTTTGTGTTGGCGAGAAAATGGGCTGTTTTGGTGAGGCAGGTGGTGGCTCTTCATTTCTAAAAGGAAAGAAAATTAATATCATTACAGTTTTGTCTGCATGTACCTTTAAGTATAAATGTTTAGGCAAAACAAAACACTGCACTACTTGTTCTATCAATACATAATAATATACATAATTCTGCCTTAGGACAGGGCTGCTTCTGCTATTTTTTTTCGTTTACCCAGAAAACAGGAAACGGGCAGTTTGAGTTTGTTTAGTCCCTTAGCAACTCATAACATTTCCATTGCTCTTCATAAAATGAACATTTAAAGAGCATTTGGAGTCACACTGTCACAGATGCTAAATGATTCTTTAACCAAGCAGAGTTAAGTCTTTAACCAAAAAAATGAATAAAAACTAAGCTGTTAATGCATTGTTTGCAAAAAATGTTTAATTTGAGAAACATTTCCTATGAAGCAGCACCTACTTTGAAACCAGTTTGATGGGTTTCTCCTTTACTGGTGGTGGTGGGACTGGTGGTTTGTGTAGACCAGGCAACTTAATTTTACCAGGTGGGTCACTTCGAAAGTCTTTAGCCTCTGGTTTCTCATCTGTTTGAAAAGGACAGAGCAAGTGATGAAATTCCATTCATCGTAAGGTACAGTGGGGTTCAAATGTGTCAAATCAAAAATATGCTATATGGATCGCTTGTCGTTTTTCTTCTATTGGATAAAAGCGTCTGTCAAATGAATAAATGTAAATGGTTAATTCTCACATCATGCTGGAATCACATGAATCATCAGGTTTTGCAATTTTGGAGAATGTAGATAACAGGCAACAGTGGTACCCTCTCCTGTATACACACAAAACCAATGCAAGTCAACGGGTACCGCTGTTGTTCGGTTACCAACATTCTTCAAAATATATTTTTTGTGTTCTGCGGAAGATATTCAGCTTTGAAATGACAAGAGGGAGAGTAAATGATGACAGAATTTTCATTTTCGGGTGAACTATTCCTTTAAAGCAAATACAAAATAATAAACAAACAAACAAATTAATACATTTTAACTCGAGGTGTAAGACATTTGACCCCTGTACTGTTTAAAATGCTTACTTTTAGTCTCCGTCTTTGCGTTTGTATCAGAGCTGATCTGGTCCATCGCTGGCATCTGATTCACTGAGATACAGAGAGATACAAGATTTGAGTCAGTACCGTCTCATCAAGGTCAAACAGAAGTGACCCTTTAATCTAACATTTGTTTGTCCACATGTGCAATCTATAGTTCACAACAAACAATTCCTCCTGCACTGGCATTTTCTTACAATAGATTTGAACACAAGTTTCATGCAAACACTGCCTTCTATAATTCTACAATGCACAATATAAAGATGATTACATACTACACATGCTGGAGGTCTCAGTGGCATAAAAAAAAACCATTAAGAAGTTTCACTGACAAATGAGCAGTTTAGTCGGCCTGCTGTTTCCTGTGTCTACACAACAATTCTCATGGGTTCCCTTAATAATCCAAAGTAGGTTCAACCATTTACAACCACAAGACATAAGACCTCACGTGGGATACAAACCTACAACCCAAGTCATGTCTTTATTCACGTGCCTCACATGACATTCATTATTCTGTGTTTTATCTTAACAAACCAGTGCACACAACTACAGAAACTGTTTTGACAATTTCACAAAATGCCTCAAAACATAATATTCTACAGTATGTGAACATCATACATTGAATATCCTCTACATGAAATATCATACACAACCCTATGCTTTTCATTCAAAGCCAAATCCAACAACTGTAAGCATTTATCAACATTATAAGACACACACAATCTACACATACCCTGTCAGTATTCCAGCATCACACGTCTCTCTATGGAAATGAAGGCGTGTATATAGATAGAGCATCTCTTTCCTCTAGAGTCTGTTCACATGATCTCTATTCATGGCCTACAACTTCCTGTCACAGCCCCAAAACAGCTGCCTCAGTGTTTCTTACAGTGGTTTGCGGTGGTGAAAGTTACGTGTATGAAGTCAGATTTAAACTTTAAAACAGAGATTTTCACACTAATTATAGTGAATGAAAGCTTTTAATGCCTCTGTCCTAATGTCACAAAAACAATACAGCAGCAAGTCAATCATTCAGTTTGTGTCTGTGAGGAGGTGGAGGAAAAGGGATTGGCTGTGTGTGAGCGCTTAAGCGCAAAATGTGAGAAACAGCTCACTTCCTGCCCTACAAATAACAGGTGCACAGATATAGTTCAACAGATTGCAATCGCATTCAGGATTTTGTTGCACGTGAACTACATTTCTACATTTCTAAGAAAAATTCCTTGTTGTTATGTTCATAGACGCTTATGATATACCCTTCAATAAAACCATAACTCATAACTCATGAGTCATTTTGTTACTGCAAGTCATTTATCTCTGAGGTGTTTTCCGGCTTAACAGGATTTATTGCCTTTTTATAAACTTTGTACTATATTTATTTGATAAAGAAATCCGATAATTATTGTTTTGAAGACAATACGCACAGTATGTAAAACTACAATATGCTAAACTATGTATAACCTTAAAATACTGTATACAGACATAGACTTACTGTCTGATATACACGAATGCCATAAAATGGGCAACTTTAATATTCAGTTCCCAAAACGACTCACTAAACTGTGTTTAAAAGCTTTTCACAAGGTCAATGGCTCATGAGTGACCTCATGCGGAATTCAAACCTATACACCACATGAACACAGGCTGACACGTGCATTTATATGAATCAGTATGTAATCTCAACAAACCAGCTCACACACCTCCAGAAACTCCAGCTAGATCGAATCATAGGTCACCAGTTTCTAATTACATCTTCATTTACATCTGAGATCATCTCAAGAGACTTGCTGAACCTGTCCTGCCATTATGACATGAGTCTTACCTGCTTTCTTCACCGAACCAAGTCTTGCCGGTGGCTGGCCCGCATTAGCAATCTGCATCAAAGGATAAACATCAACAAAACATAGATGAGTCCTTCCGATTTAAACTTTTTGTTCAAGTCACGGTTTTCAAGCGTCCTCACCTCGGACAGAAACCTGGTCTCTTTAAACCCTCATAAAGTAACAGGAAGAAAACAATTTAGACTGCAGTTAGCCGTAGTGTCATCATAGACATGATCAAGCCATTAAAAACAAAACAAAACTGTAATGTCCTTGGCCTAACATTAGTTTTCTGAGCCAGAGCATTACTTAAACTCCACAGCTATGTTGTTACAAGGGAGGATCCTATTCTCCGGCCCAATCCTGAGAACATTTCTCTTTAACACTCACATGAAGAGTATCCGCTGGGATCACCATGACGAAGTTATCGGGAAAAAAACCCCGGCGTCCATTTAGTTCTCCCTCCCACCAGCCCTCGTCCTCACAGCTCTTCAGGGGAAAGAAAAAGAAAAGCACAAGATGACTTGTTTGTATACAGCTGATATGCACAGGCTCACAGTACTTGTCAGTACTATATATTAGTTTTACATTTCTTGTTTTATACAGAACAATAACCTAAAGTTTGTTTTCTATTTTAATGGCGTGTTAGATTTAATAGAATAATAATAATTTGATGTTAAACTCTTGAAAGACAAAATGGTTTGAATAACTATAACTGAGTTTTTTATAATACTTGGTTCTGATTTGTCAATTTTGGCATTCAGTTTAAAATATTTTTTTATATTCAAAACATAAATTGCATATTTGCCATATCTCTTAAACTCCAAAAGGAGGGGTCTTGAATCCTAGAGGTACTTATTTTGCAATAATGACTGCCCATCATCCCTTACACACAAATATGTTCAGGTCAAATATAATGTATGTGGTATAAATACAAAGCAGCAAGCTGGTCCCCCGTGACACACCTTGTTGATAATTGTTATGACGTCTCCCTTCTTCAGGTTGAACTCGTCTTCTGCAACAGCTGTGTAGTCG
This sequence comes from Oreonectes daqikongensis, assembly GCA_026939265.1. Taxonomy (NCBI): domain Eukaryota; kingdom Metazoa; phylum Chordata; class Actinopteri; order Cypriniformes; family Nemacheilidae; genus Oreonectes; species Oreonectes daqikongensis. The sequence continues at coordinate 4,574,321 of JAOTQM010000311.1, forward strand.
AACATCACCTGACAACATTCTTTTACTGTAGAAGATTCAGTATTCAGTCATTTCCACTGCATTAACATTGTGACACACAGAAAAGCAATAAACCGGCCTTTGTCTATATAGACCGAAGGGTTTGTGGTTGAATGTGAAAGCACAAATTGCTTCTTATTTGGTATGAAGCCCTGAGGGAGGTTTCTATAAGAATAGTCTGCATTTGTATTGTCTTGAAATCCAGTGTTTTATTGCCACTGTCAAAAATAGACCAACTATGGTACAAGTGCTATTTAATCCTCTTGAGAAAAACAACTTCCAGAACCAGACAAACAGCTTTTAAACATGAAAAGATCATCATCATCATCATTTGCTGACTGTTTGCTTCTCACCGCTTGATGTTTTTTTCCTTAAACTGGGTCTCTGTTGTGCTTTTCCCTGCTTTAAAAAATGAAAAAAATGTGTAGATATATTTTTGGAATACATTTACACAAATTAAAGAGCAAATTGAATATGCTTTACCTCTTTACTAAAGACAGCTTCAGAAAGTTTAGGTCTGGATTTGCATTCAATCATCTTGTTGTCTGCAAAAGATCGACATGGTCTGGTAAGACTAAAAGTGTAAAAAGATCCACAAACAATGTGATGCTTATGTGCAAGAAGAAGGGCATACAAAAGCTGCACTTTTAGTGTACATCACCTTTTAAAGGGACAAACATTTCTTTCACAAAATTTGATGGAAAGGCTCCTATTTGGTTATTTTTCTTTCCCATCCACCATCCATCTTCAATCTGCCAGGCAAAACAAATGATTTTAAGTTTAAAAAAATACAGGAAATGTTTATGCTAAAAGTAGTGTGACATGCAGTAAAAATTTTAGTCATTTTGAATCATTTAATGACTCATTGAATTATTCACTCCAACAATCGTAAACATTGTCCTATATTAAAATCAATATAAATATAAAGCACCATGAACATTTTCTTCAAGAAAGCAGATTTGTTAATAATGTGTTACTTATGCCATGTTCAATTTGCGGTCCAGTGCGAGAACAAGAACGATTAGTTTTGATAGAAACTATTGACGTTTTAAACTTCATCGAGTGAATACTGACACAAAACGATCGACTACTGACACAAAATAATATGGCTTTCATTAAACTAACTCACACAAGTGTTATACACAACTGGCACAAAAATGGTCACAGCGCAGTCGCGATTCATTTCCACGGTTTAGTTTCATTCATCTAAACAAAGACATATGTCATGAACGACAGACGGGTAATCACAAAGAGTTGAGATGAACTATATATTATTGTTACACGTTCAACACAGGCAAAATGACCACTAGCATCATACAAGAGCAGAAACTACTTGTAATGAAGTCTTGAGCTTAGAAAATACCTCTTTAAGAATCTCTATGGTCTCCCCGACAACCAGCTCGAGCTCGTCCTGGTGCACAGGAATGTAGCCATAAGTCACCTCGCATCTTCTCGTCAGAGTCTTTGCTTTTTTCGCTGGAGAGACGAAGTAAGTGGAAAACATATGGAGCATTTTTAAACACATGAATGTATGAGGACGGATCAAACTGAACTGCTGTAGAAACACTTCCAGTTTTACAAGTACTCTTTTATGACAAGCACTGCACTGTTTTATAGCGGATATAGTATAACGTGAGTCCTAGCCTATAGTCTTGATTTTGGTAGTAGGTATAATTTGAGACCAGATGTGGTGGCACAAACCTTTCATTAGCATGCTTATTTTAGTACTATGCTTTTGGACAACTTTAAGCACTAAAGCTGAAGGATTCAACCAAATGCAAGACGAATGCAAAGGTTTTCATTTGACAAAAAATATATTTATCTAATTTATCTACTAATATGATTATTGGGGGCGTGTCCCTAATAGTGTCTTGTGCACATTGTTTTACTGTTAAACAACTTATGATGGGGAGACTTACTTTTTCTAAGGCTTCTTGGCTCTCTGTTGCTGTCCCCTATTAAGTAAACAGGCACTTCCTGTGGGGAGAGAAGTTTTTGGAAAATGACCATGATGGGAACTAGAAGTTTTGGCACCACATACACATGAACATGGAAAGAGTTGTCTAACAGGACGAGACCTTGACGAAGTTGGCAGGGAACATTCCTCTCTTTCCTCTCAACTCTCCATCCAGCCATCCATCCTCTTTGCCTTTGGAGACGTTCTTCACCACGTCCCCCGCCCGCACCGTTAGCTCGTCCTCCATGGTCGCCTCGAAGTCGAGAAGCACAAGCACCTCTAGAATAGACAAGTGAGGTTATTGGAGGTAACCTACAGTATTATTTATTATGCCATAGATCAATGCATGGTATTTGAAATCTAGTTTCCTATGATGTTACGCCATGCACGTTTCCAACCATCAGCAAGCTTTATCTTTAAAACACATGGCCTACAGACTAAAACATATAATTATCTGAAAGGCATGAAAAAACATGATGAAAATGAAATGGTAAATGGTAGGATTTATGTGACTCTAAAGAGCAATACTGCAGCTGGCATACCACAGCAATGTGTTTCAACAGGCCTAGATGTGGCGGTATGCAGGTTGAACTTCACTGAATCGAACTCAAGAATGCAAAAGGAGCCCTGCTCATGATTCACATCTAAGGTACGACACCATGTGATTGGGTCATTCAATGATAGATCAATGATAGATCAAGCCTCTATGACAGGTATTTCTGGGTGTAGCAGACTCTTACACTTTATAGATTTAGTATCTCACTGACTTATAAAAACAATGTAATGAGTGATGTCTCCTCACTAAATGACTTAAACTCTTATCCTGAAGTTTCTTTACCAAATATGAAGGTTTGATAGATATTAAACAAACAATAACAAACACTTAACACAGTTAGGTTGTAAAAAAAAGAGTATATTATATATTGTAACCAGCCAAGAAATTAAAGTTAGTAATGATATTAAAACTTATACAGAAGCAGTTTCACCTAGATCAATATATTAAACTTATTTTACAGACCATTTGTATGACCATTATCTAGCGTAGCCATTATACAACACAAATAAAACAAAACAAAACACAAACACAGGATACAAGACATTATTAAAAACATGCTTAAAAACTCACCCATGGCCCTTTTAAAGCCGTGCCCGGTGCACCAAAACGGATAATATGTAGATTGTGTTTGGTTCTCAAAGCAACATGAAATCACAGTGAATTACGCTGCCTGAGTGTGTGGTATTACACAATCTAGAGAGCAAAGGTATACTATGACCTCCTTCTTTCTAGTTAAACATCAGCATTGTTGAAAAAACTCCCGGCTAGTCGCGACACGTTATACCCTGAGAAAGAGAGAGAGAGAGAGAGAGAGACAGAGACAGAGAAAGAGAGAGAGTAACAGGTGCGACAGGTTTGTATCAGTATGAGCCTTCTGGTAAAGAGTCACGTAAAGTTACGTGTCATAAACAAACAGAAGCAAGAGATAAAATGCCTGTGTGACTCAGAATAAAATTGGCATTTAACGTTATTTATTGCCCGCCAGGCCAGTTTACACAGAAATACCGATTTTTAATAGATAGGCTGCCTTCATAATATAATTCAACAAGTAAGGTTTTACAGGGCTCGACATCCGCGACAAGTGAATGTTTTGTATGGGTGAGAGATCATTTTAACGTAACGTTACTTGCCCGACCGGACAAGTTAGGTGCACAGTTTTACATACTATATACTACACGAGTGATGGTCTTGGATTTCTCTGCGTCTGCACTGTATGAGAAATCGGATATAAAACACAAGAACTTCATCTCCAGAGTTGCTCTGAGAGTTTATTTTAGTGTTTGAGTGAAGCTATCGTCAAACACCTTAAAACTCAAGCGTCTTCAAGACGACCCGTCAAAATAAAAGTGCCGTTAACTTGAACACTCACACGAAACAATACTGTGTACTAGAGTATTTGCTAAAAGAAATTGTGGTAGCCTACCCTTGTAGTACATTTATAAACACTGTAGTATACTATAGTAAGGTCCAAAACACTAGAGTAAACACTGCAGTTTGCTATAGTAAATAACACAATTGTATACTACAGTCATTTATGTGGACAAATATACCTATTGTATGGTAAAAAAACGAAATACACTGAACTTAGAAAAAAATATATATATAGCCTAGGTAAACTAAAAATTATATGGCCCTAATTTACCCATCTGTATAACATTAATGTTTTTTGTAAGTTATCTGCCTATTTATGATGAACTACACTTGCATAGACGTTTCATACTTGTGCTTGGCCTCTGTAGCACCAGTGCTATGTGCAAAATAAGTTGACACTAATAACTACTGCTTGCCTTTGTTGTTCTATAGCAATCATGGAGAGTATTGACAAATTTAGGTAAAAAGCTTATAAGCAAACTTGACCAATCAGGATCCGAAACAATTATATTGACACTTTAAATGAAATATAATTTTTATCTTCGGACAAGTAATGTACTTGGACAAGTGAATGACAAACTTGTCCGAAGAACAACCACATGTCACTGCTTAATGTCAAGCCCCTGTTATGGTGTTTAAAGAAAAGGATTAACTTCTCATTCTTTGTAAAATAGGTCACTTTCACAAGGATTCAAAAGTTTTAATAAGGTCAATTACACTTGACACAACAAAATTGACTCTACCATTTTTTTTATTATACCCAATACAGTATTTAAGTAGGTATACAAATTTAAGGCAAAATTTATATATTTTACAGTGCAAATCAGAACCCAGACAAATAAAAATGTTAAGTATGATTGATATGAAGTATCATTTTTTTAATAATATATTTATTTCACTTTAAATCTTCAAAAACAAATTCCTAAAAAATTATTTTAAATTATACGCCTTAGTGCCACATTACTCCACCTAAGGTGATGTCAATAGCCAATAGAAAAATGGCTTTAAGGCAAGAATAACTGAGACAAAAGAGACAAAGTTAACATCTTTGACATTATAGAAGATAGACAAGTGAATAAATTTTAGAATACATTTATAAGCTCTTTTCCCCCCACACTTCATTTACTGGGACAAAAATGTCTACCTGCAGTAGTTTGGTCCCATAGCGAGACTGTTTCGTGCATACAAGTCATGCTTCTATTCTATTGGCACAACAGACCCAAGATTCACAGGGTCTTAAAAAGTTTCTCAAAATCCTCAAAATATAAATATGTACATCTATTAAAACAGTTTTTTAATCAAACAGCAATAATGTTTCTTTTCAGGTCAGTTTTAATTCTACACTTGTATTCTACACTTAGGCACTATGTCATATCTATGGCAATGTACCTTAAACCCTACAGTAAATATCAATGTTATAATCTGCATATATTATATGAAGAGCTGCAAATGTCTTGCAAAAAAGATTCATCATAGATATAGAGAATTATAGAGATTGAATGGGATGGTTGGAGATGGAGTTGATGGATGCTGGGAAATGTCACACCTGTGAGCAAAGCCCACCTTTAGCAGGCTGTCAAATTTTGGTTAGATATCCAAAATGTGTGTGTTTGTGTGAAGCTATAAAATCTGTGTGCACATACAGTATAAAAAGTACAGAAAATCTACAGCTAACTAATAAATGTCGGCACAAATCACTCTCTTGAAACCGAGACAGAAATAAAACCAGGTGATCAAAACAAAGAAACATGAAAAAAGCAAGTAAATAGATGACAGTGTGAGGGTTGTCAAGTCTATCAGTGTGTATCTTTTAAAGCTTGATGAGGAATCTCATCGTCCTGTTAGCATTCCGAGTGATCCTGCCAACATCTTCACTGCTCCATTCTGTCTGAGACCCCAGGGGTGTCCCACTTTTTGTGGTCCTGTTTTACATCCTCTCTGTGCTGTTCACCCTCATCGTCGGTGGCCTGGAATTTATCGTGGGCCCATTTGGGACTCATATTATTTGTGGCGTTGGTATTGGTGGCCCTCCGGAGGATGAAGCGCCCCTTTCCACGCATAATGTTACCACGTCCACGCCCTTGAACCTCCATCAGCTTCCTGTCAGCTTCACCGTCTCTTTCACTGTGCTGTAAAGACAGTATTTCAAAAGACAAGGTTACAACTACATTCTTATTTTGTTGTTTTTTCTTGTGCTGGAGTGAGAATGTACAGTCCCAAAAAAACATTCTGATAAGACCTGCAAGATGGGAAATTTCACTGTGCAAAAGTTTTATGTGAACATGAAGCAAAAAGTCTTTTTAAGGCGAAATCATAAGTGCTTGAAAAGATCATAACATACTAGAAAGTATTTCTTGCTCTTGGGATTGTATTCTGAATCCCAGTCTTCATTCTTCACTGACGTGTGCATCTGTACATCGTTGCCATTACTGTTGCCATGAAAATTTCCTCGGTTCCAATTCCTACCGCGTATTCTAAGTTGCTGGGGAAAGAAATGGTAACTTTTGAAGATCCAAAGCAACGAAAACAAACAAAATCTTTTATTGTTCTTTAAAAAGAGTATGAACTTACAAAGCCTCCTCGAAGCCGTCCTCTTTCAAAGGGCTCTCTAAAGCCCAGTCGGGTTTTGACGAAGCTTTCTGCCTTCATCTCAGCCTCTTCCTCATGGTCAATGGATGAAGAAGATGAAGATGAGGAGGACTGTGAACGCTCTCGTTTCTTCTTTTTTCTCCTTAGGAATGAAGTTATATTATTCAGACATATTGTTGGTCAATGTGCTGTATGTTGATCAACGCTTGTACGTTTTAAATATATGTTTTCAGGCTCACATGCAAATTCATCTTTACCTGAACCTGCACATAGTGAAGCTTTGAAAATCAAGACATTGTCCAACATATTGAAAATATACAGCTGGCCAGAAAGACTACAGGTGCATTCACACTGACAGTGATTTAGTAGGCATTCCTTCTTGACTACAGTAGGCCGAGCTATCACATAAACTCCACTGTCACCAATTGATAGCCACTGCTCATGGCTCAAACCGCTCAACTTTCACATCGCCAACGGCTGCTGGCACTCATGTCGCCTCATTTCGATCAGCTCTCATTGAAAACGTCTTCCTGTTGCTGAAAATAGCTGTCAGTGTGAACTCACCCTCTGGCAGCTTTATTCAAGAGAGCCCCAAAAGGCTTCTGGATATTATGTTTTGCATTCTTTACATGACTCAACCAGATATTTGCAAAGTAAAACTATTCTTACTTCAAATTTGTGTGGTTCTTTGAGGCTTTCTGAGTGGATGTTTCCTTGCTTGTGTCTGGAGTTTCCCTCAAAACTCTTCCTCCATCCTCATCCTCCCTGTGATCTCTCTCTTTGGCAAAGTATTTCTTTCTGCGTTCAATATCCAAGCGAAGGTCCACTGAATCGCCTCTCAATTGTTTTCCATCAACCTGTGATGAGGAGAAAGAAAACGTCGTGGCCAGATGAGGGTTAGCAGGTGTGTTGTGTTAGCTTCATGCAGCATTGTATGGGACGGGACCAAAATGGAAAAACTCAGCAACAGCTGACTTAAAATAAACATGCAAACGGATGAGAGAGCGAGCCCGTAACTATTATAGACAACAATGATTTTGACATTCATGTTTCTGGATTTTTCCATATGGTAATGTACAGTGGCAATACACCTCTCATTTGCTCCAAAAGCTCAAAAGTGTTATGAAACAGTTTATGACCACAGCAGAAATACTTTCATTGGTGCTCATGAAAGTATGTTGCTTTTACTTGGCCTAAAGTTCCCTCACGTGTTCTTTGCAGGCTTTGAAGAGAAATACTTACTATGACAACTGTTTAGAGTCCTTTCAATGGCTCTGACTTGAGAACAACTGGTCACTTCCATTTTTGACCTCTGATTTCAGGATTCAGCTGCCTTAGGAAGGCTTGTACCCATAGTAAAAGGTTACCATCAAACGTTGTGAGGGCATTTACAACACAACAACCCCGCTCAATGCACCATGTTTTTCATCTCACTTTTGGACTTTATGCCTCTCTCAGTAGACACAAGAGTTTAGAGAGAGAAGGAAGCCTAGGAATGCTCTGGCCGGATCGCTTTCTTAGCATTCGTTTCCAAAATACGTCATATTTCAAAATTTTCGGTCACCTTGAAGCTGTTTTCCATGGAGTTTTTCATCTCATCAAACAGAAGTGAGTGCCTCTTAAAAGCACTTGGAGAAACATCAATTCTCCTGTGAAAAGAGAGAGGTGTTACAAATGTGGATTTTGCATTTTAAACAAATAAATAGATTTACCTAGCGTACCTGTGTATCTCTGGACTCTTTCTGTGCTTCATGAGTTCTTTCTCAGCAGCTCTTCTCTGGTACATGGCAAATCTGTCGTTTAGTGTCATTCCAGAGGAATGAAAATAATGGGCTGTATAAGGACAAAAAATAATTGCATCTTGTTAGTTGTATTGTGGCCCTTAAGTGGAGAGGTTAAAAAGCAGTAAAATACTTCAAAGTCAAAAATACAACTACAAAAATCTGTATTGACACATGGGGCCCCATATAGCCTAGGAAAAAGCCACATTTTTAACTAAAAGCATTTGCATGTCATTTTGATGTTAAAAGTGGTTTATAATATTAAAGTGATTCACCCAAAAATGAAAATTCTGTCATCATTTACTCACCCACTTGTCATTTCAAACCTGTATTACTTTTTTTCTTTTGCAGAACACAAAACATTAAAAAAACATGTTGGTAACTGAACAACAGCGGTACCCATCACCCTGGTTTTATACGCATTTTGAAGTTTTGCATCAGAAACGAGTGATGAAAACGCCAAATTTTCAAAATAAAAACCGTTAAAACGCAAAAATGTTTTCACGCTCGCTAGAGGTAGTCATGTAACTTCACTATGTGACGGCGTAACTTGACTAACCAAAGTACTGATCTTACAGGTACTCCCAAACAGCAGGCATCCATGAAAGCACCACATTTATTGTGTTTCGTATGCTTGCTTGGAGCGCAAGTAATTACTATATATGAAAATGATTTTATTCAGTGGCTTCTCTTACTTTTCTTACTGATATTTAGTGCCAGTTTATTAGGACGTGACCATTTTGATTCATTGGCTGGAAACTGTGCTTATTCGCAAATGTTTTATGCGATATTCCTATTTTGCAGCGGAATACACAACTTTGGATGGAAACCCGGCTATTGACTTGCATTGGTTTTGTGTCCGTAAAATAGAAGTGAATGGGTACCGCCACTGTTCAGTTACCAACATTCTTCAAAATATCTTCTTTTGTGTTATATGGAAGAAAGCAAGTCATGCAGGTTTGAAAGGACAGGAGGGTGAGTAAATGATGACAGAATTTTGATCTCTTTTTTATAGAACGTAAATAAAACACATATGTAGTTTTCATTACAATGGTTTATAATATGTCATTTAGATGTTAAAACTGGCTTATAAAGTCTGTTAAACCTCCCAATAAAAAGATTGCAATTTTACAGAAGGTTTGCAGAACAAAAGTATTTAAGTGAAGAGTTTTCATTTACCTTTAATGTGATGAATAATTGAAACTATGTGTTGGGCGAAAAGTTCAGATGGGCTCCTGAGTGACTGCGGAGCCTGAAGGTGCTGAAGAACATCTTGAAGATCCCAATCTTTCTTATCAAGGTGCACAAAATCCAGAATATTCCTCCTTTCATTAATCAAAACAGATGACCTACCAAACAAAACAAAAGTCCAGTAAATATTTCACTACTGGTACAAATAGTAGAGATCTTTAAAGACAGAATTTGAAGAATGAGTTCAATCAGAAACTGAAATAAATAAAGATTAACCAGGCAAAGATCATGTCTTGTCATTTTCCAACATCTAATAGGATATTCTCTAAATATTTCTTAAAGTAAAACCTTTGAGAGAAAAGTCCAATTTACCTTGCCATGTCATCCATCCTCGCACTTATTTCTGGTCCTCTTTTCGCTGACGTCCTCGGTGGAGATTCCTCCCTCATAACCACGAACATCTCCTGCTCGCGATTCTCAGAGCTCCTCCTGGACAGCAGTGAAGATTTAGAGGTCTCCATTGTGGTTTTCTCCTTCCGTTTCACCTTTGACGGCTTTTCAGGAGAGGGGTCTTTAAACGTGCCACCCAGCTGCTCTCTCTTAGACAGCGCAGCTAAGATATTTGCCGCTCTTTCTTGTTTATGGCTGAGCAGAAGAGCTTCCAACTCATCGTCCCAAGCCATGTCTTGCAGCCTCCTGATATGCTCCTCAAACATCTCACGAGCGGACAGCGTGACTCTGCTTTTTGAAGGGCTCGTTTCCATATTTAGCATTTTATTTGAAATCTCCATTTCTTCATCGTCCTCCTCACCATCCTTACACAGAAATGGAGGAGCCCTTCGAGTACCACTAATGGATGGCATGTCGCCTTCACGACTCTTTGCGAATTTGTATTTCTCCTTCTCTCCTGCGTTGTCGTGATCTACAGTGCGAGACAACTCAACGTCAGACCCCTTTTCAAAAACTCTTCCATTCTCTTTATCAAAACCAACAGCCCATTACTTTTGTTTTTATTTGTGTTGTTCTCCCACGTGGGGGCCTGTTTTTTAACCTTTTGTTCTTCCAGGAATCTGGTTGAGAAGAAAAATATACAGTTAATTACTGTTATTTGTAAAAAGTATGGGCTCATGTGTCCAAGACTGGCTTCTGTCAGTATTTCAGAATGAGAAAACGAGGCATATAATGGTTCATTTTACCGTTTCCACTCTGAAACAAGTAAACAACGACGTGTGTGCAGCTGGGAATATTTCAATTCATCCTTTTGTAAAGTGCATAAATACACCCTTCCGACCTTTCGCACATCTAAATTACAGACACTGTGCTGACATTTGTAAACAAGGCATTTAGGTCAGAAATATCTAGCTCTTCACGGGCTGGCTTTTGTTTCCGATAGCTGTAGATGGATTTGAGGGGCGGAATGCAAACCAGCTGTTTTCATTTTGTCTGGCATACGCATATATTTTGCTATTTCCAAACTTACACTGACTGAATAAAATATAAGTAGAAGAAAAAAAACAAAAATCAAGGCATAGTCCAAAAAATGGCTTAATATAAAAGAGTGAAATAATATGAGAAATTGATAAATGCAGATATTTTCAATACTTACTTCAAAAATGCTGCAGAGATAGCAATTGTATCATCGGTCTGTTGGTCATCATTTGTGAAGAGCCCAAAACCATTGAAACCCTGTGTAGGGCTTTTCTTTTTGGGACTCTTAGTTGGAGATGCAGTTGCACCATTCTGCCAGGTGGTGGCACCGTTAGTAGAAGCGTTTGAAGTTTTATGAGCAGGACTTGACTCATTCGTTTCAGAGGAACAAACTTGAGTCCTTTTTGGACTTGTGTCATTGTTTGTCAAATCCTGACCGTTCTCCAAAGTCCTATCTCCATCTGCGTTCCCCACCTTCTCTGCCAAAGCACCATCTCCCTCTCCTCGATTCGGAGTGTCTTTGGGAGCAGGGCCATCCTCTCTTACATCTTTGCAGTGCTTGGCAGAGTTGGAACAGGAAGAAGCATGTGACTGTGGTGATCTGCCCGAGGACGACCTGTCAGATCGACGGGAATGACTTCGGGACTGAGGGCTGCTCGACTGCTTCTTGGGAGAGTGTGAACGAGAGCGCCCCCTCTTGGGGCTGTTGGGGTATTGTTGCTGCTGTTGGTGTTGCTGATAGTTTTGCCGGAAGTTTTGCCAGTTTTTAGGTCTGTAGTTATTATATCCGCCCCTTCCACCACGTTGGAAGCGGCCACGGAAATATCCCTGACCTCTGCCCCGGAAGTAATACGGCCTCCGGAAGCCTCTGTAGTTGCCTCGAAACTCGCGTTGGTTCTGATACTCCCGTGTGTGATTGCGCTCCCGGTTGTGGGGCGGGGAATGGGATCTTGACCGAGAGCGAGACCTACAGCTTGGAGACAATGAGAGCGAAGAGACTGAGATAGCAAAGCTCCTTGGGTAATAGAAAATGGAATAATGAGACAGTACTTACAGTGCATAGATAAACATATGTGTGACCCTGCCTGTGAAAAATGCGCAGCATTATTTGATGTGTTGACGTAATTTCAACTGAAAAATGCAGAGCGCACGTGGCATATCGAGTGGCCCCGCCCCTTTTTAAATAACCAATATGTTTTTGTTCTCTCAGTGGATATATGTGCGCATATGATCAGCTCTGTGCTATCATGTCTCTGAACCAGAGGACACACACGTGCAACCGCTCGCATGACACTGACGCAAAAATAAGACTTTAATGTTAATGTTTACACTGTCTGGATCATTCCCTATTTCCCATCTAGTGCATTGTGTGTCATTCGCCATGTAGGACATAATAAATGTGCGAACGAGTGGTGAAGGGGGCGGGACTCTTCCGATTCTAAAGCGGATTTGATTGGACAAGAACTTTGACGAGAGGCTGAAGTGTAGCGTGATGTCATTGAATTTCTAGATTTTTTTGAGCGCACGTGCCAGATTGTCAGTTTTGAACGCTCATATCTTCTAAATGGGAATTTTGTCAGCACATCGCAGCATATCAGTTTATTGAAGTCCTTAAGGCTTACATATTTTTAATAATAGGAAAACAACTTTCATTTTGATTTCACTGGGGCTTTAAGTCATTTTTTATGATTTTCTTCATAAAATCATCCTACACAGTGTGAAGAATATTCTGTGAAAATATAAACTTGATATCTCTAACATTGACTGAGTACAGCAATGTCAAAAATTTCCTTGATGCTTCTAATCCCACATATGAAAACACTGCCTTTAATGAAACGAAACTTAACTTAAAATAATATGTCAACCAAATAATCATACAACCAATAAAGCTGCAGGTGCAATATCAACAAGAGCCACATGGCGGCACTAGTATTCTATTTATAAACAGCCATAAAGTTTTTTCACTGTAGGGTCTCTTGCACCAACATGTCTAAACTTTACAAACACTGATATGAAACCAAAAAATTTCTTCTCTGCAAAAAATTAATACCGGCGAGTGAACAATGTTATAGAGCTTGCAGAATTTAAAACTTGAATATACATTTTCAAAACGCAATTAATATAACAATGCACACACCAGCTATGAGTTAAATAATAAAAACACTGACAACATTCAAATTACTTTATATATATATATATATATATATATATATATATATATATATATCAAATACTGTATTAAACCTGTACAGTAAAAACATTTTTTGGTTGGTTACCCAACTTAACCACCCTATAACCAATTTACATGCAAACAATGACCAAACAACATGACACTATTAGCACGCTACATTTTCTGTATTTGAGCTGTGTTTCAACTCACCTGATAAGTTTTTTCATTGGAATAGGGAGTAAGAATATAGCGCACAGAGCAACATGATACTCTCACAGTGAGCAAAGAGGACTTTGCATCTCCTCTACTGAGCACGGATGGAAAGAGCCAGTCACATGGGTCATATGGGAAAGATTTCTACTCTCTTTCTACGAAACAAAGAGGAGGTTCTCACCCTGCCAGTTACAACACATTAGCTTTGTGCTTTAACTAAAGGTCAATCGAAAAGATCTTTTTAAAGCTTTTTTAATAATGAGAACATCATTGATATGTATCCTCATAAACCAGGAGGATTTATCCTGTTTTTGTCCAGAAACTTTTTGACACTTTGTTCATAGGTTTCATATCTAATTTTTTAACAGTGGTAAACCTTTGGTCAGCAACATGACACCAATCTCATTTTCCCTTGCAAATAAAGGCAATAAGATATTGCTTGCCATGCAATCTATTTGCATGAATTTCTACATCTGCCGCATAGGAAACTGCATCTGTGCATATGGCAAAATCTTTTAACCTCAAACAAATGAAACAAGAGCACTAAGAGTACGTAAAAGTTTTTCTCAGACAGTGCGGCGGTCTTTTGGCGGGACGGTTTACATTTGGCTACCGAAGAAGCTCTTGTGTGCCGAAACCAGTCCTCTGCAGAATGTGAAGTCCAGTTTTAGCTCAGAAAATAAGAAAATGTTGCGAGCCTTCCAAAGCCTCAGTCCATCCCAAAAATCAGACTTCAGGAGATGACAAAGAACGCTGTACGTCTACGAGAGAATAAAATCATGCTGACTGAGCTGAGCTTCTCTGGCCGTGTGCCTTTTCTTAAACCCCCTTACAACATGCCAGAAAGTATGGGATAAAACTCAGGCTGTTTCTTCTTTATGTGTGGACGTGTGTCTTACACAACATTGGCCTGGCATCTGTGGGTATACGGGTGATTCTGGTGCTGGAATATTGATTGTAAGTCAAATGTGTCATGGGAAACCAAGCATGAGTCATGTGTGTCTTTACGACGAGGTTCCATTGTGTGTGTGTATGGATAAACTAAAGAGTTAGCAGTTTTTCTACCCACACAATCTTCAAGGGTAAGCCTTATGTTGTTTTGATTTGTACATAGTAGTTTACAGAATGAGTCTATTGTTCAGCCAGGTTATAAGGCAGAAATCACAGGCAGGCATAGATTTACTGTATGATACAAGTGGTCTATACAACTTGTACACTGTGAATATGAAGTCATAAAAAGCTTTTCATGAAAACTGAACAAACTATAAATTGTCAATCACGTACAATTCAAAATACATCCACGTTTTTCTTAAAGGGATAGTTCATTCAAAAATCAAATTTCTTTTTACTCACCCACATGACGTTTTACAAGTTTTAAGACCTCCCAGCTTCTTCGGGGCACAAATAAAGATATTTTTGAATATCTTTATTTGTTTATGTAATAAAACATATCTTTATTTGTGTTCCGAAGACGCCGGGAGGTCTTAATAATTATTATTATTAGGTGAACTATCCCTTTAATTCCGCTACTGTAGATTTACATACACATCACGTTACTGAAAGTAAGGACTAAACTTAATCTAAACATGTACTTGAAAGTACAAAACCTGACCGAAAACTGCAACTGAAAATTGAAACCATTAATTCCCTTGATGTTACATCTGCACATCTCCTGTGAACTTTGCACTTCAGTTTTACTCTATTACTTTTACAGAGATTTACTTATGTGATAGCCAAGAAGTGATTTATATTACACTCAACTAAATTACTTTTAATAAAGGAAGGGATGTAAATGGCACAACAGATGCTTACCCATATCTGCGCTTCCTGGATCTGGATCGAGAGCTGCTTTGTGATCTGGAGCGTGAACGAGAATCAGAATGGGATCTGGAGGCCGATCGGGATCGAGACCTGGATTTTGATTTCTTAGACATTGTTTCCTGTGGCCACTCTCATGTGTACCTGTAATGAAATAAAAATGATTATAGACATACAGCAATGAACAAACATCTTTATAGACTATGAAGCGATAAACATATTTTTCTGAATAAAAGATTCAAATTTTCTGTCTATGAGCTGTCGTCAGATTGTTTTGATTAAAGTGAAATTAAAGTTTCAGCAAAGGAACGAAAGTTTACGACTACTGAGCTGGAATGAATTTTAGACTGAAATCTTTCATGTCTACAGTGAGAGATTTCTCTCTAATACATTAAGAATGCAAAGCAGTAGGGTGACTAAACATTTCCATATCTCATGATCAAAGTTAGCTTGAATGCCTGTCAGGCAAAATCCTGAACTATAACCTCAGGACTTGTTTAAAGGCAAAGCAGGAGCAAAAAAATAAACAGACAATTCAACAAAGGATAACCTGTTTTACCCTGAAACCAAATGTAAAGAGAAAAATAATCATCATCATCATTTTACAAAACATTTCTCAAACAAAAATTACACATATCAACTTAAATTTACCAACTAAAAAATGTCAAAAAGAGAAATCTAAATACACACTGCATGTGTCGAGTCTGCTGACGTGGGCCCATGAGAAATCACAACAGGTTTGGAAGAACAGATGTAAAGTGAAGTCGCATTAGTGAGACGGGCCGAGTGTTTTATTGGCTCTTTAATATCATACCGAATGTATTTAAAGAGCTGTTGAAAGGTGATTCTGCCTATTGTCCATCATCCTATATCCCATGAATGTCCTGGTTAACTGGACACTTGGGTTTACGCGAGGGAACACTGATGATCAAACAGCGTGGCTTTAAATAGGCTTGCAGCCGAGATAAAGCGAGAGCTTTCGAGCTGCCTGTGAAGGTTGTAGATATCCATATTAAACTCTGGAGGCTGGACCTCGATTGCATGTCCAACCCTTATCACAAAGAATCAG
The DNA here is from genome assembly GCA_026939265.1 of Oreonectes daqikongensis. Taxonomy (NCBI): domain Eukaryota; kingdom Metazoa; phylum Chordata; class Actinopteri; order Cypriniformes; family Nemacheilidae; genus Oreonectes; species Oreonectes daqikongensis. Next base: position 4,590,482 of record JAOTQM010000311.1, read on the forward strand.
TTTTGTAGGTACAACTGCTCCTGGAAATGAAGCGTTACGGCGTCGTAAAAGCTGCTTGTGCATTTACTATGTGAAATTTACTAGGAAGTAAAATTCATTTATTCTGCTAGCACATTGCAATCCAGTTTACATTGCAATGTGGCTAAATGTGATACCACAATTTGCTTATAACCTGCTTGACTAATGGGTTAGTACACTGACTAATAAGCAAACAATTAACAGTCACCTAGCTGATCCATGTATACAGTTTACATAAGAAAATTATTGTAATAAAATGCAAACAGATCATGAACTCGCGTGACATCCTAGATTTTTCCTTGGCCGTATACTCTTCACAAAAACATTGCACGATATAGTAGCATTTGTGTGATCACATAACCCTAGTTTACTGTGGAACTCCACAAAGTTATTTGGGAGCTAAGAGAAGCTCTTTGTCTTTAGGTTCATCAGAAAAAGCTTTACAGACAGGAAATTGCACATTGAACGCTTAAGCCACAATGCAACATGGCATCCTTGTGTGACACATGATAGTCTGAATAGATACATCCTGCCATTTTAGTACAAATGAAATGGACCTAAAATCTATTTTATTAAGCTTGTTTTATTCTGACTGCTTGTTGATTTTGGCCAACAGTCCATAATTTCCTGCAGCCTCCAGACATCCAGACTCTTGGCTTACTTCACTTTCTAGCAGAGTTGAAAATGTCCACTTTATTCAGTATGGAGGAACTGCAATGTATTAGATTAATATTGCATATATGCATATAAATATTGGGTTATATTTGTAAACATTAGCAAATGCATTGATATATGTTTATTCTATGTTATCTGTAAGCACCTGGGATCTGAGAGTAATGCAATTTCAATCCTCCATTTGTAGGTACTGTACTTGTGGCAGAATTGACAATAAAGCTGACTTTGACTAATATTAACATGAATCAATGATCAATATAGTTTTTAGCATGGATTAATCCTTGTTAATGTTAGTTAATGTCAATACAATTCATGTTAGTGCATGGTGCGTTAACTAATGTTATCAGATACAATGTTTGATTCTAAAAATGTATTAGAAAATGCTAAAAATTAGCATGAACTAATTCATAAATACTGTAGAAGTATTGCTGATTGTTAGTTTATGTTAGCTACCTTATCGTTAACAAATGCAACCTTATTGTAAAGTGTTAACCGAATATTAAATGTGTAAAGCTCTTAACTAAAACTCTCTGTTGGTGTAACATGCCTCCAACCTTTACAACTGTCAAGAAGACACACAACTGCAGGGCTCAACAATAAGGACTGCCCAATGGCCCGGGGCCAGCATGGGAGACCCTCGGGCCAGTTGACAGAACTGCCACTTGCTCGATCAGGCCAGTGCTGTATCGTCATAAAATGTGCTTGTTATAAAAGCCTTGTCTATTTAAATATTCTCAAGAAGATGCAAAAGAGAACTTGAACGTGAGATATGCACGCGGCCAAAGAATTTTGAATTGAGTTCTCTTTCACGTCTTCTTACTCTTAAACAGACATATCCACACAAAATAATGTCAAAATGCCCATAGTAGCAAGTATCCTCGTAAAAGTAACCATTATGTTAAAAATGAAATTTAGAAACAAACTCATGTGTTACACTATACTAGATTCATGAATCTCTTAAAGGGGCAGCATGCATAATAAACATATCTGTTTTTAATGTTCATTAAACAACAAAGGACGAAGACAAAAAAACACCTACTGCTCCTGACTGAATAAATGATAACTTTAGTAAGGTTTAATCTATATTTAATTTATACAGTGAAGTCAGAAAAGTGTAATTTTACATTATTTAATTTCTGTACCTGATAACTACTGTTAGACCAACCTGAAACACATGAAAAACACAGATGATTTTTATTTGTATGTTTGATTTATTACATTTATTTGTGCTAATGCACATTCTTTGATTACTTGTTCTTATTTTATCACTTACTGATTAGTTGTCTTAATTTCTGTGATTTAGGCTAGTTTTTATGGTATCGTAACCGTATTTATTAAGATTGCATAGGTAAAAAACAGCAAACAAATAACTAGACAATGTTATTTATTTATTACTTTTTTGTGGTGGTGCCAGTGAAAATTTTGGCAGGGACAGTAAAAATTTGAATCACTTGCCCGACCGGCCCAATGGATAAAATCCTTAGCGTTGAGCCCTGAACTGCATCAAAACTTATATCAATTACCTAGAAAGCGATGCAATAAATTTAAACAAATCTATAAATGTTGTTCATTTATACTGCAAGTAGCTTTGTCTCCTAAATTACTAAATATAAAGTAACTAACTTAAAATTTGATTTAGTGACTCCCAAACTCACATGTTTTGTCATGACACAACAGAAACTGTTTCTTGTTTCTCAGCACCTGTCCAGATTAGTTAAATTTGCTTAAGAAGCCCAAGATGTTGATGCGTCACACTTCCTCAATTTATTTATCACTCCATTTTGTTTATTCTGCTCACTACAGTTGCACATTGTATATTGTGCATTGTTTGTGCGTATAATTTAATGTACATTGTAGGGCTGCATGACAAAGATAATATGAAAATCACGATTATTTTGCTCAACGTTTTAATTACAAGTATTGTAAGTATTTGTATTTAGATTTACAAGTATTTGTCGCGTAAACTTCCTTGACCAATAAAACGGTTTCAGATTCTGATCCGTAAACAGAAGCTTTTCATCTGTGCACATTACAGCTACCGTTCTGCACATGGCGTGGCCTCCATCTAATTTCCTCATACAGGGGGAGAAGATGTCCATTGCATTCATGACACATTACAGTATAATAATGAAAGCATCTTTGCATGGAGTAAGAAAGAGGATATATTTTAAACCATGATATCATTAGATTAAGAATGAACAGCTGTCTTCTAATCCTCATAACCAATCCTTAGGGATCAATAAACTATGTGTATGTGTCTATTTATCCGGCAGTGGAATATGCTTCATAGACTAATCAACAGGATTTGCTATCTAAAAATGACTGTCAAACATCTCCGGTGGTCATACTGTACCCTTGTGCTGTCATTAAAATCACACACATCCAACCAAAAGTGACAGCTGCGGCTCAAACCTCACCTGTTCTATTAAGGGGGAAAGTTGATGTAAACAATGGCGCAACCTGACACGACTGCAGTACTCTGCCGACACTCAATCAATTCTTCTATCATTGAAAGCACAGATGCTGCATTAGCAGCCGGCATCCCATTTGTTATCTGCGTTAGCCTATCAGACAACAGAGCTCCTTATCAAAGGCTATAGCAACTGTCATTCTTCCACAGACATGGACAAACTTCTTTGTAGCTCTATCTAAAGAATGACCTGTCGAGATCTGGTGTGGAAACGTGATTGATTGTGGAGTTTTAAATACATCTTTTCAGCAACTCTATAAATAAAGTTGTTGAAGACTTCAACGGAGCTGTGATATCAGCTGAATGTGACTCATTCTATTTCTATTTTTTAGCCTAAATATTATTTTCAAAGAAATGGATGATATTATTCACCAAAAAGAATTATTATTCAAGAATTAAGTATTATCAACAAATTTACACCGTAAAGATGTTTTCACATTCAAGAATGAGTCATAGGACCCTTACTTAGAAACTTTACTTATGATTTTCTGTAGCTTGTATATGGGGTCCATTAGTGACTCAAACCCCCCACCCTTCATTTTGTGAAGACAGATGTCTTAACTCTCTCACAACATGTGCCAGCTTATGTTGATTTCACAAGGAAACTTTAAAGGTCCTCTCTGTTTTAGCCTTGTGTAGAAGAACAAGGTGTTATAGCTTATAGATAATGGCGTCAAGGAGGTGACGTCTTTTTCAGACCTTGGCGTTCATGATCAGTTTTATTCTGTGGCGAATGTTGTCATTAAATGTGCATAACTGTTAAAGCACTGCAGCGGCTTTTTTAGTCACTGATATATTTGAGCATCCTTCATTGTAAAAAGATGTGAGCTGATTAGGGTTGGGTATCATTTAAATTTTATCAATTTCAATTGCGATTTTGCTTATAAAATCCAATTATATTACCACAAATACCACAGTTAAACTAAAGTTTTTATTTGGTTCATTTTCATAAGGGCTTTTAAAGAGATATCAGCAGATCACAAGTTAAAACATGCACATTTCTGAAAATAGGCATACAGGAATTTATAAAGGGACATTTAAATTTTATATCAAGTATCTGATTCCTAAGCTTTCGATTCCTATTCCAAAATTGGAATTGATTTTCGATTCCCAATCCTTGAGCTGATCTCACTATGGCCACAAATAGAACCGCAGTAACGTAACATGACAAATGTTTGGTTGAGACTTGTGTAGCCTACTTTTTAAAGAATTTGAAAATTTACCAAACAAAGTTTGATGCATATAAACTAATCTCACTCTATGACAAGATCCCAGTATGAGATCAATATGTTATGGGCAGAGCAAATAAAATTTGGGAAAAGTAAAATAGCCAATTTTTAAGAGAAACAGAAAAGATTGACAGAGCCAGCTAGCCTACATCAGAGATGAAATATGACCAAAGATGTGACAGTCGGAAACTGACAGGCTAAATATGATGTTATTAATATTTCTATACATTTCGCGGTATCTGTTTATTATAAAATATTTATATTGAAATACTATTTTATAAAACATGATCTTCGTAATGTTATTAGCAATCAGATCGTTTTTATTCACTTACCTATATTTTGATCTAGTCCAGAGTGATTCCCGTACTGTCAACGTACAGGACAGTTGAGAAATGATGTCCTTTAGTTTCGAGATAAAACCATTCGTTATGCTTATAACAACAAACGATGTAGAGGCTAAAATCCTTTTGGTCTCATTTGAAGTATCCGCATTCAAATTGCTGCACTAAATGCAAAACGCCAAAAAACAACAACCGAACGCCAGTGTTAACTTGTTACCATTTTAACACCAAGTGACAGATGTGCCGTTTCAAAGTCATGGCCAGACCTGTATCAAGTATTTAAGTGAACGTATGTAAAGAAGCTTAGCGATGAAAATGTGCTCAGAGTCACCGGCTGGACTGTGACATAGAGACTGAAACACGCAGCGTGATTATTACTAGTTGTGCGCAGGTCCAGTTTCGCTCCTGAGTTCCCGCTGTCAATCAAACGCGCGGTGAGCTGTAGCCCCGCCCTCAAGAAAGTTAAAGGAACAGACGCAATTTGTATACGCTACATTTTATTTCAGAAACAGGATTTTATTATTGTAGTGCTATTAAACAGATAATGCCGTTTCAATATGTGCACCGTTATACCTATTAGTAATTTATTTCTGTATTCTGTGTTTAATAGATTTACAGCATCTTGACAATTGATATAAAAATGAAAAGTAAAGGCTAAGGGTTAAACCAGGTCATCATAACACCGTTCTTATGTTTCTTTTTGAAAGGCAAATGTTTATGGAGGAGATGTGTAGACTTGTAAAGTATATGTTTAGGTATATACTGTAAAAATTTGATTTGAAGTTAATTAATATCTAGTTAGTAATATTGTAAAAACTGTATAAAACAACAAAACAAGCGGAAGCATATTTAGTAACACAAACATAAAATGCTTTAAAAGAGTTCAGTTTGCTAGTTGTAACTCATAAGGAGGGTGAATGGGTATTTCTAATGTGTGTAAACATGAAGACTTTCAACTCTGTTTAGTTAAGATTGTTTAAGTTACTAACACCTACTTTTTATATATAAACAGCCACCCAACAAAATAAGCAAACTTTTCTTATTAGGCAAACAGATGTTTGATTATATTTATGGTTGTCTTCCTGATGTATCTTGAAATTATATATACAGGCTATATATATATATATAATAAAAATAAAAAATATATAAAAATAAAAATATATATATCTGAGTTTGAGAACAATGAATTCCATACAGAAGCGATGACATTAACACAAAGAGCAATAATGTGTAAGTAGCTACATTGTTAACCGGTTCACATAGTTTAATGCAGTACATATAGCAATTTTTTTTCTTTTATTATGTATACTGTATATTTTATATGAATATTGAAATGATAGAACAGCAACAGAAATCAGTATTCGTTTTACTATTATATGTTGCAATAACTAAACAGAAATTATTATATAAAACACTTCATGACTCAGCAAATATCCTGACTGTTACAAACCAATTGATTTCACTATTTTCCACAAAGAAAACTTTTCAGTCTAAAACATATGACAACTGTTAAAACCGTGTAATGTAATAGTCTTAGCAGAGAGATTTTACAACACCTCAATGGCCGAAGCATCACTGAGTGGAAGAAAGATTTAGCGCCAGTTTTATTTTCCCAGCCACTTTTTGATTTGTAACAGTTCTCACGACCGTAGGTTTTATAACATTTCTGAGCATCTGTTATCTCTTACATCACAACACAATAATATTTACACAAACTGGTTGTATACAAATTATATTATTAGTTTAAATGCAAAAAAAAACTTTCACTTGAACATATTAAATGTTTGCTTCTGCATTTTGCTTGTTTTTGCATTTTCCACATTTTTGTGATATCGAGGCAGAACATTGATGCATTTTAATACAATCTGGAACCGTTTTCCCCATGCCTCTATGATTTACTTTTATTGTGTATCTCAAAGGTATCTTTGGTCTTTGGATCAGACTTCTGCAAGTATTTTTTGAAGGAGAACATGGTACAATCCAACACTGCAAAATACTATTGTAACATTGCTTGAAGTAAATTAAGCATTTTTATAGCAAATGTTGATTGAAAATGTAGAGAAAACTAATTTTTGGATGTCAAGTTATGCAACATAGAGTGTTATGGCAATCGATTTGATTCCAACAGAGAGTCCTGGAACAAGATTATAAGGCCTCTTCTGTGCTTTTGTTTTTTAGTCCAAACAGATGAAACTGAAAAGGACTTTTTTTTTATTTAGCAATGGAAAATATGGGTCTTCCTAGCTTGCATAATGAAAGTCATATAATCTGAAAACTGTTTCGTAACCATTTTGTACGATTTTATTAACTGAACTGCAGTCTTCAATGACACTTTGACATTAAGCATGGGCATTTATTTTTGATTAAATTATTTCTGCTATTTACATATATTTTGCAATCCAAACTGATATTGATATTAGGCTACTCAAACAAATGAAAGGTTTTACGTTCATACCAGCCACCCAAATGATAGAGGTGACAATAAGAAAACACATCAAACATTTAGTGTCAATTTTCTGCTTGTCTTGATCTCTCAAACCGCTGTTTGACAAAATCCATCCCGTTGTATGTTGCCTGAGGGACATGTTGAATTTACAGGCGTGCCCTCAAAGACACATGACATATCAAATATGTGACAATCACTGTGACAATGATGCAATCATCTCTCGTTTGCCCGGTAACAACCTACTGTCCATAGCACCTGTTTTCCCAATACAAAAGACATGATATTCTGTTTCAGGTCATGCCAGCCTCTGATACCACCAAGTAGAAAGCTAAAGGGTAAATATTCTAAAGGGTATATTGGATTAGCACAAGGCATCATGAGAGAAAAGTATCTCGATAGTAACAGACTTAATATTGACGGCACTTATTATTGGGAAAGTCTGCAAAGCATCATTGGAAATTAAAAGACTTCTTATTAAATATTTGCTTAGTTAAAAAGATCATTGTTGATTGATTTAAAATGACAAATCAAGTAAATGATGTTGTAAATTCACTTTACTACCGGAGCCCTGTTGAACATTTTCATTGACATCCCACATTCCTTCTAATAAACTGGAGAAATCTTGTTCTCAAAATGTTTTGGCCAGAGAGCAAGTATACCAGGCACACTTCAGTAACTATTAACCATATAGATATGTCAGTAACGCTTTAGGTTGTATTTGTGCAAATGACAATGTGCAATATAATTTTTAAAGATTAACAAATGCTGAAAAAGTATTGCTCATTTTGAGTGCATGTTAGCTAATGCATTAACTAATGTTAACAAATGCAAACTTATTGTAGTGTTACAAAGATATCTATAACACATGTTCCCCATAGCTAAAATATATCAGCTGCTCAATCACTACTATAAGTCAAACAATACAGACAGTGTTTATACATAATGTCAGAGTGCCCTATTTCATCAGTTTAAAGTCATTTTCTTAAGCACCTTTACTTTTTTAAAATATGCATTTTATGCTTACATATGTTTTCGACTTTTCGCACATACTGTATCCAATACAAAGCCAGACAAATAATACATTCAGCATGTAAATTGCTATGACTTCCAATGCACTCAAATATTGTAATATTGTTTCCTGTGGTAATGACGCCACCTTTGAGTTTCAAGGCAAAACAAGGCCTGTACTTGCAAACAGCTGGCCATGTCATCAGCGATCACACATCTCTTCTGTATCTATTGCTACCTTCTAGTTGTTTCCACAGGGCATGAACTCTGTCAGTCCACATTGGATATGTGTCAACCCCGGTGGCTTGCTGGTGGAAGAAATCGGAGAGCCTGCCACAATCTTGAGGTTTTAATCACAACGTAATTAGATTCAGTGAGCAAATGTGATGATTGGACAGATCAAAGTTATAAGATATTATCTATATCTATCTATAGCATACTCGTGAATGGGAAAATTACTTTATTTAATACAAAAATCGAGTGAATACGCCTCTAAGGCTTGGACTTGAAGCCACCCATAGAATGGCTCTCATTTTTAAAACTCGACAAATATTCTATACATTGTGCATGTGTGTTTTACATTGGGCTAATTTGATAATACACCAGCGCAGTAAATTCAGAAAACGTGGACATTCTGGGCCTGATGATCGTGTTAAGAACCATATGTTTTTAAAGTTACAGTATGTATTTCGGTTTACATGACAAACATCCTGAATGTCTTATCTGTTTGCATGTGTCTAATATGCAAAAGAATGCAATATGTATGCAAAAGGTCTAAATGCAAATACTGTGGCTTGTTTAATCTTCAAGAAAGGAAATCATCAATGTTAATATCCCATAACTGAAAGGGTCAAATTTGCATTTAAAATTTGGGTGTGGGTAATATATATCTTAATTTTCTGTAACTATTGTCTCTGTGTATTTGTGTCTTACAAGAAGCTAAAACCAATATTTGGACAAGTGTTTGTTTGAACGGCCTAACCTGTAAGTCTCACCTGTGAAATCTATTAAGAGGAACGACTGCCAAGGTACTGGTATTTCAACAGCACTGTGTTGTCCAGGAGTTATACATTATTTGGGAATCTACTAGAAACCATTTACAGTGTTTCTACCTTTAAAACGTGACTTTCCAATAAAGTGTGCATTGCAATGCGTTGGAAGGTAATGCAGATCCAAATACAGCAGTGTAAAAAAAAATAAAAGAACAATTGTGTGTCAGTTAAATGAAAGTACAGTACTGACTGTACACAATGTATCAACTGGAAGCTGTATTTTCGAATGCCAGACATTAAATGGTCATAAACTGACAGGAAGTATTCAGCAAAGTTGGCATTAAAATATATCATTGTTTATGAGTCAGTTGTTGAATTGTGCTATATATATATATATATATATACATATATATATATATATATATTCTAATATATTAACAATGTATTGTTCTAAATATATTCAAATATACATTTAATGATTTAATATATTGACAGTTAATATAGGAGAATATATTTTCAATGTGTAAGGGATAATTAATTGCATTCGGGTTCAAACTTAATGTACTTATTGTTTTACAAAGTATACGTCTCATATGTCTCGCTAGATCTAATATCCTAAAATCTATGCTTTTATTTATAAAACTGGGTTTAAATGTAAACACGGTTGATTGTTGTTTCACTGTGTCAAACAACTAAAATGCCAGTTAATTGTTTTTCAAATAAAGGACAAAGTTACGAATTAAAAACCACAGACATTACAGCTGCAAAATGTGCAAAACAAGTTGTTTTGTAATGTTGACTGTGTCAATAAGGCACAAAAAGGAATAGGATCTTTGGGCATGTTTCTCAAACATTTAAAGGTTAAAAGCAAACATTTCATCATTTCAAATATTTTACAAAACAGGATTTTTTTTACTTTGCATTTTAGTGCTTTCAGACAAGAAATATATTATATATATTATTTATATACACATGTATTATATATATATTACTTGAACTGTAAAAGAAAATGACATTGTGTGAGTCGACACAACTTTTGGCACATTTTGGTAGAAAATGAAACGGCTGAATGAGCACAGGCTTCTTTCCTCATCTAAGTATGGGTCTTAAGCCCCTAGTTACAGCTCCGTGCCAAACACGAAGACCTAAATAGACTCCTAATATAATGCAGCGCGGCTCACTCATAAAAGAAGAGCCCTCGCGGGGATCCAGATAACAGGTGGCTCAGTTGGAGTTACTGGTAAAGAGCAAAATTTGTGTCAAGAATAGACCGTTCGTGGGAGGAGGATTCAGGGGTGGATTTTGATGAATCAGTATCAGTAGATATTTCTGGGGAAGCCTTGAGCTTAAATGGGATTGTGAACATTTGACCCCACTGACCTCGGGCCATTAAGTGCAAGCCAAAGAGGGGCACGGGTGATAAAATTCATTTTCCTAACATGATTGGATTTTCAGAATGCTGTTTCAGGTTTGCTTTGGCTGTAATTCATTTCAATAGGGAGCAACATCTGGTGAATCTATTACGTGAAACGAGGATGACAAATCATGCACAACAAAGCATGCAAATTCTGCACACATGCATGAATACACTAACTTTGCAGGGTAAACACAAACTTCTCTCAAATGATTGAGGGTTATAGGTTACCCAAAAATGGCCAATTTTGTAGTCATACTGTTTGAAACTTTAAGATTTTATTTCCCAATGCTTTCCCCCAAAGAGAAAGAGAATGGATAAATCCTTTCGGAAAACAGTTTGGCAATAAATACAATATGAAAATGAAGCTTGCACAAAAAAGTCGCCTTAAAAAGTGAACTTGACACACTAATATTTAAGTTCATTGCCAAACTATGTTTAGATAATTGATGACATATGTGAATTTTACTTTTGCTCAGACAGCATATTTGGTTCCTCATCATGACCATCTGATACATATTAGACAAAGGTGCTGCCATTTAGTCTCTTAGAATGATCTAGAGTTTCTAGAGAAGAATGGTATTCCACGCTGCCAGGAAAAGTCATAAGGAACGCTAATTTATCCTGCTTTACGTCTTTTTGTCACATGCTGGGTAGTTGTGGTGTTAGAGGTGAAGGAGTATTTGAGTAGGACGTATGCGCCCACAGGCACTGTATGTTGAAAAACAGGACAGAACCAGCTGCCGCTCTCTCTAAGGTCAAATCCCACGGCGAGATGGATGTTCATCAGTAAGTACGTTTGAGACGAGACGACAACTGAGGCAGAAAACTCCCTCCAGCTCCCCAGACACAAGTTAATCCACCTGGCTGCCGATATAGCCTACAGCCCTAATGCCTGCTGGGAGTTTTGTGATGTGTTATTTCAATAAAGAAAGTTACAAGCAGCCACTGCGGTAAAACAATCCCACTGGCTTCTCTGGAATAAAACACACATTTTGGATCTTCACGAAGGTCCTTCTACATCCCAACCCCCTCGTCACCAAGGATAAATTCAGCGCCTGTCCAAATCCCCTCCATCCATATGTTTTGTCTCTTAACACTTACTGTACCGTTAACTTTCCAGAATATAAATAACGATCCTATAGCACATGAGATAGTCACATAGTTCGGCTGGTGTGGATTGGGTTCACATATTACATTATACACGTCAATAAATATTATTACTAGAATACTTGATTCTGATTGGTCAATGACAGCATGCTGAAGTTAAACAGTTTCATTGTTTTCATGTTCGCACTGTTTTGCCCCAGCATGGATCAGCCTTGGATCTATGACCTACAGCATATTGAGTTTTGTTCTTTCTCTTAAATGTGTCGATACATTAACAGCTCGGTTCCCACTGTTTATGTTTCTCTTATAAAGAATAGTTCTTTACATGTATGTTCCTGCATTCAAAGCCCATTTCCTGTACTGTAACATAATATCACCAAACAAAGAATGCTGTTTATGTTTGTGTCATGAACTCTACACTTTGGCTTTGTAAATTCACTTTCATCCCCAGTGCAGGGCCATTTACAGCTTGTATTACTGATATTAAATCAAAGGTGTCAACCCCTGAGAGACTTAATGTGAACTTTGAAACCTAGATGTTATTGTAATGCTCAACTCTATGAGGAATTGAACTGCACCTGTGAAAATAATACTGTATTAATTCTATAGCAGATGTTTTGACATTTACGTTTCTGCATTTGGCAGATGCCTTTATACAAAGTGACTTACAGTGCAGTTTATCAGTAGGCATGTTTCCTGGGATCAAACCTCTAACATTTATTAAAACACTTGACTGTTCGTGACTGTCATTAAAGGAATAGTTCACCCAAAATGAAAATTCTGTCATCATTTACCTACCCTTATGTTTGTTCAAACCTGTATGATTTTCTTTCTTCTGCAGAATACAAAAATGATGATGACAGAAAATTTATTTTGGGCTATACAAAAAAGGATGATCCTTCGATAAGTTTCACACAATCTTTCTTTTTCTCTAGAAAATATATCAACACTTGAATGAAACCTGCACTCATTAAAGTCATTTCACTGGGGGTTTCGAATTCTGTTTTTTAAAGACAAGCATCTTTCGTTTGCTGATCAATAACAAGAGTCAAATGCAAACAATTGGATTATGCGCTAACAGCACGACCTGCTATGTAGAGCTAAATAAATTGGATACTTGAAACTTTCAAACAGCCTAAATGGGATAAATGTGTGCAGATGCACTAAACAATAGCTGGCAAGCGTGAAGTTATAATAGACAGCAATAAAGTAAGGCATCAAATGTCCTGTTTTAGTCATTGAAATTATTCATTTCATCCTTTGATGAGTCAAAATTGCAGTTTGTTTGAGGAAATAGAGCCCAAGTATGCAAAGCTATTTCAAACCCACAGTTACTCATTTACGGTGGTTCTCTAACCCAAGCTCCATGAACACAGTTTTAGTGCATGAAAACATCTGGTGCAAGGAGATGGAGAAATTTATGAGGAAAACAGAAAAATAAAGCAACAGCATTGCAGCTTTATAGCACAACAGACCTTTAGTCTTCTAAAAGGAAGGAAGCAAATCATTCTTCCTTACTTCCCTTTTTTACTCACTGAGTCACTGAGGTTGTGGCAGGTGACCGTCAACACTGTTGTTTTGTCACACCTACTTCCTTCAACTTCAGCTGATGCTTTGGGCATCTAGACATAGCTGTGGTGCAACATGTAGGTTTAGGAACAGCCTGTTCTCTCTCAACACGACTGGAATGGGCACAGTGTGCTTCCTGTGCTGCTACAGGCCTTTAGAGCCGGAGAGACCCAATCATCAAGTCCGCTGCCATAAAGCCAGTCTGGAAACTGTGAACCAACGCAAAATTTGGCAAAGCAGAGATGGTTAGATTGAAAGTTCCAAAACACTGCTTGAAGAAGTGACGGAGGTTTGATGCCTACTGACAATCAAAACACAAAATACTCAACAAATATACACTCACTAGGGGTCTAATGAGGATTTAATGGCCAATTGTGATTGGTTAATAGATATGTGATATTCCTTGAGTTTAGTAAACACAGATGCTTGTTTAAACAAGTACTGTAGATGCTTGACTCATCATAATAAACATCAGCCTTTAAAAACAATTAGAAAAGAAATAAATTACACTTTAAATATTAGCAATAACAACTACAAAATTTTTTTTATTGGTGATTATTATTTGTTCATCTGTTTAGTTAGGTAATTTAAATCAGAAGTGAACATCCCACTTCAAAGGGCAGAGCTCTTGATGCACAATTGTGTCACACACTCGCCAAAAGAAGCAATGAAAAATAACACCATTATCTGTTTATCTTAAACTACTTTCCGTGTGGCGTCCTCTTTCCGAAGTGCGCTTCAAGGGAATGTAAACAGCATATGGAATTAGCCAAATATACAGCCACAGAAAAAGAGTTATAGGCGGGGTTACCGTTTTAGAAAAGAAAACTTTAGTTTAGAAAACTGAGTCGGGCCAAGTACCAAAACAAACTTGTAGCCAATCAGCAGTAAGGGACGTGTCCGCTCAAGTTGACGGAAGGAAGAGAGCAAGCGAGCATTAGAAAGAACAAGGCCTTATTTACGCATTTTTTAATATATATATATATATTTTTAGTTTTTTTTGGATTTAATGTTGAAAGGACAGTGGAGAACAGACAGGAGAACGGAACAGGCAAAGGACGCTTGAGGCGGTAATCGAACTCGGGTCGGGTCGCAAGATTTTAAGTACTGTTATTGTTTTTGTTTGAATTATTATAATATTTTATTGTATTTTTATGCATTATGAAATGTGTCTTATTATGGTTTGTAAAGCACTTTGGTAAACTTCAAGTTGTGTGAATATGTGCTTTATAAATAAATAAACTAAA